>JAWZYU010000007.1:8138571-9495000 GCA_038380435.1 Ryuthela nishihirai
CACAGGGCCCTTGCAAGAACAATGTAAGTATAATAGCTTGACTGGCTGAACCAGATATTTTGAAACACCTAAAAATGGCAAAAATTTCCATCCTTTTACCTGGGAACTTTTTGTAAAGATAAAAGTGTCCTTGAGTGACAGTATATCATGGTGAAAAATACTCATGGCTTGACTATGTGAATAGTATTAAGCTTAATGTAGAATAATGTTGTTCAAGGGCTTTTAATATTACAGCATAATAGTGAATTAAATATTTTTAAATTAAAATTAATATTAATATGGAAATTCAGTAGTGTGAATAAGGTTCCCTCCTCCCTCTGCAACTTACAGTTGGGAATTCAGAAAAAAATATAGTACTCCAACATGGATACAAACTATTGAAACTGTGTAAAATAGGACTCCCTAAAAGATATTTGTCTGTAAATAACCATGATAATGAACATGGGAAGGGAAATTTGGGAAAATCTAACTATTGAACAGTTTTTACCATCAGCTGGGATAAAGGTATATACCAAAGTGGGAAGGATCAAATAAACTAGAAGGATAACATATTGCCTTTGGTGAATATAACACTAATATCTTAACTGGCATAGTGGTTAGGGAGCTAGCAACCAACTGTCCCAGCAGTACAAACTTTATGTGCTGTGTTAGCTCTGAGACAGTGATCAGCAGTGACCTTGGTCTTACAAGGGCATGTCTTTGTATGAGAAGGCCTGTAAAAGCTAAGAGTAGTTCCTAGGTTTGTTCTTTGTCCCATATGTCGCAAATGAAAAATTATACACCGAAGAGCCAAAACATTTGACCACCTGCCTATATGATGTTGGTCCTCCACGTGCTGCCAAAACAGATCTTACCTGGTGAGGCATGGACGCTATAAGATTTCTAAAGGTGTCTTGTGATATCTGGTACCAACACATTACCAGCAGATCGTTTAATTCTTGTAAGTTATATGGTTGAGCCACTGCAGATTGGACTAGCTGTACCAATGCAAACCACAGATGCTCAATTAATGTCGGGAATTTGGAGGTCAGGGCAATATCTGGAAGTCTTCCTCATGTTCCGCAAACCATTCTCCTACATTCTGGGTAGTGTGGCATGGCGCATTATCCTGCTGAAAACAGGCACTACTAGAGGGACTTTATCACTGCATAAGGATGTACCTGGTCCAATGATGTTTAGATAGGTGGTAGACGTAATAGTTTCCTGAACATGAATAACTGGTCCCAGGGTTTTTTAGCAGAACATTATCCAAAGCATTACACTTCCTCCACCGGTTTGTTTTTGTCTCATGGTGCATCCTGGTGCCAACACTTCCCCAGATAAACAACACATATGTACCCGTCCATTCACAATGGTACAACAGGAAACGAAATTCATCGGACCAGATGACCTTCCATTCATTCAAGGTCCAGTTTTGTTGCTTGTGTGCCCATTGTAGGTGCTTTCGACAGTGAACCGAGGTTAGCATGGGCACTCAGAGTGGCCTGCAGCTACGTAGCTTCATTTTCAGCAGGGTTCAATGTACTGTATGTTGTGACACATTACTCCTGTCACCAGCATTCAAATTACAGGTGAGTTGCACCAGAGTATCCCTTCTGTTGGTTCGCACCATATAGGATAGCCTTCGTTCACCTCTAGTATTGGTGAGCTGTGGTCGGCCCACACCTTGCCAGTGGTTAGTGGTTTTCCCCTCCTTGGATTTCTTGAAGGTACTAACCATGGTTGACTGTGAGCACCCCACAAGCCTTGCTGTCTCAAAAATGCTCTTACCCAGTCATCTGGCCAGTATTATTTGGCCTTTGTCAAATTCAATTAAGTCCGCTGCCTTTCCCATCTGAAGAACAAGAATAACACTGATTAACAGAGCTCAGTATTAGGTGTTATTTATACCATTTCACAACCTTCACACACGCCATTGTTTATCTGCAGTTGCTTCAATTTGTATAAAGAAGCGCTGGTCATAATGTTTTGGCTCGTCGATGTATATATATATATATGGGATGCTTGTTTCTAGAGAAAAAGAAGTTTTTCATTTTCTGGATTTTGCACAGCAGTAATGCATATTAATGATTTTAACAGCAATAATTCATACTAATGAGTGATTAGAAAATGCAAATTGTAATATATTATTAGCTCTATAAAACGCAAAAAGTATATCTCATTTTTATTCCTTAAAATAAAAAAGTTGGATTTTTTATTCTGTAAGGTTGTTGTTGGGTTTTTTCCCTCTGAGTGGCACTTTTGTTGCACACAATGGGCTAAATGGCTAGGTCACAAATACCTGGCTGTTAGCAAAAATGAAAGGCTCAGAGAAGGTTGGGGGAGGGAACTCACTGGATGGCTGTTTGGAAACAGATAGTAGCCTCCTATCAAGGCATTCAGCATGTTCTTTAATGTGCACAGAGTATGGCTCTCCCACACATGTCCTATCCAACAGAAGGCAGTCTTTCTAAGCCCATTGGTATCCCCTACTGACCATGGACAGGGTGTGGGAATTTTGCAGACATAAATCTCAATGCTAGCCCAACTGGGACTTGAACCTGGAAACTGCAGATTATGAGCCTGCTTTTTTTTTTATATACTACCAACTGAACCATACCTGCCCCTATCCTCCATGGTTAAAGGGCAAATCATCCAATGCAAATAAAATAAAATAATTTATTTATTATTACTATATTGAAATTTTTTCAATTAAGTATTAAATTTATAAAAAATAAGCTGTAACCAGTTAAATTTTAACCAACTGCATTTTTATTAAATACAGGACTATCAATTATTCTGTTCTTCATCAACACATTCTATCCCCAGAATTTCAATTTTCTAGCATAAATATATAATTTGCAATATTATTTGAAGTTTAACATTTTATACATTCAATGCCTTCTAACGATGGTAAATATTGGCTGCTTGGTGGATTTGAAAACTATGAGTCATCATAATCTGTCAGTATACATCATCTCAAAAAGAATTTTTTCATTAATCTCTCAAATCAAAAATGTTGTTTTTACCCATCCACCCTGGAGGTGAAGGAACAAATTGTTGCTACCAATTTAAAAATCTTGATCATTCCATTCCACTAGTAAAATATCAAATTTCTAGCCCTGATTGTTTGCAATATTTGTTTAAATGTTTCAAAATTTCCGAGCTTGCAATTAAAGCTTTTGGGAGATTCCAAAAGTGTGACTCATAAGTTTATCCAACCCAAAAAGAATTTTCAATTTCATTTCCCAACCACAATCTCAAACTTCTAACCTAATTACATCGCTTGCAATATTAGTTTAAAATTTTGCAATATTTCAACTTTTTCCCTCTTAGAGGGTGCAATTATAGCTATAGGAAGATTCTGAAAGTGAATCATAATATTTCACCAATACCTACCTATTCAATCAAAAACGAATTTTTAATTTATCTCTAAAAAAATAAGTTCGATATCAACAGATGAACAGAGAAGATGGACAGATAACAAAGTGAAAACATTCAGCTCATTTTTTCTGAAAACGAGATATATTTTAAATGCTAAAAATGCATTGAAAAGAGAATTGGATGAAATTAACCATATTCCATTAAATAGCGAAAATTGATGTTCTTTCTACTGGAAATAATTTACAGTTGCGATTTTTCCTAGTTTTAAAAGTAACAAGTCAAAACAGAAAATTCAATCGATATTTGTAAATGGATTTCCCCAGCCCTGGTAATGAATATAGGTTAAACTTTAATAATACGCAAACAAAAATGTGATGAGTCTCCCTTCATTCCTTCAATTTTTTTTACTCTTAATGTTTGGGTCAGATAAGCTTATGAAAAGTACAGCCATGTTTACAGATTTATTAAACTCTCTTTTTCACCACCTCTCCTTTTAAATTTTTAAAAACTTAAGTTTTTAAGTACGATTCCAAAAAATAGGAAACTTTGGGTATTCATTAGTTTTTTTTTTTAAAAAAGAAGCACATCTATGTTTTGCAACTATAAGATTAAATCACTTAAAATACATAAATAATATTTTAGTCTTAGATATGTACATAAAATTCTTTAGAAAGTATTTATTTAGACCATTTTTTTGCACAGTTTAATGTGAGTGTCTTTGATATAAAGTTTATTTTCAGCTGAAGAATGAATTCTAGTCAGGAAATATATAATGCAGTCCTATTTAAAATGAATTAGGAGCCATACCATTCAAATAACTTCTGTACAATCCAGCTAATGTACCTGCTCCAGATTCCAGAATTTTTTGGTAGCTAACACCAGAGAGAGTTTCACGCCAATTATTTGGTGATATTCCAGTGAGTAGATTCATGACTTGTCCCACAGTTACTGACAGCCCTAAGCTTCGCAGATGATAACTATTTGGTGTTCTGATTTGAGCTTGTATCACATAATCATTAGGAACTGGTGTAGTCTGTGTGAATATATGTAATCCAAGATGCATTGCTGGATCATCCAGTACCATGCACGTAGTATCATGCCACCTAAGAAATCACAAGAAAATACATAGGATTTCAGTAATAATGTTTGTAGATGTCTAAAAATTCACAGTAAATCATGAAACAATCTTGAAATTATTGTACCCTTCTTGTCTCCTTTCAGTATGGTTTCATCTATAATAAGAAAAGATGTCTGTGTCAGCCATAATTCATCAAGGAATCATGGTAGACTAGCTAAACCCATGTCAAAAGTTTGGTGCAAAAGGTATGTCCATTGATAACTCTTACTTAATTCACAGCTTTCTGCTGTACTACTCAATACACAAGATAGGCAAAGGCAGCACCCCCAAATATTTCATACACTTTTTGATGGATCACTACTGACCCACAGCAGCTAGGAACCTGATCTGTTACCATAACAGGGCTAGGACTAAGTGGAACCGCCACATTAAACTAGGAGTCGATCACTCAAGTAGCCAGAGAACTACAGGGAAATTGCCAATTTCTGCCACTGATACATCACATGTTTCTGCCCAGAATACAGCTATTATATAATATGACACTTCAAAATTTCAGCGTTTCTGGTTGTTGTCCGAGTTGTAGTGCCAAATTTCAAGTCTGAATTCCGGGGGGGGGGGGGGGGGGAGCTACAAGCAAAAATAAAAATATTTATCATGCTATTCCTACAGGAAACAGTAATCACTGCTAAATCCATTGTTGCCATTTTCTGCTTTAATTATGATTAATTATTGTAAGTCATAACATAAATCTGAGGTGGTTGCCAGATCCTCCACATTACCAAAGGCATCTCACTGCAGGTAGGAATCTGATTTTTTAACCCAATGCAGAGTCAATGGATTGAAATCATTTGGTGAAGTATCTTGGACTGGGTTCTTTTACCTCTGAGTGGCATGTTTTTGTACACAGTGGGCTAAATGATTAGGTCCGTGAGGGCTCAGAGAAGGTTGGAGGAAGAAGAATTACTACCCAGAGGTTAGGAGACAAGTGGTAGCCTCCCATCAAGGCCATCCAACATGTTCATTAATGTACACAGGGTATGGCTCTCCTGCACTTGGAGCCACTGTTTAATGCCCTATCTGATGGAAGATGGCCTTTTCAAGCCCATCAGTGTCACCTACTGACCAAGGAGAGGGCAGAGTTTTATAGAGATAAATCTCAAAGCTGGCCAAAGTGAGACTTGAACCTGGAACTTCAGATTATGAGACTGGTGTACTACCGACTAAGTCATCCCTGCCCCCCAAGTATCTTGGCAAATCAGATATCTGAATTCTCGAGAATTCCTAAAAAATCTAATTGTATATTATATCACTATAATATCAGTAAAATAGGCTATTGATTCATCTGGTTACAATAATTGTTTTAAAATTATACTTTTTAGGAAACAGAAAAAAATTGTTGTACAGATACTACATCAGTGAATATGGTAGCCCACTACCCCATTGGTCCACCAAGGATTCCCTCGATCCCTCAATAGGTCAATCCACCCCTGTATAAAATAATTGTTTTTCATTAGATTTTTCTCAAATCTTTTATTAAAATAACTAAAATTGTAATTAATAACTAAACAAAACTCAAATTATAAAACATTTGTTGCTTATTATATTTACTGTAAAACAAAAAATTTATTTTATTAAAAATATTATGTTTAGTTTACTAATATCATCATTTCCCAATGGGACAAATCAGATGAAGCAGGTAGGCTATTAGCTGAGGCTCTGTACAGTCCTTCACGATTTTGTTCTTTGTCTCATTTCGTATTTGGATTAACTGTAAATACAATTTTTCTTCACACAAAAATATTATTTATATTTTAAATGTACAAATTCAAATAGATGTTACTTTTAATACTAATTTGCTTTCAGACAGAAGGGAAATTACTAAATGGCCCAGAGATGTGTAGCATCTATAACGCAAAACAATCTGCATTGGTTTTTCTGATGACCTTGCATTACTTGTCAGGAAGTTCTTTCACAGTTAAAGAAACGGAGTGGCAGAAAAAGATTTGAAGTCAAAAAGAAAACAGGATAGGACTGGGTCCAATGTTAAACATTGAGATTTTGCATTTCCCTCCCTAACAGTGCTTGGTAGTCTAGAACCTGTGAGGTATTTAATAAGTGGCATATATAAGTGATGACACGATATTTTAAAATAACATTTTATTATAGTAAAATAATAATTTACTAGCAATTTTTTCAAGAAGTGAGCATTTTGGAAATTGTATATTTCTTGAGAAGGAATTCCAAGAAAAAAACTCTAGGAACCATAGGGTACCAAGATCTGTTGAAAAGGAAATATAAGTTCAATAGTTTGTGTAGAAATGAAGTCACAGTGAGCAAATACTGAGAAATTCTTCATGTTGAATCTATGCTAAAGGGTGCAGGAGGTGGTACTCACAAAACTAATCTTTAGTACAGTGAAAATAAGAATATACAGATTAAAAGTGAGACCTACACAGCACTGCAGATAGTTCAGCTAGTTTACAATAAACAAAGGCAATATCTTATAAACATTTACTGAACTTGACTCATTTACAGTTACAAAATAATAACTACTTATTACAAGTATCAATTACAGCTGACAGATGCATGCATCAGTAAGCTACTGATGCCAATTTCAAAAGTGAAAAACCTAATTAGCCACAAAGTGAAATGTCTATTAAACAGTGGTGGTTTTCGAATTTTTTCAGTGCAGTGCACAAGTCAGACTGAAGATGAGATTAGATAGAATGAAATATTGCTACCATGTAAGATATTAATTAATTGCAAAAGTGCCATTTTCAATTACTAAAGATGCTAATTATGTATGTTGCTGTAATGGTGCATTTAATTCACTTAGTAAATATTAATAAAAGAAAGTAATAAATCATAACAAAGCTTATGAAAAAATTTCCATCATGGTTGGATTTGAATAAAACACCTTTTAATCATTCAAAAATGGAAGTATTTTACTAAACTTTGTTCCATATGTATGCATTCAATTTTTTAGATCTAGGCATACCATTTTTAGTATTTTATTATTATCATTAATTTCCTCCGATACTTTCATACTTATTGTTTCATATTATAGTAAGACAGATCTTATGTGTACAATTAAAAGATTTATAAGTAACTAAACTGATAATATTTTTTTATTGCTCTTTCAACATTTCACGGGATGTGGATGCAAAGACTTCTTTCTGTTCCCTGAAGAAACAAAAATTTCAGAGCATTGAACATTCTCTTGAAAGTTTTATCACATTAGTTATTAACTGGTACTGTTAAGAAGTTAGACCCACTGGACACTGTTAGAAGACAGATGGTAGCCTGCTGTTAAGGCCACCCAGAGTGTTTTTTACATGCCAGGGTATGGTTCTCTTGTAACATGGGGCCATGCTTAATGTCCTATCTGGTGAATGGCAGCATTTCCAAGCTCATCAATTTCCCCTTCTGATTGAGGGCAGAGTGGGGAGTTTTGCAAAGATATATCTCAAAGCTGGCCCAGCTGAGACTTGAATTTGGGAACTGTAGATTATGAGCCTGGCACACTACCGACTGAGCCATTCCCTGCCCCCATGGAAACTTATATATTCAAACATAACCTACAATTGGCAACATGTATAATAATTCTAAATAAAATTATACTATTTTCTATTTGGTTATATAATAATAATTAATTAATTTCTGTAAAATTATCTTTTTTAATCTGACTTTCAATAAAGAAAATTTTTAAACAGTTATATCTTACACATAAATTATATATGAAAAATACATCAGTAAAAAATGCAAAACATTCACTTACAGCAAAAACATGAAAGAAAAGAAATAGTAAAAATATATAAATAATAATTGAGTTAAATATAAATCGATTCCATTACTTATATACTAAAGTATCAAAAATACATCATTTAACACATTTAAAACATAATTCAATATGAAGATTCATAATTCCTTAAATGTCTCCTTAAAATGTGAAATGCTGCAATCTTTTAATTTCGTTTTGTAATTTGTTATAGTTACTAGTGACTAAATATTGAAAAGGTTTATGAAATTGGCATTTCACAGGAATGTGTGGGTCACATTATTCATGTTCTTCAATATTGGAATGTTTGTGCAAGATGGGTTCTTCATATGCTGATGGCAGAGATCAAAGCTTCGAGAGTTGAGATTTGCGAGCAACTTTTGTCATGCTATGAGAACAAAGGTGAGGAATTTCTTCACAACATCATGACAGCTGACAAAACATAGGTGCATCATTATGAACCCAAAACCAAGTGCCAATCCATGGAATATCATCACAAAGGTTTGCCTGTGGGGAAAAAGAATTCAAAACCCAGGCTTCAGGCATCAGCAGGAAAATTCATGGCTACAGTTTTTTGGGATGCAGTTGGTGTTATTCACATGGATTTCATTGAACTTGGACCACCATCAACTCAAAGTGTTACATTTCAAACTCAAAACATCGAAACAATGATTAAGAAGAGTTCTGAAGCACAAGAACATTTTGCTGCAACAGGACAATGCTGGGTCTCACACCTCACGAATCACCATGGAGACAATTGAGAAGTTGGATCTCACCATCTTACCACATCTCCCATACAGTACAGATTTGGTGTCATGCAACTTCCACCTTTTTCCAAAACTGAAGGAAAACCTTTGTGGACATCTGTATGACTCAAAAGGTGGAAAGGACTGTCAGGACATAGATGAAGAAACAAACTGTGGAGTTCTTTCCTGATGACTTTGAGAAACTTGTCCATCGTTGGCAGAATTGTGTGGAGAATGGTGGTGATTATGTGGAAAAGTAAATACAGGTAATAAAAGAGCTCATTTCAAGAATTATTTTAGTGTTTCTTTTATTAAAACATCTTTATTAAAACAAATGTAATTGAGATGGAGGCATTACTTTTCATTCAACCTACGTATATATCAACATTGATCACTGTTCTTTTTGAATTTGAACTTGGTAAATGTGAGTGTATCTATATTTCCCATACTATTCTTTATATTTAATCGAGGCATCAAGTACCATTCTGGTTACAGAAAAATTAGCAATTTACTTTGTGAAAAAAAAAAAATGATTTATGATCAATAATGAAATGAAAGTGTTAACAAAAGACATATTGGTAAGATTTATTTTCTCTCCACATGAGCTCAGAGTATCCATTTCTACATGGAAGCAATTCCTTAGAACAAACAGTAAAAAGTGATCTTAATACAAATGTTATTTTTGTTCCACCAAGCATAATTTAAATTAAAAGCAGTAATTTAAAATTGCTCCTATGTTACCTCTGAGCAGCATGCTTGTGCACACAATGTACTAAATGGTCAGAAGGACCCCAATTGCTCATAGAGAGTTGAGGGAAGGGGACCCACTGAACAGCTATTAGGAGACAGCTGGAAGCCTCCTGTCAATGTCATCCAGTGTGTTCTTTAATGTGCACAAAGTATGACTCTCCTGTCCATGATCTTATGTTCCATCTGACAGACAGTAGCCTTTTCAAGCCCAAGAGTGTTCCCTTTCTGACTGAGGAGAGAGGGGGGTTTAGTGGATATAAATATCAGTGTTGACACAAGTAGGATTCGAACCTGGGAACTGCAGATTATGAACCTGGAGCACTATCAACTGTGTCACCCCAGCCCTAAAACTGCTCTTATTCCCACTGATGAAGCATCAGTAGCAATAATTAAAGGTAAATTTTGATCATAGTGCATTGACATGTAGTCTGAAAAAACAAAAAAAAAACAAAAAAAAAAAAAAAACACCCTCATGCTGCTTTGACAGATAAGGGTTGGAGAAAAAATAATTGCTGTATTCTTTGGTCCACTTGAATTTTACTCCTTTTTGCAGATTGCTCAAAAAACTACTGTGATAGAAATAATTTTTTAAGGAATGTATATTTCTTACTGCATCACTAAGAATTGAGTTATTATCTACTTTATTGTATTAATGTATATATAAAATGTTTAATTACATTATTCAGATATTGAAAAATAAGACTAACCTCTGTGGTGTTAATTCCACTAGTACTGGTGACATAGCTACAATAATTTCATCCCAAGTAACTAAGTTCTGTTGCCGAATAAACTCAACTTTAGCTTCTGCAGCATGAAGTCCTGAATAAAATCCAACAGGTTGTGGTGGAACATTTGCCAATTTAATGATGATGGAACGAATAAGAACTTTTCCAAAGAACATTTTTCTGAAAGCTTCCTCTATTGCCACTAACTCTGAACGATTATGTGTAGCTACTACGATTCGAATATGTGGTTCTGGAGCTAAAATGATAAAACTCTGATTCAAAATTAGTTACGAACACAAAATATATAAACAGTTTTAGCTTTAAAAACAGTTTTAAATTCAGTTTATAGTTATTTAATTTGTTTAATATTAATGAGTAGTGCTCATGCAGTGCTCATTAATATTAAACAAATTAAATCTCTCATTTTGTACAGCTCTCATTTTGTACAGATTTCATATTACAGTGACAAAAATCAACAATTATATTGAAAATTATTTGTTTTTAAAACAATGGTAAAATAAAAAAAAATTGTACTGCTCTGACAGATGAATGGAAGAAATAAATGTTTATACAATAACAAAATAAATTAACTTTTTAATTAAAGAACAGAAACAAGAAGGGAATAAGGAAGGGAATAATGTATGACACCACAAATGCTATGATCTATGACTGAAAGATGTTATGACTGAAAGAATTTAAAACTGATGTAACTTCTGATGTGAAGGGAAACAATATATATCATATCCAACAAACAACTAGATTAAAAAATGGTCCTTTGGTATAATTGGTTATCTCGGACTAATAAGCATCAGCCTAGGTCAAATCTTACAAACAAAATCATTTAATCAATATGCACTGTTAATCCATTGTGCTCTTAAGTGCCTAAATCAGTGATTTAAAACTGGAGTTCTATTAATTTTTTAGCTTAAAAAAACATTTGAATTAAGGCATTTCCCAGTTCAGCTATGATCACAACCATTACCAATGCTCATTTTGTGATTTTTTTTAAATGAAAATTTAGTATAGAAAGAGGCTCTGAATTATGGACCCAATTCCATGGGTACATGAATCAATCAGGGCTAGAGTGTATTTTGTATATGTATAGGAGAGCAGGATGTTCATCAACAAATTGCAACATATTACAGGGTGTCATACAAATAATAATAATAATAAATAATAATAATAATAAACACTGGTCTACATTCTGTGCAATAAGATGATGTGATATAACAGTGAAATTTCTCCATTAACAGAAGAATTAATCAAAGAGAAAATTGAATAAAGAGTGAAGATATCAGTAACTGAGAAACAGATGTTACAATTTATATTTTAGTAGCAGTTTCTTTTTTCAATTTGTAAACAAACCCACAGAACAAGAAAGAACAAGAAAGTCAACATAAAAAAAACTTTTTAGGTAGATACGTACAATAGAGAGATAGGTAACCCAAAATGTCAGAACAGTAACCCAAAATATCACAGAACAGTAACAGGACCTTTTACAAAAGTGTTACCAGAGTAGGAATTTTACCCTTAATCAGAGTTTTTCAGCTTTTGGGGATTTAAGGTGACATTTCATTTAAGAGGCATTTTATGCAGTTCTTGCAGCAAAGGAAAATAAAGTGTGGTGCCAAAATTAGATATCAACTAAAGACAAGTTGTGTTTCTAAAACACTAGGTAATTTCAACTGTATTTCAATCAATTCAAAAATAAACCATTTTGTGTCTGTGATTCTTGGGAACCAGATGTATGGTTGCAATTGCTCAATGCTATGAAGATCTCATCAGAAATAAGAAAGAGTGGGGGAACAATTTTTTTTCCCTAACACTTGTTTTGGACACATCTGATAGTAAGGATCCTTCAAAAGAAGGGACCAGAAAGACCATTTCGTCTGGACCTCAGACTCAAAAAGAAGTCTTAAATTAGACAATTGTGAATTTCTTATTTAATATTAAAGTTAAGTTAGGCTGTTTTACCTTTGAGCAGCACTTTTTTGTACACAAAGGCTAAATGGCCAGGTCACAAGGAACCAAGAGCTCAGAATTCTATATTTGGGTATGCTATTATCCACTTCTTTTTCCTTGTGATGCTTCCAGAAACAGGTGAAACCATGCAGAAGTAGTAGTCATTTGCGTGATTGCTTGGCTCTTTCCAAACCATAGGAGCAGCAAATGGCATCAGCACTTTTTTGCCTTTCAGCCGCTTTGGAAGATTTCTTGCACACGTACTGCAGCATATGTGTGGGGCCCACGCCTTGTCCTGGTCTCCGATCTTGCATCCAAAATAAAACTCATATGCCGCTTTCACAATTGGAGTGATGGCCCTTTTCTGGCTTGCAAAAGTCACTTCCCCGCAAATGTAACAAAATGTATCTGCACTATTAACACAGTTATGAGGCATCACTACTGCTGGATTAAAACTGCAAGGATCACTTGTGTTGTACTTATGACTCAGGGGTAAATGGGAGTTGCTCAAAAGACTTGCTCACTCTATTAGACATCCCTTACAACTTACAATTGCATCATCTTTTGTCCACGATGTGATGACTCAATGTCATGATTCAACTACAGTGCATCAGACAATGATGTAATACCTCTGGAGGTGTGAGTATGGCAGGCTAATGCAATACAATGCAATATGTTGCAATCTGGAGTTTAAAATACAGTGTTGCGAAATGGTTACCTATGTACTCAATGTGGGCTCAGTTGTTTATAAATGACCATCTCTGTCTTTCCTAAACAAGAGCCAATTGACAAATTTTATTGTCATATTGGGGAAGGGACCCACTGTATAGCTGTTAGGAGACTGATGGAAACCTCTCAACCATCCAACATGCATGATCCTTAGAGGACCAAAGGTTTTTGTTCCATCCGACAGACAGCAGCCTTTCAGAGCTCATTGGTGTCCCCTGCTGACCAAAGGCAAAGAGGCAGAGATAAATCTGAAAGCTGACCCAGCTGGGACTCAAACCTAGATTCCAGCTAGGCCAGCTAAAAATAATTTTTACCTTTTGGTGCAATTTAGGATTTTTTTTTTTTTTTTTTGGAGTTTTTAACTAGTTTACATTACAATTCTACCTCATTTACAAAAGAGAGCCATAACAGGAATGGCCAGAGTTTTGGACGTCGACTCTTGCCATAACAGGAACGGCATGAGTCAAGACATCCAAAAGGACTTATCCTGATAATAACACCTAGATATACATCGGCGGATGTAAAACAAACATGGATTGTTGACCTGCTGCTGACTATAGAAGTTGTTGTGACTTCAAATGCTACTATGACAAGGTTAATTGCCTGACACCTGATATTTAAGTTATCAGGCATTTGATTGATTTTTGATTAGAAACATTAGAATAACAAAAGAAATAGTGCATATGAAATGTCCTAATAGTGTCAAATGTTCCTAATAGTGTCAAATTTAAACATCTCATGGTCCACAAATCACTCCACCTCTACTAATGCAGTGATTTTAAAATTTGGCATTTAAGATATTACATACAATATTTATGCCACAAAGTGATACTCTCCATGTCATCATAAAAAGAAATTTGGTGAGTTTTTGATATTTTGGACACACAATTACATTTTTTACTTAATTATTTAATAAAATAAAATAAAATATGCATTTTTAGGCAAAATATACCATTTGTGTAAGTTAAAATATAATGTCTCTCAAGTCATAAAGCTTGTAAATTTAGTAAAGCAAGAGAAAATATTAGCCATTTTTAAAGTGAGTTTTCAACTACCAATCAACTGATGCTACCTGCTCCACAATTGAGATAATCTAGTAAGTAAAAACTGACAGCACTAAAGTTGGATGGGGAGCAGTTAGTGTTAAATTGATCTGAGGTTCAATTCCATTTTTGGGAGTGGGCAATTTTTCTTTTCTTGTGTCATTTAACTAAGACCATTTGCTAATAAATTTTTTTATTTCTATATTTTGAAGTATTTTACAGGTTTATTTAAAATGAATAATGGCAATAAAAAATTTAAAATGAGCAACTTGTAATTTTAATTGTAAAAACAGCAGTTAAAAAAAACAATGTTCAAATATATAAATATTACTAATGACTCACCAATACAATCTTTCATTCCTGGATCCAACGTCATTACCATACTGTCAAAAGATGCCTAAAAAATAAACATTGTCAATCAAGAATTGATTTTGATTTCTAACTTATCATCAGTTTACTTTTCAGCTCATTTTCAGAAAAAATGAACTAATGTTTCCACTTTATCATCTGTCTGTCCATCCATAGACATTCAACTTCTTTGTTTTCAAAGAAAAATTTAAAAAAATTCCTTTTGGGTTAGACAGGTATTGATGAAATATTACACTTTTCACTTTCTGAATCTCTCAGTAGCTATAATTGTGCACTCTGATAATGAGAAAGTTAAAAATGGCAAAATTTTAAATGCATGTTACAAGCGATGTAATTATGTTAGAAATCTTGGTGATGAAATGCGAGGATCGTGAAGTTTGTATTAACAATGTTTTCCATCAGGGGTGGATGGGTGGGAAAACATAATTTTTTGTTCTACGACATAACTGCTTGTTTTTAGAGATTAAATAAAATTTTTTTTGGGTTGAATAGGTAATGACAAAATTATTATGATTCACACTTTTCGAATTTCCCAAAGTTTTAATTGCACCCTTCTGATGGCAGAAAAAGTTTAAAATTTCAAAATTTAGATAAATATTGAAAACGATCTATTTCAGCTAGAAATTTGATATTTTAGTGGTGGTGTATGACGATTAAGAGGTTTAGACTGGAAGTAACAATTTGTCTCTTCACACCCAGAGTGGGTGGGAAAATGAAACTCATTGTTTTAAGAGACTGGTGCAAAATTCTTTTGAGTTAAATAGGTACTAATGAAATAGGATGATTAACAACATTGGTTAACAAGGTTTTTATACATTAACAATTGTAGCTGCCTTTAACTATTTTTCAGGTGCTGATTTCAGATTTGGCCTTAAACAATGGCTAGCATGTTACATTTTTATGTTCTTGGTCATTTTGACTCCTATTAAGATCTTCCTATGCCAATACCTCCAGGCAACTGGGAGGATACTAGATATTTTACATTTTGTGGCAGCAACACTGATTGCCAAGTAGGAGACAACATGTAACAGTAACCTTACCTCAGACCGCCATTCTTGTTGTTTTAACTGTAGGAGGCACACGTGCTATACATTGAAGAGTGAATTTTGGTGTTTAAAAGGCACAAAGGCAGCATCATGGATGTGTTAATGTGCCAGATTTGCTATGTGTGTGGAAATTATATTTTAAAAACCCAGGGTCATTCTTTGACAAAGATTGTAAAGAAAGCCTATAACTTGCATTTTGGATGTTGGAGATCAGGACAAAACATGGGATCCACATGTGTGCTACATTTCGTTCTTTGTTGGCCTGAGTGAATGGTTGAAAGGTATGATAAAATCTGCCCTTTGCAGTTCCAATGGTTTGGCTTGAGCCAACTAGTCACTTGCATGATTGCTATTTTTGTTTAACTAAAGTGTCGGGCTTTACAAAAAAGAACAAAAGCAAAATACAATATCCAAATGTGCCTCCAGCCATAAGGTCAGTTCCTCATGGAGAAGATCTTCCTATACCAACAACTCCAACCAACTGGGAGGATATGGATTCACATTCATCAGAGGAAGACTTTGAGGCACATACAGATCCTAATCCTACATACACCCCTAAAAAGTTAGATGAGCCTCATCTGATTCAGCAAAATGAACTAAATGATCTTGTTTGAGACCTAGGACTTTCCATACAAGCTGAGGTTTTAGGTTTAAGACTTCAAGAGTGGAATCTTCTGGCCAAGGGTACCCGAGTTTCTCTGTTCAGAAAGAGAAATTTGGATATAGATGCTTATTACGAGATGCAAGATGATTTGTTTATGCACAGATATTTCAGGGCTGATGGAAGAAATTGGAACAACTCATGACCCTATGGAATGGCGTCTATTTATAAATAAAATAAATAAATACCCCCTCAAGCAGCTGCTTGCCACAGAGGTCTGACAGGAGCCTGCCAGTTTATATGCCATAGTAGAAGGTCTGAGAGGATGGCAGGACCTCAGCAAAAAAATGACACATACATCCATGCCTTACCCAGGGCTTGAACCCAGGTCCCTTAGATCAGTAGCCAAGCGTGCTAACCACTTGGCCACGGAACAGATTCATCAAAATTCAGCTTAAAAGCTGTCCTTTTGTATAAAGGAAACCAAAAATATTCCATTCCAGTGACACACGCTATGGGAATGAAAGAAACTTATGAAAGCATGAAAAAAATACTCACTGCTATAAAATATGACCAGTTTAAGTGGACAATATGTAGTGGCCTAAAAGTCATATCTCTCTTGTTCAGACTTCAAGGAGGCTTCACAAAATTTTGTTGTTTCTGTGTTTGTGAGTCAGTAGGACCAGAAAGGAACACTACAAAACAAAAAACTGGCCCAAAAGAGATATTTTTATTTCTGGAAAGAGTAATGTGAGGTATAAGCCTCTAGTTGACCCATCTGATGTTCTGCTCCCACCATTACACATTAGACTGAGACTTATGAAAAACTTTGTAAAGGCTATGGGCAAAACTGGTAAAGAGTTTTTGCACTTGAAGGAAAAATTTCCAAAACTAAGTGATGCCAAACTCAAAGAAGGAATATTTGTTGGCCCTCATATCAGGAAGCTACTGAATGATACTGTCTTCGAAGAAAAACTGAATATGAAGGAGCACGCTGCATGGAAATCCTTCATATCTGTGGTGCAGGGTTTTCTGGGGAATCACAAAGAGAAAAACTACCATCAGCTCATTCAAGATATTCTCAAAAACTAAGAAAATCTTGGCTGCAGAATGTCTTTGAAGATCCATTTCTTGCACTCACATCTTGACTTCTTTCCCAAGAACTTAGAAGCTGTTAGTGATAAGCAAGTAGAAAGATTTCACCAAAATATCCGAACCATGGAGGAGAGATACCATGGCAGGGGTGATCCAGCAATGATGGGTGACTACTGCTGGTTCTTGTGAAAGGAAGGTACCTTAGCACATAAAAGACAAAAATTATATTCTTATAAGTATAAAAGATCGATCCTTACCCATGTTTTCTTATTTTGTGTTTCAATATTATTTTATTTGTTACTTTATATTCAGTGGTCTATAACTATAATGTTTCTAATTTTTTTCACTGTAATCATGTAATTAATTAATGAGTTTTAAGTTGCAATTTAATAAAATAGTCACATTTATTTTCATTTCCCAGATATGCACATTCATTGAAATTTGAAATACATCAATCTGTAATTTAAAAAAAAAACTGTACATGCTGCAGATTTTTCAGACATATTTGAATTCAGCACTCCAAAATTAGTTAAAAACATCCTATTTGACCAATGGTATAAAAAAAAGTTTCAATTTGTTGTGCTGATATATACAGTGCTGTTGCTACTATTTATTCCACAACTTTCACATAAATAAAAGTAGTACTAAACAGTGTAATTTCTTTATTAAGTTATTTATTAATTATATAATATATAATTAAGTATATTAAGTATATTTAATTATATATTTATATAATTAAGTTATATTATTATAGATAGAATATTATAATATTATAATTATATTATTTATCAAGTTATACTTTATTATATTATTCTTTATTAAGTTATAAAAGTATTTAAGTCTTTATTAAGTTATAAACAGTGTATATCTTTATTGTGTTTTCAAAATATCAATACCTTTGCTTTATCTGCTATCTTTTGAAAGAATTCATTTTTTCTGAACCAATCCCACATACCACTTGATAGTTTTGTTGATCTTAATGGATCTCCCTTAGCCACTGAACTGCATGAGCTTCTACCTAAATCAGTTTTTCCCACTTCATTTGTTGATCTGGTTTGCAAAGATGTAACACTGAATAAAAATGAAACAGAAATGAACAACATAAAAACATGGAAGAAAAACAGTTCTGTTTCAAAGCATAGTTCATAAATGTACACACACACAGAGAAGTAAATCAATAGTTTAAACAACATATTTTTAAAGTACTCTTTTTGTTACTATTTTAGAGTTTTGGATTCAGTATAAGTTACCTGGACCACACAAAAGAAATCATTTCACTAAAACGTACTTCATATAGGAAGGGAATGACAATCATAAAAGTTAATATACATATATATAGGTTGAACATAAATACTGCTTAAAAAAATTACATATGTAAATATATAAAATTACTGAACACTTTTGAACCAACAATGAGTTTAGTAATACTATCTTAATAACCAGTAAAAAGCATTTACTAGATTCCAAAGCAAGAAATTTGGAAAGATATGTTTGTTTTGGAAACCCAGTATGCTAATTTACAAATGGTTAATAACAGGGAAAGTATTGTAAGGCATTCCATATTGATGGCAAACTTATCAGGCATTCCATATGATCTAATGATCAACCACAAATTATGTTGATCAACAGAGTCAAAAACCTTTTGAAATCGATAAAAGTTTGTAAGAATCCATCCAAGAAAAGTGGTCATAAATATTGTTCTAAAGTGGGTGATCATGAAACAGAATGCCTAATGTTTTGATGAAAAGTAAAAAAAAAAGATATCAGAATTCAGAAAAAAAGCAATGTTTTCTCATCCTTCAAACATTATGCATGGGCCATATCTAATTTTCTAAAGAACAAAAATTATAACAAAGGTGATGACTTTCTTAGCTTAAATTCTCAGCACTTCAAATAGATTTAATTACATATATATATATTTTCACTATGCTTGGTGCTAGTAAATTATCTTGAGTGTTGATCTTGATCATAATGGTGATTTAGTACTTCTTGATAGATGTAATTGCAATATTGCAATGATAGAAAAGAATTTTGTGACAAATTTCCAGATTATCTGAAAAAGTGATTCATTTGCTAAACTAACATTCCTGAGATAATTGTTGTGTCTTCTTCTTATCCATGAATCATTTTTTAAATATTAGCATTTTATGTTAGCTGTTGCTGGTCTTGTATAAAATCCCAAGCTTAAATATTAACTTTTTCAATGCTGGATGGAAATTATAGCACAAGACAATGAATTACTCAATGGCCAAAAAGATCTAATTCACCCAACTGGGGAGTTACTTTTGAGTTCGCTTAAAACCAAAATATAATTGCCCTAAGTCAATCAATAAAATTACTATCAGTTCTTTCTTACACTGCTGAAGAAATAATAAGATTCAAATGCAATCATCATTATCATCCTCCTCCTCCTCAAGCAAGCCATGGGCTACGGAGGTCCAACCAGACCGTGCAGTTTAATTCTCCAAGCATGTCTGCCCTGAGCTACATCTGCTGCATTTGGCCACTGCACACCAATTCTAACAAGGTCCTGTTTGACATTGTCTGCCCACCGCATCCTAGGTCTCCCCCTCTTTCTGAGGCCTTTAGGCACACTGTTAATAACCCTATTTGCCAATCTATAATTATCCACACGGGCAACATGGCCAAACCAGCAGAGTCTCTCTCTGCACAATATGCTGCTTAAAGGAGGTTGCAACTCCTTTGCCTAACTTCATCATTAGTTACAAAGTTGAACCACCTAATGCCCAAGATACTGCGTAAGCATCTGGAATCAAAAGCATCTAGTTTCCTGTTATCTTGTTTACACAGCATCCAAGTTTCACTACCATAACTAACCCTAGAAAGAACCAAACTATTATACAGTCTAATTTTAGTTTTTAGGTGTATACGCCTATTTCTCCACAATCTCCATAGATTCTTAAATGTCCCGGCAGCAATCCCAATTCATCTGTTAATCTCATGCCGCACATCACCAGTATCTGTTCCATAGCTCCCAAGATAATTAAACTGTGACACATGCTCAAGACTGCAACCATTCAGATGAAATGAATCACAACCTACCTGACCAATTTTCATCACTTTAGTTTTCTCTCTGTTTATAACCAAACCTACTCTACTACCAGTCTCATCAACAGCTCGAATGAAAGAGTTCATCTCATCAACATCATTTGCCAAAACGGCTAAATCATCAGCATAATCTAAATCAGAAATTTTCATATCTCCAGCCCACTTAAGGCCAAAATCTTTCCCTTGAAGTGAATTTCGCATAACATAATCAATAACCAAACTAAAGAGAAAAGGAGACAAAATGCACCCTTGTCGAACACCAGAAGTAATGCTAACCAATTGATAGAAGACTTACCAACTCTCACACACAACTCAGTGTTATTATAGAGAGCTTTCATTATGTTAACCAACTTGTCTGGTATACCATATGATCTCACAATCAGCCACAAATTATGACGAATAACAGAGTCGAAAGCCTTTTTGAAATCAACAAAGCTAGCAACCAAAGGTTTCTGAAACTCTAAACATTTCTCAAGAATCTGCCTAAGGGAAAATATCTGATCCACACATCCCCTACCACTTCTGAATCCACATTGCTCATCAGGCAATTGATTGTCAACCAGATTCTTAATTCTATTAAGCACAATCATGGAAAGAACTTTACTTGGAACAGAGAGTAGGCTGATACCCCTATAGTTATCACAAGAACTGCAATCACCTTTTTTGAAAATAGGGATAACAATAGCTGTGGCAAAATCCTTAGGGAACATGCCTTTATCATAAAAGATATTCAGAATTTCAGTCATCCAAGTGGTAACCGTAACATTCACAGCTCTAAGCATTTCAGTAGTAATTTCTTCTACCCCTGGGGATTTATGTAGTTTAAGTTTAACAGCCAAAATAACTTCAGACTGTGTTATAGGGCCAACATTAAAGCCACCAATGCATCTATCATCATTGCAAACAATGGGAGTAGAAATAACTACATTGTTTAGAACATCACTGAAATGCTCAGCCCACCTAGCCATGACAGAATCCTACCTTCTATAACCTTACCTTGTTTATCCTTCAATCTCTGTATACCTGTCCGTTTTCTACCACATAAAACATTAACTATCTGGTAGAGCTTTTTGCTGTTGTGCTGCCTAACTGCTTCCTCAGCTTTGTCAGCCAAGCCATCAACCCAAAGTTTCTTATCAGTAGCTAACTGATCCTTTACACGTTTATTAAGCTCTCTGCAATCCTTTCTATTAGGACTAGTAGGGTACTGATTAAGGATATTCCTGCAGTTCCTTCTTTCTGAAATAAGCTCAAGTGCTTTATCATTTAAATAATCTACCTCCTCTGCCCTAAAAGAGTACTGTTAGTTTCCAAAAAAGCCTGTTTAAAATGGTCCCATTCTTTCTCCACTTCAGTAGTAAGCAAACCATGACTGTCATAATGACTAAGTAAACCTATCATGGTAAACTTTAGCTATAACTGGGTCTTTCAGAGCTTTAATTTTTTAACCTTAGCAGAACACTTTTTAAGTTTGCAAGACACTTTTAACAAGGTAATGGTCAGATCCAATTTCAGTTCCCCTAAATGATCTGGTATTCCCAACAGAACTAGCCCATTTGCTGTTAATTCATATATAATCAATCATATTCTTATGCAGCCCATTGGGTGAAACCCATGTGTATTTATGTATGTTGCGGTGTTTGTAATAAGTGTTAGTTATTCTGAATCCATTGAGTTTACTTACCTGTAGGAGACGTTGCCCATTGCCATTGCAGCTACCAATACCAAAAGGCCTATTACTCCTCCTCAAAGGTCAGAGTCAGTACCAACTTTGGCATTGAAGTCACCTAGAACAAGGGTAATATCTCCTTTCCTGACAGAATTCAAAATATCCTGAAGTTTTTTGAAAAACCTATCCTTCTCATCCTCATCGGCATCCTCAGTGGGGGCATAGCAGCAGATAACATTCAAGTTTTTAATGCTTGTCTGAAATTTTGCTGTAAGAAACCTTTCATTAATGCACTCTTATCCTAGAAGAGCATCACTAGCATGTCTGCTGAGCAGCAGACCCACGCTTTGGTGATGCTTTCCATTCTCCCTCCCTGTAAAGAGAAATTTAAAGTTATTTTTAAGTATCTCACCTTTACCTGTCCATCTGGTCTCTTGCAAGCCTAGAATATCTAGGTTATAGCGCTGGAATTCCTGTGTGAGGACATCAAGAGAATAATCTCTATGTAATGTTCTCACAATCCACATTCCTGCAGAGAGAAAATGATTAGTAGGTTTTTTAAAGAAATTAGGTTTATTGAGATTGGTAAGGCCAACAATATCAAACAGCCCCCTGATTGCAGGCATGGGGCAAAGACCTGTTCCTCCTCTAGTTTAGGCTTGACGATGCCCAACTAGCTAAGTAAGGTTCAGGTACCTGTGATGGCCTCTGATTAGGATTATCCACCAGCTGATAAAAGGTATCCCATTCCTCTGTTCACTTAGGGCTGGCAACCCAGAAGCAAACAGAAAACACAGCAGCAGATTCTCCCTCAACAGAGGCCCACCAGTGCAGCAAGTCCAGGATCAATAATCAAGCTCAAATCCATAAACAAGTCCAGTCTAGTAGGTATAAATGGTCAGCACCAGGACCCTGTGAAGTTGACCACTCCTCAGCAGGGTTGAAAAAAAAAAAAAAAGTGGCCATAGATGACCAGATCAGTAGGCCATACTGAACTGGCAGTCCTCCCCTTCCATTCCCTTCCAAAAGAGAATATCTCTTTTGAAAGGTACTAACACAAAAATTAAGTTTTATTAATCATCACAGGTGCTTTCATAACATTAGATCAAGTGATGTAATTAAATTACTCATTAGATGAAAGATGTTAGCACTACTCAAACTAATATATACTACTACTACATCTATGCTTCTTGCCAGTTACACAGTATGCAAGCACTTCTGGTCAAACATATAATATCAGTAACATGCTGTGATGTAAGCTATATCATGATCTTGCACACACTTGTGGCATGTAGTGCTGATGCAAGAGGTTGTTGTGTAATCACTCACTATGCCAGAGAAAGTTATATGGGATTCTAAATTAAAGCAATATGCAGTTAAGGAACTGGATGGTAAGGAAATAAAGAATAAATGCTTAGGAAAGTAACAGTTATAAAGTGATCCTCACACTTGAAAAACTTTCCATTCAGCCAAAATGGATGGACAACAATTAACATATAATAATAAGGTCCAGTTGTTTTACCTCTGAATGGTACTTTGGCAACTTCAGAATACAATGGGCTAAATGACCAGGGCACAAGGCTAGGAGAAAGATGGAGAAGGGAATTCACTGGTTCAGCTGTTAGGAGATGGCATTAAGGCCATTTGGTATGTTCTTAACATACACAAAGTATGGCTCTTCTACATAAAGGGATATGCAATTAATAGCCCTTCAACAAACAGTGGCCTTTCCAAGTCCATCAGTGAGATACAATAAGGGTATCTTTGGAAGGCATATCATAATTCACATAGTGATACAAGGGAAAACTAAATTGAAAAGTCTAGTCTAGGCCTGGGCAAACTTTTTAGTTTGAAAGGCTACATAGGAAACCGAAAATAGAAGGGTGGGCCACCAAATAAATATATAACCCAAGGTAAAAAAATCTAAACTGAAACATAAACACTATAATTTTATTAAAATTAATTATTTTAATGAAAATTTGCTTCCCTGAAGTTGGATTTCTTGTCCTTTACACATTCATTTCTCTTTTACAAATTTAATTATCATCAGTAGTTTGTAGCATTGTGGATATTATAGTATGAATATTGTACTGATTATCATCAGGAGCTTGTAGCACTACAAAAAACAAGGTGGTGGGATCCATGTGACCCATAGGCTGTAATTTGCCCAGTCTAGGTCTAATCACTATGGTGCTGAAAAACCAGAATTGTAGTTTTACAGCCCTCACACCATCTAAACTCAAGTAGATGAATCAGAAATAGCATCTCACTAGCATTGGAGAAAAAATTGTATTTTGAAAATATATAAACATATTACACCTATTAAGTCCTCTCTTAGCAATTGTTGCTGTCCATGCAACTGAAAGTGCACTTTTTCATTCTGTGCACTAATTCCACGAACCATCATGTTCACGCATTTCAAAGCCATAGCTTCATTATCAAGACGCTACCCTCAGCCCATGTGAACAGAGGTTATATACTAGGAGTGAAGGGGACTGGTGTCCAGGATTTTCTTGGAGTGGTATTTATTAACATATATAAGATTCACAGTGCTAATCATAAGTACTCAAAGTGCTAATCATAAGTGCTCATCATTGATGCAGATATATATATATACAGTCAAACCCATTTATAACAAAGTTGGTGATAAATTTATTGCTATAATGAAACAAAGCTCATTACCCTTATATTTGAATTTTAAAACTATGTTGTATATACTTTTTTATAAGAATACTTTTTCTGTTTTTTACTGATATAATTATGAACTTATTTTTGTTAATGATCCTTAGTCAGAGCATACAGTGAAAATTGACAAATTTGCCCAATTCCCCCCCCCTCCCACTCCTGAAATGAATCCTTTTGTAGTAATGCACTTTTCATGGCTGTCTATAACCTCTGGGGGTTTCTGTCACCTTTCCTTATGTTAAGGAAAATGTTTGCTGACCTAGGAAGGGTTGTTAAGAATTGAATTTGTGAAGATCTACATAACGCCCATTAAAGTTAGAAACACAGCATTAAGTTCAAGAGTTTGTAAAAGTTCACTAAATGCTATAGGTAAAAATATGTACATATGGCAGCCAATGGTGATGTTAATGTGTCAAAAGGTTTTTTGGTGAGAGATAAGAGAAACACTTATGGAAAGTTGAGTTCAAAGCTTCAGCATTACAGTCAGGCTATCGCTTCAGGTCCCCTTCTTCCTTTGTCAGGGTGGCTGATTATGCAAGGGAGGCACATGACCAGTTTCTCTGCTTTCTCAGCATTAGCTTTCTCATGTTTAAAATTCGGAGCACATAGGAGTAGTGAGAGATTTGAAGGTGGTGCATGTGCACTGGGGTATTTCTGACCTAGATGGTAGTGGGTCCCCAGGCCAGTTCACTATGGCTGTAGATGAGGTAATATGTTTTTTTTTTTTGTTTGTTTTGTAGAATAATAATCTTAATATGATGCAATGGAACTCACTTCTGTAATACTGATCATGCACTCTTTGCATCATATCAAATGGCTGCCATCCAAAAGCTGATAAGGTTATTAACATTTAGTGCTCTGATGCAGTTGAATCAGAATAACCAAAGATCTATTAATATTTGATACATGGTTATTAACTCTTCGAGTGTCCAGCCTGAAAACTGGTTTCCATCCAGAGGCCAAGCTATTTTCTCTCTATGCTCAGCCAAAAAAAATTTAATTTTTAGAACTTTTTTTGTCACATAATTAATGAAAGGAATTATGGCATTTTATATGCCAAATTAATCAGCATTTAATTCTAAATTTTTTTGAAAATATAATATTTAACCAAAAAGATGACTAGTTTTATTTTAATAGCACTTTTTAGAGTCATGTAGTAAAAAAATGCATCTGGCAACACAATTAAAAATTTATTTAGAAAAAACTAATTGACAGAAATAATTATAATGCACATGAATAGAAAGGGTATTTATTTCAGAATAGTAAAAAAAAAATTAATTTTTTTTGTTACAAATTACATTATAAAAAAAAAGTTCAAAGCCTCATCGTAATTTTTTTCTCAGTACCAAACTTTGAGAAAATTCCTGGCTTTAAGCCAATTGTGCTGAGTCAGATAAACAAGTCAGCTTCAGAATTAAAAAAAAAAACGAATCAACAGAAATGGTGTGTTATATATATATGCCAAATTAAACAGAATTTAATTGTGAATAAAAATAAATAATATAAACAAATTTACAAGTAATTTGATTTTAATAAGTCTTTTTTTAATATGATATGGTGAAATGAAAGATCACACTATACAATTAAGGCTTAATTTTGAAAAACCCGATGAATAAAAATAGTTAAATTATATATTATTTGAAAGGAAATTTCCTTCCAAATAATATAATATTTAACTTGAAACATGTTTTTTTATTTTTTTTAATGATTCCTCTCATTATCATATATTTTGAACACAGTCAGTGTTACAAAAAGTGATTTGGACTTGTCACATTCATGGGATTTTCTGAACTGTTATGAAATGAGAAAAAACTTTCTTGGCTGCCTCTTTTATTAAACATTACAAATTTTTTCTTTGAATGTTGAAGTTTGGTGACCCTTCACGAAATTGCCCTCCCACATGAGGGCTGATTTCCATGCTAAGGAAGTCCATTTTGCTTCCATATTCAAGACCTCATTCATTTACAGAAAATGGTACAAGTTCAAAGTTTTCTTTACTAAAAAACCAAGAAATAATAAAATAAAAATTACATATAACCAAATGGGATAAATAAATAAAATATTTGCAACAACTTTTAAATTAGCCATCTAATGTAGCATAACTCAGGAAGATCTAGAAATCAGCTGACTGAAAAAACACTAATTTACAGAAATAAATTGACAAAAATAAATTTGCTTCAGTATCCAAGACCTTATTAATTTTCAGAAAATACCAGATCAAAGTTTATTTTACTGGAAAAGTAATAAATAATGAAAGAAAATTTAGCAGATAACTCAATGCAATGTTAAATAAAATATTCACCACAACAAGTTATAAGACGGCTACAGATGTAGCAAAACTCTTCAAAAACCAGTAATAATCAGTGTACAGAAAGATCAATAATTTACGGAAATAAAGTAAATCTATAGAAATTAAAACTAAGGTTTAATTATTAAAAAAAAGTTAATAAAACACCAACTTTATGCAGGGAGTTTATAATCCAATTTGTTGAGAAGAAGTTTTTGACTTAAATCAGCCATATACACAACTTGCTGTGTGAAGGAAGTGCTTTTTGCTTCCATATCCAATACCTCATTTGGGTACTTACGTATTAACGCCACCGCTGGCGTTAATACGTAAGTACCCAAATCTATTACAAAATAATGTTACATTAATGTTCATTTTTACTGCTGAACTGAAATTTGAGATATCTACTGTATATATATGTTACCGCTAAAGCTCGAAAGCCGTTAATGTGCACATTACCTAGCTAATCTGCAGATTAACTGATTTGCTCCGTTAAAGTGCGGAATCAAAAGTTTTCTGCATTTTACCTAGGTAATGTGCACATTAACGGCTTCCGTATCGTTAAAGTTCAAAAGTAAAAAAAAAGACTATTTCTAGTGTCCGAGAGTAGAGTTGAAACCAGGTCATCCCTCTGTCAACATGAATCAGTCGTCCGAATTATAAAAAACGCCCCCAAAATGAGCAGGCCAAGTGAGAACGAATCACTTTACTGATTCGTTCTCACTTGGCCTCCGCTCATCCGGGGCGTTTTTTATAATGCGGACGAGTGAATCACGTGACACGAAGATTCATATTCAAGAGATTCACCACTTTACGGATTCATTCTTACTTGGCCTTCGCACATTAGGGCAATTCCAAATGCCATTTTAGTAATCCCTGTTGTAACAAATGATTTTATTGCGTCTATATAAATAACATTTTGTATGCTGTATAATTCAGTCAGATTGTTTATTTTACACTTTAATTGTCTATCAGTTATTTCATAGAATACCTAGTTATTTCATAGAATAACTAGTTAAAGTGTGGAATTATTAATTTATTACACGCTGCGGTGGCGTTAATACGTAAGTACCCTCATTTGTTTGCAGGAAACAATACAAGATGTTTTTTTACAAGAAGGAAATAATAAAAGAAATATTAACCTCTAACCTAATGCAATGTTAAATAATCCATAATGACTTGTAAAGCTGGCCATCTAATGTAGCATAACCCCAAAAGCTCGATAGATCAGCTGACAAAAAAAAAGGATAATTTGCAGAAATAAAATAAATCTGCAGAAATGAAAATGAAGGTTAATACTGACTAGATTCATGGTCACATTATCCTATGTCCGAGAAGAACTCTTTCTGTAAACATCCACTCTAGAGTCACTTTGCTGCATGTGTAAGTAATAACTTGGTCACTGTACTCAACCAAAGACTCAATGGCACCTGCTACCGTGATGTACTTTATACTGACTTGAACTTTGGAACAACTTTGACTTGCTTCCTTCTCTCTAAAAAACATTTTTTAGTTACAGTTTCAATATGAAAAGTGGGGAAAAGACACATAGAATGCTGGGATAAATGATGAAAGTAATTCTGGAAATAGTGAAATAAGTTATGGCAGAAAGGATTGTAAAACATGAAAGCAAAATGGTGGTTTGCAATTACTTCCAAAATCTTCAGTTTTTAAAAATAACAGTTTTCTGTTAATTTACAGATTTTAAAAACTCTAAGGACAAATTTATTGATAATAGTTCAAATCAAACTTATGAGCTCAATTCAGGTGATTGCTTCAGTGTAGGGTAACGTTAACAAACAAATCGGCAATACTGTATAGTGCTTCTAAAAAGTTATTGGATTGTTTTACCTCTGAGCGGCACTTTTTTGCACACAATGGGCTAAATGGCCAGGCTACAAGGACCTCGAAGGCTCAGAGAAGGTTGGGGGAGGGGACCCACTGGAACAGCTCTTGGGAGACAGATGGTAGCCTCCCGTCAAGGCCATCCAGTGTGTTCTTTAACATGCACAGGGTATGGCTCTCCCGCACACGGGGCCATGTCTTAACATCCCATACGACGAACGGTGGCCTTTTCAAGCCCATCGGTGTCCCCTACTGACCATGGGCAGGGCGGGGAAATTTTGCGGAGATAAATCTCAACGTTGACCCAGCTGGGACTTGAACCTGGGAACTACAGATTACGAGCCTGGCGCGCTACCGACTGAGCCACCCCCGCCCCTTTCTAAAAAGTGACAATTTAGATGGCTTTAATAAGTGATTTATATTATAGTTTCATAAAATATTAATCAAATGAAAAAAGAAACTATTATTTTTCAATCCTGAATTATATATTTTTATAAGATATATATTAAAATATTTACAATGGCAATTTTTATTTAAAAAAAAAAATTTTTTTTGTTGTACTAAAAATGTATACAGCTGTCCTTGGCCTCTCATTATGGATTCTTCAAATGTATATAGATAATATAGACACTGGAAAGGTTAATGCTAAGTTCACTCTTGGTATAAACATGTGGTGGCAACCACATATTTATACCAACCACTTAAAATACATTGGTAACAAGAATTTCACTGTTCAACAAAGTTGAATCCAATCCTTTGAACTATATTGGTAGTGCTTCATAACATCTAACATTATTATAACCTTACTTAAACAACTGTGAATAGCCACCATCTTAACTCAAATAAAAAATACCCCCTCAAGCAGCTGCTTGCCACAGAGGTCCGACAGGATCCTGTCAGTTTATATGCCACAGTAGGAGATCTGAGAGGATGGCAGGACCTCAGCAGAAAAACGACACACACATCCATGCCTTATCTGGGGCTCAAACCCAGGTCTCTTAGATCAGTAGCCAAGCGTGCTAACCACTCGGCCACAGGACGGCTCTTAGGTCAACTGTGTGTAATCAGGAAATCCTGCATTTGAGTCTGGGAGTTAAATTGGAAGTTTTTTCACACTTGTCTAAGTATTAAAAATTTAATAATCTTTCAATATAAAACATATAACCTAATGCAATGCCTTTATTTATTAAAAAAAAAAGAAAAAAAATTGCAAAAATATATTCCACAAAACATTTAGTGTGGTGTGAGGAAGTGAAAATACCATTTAAAACCAAACTATGAAATGCATGTTGACCAAAATTGTTGTGATGTAGTAATTTTTTGACTTTGCATTTGGGGTTGCACTCAAAAATAGTACCAAAGTTAACTATAGAAAACAGTGAAAGGGTTAGACATTCTACAAAAGATATTAAAATCAATATAAACTATGATTCTAGGAATTTATACCTTTCAAACATCAGTGGCTGAAAAATTTCAGATGGGTGTTGTGCACTAATAGAGGAAAATATATTTTCATCACAAGCTGCTGAATCCAAGGTTTCACATGTAACTGATTTAGTAAGCACATTTCCTGTTGAATAATTTGTATCTTCCTGTGGACAAGCTTTCCAAAGTACTGTGGATAACTTTGAAAATGTGTAAATTGGCTTTGACTGCACTGGAGTTACTGCTTGTTCCAAAAGTTCACTATGGATTGTTGGAAGATATGTGGTATTTGAAACATTTGATTCTGAACAATGGGAAACAGCAGGTATTTCAAGATTTTTTGAATCTGAAATAAATGATTGTGGTTTGGAAGCAGAAGTTCTATTTATGTCATCTCTGAATTGTTGTGAAGCAGGAATTATATCAGGAAGGTTCTGAGCCTTAGAAGTGCTAGATGATATAACAATATCGGGCATGGAATCTGGTGGATCATAATCAGAATGTGATTCTGTTTGGCAAGTACTGTGAATAACCAAAAAAGGTTCTTCCTTTTCATCAACTTCAATTGCTGAAGATACACCAGGTTGAATAAAATCCTTACAAATTTCAAGTTCTAGTGCAGATCTTTTCATGAGAGGGAGACAAGAATTGATCCGAATGCTATCTGAAGAAACAGACTTGTTGCACTTCACTACATAATCTGTGGAAGAGAAAGAAATAATTCATATGTTTAATGCAGTTTCTAATGTGGTAAATCTATATTGTGAAAAAAGATACAATTTCTGCTACACTAAAAACAGGAATATGAATATCTGATAATAGTGTAGCTATATACCAAGTGTCTATAATTACAGCTCAGCTTTTTAATTCTCATTAGAGGTAACTAATGGTAGAGAAGCATTTATATTTTGTAGATATATTAACCCTTTCACTACCATACTGGCCCAAAACCCAACTGTAGGTCAGAGGTAGTGAAGAGGAAGGATTAACATTGATTGGACAAGTCCATTTAAAATCTCAGCCATTTTGAGATAGTATGGTAGTGAAAGGGTTAAACAGAAAATGTGGAAGAAGCTGATAGAAGAAAAAAAAAAGTTTCAAAAGTCACTACTATGGTGTACACGTGATTATAGTTGGTGATATGCCATAAAACTCCAAATAACCAATCAATCAATGGAATTGTAAATGGCCAGGTGGCCTAGCGAACAAACCACCACTGTCCTCACTCTTATTTTAAATGAAAACGTTTTTGCTTTAATTTCTGGTATTTGTCTATGCTCATTATTGAACAGTACAGTTAGAATTTGATATAAATTATGAGCTTTAGTAATAAAAAATATGAATAGAACTTGATCAATCTTTAGCTACACATACACACACACACAGCATATTTCAATGTGCCAATGTCAGTAAAACATGAATGATTCAAAGTTTTTTCATATAGTTCATATAATAAAGGATATCATATGCAATTTAAAAACAAAGTTAACATTTTTGTTCGTGTTCTTATTTATTGACACTCCAAATACAAATCAAATATTCACATAGTTCCACATGACGGATGTGGTGTATTTCAATGCTCCACACAAGTATTTATGTTTTTGGTGCGAGTAGTTAAAGGTAAACATAAAATGTGAAGCTATGCAAACTGTTCTATGTATAACATTGTGTTTGAAACATTCAGTTGATACAAATTATAGAAATGTTAATTTCACATTAAGCAGAAAAATTTCCTATAACAGTTATACAGAGGCGTAATCCTGCTTATCTAGGAAAAAAGTTAAACTATAAAATTAACATTGATATCAACTTTATAGATAATACAGGAATTATTATCACTTTCAGTTATTAAGTTTTAGAGAAAAATACTAGGTATTCACTATAACACCACAACTTTTGCATATTTTTAATGCTAAGTTACCGCACAGCTTTGGTATCATTTGACTCAAGGTGTATTTGTTAAAGTTCAGATGTAAAATCACAATTAATACTTTTAAAAAATCGATATATAAAAGTCCGCTTTTAAGTTACTTTTCTTTTTCATAAGACATCATTATCCATCTTCTTAAAGAAAATAAGTTCCAATGTGACCTGCTATATTAAACATTCCTGTAATATATCTTTAGTTTACTCTCAACAGCAATAGGAAACATGAAAATAAGCAAAAATTACAGTTCAGTTGCCTCAGAATTTGCTGTCTCTACTATTATCCCTTCTTGCAGTCACAATAGACTAAGCTCTAATCCAGTTTTGAAGAAAAAAAAAATCAGCAAATCATGTTCATTCTGCAGTTATCAGAGAATATATTATGCCATTTACATTAATCTTATTGTCATAAACTAATCATACAATTGCACTAACACTTATAGCTGATGACATTGGTTTTAGTGGGGGTGGCTCAGTTGGTAGCGTGCCAGGCTCATAATCTGCAGTTCCCATGTTCAAGTCTCAGCTGGGTCAGCGTTGAGATTTCCGCAAAACTCTCGCCCTGCCTTCAGTCAGTAGGGGACACCGATGGGCTTGGAAAGGCCACTGTCTGTCGGATGGGACGTTAAGTCATGGCCCCGTATGCGGGAGAGCCATACCCTGTACATGTTAAAGAACACACTGGATGGCCTTGACGGGAGGCTACCATCTGTCTCCCAACACCTGTTCCAGTGGATCCCCTTCCCCCAACCTTCTCTGAGCCTCCAGGGTACTTGTGACCTGGCCATTTAGTCCACTGTGTGCAAAAAAGTGCTGCTCAGAGGTAAATCAACCCAACCCTAGGTTTTAGCTCTGTTACCAAGGGCATTTTATAGTATAGTACAGCCATTGTTTTTTCTCAATATATATAGCTGGCTGGGGTTTTTTTTTAAGCTATATCACTCATGTGTTATATCAGGTGCCCTTCTGGAAGTGCTCTCCCACAGGTGTTGGTGCTATGTTGGAAACTTTACTGGATGATTAACTAGTACAACCATGGTAGCAGGGGAGTATTTCAAAGAAGGTGAGCAGTATAATAATAGTTGTCAGAAAACCAGGCACCTATATATATTGAGAAATATCACTGGCTCTACTATGCTATGATGCTCTTGGCAGAAAAGGTACTACTTTATTAACATAACTATGTGACAACAGTGTTAGTACAAATGACATATTGTATTCCCTACTAACTACAAAAGGGATTTGATTTACTGCCATTTTTGCAAACCATAGCCATTTGTAAGTCTACTGTGACCACAAGAAGTAAGTCTTCTAGCATATCAGCAGAGGTAATGAACTCTCTGACAACTGGGCTGCAACATTTTTCTTATTTCCCATTGGTGTCAATATTCAAGTCAATGGACATTACAGGCATGTTTAGTAAACAAGTGATATTGGGAAATTCTATCTAAGGCAGATGACAGTATCTTATGAAAGAAACTAAAAAGTAACTTAAAAAATAACTTTTACCTGTAAATTTTACTTTATGTTAATGGGGATTTTATGTCTGAACTTGAATTAATACACTCCAAGGTCAAATAATACAAAAGCCATGCAACCATCTGTTATAAAAAATACGTAAAATAAGTCATTGTTACAGAAACTACCTAACTTTTTTCTGCTAAAACACAGCAATTATATACTACCAGGAGTTTTTTTTTTTGTGTTGTCTTCCTGATGAAGTCTTACCTTCTGCATATACCTTTTCTATGAAGTATTAAACTGATGGGTTCTTCTCAAACCTCTATGGCCAGCTGCTGTTTGAGAATTATTTTTTATTTTTAACTGCATTTTTTTCTATACTAAAAAGCATTTACAATAATTAGTAATTAATTTTAAAAACTTTTAATGAAATTTTTTCTAATTACCTATATACATGTTTATACACTTACCTGCAATTCCATCTATTATATCTGGTGCATTAATAAATTCAAAGCTTGGGTCATTATCATGATCTTCCATTTTAGCAAATTCTTATACTCTACAAAACAGAAACACCAATTAAATTAGAATATGTTGAGAAAACATTTTTGTAATAAGAATATTTAACATTTGAACATGTAGAATTAAAATTTGTTATTTAAGTTTATGCAAGAATCAGGCATGCACTATTTTAATTAGAAAACATTTTTGTATAATTATATATTAATATTTATTAGTACAGATGCAGTCTATACATCACACATTTATAATTTTAGCTCTGGATTACACAGGTGGCGATGGCTCAGTCAGTAGTGTGCCAGACTCGTAATCTGCAGTTCCCAGGTTCGAGTTCCACCTGGGCCAGCATTGAGATTTATCTTCACAAAACTCCTCACCCTACCTGCAGTTGGTAGGGGACACCGATGGGCTTGAAAAGACCATCATCCATCGGATGGGATGTTAAGTCACGGTCCTGTGTGCAGGAGAGCCATACCCTGTGCACATTAAAGAACATGTTGGATGAACATTGGACCATCTGTCTCCCAACAGCTGTCCAGTGGGTCCCTAACATTCTCTGAGCCTTCGGAGTCCTTGTGACCTGGAAGTTTAGCCCATTGTGTGCGAAAAAATGTGGCTCAGGGGTTAAAAAACAAACTGAGGGTTACTAAACATCCAAGAAAAGATTTATCAGTATGGTATCCAAAATTAATATTTTACACTCAAATCATAATACTTTTGAGTGTAATTGACATAATCAGTGATTCTCAAAGTGGGTTCTTTCCAGGTGATCAGTGGACTGGCCCACAATGCAATTAATTTTTCTTCAATACTCCATGCACAAAGTATAGATACATTTACTGTGATCAGAATGTTATATTATTCACAGTTGCAAAAGTGAGCTGTTAAATTATATATATGTATTATCTGATAGCAGTAGTATAGCATGATTTTGGAAAGGGGTGATAGTGAAATATTTTTTCAAGGGGAAGGTAGTTAATCTCCTAATTCAGCCCTCCCCCCAAGTATGTCACCAATAGTATTATTTTTTTCCAAATCATTGGCCACTATCATTACTTAATGAGCAATTGTTTTATGTCTGATGACATAAACTATCAGTTTGGGTGCAACATTACAACTTTGGCGTCACATTAAAAGCAGTGTCATTTCTCCCCGCTAAATCTAGTATTATTCCATTTTTTGGTGGTGTAAACAGGGAAGAGGAGGGATTTCACAAGGTCTTGTGACTTGATCAAGTGATATGCAGACAAAAATAATATGAAGTCAAACAGTTACTCCAGGGGAAATTTTTCTGAAAGGGAATGAAGGAGAGGGCTGTCAGATTAATTTGTAATCTGTATGCATGAAAAATTTCAGTGTCTCTTTAATCTGTAAGATATACAATACCAATTTAACTGCATTTCTGAGTTGGAAATAGGAACATTAATTTACTTTCTTTTTCTTATCTCCAGGATATTCAGAAATGTCTCACTCTGCTGCTTTTACAGTTTTAAGTTAGAAAAAAAATGTTAGCCATGTGGAATATAAATCCATGACCACCGATGGTATATCTAGTGTTCCACTGCTGAGCACCTGCCACGGAGTAATTTTCTTATTTCTAGGAATTTGTCAAGTATAGTAATTGTTAAAAAAAGGTTCATTTATGTAACCTGCTCAATTTATTTATACATTAATAAGGTTATTTAACCTGGGAGTAAATATTCATCAGTCTTTTCACTGTCCCATATCAAATTTTGAATGAACAAAAATGAATTATCTGGGAGGTGCACATGTTGGCTCCTATAACTTAAGTATAAAAAAGATTTTGCCATTTTGGCAATGTATTTCATACATTATGCTTGACCCTTTCAACCACAATGAATTCATTTTTTAGTTTTTTTTTAAAGGACAGAGATAACCTGCATGCTTTTAGCTCGTGTTGGTTTCTCATACACTATACAAACACTTAGACAAGGAATACGACATAAAAACATAAAAGGACATGTCTGCTGGAATAATAGTAAGGAAAGCTAACCACAAGGCATTAATTTTTTTTTGTTTCTTACTTCTTAATTAATAATTATAATAAATTCTTAATTTACATTCTACATATGTTTTTGCACAGAAATATTTATAGCATGTTTTAATAAATAATGTAGGCAGAAGGAAATATTATATTAAGCATTGCAAATGAAATTACAATTTACACATAATTTTTCCTCTGCACTGATGAGACAATAAGATCTCTGCTTAACTCCAGGCAATGTTCACAATAATTTCTACCATGTTCTCATGTATAATTCACACAGTGTGCATGGAGGGTCAAGGGGGAGGCTATTGTAATTGCACGTGAAGAGTGATAAAGTATTTAGTGGTTTAGAGATGCAAATGTTCACAGTTTACAGGGAACACTGCTCTTGGGTTAAACAGTGTCTATACCTCCTGATTTTTAGAAAACAGCCTTGGTGAACCACAAAAACTTTTTGGGACATCCAAATGTCCTGATTTTTTGTGATGATATACAGTCGGCTCTCAATTTAGGTGGATTCAATTAATGCATTTTTGGAATAGCACAGTCATTGTGTTTACACATTTTATTACAAAGGTTACAATTACTGATCTAAACTACGATGCTACATCATCATTGAAAAAGTTGAATGCATGTCAGGCATGCTTTGGGTTCTTCTGATCTGGCAATTTAGCCAATTGTGTGCACAAAAGTGCTACTTTGGGATAAACAACAGACCACAAAGTATTAATTTATTTATTATCGATGGTTTTCTTTAATGGGTGGAACCAGAATTCTACGTTTAGAAATAAATTTTCATTATATTCTTTTGGTACATTCTAATCATATGGGGGTTTTACTGGCCCATGAGTTTTACACCATTACTGGTACAACTTATTTGAATATTCTTTATAATGTGCTATTCTACATGTTTTCTACTACTTGTATATTTATTACTAGCTGTCCCGGTAGCCGAGTGGTTAGCATGTTTGGCTACTGATCAGAAGGACCTGGTTTAAACATAGATGACAATCACAGCGTGAAATTTGTGTTCTTTCTGCTGAGTTCCCACCATCCTCACAGACCTTCTACTATGACATATTAAACTGGCAGGCTCCTGTCATACCTCTGTGGCAAGCAGCTCTTGAGGAAGTATTTGTTTTTTAAACAACTTGTATAGACATCTAGCATGAAACAGAACTGGCACTGATAAGCTTTGCAGATTTAAAGATGTCAGATTGTCAGCACAAAAAAATATTGAGTAACAGATGTCTTTGCATCTGTCTTGCAAAAAATATTAAGAAAAGAATGTCTGCATGAAAATATTCTGGCACTCTGAGAGCTAGTGTGGCCAACTTCTATTGTTGACAGGCATATATTTTCTTTGTCAGTTGGCACAATTTCTGAGTACCATTAAATCTGCAGTGGTGAACTTTTAAAATTATAAAATACGGTTTAATTACAATTGATTTTTTTTATCTGTGTAGATAGTGTTATTGCCATTAGTTAACGCATTCCTCTCTCAAGAAAAAAGAAGGTAAGAGAATATTTACAAGAGTGTGAAGCTTGTCAGATTCCTTAATAATTTGCATTTTGATAGCACCCAATATCATTTCCACAAATTTGGCAAAAAATAATTCGGATGTTTTTTTACTTTAAAATAATTTTTATAAATTATACGTTGTCTACGCTTAGCAAACTAATACTTTATGAAACCACAACTGAATGCAAAATAATCAAATAACAGTAACCCTAAAGCAAGTTCGAATTTCAATAGTACATATATATCTACGCTTAGCAAACTAATACTTTATGAAACCACAACTGAATGCAAAATAATCAAATAACAGTAACCCTAAAGCAAGTTCGAATTTCAATAGTACATATAGTAAATTATATCCGTTTTTGTCACATTCACTGAATTCAATCAGTCGAGTGATATATTATGTCGCCTTTTTTTTTTAACTTTACAACGTAAAAAAAAAACTCCCAGTAATAAAATTTGAAATTGAAAAAATATACACGCTTACTTACTTTATAGATCAATTTCTTTATTCACTGCAAGCACCAATATACAATTTACATTTTTGACGACTGTTTGCATAATAAAAAAAAGTAAAAACTTCAAAGGAGAATTTTGAAACTATCTACATAGTACCATTTTGCACCAACGTCCACCGAATTATTTGCACGTGCACTTGTTTACGTGCCAGGCTGCTTATTTAAACTTAATATTATTCTCTGAATCGCAATTTTCTTTTTTAAAACCCTATGTTGAAACGGTTGAAACCAAAGAGATACAGTATGAATTGGCCTAATCGTTGACAAAAAGTTACAATTTCAATTTGAAATTGTGAATAATACCAACTTTTAGATAATGGTACTGAAGTGACTGCCTATCATTTCATTAAATAGGAAATGACGTTTCTATATTTTCATCCACTAAAAAATCGAAAACGAAGTGTAGAACTTGAACAATAGCTGAAAATTAAGTGGTATCCGTCTAATGTCTTACAAACTAAGAATATCTGACATGTTATCAAGATCACAAGATATCCCAAGAATATGTGACTGAGGATAAATTTAATATCTAGTAATTTGCGTATTTATTATTAAGAAACTGCAAGTTGAGAAATTCTACAGGTGATGCAGTAATGGAAAGAAAATATTTTGCAAGTGCCTAAATATCTACTACATGTTATAATAAAAATAATAAATACCCCCTCAAGCAGCTGCTTGCCACAGAGGTCTGACAGGAGCCTGTCAGTTTATATGCCATAGTAGAAGGTCTGAGAGGATGGCAGGACCTCAGCAGAAAAACCACACACACATCCATGCCTTACCCGGGGCTCGAACCCAGGTCCCGTAGATCACATGCCAAACGTGCTAACCACTCGGCCACGGGACGGCATGCCCCCCCCCCCCCTAAATTATTTATTATTGTATTTTTGTAGTTGCTGCATTTGCACTGCACAGCATTGAAATTTCCCCACCTAGAAGGAGTGAGGGGATAGGAATGAAATGTAGCACACACATAACAATACATATTGGCATATCATGATTTAATTTGCAGCCACTTACAGCGGTTAGAAGATTAGATAATGCAGCACAGTGTGACTGCTTCAGTAGGTGGTTGCACCTCCGTGAACGGCAATACAGGCAGCAATACGGCATGGCATGGAGTCATACAGTCAACGCATATGGTCCAGTGGAATTTCACACCAAGCAGCTTTAACTTGCTTCCATAATTCATCGAGATTCCACGCCGGCCAGTGAGAGGATTGCACACGTCGTCCAATGTGGTCCCACAGATTTTCTATTGGGGATAAATCTGGAGATCATGCTGGCCATGGCAATACTTGAACATGTTGCAAATATTGTCTGGAGTGTTGCAACATTGTCTAGACATGTTGCAAACATTACCTAGCATTACATTACATTACCTAGCATTACATTACATTACCTAGGCATTGTCATGATGGAATATGAACTGCTGTATACCTCCCAGGAATGGTAACAAAATGTGCTGCCGAACTGCGCTAGTATCATGCAGCTGTCAGTGTTCCCATGATGTGGGCAAGAAGTGACCTGTTGTCATATCCAACAGTACCCGATAACATTATGCCTGGCTGATGAACGGTGTGCCGGTTGCCAACAAAAGATGGATCTGTCATCTCACTATGTTGTTGCCATGCATGGACCCGTCGATCGTCAGCACTCAGACAGAAACGGGATTTATCACTAAACACAACAGTGTTTCATTCGTGATCTCTGTTTGCTCGACTTTGGCACTAAGCCAGATGAGCGCTACGATGGTTTGCAGTCGATGTAACAGTTGCCTAGAGCACAGGTGTGCATCATGAAACCGTCGATTTATCGTTTAGGTCGTTATGGGGACGTCCATGGCTGCTGAGACAGCCAGTCGAATATCGCCTGCAGTGCTCTGTGGTGACGAACGAGCATGTCGAATAATGCACCTATCAAGTCATAATGACATCTATTGGATGGCACCAATTCCTCTGCAATGCATGCTACAACCTTCATTTCGCCACTGAGACCCAAATAACAAACGCTAACTGAGACCCAAATAACAACTCATGAGTCACATTCCCATCTCAGTACTTCATGCATCCTGATGAACAACAGTTCGTTCAACCATTATATCCCGATGAATATGTGCAGCAACACGACATGTAGTCCATCCAACTTCACACAGGCCTATAATTTTTCCTCTCTCCAAAGCATCCAAATGGCGATAAACTTGCTGACAGCATGTACCAGGGATTTTCGGCTTTCGTTGAACAATTTCCATGTGGAACCACCTAATCTCAACCGTTCGCGTGACTTCCACTTGCATAAACACAAAACAATCCCTGTTCCTTCTTGCAACTTTTATCTCTTGAGCTACACACATCATTGGCTCTGAATTATGATTATTTGCATATCTAAACTGTGCACACCCACCCTTCTCTTTGTATGTTTGCACGACATGTCCTTCTGGGTGGGGCACTTTCAATATCGAGCACTGTATATCTGTGTTAAGTGTATTTCAAAAGTGCTGAGATGGGAATGTGACTCATGAGTTGTTATTTGGATCTCAGTTAGCTGGCTACATATGCTCACAGCAGTGTAAGCGCTTTTATGACCAGCCTTAGGTCTAGTGCAACTGACAGAGAGAAGCGTGAAAACAATGAAGAGCAGACTGAGTGAGGCCGACAAACGAAAAGGTGGTTTGTGTCAGTGCGTCAAGGGATACAGCTCTTTCTAAAAAAAACTTAAGGAGAGGGTTCGGTTCTGTGTGAACCAAGTAGTAGGCAAGGATTAAATATCCTCTCGCCAAGTTTTGATGTTGGTGAAGAGATTTCTGTATTGCGCAGACCTCATCGTATGTATGCTTGTAATAGCAAGGCTGCTTTCAGATTAAATTTGGGCTGATTGGAGGAAGTCCAAAAGGACATCTAGGAAGTCAAATCATTCTGATCTTCAGCGCAGAAAAGGCCCACAGAATCGAGAACATTCCCATATGTAACTATGTGGGATATAAATAAACTGTGTCGTCCATCCACTTTTCTCGTGCTTCAATTGTTGGTCATCTTTCTACACGTCACTGTCTGTAGCAAGTCTGAAGCATATATCAGTATGGGGCCGTAACAACCCGTGAACCCGTGAACCCGTGGTTTCACCTGGGTAATGGTGAATGTAATTGAGAAACTAATCAATCTCCTCTACTAGCATTTATTCGTTTATGTCATAGCCCAACACGACACTACAGTAAAGCAATATTAGCGAAAACGAATAAGCATAGCAAGTTCCCATCTACATCCTTTGTTTTGCCTTCTCACAGCCGATTCTAGCCTGCAGCTCTTAGCTTCAAACAGGTTCATTGCGACGATAGAGAGAGTGCAACCTATTCTATGTATGGTCGAAGGTCAGGCCCCACCAACATTTCTGCAATATACACTAAAATACATAAACCGGAATTGAAATGAAGAAAAATCGTAATTGAATGAAAACTTACTGCTGTTGGCAGTTCTCAGTCTGCAACAATTTCTTAGGTTATTCGATGGTGTACCAGACTTAATGTTTGCATTAAATATAATTATAAATTGTGTTTCTAAATCAGTGTAAAGACCACGGCTTGTCATTGAAATTGCCCCACCGAGTGTTTGCTTTCAACTCAAAACAAGTGGAACGACAGATAGTACTGTAGACAAGAAATGATAAAGTTTGTGTATTAAAACAGCAGTATTTATTTCCTAAAATACAGTGTACATTAAAAAAATATATACCTCAATGAAGAGAGATACAAGTGGCTAAACATCTTGTTCGAGATTTGAAAAGATGATGAATATCATGCCATGAGTTGGAGAACGGTGGTAGAGGGCTGAGTGAACTAACCATTATATCCAAAACGTGTTGAAGCAGTCAGTGAACTAACCATTATATCCCAAACGTGTTCGATGAGCCACAGATCTGGGGAATGTGCAGGCCAAGGAAACATATTCACATCATATAGGCACTGTAAGGATATGAGAGTTATATGTGGGTGGGTATTGTCCTGCTGAGAAATAACAAGTGGGATGAAGTGTGGAAAGGGCCGAATCACAATAAATAATAATAAATACCCCCTGAAGCAGCTGCTTGCCACAGAGGTCTGACAGGAGCCTGTCAGTTTATATGCCATAGTAGAAGGTCTGAGAGGATGGCAGGATCTCAGCAGAAAAACGACACATACATCAATGCCTTACCCGGGGCTCGACCCCAGGTCCCTTAGATCAGTAGCCAAGCATGCTAACCACTCGGCCATGGGACGGCCAAGCCACAGAATATTTTTAATATAATGTCTTGCTGCCAACATGCCATCAATAAGACCTGACGTGAATTGCTATTGTAACATTTGGCTTCCCACTATGATTCTGAATGCTGGTCCAGTATGATGCTCCCTGATACAGTCTGGATTACCACTGTTCTCTGCGTGTTTCCATATGCAAATACCACTATCACTGGATCTCAAACAGAAAAGGGATTCATCACTAAAGATGACACAATATCAGTCTTCTCACTAAGCAGCTCTCTTAATGGCTCCGCAAAATTCCCCGCCCTGCCCACGGTCAGTAGGGGACACCGATGGGCTTGGAAAGGCCGCCGTCCGTCGGATGGGACGTTAAGCCGTGGCCCGTGTGCGGGAGAGCCATACCCTATGCACGTTAAAGAACACGCTGGATGGCCTTGACGGGAGGCTACCATCTGTCTGTCTCCCAACAGCTGTTCCAGTGGGTCCCCTCCCCCAACCTTCTCTGAGCCTTCGGGGTCCATGTGACCTGGCCATTTAGCCCATGGTGTGCAAAAAAGTGCCGCTCAGAGGTAAAACAACCCAACCCAACTCTCTTAATGGACCACTGCAGATACAGACAACAATGGGATGGTGTCAGATGCAGATGTATCAATTGATGACGCAAAAGCAGCCTACATTTTCAGTCATCTTTTGACTGACATGAAAATCACGCGAAAGCAGCCTATCATTTTCATCCCTTTTCTGATCCTGCTCCCTGACACAGGCGCAGAGGGGGGTGGCATTATAATGGTGGAAATATGATAGCTTGTGACAGATCTCTTTCCTGTTGCTAGTCGGTGAATCTGCCAATCATTCTGTTTCGATAAGCTTTTCAATTGAAAGTAGCAGTAGACTTTAATAAAAAATCATATAAATCAGCTAAAAATCAATATATATAAACTGAAATCGGATAAATCATCTAGTAGACGTTAATGGATAAATACAATATTTGAGATTTGTACAAAATAAGGTAAATGATCCTCTTACACCTCTTCCTACTGATGCTGATTAGAGACCTTTCATTTTTACCTACCTTCCTATTGCTTTTTCCTTGACATTTGTTGGTTTGTCAGTTTGTGTGTTTGTCAAAACGTTATTTCACCATAACTTTCGTAAGCGATGGAGAAATTTAATGATTTATGTGTCAAATGAAAGCTTGTAACGTGGGGAGTGTCACAGGCTATATATATATGTAAAATATCGAACCCCCATGCTTTCTTCCCCCCTAAAAAGGGGGGAAATATAAAAACTATTGTCTATATCTCCAGAACGCGAGCTTGTAACATAGGAAGTGTCGTAGGCTATAAAAAAGCGTCACCCCCATGATTTCTTCTCCCACAAAAAGGGGGAAATATGGAAACGATTGTTCCTTTATATCTCCAGAATGCGAGTGCAAAAAGTAACATGTTGTATATCAAATGAAAGCTTGTGACTGGAGAGTGTTGTGAGTAATAAAAATATACCTCCCCGCTTTCTTTCTTCCCCGCTAAAAACGGGAAATATTAAAGTCGTTCTTCTACTCTATCTTTCGAACGCGAGGGCCTACAGTTACAAATTAGGGTCAAAACGAAAACTCATATAATGAGCGTCGCAACCAATTTCGAATTTTCCTCCACCATTCTCGTCGCCCCCCCCCCCTCGATAAAGGGGGGGGAGATTTTTTTCACGGGGGTCGACCTTAGCGAGCTATATCACAAATTAACACTTGTGACGTTTCCAACATCGTGGGCTACCTTATGCACGACTCCAAAAACAGAGGGAAGAAAAATGTGGTTGATGTTATCCTGGGGAATATATCAAAAGAAAGAGTCGGAAGGTAGGTGTTTTTAGTGACAATGAAAATAAATTTAAAATAAAAAAAATATCTATCTTTTTACATGCACCCTGAAAAAGTGGAAAATAGAACTAAAACATATCGAAGGCGCAATCAGTCACTGAATTCGTATTCACTTCAAACGAAGATAGAGCTCCGGCAATCTTGTTGAGAGGATAATCGGCGCCCTATCTTCCTTTGAAGTGAATAGGAACTCAGTGACTGATTGCACCATCGATATGCTTTAGGTTTATTTCCTACTTTTAGGGCGCATATGGAAAAATAGGTATTTCTAAAATTTTTGAATTTATTTTTATTTTGCCTTTTTTAGACTCACTGCCTCATTCGACTGCCTGTTGTTGCGATTAGTGATCACGTGCTGTTTTGCGACAACCTCGTTGAAATGAGCTCTCGAGTACTCGAGAGAAAGGGGAGGAAACGTCATCCGGGACTGGAGAAATGTAGCTAAAGTCAAAAGCGTATTTCATGAAGATAAAAGTGACTTTTACGCCAGCTCTTTACAATATGAAGCGTTAAAGGTACCCATCTAACATCGCCCTTGAGTTCTTTGCCCATGCGGTTTTGAAAGACAAGATAAATTAGCTTGGCTAAATATTCTGCATGTAAATATCTCTCATTACGTTTTTGCACTCTTCCAGCTTTATGGTTTTTGAAACAACTTTTCAACCACTTTTCCGCTTTTCGCAAATTCTAAACAGTTTTCTTCAAGACCGTTGATGCTCTATGTGCAAGTATTTTTCTTTTAACCTTGACTATTTTTGGAATTTTTCTCCTCTGCTCTCGGTTATCTTTAAGATTATCAGAACTGTTACGGTTACCAGGAAGGCATCAGACCACTTATTCTGCTTTTGTATGCTTGCTATTTGCAGTGTGTTCTCAAAGAAAGAAAACTGATGAGAATCTCTGCTAACAGTTGGGTTAAATGCTCATGCCACAAGATCAGATAAGTACTAATAAAATGTTACCATTAACATTTTCTCAGTCTTCTAACAGTTTGAATTTTCACCGTTAGAGGGATATAAATTTGTGAAATGAAAAATATATATATATTCTAGGGAAAAGATCTGTGGAGAAAGCGAAATCTGAACAGGGTTGGGTTGTTTTACCTCTGAGCGGCACTTTTTTGCACACCATGGGCTAAATGGCCAGGCCACAAGGACCCCGAAGGCTCAGAGAAGGTTGGGGACCCACTGGAACAGCTGTTGGGAGACAGATGGTAGCCTCCCGTCAAGGCCATCCAGCGTGTTCTTTAACGTGCACAGGGTATGTCTCTCACACACACGGCGCCACGGCTTAACGTCCCATCCGACGGACGGCGGCCTTTCCAAGCCAAACGGTGTCCCCTACTGACCGTGGGCAGGGCGGGGAATTTTTGCGGAGATAAATCTCAACGCTGACCCTGGGACTCGAACCTGGGAACAACAGATTACGAGCCTGGCGCGCTACCGACTGAGCCACCCCCGCCCGAAATCTGAACAGGAAAACAATAAACATCCACTTTCTAACGGGTTCAAACCCAGCTGCTTTTTATTAGTAGTCAACTAGCGAACCAGACAAACTTTACTGTCTTTCGAAAGAGCATTACGTATTTGCCTAAGTAGATTGGTCTTTTTAGCCTTTTTTTTGTGCTAACTATCTGTACATTGTTTTAAAATAAGACATCTTTGTTTGGATTGGTCGAGCTACTCATAAGTGACATTGTTTTTGTTGTAATATGCACTAAATAGCTAAGTCACAAGGAGCAATAAAAGATGGCGAAAACTCTCATGTCAAGTTATCCAGTGTGCTCTTTAACACAAAGGATTAGATTATTTTAGTTCTGAGAGACACTTTATGCATGCGATTGGCTAAATGGACAGGTCCCAAAGATCCTAAGTGCTCGGCATTGGAAAGTGGAAAGGGACCCACTGGATAGTTGTTGAGACAGATGAAAACCTCCCGTCAAGACCATCCAGCGCGTTTTTTAATGTGCGTATGGCATGACTCTCTTAAACACGGCATCACGTCTTCACATTCGCCGTCACTTCTTCGTTCGATTTAACTTTAAATTCGTCCTTTTTGATCGGCAGCTTTGAAATTAATATTTTTGATTGAATATAAAAACTTTAAAAAATTATGGTTAAATTTTTGTTATTTTTTTAAAGATAGACTTTAAAATTATTCCTGTTTCCAACTTTGTAAAGAACAACGTTTATTGTTTTTTTTAATATCAAATAGAACTGGAAATTAATTTTATTTTTAATTTTTTTTTAAGAATATAATTTTTATTCATAAGAGTAAAGAATACAAATACATTTACAATTTGACCCGCAAAGCTAAATAGCTTATCTGCAGGAAAATGAATAAATTATATTAAACATAGGTCATTCAACCACAAAAATTTAGATATATCTAGTCTGATAGAATCTCCGTAGGCTGCATGAGGATTTTTAGGATAATAGATTTGCAATTAAGTTCCATTCGCGCAATTACAGCTGGAAATGGAGAAAATAGTGAAAGAACTTCATAGATTAAAAAGAGCAGAGGAATCATGTTTCAAATTAGATATCTTTCCTTTTGGGGGAATCGAAGTTGCACAAATTGATTTCTAACCAACTGCTGACATATATCGCTGTCAATCTAATAATTTTCATTAAAACTTAGATCATCACTTTAATTCCTTGAAAATCCGTTTGAAACAAACAATATTAAAAATTCCGAGTCCAAAACAACAGCGTTGGGTTGGGTTGTTTTACCTCTGAGCGGCACTTTTTTGCACACCATGGGCTAAATGGCCAGGTCACATGGACCCCGAAGGCTCGGAGAAGGTTGGGGGAGGGGACCCACTGGAACAGCTGTTGAGAGAAAGATGGTAGCCTCCAGTGAAGGCCATCCAGCGTGTTCTTTAACGTGCACAGGGTATGGCTCTCCCGCACACGGGGCCAACGGCTTAACGTCCCATCCAATGGACGGCGGCCTTTCCAAGCCCATCGGTGTCCCCTACTGACCATGGGCAGGGTGGGGAATTTTGCGGAGATAAATCTCAACGCTGACCCAGCTGGGACTCGAACCTGGGAAGTACAGATTACGAGCCTGACGCGCTAGCGACTGAGCCACCCAAAACAACAGCAAAATATTTAATAATAATTATGAATTGAAATTCTTCGAGGTGATACCCTAATTCTCTAGTGTAGACAAAGAGAAACTTGACTCTTTGGTGTACAAATGCCCTTTTTGTATGACGCTAAAAAATTGTTTTCCGCTTGTTGAAGTCAATTTGCATTAATTAACATTACAAAGAATAGAAAAGCAAATGCAACCAAAACAAAAAAAGTTCATGCCGTGACCAGGATTCGAACCTGGGTTATTGCGGCCACAACGCAATGTACTAACCACTATACGATCACGGCTAACCCTTGACACGGGGAAAGCCCTCTTAGAAGAACATTTGAGCTGAAACGTCAACAGAAAACTGGTTCCAAACTGGTACAATCAGTTCGTCGAATTGGGTGGGTCAAGGGACGGGATTGTTTCTAATTCTGAGTTATAGATGGCGCCACACGCTGCGTTACTGTATGGTCTCAATAATTCGCTAATCAGAGAGAACAGAGTTTCATTCATTTTCTTACCAAGTCTATAAAAAATCTCTATACTCCTAAAAGTGTTCAGAGTCAGATCTTGGGGAGGGAGATGTCCTCTCCTAATAGAGAATTTTAAAAGCCGCAACAGAAGAGGGAAAAAAGAACACTAAACATGTCGATTACATTTATTAATCAAAAGAATATTATTTTCTAAAAGATCATCAGAGCAGAGGAAAAAAATCGTATGTTTTACAATTTGATAAAAAAAAGTCAAAGAACATTGTTTTTGATTTGTTTCGAATCACTTCAATTCTGTCATTCAATCTCCTCTATTTATTTTGGATCGAATAATGGAATCTAGACTGTAACTACAAGAATATCGTATCTCTTATCGAGATCACTCTCTAAGAGGCCCGGATGCAAAAAAAATATAGGACATGGGGGAAGAGGAAGTGAAAGGGGGGAGAAACAAGAAAGAGCCGGACTGGTATAAAATTGTTCTCTATTTTAGTAGTCTTTAAAACAATACATGAATAAATATATTTTGGAGTCCCATATCAGGCATGAATCTTCTCTTTCTTGTGCTGTCCTTTTGCTGAGGTCTCGCCTTCTTTACAGGTCTACTCTATGGCATATGACGCTGACAGGCTCCTATCAGACCTTGGTGGCAAGTAACTTGAGGGGTAATTTATTATTTTATATGCACAAATAATTATTATAATATGTTGTTTAAGTTTCTATATGTGATGCGAGATCGACGAAACTTCATATCCACTTACTATAGATAGACATTCGCAGGAACGTGCCAAGGATTTAGTTTCGAGTGTGGTTGGTTGTTTGGGGTTTAATGAGTTTCGAGTGTGTATGTGTGTCAGAGAATAAGATTTGAGTACCGTTTCCCAATTACTAAAGTACTCAGTTGTAAAGAAAAGGTTAAAAGGATATTCAATGGAATTTCGCATTTAGTTTAATGGAATTTTATATTTTGAAATACCTTCTTAGCGTCGGGCATGTAACGTGGAGCTAAAATAAAATCATAGAGAGACACCTATTTTGGATTTCAAAGCAGGTAGATACGTTCGAGTGTTCGTATTACACGACAGGATTTCGGAGAAGGTCCAGACCCCTTGCCCCCCCCCCCCCCTCCCTCTGGTACATCCTTGGTCATTGATAACCGAAAAGTTTGTTGGAAAGCTCTAAAGAAAACATCGTTTAAAGGACGAAAATTTATAAGATTACAATATTTTCTCTGCTCTTTATTAAGGGCTGAGTGATGAGAGAGTAAAAATTTAATAATGATATTACTAAGTAGTGCGCAATGGAAAAGAATTCAATAATTAATATACTACTTATTCAGTTTTCTTAGAGCGTCGTCTCACGAACGGCGATCTTTTCAAGCCTATTGTTTTCTCCTTCGAATTGGGATAGAGCTGTGTTAGTGGAGAACATCTGAAAGCAAACACATTGAGAATTAATTATTATTAATTATCTACCCTGGCGTAGCTCCTAGGTCAAAAATTCATTTCAAAATATTCGATTTGAAAATAAATAACAAATGTAAAAGTTCTTTGTGGAAATACTATGAAAATTGAATTGTTTTACTAGAATTTTACATTCCAGAGTTCTTAATAAATTTAGTAGCAGCTCTTAAGCTTTAATCTTGGTCGTGATATCGAAAATGCAGATCGCAAATGTTGCCAACTTTAAATAACAAAATATACACTCTGAGACATATTCATGGTCATATACAATAAGATAAAATATAGTTCACTGATCGTTATTTCACTGAAGTAAAAGCAAAACCCTTTTGTAACAGAGAATAAAATAGTAATTTGCAAGCATGAATGTGTGTGTTGTTTTTCTGCTGAGGTCCTGCTATCCTCTCAGACCTTCTACTATGGCATATAAACTGACAGGCTCCTGTCAGACCTCTGTGGCAAGCAGCTGCTTGAAGGGGTATTTATTTTTTTAAGCACATTCAAATATAAAACGTCTAATTTAGAATAAAAAAATAGGACCTGCCGTAACCAGGATTCGAACCTGGGTTATTGCGGCCACAACGCAATGTACTAACCACTATACGATTACGGCTACTGTCCTCGATGATAAGTGATACTTGTTTACCAGTATGTTAATGTATTCGGTAGTTTCAAAATAAGTAGAGCAATTGCAGCGGAAGAGTTCGTCGGACTGGAACAATCCGCGGATTTGTTTTTGCAAATAGTTTTTACCCCCCGCAAAAGATGGCGCCACTTGATCATCAATAATAACGTTATTTCTACAGCTGTTTCAAGCAATCTTAGCTCATTTCACTCTAGACATCCCGATATTACTTGTGGCATAGTCGACAGCATATTTGAGATCAACAGTGGTGTACCCAGAAATATCAAAATGGCGATTTTTTACGCGTTTGAGAAGAATTTGTGTGTGGGAGAGTTGCGCCCTGAATCTGATTTTTAGTAACTTGCTTAGAAAATATATATTATTGAAGCCCTCAAGGGGGAAGATTATACCCTCCCTTAAGGGTTTGAATAATGCATATTTGGTACGCCATTGGAGATCAAGAATAAAAATAAATAAATAAATACCCCCTCAAGCAGCTGCTTGCCACAGAGGTCTGACAGGAGCATGTCAGTTTATATGCCATAGTAGAAGGTCTGTGAGGATGGCAGGACCTCAGCAGAAAAACAACATAAACGTCCATGCCTTATCCGGGGCTCGAACCCAGGCCCCTTAGTTCAGTAATAACTGTATTAAAAGGAATTCATATGAGCCGAGGCAGCTGTGATCGACAATTTGGTAGACAGTCAACTTGCCTTAAAAGGATTAGGGATAAAGTGTAAAACTACCAAACTTTTGTATCTGTTATTATCTTATACCATAAAACGGTATTATAGCAAGTAGTTTTGATCTTGTCCTGGTTTTTTATGTAACATACAAACACGTATACAGGCTGTTTAAGTAGGTAGATACGCTAACCACTACACCAGGATGGGATATAGAGTTGCTATACTTTGTGTAATATATTGCTACAACTTGGCCATTACTGGCAGTGATTGTCAAAAATTTTCTTTACAGTGCTCATTGAGCAGCACTAGTCCATTGTTGGGACTGCAAGCTGAGAACGTTGAGATCTCTAAAATTTATAAAATTGCGCTCTATCATGTGTGCTAAGAAAGAATAGACTCCGAAATTTATGCGAAAGTGAGGTAGCGTTATGTAAATTAACGTATTTCAAGGTATAGTAAGATACTTGTACGTTTGTTAAGGGTTTGAGTTGTAATTCTTGCCAAAACATACACTTGGCAATCTTTGGTATCGTTGTGATTTTTCGGTATCGTTGTGATTTCTTTGGTATCGTCGTATTTATCGTTAAGTGTAAATTATGTATAGATTGCAAATTGTAAGTTGTTTTTATAATTTAAACGGTTCCAATTCTGATACTATTATATAACAGTTGATTCCTTGTTACTGACATACTATAGAGAAGTAAGTTTGGGACACAAGAAACTATAAGTTACGAAGTCGTCATATTAACCAGAGAGGGACAAATGTGAAAAATTAAAACCACACTTACCATCTTCCGGACCTCCTGGTTGCTCACCAGTTGCTCTATCAAGTTAAGCTAAAGTTAAATAAGTCGGTGGCGCTTTTCCACATGCCTAAAAGGAAAGTTACGAAGGTGATGGTGGTAGACTTTATCTTTAACGTACTTCATATTGTCGGGTCGCCATCTTGCGCTTTTAATTAAACCGACAGAAAATGGTATTTTTTATGTGACAATCGTTTATACTTACCACATGTTACTCATAACTAGGTACTCTATCTCTATCTCTATCGGAGCGTGCTCGGATCTAGAGAGAAATTAGGCCGAAAAGAAGTAAAAGTGGGGGGGGGGGGAGAGAGAGAATGGATGTCCATATTATATTTCCTTTCCGTTTTTAGAGATCTTTACAAACTTTCTTGAAAAGGGCACGAAAACTTCTCAAGTTGAATCATTTTTCGCCTCTACTATCCTTACCAGCATTCTCAAAGTGCGGGGGGGGGGGGGGGGGAGGGGGGGCTGTACCGGAATATAGCAGAGAGAAGAAACTTTACTGGTGAGATATTAACAAAGGTAAGAAGTAAATAATATATATTGGGTTTTTTCGTCACTTATCAATCTCTGATTAATATATTCCCACGTTCCTCTAAAGCCTACTTCGGTAGTTTCAACTAGGTTGTGCCATTTAGTTTCCATATACATCTGTCCTGAGCAGCAGACATTGCAGTCCAATTCTAATAAGGTTCTGTTTGACACTGTCAAACCAATGCATTCTAATTCCCCTTTTTCAGATGCTGTTAAATCCATTGTTCATATTATCTATTCTGTAGTTCTGCATGACGACAACATGGCCAACCTCTCTCTATACAAGATACTGCTCAATGACTTCGTAAATGAGCAATTCGTAATGAGCGTCGATAATGACTTCGTCTGACACCTTTGCTCGCCTTGTCAAACCATCTAAAGTTCAAGATGTAACGAATTCACCTAAAATCGAAAGCATCAAGTTGTCATGCTGTTGACAAAGAGTCCAAGATTTCACTACCACAATAAACTTTAGAAGTACCAAAGTGTTATAAAACCTAAGTTTATTTTCAGGTGTATCGCTATTTTTCCATTCTTTCAATAGATTCTTAGAAGTTCGAACAGCAATACCTATTTTTCTTTTTACTTCCTGTCGCACATTGCCAGTATTGTTACACAGTTCTTACGATAATTCAACTGATAAAATGAAAAACTTTCTGGAGAGAGCAACCAGTGGAAAGAACTGGAACACTTCCCCAGTTTTCATCATTTTAATTATCTCTCCATTGATTAGCAAACCTATTTTAATTTATTAGCAGCCTCATCAATAAATCTAATCAAGGTGTTCATCTCGCAAACGTTATTTACCATCAGAAATAAATCAGCATAATTTAAGTCAGATTTTTTTCTTCCAATTCGGATCAGATTGCAAAGCTACTAATAGCATATCTGCAGGTCATAACAAAACAATGAATTTATTATAGGTAGGAGGTGCTTGATCACCGAGCTCCCAGAGTTGTGTAATGTCGTAAATAAAAAAAAAAAAACCTCTGCCCACCCAGAGAACTCGAATTCAGATCCCAATAATCAGATCTGTAGAGTAGCTCAGGCCCTAGTCTTTCCCTTGAAATGAATTCCTCATAACTGATGATCAAACTTAAGAATTCTTTATGTGGGAGTGTCTGTGTCCATTTATTGAAAAATACAACAGAGAAAAAAAGTGATAAAACAATCATTCTCTAAACCAATCATTGCAAGATTTACCAGCTCTCGCGCACAGCTCAGTTGTCATTGGGTTGGGTTGTTTTACCTCTGAGCGGCACTTTTTTGCACACCATGGGCTAAATGGCCAGGTCACATGGACCCCGAAGGCTCAGAGAAGGTTGGGGGAGGGGACCCACTGGAAAAGCTGTTGGGAGACAGATGGTAGCCTCCCGTCAAGGCCACCCAGCGTGTTCTTTAACGTGCACAGGGTATGGCTCTCCCGCACACGGGGCCACGGCTTAACGTCCCATCCGACGGATGGCGGCCTTTCCAAGCCCATCGGTGTCCCCTACTGACCGTGGGCAGGGCGGGGAATTTTGCGGAGATAAATCTCAACGCTTGGGAACTACAGATTACGAGCCTGGCGCGCTACCGACTAAGCCACCCCCGCCCCTAGCTGTCATTGTATTAATTAAATTCCATAAGACCTTATTACTGTCGATCACAAATTATGCCGATTAGCAGAATCAAAATATCATTTCGAAATCTACAAAGTTAACTACTGCAACGTTTTGAAATTCTACGCATTTCTGAAGAATCTGCTTTTGGAAAAATTTGATCTGTGAAATAGCGTTTTAGACTGATAGGTTTCTATCAGACTTCCATGCCAAACAGCTACCTAAGAGATTTTTTTTTATAACTCTAACACTTCTATAGAACGCTATTCATCTCAGAATAGTAGAATGAATTTGCTTTACAGGTTTAAAAATTGATTAACAGGCGTAGTCCCCTAGTTAAATATTCTCTGTCTTCGATATGTATTTTTTACTGTTGAATCATGAATTCCCAAACTCAAAGTGCATTCACCTCTTATTTTGGGGCGAGGATGGCTCAGTCGGTAGCGCACCAAGCTCATAATCTGCAGTTCCCAGGTTCGAGTCCTGCATGAGACAATGTTGAGATTTATCTCCGCAAAACTCTCCCCCTCCTGCCCTCGGTCAGTAGCAGACACCGATCGGTTTGGAAAGACTGCCATCCGTCGGATGGGACGTTAAGCCTCATATGCGGGAGAGCCCTGTGCACGTTAGAGAACACGCTGAATGGCCTTCACGGGAGGCTACCATCTGTCTCCCAATAGCTACCCAGTGGTTCCCTTCTCCCAACATTCTCTCAGCCCTCGGGGTTCTTGTGATCTGGCCATTTAGGACATTATATGCAAAAAAGTGCTGTTCACAGGTGAAACATTCCATCCCTGTCTTATTTATAACCAAAATTATATCCTCAAGCAGCTGATTGCCACAGAATGTTACTTGTTAGATTTTCGGATAAAAGTGTGCACTGGCCTAAGATGAGTGAGAATTGGAGAGAATACATGCGAGAATAGTGAAAATACGTACGCTTCGACAGCGGTCATGGTTGGTTGATGGGTTGGGTTGTTTTACCTCTGAGCGGCACTTTTTTGCACACAATGGGCTAAATGACCAGGTCACATGGACCCCAAAGGCACAGAGAAGGTTGGGGGAGAGACCCACTGGAACAGCTGTTGGGAGATAGATATTAGTCTCCCGTCAAGGCCATCTAGCGTGTTCTTTAACGTGCACATGACTCTCCCGCACACAGGGCAATGGCTTAACGCCCCATCCGACGGACGGCGGCCTTTCCAAGCCCATCGCGGTGTCTCCTACTGGCCGTGGATTGGTTGTTTGGGGTTTAATGGCACTGGCCGTGGAATTTTGAGGAGATTACCTGAAGACAAATCGAAAAGTAATCACAACTAAATCACACCACCTTTTAAGTCAGCAATCATTCTTTAATGTTTTCTATCTCACGGGTGGTCCTTGCCGTTTATTTGCTTTAGCCGAGGTTAATCCTAAAGTCAATCCGTGTCGCGGTAGGTCTGAACAAACGCTCGCTCTCGTAGGTCACAGATTAGTGTGCAGGGGGTTCCATAACGAACATTCGATACTTTGGGTCTTGTCTCGGAACTTACCATATACGGCAAGCTGGTGCCTTACCCCTTTGGAGGCAGCGACACCTAGCACAGACAGTAGGAACCTCATTAATCATCGCTTGGGGTCTCTGCAGTCCTCTCTGTGTCCTAGAAGATCAGGGGGGAGGTGGAGAGACGGAGATAGTGCGTGGGGTGGGCACCGACCGACTGCTGCAAGGAATAAAAATATCCTAACAAGACGACGGGGAGAAAGGGAACTAAATATAGTTCCTTTCAGGGAAGACACTGAGTGAAATTGTCGGACAGTTTCGCGGTTTGTGGCTGCAATGTCGAGTTCCCTCAATTACGACTCATTATGTCTACGCTTGCCTTGGTTTTCATCGTTGGGTATTCGGGAAAAAAAAAACTCGTTCTCATTTTCTCTATCTTTCATTTCTTTTTCTTTCTATCCTCGTTTTTCAGTTGCTCTTGATTCCGACGATAAATCGGTTATTTTCATTGCGAGGAAGACGTCTGTGCAACTGACAAAAACTGAGAGTTTTGCTTTTTTCTCGTTTCTAATTTTGGCTACTGATCTAAGGGACCTGGGTTCGAGCCCCAGGTAAGGCATGGATGTTTGTGTCGTTTTTCTGCTGAGGTCCTGCCATCCTCTCAGACCTTCTACTTTGGCATATAAACTGACAGGCTCCTGTCAGACTTCTGTGGCAAGCAGCTGCTTGAGGGGGTATTTATTTATTTTTTTAATTTTAATCGCCATTTGCGCTTTGTAATCTAATTTAACCGAAAACAGAATGTTTTCTGTTTGAAGAGCGAAATCTCTCTGCTGTGGAGGTCTCACCCGATTTTATCACTTGGGATCATCTTTTAGAAGACAGATGCAAACAGGGGTGGACTGCCAATCAATTAATAAAGAGACTACTATACGTAAACTAAAATGGGTGAGGGGTGGGTAGTAAAAAGAACACCATTAGACTTTTATTGGTTGAATAAAGGTCTATTATTATATCAGAAGTATCGAACTAGTTTGACCTATGAGCCACATTTGCAAAATAGAACTCGAATACACGCTGCATTTATAAAAAATCGAGTGCAAGGCTTTTGAAAAAATAAGCCTTGACATGGGCCACATAACACTGGAATCGTGTATATATATATATATCTCTCTCTCTTTGGGGGCGGGGGTGGCTCAGTCGGTAGCGCGCCAGGCTCGTAATCTGTAGTTCCCAGGTTCGAGTCCCAGCTGGGTCAGCGTTGAGATTTATCTCCGCAAAATTCCCCGCTCTGCCCACGGTCAGTAGGGGACACCGATTGGCTTGGAAAGGCCGCCGTCCGTCGGATGGGACGTTAAGCCGTGGCCCCGTGTGTGGGAGAGCCATACCCTGTGCATGTTAAAGAACACGCTGGATGGCCTTGACGGGAGGCTACCATCTGTCTCCCAACAGCTATTCCAGTGGGTCCCTTCCCCCAACCTTCTCTGAGCCTTCGGGGTCCTTGTGACCTGGCCATTTAGCCCATGGTGTGCAAGAAAGTGCCGCTCAGAGGTAAAACAACCCAACCCAAATCTCTCTCTCTCTTTAAAACGGATCATTCGGATTTTTAATTCGCGGCATGTTGTACACGACGTTTTTTGGCTAATTAATGATATTTGGATTTGTGGTCGTCTCTTTAATTCTCGATTTAGATTTACAAAGATGCGAAATCAAGAAGAATTTTACTTTTTAAGAGAAAAAGAAAAACCACAAACCCACCGTTAGATCTACAAAGCAATTATTTTGCATTTCGTATTTTAATTAATTTTAAATTGATAGAATAAAATAGTTTCAAAACAGAAAATTCGGTAAAATTATGATTTTTTTTAAATTTTAAAAGCTGTTATTTTGGATTTAATGTTTGTCTAAAAGTGGCATAAACCGTAGAAACCGACTTGCTTATAAATACAGGGTGGGGCGCTAAAACTTCCTTTTTTTTGAAGGCGAATGAAAGAAAAATTGTTGGTGATAAACAAAATTTATTTTTTGATAATGAAAGAACGTAATTTCAAATTTCAAATCATGCTGCTTTAAACAAAATATCCTGAAGGTGGTGGCCACCGTTCTCTTTGCACTGATGCAACCGATTTCTGACTTTTCCCTCTACACGTTCCAACATGTCCAGCGGAATTCGAGCTATTTCCTGCCGAATAACATTCTTCAGCTGAAGCAGGTTTGTGGGGCGATGTTTAAAAACCTCTGCCTTGAGGTATCCCCCATAAAAAAAAAATCACAGGGCGTTAGATCGGTCGAGCGCGCCGCCCCCGAGAGGTCCCCTCGAATCGTGATGAGCCGTCCGGGGAACATTGCCCTCAAAACTGTCATCGAAGCTCGAGCTATGTGGGCCGTGGCACCATCCTGTTGGAACCAGACATTTCCTAGGTTCATTTCTTCAAGAGATGGTTCGAAAAAGTTTTGAATCATGTCCACATACCGCTGTGAATTGACAGTAACTGCTCGATTGTCCTCCTCAAAAAGGTAAAATAGAATAAATAAATACCCCCTCAAGCAGCTGCTTGCCACAGAGGTCTGACAAGAACCTGCCAGTTTATACGCCACAGTAGAAGGTCTGAGAGGATGGCGGGACCTCAGCAGAAAAACGTTACTACATCCATGCCTTAACCCCAACTCTCGACAACGCACACCATGCTGTCACCTTATCACTGTGAAGTGGCCTCTCACGGAGCTCTCTAGGGTTGTTACCACTCCAATAGCGCATATTCTGTTTATTGACACATCCAGATAGGTGAAAATGTGCCTCATCACTAAAGAAAACAATTGCGTCAAGGGGAACAGTTTCCAATAAGTTTCGCACGCCGTTATTCGGTTCTGTAAATCCCGTGGTGAAGATTCTTGCGCAATACACATCTTGTAGGGATGGAAATGAAGATGTCCATGAAGAATTTCACGCATTGATCGATTGGATATTCCTAGGGCGACTGCATGTTTGCGAGCGGAGCGTCTCGGAGATCTCAAAATCGACTGTCGAACTGCCTCCACATTTTCTGACGTCGTAACGGTCCGTCGTCGTCCTGGGCTTTTTTTCACCACACTCCTGGTTGTCCTAAAGCTCTCTACCCACAAAACAATCGATTTCCGGTCAGGAACCGGACCTCTGGGCTGAATTCCGAAGTGAGTACGGAACGCACGCTGCACCGCCACATAGGAACGGTTGTTCGAAAAATAGGCTTCGACCGCAAACGCACGCTGCTCCTTCGTCCACCTCATGTTTTCTACTGAGGGGTACTAGACAACAACTTCCGTGACTGCTGCGTTCGCCAAGCCCATCCCCACTTTTCTACGACCTTACCTCCCTTCACAATGTGCCGTCAGGAAAAGGAAGTTTCTGTGCCCCACCCTGTACGAAAGATGAGCTGCAGGGAATCAGCTGACATTCCATCAATTGAATCAAGGGTTTTGTGGATCAGTTAAGAATGCCCCTATAAAGGGAAGTCATTATCCCCCCCCTGTACGAAAGATGAGCTGCAGGGAATCAGCTGATATTCCATCAATTGAATCAAGGGTTTTGTGGATCAGTTAAGAATACCCCTATAAAGGGAAATCATTATCCCCACCCTGTACGAAAGATGAGCTGCAGGGAATCAGCTGATATTCCATCAATTGAATCAAGGGTTTTGTGGATCAGTTAAGAATACCCCTATAAAGGGAAGTCATTATCGAGGCCTTAGGCTTGACAACCTGTCTTAATTACGAATCTTCAAAAATCGATCACTTGAGGGTGGCATAATAAGAGATCTATTTTGTATTTCCAAAGATATGAGCTCAAGACAAATTTTAGTATATACATATTTAGGTGAAAAAAATTCGATATTTAATGACTATTCCCCCATGATGAGGCAATTTTTTCCAATCTGTTTGAATTTATATTAACGTTAGTACTTTGATCTCTAAACGGTAGTTACGCACAGCTGGAAAGAGAGCTGCACAATCCACTTCCTTGATGATACACAGAATCGGTCAGGCACAACACCTGAAGTCCTATCCTGCCTTCTCTTGATGCAGGCCTTAGTACCTCTCAGGGAGATATTTTCTCACCTGAAGAAGAGAGCTGCCAGATTAGTTTAGCTTACTGATTTGGACTTTGTTTTTTTCACCCCTGCTGAGTAGTGGCCAATTTCACACGGTTTTCGATGCTTACTATCTATTGGCCATGCTTTTGATTTCGGACATTTTGCCCTGATGGGCTTCTATTAAAGGACAATCTACTGCTGTTTTTCTTCCTGTTTGTGAGTTGCTGTCCCAATTGAACAGACATACATAATACTCTATATGATCTGGAAGATGGTTCATGCGCTTGGATCTAGTTCTTGCATCGCCGAACCCATACTAGAGTAATGTGTCAAATGCCGTCTTGCTGGCAGTGAAAGGGATGGATTCTGATAGTAAAGAACTCCATTACTTGTTCTAATTCCTATGAGCTTTGTGGCTTGAGCTTATAGTAAACAAGGAACGGGTCTTTGTACAATGCTTGCGATTAGGAGGTTGTTTGATATTGGCCAAAACTCTCTTAATAAATATTGTTTCATTGAAAAATCCTACGAACCATTTTCTTTGCACAATAACTTGTAATAGGAGAGCATTTAACAGATCATTTTCTCTAGATGTCCTCACATAAAAATATCAGCGGCATAATCTGGACATTTCGGTCTTGCAAAGAGTTCAGATGGGCAGAAAAAGATCAGATGCTTAAATTCATTTTTAAATTTCTCTTTTCAAGGAGGGAAGATGGAAACATTTCTAAGGTGTAGGTTTACTTCTCAGTAGACAAGCCAGTGATGCTCTTCTAGAATATGACTGCATTAATGAAAGTTTTCTTTCAACTAAATTTAAAACAAGTATTAAAGACTTGGATGTTTTCTGTTGCTATGCCCCTACTGAGGATTCGGATGTGAAAAGCTTTTTAAGGGACAACTTCAAGATGTTTCGAATCCAGTTGCATAGAAATATGATTATGTATTAATGAGCAGAAAATGGGCTGCTCAATTTGAAAATATTCCGTTCGTCCCTCCGTCGAATGGGATGATGAGAAAGGAGACACCGATAAATGTCGAAATCCCACTATCCCTCCGTCGAATGGGATGATGAAAAAGGAGACACCGATAAATGTCGAAATCCCATTATCCCCCCGTCGAATGGGATGATGAGAAAGGAGACACCGATAGATGTCGAAATCCCACCATCCCTCCGTCGAATGGGATGATGAGAAAGGAGACACCGATAGATGTCGAAATCCCACCATCCCTCCGTCGAATGGGATGATGAGAAAGGAGACACCGATAGATGTCGAAATCCCACCATCCCTCCTTCGAATGGGATGATGAGAAAGGAGACACCGATAGATGTCGAAATCCCACCATCCCTCCTTTGAATGGGATGATGAGAAAGGAGACACCGATAGATGTCGAAATCCCACTATCCCTCCTTCGAATGGGATGATGAGAAAGGAGACACCGATAGATGTCGAAATCCCACTATCCCTCCGTCGAATGGGATGATGAGAAAGGAGACACCGATAGATGTCGAAATCCCACTATCCCTCCTTCGAATGGGATGATGAGAAAGGAGACACCGATAGATGTCGAAATCCCACTATCCCTCCGTCGAATGGGATGATGAGAAAGGAGACACCGATAGATGTCGAAATCCCACTATCCCTCCGTCGAATGGGATGATGAGAAAGGAGACACCGATAGATGTTGAAATCCCCACTATCCCTCCGTCGAATGGGATGATGAGAAAGGAGACACCGATAGATGTCGAAATCCCACTATCCCTCCGTCGAATGGGATGATGAGAAAGGAGACACCGATAGATGTCGAAATCCCACTATCCCTCCGTCGAATGGGATGATGAGAAAGGAGACACCGATAGATGTCGAAATCCCACTATCCCTCCGTCGAATGGGATGATGAGAAAGGAGACACCGATAGATGTCGAAATCCCACTATCCCTCCGTCGAATGGGATGATGAGAAAGGAGACACCGATAGATGTCGAAATCCCACTATCCCTCCGTCGAATGGGATGATGAGAAATTAGACACCGATAGATGTCGAAATCCCACTATCCCTCCGTCGAATGGGATGATGAAAAAGGAGACACCGATAAATGTCGAAATCCCATTATCCCTCCGTCGAATGGGATGATGAGAAAGGAGACACCGATAGATGTCGAAATCCCACCATCCCTCCGTCGAATGGGATGATGAGAAAGGAGACACCGATAGATGTCGAAATCCCACCATCCCTCCGTCGAATGGGATGATGAGAAAGGAGACACCGATAGATGTCGAAATCCCACCATCCCTCCTTCGAATGGGATGATGAGAAAGGAGACACCGATAGATGTCGAAATCCCACCATCCCTCCTTTGAATGGGATGATGAGAAAGGAGACACCGATACATGTCGAAATCCCACTATCCCTCCTTCGAATGGGATGATGAGAAAGGAGACACCGATAGATGTCGAAATCCCACTATCCCTCCGTCGAATGGGATGATGAGAAAGGAGACACCGATAGATGTCGAAATCCCACTATCCATCCATCGAATGGGATGATGAGAAAGGAGACACCGATAGATGTCGAAATCCCACTATCCCTCCTTCGAATGGGATGATGAGAAAGGAGACACCGATAGATGTCGAAATCCCACTATCCCTCCGTCGAATGGGATGATGAGAAAGGAGACACCGATAGATGTCGAAATCCCACTATCCCTCCGTCGAATGGGATGATGAGAAAGGAGACACCGATAGATGTTGAAATCCCCACTATCCCTCCGTCGAATGGGATGATGAGAAAGGAGACACCGATAGATGTCGAAATCCCACTATCCCTCCGTCGAATGGGATGATGAGAAAGGAGACACCGATAGATGTCGAAATCCCACTATCCCTCCGTCGAATGGGATGATGAGAAAGGAGACACCGATAGATGTCGAAATCCCACTATCCCTCCGTCGAATGGGATGATGAGAAAGGAGACACCGATAGATGTCGAAATCCCACTATCCCTCCGTCGAATGGGATGATGAGAAATTAGACACCGATAGATGTCGAAATCCCACTATCCCTCCGTCGAATGGGATGATGAGAAAGGGGACACCGATAGATGTCGAAATCCCACTATCCCTCCGTCGAATGGGATGATGAGAAAGGGGACACCGATAGATGTCGAAATCCCACTATCCCTCCTTCATATGGGATGATGAGAAAGGGGACACCGATAGATGTCGAAATCCCACTATCCCTCCTTCGAATGGGATGATGAGAAAGGAGACACCGATAGATGTCGAAATCCCACTATCCCTCCTTCGAATGGGATGATGAGAAAGGAGACACTGATAGATGTCGAAATCCCACTATCCTTCCTTCGAATGGGATGATGAGAAAGGAGACACCGATAGATGTCGAAATCCCACTATCCTTCCTTCGAATGGGATGATGAGAAAGGAGACACCGATAGATGTCGAAATCCCACTATCCTTCCTTCGAATGGGATGATGAGAAAGGAGACACCGATAGATGTCGAAATCCCACTATCCTTCCTTCGAATGGGATGATGAGAAAGGAGACACCGATAGATGTCGAAATCCCACTATCCTTCCTTCGAATGGGATGATGAGAAAGTAAACACCGATAAATGTCGAAATCCCACTATCCCTCCGTCGAATGGGATGATAAGTGCAGGGCCATAGTGCAGGAGTCTTGTGTACATCAAAGAATATTCTGGATTGAAAGTTTCAAACTGCCTCCTTTGCCTGCCGAATTTTTGTGTCCTTATGATCTGGCCATTTAATCCATTGTGTGCAAAATAATATCTACCCTGGGATAAAACACCCAACTTAATCGACTGCAGAATGTAGGAACCCTTTGATTTTGAAAGCATTTCTTTTTTCCAATGCCACTCTTTAAAAAATTTCCCACGAAGCGGCTCAAACAAAATGTCGGATGATTGCTTTTTGCGACGACTTACTGAAGTTAGTGTAATCTCATACGGATGCACTTGACAAACATTTTAATGAAAATATTAGTGAATTTTTTTCTGACTAATGCAAAAGCTTTAAAAAAATACCCCCTCAAGCAGCTGCTTGCCACAGAGGTCTGACAGGAGCCTGTCAGTTTATATGCCACAGTAGAAGGTCTGAGAGGATGGCAGGACCTCAGCAGAAAAACAACACGAACATCCATGCCTTACCCGGGGCTCGAACCCAGGTCCCGTAGATCAGTAGCCAAGCGCGCTAACCACTCGGCCACGGGACGGCATAAAAGCTTTTAACCATGCAATAAAAAAACCTGAATAAGATTTTTCGACTATTGGTAATTCATTGTCTGAAGAGTTATCATTAATTACCGCATGAAGATTAAAATTTATAATAATTATCTATAAAATAAAGGTTTTAGTTGTTAGTGATAAATATCGCCAATAAAATACGACGACTAATCAATTGGCTGCAATTACTGACAGCAAAAGTTGCTTTAATAACAGCGAAATTAACTCGAACTGAAGATATATTATTTTTGGCCATAAAAATTGGCTACAGTTGTTAATTTGTATTAGTTGTCATCATTATAAATCCAGAATGAAAGTTTTCATTATGTCGGACGTTTATAGAGATATTCATTAATTCAGGCCTGGGCCACATTGAGCTCGTAAAAGCAGAGAAAATTCCTGCTCGGTCATTTCAATTTATAAATTAGCTTAAAATTGCGAAACATTAAGTAGAATGATTAATTTGATTACAGTCTTTAATTAAAATAAGCATTATTCAGATTTCACTATTTTTTCAGGCGTTCGTCCTGCTTTATTAAGGAATTGTTCTTACTGTTAAAATGATGTTCCTGAAGAATTTTCAGTTTAAAAATCATTTTTGGCGAAACGTTTTTAGTGCACTTTTGTTCCAGATACATTGCCCTACCAAAATATTAGGGAATTTGCGTGTTATGTTAATGGGAATCTAACTTTGAAGCTCTGTAACTTAGGGGCGGGGGTGGCTCAATCGGTAGCGCGCCAGACTCGTAATCTGTAGTTCCCAAGCGTTGAGATTTATCTCCGCAAAATTCCCCGCCCTGCCCACGGTCAGTAGGGGACACCGATGGGCTTGGAAAGGCCGCCGTCCGTCGGATGGGACGTTAAGCCGTGGCCCCGTGTGTGGGAGAGCCATACCCTGTGCACGTTAAAGAACACGCTGGATGGCCTTGACGGGAGGCTACCATCTGTCTCCCAACAGCTGTTCCAGTGGTCCCCTCCCCCAACCTTCTCTGAGCCTTCGGGGTTCATGTGACCTGGCATTTTGCCCATGGTGTGCAAAAAAGTGCCGCTCAGAGGTAAAACAACCTAAAACAACCAAGCTCTGTAACTTCTAAAATATGCACTTAGTAGAAAAATGTCACTGAAGATAAAGATCATAATCGAATCTATTTAAATCTCGATTTCAACAGTATTCTTTCAGTATTTAAAACGAGCCGTCCCATGGCCGAGTGGTTAGCGTGCTTGGCTACTGATCTAAGGGCCCTGGGTTCGAGCCCCGGATAAGGCATGGTTGTATGTGTTGTTTTTCTGCTGAGGTCCTGCCATCCTCTCAGATCACCTACAGTGGCATATAAACTGACAATCTCCCGTCAGACCTCTGTGGCAAGCCGCTGCTTGAGAGGGTATTTATTATTTATTTTATAAGCCGTCCCATGGCCGAGTGGTTAGCACGCTTGGCTAGTGACCTATGGGACCTGGGTTCGAGCCCCGGGTAAGGCATGGATGTATGTGTCGTTTTTCTGCTGAGGTCCTGCCATCCTCATAGACCTACTGTGGCATATAAACTGACAGGCTCCTGTCAGACCTCTGTGGCAAGCAGCTGCTTGAGGGGGTATTTATTTTTTATTATTTAAAACGATATGGAAGGTAGAATATTTAACAACAGTAATGCTGTATAAGAATTTATTTCAGAGATTAATTAAAACTTAATAAGTATTGTTCCAATCAATTTAATGATACTGTATTAACCAATATTAATCGACTAATATGGTTGAGATATTTAAAATGAATATACATTTTAGAAGTTTGCGTAATGATTATTCCAATTTTTCTAAGATAACTCGTTTTATAAAAATCTTTCATAATTGCCTAATATTAAAATAATCATTACGCAAACTTAAAGTATGTGTTATTAAATGGTTTGAAATTCTACTTATTATTAAAGTTTTAATTAATTTCTGAGGTAAAATCTTATGGAGTATTAAATAAATAAATAAATAAATACCCCCTCAAGCAGCTGCTTGCCACAGAGGTCTGACAGGAGCCTGTCAGTTTATATGCCAAAGTAGAAGATCTGAGAGGATGGCAGGACCTCAGCAGAAAAACAACACATACAACCATGCCTTATCCGGGGCTCGAACCCAGGTCCCTTGGATCAGTAGCCAAGCGCACTAACCACTCGGTCATGGGACGGCATGGAGTATTACAGTTGTGAAATATTCTAACTTCCATAACGTTTTAAATACTGAACAAATATTGTTGAAAATAGATGGGTTGGGTTGTTTTACCTCTGAGCGGCACTTTTTTGCACACCACGGGCTAAATGGCCAGGTCACATGGACCCCGAAGGCTCAGAGAAGGTTGGGGGAGGGGACCCACTGGAACAGCTGTTGGGAGACAGATGGTAGCCTCCCGTCAAGGCCATCCAGCGTGTTCTTTAACGTGCACAGGGTATGGCTCTCACGCACACGGGGCCGAAAATAGATGTTTAAATGGATTTGAATTAATCTTTAACCCTTTAAGTGTCGGAAGCTGATTAATCAGTTTTCAAAAATCAATACAAATGAACTGGCAACATGCATTTTATGCTTACCTGCCAATTTTTTCCTTTTAATTTTTATACTTTTTATTCAGAATTAAATGCTCTTTCTTGTAGTATGTAAATTATTTCATCCTCTAGTTGTTTCCTAATGAAAACGTTGAAGTTGAATGAAGTTTAATGAAGAACAGAAGTTGAGTTGCATTTTTAGTGGGAAAAGGAAACCTGACATTCTAAGGGTTAATATAACTTCAGTCACGTTTTTTCTATTAAATGCATATTTTAGAAGTTACAGAGCTTCGAAATTAGATTCCCATGGGCATAACATGGAAGTTCTCTAATATTTTAATAGGGATTATCAGTATTTTAATTTTGTCTCCGAGTTGTTAGCGCGCTTGGCTACTGATCTATGGGACCTGGGTTCGAGCCCCGGGCTGTTTGTGTCGTTTTTCTGCTGAGGTCCTGCCATCCTCTCAGACCTTCTACTGTGGCATATAAACTGACAGGCTCCTGTCAGAGCTCTGTGGCAAGCAGCTGCTTGAGGGGGTATTTATTTATTTTATTTTTTATTTATGATAATTACTTTTGAAATTTGTAATAGCTTTATAGTACGAATAATTAAGTAACCGAGAATCATGCATTTCGCTGTACGTATGTTTTATGCCAGAATTAATTTCTCTAACTGGAATTGTGAGAAATTAGTCAAGATAATTATCGGAACAGTTAGGGTCTGAGTGGGCTCTAGATTAAAAATTTCGGTCCGAAATCATCTCTATTACTTTATATTCATGACGCTGTCTTTGAATTAATATAGGGGCGGGGGTGGCTCAGTCGGTAGCGCGCCAGGCTCGTAATCTGTAGTTCCCAGGTTCGAGTCCCAGCTGGGTCAGCGTTGAGATTTATCTCCGCAAAAATTCCCCGCCCTGCCCACGGTCAGTAGGGGACACCGATGGGCTTGGAAAGGCCGCCGTCCGTCGGATGGGACGTTAAGCCGTGGCCCCGTGTGTGGGAGAGCCATACCCTGTGCACGTTAAAGAACACGCTGGATGGCCTTGACGGGAGGCTACCTTCTGTCTCCCAACAGCTGTTCCAGTGGGTCCCCACCCCCAACCTTCTCTGAGTCTTCAGGGTCCATGTGACCTGGCCATTTAGCCCATGGTGTGCAAAAAAGTGCCGCTCAGAGGTAAAACAACCCAACAACCTGGCCATTTAGCCCATGGTGTGCAAAAAAAGTGCCGCTCAGAGGTAAAACAACCCAACAACCTGGCCATTTAGCCCATGGTGTGCAAAAAAAGTGCCGCTCAGAGGTAAAACAACCCAACCCAACCCAACCTTTGAATTAATAATTAATTCCATTATAGTCAGAGTAGTGACAAAGCGTGAGGGACAGTTTGGTGGGACTATGAAACTTCGCAGTAGAAACTTCGACAGTTCTCGTAGATCAGAAGTTAACTGAGAAATGATTACATTGAACTATGTAAACTCTCAAAGCATCAACTGCGCAGTCCCATAATTTCTCCCATTGCTTCTTCATTTGCCACTGAAGCTTTACAAGTGATTTGGAGAGAAGAGCACAACACAATCCAATAGCCAAGAGACATAGGTATGAAAAGGTCGTTTTATTTTGGCTGAGAATAAGTTCATAACATATGAACACACAAAGATATGTAGATCACGTGGAGCGTCTTATTCCATGGTTATGACACTGGAAGAGAACACTGAACGGAAGTGAGGACATTTATTACGTCACAATGTCTAACATCACTAAGACGCGTGATAATCACATGCTGACGTCATGACAAGGCACTGGTATCAGTTATTCTAGCTGATAGATCTAGAGTTAATGAAGTTTGGCTATCACTGCAAGTAAGACACTTCGATTAAAAAGCCATAAATCATGTCATTCAGTTTTTGACCACTTTTTTTTTATAGTGACTCTTAAATGCCCACATCAAAAATAATGGTAACCAAGAAATAACATAGTTTTATTTGACATTTATGGAATATTAAAAAATACACATTTTAGTATTTACACAATACATCTTTTGATTACATGAAAATGAACTAAAAAAAATTCAAACTGAATTGTACAGGGTCTTTCCAAAGGATCTAGTTAAACTTTGGAAACATGTTTTCTGCGCAAAGTGATGAAGAAAAAGTTCCTATGAACATTGGACCGGAAACTCTTTCGAGTTAGAGCACATTTTAAGAATGAAAGTAAGGAGGTCTGTTAAAAGGTTCGATGTTAGGTAAATTTGTTTTCTGAAGGCTTAGTAGATGTATGCAAATATTGAGCAAAATCTCACCACTCTTGGGTGATCTTAATCATACGTATCATGCCTGTTGGATTGATAGAGGTGGACCAACTGCATTACCTGCACGCTCTCCCGATTTGAATCTACCAAATTTCTGCTTATGGGGGACACGTTAAGGTTGATGTTCACCCTACAAGGAGAGCTTATACATTAGGAACCTAATTTCTTTGATCTCGCCTTCAGCGAGATCAAGGTGATAAGATTTATTGTAGAGCTATAAAAGATGTGTAAGTACTCCTATCTCCTCAAAATGTTCTATAACTCGGAAGGAAAAGTTTCTGGCCAAATCTTCGAAGGAACATTTTCCATCATTATGCCCAGTAGAACGTGTTCTCAAAGTTTGACTACACCTTTTGGAAACACCCTGTACATGTAATGGTTTACTTAGTATAAGCAACGAACAATCTTTGTAAATTACAATGATTTGGTTTGCAAATGGTTTGCAATTCGTTATTATTTGGTTACACCGTAAGTTATTCACAAACCAAATTATGCAAATTTACAATTGCACCAAATTGCAATTCGCAATGTCTGATAACAAATATATGAACATTTACTAGAGCTTTTCATCAGTATCTTTTTTAATGCGATCGTTGGTTTTGCAAAATATCGAATTTGTTACAATTACTCTGAAGACTTACATATTCTGTATTGCTTGGCTTTCATCTTAAATCACTGGGGATAAAGAAGGATGCTATCTGTTTAAAATGCAGAAGTTTTAAAAAAAATTCAAGAATTGCGTTCCAAAAACTACCAGAAATTTTGATGAAGTTGCGGTATTGGAAAAAGAGTTTCACGGTTTAAAACACATTAGAGCCGTGATTATGAGGATCGAATTAGATCCAAGAGAGATATGTCGAGTCCCAAGTATAATCTCCAAACTCGAGCTATTGTAACTTGACTGGATTCATATCCATTATATTCTTTGCCAACTAATCCTCTGTGGAATCGATTTTACAAGAGATATTTCGGTCCCTACCGAAAGTAATATCTGTCTCCATTGCCCCTTCCTTTCGCAGAGGGGTGGGGGTGGCTCAGTCGGTAGCGCGCCAGGCTCGTAATCTGTAGTTCCCAGGTTCGAGTCCCAGCTGGGTCAGCGTTCAGATTTATCTCCGCAAAATTCTCCGCCCTGCCCACGGTCAGTAGGGGACACCGATGGGCTTGGAAAGGTCGCCGTCCGTCGGATGGGACTTTAAGCCGTGGCCCCGTGTGCGGGAGAGCCATACCCTGTGCACGTTAAAGAACACGCTGGATGGCCTTGACGGGAGGCTACCATCTATCTCCCAACAGCTGTTCCAGTGGGTCCCCTCCCCCAACCTTCTCTGAGCCTTCGGGGTCCATGTGACCTGGCCATTTAGCCCATGGTGTGCAAAAAAGTGCCGCTCAGAGATAAAACAACCCAACAACCCTTTCTCAGACGAAACATTAACTACAAATTACAATTCTTCCTTTTTGCGCTTATTTTTTGAGGCGGGTGTCAGTTCAGTCGGTAGCGCGACAAGTTCGTAATCTGTTTCCAGGTTCGAGTTTGTATAGTACCTGCTTTGAGATTTTTTCCACCGACCACAACTCTTCCTTCTGTGAGAAAGGGGGCCTCGATGGGCTTGGGCATTAAGCCGTGTGCAGGAAGGCCATCCCTTGTGTACATTAAATAATATACTTGATGGACGAGAGGTTTCCACCTGTGTCTCATGGATCCTTTTCTTTTACACAGCTCCGAACCCTTGAGATCCTTGTGACCTGGATGTTTAGTCCATTGTGTGAAAAAATGCGTCGCATAAGAGGTACAACAGTCCAACTCTGAATTTAATCCTTTAGGTGCCAAGTTGGGTGGAAACTATGTGACTGTTCAACTGATTTACTTGAAAAATTATTGCCCGATTTAATTGTAATGAAAAAAATTTCCGTAATGCACTATCAATTACTTAGCTCATATTTTACAAACATTTCGTTTCATGATTGAACTCTTTAGAATTTATGTACAGTCATATATATTTCTGTTGACTATTTAAGTTAACTATGTATTGCGTATTTTTGTTACTTAATTCGTTAAATATGCAATTTAAAATAAATGTTCAAATTCATGTACTATCTCGTTTTGCTATATATAATATCTTATAATTTTGTACACTCATCCAGAGTTTCGATTGTACGGATCACTTTTGGTTCTCATTAGTTCGGAGAATCGAGTTCTGTTGTAAAGAGAAAATTTTATGTAGGAATATATGCAGGAATTGGGGAAGCTTTCACACGGAGTTTCATGAAAGGATTTTTTAACCGCGTCAATTGTAACTCGCACATTTTATAGCTGGATATTTTATAGCATTTTTTAAACTGGAGCGTGTGCAGTAACTGCACACGCTCCAGTTTGCTGTGAACGGTAACTGGAGCGTGTACAGTTGCTGTACACGCTCCAGATATTCTTCCTGAATTCTGTAATCACGTGACACGAAGGTTGCCAGATCACTAATTTCTAAAAAAATCGTTGCCAGATATTTTTTCTGAATTCTGTAATCAATCATAGTGTTTGGATACCTTTTTGAGCGACTTTACAATATTTCACAACAGTAATACTGCTTCATAAGAATACATTTCAGAGATTAATTGAAAAATACTTATTATGTAAGTTTTAATCAATTTAATGAGAGTAACCAATACTAACCGACTAACGTGTCTAATGAATTTAAAATAATTTAGAAGTTTGTATAATGATTATTGCGATAGTGGAAAATTTTGAATAATTTCTACAAAGCAATGTAATTTATTGTTAAATATTCTAGCTTCCCCAACTCTTTAAATACTGAACAAATATTAGTGAAAAATCCAGATTTAAGCAGATTTGATTATGATCTTTATCTTCAGTCACAGTTTTCTATTAAATTCATTTTTCAGAACTTATAGGGGTTCTGAAATATATTCATATTTCAGAACTTATAGCTTCGAAGTTAGATTTTCATTGAGAAACGTGGAAGTTCTCTAATATTTTGGTAGTGCTGTTTAAAATATTGCTAAGAATAACTAATTTCAATAGTTTTCAGTAGAGTGCCATTAAGATCGGAAGAATAGGTTTCAGTGGTTTACTAATAGGAGATAAAGTTTCTCTTTTAAATCTCTTGTGAAGCCCAAAGAGGTAATCCGAAGTCTATGCATTGCTAGCCTTCCTCCTGATAGGTACACATATTTATGTCAATATAAATCATGACGTCCATGCTTTTAATCCTTAGTGGTACCTTTTAACCCAACCCGGTTTAATTTGTACTCCTATAGGTTGCTCTGATTACAATGCAAGGTGTACACCAGTGCTTTATGTGAATCTTGGGAGCTTTTAGGATGATAGGTGAGACAACTGGGAAGCAGGAAGATAACGACATCGAAATCTATGGGAATGGAAAGGACGCACAAGGAGACACGAGCACTACGACGCCAACTGGAAGGAACTCGAATCTTTCTAGAAATGCTACTGGAAATCCATTCATGTTTTGGCACCGAAATGTCAGCAGTTACATCACTTTAGTATTAAAGACTTTCTCATAGTGGGGGGAAGGAGTGGCAATTTTAGGAGACTATGAGACTGCGCAGTTGGGCATCTCTCATACATGAGGTGGCCACTTTTACAACTGTAGAGTAAAACTAAGAAATTTTCCTAAATGTTGATACTTCAGCTTTATTGGTAACTGAAGTTTTTTTTTTTTTTTCGGAGTGCACCTCTTGCACACCCCCATATCACGTCACAAATTCAAGTTCTTGCCTATAACAGAAGCAACTTCTTATTAGCACTTATCAGCCTGAAAGCTGCTGATTAGGAGCAAGCAAATAATTCAGTTAAAAAATATCGAGAAATTACAATGAAATCGTTAGTCATTATAAAAAATATATATCACCAGAACTGCTTCACAAAAGATATCAGTTAAAGGAAGCTATCTAGGCCCATCACCCGTGGGGGCTCAGTCGGTAGCGCGCCAGGCTCGTAATCTGTAGTTCCCAGGTTCGAGTCCCAGCTGGGTCAGCGTTGAGATTTATCTCCGCAAAATTCCTCGCCCTGCCCACGGTCAGTAGGGGACACCGATGGGCTTGGAAAGGCCGCCGTCCGTCGGATGGAACGTTAAGCCGTGTCCCCGTGTGCGGGAGAGCCATACCCTGTGCACGTTAAAGAACACGCTGGATGGCCTTGACGGGAGGCTACCATCTGTCTCCCAACAGCTGTTCCAGTGGGTCCCCTCCCTCAACCTTCTCTGAGCCTTCGGGGTCCATGTGACCTGGCCATTTAGCCCATGGTGTGCAAAAAAGTGCCGCTCAGAGGTAAAACAACCCAACCCTTGTAATGCACTATTGAGATTGCAGTTTCCACTTTTACTTTACGGCGGGAAAATTTTAAAAGTGGTACAATTGCAACGTTTTCTTAAATCTTTCGGGGCATAGTCGATAGCCGCCAGGCTCGTGATATGCGGTTCCCAGGTTCGAGTTCCGCCTGAACCAGCTTTAAGATTTATCTCCTCAAAACCACTCCCCTCGATCAGTAGGAAAAACCGATGAGTTTGAAAAAGCCGCCGTAAATTTGATGGAACATTGAGCAGTGGACGGGGGCGGGACACCGTGTGCATACTTTGTGCATGTTAAAGAACACGCTGGATGGCCTTGACGGGAGGCTACCACCTATCTCCCAACAGCTGTTCCAGTGGGTCTCCTACCCCCAACCTTCTCTGAACCCCTGGGTCCTTGTGACCTGGCCATTTAGCCCATTGTGTGCAGAAAAGCGCCGCTCAGAGATAAAACAACCCAATCCACCAAGAGAAGTGATTTGATACCGTACTCGTATACCATAAGATGATTGTTAATGACTGATAGGCTATTCACCTATGATTTCTGAGAACTCGCAGACTGCGCAATGCACCTGCGCAATGCACCTGCGCAGTCTCATAGTCTCCCCAATTGCCAATCACTGTGAACATTAACAGGATCAAGTTAATAGAAATGTAGAGTGTGGGGAGACTGCACTGTTGATGCTTCGATAGTTTTCGTAGTTAATAGATAGATCATAGCTCAATGACCTATTAGTCTATGAGAACTGTCGAATCATCAACTGCGCAGTCTCATAGTCTCCAATCTTTCCACTTACACTATTGGTGTCTTATTCCCTCTTTCGGTGCAAGAGAATAAATCGAGAGTGTGTGAACCAAAATGATTTATTAAAATCTAATTTGTTTATTGGTTGCCATGATTACAAATCAGCTCGTGAGACATCTGTTTCGAAATTTAGTAAATCTTTCAGGCCTATAAGTGGTAATAAGAAGTTTGTAATATTTGGTCGAATGGTCCTTAAACAGGCCAGTCTAAATATTCCACGGAGAACTCGGAGTGGCAGACTAGTAATTGGATACACATGCTCTAATCTATCTTCAACTGTAAATAAAAATTATAACTTCTAAAATAAATTTTTATGGATTAGGTTGGTTGGTTGTTTTACCTCTGAGCGGCACTTTTTTGCACACCATGGGCTAAATGGCCAGGTTACAAAGACCCCAAAGGATCAGAGAAGATTGGGGGAGGGGACCTACTGGAACAGCTGTTGGGAGACGGATAGTAGCCTCCCGTCAAGGCCATCCAGTGTGTTCTTTAACGTGCACAGGGTATGGCTCTCTCCCGCATAGGGGCTTAACGTCTCATCCGACGGACGGTGGCCTTTCCAAGCCCATCGGTGTCCCCTACTGCCCGTGGGCAGGGCGGGGTATTTTGCGGATATAAATCTCAACGCTGACCCAGCTGGGACTCGAACCTGGGAACTACAGATTACGAGCCTGGCGCGCTACCGACTGAGCCACCCCCGCCCCAACTTTTATGGAGAAATGACACTGAAGATAAAGTGTCCAATCAAATCTTTCTAAGCCTCGATAAAAACAATATTTGTTCAGCATTTAAAATGTTATGGAAGTTTGAATATTTAATATCAGCCATGCCACACATAAGTATTAATTGAAAAAAATTCTTAAGTTTTAATTATTTCCAACAATTTAACACAATAAACGTTATTTAAAAATTCTGCGCACGTAATCGTTTGAATATTCGTCAGTGTTTTATATTTCTTAGATTGGTATTGCTGTTGTTAAAAAACAACCGAATCCGCACTTCTTATGAGAATATAAAAGTGCCTATAATGAAAGCTGAAATTTGACCCGAATATTAAAAGGCAACATTTTATGGCTTAATAAGATTGGTTGAAATACTGAAGCTGGTTTTTCTCCAATTTATTTTACCACATAAATGCAAGGAAGTGAAATATGGCTTAATCTCGGTTCAGTGTTTCTTTATACAAATGTTGTTTTTAATTCTTCACCATTTCATGTAAATTAATTCATATCATTTTTTTTTTATCTGCCAGGAAAGGTATAAACTCTGAAGCAATTTTTCTTTTTCGTAATTTGTTATTCTTTCAGCCACTTTTGATGTTAGCTAATGAATGTGAAAATGGTTCGCTTTGGTAAAGATCATTAATCATGTTTGGGAGAATTCTTTTCCCTAAAAACAAACATGAAGAAAAACATTCTTGCTCATTTCAAAAGCAGTTACTAAATTCCAGTTGTTTCTGGAGTGCTGAATAATTATTAATTTTTTCCCCCTGCGAGAATTATTTGGATTGAACGAATGTCTTTTTCATACTTTCGTGCCATCAATGTGTTGCAGAAATTAATGGGAAATATTGCTAAGAGCGCTGTGATGATGTTGGAAGCTACACTGGGTTGCCCTAAGGATTAATACACATTCGTGGGTTGGGTTGTTTTACCTCTGAGCGGCACTTTATTGCACACCATGGGCTAAATGGCCAAGTCACAAGGACCCCGAAGGCTCAGAGAAGGTTGGGGGAGGGGACCCACTGGAACAGCTGTTGGGAGACAGATGGTAGCCTCCCGTCAAGGCCATCCAGCGTCTTCTTTAACGTGCACAGGGTATGACTCTCCCGCACACGGGGCCACGGCTTAACGTCCCATCCGACGGACGGCGGCCCTTTCCAAGCCCATTGGTGTCCCCTACTGACCGTGCGCAGGGCGGGGAATTTTGCGGAGATAAATCTCAACGCTGACCCAGCTGGGACTCGAACCTGGGAACTACAGATTACGAGCCTGGCGCGCTACCGACTGAGCCACCCCCGCCCCCATTGAAATGGGGAAGAGAAATAAGTGTTACTGTTTTACCTTCTGATATGAAGTGTGTATTTTGAATTGAAACCGCGTTTCAGAGGTTCCCGGAACTTGCAAAAGTGGGGTTGGGCTGTACAAATTAATGACGATTCAAGAGTTCAAGCTATCGAGTTTAATTTTTCAGTTAGGTTTGTTTCTATCCGTAGAGTTAAGGTTAACTCTGAGTTGCAGAGTTTTGCACACAATCAGTTAAATAGCCAAGTTGAAAAAAGGATCCTAAGTGCGCAGAAAAGGTTAGGGAAGGGGGAACCCCTGGACAGATCTTAGGAGACAGATGGAAGCTCGTCGAAGCCATCAAGCATGTTCTTTAACGTGAAAAAGGTATGGTTCTCTCCTGTAACACGGCTTAATATTCCATCCGATAGAAGGCGGCTTTTCCAAGCCGTTAGTGTCTCCTTTCCCACCCAGGATAGGGGTTTGTGGGGATAAATCTTAACGCAGGCGCAGTGGAGGTAATGGAGGTTTGGGTTGTTTTACCTGTGAGCGGCACTTTTTTTGCACACGATGGCCAGGTTACAAGCACACCGAAGGCTCAGAAAAGGTGGGGTTGGAGGGGACCCACTGGAACAGCTGTTGGGAGACAGATGGTAACCTCCTGTCAAGGTCATCCAGCGTGTTCTTTAACGTGCACAGATTATGGCTCTCCCGCACACGGGGCCATGGCTTAACCACACATCCGACGGACGGCGGCCTTTCCAAGCCCATCGGTGCCCCCTGCTGACCGAGGGCAAGGAGGGACTAGAGTTTGGCGGGGATAAATCTCAACGCTGTCCCAGGGGGACTCGAACCTGGAAACTGCAGATTACGAGCCTGGCGCGCTACCAACTGAACCACCCCCACTCCTTAGGATAATGGATGCAAAAAATACAAAACTTGTGCATATCTCGCACATTTTTCAAGAGATTTATTAAAGATATGTAAAATAGAAGGGGAAAATGTCATACAGATTGTAATTCCAGTCTCTTAGCCTCCCTTTTTTCTCTGTGTCGATTGCATCACTTAGCTTCCCCCCCCCCCCCCCCCCTTATTGATTCTTAGATACGGGTCTTTTTGAGCCACTTGTCCCGATCATGGGATACCAAATAATAATACAGTGTATTTGTAGCGGGTGCAATAGTATTGGACACAAGTCTCACCAATATTACTACACAGAATGTGTGTTCGAAAAAGAAAACATTTCACCAAAACCAATCTCCTTTGAAAAATTACCCTTTAGTAGATCGTACTTAAGGGGCGGGGGTGGCTCAGTCGGTAGCGCGCCAGGTTCGTAATCTGTAGTTCCCAGGTTGGAGTCCCAGCTGGGTCAGCGTTGAGATTTATCTCTGCAAAATTCCCCGTCCTGCCCACGGTCAGTAGGGGACACCGATGGACTTAGAAAGGCCGCCGTCCGTCGGATGGGACGTTAAGACGTGGCCCCGTGTGCGGGAGAGCCATACCCTGTGCACGTTAAAGAACACGCTGGATGCCCTTGACGAGAGGCTACCATCTGTCTCCCAACAGCTGTTCCAGTGGGTCCCCTCCCCCAACCTTCTCTGAGCCTTCGGGGTCCATGTGACCTGGCCATTTAGCCCATGGTGTGCAAAAAAGTGCCGCTCAGAGGTAAAACAACCCAACCCAACTCCCGAGTTGGGTCTCACCTACGACGGAGTTTGGTATCAGAATTCTGGTAACACAGCGCGAAATGTGTAAAGGGAACTTATTTTTTATTCCAATAATCACTATAAATTCACATACTCGTATTGTTTGAGAGATTCAAGTTTTGAAGAGTTATATCTTAAATACTAATATATATTTCTCTATATATTTGAAAAAAATATTAGTCACTACCAGTTAAATGAGGACTGATAATCTGTAAAAGCGGTATGCAAATAAACAAACAGAATACATCATGTAGAATTTGAAATTTGAGATGAAGGGGATAGAAAATTGTTTGTTTCCTCTCGTTTGTTATATGACTTTTTTTTTCTCTTTGCAGTTCTTTTTATCTTCTCGCGTTCAGGGCTGCTCAAAAATTTAAGTTTGAAGTTTACTGCCCCGAATATTTTTTTGTATTCAAATTAATCTATTGTGCAAAGAAGGTTCATCTCAGATTTACGCAGTCATCATTATATACTGGGGGCGGGGGTGGCTCAGTTGTAGCGCGCCGGGCTCGTAATCTGTGGTTCCCAGGTTCGAGTCCCAGCTGAATCAGCGTTGAGATTTATCTCCGCAAAATTCCCCGCCCTGTCCACGGTCAGTAGTGGACACCGATGGGTTTGGAAAGGCCGCCGTTCGTCGGTTGGAACGCTAAGCGGTGGCCCCGTGTGCGGGAGAGCTATACCGTGTGCACGTTAAAGAACACGCTGGATGGCCTTGACGGGAGGCTACCATCTGTCTCCCAACGGCTTTTCCAGTGGGTCCTCTCCCCCAACCTTCTCTGAGCCTTCGGGGTCCATGTGACCTGGCTGTTTAGCCCATGGTGTGCAAAAAAGTGCCGCTCAGAGATAAAACAACCCGACCCATTATATACTAATGCTAGTATAATGTTTTCACCACATCAATTTCGAATTTATTTTTCAATGTTCCCTTCAGTCAGAATAATAAATATGTAACTTATTTCGACTTTCGAAATTTTGGAGCCTCTTGAACATATTGTAGCTTAGGGCCTCAGAAAAAATAAAGTCCGGCTCTGCAAGTCTTCCAGTAGAATTCAATTAAAAGAAGAAATTTCTCGTGACTGGTAAATACAGTCACGAGAAAATATCTCATGAGAACCATTGTATTAAAGACTTCAACATACGACCCTGTGTGGAGTCCCCGCTACGTCTCAAATTTTCTCAGCAAATTGATCTGGCTCTCTGTTCGAAAGGAGACACCAATTGGCTTGGAATGGATGCGGTAATCAGAGAGGCGGTCTTCCGGTTGGGGCATTAAGACACGTACAGTCGCTCAAAAAAGTATCCGAACACTATGGTTGATTACAGAATTCAGAAAAAAGATCTGGCAACGATTTTTTTAGAAATTAGTTATCTGGCAACCTTCGTGTCACGTGATTACAGAATCAGGAAAAATATCTGGAGCGTGTACAGTAACTGTACACGCTCCAGTTACCGTTCACAGCAAACTGGAGCGTGTGCAGTTACTGCACACGCTCCAGTTTGCTGTGAACGGTAACTGCACACGCTCAATATTTCCGTGAGTGAGCCCACACGATCTAGTATCAAAATAATATGACCACCTACAGTCGCTCAAAAAAAAATATGGGTGGGGGTGGCTCAGTCGGTAGCGCGCCAGGCTCGTAATCTGTAGTTCCCAGGTTCGAGTCCCAGCTGGTCAGCGTTGAGATTTATCTCCGCAAAATTCCCCCGCCCTGCCAACGGTCAGTAGGGGACACCGATGGGCTTGGAAAGGCCGCCGTCCGTCGGATGGGACGTTAAGCCGTGGCCCCGTGTGCGGGAGAGCCATACCCTGTGCACGTTGAAGAACACGCTGGATGGCCTTGACGGAAGACTACCATCTGTCTCCCAACAGCTGTTCCAGTGGGTCCCCTCCCCCAACCTTCTCTGAGCCTTCGGGGTCCATGTGACCTGGCCATTTAGCCCATGGTGTGCAAAAAAGTGCCGCTCAGAGGTAAAACAACCCAACTCAAAAAAATATCCGAACACTACGGTTGATTAGAGTTCAGAAAAAATATCTGGCAACGATTTTTTTTAGAAATTAGTGATCTGGCAACTTTCGTGTCACGTGACACGAAGGTTGCCAGATCGCTAATTTCTAAAAAAATCGTTGACAGATATTTTTTCTGAATTCTGTAATCAACCGTAGTGTTCGGATACTTTTTTGAGCGACTGTACCAGGAGTGAATGGTGTTGTTGGCGGAAGGTTCCCATCTGTCTCCTAATGTTATCCATTGGGATGCTTGCGATTTACCATTTCGCTGCATGAACAAGAAATGCCGCTCTGAGAAAAACAATCCAACCTTTTCTATTCATTTGATCATTTGCATATTACTTCGTAATAAAGATTATTATTACTGCAAAAAAATTTCCTCGCGAATAGAGATGTATATATTGATTAATTTCCATTCTTAGATATTCTCATGATGATAATAATGAACTTGAATTCAATCTTCATTCGAGTGAAAATTAAAATGGCGAAAAAGATATCGATTTGGCTCAGGAAGAGTACTTTTAATGCTTCTTTTAAAAACGAATTCCAGCATTGAGGCATTAGTATTGATTCTTACAAGGCCACTGGTAAAGTGTCGAAGTAATATCCAAGCTCCACTCCTGAGCGAATTCGGAATAAATCGATTAGTAGCTCTAAAGCAACGCAAGAGGAACGAAGAGTAAGGGAAGAAGGTTTTGCTCCTTCGTCCTTCCCCTCAGCAGAATTAATGAGACGAAAAATTGAAATTAGTTCGTTCAGTTTGGAAGTTAGTGTCGTCCAAGTTTAGAAATTTGGGAGAGGGCAATCAGGGCGAAGGATTCTAATTAACTATTCGGTAATTTATTTAGTTGGGTTCGTTTACCTTTGATTATCTTTTTTTGCACCCCACATGTTTAAATGACCAAGTCACAAAGACCCTCAGAGTTGGATAGTGGGGAAAGTTGTGTTTTTAGGATGTTTTGCCTCTGAGCTACAATTTTTTGTGCACAATGGACTAAACGAAGAGCCACAAGGATCCTAAGGACTCGGAGAAGATTGGAGAAAGATTGGGTTGTTTCATTCTGACAGGTCTTTTTTCCACACATTTGACTAAATGACTAGTTCACAAACATTCTAAGGGCTCAGAGAAGGTTGGGGCGTGATCCACTGGACAGATGATGGGAGGCCTCCATCTGTCTCCTAAGAAAGCCACCCAGCGTGTCAGGGTTGGGTTGTTTTACCTCTGAGCGGCACTTTTTTGCACACCATGGGCTAAATGGCCAGGTCACATGGACCCCGAAGACTCAGAGAAGGTTGAGGGAGAGGACCCACTGGAACAGCTGTTGGGAGACAGATGGTAGCCTCCCGTCAAAGCCATCAAACGTGTTCTTTAACGTTAAGAGGGTATGGCTCTCCCTCACACGGGGCCACGGCTTAACGTCCCATCGGACGGACGACGGCCTTTCCAAGCCCATCGGTGTCCCCTACTGACCGTGGGCAGGGCGGGGAATTTTGCGGAGATAAATCTCAACGCTGACCCAGCTGGGACTTGAACCTGGGAACTACAGATTACGAGCCTGGCGCGCTACCGAATGAGCCACCCCCACCCCAGGATGGGAATGAGGGGGGAGGATGAATGGGTTGAAAATAGTTGAAAGTCTCCAAAAAAAAAAGAAATTTTAACATAGGTTTTAAACTAAATCGGGATTTTGGATTTAGGATGGAGCTCTCATCGGATCATTTTTTTAATGAATCTATAAATATAAAATATTTTTTTAATAGAGTAACGTGTGGCAACTGAGGAAACTATGGGGAGAATATGACAATGTGCAGTTGTAGTTTTCCTAGTTGCCACAAATCAATAGAAAATGATTTCTCCCTAACTCCTATGCTAGTTAATACTCATTATTCCAATACCTGTGCGATGTTGTTCATTATGTGTTGATACTTACATTTGAGTGTGACCTATTTACATAAATGGAAAATAAAGACTACCATGCGATAGAGGAAAACAAAATCTAAATCTAAGGAAAGAGAAAATTTAATAGTTGGAAATTCTCTTACTTAAGCTTCCATCTAAATGGGGGGTGGGGGGGATGTTCCAATGGAGCTTCTCTGTAATAGAAATGATCATTTCAATAAATGATTTTCCCTTGCTAGGGTTATTTGATTACAACACAATTTTACTCGTACTTATTTTAGGTTGGGTTATTTTACCTCTGAGCGGCACTTTTTTGGATACCATGGGCTAAATGGCCAGGTCACATGGACCCCGAAGGCTCAGAGAAGGTTGGGGGAGGGGACCCACTGGAACAGCTGTTGGGAGACAGATGGTAGCCTCCCGTCAAGGCCATCCAGCGTGTTCTTTAACGTGCACAGGGTATATGCTCTCCCGCACACGGGGCCACGGCTTAACGTCCCATCCGATGGACGGCTGTCTTTCCAAGCCCATCGGTGTCCCCTACTGACCGTGGGCAGGGCGGGGAATTTTTGCGGAGATAAATCTCAACGCTGACCCAGCTGGGACTCGAACCTGGGAACTACAGATTACGAGCCTGGCGCGCTACCGACTGAGCCACCCCCGCCCACTTATTTTAGGAGTAAATTCTGTTCTTTCTATGATCTTGACTAAAAATTCTCTCGTAAGCGACACAGTGGTAAAGTACTTTAATATTTCAGATTTTTTTCTCTAACTTCAGTGAAGACTTTTCTTCCAACGGGGTTTCAATTGGTTGTTAATTTTATCTTTAAATTCTCTGAGGATCAAAACCAGGTGAACAAAGAAATAAGAACGATAGCAAATTTTATAAAATGCTGCTTTGACTAGCTTCCATTTCAATATCGAAGAGTGTAACAAGGACTTGAATACTATACTACTTGTGGTTTGAAAATGCTAATGCTGGATTAGAATTAGCCTAAAAATTTAGTTCTGACTCTATTCGGGGCTGGGGAGGGCACATCTCCCATGATATTAGAATTTGCAGTCTGATTAGCAGCTGGGGAGACCAGAAGTCTTCACAGCTGATGCTCCGACCACTCTAACAAAGTAGGTCCTAAGACAGACAAAAAAAAAATCAAAACCTTTAAAAGCCTTTTACCACTGTATACCTGAAGTAAAAAAATCAGGCTGTCTACCTCTATTGTGTAACGAACGGTTCACTTGATAAAAAAAGTTCTCCTTTCTCCGAAGCAAAAGAATCTACTGCGCACAATCTTTTCTCCCTGGAGGCGGGGGTGGCTCAGTCGGTAACGTGCCAGGCTCGTAATCTGTAGTTCCCAGGTTCGAGTCCCAGCTGGGTCAGCGTTGAGATTTATCTCCTCAAAATTCCCCGCCCTGCCCACGGTCAGTAGGGGACACCGATGGGTTTGGAAAAGCCGCCGTCCGTCGGATGGGACGTTTAGCCGTGGCACCGTGTGCGGGAGAGCCATACCCTGTGCACGTTAAAGAACACACTGGATGGCCTTGACGGGAGGCTACCATCTGTCTTCCAACAGCTGTTCCAGTGGGTCCTCTCCCCCAACCTTCTCTGAGCCTTCGGGGTCCATGTGGCCTGGCCATTTAGCCCATGGTGTGCAAAAAAAGTGCCGCTCAGAGGTAAAACAACCCAACGTTAAATAACACGCTGGATGGCCTTGACGGGAAGCTACCATCTGTCTCCCAACAGCTGTCCCAGTGGGTCCCCTCCCCCAACCTTCTCTGAGCCTTCGGGGTCCATGTGATCTGGCTATTTAGCCCATGGTGTGCAAAAAAGTGCAGCTCAGAGGTAAAACAACCTAACCTTTTTCTCCCTCCCTCCTCACTTCTTTCACCCCCTCCAGCTTCAACCTTCCCCCCCCCCTCCAGCTTCAACCTTTCCCCCCCTCTCATCCAAACACTTCATTTTTTTTTTATAATTGTTATTTTTTTCTCCTAACTCACTTGTTGCCAATCTGTGGCACGCGCAGTTCTTGTCAGCTGCACGCTTTCGTTTTTTCTTTCTTTCGCTTTTCAGGATTCGAATCTCCCTGGGTGGCAGACGATACATTTCTAACACAATTTGTGACACTTAGAGAAAAATAATTATCTACTCTTGTTCATGGGCATCGGCAGGAATTTTTCAGGGGGAGGGGGGAGACTATGCAATGTTTCAGAATCGAAATATTTAGATGGAGCGATTCATTAATAATTGCAGCTGTGAATACAGCAATCATGAATTATATCATACCACAAAGAAACTAAGGATGGCCGAAAACAAAACGAAAAAGGGGAAACCTATCATTGAAACATATATGTAAAAAAATATCATTTTCGTTTTCATAATTAATGTTATTCTTCGGAGAATAAACGCAAATGTAGAAGAAGAAAAAAATCAAGATTAAATTTCTTTAAAATAAATAAATAAAAATAATAATAAATACCCCCTCAAGCAGCTGCTTGCCACAGAGGTCTGACAGGAGCCTGTCAATTTAATGCGCCAGTAGAAGATCTGAGAGGATGGCAGGACCTCAGCAGGAAAACGACACACACATCCATGCCTTACCCGGGGCTCGAACCCAGGTTCCTTAGATCAGTAGCAAGCGCGCTAACCACTCGGCGGGGAAAAAATTAAGTTTTTGGTACACTTGATATTATTCAACAGAAATTAATGTTTCGATTAATTTTTCTCGGGTGGGGGCGACTACTCCTTTGCCTCTACTCCCCTCTGCAGACTCCCGTGTTCTAACTACTCCAATATATGATTAAAACATTTGGCACACAGCAACGCCTAAAGGAGGTTGCAGAGCATTCTCTTTTGGCCTCCTTGCCAAAGAGAATAATACTTCAGATATTAAACATAAAACAATCCATTCGTCTTTCTTCAGAATGGGCCCACACAGGCCTAAAACGTTCTTGTGAGACTTTTTATTTCATAAAGTTCTAACTTACCTAATTTTCTGTTTAACGGCACAAAAAAAGTCAACTCAACGTATGTTGTTTGTCACTTTTGTTCTGCGTTGGGATCCTTCTGTTTCAGAGGAAAAACGATTATTTTATCCAGCAAGTGACCGATGTTACAACGGGGTCTATACAGTGGTAAGTTTTAACGATTTGGAATAGGGATTGATAGGTCATTGATCGATAAGAAGTATAAACTACGCAATCTCCTAGTCTCCCCTTATTGCCATTTAAGGTACGACACTCGAGACTGTGATATTCCGCAGTTGGTGCAACAGTTGCCATGGATCATAACAGAGACAAACAGTCACTCAAAAAAATATCCGAACACTACGATTGATTACAGAATTCAGAAAAAAATATCTGGCAACGATTTTTTCAGAAATTAGTGATCTGGCAACCTTCGTGTCACGTGACACTAAGGTTGCCAGATCACTAATTTCTAAAAAAATCGTCGCCAGATATTTTTTCTGAATTCTGTAATTAATCGTAGTGTTCGGATATTTTTTTGAGCGACTGTACTGGAAAATCTCATGACCTCCCCTGCAAGAACTGTCTCGGAGGGTTCCTTTGTGAAAATCCATGAGCTTTCAATTATTAAAATTTTGTAAGATTTCGTATTAATATCTTTGTTGTAACATTTTCTTTAGTTTTTAACAATTTAAAAATTTAATTTTTTACTTAAAACCACAGATGTTTTACTTAAAACCAAAATCATTGCACTTTGCTGCATAAAATACAAAGTGTGCGTATTGTGTACAAGTGTGCAAAGTATTCTTTAGGGAACTAAGAAAGGCTTTGAGAAAACGAGTGCTGGCCTACAGGTGACATGGAGAGGAATTTCTAAGAGGTGGCCGAGTGGTTAGCACGCTTGACTACTGATCTAAGGGACCTGGGTTCGAGCCCCGGAATTAGGCATGGATGTGTGTGTCGTTTTTCTGCTGAGGTCCTGCCATCCTCTCAGATCTCCTACTGTGGCAAATAAACTGACAGGCTCCTGTCAGACCTCTGTGGCAAGCAGCTGCTTGAGGGGGTATTTATTTTTTTTTTATAAAATGAAGCGCATTCTTCACGATCTGTTATCATTTGTTCAAAGTTATAGAAAAAATTTCTAGGCAATTCCTTTAAATAATTGTATATCAAATAATCCCATAAATTTTGTAAAAACATTTTTCAGAGTCCACTCCCCCTAACTTTGGGGCCCCTCTTCCGTGCCCTTCTATTAGTACGACTCTCGATCTTTTAAGTTGATTCACAGACAGGTCATTGAGCGCTGACTTGTAGGAACCATCTAAGCGTCAACTTCGCCCTCTCAGAGTATCATTGGGGCGGGGGTGGCTCAGTCGGTAGCGCACCAGGCTCGTAATCTGTAGTTCCCAGGTTCGAGTCCCAGCTGGGTCAGCGTTGAGATTTACCTCCGCAAAATTCCCCGCCCTGCCCACGGTCAGTAGGGGACACCGATGGGCTTGGAAAGGCCGCCATCCGTCGGATGGGACGTTAAGCCGTGGCCCCGTGTGCGGGAGAGTCATACCCTGTGCACGTTAAAGAACACGCTGGATGGTCTTGACGGGAGGCTACCATCTTTCTCCCAACAGCTGTTCTAGTGGGTCCCCTCCCCCAACCTTCTCTGAGCCTTCGGGGTCCATGTGACCTGGCCATTTAGCCCATGGTGTGCAAAAAAGTGCCGCTCAGAGGAATACAACCCAACTCAGAGTCTCATCTTATGTCCCGTCGTCACTCTCTCTATTCCACTTGGAGATACGGAGGTTGTCACGTCGCAATTCGATAATCGGTCAAAACTAAATTCTTCGGCTGATTTTTCATATTCTGCTCGAGCGATGATGTACTCCAACTTGATTGCTACTCTTAGATTAAGGAACACAGCTTGTACAATTTAACAATGACCTGCATCGAACCTAAAAACTTAACAGCACAACAAAACAGTTTGGCATTTCAATTTGCTCTAGTGCTTGTAACATAAAAATTAGTCTATGGATGAAACTGTTTGATATGGTACATAAAACGTGGCAATTTGCACGCGTGTAACAACAACAATGATCTAAATGGCAACATCGTGGAACAGAATGATGGGGGTCAACAAGAAATCAAACAGAACGCCGTTCCAGTTCATTTCGAGCACTGAACGACGAACACATTTCTATAAAACACGACTTCTGTGGGGGAACGTACACAGATGCATATTTTGTGAACATTCATGAACACTAATTTGCATACATCCATAGAGTGCATATGGCCATGGGCGTAAGAACCACAAAGGTGTCACTTCTAATAATTCCACGATAAATTGTTATATCTGTACCTATTTGTTTTATTACTGTTCAATATTCATTTCTTAATTTGAAGATAAATTAAAAAGTTTCTACGCCCATGTATACAAAGGCACAAATAAGAACTAAAAAAAAATGAGTGAACAGTTTACAAATATCATTACATTATTTTCCATTCCTGAAAAAAGACTCCTCGTAAATAAATTGCTACCAAAAAACCTGAGTTAATAAAAAATGGACCCTTACGTTAAAAACGAAAAGGTCTGGTCGGGCCATTCACTGCATTTTAACTTCTAAAACCCAATCTTCACTCAAATCAATCTTTAGACTTACCGGTCAGTTTTGCTGACAAGGCTTTGCGAAGAAAGTCCATTGATAAGTTTTTTATACATGTAAAAAAAAAACTGAAACAAAAGCAATCTATACATTCCAGAAACAGGAATAACTGTTGATGGCAGTTCATCTGTCCATATTGTTGCCTAGCAACGTACTTGTAACCATCTTCTAATGCGTCGTGAATAGAAACAAAAAATGAGGCGATAGTGAACTAGACGAGAAGATTATTCACAAATGAGTTACGATTTGAAATCTTTGTCAAACCCAGTACTGATTTTTTCTGAGTACTGGGTTGCCCGGAGGTCCATATCGCAGATCTGCACCGTCGTAGTGACTCCAGTCATCGCCTTCGCTGACTTCCGAAGGTTCGCGAATAATGTACGGAGCTTTCAGGGTGGTTTCGTTTAGTTCTGACTGTTCGCCGTGGGCGAGAGGTGTGACCTTGCACGTGGGCAGCGAAGCACTGACCTCCGTCCACTCCCCGTTTTCCAGGACGTACGGAGGGGGTGGAAGCGCAGGATCAGTGTCTGGACGCTTCGCCCTGTTGTTCAACGTTCGTGATTTCGGAGTGCTGCCTCCGATGCAGCCACCACGGCTACCGGTGCTGGAGGGGGATGTTGGCGGCGCAGGAGGTGGTAAGTCATCGGACAGCGACAGGCTGCCGTTCGATGGCAGGTGTTCAGAAATGTCTAGATCTGTCTGTGTCGTGTGCGATCCTGGCACTTTGCCGTCCTGGTGGGCTAATGAATTGCTGTGGTGATGATGGTGATGGTGGTGATGCGGTCGCTTCTTGTGCCGATTCCTCATTGCTCGGCATTTGATGACTATCACCACTACCAAGCTGACGACCACCACTCCAAGTACAACTCCAATGATGAGGAGATGATCGTTGCTGATGCTGGGCGGATAAACTTCCCCTCCGGATACTTTGGGAGGAGAAGTTCCTCCCTTTCCATCCTCGTCAGGTAACAGAGGCGGAGGAGGAAGTTTTCCAGTACTAGGAACCACCCCCGATTGTTTAGGGCTTGTTCCCGTTTCTTTAGATGGCGATTTAGTGAAATCTTCTTCAGATTTGGGGTTCAGGATGACGACGAATTTGCCACGGGCTGGTTGAACTTGGGGTGCCGTCAACAGATACTCGAAACTATCCGCCACGGAGCCGTTGATGTCGATGTCTTTACTTTTGTAAAGAACCAAACCCTGTAACACATCTTCGTGGGTAAACCCAAAAGTCCTGGAAGTTTTTCGTTTCTCTCTTGGCTTAGTATCGACTTTTTTCAACACACCATATTTAGGCATTTTTGTTACCAAGTATTTGGGATTGCTTCCCGTCTGATCCGCGAGCTTTCTGGCATCGAGGGCATCCACGGTGAGGACGACGCTTCCGGAAGCTACGACATTCAAAGTCCTCTGCTTCACGAGGGGGATCACAGTGACGTTGATTATTTGCCTCTCGATTTTATTCTCGTCGCTGTAGACTGTGACGACGAAGTAATCTTCCGACGCAGTGAGGTCAGACTGCATGTAGAGCACGGCTTCGTTGTTGATGTCGACTTGTCGGAAATGCCGGACGACGTCATCGCTGACGAAGATGTGCCCGTATTTCGGAGGGGTGGTGATGTTGTAGCGGATATCTTCCTTGTTGCCGTTCGTCACTGCTCCGAGGTTCTTGCGCTGCAGCAAAACCGCTGTGGTGCCTTGGAGGACCTCAATGGCGCTTTTGTTCACCAGGTGAAGCGAAACTGGAACGATGTGGACTGTGAGGACGGCGTAATCTGGTTTGTGCTTTCCGTCACTTACTCGGAAGTTAAATACGCTTTTGTTATCTTTGGAGCCGTCGTGAATGTACTCAACCAACTGATGGTCGATGTCTTCTTGAGTGAAATTGCGGATCGGCGTCTCTTCCTTGTGAACGTAAACTATCTTCCCGTTTTGAGGATACATCATCGTTTCGTAGATGATGTCTTGCGCCACGCCGTCAGCATCCGATACACTTAGGAGCTGTGACGTCAGGATTGCAGATTGGCCTTGAACGACTTGTAAGATTGGGTATTTGTTCAGAATGAGGAACGGTTGATCGTTTGTTGGATAGACGGTGACGTTGAGTGTTCCGTTGAAGAGCAGGATGTCAGGATAACCCTTCTCGTCGGCTAAGTAGAATCCGAGTGTGATGTTGTCCGCAAAAGTCTCAGAATCGTCATGATGATAGTGTACTCTCTTCTTTCTGATGTCCTCTCTTCCGAAGAACATTCTTTTGGTCGAGGTAAAATTCTCCCCTTCCATCTGAAGCCATCCGTTAACGGGAGGAGTGTGGACAACGATTTTCAATTTCTTAGCGAATTCACTTTTACCTTTTCCTTGCCATAGGCTGAAAAGCTGCGACAAATCCACGTGTTCCTGGCCCACAGGGATCTCTCCTCCTTCCCTGACTTCGAGAGGATGGAGGTTCACTAGATGATCGAGATTTCCGGAGCCGAAATTACCAACGGATATCTCGATGTGAAAATCGACGTCCTTGACCGTCTCGGCGTGCTGAGCCTCGATATCAAAAGTTACCGTGTCGAGAGCTGTTAGACCAGACATCGTGTGCCTATGTTCGTACAGCACGAGGTTCTTGTTGATCTGATCTTGAGTGAAGTGGGTCACAGCACTCAGTGATCCGTCTGGATTTTCGATGAGAACGCGACCGAGGGTGGGTCCTTTCTTCACTTGGAAGACGATCTGTCTCGTGAGGTCGTGGTCGTTGGTGGTCACGTAGAGATGGTCCTTCGTGATGGACTGCTGCATTCTGGGAAGGATGCTGAGTTTCTCGTTGGTGGAGATGATGATCTGGAGCGCACGTGCGGTGATGGTAAACACGTGAAGGGAGTCGTAATTGACGCCGTCGTTCACCTGGATGCGGAAACCTCCCGCTTGGTCACCTGGATGAGAGAAAAAATTCCAACATTATTTATTTATTTACCTTATTTTCCAGACCACGAGACGAATTACTTTTCTTGGAAAATTCCGATTAAAATTCGTCTTGGGCATTAGGTGGTTTGACTTTGTGAGGTTAGGTGAAGGATTCGGCAACGTCGTTTGAGTAGCATATTGTTCAAAAGGAAGGTGTGTTGGTTTGGCCATGTTGCCCGTATGAAGATTGGTGACTAAAGCTATGAATTCTGTGCCTAAAGGTCTCATGAAAAGTGAAAGGCCTAGGATGCAGTGTGCAGATAATGTCAAGCAGGAGCTCAATTAGAATTTGCGCACAGTCGGCAAATGCAGCAGATGTAGTTCAGGACAGACATGTTTGGAAGACTAAATTACAGTCTGGTTGAATTTCCGTTAGTCTCCATGGCAGTTTGAGGATTTGATACGTATAAATAAATAATAATAAATAAACACCCCCTCAAGCAGCTGCTTGCAACAGAGGTCTGACAGGAGCCTGCCAGTTTATATGCCAGAGTAGAAGGTCTGAGAGGATGGCAGGACCTCAGCAGAAAAACAACACGAACATCCATGCCTTACCCGGGGCTCGAACCCAGGTCCCGTAGATCAATAGCCAAGCGCGCTAACCACTCGGCTACGGGACGGCTGAATATTTGATACGTAGGTAGGTAGCTATTCGTGTATACAGTATATGTATGTTTTCATTTATTAATACTTAAACAGCATGTTACAACAAAACATTAGTTAAAAAGGGGGAAGAAAGTTTCCCTACACATAGAACAGAGATAACTATAGAAGTTCTATTTGGTTTGTTTTGGTTTCTCATACAAAATACAAACGTTTACACAAGGACATGACCGCTGGCTCAGTAATCAGGTACAGTCGCTCAAAAAAATATCCGAACACTATTGTTGATTACAGAATTCAGAAAAAAATATCTGGCAACGATATTTTTAGAAATTAATGATCTGGCAACCTTCGTGTCACGGCCAATCTCATGGGCTAAATGTCCAGGTCACAAGGACCCCGAAGGCTCAGAGAAGGTTGGGGGAGGGAACCCACTGGAACAGCTGTTGGGAGACAGATGGTAGTCTCCCGTCAAGGCCATCCATCGTGTTCTTTAATGTTGGGTTGTTTTACCTCTGAGTGGTACTTTTTTGCACACCATGGGCTAAATGGGCAGGTCACAAAGACCCCAAAGGATCAGAGAAGATTGGGGGAGGGGACCCACTGGAACACCTGTTGGGAGACAGATAGTAGCCTCCCGTCAAGGCCATCCAGCGTGTTCTTTAAAGTTGGGTTGTTTTACCTCTGAGCGGCACTTTTTTGCACACCATGGGCTAAATGGCCAGGTCACAAGGACCCCAAAAGCTCAGAGAAGGTTGGGGGTTGTTGTTGGGTTGTTTTACCTCTGAGCGGCACTTTTTTGCACACCATGGGCTAAATGGCCAGGTCACACAGACCCCGAAGGCTCAGAGAAGGTTGGGGGAGGGGACCCACTGGAACAGCTGTTGGGAGACAGATGGTAGCCTCCCGTCAAGGCCATCCAGCGTGTTCTTTAACGTGCACAGGGTATGGCTCTCCCGCACACGGCGCCACGGCTTAACGTCCCATCCGACGGACGGCGGCCTTTCCAAGCCCATCGGTGTCCCCTACTGACCGTGGGCAGGGCGGGGAATTTTGCGGAGATAAATCTCAACGCTGACCCAGCTGGGACTCGAACCTTGGAACTACAGATTACGAGCCTGGCGCGCTACCGACTGAGCCACCCCCGCCCCAAGAAGGTTGGGGGAGGGGACCCACTGGAACAGATGTTGGAAGACAGATGGTAGCCTCCCGTCAAGGTCATCCAGCGTGTTCTTTAACTGTGGGTTGTTTTACCTCTGAGCGATACGTTTTTGCACACCATGGGCTAAATGGCCAGGTCACAAAGACCCCAAAGGATCAGAGAAGATTGGGGGAGGGACACACTGGAACAGCTGTTGGGAGATAGATGGTAGCCTTCCGTCAAGGCCATCCAGCGTGTTCTTTAACGTGCACAAAATATGGCTCTCCCACACACGGAACCGCGGCTTAACGTCCAATCTGACGGACGGCGGCCTTTCCAAGCCCATCGGTGCCCCCTACTGACCGTGGGCAGGGCGGGGAGTTTTGCGGAGATAAATCTCAACGCTGCCCCAGTTGGGATTCGAACTTCGGAACTGCAGATTACGAGCCTGGCGCGCTACCGACTGGGCCATCCCCGCTCCCTGACCGAGGGCAGGGAGGGATTTAGTGCGTGAAAAGTTTGTGGCAGTTAGTGTAATGGCAAACAACTGACAATCTTCCAACAAATGTTGTCAATGCCCTTCATGCCACTGAAATCAGTGCAATATAGTTTTAAGAAAGGTGACATCTCGGATCATTACATCAGCAATGACGATATGAGGACTGGAACAAAGATGAAGTTTTTTAGAGATCTGTCATGAGAAAAATCATCGTGTCTTTTTGCTATTTTCTCGTGCTGCATTGCCTTTTTGTTTTAAAAAAAAAATACTAGGTGATTTAAGCTTTAAACTTATGTAATAAAATAGTTTTTCCGAAATTTGTTCTCTAAAATCTGGGAACATCTTATGGTCCGGTAAATATCGTTTTCAATTTTTTTAACTTTCGATAACAAGCCGTGGTATGTTGGAAACGCTCACTTACAAACATAAATCATCATAAAAATATGTAATAGTAATGCACAGATAATATCATAAATCAAACTATAAATATGTAATATATACAATATTATAATACTATAAAATACAGTATTGATACATAAATTATATAATAATACTCTATATAATAATATGCAAATCATATCGTAAATCATATAATAATATATAAGAATAATACGCAAATCATATCATGAATCATAATATAAAATATAATATACAATAATATATAAATATATAAATCATAATATACAATATATAAATCATAATATATAATAATATATAAATTATAATATTAATATATAAATCATAATTTATAATATTAATATATAAATCATAATATATAATATTAATATACAAACCATAATGTATAAAATTAATAAGCAAATCATAATGTATAAAATTAATATACAAATCATTGGCTACTGATCTAAGGGACCTGGGTTCGAGCCCCGGGTAAGGCATGGATGTGTGTGTTGTTTTTCTGCTGAGGTCCTGCCATCCTGTCAGACCTTCTACTATGGCATATAAACTGACAGGCTCCTGTCAGACCTCTATGGCAAGCAGCTGCTTGAGGGGGTATTTATTTATTTATATTAATGTAACCGTGCTAATGAAGAAATAAAGGATCCTAATAATTATACTGTTATCATTGTTTTAAAGATTACAATGCATACTCTGCCAGAACTTGATAAATCTCGGATACAAGGTCACAATGGCGCTTTAAAGTTGCACCGTACCTCTTATTAATTTTTATCAGTATCTACATTTGTTCTAAATTTTCGCAATAGTAGAATTTTGAAATCAGGAACAATACTTTCAGCTTTGAGTAGAAAAGTTTTCTGTGCATACAGAATAATAATAGATATGGCCGTTACAAAGAAATAATTCTAAACATTGCGTTATTCGGTCATTTTATGTTTGCATATGTGTATTAGTGTATAATTAGTTGGTTTACATAATTTTATTAGCAATAATAATTTAATTGCAATAATAGTAATAAAGATTTAATTATAATAATAAGTAAAAAATTAAAATTCTAGTATTATATAAAAGTTTCAAGATTTTTAACAGCTGTAAATACAGTTTAGCTTAAATTGATTTAAATGAAATTATTTTACTTTTATTCTTTACATTTCTTTACTGGGGGCGGGGGTGGCTCAGTCGGTAGCGCGCCAGGCTCGTAATCTGTAGTTCCCAGGTTCGAGTCAAGGCTGGGTCAGCGTTGAGATTTATCTCCGCAAAATTCCCCGCCCTGCCCACGGTCAGTAGGGGACACCGATGGGCTTGGAAAGGCCGCCATCCGTCGAATGGGACGTTAAGCCGTGGCCCCGTGTGCGGGAAAGACATGCCCTGTGCACGTTAAAGAACACGCTGGATGGTCTTGACGGGAGGCTACCATCTGTCTCCCAACAGCTGTTCCAGTGGGTCCCCTCCCCCAACCTTCTCTGAGCCTTCGGGGTCCATGTGACCTGGCCATTTAGGGGCGGGGGTGGCTCAGTCGGTAGCGCGCCAGGCTCGTAATCTGTAGTTCCCAGGTTCGAGTCCCAGCTGGGTCAGCGTTGAGATTTATCTCCGCAAAATTCCCCGCCCTGCCCACGGTCAGTAGGGGACACCGATGGGCTTGGAAAGGCCGCCATCCGTCGAATGGGACGTTAAGCCGTGGCCCCGTGTGCGGGAGAGCCATACCCTGTGCACATTAAAGAACACGCTGGATGGCCTTGACGGGAGGCTACCATCTGTCTCCCAACAGCTGTTCCAGTGGGGCCCCTCCCCCAACCTTCTCTGAGCCTTCGGGGTCCATGTGACCTGGCCATTTAACCCATTGTGTGCAAAAAAGTGCCGCTCAGAGGTAAAACAACCCATTTCTTTACTATGCATTTTAAATACATTTTTGGTGCATTGTAATCGAATGGTTTATGAATATCTTGTTAATTACACATGAAATACACTTATAGAGGGTCTGCTTATAGAGGGTCTGCTTATCATGAACATCAGAAACCTTTTAAATCACACTAGATATTTTTACAGTTGCAGCAAACATCATATGCATACAATTTTCTTCAAGGCAGCAATATATTTTACTAAAATGGACTTGAGTTGCCTCGCAATGTGATATTCTCCAATGACCTCTGCTCCAGGTGCGAAAGGTGACCAAAATGGATTGGGAAGGCCGCTTCCGTCGGATTGGATGTTAGGCCTCGTGTGAAGAAAAGTCATGCTGGCCACATTAAAGAACACTTTGGAGAGCATTGAAGGCAGGCTTCCATCTGACTCCTAACAGCGGGATACTCTTTTCACAACCAGTTTTGAACTGCTGGGGTCATTGTGACCTGGCCATTTATCTCATTATAGGCACATCAGTGCCTCCCTATCGGAGCTTACAATATACTTGAACAATAGCACAATATGTGTACGAACACTTCGTAGCATCTTATTTATAACAGGCTGAAAAATTTCAGTATTTTTAATAAGGATAAAAAATTGGAAATGAATAATGAACCCAATCAAAATACACTGAATTCCATATTAATTTGTGTGGTGATATCATTTATAAAAATGTAGTTTGACCGTAACAAAAAGAAAATTACGCCATACGATTTTCATATAAAAGTAGCCAGTTTAAACACAGTGGTAAAGGAAATCCTGAAATTCTTAATTTTCGACAGTAGTAGTTTTTTTTTCTTGAAAGTTTAATTTTAAAATAAAAACATATCGAAAACCAACGAAGCAGCCGAACGATCAATTCTTCCGTTGATAACAACAATGATTGAAATGGGCTGTTTGATGCTTGAACGTCACTTTTTTTTGCACACATTTTTTTGATTTGGATTTTTTTTGAAATTTGGATAGAGCAGAGGTTCCCAAACCTCTGCTCTATCCAAATTTTTTTTTGAAAAAAAATTTCTTTATTTTTTTTCTTTTCAAAAAAAAAATTACTCAGCGCCCCCCTGGAAATCTACCTTCTTTAAGCGAACAAACAGAAAGATGCAGTGACAAATTTGCGTTCTTTTATGTATCGGACTTGACCCCTGATCGGTTATAACTTGCATTTTATGTGTTTATTTAGAAAATAAAGTAATCACTACGACTTTAACTCTATGTTGCACAACAGATGAAACATGTACGAACGGTTTTTCAAAAATTTCTTCCCTTCTTTCTTTATGTTTCCACCGCCCTCCAATTGCACCCGAGGCTACTACCGACCCCCAGGATCGTTTCAGCGCTCCCCAGGGGGCGGTATCACCACTTTGGGAAACATTGGGATAGAGGAAGGTGACCGACTGGACTTATGTTAGATGGAAGTTTCCCATCCAGTTTCACAATGGCGTACAGAAGTATGACTCTTCTGCAGATGATGCCTCATGGGGAGCATGACACTCATCGCAAGAACATTGGGTCCCTTTCGTACCGAAGGTAGAAGTGTAGAAAATCCCAACTCAGGCACAATGGGGTTGTTGTTGTGTTGGGTTGTTTTACCTCTGAGCGGCACTTTTTTGCACACCATGGACTAAATGGCCAAGTCACATGGACCCCGAAGGCTCAGAGAAGGTTGGGGGAGGGGACTCACTGGAACAGCTGTTGGGAGACAGATGGTAGCCTCCCGTCAAGGCCATCCAGCGTGTTCTTTAACGTGCACAGGGTATGACTCTCCCGCACACGGGGCCACGGCTTAACGTCCCATCCGATGGACGGCGACCTTTCCAAGCCCATCGGTGTCCCCTACTCACTGTGGGCAGGGCGGGGAATTTTGCGGAGATAAATTTCAACGCTGACCCAGCTGGGACTCGAACCTGGGAAATACAGATTACGAGCCTGGCGCGCTACCGACTGAGCCACCCCCTCCCCAGGCACAATGGTGGATCTGCGCGATACCGACTCCCGTCCTATTGTTATTAAAGTACCTAAATTTAACTGTTGCTATAATTGTAAAAAGAACATCCAAAAATCTGTACGTCATTCCAAATTTATAAAAAAAATTATCCCACCTGTGTGTACAAAGACAACCAATCCTCTCATGATCTGGTCTTGAGTAAATTCCAGAATAGGGGTCTTGGTGTCATTCTTAAGGGCAACATATCCGTTGCTAGGAGACGAAACAACGAAAGTGATGTCCTCAGGTTCTGAATCGTCATCCGCTGCGGCCAGGTGGTGATTGGTGATGGTGGTAGTGGCTCCTTCCCACACATCGAGACCTGTGTTGTTGACCACATGGGGCTTCTCGTCGTTGACGGGTTCAACTAACACGTGGATGGTGCTCGGTGAACTCTCTTTGTCGAGAGCAGCTGCTTTGGCAACAAGAGTAAACCAATCCCTCGAAGTCTCAGTTCCATCGTGGATGTAGTGGATGAAGCCGCTTCGCAGGTGAACCGGAAGGAATCGGTGAAGCCTCAAGTCGGACGAATGCTTTATATTGCAGATGTAGCCATGTTGCGGAGGTTGAATGATTAGATATTCCGAAATCCAGTCGGAGTAATACAAATTGGTGACCCCGATCTCGTCGCTTCTAAGAGGGACTTCGCTGCCTTCTATGACGGTGATGTTTCCTGTTTTCAGAAGGATGATTTTCGAGATGATGCTGAATGTAAAATGGTGATCTTTCAGCTTGGTGATGCCGTTTGTGACGTCGAAAGTGAAAGAATCTTCGGACGCATTTTTTTCCGTCTGCACGTAGTGAAGTCTGCCAGTATCGATGGAGAACTGAGTAAACGACATCACAGGTAAGGTGCTCTTAAAGGATTTCTCATCGTCTGAACCTTGAGCATCTCCGACGACTAAAAATCCGTGTTTCGGTGGAGAAGTCACGATATACGTGATGTTGCTAGGGTTGATGTTAGCATGGGCAACGTTCAGGGAGGATGAGTCGATGGCTACCACTTTCCCTTCATCAACGTACAACGTCTTGTTGTTGAGGACTCGCAGAGGTTCCCAATAACTGTCTGGATAAACTCTGAACTCGAACGAATCCTCGACGTTGCTGTCTCCCAGAAAAGCAACGAAGCTCATGGAATCATGGAAGCTGACGCTGTTGTCGTTTTCGTACTCCACGTTCTCCAGATCGAGGTCGGCCTGGGTGAACTGATTCGCCTGTTTACCTCCCACCAGAATTTCGCCGTGTTTGGGAACAGAGGTGATCTTGTAGGTGATGTCTCCAAGATTCGCATTCAGGTTGGTCTCCACCGTCAAGTTGTTGGAGGAGAGCAGACCATTCTCCCCTCTTCGCACAACCAATCCTGTGTTGCGCACAACTTTCATGAACGCCTTTGAGGCCTGAACTTCCAAGATGCCCGTCGCGTAAAAGTTTCCATCTGTAATCCAGAGAATGGCTTTGCCATATGCAGGACCATTATGCCTGAAGATGATCTTTCCCGTATCCAGATCTTCCTGGGTAAATTCAAACACCTGGCTATCCAGTGCATCCACATGGAAGAGTGCACCATTTGGGATGCTTCTCCTGGTGTAATGAATATCGGCAGGTGCGGAATCTATGTCTGCATCGACGTATTTCAGATCCCGACCAGTGAGTTTGCGTTCACCGTCCAAGACAACGTTGAAAATCTTGTCGACCACTCGGATGGGTGGATTGTCGTTCTTCATGATGACGCTGATGTGAAGAGTACCATAGTAGGCGAAACTGTCGGCGTCGCCGTCTGCAGCGGAGGCGATGAAGTGGAAGAGATCGCGATCATTTTCAGTGTCATCGTGCACATACACGAGTCTGTTGTTGGCAATGTGATCGGATCGGAAGCGGTGAATGGGTTCCGCTTCTGTTTCTGTCAGAGCCATGTTCATACGCTTCAGGAAGCCGTGTTTCGGCCCAGAAGTAACGTTGTACACGATGTTGACTACGTCTGGTGTCTCGATGTGCAGTTGACTGTGAGTGATGGTTGCTTCTCCTCCTTCCAAGACAGTCAGTTTCTCATTCACAACCTCCACAGCAGTCTGTTCGGGGCTATGCCTTATCTTGAATTCCATGGGCTCAGATTTCACACCACCAGGACAAACGACCTGGTATGTGAACTGATCATTCACTACGGAGTAACTCTTCCTGTGCAACTTGTATTTCACGTGCCTAACGTTGATGTCTTGTTGAGTGAAGGTCCCGCCTTGATCCAACTTCTTATGCCGATGCTCTGTTCCAGTTGAATGGAATTGGACGAGGTTGCCGAACGATGGTGGTGTGAGCACTTCGTAAGTGATCTGATCGACAGGAGTAGCAATTGGTAGAGTCTCGAATTTCAGTTGCGATTCCGTGATGTGACTATCGAGTCGCTTATCGAGTAGCAATTCTTTATTGTTGACCTGTGTCAGATTGATCGCTATGAAAGTTATGCGAAAGTCGTACACCGTTGGAATTTTGATATCCATGCACGAAATAGTGAATTTGAACTCGTCGTAAGTTGGTCTTCCAGGATACGTATGATTGTATCTCAACTTCTCCTTTTTCAATTGCCTCTGTGTGAAGTGACCGACTGTCTGCCATCTGTTATTGTTCCGCATCCTCTGTATACTGCCGTATTTAGGCGCTCTGGTAATATCGTATCTGATTTCAAGATTTTGTTCTGGTGAATTATCAGCAAAGGTGAGATTGTCCGACGTGATCAAAGCGTAACTGTCGTAAGGAAGCACTATTCCGGTGTTATTCACCAAAGATACCATGAGGTCAAATGTCGCAACACGAATAACAGCAGTCTGACCGGCCTCGATGCCATCAGAAACTCTAAGAACGATCCGAGTATTGGATGGACCACGGTCAACATAGCTGATGACTCCATTGTCTATGTCTTCTTGTGTGAAGGTTTCGACTGGCTTGCCAGGGTTTTTGGTATTTTCAATGAACCCTTCATTTTCTCCGGAACCGAGATTCTGCACGGTGTACACAAGGTCTTGAGGGGAATTATCTGGATCTTCAGCTTCTAAGAGATCTCTTGTGAGAGGCTTTTTCGTATACTTGGCAAGCCTCAAGACTTTCCCAGGGGGGAGCTTCAACTTCGGTGGGTCATTGACAGGAGTCACTTGGATGTGGAAGACAAAACGATGGCGCTCTTCCAAAAAAGATGGTAACCGGAAGTTACGAGCACGAAACTCGAGTTCAAACACAACTGTATCCACCTGAGATTCTGATCCGTCGTGCGAATAACGAACTTTATCCGTATTGAGGTCAAGCAAAGTGAAAATGTTATCAGGTACTGGCCTCCATATTTCGATTTCCAGCATGCCGTGCTTAGGGGGATCGATAATGTGAAAGAGTACTCCTGATTCACGGACGCTATATTTCTCGTAATCTAATATGACCTGGATGTGTTCAGATGTCAAAAGGTCACTTCCGCCTTCTGATATCACCAGGGGATGAAGAGCCAAGATCTCGAGATCAATCGGCAAAGACGACTTCGTGTAGAGTTTATAATCTGAGGTAAAATTTGCTCTCACGCAAATATCCCCTTCACACATACATCGGAAGCTGTCCACTCCATCCTGATAGCACTCTGCATCCGGAATGCAAGGATCTTGGAGGCAGGGATATTCCCACACGCAGTCTGGCTGTATCCCCTGCGTCACTTCTGCCTCCCGGAGTCCTATAAGTTGATTATTGATCTTGATGTTCTTCATACACCCTTTCAGAGAAGAGTCCGCCTCTTCGGATAGAATGGACTGAAGTCCGTTCTGCAAGGCACGAGATTGCTTATTGAGCTCTACACCCCCCACGTAGAATAATCCCGCCAAATCGAAAAATCGATTCTCTCCCAAACCAGGACGTAAGTTTTGCATATGACCATCAACATCAAACTCGATGTACGATGGACTGAACTGGACATCGACATGATGCCATATTCCGTCGCTGATCAAAATGTCTGACTGGAGCACGACGGCGCCGTTTCCTTCGTTCACCGACAGTGCCACTTTTCCGTTCAAGATCTCGAGCGCTACGAAGTCCGCCTTCGATGGAACTCCGGAATTGTAGAAAAGGACAGACGTGTGAGATTGAGTCTTGACGTCAAAGGAGACGGAACCGCCATTGCGCGCGTTCCAACCGGGCAGTCCAACGAAGGACCCCCTCTCCATGAAGCTGATTGGCTGCTGAGAGAGAGCCTCGAACTCTTCGCTGCAATCCCACGTGACGGCGAACACGTTGCGTGGATCGGAGGAATCGGCTGCCATCCTGAGGACGTCGTGGTCGTTGAACATGACGTTGTCGATGCAGCCGCGGAAATTGGGAAGATTGCCGAGGAAGATCTCGCTGAAGCCTCCCAGTCCTCCGATGAAGATGCCATATTTGATGTTGAGTTCGAAAAATCGGCCGGGAATGTCAAGATAGGTCGAATGGAAATTGTCGATGGTGAGGGTCAACTCTGCGTCGGTGCGGTGGAGCTCGACGTCGTGCCATAACAGGTCGTCCAATCGAAGACCAGGCGGTGACGTCAGCACAGCCTCTCCAGCTCCCAAGTTGATTCGAACCTGAAAAAATAAAGGTTTATGAGTGAGAACAGTCTGATGATAATGATGATGATGAGGGTATGTTGGTTGTTTTACATCTGAGCGGCACTTTTTGCACATAATGGGCTAAATGGTCAGGTCACAAGGACCCCGAAGGCTCAGAGAAGGTTGGGGAAGGTGACCCACTGGAACAGCTGTTAGGAGACATATGGTAGCCTCCCGTCCAGGCCATTCAGCGTGTTCTTTAACGTGCACAGGGTATGGCTCTCCCGCACACGGAGCCACGGCTTAACGTCCCATCCGACGGACGGCGACCTTTACAAGCCCATCGGTGTCCCCTACTGACCGTGGGTAGGGCGGGGAATTTTGCGGAGATAAATCTCAACGCTGACCCTGCTGGGACTCAAACCTGGGAACTGCAGATTACGAGCCTGGCGCGCTACCGACTGAGCCACCCCCTCCCCAAATGAGGGTATGACTTATTATCCGGTTAAAAACGATATTTTATCCCCCGAAGAACAGATTTAATATTCTGGTTAAACCGGAAAAAAAGATATGCATTTCATAATTGTTTGTTGCTTTTTTTTCTTACAAAAGTGAAAAAGTTAAATTAGTATACTGTCGTTTTCTTGGAGTTTGTCGTTTTCTGACGCTGCATAGACAAAGATAGGAGACCGAATTATTATTTATTATTAATTATTTTATGTTATGTGACAAGACACGCGTACTATTGGTGCAAGATGCAGGACACTACTTTATATGAATACAGGAAGTTCTCTCTATTAAAGAATTAATTGTTTCCAGAATACATTTGCTAAATGAAAATCTTGTATTAACGTAACAGAAATTAGTTTATTTGTTCCTGATATACTACCTAATAGCAAAATACAGAAAAAGAAATCGGGTTGGGTTGTTTTACCTCTGAGCGGCACTTTTTTTACACAATATGGGCTAAATGGCCAGGTCACATTGACCCCGAAGGCTCAGAGAAGGTTGGGGGAGGGGACCCACTGGAACAGCTGTTGGGAGACAGATGGTAGCCTCCCGTCAAGGCCATCCAGCGTGTTCTTTAACGTGCACAGGGTATGGCTCTCCCGCACACGGGGCCACGGCTTAACGTCCCATCCGACGGACGGCGGCCTTTCCAAGCCCATCGGTGTCCCCTACTGACCGTGGGCAGGGCGGGGAAATTTTGCGGAGATAAATCTCAACGCTGACCCAGCTGGGACTCGAACCTGGGAACTACAGATTACGAGCCTGGCGCGCTACCGACTGAGCCACCCCCGCCCAAAAGAAATCGGAATAAGAAAATATTTATAAATATCAAAAACATTGTACATACATTAGAAACAGTAATCTTGTTGAAGAAACATTCCTTCATGTTATTTTATGCAAGTAATAAAATTAGTGTTAGTATCTGAAAATTGGATCAGTTTTATTTCCACTCTATTTTGAAAAACGGATTATTATTTTTTTGACCCGATTTCAACCAGAATTTGAAAAAAAAATTGTTCGATGAATGATTTCCCCCTTCCCCGCTTTCCCAGAATAGAGTGAGTTTTTTTAACCGAAAAATGTCATCCCCAATGATGAAGTCCACATGACGTTTAATAAAGATTCTCAGCAATTCGCTTGAATTCTTTCTCATTGTTTTAAGGGAGTATTCTGTCAGAAATCCTGATTTAAGCTTCTAATTCAGTTTAATGGGAATTCCATAACGGTGAAAGTTAATCAGGAAAATCGATTGTACCGGATAGCTCATGTGACAAGACAGGTCAAAGATGCAGGTTTTTTTATGGGAGTGTTTTGAACTTATGAATTTTTTCAACACTAACGTTACATACTTAAAACACGTAATTTATATTCAATTTGACTATTTTATATCTGCTTTACAATTTAAATGGAATTAGGGCGGGGGTGGCTCAGTCGGTAGCGCGCCAGGTTCGTAATCTGTAGTTCCCAGGTTCGAGTCCCAGCTGGGTCAGCGTTGAGATTTACCTCCGCAAAACTCCCCGCCCTGCCCACGGTCAGTAGGGGACACCGATGGGCTTGGAAAGGCCGCCGTCCGTCGGATGGGACGTTAAGCCGTGGGCCCGTGTGCGGGAGAGCCATACCCTGTGCACGTTAAAGAACACGCTGGATGGCCTTGACGGGAGGCTACCATCTGTCTCCCAACAGCTGTTCCAGTGGGTCCCCTCCCCCAACCTTCTCTGAGCCTTCGGGGTCCATGTGACCTGGCCATTTAGCCCATGGTGTGCAAAAAAGTGCCGTTCAGAGGTAAAACAACCCAACAACAACCCAATTTAAATGGAATTAATGTTTTAAAATAAATATCGGGAGACAAATTTGCAAGAAATTATCTGAAGAATTTATCTGTGGACCGGTTAATTAAATTCTGAAAGTGAAAGAAAAGTTTATCATCCTGTTCTTGAAATGCCACAATGGGGTTTAAAGTGACATCCCAGTTGGGCCACAAATTGAGGGCTAATAGCCTGTGATCGCCTCTCTCAGTCAACTGTGTTGAAAAAAGTGACGTTCAGAGGTAAAGCAGCCCAAAATAAGCCTCTCGTAGTAATATAAGCCTCATAACGATGCCTCACACTGTGTATGAGGTTATCCAAAAGTGTAGTTGAGTAAGAGGTACTATCCTCACGCACGAGGGCTATTTGAAGATCGTGGTGGTTACAATGGAAGAAAATAGAGGAAAAAAAAATCTAAGCTTAACTATTTATCAAGTGAAAAACAAGGGTCGAGGCATTCAAAGAATTTTTTAAGTAAGAGATTCTTAGCTCGCTCTCAAAAAACGAGCAAAGGTTTTCACTTTGTCATCTGCATGTCTGTTTGTTTGTAGACATTCAAATTTTTTTCAAATATCATTTCAGATATTATATGAAGAATTCTTTTTGGGTTGGATAGGTATGGATAAAATATTATGATTCGCGCTTTCTGAATCTCCCAATGGCTTTAATAAGGCCCTCTAACGATATAAAAAGTTGAAAAATGCTGAAACTTTTTACGAATATTGCAAAACGATCTATTGGGATAGAAATCTGAAATTTTGGTCATAGTAACAATTCTTATAGTAACACTGATTTTACTTCGGACTGTGTTATAGAGCCAACATTAAGGCAGTAATGCATCTATCATCATTGCAAACAATGGGAGTAGAACTAACCACATTGTTTAGAACATCACTGAAATGCCCAGCCCACCTAACCATGACGGATCCTCACCTTCTATAACTTACCTTGTTTATCCTTCAATTCCTGTATACCTGTCCGTTTTCTACCACACAAAACATTAACTATCTGGTACAGCTCTCTGCTGTTGTGCTGTCTAACTGCTTCCTCGGCTTTGTCAGCCAAACCATCAAGCCAAAGATTCTTATCAACCTCTAACTGATCCTTTACACGTTTATTAAACTCTCTGTAATGCTTTCTATTAGGACTAGTAGGGTATTGATTAACGACATTTCTGCAGTTCCTTCTTTCTGAAACTTAACACTCAAATAATTCTGCCTCCTATGCTCCTTTTTTCCTAAAAGAGTATTGTTATTTTCCAAAAAAGCCTGTTTGAAATGGTCCCATTCTTTCTCCACTTCAGTATTAAGCAAACCATGACTGTCATAATGACTAAGTAAACCTATCATGGTAAGCTTTAGGTATAACTGGGTCTTTCAGAGCGTCAGAATAAAAGGTAAATTTTTTAACCTTAGCACAACACTTCTTAAGTTTAAGTTGCAAGACACTTTTAAAAAGGTAATGGTCAGATCCAATTTCAGCTCCCCTATATGACATGGTATTACTAACAGAACTAGGATATTTACTGTTAATTAATATATAATATATCATATTCTTCTGCAGCCCATCTGGTGAAACCCATATGTACTTATGTATGTCGCGGTGTTTGTAATATGTGTTAGTTGTTCTCAAACCATTACGTTTACTTACTTGTAGGAGACGTTGCCCATTGCCATTGCAGCTACCAATACCAAAAGGGCCTATTACTCCTCCCCAAAGATCAGAGTCAGTACCAACTTTGGCATTGAAGTCACCAAGAACAAGGGTAATATCTCCTTTCCTGACAGAATTCAAAATATCCTGAAGTTGTTCACAAAACCTATCCTTCTCATCCTCATCGGCATCCTCAGTGGGGGCATAACAGCAGATAACATTCAGGTCTTTAACGCTTGTCTGAAATTTTGCTGTAAGAAACCTTTCATTAATGCACTCATATCCTAGAAGAGCATCACTAGCGTGTCTGCTGAGAAGCAGACCCATGCCTTGGTGATGTTTATTGTCGTCCCTCCCTGAAAAAAGAAATTTAAGATTATTTTTAAGAATCTGACCTTTATCTGTCCATCTGGTCTCTTGCAAGCCGAGAATATCTAAATTATAATGGTGGAATTCTTGAGTGAGGACATCAAGAGAAAAAGCTATGTGCAGAGTCCTCGCATTCCAACTACCTATGAAGAGAAAATGTTTATTGGGATGTTTAAAGAAACTATGTTTATTGAGAGAGGGAATGCCGACAATATCAAACAGCCCTCTAATCGCAGACATGGGCAAAGACCCGTTCCCCCACTACTAAAGGCTGAAGCCATCTACACTGGAAGACTTCCTCCAATGTAGAATTTGACGATGCCAATAGAAGCAAATAGTTCAGGTGCCTGCGATGACCTCTGCTCAGGATTATCCACCAGCTGATAAACATATCCTGTGAATCTATTCACTTGGAGCTGTCAACCCAGAAACAAACAGAAAACACAGCGGAAGATTATCCCTCCACAGGAGCCTACCAGTGCAGCAAAATCAGGATCAATAATCAAGCTCAGAGCCATAATTCCGTTCGGTTTGGTATATATAGTCAGCACCAGGACCCTGTGTGGTTGACCACTCCTCAGCAGGGTAAAAAATAAAGAAAAGTAGCCATAGTTGTCCAGATCAGTAGGCCACACTAATCTGGCAGCCCTCCCCTTCCGTTCACTTCCACAAGAGAGTATCTCTTTTGAAAGGTACTAACGGCCTGCACCACGAGAAGGCGGGGTCGGACATTAGGTGCTAGACCTGGCCGGTTCTATGCATCATCACAGGGGATTGGTGCATAGCTCTCCTTCCAGTGACTACCTAGCTACCATTTACAGACCTTAACTGCCTAGGAACTACTAAATGGGGAAGTTATCCTGCACATCTTAAAATTTATTATTCAGTAGTCAGGCCAAAAATGAACTATGGTAGCATTGCTTTACAAATTTACCTCTAAATAAAATTAAACAAGTGGACACCAGCTAAGATTCCTGCATTAGAGTTTGTACAGGTTTACTTAAATCTACACAATAAGTTCTCTTCATGCAGAGACTGATGCAAAAATCTTCAAACTAAGAAGAAAACAAAAATTGATGTTTGCTATGCAAGAACTTTATTAACAAATAAACACACTACCCATCAGGGGCGGGGGTGGCTCAGTCGGAAGCGCGCCAGGCTCGTAATCTGTAGTTCCCAGGTTCGGTCCAAGCTGGGTCAGCGTTGAGATTTATCTCCGCAAAACTCCCCGCCCTGCCCACGGTCAGTAGGGGACACCGACGGGCTTGGAAAGGCCGCCGTCCGTCGGATGGGACGTTAAGCCGTGGCCCGTGTGCGGGAGAGCCATACCCTGTGCACGTTAAAGAACACGCTGGATGGCCTTGACGGGAGGCTACCATCTGTCTCCCAACAGCTGTTCCAGTGGGTCCCCTCCCCCAACCTTCTCTGAGCCTTCGGGATCCATGTGACCTGGTCATTTAGCCCATGGTGTGCAAAAAAGTGCCGCTCAGAGGTAAAACAACCCAACAACAACACTACCCATCATATCAAAAAGAAAATGGAGGACAAAAAAAATCAACTTTAGCAAAAGAAGTACGAACACATCACTTTTTTCAAATCATAAAAGCCAATCAACTAAAAAAATAAATTTATTCCACCTTGCCTCCATGGAAATATTACAGGCCCAAAATAAAACTTAATATAAATTAAAAAAAAAATACCCCCTCAAGCAGCTGCTTGCCACAGAGGTCTGATAGGAGCCTGTCAGACCTCTGTGGTCCTGTCCTGTCTGACAGGAGCCTGTAGAAGGTCTGAGAGGATGGCAGGCCCTCAGCAGAAAAACGACACAAACAGCCATGCCTTACCCGGGACTCGAACCCAGGTCCCTTAGATCAGTAGTCAAGCGCGCTAACCACTCGGCCATGGAGAAGGCATAAAATAGGAAACTGATCATCCAATCCTGGAAATTCAACAATTATCCCTGACTGAAATAAATGCTACTTATTCTGACGATATCCCGATCAGCACTGATGGCTCACTCAACCCTTTAACAAATACAACTAGTAGAGTTATGTACATCCCAGAAGAAAATTGTAGAAGAAACTTTGTCATACAAGACCAGACGGCCATCATCATTGCTGAAAATCATCATTGCCATTAATGTAGCTTTATATTGGACTAAATTTGTTTAAAAGGAAAAATTCCTCATACTTACAGAATGCAGATCTGCTCTATATTCTCTTTTAAAGGGGGGCGGGGGTGGCTCAGTCGGTAGCGCGCCAGGCTCGTAATCTGTAGTTCCCAGGTTCGAGTCCCAGCTGGGTCAGCGTTGAGATTTATCTCCGCAAAATTCCCCGCCCTGCCCACGGTCAGTAGGGGACACCGATGGGCTTGGAAAGACCGCCGTCCGTCGCATGGACGTTAAGCCGTGGCTCCGTGTGTGGGAGAGTCATAACCTGTGCACGTTAAAGAATACGCTGGGTGGCCTTGACGGAAAGCTACCATCTACTTCCCAACAGCTGTTCCAGTGGGTCACCTTCCCCAACCTTCTCTGAGCCTTAGGGGTCCTTGTGACCTGGCCATTTAGCCCATTGTGTGCCAAAAAATGCCGCTCAGTTGTAAAACAACCGAACCTTTCTGTACTCATTACAATGAGATTGAGAATGTATCTCCCATACTGCAAAAATGCCCAAATTATGAAAATGTTAGACAAACTTTTCATGAGAATCTAAGAAAAATTATCAATGATAACTCTGAAATAAGTCTACGAAAAGTACTAGCTCCTAAAGGAAAATATGTATATTACAATGCCTACTTATAAACTTCTACTTCAATACCTTATTGAGACTGATCTTCACCAAATAATAATAATAAAAAAAAATTTACAGAGTAAAGTAAACAAAAATAAGAAGAGTTGGGTTGGGTTGTTTTACCTCTGAGCGGCACTTTTTTGCACACCATGGGCTAAATGGCCAGGTCACAAGGACCCCGAAGGTTGGGGGAGGGGACCCACTGGAACAGCTGTTGGGAGACAGATGTAGCCTCTCGTCAAGGCCATCCAGCGTGTTTAACGTGCACAGGGTATGGCTCTCCCGCACACGGAGCCACGGCTCAACGTCCCATCCGACGGACGGCGACCTTTCCAAGCCCATCGGTGTTCCCCTACTGACCGTGGGCAGGGCGGGGAATTTTTGCGGAGATAAATCTCAAGACTGACCCAGCTGGGTCTCGAACCTGGGAACTACAGATTACGAGCCTAGCGCGCTACCGACTGAGCCCCCCCCCCAAAAAAAAAAAAAAAAAAAAGAAGAAGAAGAAGAAATGGGTTGGAACTGAGTCATCGAAGAATAAACCTAGTCTAAACTTGTTAACAGGAAAATATTATTTAAACAAAAAAAAAACTTTTTTGGTAAAGACTTGCCTTTACTGAATTTGCATCTGCACTGCAGACTTCTCTGCTGGATCTGTTTAGTTACTTGGGTGGTTTTTTCTTTCGCCTCTGTCATCTTTTCTAGCTGCCTGTCTCTTTTATTCCTACTTTTCATCTAATAACTCTTTGTGAACTCTTTATTGAATTTTTTATGGCTTTTTTAGCTCTGTACCAAGAAGCTTAATATAAATCCGAGGTTGTGATGAATGAAGAAGAACACACGCAGAATAGATGAGCTCGCCACTTCAGGAGTGGTTGGGTTGTTTTACCTCTGAGCGGCACTTTTTTGCACACAATGGGCTAAATGGCCAGGTCACATGGACCCCGAAGGCTCAGAGAAGGTTGGGGGAGGGGACCCACTGGAAGAGCTGTTGGGAGACAGATGGTAGCCTCTCGTCAAGGCCATCTAGCGTGTTCTTTAACGTGCACAGAATATGACTTCTCCCGCACACGGGGCCACGGCTTAACGTCCCATCCGACGGACTGCGGCCTTTCCAAGCCCATCGGTGTCCCCTACTGACCGTGGGCAGGGCGGGGAATTTTGCGGAGATAAATCTCAACGCTGACCCAGCTGGGACTCGAACCTGGGAACTACAGATTACGGGCCTGGCACGCTACCGACTGAGCCACCCCCCCCGCCCCATTCAGGAGTGGTGAAGAGGGTGTTTCTTTACCGATTTGGATATCCCATAATTTCCCGAATGCTTGGCCCATCGGTCCTAAATTTCATGTGTGGGTTTCTCATGTGCTACTTTGCATTGTGTTAAAAATGCGAGTGCCAACCCGTAATAGAACCTGATTTAGAACCGCTAATCAGTTTTATTCATTTTTTTTACAGTTTATCAGTTGGAATCTTAATATTTTCTGATCTCCCTCCCCCTCTCGACAACTACCTGAATACTTGACTGGCTCTTACTATCCCGCGCTGTATGAAAAATTTAAGTCTCTGTCTATGATCAAACCTGAGTTCGACTTTAAAATCATATTTTTTTATTTCATTAGTGAGGTGGAGGGGGAGAACTCTAGGGACCCCTTAAATTTCAAAACGAAATTTACTGAGTTAAAATTAAAAATTCTTACCTGTGATCGTCTCCGATTTCGACACCTGGAATTATAGATTGGCGAATAGGGTTATGAACAGTGTGCCTAGAGGCCTCAGAAGGAGGGGGAGACCTAGGATGCGATGGGCAGACAATGTCAAACAGGACCTTGTTAGAATTGGTGTGTTAGTCTGCTGCATCAGTGGCCAGATGCAGCAGATGTAGCTCAGGACAGAATGCTTGGAGAATTAAACTGCGCGGTCTGGTTGGACCTCCGTAGCCCATGGTTGCTTGAGGATGATGATGATGATGAGAGTTGGGTTGTTTTACCTCTGAGCGGCACCTTTTTGCACACCATGGGCTAAATGGCCAGGTCAGAAGGACCTCGTAGGCTCAGAGAAGGTTGGGGGAACGGAACCACTGGAACAGCTGTTTAGAGACAGATGGTAGCCTCCCGTCAAGGCCATCCAGCGTGTTCTTTAACGTGCACAGCGTATGGCTCTCCCAGTTTTCTCGAGTCTAATACGTGGTTTAACAGGTAGAGCGCTCTGGCATGTATCTAGAAAGTTGTGGGTTCGATTCCCACGGCGGCAGCGATACTTTTTCAGATATTTTTAATAATTGTTGAAGTCTATTTCTTCAGTAATCTGTGTATTTACCATGGATGTACTGTAGTATTCTTTCAAAATATGTGTAATACATATCAGTAACGGATTTAAAGGTCCAGAGGCCTTAAGTGGAGCAACATAAAAGGGCTTTATATGGAATTTTAAGAAACAAATGATTATAAATTCACAGAACTATTTGGAGACCCCTCAGTAGAGGGGGTCCCTAAGCGGCCGCTTAGTCTGCTTATCGGTAAATCCATCCCTGGTGCATGTATAAATCGAAGGGCCAAAACGTTATGACCACCTGCCATATGATGTTGGTCCTTCACGTGCCGCCAAAACAGTTCTTACCCGGCGAAGCATGGATGCTACAAGATTTCTAAAGCTGTCTTGAGGTATCTGGTACCGACACGTTACCGGCAGATCCTTTAACGCTTGTAAATTACGTGGTTGAGCCGCCGCAGATCTGGTATGCTGTTCCAACACAAACCACAGATGCTCAATTGAATTGATGTCTGGGGAATTTGGAGGCCAGGGCAAGTCTTCCTCGTGTTCCGCGAACCATTCTCGAACAATCCGGGCAGTGTGGCATGGCGCCTTATCCTGCTGAAAGAAGGCACTACTAGAGGGAATACTATTGCCATGAAAGGATGTACCTGGTCTGCAATGATGTTTAGGTAGGTGGTAGACGTCATAGTTTCCTGCATATGTTTTCTAAAGTTCTCAAGAAATACATTTTGAAACTGGATGATGTGGAAACTTTTTTGCATTAATCTACTATAACTGTTTATATGTAACATGGATATTGAATGTTTCCGACTTTCACACTTCTGGATTACTAGAAATGTTTCGTTTTGAGTTGTTTTCATTTTTTTTGTGTATTATTCAATGTGACGACTGATGTTTTCAATTGAAATTGTTTCTATGTATATTGAGTTCTCACGAACGAGCCTGCTCTTGTGAGACCTCAAAAGTTTTTGTATACTGTAAAACATTATCTGAAATAAAAATTATCTATCTATCTATGTATATGAATGACTGGAACCCGAATTTCTCAGCAGAACATTGCCCAAAGCATTACACTTCCTCTACCAGCTTGTTTTCATCCAATGGTGCATCCTGGTGCCAATACTTCCCCCAGGTAAACGACGCACACATACCCGACTGTGCACATGGTGCAACAGGAAACGCGATTCATCGGACCAGATGACCTTCTTCCAATCATTCAAGATGCAGTTTTGATGCTCGTGTGCCCATTTCAGGGCTTTCGACGATGAACCGAGGTTAGCATAGGCATTCGGAGCGGCCTGCAGCCCCATTTTCAGGAGGGTTCGATGTACTGTGCGTTGTGATAACATTACTCCCGTCACCAGCACTCAAATTGCCGGCGAGTTGCGCCACAGTATCCTTTCTATTGACTCGTACCATACGGGATAACCTTCGTTCACCTCTAGCATCGATGAGCCGTGGTCGGCCCACACCTTGCCGGCGGTTCGTGGTTTTTCCTCCTCGAACCACTTCTTTAAAGTACTAACCACGGCTGACCGTGAGCACCCCACAAGCCTTGCCGTCTCGGAAATGCTCTGACCCAGTCGTCTGGCCATTAAAATTTGGCCTTTGTCAAACTCACTTAAGTCCGCTGCCTTTCCCATCGGGAGAACAAGAATAACACTGACTAACAGAGCTTGTTCTTGTAAACGTCACAAAATTGGGAAGTCCTTTTTCAGGATTTCCCATTTAAATTTAGGATACATATAGATTATATATATATATATTTTTTCTTCTTTTTACTCAAAGAAGATTTTGTTTGTTTGTCTTTTTTTTCTCTTCTTTTTTTTTAAGAAAGTTTTTTTTAATTCAAGTAGAACATTTTTTTATATACAGTTCTTTATATATAGTGTTACGACAGAAGGAATCTGGCAACCGAAAGCAAAAAGTTTCAGCCAACGAATAAGAACTTTCGGAGAATTTGGAGAAGAAGAGTGGAGCGTTAACGGTCGTTTAGTATTGTAACGGTCGGAGAGTTCGAAAATGGACGGTGAGCTGTTCTGAGACAGTGCGCGTAAGTATCAAGAAGTAACTTGATGTGTTGTGTATACGCGGAAGGATAAAAGTGGGATCTTTTATCGTTAAGTATCAAGAAGTAACTTGATGTGTTGTGTATACGCGGAAGGATAAAAGTGGGATCTTTTATCGTTAAGTATCAAGAAGTAACTTGATGTGTTGTGTATACGCGGAAGTATAAAAGTGGGAACTTTTATGGCTAACTTCGAATGTCTACACGGACTGTCTTTTTGTTCGGCTAGTGTGTGAAAAGTTATTAGCACAGGACGAGAATTGGTTTACGAGTGAAGATCTTCGGGTGACCTGGTAAATCAAGTAAAAGGTAGTATTTAGTAAAATACACAGAGCTGATATTGTGTGCTCTACGCAGGAAGATTGATGACTTGTGCATGTTAATAGTTGATTTGTTAATAAGATACTTCATCCATATTTTCTTTGTAACAATTTACCTTGTATTGAATTTGGTTTTGAAATATAGCTTTTAATACTCACGCTCAGTGGCTATCCATTTTTGTGATCCGCAACATTTGGTGTCAGAAGTGGGATTAATTAATTGAATGCCGTTAACTAGAAGTATGGATGAATTAGTAAAGTTGATAAATAGCTTCAAAGCCGATATGACTACGCTGATGACTGATATGAAAGCCGATATGGCTACACAGATGAATGACATTAAAAGTCAAAATAATGACTTGAAAGCCGATATGGCTAACAAAATAGGTGACCTTGCCGCACAAAAAACTGAGATTAAAGGTGATATAGCCGCCCAAAGCGATAAAATAGGTGACTTGAAAGCCGAAATGGCCGCACGAAATAATGAGTTGAGGAATAAAAGAGGTGATCTGGCCGCACAAAATACTGAGATTAAAGGTGATATAGCTGCCCAAAGCGATAAAATAGGTGATTTGAAAGCCGAAATGGCCGCACAAAATAATGAGTTGAGAACGGAGATAGTTTCTCAAAAAGATGATTTGAAAGCCGAAATAGCCGCACAAAATACTGAGATGAGAGCTGAAGTGGCTTCTCGAGTTGGTAAGATTATTGATCACTTCAAGGATCATAAAACCGAACTCAATAGACAATGCAATAGTTTAAATGTTGAATTTGTCAGTGAAAAAGATGATCTTGATAGTGTTAAGTTAGATTGTAAACATGGAAAAGAGAAAGGCAACGCATATAAAAATGTGGATCTGCTACTGGAAATCAAGAATTGTAGAGATAGCACAGATAATGCCTTTGACCACGCAACTACTGGTAATGCATGGCAGAGTGTCTATGTCGCTGGTGACATGTCTAGGAACTGTGAAGAACAATCACACAGATCAGAGAGCTGTGAGACTATACAGTACGCTTTGCACTTCAAAATACCTAGGTATACAAGTCTGGCACGATCTGAAGAGAGATCCACACGAAAGGTATTCTATTCCTCGCCGTCAGCAAAATGCGTCATGGACAATTATCGCAAAGGCAGAGTAACGAGTGGTAATGAGGGGGAACGAAACAGAGTTTACGTTTCGCAGAGTGGTCCGAGTAAAGAAGAGGCGTCCATTCATCATAGATACAAAGTGCCATTCGACGTTACTGGCGAAGTCGGAGAGATTTTTCCGAAACATATAGCCACACTCGAATCGTTTATAGAAAGTGGGGATTTAAGAAAGAAGAATTCCGAAGAATGGCTTAGAAGCGTAACAGGTGATGCTAGTAAAGGAGCTTCAGGCAGAGACAGTACTTCAAAGACTAACTTTCTGGATGAAACTAAGCCTCAGAGTTACGATCAGAGAGAAGTGAATCCCTCAGATAATTTCAACGTAGCCACGCTGAATTTCTTTTCTGAACAGTCAATGTGCAGATTTGGACATTATAACCATTTAGATTATAAGGATATAGAAAAGTTTTATCACGACTACAAGAGCTCTAAAGTGGACAATATCATGTTACAAAACTCGTCGCTGATCTCCAGAATGAACAATTTGGCAATCATGACTGATGTTTCCCTGGCTAATTACAATGAGAGCTCCAAGAAAGTGAATTCCGAAGAAACAGCAACTATGACCTCCTCGGGTCATGTGTTTTGCTGGAGACCCGAGTGGCGCCATCGGATGGTAGATGAAAACAGCACAGGAGGTGTCGGCAACAAAGTGAGTCTTGTCTTGGCTCCTGCACTTGCTGCTTTAGGTCTCAAGGTCCTTATGATCTCCGGTCGTGCTCTCCAATTGACGGGAGATACTCTGGACAAATTGGAATCCATCCTTGGCTTCACAGTCGACTGCACTAAAGATAAAATCGAGCAGATGATGGAAGACGTCGGATGCTGCATCGTAGGACAGACAGAGGAGCTGGTGCCAACAGATAAGGAGATTTACCGCTGCAAGGATCTGATGGCTACCGTAGATAGCGTTCCTCTAATGAGATGCTCAATTGTGTCCAAAAAGCTGGCTGAAGGAGTGTGTGCTTTGGTTTATGATGTTGAATTCGGAAAAGGAGCTATTGATCTCATCAGTACAGAAGATGTTGCTGTTGATTTAGTTAAGAAAATGGTTGCAGCATCACAAGCTCGTGGAATGAAGAGTTTGAGTTGTTCAGCTGTTATCGGCAACATGGATTCACCTCTTGAAAACTCTGTTGACAACTCTCTGGAAGTGATGGAAGCTGTTCAGTGTTTCCTTGGTAACGGATCCTTGGAACTGCAAGAGCTCGTCGAAGAGTTAGGAGGAGAACTTCTGCGTTTGGTGAACATTGTGGATAATAGGGTAGATGAAGCATCACGTGTCTGCAAGGTTCTGCATAACGGCAATGCTTTGAACAAGTTTCGTAACATGTTAATAGAACAAGGAGTATCTGAAGATGTTGCAAGCTGGCTATGTGAAGGTAAAACAGAAAAAATATTGCTAGCAGCCCGACACATCACTGATTTCACTTATACAGGAGAAACAGGTAAGGTTGTCGGATTAGAAGCTGCAGTTCTAGCAAGAGTATGGAAGGAGGAGATGGACCGAAGAGCTAAAAAGAATTATGGAGCTGATATTATATTTGTGAAGCACCTTGGGGATCAAATGGAATCAGGTGAAATATGGCTGAAGGTTCATCACGACAGTTCTGAATTAAGTGAAAGTCAACTGACAAAAGGGTCAGACTGGAGGATGAAACTCCTCCCTAGATTTTATGTCACTAATGACTTTCATTCCTTGTTACTGTTGATAGAAGTAAAAATTCAAAGAAGAAAACTTTCGACAAAGAAGAAAACTTTTTACAGGTTTTGCACGAAAACTCTTAGTCGATTCTTCTCCCTGCAGAGACATAAACGTGTTCACAAGGGCTATAGGCCTTACACGTATTATGTTTGTGGACGAGGCTTCAGTCAGAAAAGAAATCTACGTCATAATGAGATTCGCTTTCATTTTGACACAAACGTGGTATATCGCATTCGTCGACGTCCAGCTACAAAGTGCAAGGTGGTTCACGTGGATCGTTTGGCCCCGTTTCATCGAAGAACTGAAGAAACTTTGGAATCCAGAATTGTTCGGGACGAACAAGACCTAGGAAGGGGGCAGTGTTACGACAGAAGGAATCTGGCAACCGAAAGCAAAAAGTTTCAGCCAACGAATAAGAACTTTCGGAGAATTTGGAGAAGAAGAGTGGAGCGTTAACGGTCGTTTAGTATTGTAACGGTCGGAGAGTTCGAAAATGGACGGTGAGCTGTTCTGAGACAGTGCGCGTAAGTATCAAGAAGTAACTTGATGTGTTGTGTATACGCGGAAGGATAAAAGTGGGATCTTTTATCGTTAAGTATCAAGAAGTAACTTGATGTGTTGTGTATACGCGGAAGGATAAAAGTGGGATCTTTTATCGTTAAGTATCAAGAAGTAACTTGATGTGTTGTGTATACGCGGAAGTATAAAAGTGGGAACTTTTATGGCTAACTTCGAATGTCTACACGGACTGTCTTTTTGTTCGGCTAGTGTGTGAAAAGTTATTAGCACAGGACGAGAATTGGTTTACGAGTGAAGATCTTCGGGTGACCTGGTAAATCAAGTAAAAGGTAGTATTTAGTAAAATACACAGAGCTGATATTGTGTGCTCTACGCAGGAAGATTGATGACTTGTGCATGTTAATAGTTGATTTGTTAATAAGATACTTCATCCATATTTTCTTTGTAACAATTTACCTTGTATTGAATTTGGTTTTGAAATATAGCTTTTAATACTCACGCTCAGTGGCTATCCATTTTTGTGATCCGCAACAATATATTTTTAATTTTTTTTTATAGGGTATTCCATATGTTTGTCTCTTGGAGGAAGTCAAGTAAGTAGCGATAAATTTGAATTTGGATAGAGAATATCGGAAAGTTTAAAATCGAATTTAAAGTAAAATCATTAATACCCATCACTATCAGGTGTTATTTATACCGTTTCATGATCTTCGCACTCGCCATTGTTTACCTGTAGTTGCTTCGATTTGCATAAAGACGCGCTGACCATAACATTTTGGCCTTAGGTGTATATATTATTCATTTTCGGTTAGTAAAATTGTCTTCAGTGAAAGGTGTTCATGTTCCATCCTCCAACCCATTGGTCTTGCTTCATATACATGCATATTTATTTTATGTTGAAAGGTTTGTGATTTATTTCTGGAGGGAAAACCTTTCGATGAAATACCACGCGTATAACATAAGCATTACTGTAGGTTTAGCTCTGAAAATTCCGTTTATATCGATTGAAAAAAGAAATAATTTTAATAACTAGATTAAATTACAGTGTCGAAGGCTTGAGTTGTTTTCGTATCATGATGCCAATTACTAACTGATTTTAATATCCAAGATTCTATTAAAGACATCTACCCTACGATAAGTGTAAGGAATTCCCAAAACCATCAGACACATTCATATTCAAATGCAGTGTGTACTAAAAGAGAAATCCATAGTTAAAAGTACCCACTGTGCTATTTTTGGGATATTCTCTGCTACCCTCCGCTGTTCCCTCGGTGAAAAGGGGACACAGACTGCATTGAAAAGGTTGCTCTCTGTCGAATAGTACATTAAGACTTGGTTCGGGTTCACGAGAGCTACACCCAATACACGTTTTAACGAATAGACTAAAATGCCTTTACGGATGGGTTGTTGGGTTGTTTTACCTCTGAGCGGCACTTCCTTGTACACCATGGGCTAAATGACCAGGTCACATGGACCCCGAAGGCTCAGAGAAGGTTGGGGGAGGGGACCCACTGGAACAGCTGTTGGGAGACAGATGGTAGCCTCCCGTCAAGACCATCCAGCGTGTTCTTTAACGTGCACAGGGTATGGCTCTCTCCCGCACACGGGGCCACGGCTTAACGTCCCATCCGACGGACGGCGGCCTTTCCAAGCCCATCGGTGTTCCCCTACTGACCGTGGGCAGTGCGGGGAATTTTTGCGGAGATAAATCTCAACGCTGACCTAGCTGGGACTCGAACCTGGGAACTACAGATTACGAGTCTGGCGCGCTACCGAGTGAGCCATCCCCGCCCCCCTTTACGGAAGTCTTCCATATGTCTAAAACAGCTGTCGCGTGGATCTGCTTCCTCTGCATAGTTGTGAGCTATTCGGGTCCCTCTGACTTTGGTGGGGTGTTGAGTCATAATCATAATCTGCGTCAGGATCATAATCTGCAATTCTTAGGTTCGAGTCCCACTTGGGCTAGCGTTGAGATATAGACAAGTAAAACATAGACGTTAAAGAACACACTGAATGGGGTTGTAAAAATATATTAAACACGCTGGATGGCGGGTTTAATGTATTTTTACCAGGTGAGACTTGACGGGAGTCTTGTGACCTGGCCATTTAGATCATTGTGTGCAAAAAAAGTGCGGCTCAGAGGTAAAAGAACCCAAACTTCTGACTTCGACATTTAGTTTATTGGGTGCCAAAAAGAACATTCAGAGTAAAAACTTATTCTACTCAAATTTAAATTAACATCACATCTTCTGCTGTTTTGTGTTAGAGTGGATAATGAAGAAGCCAACTTTACATGTCTTGATGTCATCCCATTGCTCTAATTTTAACTCGTGGTGTGAGATTCGAAGCGACACGTTTGCAGATTTTAGGAATCTGTTGGGAAAACTCTTTTCCGTACTTCTTGCTGCGGTGCCGTCGTTTCACTCCCAAAATGGAACGAAAGTTTCCACCAAAATAAATCCACTTTTGCGATCTTAATCTTCTTTCTCTGAACTTCGTTTGTAGGATGAGATGATCCTTGAATAACATGCTCGGCCAAGTGGCGGAAGAACGCGCCCCGAGCGTTTTCTATTCGTATTCTCGCCTTGAAATCGTGAACCGAAGCAGGATCCGTTTCGTGAGACTTAACTTAATGAAAGCAAGCTGTAGGTACAACTAATTGCTCTTGGGTAATTCCCTCTCCGCACCAGGGCTCTTGCTCCAGCACATTAATTACAGGGACTTCGCTGGCTGGATTGCTTCCCTAAATTCACACGTCGCCTGCTGCAGAGATGCCGCCTTTTCATCCCACTTATCATCGCAATTCTTTACACGGTCGAATGTCGATTGATGCTCAAGCGTTGGCTGATTTCAATTGTTACTCTCAATAGAATACCTTGAAAGTTATGTTGATAATTCAGTTGGAAAATTAAAGATATTTGCCAAAGTATTGATGGAGTTCAATTCTGAGTTATATTTTTCTGCACGTCAAGACTAAATGGCCAAGTCAGAAAGACTCCAGAGATTCAGAGGAGATCGAGAAGGGGGGGGGGGAGGGAGTCCACACTGGACACTTTTAGGGGACGGCTAAAAGACGTCGAAGCTTCCCAGAGAGTTCTTAAACGTGGACAAGGTATGATTTTACTTCATACGGTGCAACCGCTTAATGTCCCATAGGTTGGGTTGTTTTACCTCTTAGCGGCACATTTTTGCACACCATGGGCTAAATGGCCAAGTCACATGGACCCCGAAGGCCCAGAGAAGGTTGGAGGAGGGGACCCACTGGAACAGCTGTTGGGAGACAGATGGTAGCCTCCCGTCAAGGCCATCCAGCGTGTTCTTTAACGTGCATAGGGTATGGCTCTCCCGCAAACGGGGCCACGGCTTAACGTCCCATCCGATGGACGGCGGCCTTTCCAAGCCCACGGTGTCCCCTACTGATCGTGGGCAGGGCGGGGAATTTTTGCGGAGATAAATCTCAACGCTGACCCAGCTGGGACTCGAAACTGGGAACTACAGATTACGAGCCTGGCGCGCTACCGACTGAGCCACCCCCGCCCTGTCCCATGGGACTTTGGCTGCAGCCTTTCCAAGTCCACCGGTTCCCCTTTCTCACCGAGGTTAGAGAGCAGAGAAAAATCTAAACATAGATACACTCGGGATTCGAACCTGGGGGTATCGGAAAAGTATTACGAAATATGCGTTGTTATGGGAATGGAAAATCACATTTGATATTCCTAACTTGAAAAAAATATCGGAGATGATAAATTTAAGGTTTCAGTCACATTTATTCAAATCTCGATATTTTCAGCAGTATCAATTAATAGGTTAAAATTTTTGGCAGAACGCCAGTCTTACTCTTTCCTAAACATGTTCTTTTAAAACTGATAAAAAAATGAATCATTTCACAAACGTCTAAAATGATGTTCATATCAGTAAACAGTTTGTTATGACTCATTATTTGTTTTATTTAACTTTTGAGTTAATTTCTTATGACTAGCAATGTTCTTGCTAAATGTTTCAGCTTTCGTAACTCTTTAAATATAAAACGAACATTGTTAAAAATGAAAATTTCAATAAATTTGTTTGAAATCTACATTTTACTCTTGGAAATAATTATTCTATTTTTAGAGTTAGGGAACCAAGTTCGCCGAACCGGGGGTCGCTCAGTCGGTAGCGCGCCAGGCTCGTAATCTGTAGTTCCCAGGTTCGAGTCCCAGCTGGGTCGAGTCAGCGTTGAGATTTATCTCCGCAAAATTCCACGCCCTGCCCACGGTCAGTAGGGGGACACCGATGGGCTTGGAAAGGCCGCCTTCCGTCGGATGGGACGTTAAGCCGTGGCCCCATGTGCGGGAGAGCCATACCCTGTGCACGTTAAAGAACACACTGGATGGCCTTGACGGGAGGCTACCATCTGTCTCCCAACGGCTGTTCCAGTAGGTACCCTCCCCCAACCTTCTCTGAGCCTTCGAGGCCCTTGTGACCTGGCCATTTAGCCCATGGTGTGCAACAAAGTGCCGCTCAGAGGTAAAACAACCCAACCAAAACTTTAGACATGGATGGAATATTGTTTTTTTTTTTAGAAAATAATTTTTATTCATAAGATTAAAGAATGCAAATACATTTACAATTTGACCCGCAAAGCTAAATAGCTTATCTGCAGGAAAATGAATAAATTATATTAAACATAGGTCATTCAGCCACAAAAATGGTGTACATCAAATAAATCCACAAAACACAACTCATAAAAATTAGCTAACTAGAAAATAGCAAATAATTTTTTAATTCCAATTTAAGTCTTCTAAAAGAATCTATATTTAGTAATTCTTTTGGAATAGCATTAAATATAAATGGTACTTGATATTCGGAGGTATGTTTCCCGTAATTATTTCGAAAATTTGGCAATTTGTAATAGCCTTGGTTTTGAAGTCTTGTATTTTTATTATGTTGAATTTTTAGTTTGTAAGTTTCGTCAAAAAATTTTTAATTATTACATTATATTTATATAAATTGCTGTAGGATAAAAGATTTAAAAATTTTAATCTATCGGTAGAAGTTTTATAATTTTTTGCAAATGAAACGGAATAATATTTTTAGCTACTATAGACTGCAGTTTTTCTATTTTATTTATTTTAGTTAAGTTAGTTGTTCCATGTACAATTATTCCATAATTTAAAATTGATTCGCATATTGCTTTATAAAATATTACATAGGTTTCCATATTTAATACGTATTTCAATTTTTGAATTTTTATCGCCGATATTCTCAAGCTTTCACATATGTGGGATATATGCGCATTCCACATAAAATATTCATCAAAAATGATTCCTAAGTAATTTATTTTATTTACTTGCTCAACAAGTGGGCAACTACATAATGATTCATTGTTCATATCATATTGTTGAAATTGATATTTAGAAAGAATTGAGATCTTTGATCACATGATCTCATATAACGCTTGCTTTGAAAGTTACAGATCTTCGAAATTACCTTTCCATTGACATAACAAGGGATGAGGTAGTCATAATTCAACGATCGTTCTGCTCATATGCGAGAGAGAGAGAATCTGAGTTTTAAAAGCTATCAATTTGAATCACTGTAATCAGAATTATCTCTCTGTCAGTCAGAATGAGAATCTTTTGCGGGAGTCGAATGATCAGAGTAAATGGAACATGGTATAAATGAAACATAAGACAAAATATTTTTTTAAATTGAAACATGGAGGAAATGAAGAGTTTAAGAAATGATGGGTAATCCTCGATTCTCGAGACGATTTTGAGTGTATAGTTTTGGTCTTTATTACTCTAAATTGTTCTTTAACGTTAACAGGGTATGGCTCTCCTGCACACGGCGCCACGGCTTAACGTCCCATCCGACGGACGGCGGCCTTTCCAAGCCCATCGGTGTCCCCTACTGACCGTGGGCAGGGCGGGGAATTTTGCGGAGATAAATATCAACGCTGTCCCAGCTGGGACTCGAACCTGGGAACTACAGATTACGAGCCTGGCGCGCTACCGACTGAGCCACCCCCGCCCCCACGCTTGCATCACATGTCAAATTTAGTGGAAATATTCATGTTGAGCGGGACGGGATATGAGCCCATGACACGTGACCTCCTGAGGTCTTCATCTCATATTAAGTTTAGAGCACTTTATATAGCCTCGACAAGTCTTGGTTCGTATCATATCCGATTCAAAACATTGTCCCCACAAAATCTGATATTGATGTACAAGGGTGACTTCATGCAACTGAATATATCGAAAAATCTACCAAGTGTATTTAATGAAGCGTTCAAACTTAAAAGATTCTCCTCGAGATAGGGAAAGTTTTGACTAAACTTTCCCTATTTCTGGAGAGTAACTTACGAGCAGATAGAACCGAGTTTAATGTTAATCCTGAATAGCTTAATTTTACTGTTCATTCTCCTCACTAATCCTATTCACCAGGATTAAGTCTTATTCATCTGTGTAAACAATATCATTTGCACTACATTACCAGAAGTATTGGTAGAGTTTTTCGTTGTTCAAGCTGTTTAAATTAAAGTGTTAGGTTGTTTTACCTATGAGAGGCACAGCTGTCAGTAGGTCTCCTTCCCCCAACCTTTTCTGAGCTCTCGGGGTCCTCGTGACCTGGCCATTTAGCCCATTGTGTGCAAAAAAGTGCCCCTCAGAATTTTGAGGTTATGTCGGAACATGAAGTTGAATTATTAGACCATATAACATTATTACATGAACTAATAATGTTAGCATTCAGTTAACCATATTAACAATTTCGACATGGAGGAATTCAAAAGATTTTAATCCATCTGATCATTCATTCCTTAATCTTGGAAGGATCAATCCGACCAGATTAATTCATTATTTATTTGGCATATCATTAAGATCCAAGAATGGAAGAGGCATGAAGTTCAAAGTTCATCATCGTTAACTATTTATGTTTCGATAAATCAAAATAACTAAAATGTTGAGTTGTTTTATTATCTCTCATCAGCACTTTTATTCAGCCAATGGGCAACATTTTCGGATTGCAAAGACCCCAAAGTCTGAGGGCTGGAAAGGGGAAAGGAATACAACGGACAACTGTTAGGAAAGAGATGAAAGCCTGCCGCTGAAGCTATGCATGGTGTTCTTTAACTTATGTTAAAGAGATGGCCTCTTTAGGCAACGAGCTTTTTTTTTCTATCTGATGGCTTGGGTTGAGTTCTTTTACCTCTGAGCAGCACTTTTTCGCACACCATGGTCTAAATAGCCAGGTCACAAGGACCCCGAAGGCTCAGAGAAGGTTGGGGGAGGAGACCCACTGGAACAGCTGTTGGGAGACAGATGGTAGCCTCCCGTCAAGGCCATCCAGCGTGTTCTTTAACGTGCACAGGGTATGGCTCTCCCGCACACGGGACCACGGCTTAACGTTCCATTCGACGGACTGCGGTCTTTCAAAGCCCATCGGTGTCCCCTGCTGACCGTGGGCAGGGCGGGGAGTTTTGCAGAGATAAGTCTCAACGCTGACCCATCTGGTATCGGATGGCTTTACTGCAGAAATTGATCATTATTTTAGGTGGTCGAAATAAAAATTTAAAACGATCGAGTTGCGATGATGCAATCGCATAGCGTGAGTGGTAATTGGGGAGACTATGAGACTGCGCAGTTGACGCTTCAACAGTTCGCAGCGATGATGATTGATTGATAAGTGAACAAGGCTATGGTGTACGAGAACTGCTGCACCGTAGCCTTATCAATGCTAATGTCAACTGCGCAGTCTCAAAGTCTACCTTATCACATAATGTCAACGCTGCGCAGTCTGCCTTATCAATGCTAATGTCAACTGCGCAGTCTCAAAGTCTGCCTTATCGCATAATGTCAACGCTGCGCAGTCTGCCTTATCAATGCTAATGTCAACTGCGCAGTCCCAAAGTCTGCCTTATCGCATAATGTCAACGCTGCGCAGTCTGCCTTATCAATGCTAATGTCAACTACGCAGTCTCAAAGTCTGCCTCATCGCATAATGTCAATGCTGCGCAGTCTGCCTTATCTATGCTAATGTCAACTGCGCAGTCTCAAAGTCTGCCTTATCGCATAATGTCAATGCTGCGCAGTCTGCCTTATCAATGCTAATGTCAACTACGCAGTCTCAAAGTCTGCCTCATCGCATAATGTCAACGCTGCGCAGTCTGCCTTATCAATGCTAATGTCAACTGCGCAGTCTCAAAGTCTGCCTTATCACATAATGTCAACGCTGCGCAGTCTGCCTTATCAATGCTAATGTCAACTGCACAGTCTCAAAGTCTGCCTTATCACATAATGTCAACGCTGCGCAGTCTGCCTTATCAATGCTAATGTCAACTGTGCAGTCTCAAAGTCTGCCTCATCGCATAATGTCAACACTGCGCAGTTTGCCTTATCAATGCTAATGTCAACTGCGCAGTCTCAAAGTCTGCCTCATCGCATAATGTCAACGCTGCGCAGTCTGCCTTATCAATGCTAATGTCAACTGCGCAGTCTCAAAGTCTGCCTTATCACATAATGTCAATGCTACGCAGTCTGCCTTATCAATGCTAATGTCAACTGCGCAGTCTGCCTTATCAATGCTAATGTCAACTGCACAGTCTCAAAGTCTGCCTTATCACATAATGTCAACGCTGCGCAGTCTGCCTTATCAATGCTAATGTCAACTGCGCAGTCTCAAAGTCTGCCTTATCACATAATGTCAACGCTACGCAGTCTGCCTTATCAATGCTAATGTCAACTGCGCAGTCTGCCTTATCAATGCTAATGTCAACTGCACAGTCTCAAAGTCTGCCTTATCACATAATGTCAACGCTACGCAGTCTGCCTTATCAATGCTAATGTCAACTGCGCAGTCTGCCTTATCAATGCTAATGTCAACTGCACAGTCTCAAAGTCTGCCTTATCACATAATGTCAACACTGCGCAGTCTGCCTTATCAATGCTAATGTCAACTGCGCAGTCTCAAAGTCTGCCTCATCGCATAATGTCAATGCTGCGCAGTCTGCCTTATCAATGCTAATGTCAACTGCACAGTCTCAAAGCCTGCCTTATCACATAATGTCAATGCTGCGCAGTCTGCCTTATCAATGCTAATGTCAACTGCGCAGTCTCAAAGTCTGCCTCATCGCATAATGTCAATGCTGCGCAGTCTGCCTTATCTATGCTAATGTCAACTGTGCAGTCTCAAAGTCTGCCTTATCGCATAATGTCAATGCTGCACAGTCTGCCTTATCAATGCTAATGTCAATGCTGCGCAGTCTGCCTTATCAATGCTAATGTCAACTACGCAGTCTCAAAGTCTGCCTTATCGCATAATGTCAACGCTGCGCAGTCTGCCTTATCAATGCTAATGTCAACTACGCAGTCTCAAAGTCTGCCTCATCGCATAATGTCAACGCTGCGCAGTCTGCCTTATCAATGCTAATGTCAACTACGCAGTCTCAAAGTCTGCCTTATCGCATAATGTCAACACTGCACAGTCTGCCTTATCTATGCTAATGTCAACTGCGCAGTCACAAAGTCTGCCTCATCGCATAATGTCAACGCTGCGCAGTCTGCCTTATCAATGCTAATGTCAACTGCGCAGTCTCAAAGTCTGCCTCATCGCATAATGTCAACGCTGCGCAGTCTGCCTTATCTATGCTAATGTCAACTGCGTAGTCTCAAAGTCTGCTTTATCGCATAATGTCAACGCTGCGCAGTCTGCCTTATCAATGCTAATGTAAACTACGCAGTCTCAAAGTCTGCCTCATCGCATAATGTCAATGCTGCGGAGTCTGCCTTATATATGCTAATGCCAACTGCGCAGTCTCAAAGTCTGCCTCATCGCATAATGTCAACGCTGCACAGTCTGCCTTATCAATGCTAATGTCAACTACGCAGTCTCAAAGTCTGCCTCATCGCATAATGTCAACGCTGCGCAGTCTGCCTTATCAATGCTAATGTCAACTACGCAGTCTCAAAGTCTGCCTTATCGCATAATGTCAACACTGCGCAGTCTGCCTTATCTATGCTAATGTCAACTGCGCAGTCTCAAAGTCTGCCTCATCGCATAATGTCAACGCTGCGCAGTCTGCCTTATCAATGCTAATGTCAACTGCGCAGTCTCAAAGTCTGCCTCATCGCATAATGTCAATGCTGCGCAGTCTGCCTTATCTATGCTAATGTCAACTGCGCAGTCTCAAAGTCTGCCTTATCGCATAATGTCAACGCTGCGCAGTCTGCCTTATCAATGCTAATGTCAACTGCGCAGTCTCAAAGTCTGCCTTATCACATAATGTCAATGCTGTGCAGTCTGCCTTATCAATGCTAATGTCAACTGCACAATCTCAAAGTCTGCCTTATCACATAATGTCAAAGCTGCGCAGTCTGCCTTATCTATGCTAATGTCAACTGCGCAGTCTCAAAGTCTGCCTTATCGCATAATGTCAAAGCTGCACAGTCTGCCTTATCAATGCTAATGTCAACTGTGCAGTCTCAGTCTGCCTTATCACATAATGTCAATGCTGCGCAGTCTGCTTATCAATGCTAATGTCAACTGCGCAGTCTGCCTTATCAATGCTAATGTCAACTGCGCAGTCTCAAAGTCTGCCTCATCGCATAATGTCAACGCTGCGCAGTCTGCTTTATCAATGCTAATGTCAACTGCGCAGTCTCAAAGTCTGCCTTATCACATAATGTCAACGCTGCGCAGTCTGCCTTATCAATGCTAATGTCAACTGTGCAGTCTCAAAGTCTGCCTTATCACATAATGTCAACGCTGCGCAGTCTGCCTTATCAATGCTAATGTCAACTGCGCAGTGTCAAAGTCTGCCTTATCGCATAATGTCAACTCTGCGCAGTCTGCCTTATAATTTTTTTTAGATAGATAATTTTTTTTATTTCAGATAATGTTTTACAGTATACAAAAACTTTTGAAGTTTTACAAGAGCAGGCTCGTTCGTGAGATCTCAATATAGAAACAATTTCAATTGAAAACATCAGTCGTCACATTGAATAATACACAAAAAAAACGAAAACAACTCAAAACAAAAAATTTCTAGTAATCCACAAGTGTGAAAGTCAGAAACATTCAATATCCATGTTACATATAACAGTTATAGTAGATTAATGCAAAAAAGTTTCCACGTCATCCAGTTTCAAAATGTATTTCTTGAGAACTTTAGAATACAAATGATAATTCGTGATATTTTTCATGCTGACTGGGAGAGGGGAAGGAAATTTCGGTGCTAAATACAAATAATAGTGCCTAAAAATTTCCTTATGTAATGCAGGAATTTCATAATTTATGTTTTTATCTCGTCGTAATTGATAATTATCCGTGTCAGTTTTGATGCTATCATTTCTAAAGTAAAAGTATTGAATTATTTCGAAAAAATAATCGTAGCGTAAAGGCAAAATTCCTGCTTCTCGGAACAAAGGTAATGAAGGTTGCGTTTTGGGGCTTTTAGTTAATAAGCGAATAAATCTCTTTTGCAGCACTAAAAGTTGTTTAAAATTATTGAAATACATGCCTCCCCAAGATTTTATACCATATGTTAGTTGAGAATGGATTAATGCATAATATAATGTACACATAAATTTAAATGAAACTAAATGTATTACAAGATATAAGCGGGCCAGGTTACGGATGACCTTTCTTTTAACCCATGTTACATGCACTTTCCAAGTTAGGCCTGCATCAATCCAAATACCTAAATATTTCACTGACGGCACAAAAGGAATTTGAGGACAATTACAGTGACTTTTCGATGAACAATTCGTATCATGATACTTCAATTGATTGCGGTGCAAAATATCTGTAACAGAACTATTTTTCTTTAAGTAGAAATAAACTGCATTTGTCTTTGTCAGATTAATTGTTAAAAAATTACTCGTGGTCCAGTTTCTAATTAATTCTAGATCACTATTTGCTTGTTTAAAAATAATCGAAGAATCCGAACCAGTATATGTCAGGCAAGTGTCGTCAGCAAAAATAGTTAATTTACCTGTTAGGTTAATGGAACCTAGATCATTAATGTAAATAATAAATAATAAGGGACCCAGAACAGATCCCTGGGGCACTCCGTATTCAACTTTAGTCCAAGCACTGTATGTATCTTTTATTTTTACTCTTTGCCTTCTGTTAGCTAAATAACTGCGAAACCAATTCAATGCCACTCCTCTAACTCCAGCAGCTTGTAATTTTTGTATTAATTTTGATGATTTACCGCATCGAATGCTTTTTTAATGTCCAGAAAGATTGTTAATGCATGATCACTGTTATTCATAGCTGTGTAAATCATATTTGTTCCTGCAATAATGCATCATCCGTACCCATTTTTTCTCTAAACCCAAACTGATTGCTACTGAGAAAGCATTTTTTTCCAGATATTCATATAATTTATTTTTCACTATTTTTTCGAAAATTTTAGATATTACTGAGAGTAATGCAATAGGTCTATAATTCCCTAATTCCTTTGGGTCACCGTCTTTAAAAATAGGAACAATAGTAGCTTTTTTCAAAATATCAGGGAAAATTCCTTGCTCAATGGATTGATTAAATAGATTTACAAGTATTTCGATAAATGTTTCTCCCAACAGATGAATTATTTCTGCGGTTAAGCCATCAAAACCTGGAGATTTTTTTTTGGTAGAAGTATAATTTGAGTCGTAATATCTTTAGCTATTATTGGCGTTAAGAAGAAAGAACTTACCGCAGTTGATGATTTTCCGTCTCCTTCCCAATCAGCGTTTGTTTGAACTAAATCTTTGTTCAAATTTCGTGCAATTCCGGCAAAATAATCGTTGAAGAAATTTGCAAATTTACAAGGGTCTTCATCATATTTAATTAACTCGTTTTTACTTTTAATTGCACGGGGATAGTTTTCTTTCTCTTTAAAGTTACCACATATTTCATTTATTACATTTCACTGCTTTTTCTGATTTTTACCTGCTTTCAATGCTAATGTCAACTGCGCAGTCTCAAAGTCTGCCTTATCGCATAATGTCAACGCTGCGCAGTCTGCCTTATCAATGCTAATGTCAACTGCGCAGTCTCAAAGTCTGCCTCATCGCATAATGTCAACGCTGCGCAGTCTGCCTTATCAATGCTAATGTCAACTGCGCAGTCTCAAAGTCTGCCTTATCACATAATGTCAAAGCTCCGCAGTCTGCCTTATCAATGCTAATGTCAACTGCGCAGTCTCAAAGTCTGCCTTATCACATAATGTCAACGCTGCGCAGTCTGCCTTATCAATGCTAATGTCAACTGCGCAGTCTCAAAGTCTGCCTTATCGCATAATGTCAACGCTGCGCAGTCTGCCTTATCAATGCTAATGTCAACTGCGCAGTCTCAAAGTCTACCCAATTGGCAACAGGGTGTATGAAAATCCCTTCTTAAAACCGTAGCAACCCTACGCATGTCAACATGAAATATCAGAAAATCCCCCCTTGGTTTGGTGAATCATTCCAGAATACTTCCTTTCCTAAATCCCGGATTAAAACCAAATGGGATGCTGGTTTGTGAGTGACGACGAAATGAGAAGAAAATCTCGTCATGCCAGACGAAGTTGAACAACTTTGTAAGCCATAAATCACGCAAAATTATATTAAACCAAATCACCTAGTTAGAATTTCTTTCCACGTTCAAGAACGAATGAGCCTTCATCAAAATGTGGCGAGCGTTTTAATTAACGCGGTTGCAGCATGTCTGTGTTTAATGAAGCCTACGAAGGTAAGAGAGAGAGAAGCTAAAGCCGACTCACCACACCTGCACGAACATATTTATTTTGTGCCCAAGTACATCGGTAACGACGGGAGCCATTGCCACCTCAACGATCGTGTAAAGCGTCCCCACCTTAAGGCTCCCCTCTCGCTTTATGCTGCTACGGCGGAGTCTTAATAAGCAGAAAATCTCTAGAGTCAAAATATTTTCGCGATGGACTTTCGCAGGAAGATGGAAAATGAGGCGGAAAGCCTCTGAAGGGGGAGGGATTGACCGTTGCACGAACTACAAAGTTAATTCGGTTTTGTCGTCGAAAAGCTTTCTCTTTTACAGAAGCTGACTGCTCATTTCAAGGAAGTGGAGAGATGAGCGCTCTGAGAGGAAATTGGCGTCGCTGTTTGGAGTTTTTTCTCTCTGATTATGAAACCATTTCTGCTTTCGTTGCCTCTGTTTGCGGTTACGGTTTTCACAGTTGGCTGAGTCAGGAGAAGAACGGAACTTCTTTGCTCTCAGTGACCGGATGTTATGGTTTCTACAACATTATCCGATGCGGTTTGGGATAAAGATGCTAACGGAAATGACGACAGTTATCCAGACGAAAAAGGGAGAATTGTAGGAGAGGAAGGATACAGAGGATGCTATGGTAACAAATACATATATCGAATCTTGATGACATAACAATTTATTAATAAATGTCAAGAAATCCGAATGTATGATTTTTTAGAAATAAAAACAAAAATATCGATGAGAAATGTTTCGATGTGAAGATTAATGAAATTAAGCTAAATAGATGCACTGAATATAAATTCTTAGGAATATGGATCGATGAAAATCCGAACTGGTCATTTCACGTAAAGCAGCTGAGAATCACTCTGTCGAGGAATATTGGTAGGATTGGTAAAATACGTCACCTGGTTAACAAACAAATTTTGACAAATTTATACTACTCTTTCATTTATTCTTATATAACATATGAAATTTTAGTCTGGGGTAAAACTTTTGACTATAATCTGAATGCTATATATCGTCTTCGGAAAAGAATTGTTAGATATATTGTTGGTAAAAGATATTATGATCCCGTGGCACATTTATTTTCTGAGGTTAAAATTCTTAATGTCTATAATAATTACAAACTGATATCAGGAAATTTTGTGTATTCGATTACAATGAAATTGATTAAATTGGATAGATTTAAAGACTATTTTCAGAGTCTTTCGAATTTTCATAATTATGAAACACGTCATAGAGAGGATCTGAGCATACCTATGTGTCGATTGTCAATTGGGCAGAGATCTATCAAATACAATGCAGTAAAAATTTGGTCTGAACTTTCAGATGATGTTAAAAATGCAAAATCTTTAAAATTATTTAAAATCAAATGTAGAACGTTTCTTCTTACAAAGCAATGAAACCTTCTTCTATGTATCAGTGTAATATGTCTCATAACCATTTGACCTTTTATACTATTGAATTATTGTACTATTTGAATTATTGTATACTTTACTGTTGTCATAATTGAACTAAAGGAAATAGGGAGCATTAACTAAAAATAAGCGTCAGCTTACTATGCTCTCCTTTTTTGTTTCGCCTTTTCTATTAATCACTAATATTTAATATGATTATTATTTACCTTTCCTGATGCAATTGATATTTCTCAGCTATTTTACTTCTCGATTTTTCTCATGTATATATTAATTGTTATTAGATAATTATGCTATGTAAATGTATATTGTATTGACTGGCGGAATAAAATAAAGATTATTATTATTATATTTTTAAGTTTGATGAAAGTGAAGTTTAACATTGGCGACAAACGTAACAAAGTTAATGTTGTAGCCCAGGGGCTATCAGTGATTTTTGACAGGCGGACTATTTTGTTCCATATAGAGCAATGTCAAACGGGGCCTTGTTTAGAATTGGTGTGCAGTGGCCAGATGCAGCTGATGTAGCTCAGGAGACATATGATTGGAGAACTAAATTGCATGGTCTGGTTGGACCTCCGTAGCCTATGACTGCTTGAGCATGATGATGATGATGACAACATTCGAGGTGATGTGTAACTCATTCAATAACGCACCAGGCTCGTAAACTTATGCACCTAGTTTCGAGTCTCAACTTGAGCTTTATCGGAGCTAAATCCGACTCTGCTTTCGATGCAAAAAGGTGCAAATTATTGTCATTGAAAGTCAGCTATCCGTCAGATGGAATGTTCAGCAGTCGCTCCGCGTGCAAGAGAGTGCACGCCAAAAAGCACACCTTAAAGAAGGCTCCCATCTGTCATCTAAGAGAGGCCCAGCGGATCAATTTCTGCCACTTTCTCTGAGCCTTTGGAGTTCTTATGAGTTGATCATTTAGCTATTTCCCTGCCACAAGTGAACCCCAGAGTTAAAACAATCCAACTCAGTCTATTTTCATCACGAGAACTAATCAACTTACTTCCGATCAAGAGTAGTAGGTTGCCTGCCACTCATTTGGGAGACACAAAAAATGAATCTATGCAAGAGACACTGAATAGCATCATTCGAGATACGAAAACGAAGCTATGGGAAAGAGGCTGAATATCTTCATTTGGATTGGATTGTTTTACCTCTGAGCGGCACTTTTTTGCACACCATGGGCTAAATGGCCCGGTCACATGGACCCCGAAGGCTCAGAGAAGGTTGGGGGAGGGGACCCACTGGAACAGCTGTTGGGAGACAGAAGGTAGCCTCCCGTCAAGGCCATCCAGCGTGTTCTTTAACGTGCACAGGGTATGGCTCTCCCGCACACGGGGCCATGGCTTAACGTCCCACCCGACGGACGGCGGCCTTTTCAAGCCCATCGGTGTCCCCTACTGACCGTGGGCAAGGCGGGGAAATTTTGCGGAGATAAATCTCAACGCTGACCCAGCTGGGACTCGAACCTGGGAACTACAGATTACGAGCCTGGCGCGCTACCGACTGAGCCACTCCCGCCCCTCTTCATTTGGAAGATGAAAATGAATCCGTGGAAGAGGGGATATATATCTGCATTTAATTGGTCAAAATGGATCTATGTCAGAGGAGCCAAAAGTGAACGGAAGAGCGGTTTTTTGTTTCTTTGAAAAACAGCTGATCTGACGAGACAACTTTTTCCAAAACTTCAGATATTTCAATGTAAATAATATATTCGAATACGTTAATAACACTTATGGCTTCAAATTCTTTCATGTAGATAATCGATATTATTTATTTTTCCAAATATTTTGTTCGAAATACTTCTGATATCTGAAATCAACTGAAATGAGAAAGATGCAGGTCGAATGATAGCCGAAATTTGGCCCGAATACTACGCTCTGTTACGAAAAGAAATCGAACCTTTCCATGTTATGAGAACGGAAATTTATATTCAAAGCTTAACTTCGAAATTAACTTTTTAAGGAAAAAATGTCGCTAATGAGAAACTGAAGGTTACATGTAAATTTCTCTAAATCTCCATTTTTCAATGATATTCGTTTTAATATTTAAAGAGTTGTGGAAATGAAAACTTTTGAGACCAGTGTTGGTAGGAATAAAAATTTACACGAATATTAAATTACTATGTAAATAATGTTTTGAAACAAATCGTTTACTAATTTTTTTTTCATTTTGAAGGTTTCTGTTTATGTTCGTTTTAAAGAAAACTATTAAAAGACGAGTTAAAATCTGCTGTTAAATGTTTCAGTTCCAATAACTCTTTAAATATTAAATGCTTTTAAAACTCGGGATCTAAAGATATTGGATGGATGTTTAATAACAACCAATCACGGGGAGTTCCCAGGTTCGAGTACCAGCTGGGTCAGCGTTGAGATTTATCTCCGCAAAATTCCCCGCCCTGCCCACGGTCAGTAGGGGACACCGATGGGCTTGGAAAGGCCGCCGTCCGTCGGATGGGACGTTAAGCCGTGGCCCCGTGTGCGGGACAGCCATACCCTGTGCACGTTAAAGAACACGCTGGATGGCCTTGACGAGAGGCTACCATCTGTCTCCCAACAGATGTTCCAGTGGGTCCCCTCCCTCAACCTTCTCTGAGCCTTCGGGGTCAATGTGACCTGGCCATTTAGCCCATGGTGTGCAAAAAAGTGCCGCTCAGAGGTCAAACAACCCAACCCAACCAATCACGGGTTAGCCCCCGTGGGCTATGAATAACCTTGAGTACAGAGGAAAGATTGTCTTGAACCGGGAGAGAAAAGAACTCACGATGTCATCAGAAGATTGTGGGTTCGAATCGCATTCGGCAGAAGACAAATTGTCCTTTATACTCAGCATTTCAGCGAGATTTTCGATTGATCTCTAGGGACATTTTCTCCTAAGTTTAAAGGAAAGTTTTAAAGTTTTTCTAAGTTAAAATAGGAGACATTGTCTCCTATTTTAACTTAGTCATGAACTGAGTCATGACTTAGTCATCTTTCAAAAGTCATGAAAGAATTTCATGACTTTTGGTAACCTAGTGTATGTATTGCAGCGAATCGATGCCATCATCTGAGATCATGACAGATGAAACCTTTGAAATATCGTGCAACAAAAAGATGTTTATAAGTAGGAAAAAAAAGAGCAATTTTTAAGTGTCTAGTATTGTATAGTCGGGGTACGAAGTGCACTTTAAATAAATTTTGTGTATAGATGACGAAAGCTGTGGAAATGACAAAGATGATAAAAATGGGTTGGGTTGTTTTACCTCTGAGCGGCACTTTTTTGCACACCATGGGCTAAACGGCCAGGTCACATGGACCCCGAAGGCTCAGAGAAGGTTGGGGGAGGGGACCCACTGGAACAGCTGTTGGGAGACAGATGGTAGCCTCCGGTCAAGGCCATCCAGCGTGTTCTTTAACGTGCACAGGGTATGGTTCTCCCGCACACGGGCCACGGCTTAACGTCCCATCCGACGGACGGCGGCCTTTCCAAGCCCATCGGTGTCCCCTACTGACCGTGGGCAGGGCGGGGAGTTTTGCGGAGATAAATCTCAACGCTGACCTAGCTGGGACTCGAACCTGGGAACTACAGATTACGAACCTGGCGCGCTACCGACTGAGCCACCCCGCCCAAAAAAAGAAAAAAGAAATGAAGATGGGGATGGAATGCAAATGACAAAGGCAATGAGAGCACCAAAAAGATGATGATGATTAAAAAGATGAAGACTATAATGTAGATGTAAAAATGACAACTGCAATGAGATGCCAAAGTAATGACAATGACGATTAGAAAGATACATAGTAAGGACAATGAAGATAACAAATATGGGTTGTTTTATCTCCGAGGGGCACTTGTTTTTTTCGCCCAGTGGGCTAAATAGCCAGGACCCAATGCCTCACCATTGGACAGCTATTAGGAGATTGATGGAAGAATACCATCGAGACCACGGGTCGGCAAACTGCGGCCCGGGGCCAAATCTTTTTTTCTACCGCCCGCCGCCTCTTTTTGCAATTGGTGAAAACTTTTTTTTTCTTTCTTGTTATTTAAGTAGGTTTACCTCTCTAAATAATCTCAAGTTTGCCTCTTGGCCAGCAGAGCCTAAAATATTTACTATTTGGCTCTTTGCAAGAAAAAGTTTGCCGACCCCTGATCTAGACTATCCAGGGTGTTATTTAACAGGCACAAGACATGGTTTTCTATACACGGAGTCGTGGCTTAATGTCCATTCGGACGAACGGCGACTTCCCAAGCACATAGATGTTCCCTTTCTCACCGACGACAAGGCGCGGATTTAGAGGAGATCAGTTTCGACGCTGGTACAGTCGCTCAAAAAAGTATCCGAACGCCATGATTGATTACAGAATTCAGAAAAAATATCTGGCAACGATTTTTTTTCGAAATTAGTGATCTGGCAACCTTCGTGTCACGTGTTTACAGAATTCAGGAAAAATATCTGGAGCGTGTACAGCAACTGTACACGCTCCAGTTACCGTTCACAGCAAACTGGAGCGTGTGCAGTTACTGCACACGCTCCAGTTTGTTGTGAACGGTAACTGCACTCGCTCAATATTTCCGTGAGTGAGCCCACACGATCCAGGTCTTTGTGAGCTCATACGATCCAATGTGCTGTGAACATTAACCGCAACCGCTCCAGTTTGCTGTGAACGGTAACTGCACACGCTCAATATTTCCGTGAGTGAGCCCACACGATCCAGGTCTTTGTGAGCTCACACGATTCAATGTGCTGTGAACATTAACCGCAACCGCTCCAGTTTGCTGTGAACGGTAACTGCACACGCTCCATATTCATTGCATTATATATTCCTACGCATTATGTATATTAAAAAATATCCGAACACTGTGGTTGATTACAGAATTGAGAAGAAATATCTGGCAACGATTTTTTTTTTGGAAATCAGTGATCTGGCAATCTTCGTGTCACGTGACACGAAGGTTGCCAGATCACTAATTTCTAAAAAAAATCATTGCCAGATATTTTTTCTGAATTCTGTAATCAACAATAGCGTTCGGATACTTTTTTGAGCGACTGTACAGTTGGGAATGTAGATTACGAGCGTGTCGGGCAAGAGACTTGGGCAACTTCCGCCCTTTAATAAATACGACGTCAACAACAAAGACAAGGAGATGATAACGAGGGTGACAACAATGAAGGCAAAAGATGACGAAGATGAAGAAGATGCTGATAACACAGATGACGACGATGACGAAGATACAGATAACAAAAATGACCACGATGACGAAAATACTGATAACAAAGATGAAGATGCTAACAAAATGACGATACGACAAAGATGAGGATAACAATGAGGATAATGACAAAGGTGACGATGATGACAAAGATGAGGATAACAATGAGGATAATGACAAAGGTGACGATGATGACAAAGATGAGGATAACAATGAGGATAATGACAAAGGTGACGATGATGACAAAGATGAGGATAACAATGAGGATAATGACAAAGGTGACGCTGATGACAAAGATGAGGATAACAATGAGGATAATGACAAAGGTGACGCTGATGACAAAGATGAGGATAACAATGAGGATAATGACAAAGGTGATGATGATGATGACAAAGATGATGATTATAAAGATGACGGCGATCACATTAGAGTATATGAAACAGTGATAAAACTAATTATCGAACTGATGAAATGCAAAAACGAAAGTATTTAAAAGTAATAAGAGATTAAAGAGAAAATATCTCGCTCATTAAAAAAAAAAGTTCCCACTAACCTTGATTTCTCCTCCCTCCAAGACAACGAGGCAATAGTCGATGTGTCCCGCTGCGAGGAATAACAAAGCAGTGGGCTTATGAGTTCGGAACTTGAAGTAGATGTCTGTGGTGCTTTGAGCATCTTGCAAAGGAACTTTCAGGTAGCTGGCTCCGTACAGAGAAGCTGAAAGCACAGGAGCAGTGATATGGTAAACGAATAAAATCTCTTTTATTGCATTGAGAATGTTTCTCTTTCATACAAGTGAATTATGTTATTATCTCATAAACATTGCGGTACATTATACTTCTATGTGGGGTTATTCAACTGATTAACTCTGCAAAAAGCAAAATAAGTCTTTGTAAATAACTTCTGAACTTTCTAACTGAATTTTTGATGTCCAAGAGAGCTTTCATTGAATATATCTTGTGGCAAACAGGGATTTTTAACTGACTATAAAATTTGTATGAGCGTGATTACTTATTTATTTATTTATGCAACATTACAGATATTTGAGAGGTCCTTATACAGGCTTTCTCATCATACATTTTTTAAAAATAATAAACTATAATACTTTTTTAGTTAATTTTCATTTTACTCTTTTGGTTTTGTTTATTTATTTATTTATTTATTTTTTAGATTCTGTTCCATAAATCTGCAGAGATTAGAAATTCAAATAAAATTTTACAAATTTTAATTTTATGATCAAAATCTTTCTGGTTCAAAATTAAATCAATTCTAATCTCCTGAAACCCATGTTCCTCTAGTGATTTAAAGAATTTTTTCCTTTGAGTTGTGTTGTTTATACAGTTAAGTAAAATATGATGAATTGTTTCGGGTACGTTACAGTTTTTGCAGTTTGGAGAGTTTGAAAGTTTAAGATAAAATTTTGTTTGATTTAGCATTGCTGTATTTGTTCTAAGTCTATAGAGGATATTTAATTGACTTCTTGTAAACGGTAGATTTTGAATATAATTAATATTTTTTGAAAGAACGTATCGAAAATTGTTATTTTTTAATGATGCTTCAATTTGGAAGAATTGTTCGGTCAATTTAAATTCTAATTTTTTAATATCTTTTTTTATAGTGTTATAAAAATTGAAGCAGTTGTTAATTTTGTTAAGTTTATGAGCATTTTTAGCTAATCCATCAACAAATTAATTTTCAATGATCCCTAATATGACTAGGGATCCATTGAATTGTAATTTGATTATTTTTGAATTGTTTGTTAAATGTATTTAGTGTTAATAGTTTGTAAATGTATATATCATAGTCTGACTGGTATAATTTTTTTTGTAATGTTTGTATGGCTCCTTTGGAGTCCACAAAAACGGCAATTTTACAATTATTTAAGTTATTTAAAATCAATTAAATGCTTCTATTATTGCTATTAATTCTGCATGTATTATTGAAGTATTTTGAGGTAATTTAAAAACTGTAGAAAATTTATCTTGAGGAACAAAAAATGCAGCTGTAGAGGATCCACTATCTGGTAGTACAGATTCATCTGTAAAGTTACTTACTTAACGTCACAAATATTGGGAGGTCCTTTTGCAGGCTTTCCCATTTCGGAAATCCATCTGTAAAAATGTTGAGGTGCTTTTATATTTTTCTGATTGAAAATTTTTCAAAATTCTTAATGCTGCTTCAAGTGGAATATTCTTTTTAGATGTTATTAGAGGAATTTCACTAAACATTTCGGATTTTGCATAACACCAATCAGGTATTAGATCTGGCAAGTCTCCTTTTAATAATTTTGCTAAATTTACATTAAAAAATTCATGTATAATTATATCATTTTGAAGATTTTTAATTAAGGGATTATTATTAAAGTTTTTGTAAAAGGGATGGTTAGGAAGTTTATAATGTAATCTAAGAATATATTTTAGAAGTAGAATTTTTTGTCGAATTTCAAAGTGTGAAATTGCCGTTTCTGCTATAATAGAAATTGTTGGACTAAATTTTGGTACTCCAAGTGCAATTTTAATGCACTGGTTTTGAATTGAGTTTAATTTTTTAAATTTTGTGTTTAAAGCACCTTGAATAAATTAAAGTCCATATTCGATTTTAGAACGTATTAAATTTTTATAAAGTGTAATTAGATAGAATAGATTTATTCCTTCATTTTTAAAGGTAAAGAATTTTAAAAAATTAATTAATTTAAGACCAGAATTATAATTTTTTTCCAAGTGAGAGTTCCAGTTCAATCTGGAGTCAAGGTTGATTCCTAAAAATTTTCCCTGATAGAGAAAAGGAAGTTTTCCTTTATTAATTTTTTAAAGTAAAAGTAGGAATAAATTTTCGCCTTTTAAAAAAGGGGATACAAAATGATTTTTTAACATTAATTTCCAAGTGCCATTTTTGGCAATATTCTTGTAGTAAATTCCTTTGTGTTTCTAAATTCGTATTTTAAAAGTTTTTAATTTTTATTTGTTGACCAAAAAATAAGGTCGTCAGCAAACCCTGTAAATGTAATATCGTTTAAAAATATGCTTTTAATATCATGAATGTAAAAATTAAAGCGTGATTACTTTATGAACAAAATTAGCCTGATGTTGTACGAGTAATAATCTTGAGCCAATAACATGTTACACTATCATTTTCATTTCTTAAATATACAGAAACCATTGATATAAAGGAGCAAATCAATTCGCATCCGAAATGCTTCTCCCAAGAAAATTCAGAATATTTAAACTCTTGAGTTATTGGACGTGTAAAAAATAAGAGGAAATTTTTAATCAAGCTCTAAAATCGTCACAATTTCATTTTTATACCTAAAGTGAAGAGAATTGCAACACAAAAATCGCCGTTAACGAAATAGACACAGATAACATTCACATTTTGTTTTGGAAGAAATAGATGCGGAGTTGGTTCAGACGGAATCGTGTCAGTCTCATAACCTGTTGCTACCAGGTTCGAGTCACCATTGTGCTTGCTTCAGTTGAGGAAAGGAACACCAAAGGGCTTGGTCATGCTACCGTCGTTAATGGAACGTTGAGCCGTGGTTCTGTGTGAGTTCTTCTGAGTGGCACCTTTTCGCACACATTGGGCTAAATGGCCAGGTCGCAAGGACTTCGATGATTTTGGGTTGGGTTGTTTTACCTCTGAGCGGCACTTTTTTGCACACCATGGGCTAAATGGCCAGGTCACAAGGACTCCGAAGGCTCAGAGAAGGTTGGGGGATGGGACACACTGGAACAGCTGTTGGGAGACAGATGGTAGCCTCCCGTCAAGGTCATCCAGCGTGTTCTTTAACGTGCACAGGGTATGGCTCTCCCGCACACGGGGCCACGGCTTAACGTCCCACCCGACGGACGGCGGTCTTGCCAAGCCCATCGGTGTCCCTTACTGACCGTGGGCAGGGCGGGGAATTTTGCGGAGATAAATCTCAACGCTGACCCAGCTGGGACTCGAACCTGGGAACTACAGATTACGAGCCTGGCGCGATAGCGACTGAGCCACTCCCGCCCCCGATGATCTAAGAGAAGTTTGGGCGAAACTCCACAGCCGTTAGGAGACAGATGGAAACTCTCCGTTAAGGCCATTCAGCGCGTTCTTTTAATGTGTGCAAGGTATGGCTCTCCCGCACACCGATTAATGTCCCATCGGACGGAAGATGGCTTTTCCAAGCCCATCGGTGTCCTCTTTCTGACCGAGGGCAGGGTGGGGGATTACCCAGTGGCGTAATAAGAGGGGCAAGTGGGGCCGACGCCACAATCCAGAGGGCGACAAAACAGCCTTTATAAAGCAAAATTACAGAATTTTGTTTTTCATTTTGCTCAGTTTCAGGATTTTTGCGATTTCTTTTTTCTGTTTGCTGCCGTCAGTTCAAAGGGCTACAAAGCTGACGCGCTGTATTGCACTGGATTATGAGGCGACAGTAACAATCACTCGCACAGGCCGGCAAATTACCTAGTTATGCCACTGGATTTAGCGAAGGAAAATCTCAATACTGGTGTCGGTTGGATTCGAAACTGGGAACTTCAGATTATGGGCATAGTACGATACCGACTGAGCCAACCTTTTCGAGCAATATCGTATTCACTTTAAAAAGCACTCTTCGGGGACCTTGATGGAAGGATTCCATCTTTCTCCTAACAGTGTCCAGTGGATTCCCTTCCCAAGACGTTTCCAGCAATCTCTTGAGACCTTAGGACCACTGTGTGTGTAAAGTGCTCTTCACAGTTAAAACATCCCAGAAAATTCAAATAGCTTTCCAGCAGATCTCTTTCCCTATTCTTTGTCATCTTCTTTATCGTTGAAGACATAGTTGTTAAGGAGAAGGCTTGTTTCAGTCTGCAGAGTGCCAACATCGAAATCTGTTGTTCTCAATTTCGAATCACAATTGTAGTTAACTTTGAGATTTTTCTTCGCTAAATATTTTGCGACGGTTGACATTTTACTCATTTTATAATCTTACTTTTATAACAAGTCTTCGGTCAACCTCCCCTTCAATGCCGAAGCCTCGCTACAATGTCGAAGCCCCCTAAAAATGTGATTGCCCCACCGTAACTTTGAACTAGTTATGGGCCTGATCTGGCCATTTAGACGATTGTGCGTACAAAGTGTGACTTGGCAAATGAAAAATTCAAATTTCCTAAAAAGCAATCATATTCAGGAGAAACAAAGGTTTGTTTTTTATCCTTCTCTAGAAAACACAAAAACCTCTATCACATGAGCAAACAGAAGACGGTCCCCGCGCGACATCCACGTGCAAGAACATCCGGTGGGCCAAACGGCAACAGCTCGCCGCCTCCTGAGTCGTCTAAAAGCATCCTTTGGAGAGAGTGAGCCATGGATGCTGGCTGGGGTGATGACTCGAGGGAGGTACGGAGAAAAGGAAGAGCAAGGCTGATGGGGGGGGAGGGGGGAGGGGGCGTCATCGACGGTGCAGGAAAAGAGGAGCAAGAGTCAGTTGTTCACTCCCCTCTTCTCTCTCCCGTAACACAGCTTTTGTCATTAGTCACTTTTGTGGCCGAGTCTATGACGATTTTGAAGTTCAAGGTTTCGATTTGGGAAGATTTGTCCTTTGTAGAAATCTGTTTGTAACTGGATTTATGTCGTTAAAACAATTTAAGATATTTCAACTCTTTATTTACTGATGCTGCATTTAAGATGTCTTTGAAAATAAAGGAAAATACTACTGAGAATTATGTTCTAGTTGTATAATAACACTTTTTTTGTATATTTATATATATCAATACAAATTTTAGAACCAAAAAGGGAAAAAGAAAAGAAAACAATCATTTGAAAGTGGGCAAACAGGAATTGGCTCATTCGGTAGCGCGCCAGGTTCGCAATCTGCAGTTCCTAGTCTCGAGTGGCACCTGTGACAACTTTGAGATTATCTCCAATAACCCGCACCTTACCCTCGGTAAGAAAGGGGACACCAATGGGCGTGGAAAAGTGTATGAAAAGTGATGGGACGTTAGGCCGTGCCCGTGTGCACGAGAGCTAATACCTGTGTACGTTAAAGAACACTAAGCATGGCCTTGACGGGGGAGGCTACCATCTGTCTCCTAACAAAACCTAACAGCTGTTCAGTGGGTCTCCTATCCCCAATATTTCTCTTAGCCCTCGAGGTCGTTGCCACTTCGCCGTTTAGTCCATTGTGTGCAAAAAAGTGCCGCTCAGAGGTAAAACAATCCATTTCATATTTGCGAGAGGCGATTGCACTTTTCATTGGACTTGTTTTCAAAATTCGATCTGTTGTTTTTGTTTTGTTGTGTGTCGTATGAAAAGAGTCAATATTTTTTAAAAAAATAAATAAAAAATATCCTTTTTTTGAGTCGATAGGTGCTAAAAAAATTAACCTTCTCATTTTCTGAATCTTCCAATAGCCTTATTTCGCAGCGTTAGAAGGCTTTAAGGTTAGAAAAGAATTACAAAATATGAAATAAATATCGTTAAAACCTAGTCAGAGTAAAAATCTGAAAATTTAGTAATATCAAGCAATTTTTGACATTGAGAGAACCGGCTCCAAGCAGAGCTCGAAAAGGAAACCTTTTTGTTGGAGGAGATAAAAAGATTCTTTTGACGGTTGAGTTGAATTGGTTCTGTTTTCATTCTCTTTCATCGGATAGGTACTGATTAAATATTTTTCTTCTCAATTGCTGAACCTTTCATTAGTTTTAACTGTCACCGTTTAAGGCAGCTAAAAAATTGGGAAATGATAAAAAATTTATCCTGTCCAAAACGAGCATTTCATACTCGCCGCAGGTGATCCAGTTCAGTATTACGAGGCCATCCAGGTGATCCAGTTTCCTTCTCCTCTCACGACGATCCTCGTGTCTGCAGGATCAACCCCGGGGTGGTCCAGCTATCATTGTATCGTCGTCATCCGGCATTATCTGGTTGAGTCTTTCGAATTGTGTCAACAATACGGGCATCGCTGACGAATTGGTGGTTGATGAGGAAAGCATCTCTCAATTTACGAATTGGTGGTTGATGAGGAAAGCATCTCTCAATTTACGAATTGGTGGTTGATGAGGAAAGCATCTCTCAATTTACGAATTGGTGGTTGATGAGGAAAGCATCTCTCAATTTACGAATTGGTGGTTGATGAGGAAAGCATCTCTCAATTTACGAATTGGTGGTTGATGAGGAAAGCATCTCTCAATTTACGAATTGGTGGTTGATGAGGAAAGCATCTCTCATTTACGAATTGGTGGTTGATGAGGAAAGCATCTCTCAATTTACGAATTGGTGGTTGATGAGGAAAGCATCTCTCAATTTACGAATTGGTGGTTGATGAGGAAAGCATCTCTCAATTTACGAATTGGTGGTTGATGAGGAAAGCATCTCTCAATTTACGAATTGGTGGTTGATGAGGAAAGCATCTCTCAATTTACGAATTGGTGGTTGATGAGGAAAGCATCTCTCAATTTACGAATTGGTGGTTGATGAGGAAAGCATCTCTCAATTTACGAATTCCAAGCTCACGTCTTTGCATCCCTCTCTACAAAATTCATAGTTACGATTTAAAAGTTTTTAAAGAAATATAAAAAATTCCGAAAAAAGTATAAAACTGATTTCTTTTAAGAAGTATGCTTCATACATATAATCCTCATTCAGCCATGGGTTACGGAGGTCCAACCAGACTTTGTAATTTTCCTCGTCAGACGTGTCTGTTCTGAGCTACAGCTACTGCATTTAGCCACTCTAGGATAATTCTAACAAGGTCCTGTTTGACATTGTCTGCCCATCGCTTCCTAGGTCTTCACCTTTTTCTGATATCCTTAGGCATACTGTTTATAATCCTGTTTGCCAATCTGCAGCTGGGCGTAGGAGCAACATGGCCAAACCAGCGGAGTCTCTCTCTGCACAATATGCTGCTTAAAGGAGGTTGCAAACTCCTTTGCCTAATCTCATCATTAGTTACAAAGTTGAACCACCTAATGCCCAAGATACTGCGTAAGCATCTGGAATCAAAAGCATCTAGTTTCCTGTTATCTTGTTTACAAAGTGTCCACGTTTCACTACCATAACTAACCCTAGAAAGAATCAAACTATTATACAGTCTAATTTTAGTCTTTAGGTGTATACGCCTATTTCTCCACAATCTCCATTGATTCTTAAAAGTCCCGGCAGCAATCCCTATTCGTCTGTTAATCTCATGCCGCACATCACCATTATCTGTTACATAGCTCCCAAGATAATTAAACTGTGACACCTGCTCAAGACTGCAACCATTCAGATTAACTGAATCACAACCTGCCTGACCAATTTTCATCACTTTAGTTTTCTCTCTGTTTATAACCAAACCTACTCTACTACCAGTCTCATCAACAGCTCGAATGAAAGAGTTCATCTCATCAACATCATTTGCCAAAAGGGCTAAATCATCAGCATAATCTAAATCAGAAATTTTCGTATCTCCAGCCCAATTAAGGCCAAAATCTTTCCCTTGAAGTGACCCTTCTAGTGAAATCCTTAGGAACAACACTTTTATCATAAAAAAATATTCAAAATTTGTCAACCATGTAACAACACAAATGTTCTCAGCTTTAAACATTTCAGTGGTGATTTCATCCACCCCTGAGGATTTATGCAATTTTAATTTAGAGATAACCAAAATGACTTCGGAATGTAATATAGGGCCATAATTTAAGCCAGTAATTCATCTCAGACCTTCTACTTTGGCATATAAACTGACAGGCTCCTGTCAGACCTCTGTGGCAAGCAGCTGCTTGAGCGGGTATTTATTATTTTTTTTATTTATTACAAACAATGGGTATAGAAATAAACACATTATTTAGAACGTCTCTGAAATGCTCAGCTCACCTAGCCATCACAGAATCCTAACCAACCGCCTTGCCATATTTTTTTTAAATCCCTGTGTACCTGTGCGTTTCTTCCCACATAAAACAATAATAATCTGATACAATCTCCTGCTGTTGTGCTGTCTAACTGCTTCCTCAGCTTTTCAGCCAAGCTATCAAGCCAAAGATTTTTTTTAAAATCATTTATTTATTGAGACAAATTCAAATAAATCATCCTTATTTAGGGATGTCCCGCAAAGCTAACAGCTTATCTGCAGGAGAGAATAATACATTGGCATAAAACATAATATCTTCTTTCTTCTTTAATATGCTAATCTTATATCACATTGCATTTACTATGTGCTATCTCACTATTTCAGTTTAGAATTTAGACATTCAATAATATGCTGTCTTTACAAAAATTTTTTACCTTTTTTCATTTAGAATATTTCAAAATAACAATATTATATAAATAATATATATATTCTTATCAGCTGTTAACTGATCCTTTATACATTTATTAAGCTCGTTGTAATGCCTTCTGTTAGGGCTAGTAGGGTGTTGATTCATATTAATCATGCAATTCCTTATTTCAGAAATAAGTTCCATAACCTTATCACTCAAATAATTTTGTTTCCTCTGTTCCCTTTTACCAAAAGAGTACTGTTGGTTTCAAGAAAAGCCTGTTTAAACTGATCCCATTCTTTCTCAACTTCAGCAGTAAGCAAACCACGACTGCATAATGACTAAGTAGCATATCATGATGTGATTTGGCTATATCAAGATCTTTCAGACATTAAGTGTTAAGGCCAATTTTCTTAACCTTAACGCAACATTTCTTAAGCTTCAGCTGCAAGATCCTTTTTACCAGGTAACGAATGATCAGACCCAATTTCCGCTCCCCTGTATGTTCTTATATTCCTAACTGAGCTCGCTCATTGATTGTTAATTAAAGTACTATCTATCATATTTCTGTGCAACCCATCAGGTGAAACCCATGTATATTTATATATGTCCTGGTATTTGAAGTATGTGTTAGTTATTCGCAAACCATTAAGTTTACTTACCTGTAGGAGATTTTCCCCATTGCCATTGGAACAACCAATGCCAAAGGGACGTAAAACTCCTGCCCAAAAAGCAACTTTAGACTTTACTCATCTAGCACAAGAAAAATATCTCCTTTCTTCACAGAATTCAAAATATTCTGACGCTGGCTGTAAAACATACCTTCTCATCCTCATCGGCATCCTCAGTGGGGGCATAACAACAGATGACATTCAAGTTTTTAATTTTTGTTTTAAATTTTGCTCTAAGAAATCTTTCATTAATGCAGTCATATCCTAGAATAGCATCACTGGCGTGTCTGCTGAGAAGCAAATCTACACCTTGGAGATGCTTTCCATCCTGCCTCCCTGAAAAGAGAAATTTAGAGTTATTTTTAAGTATCTCACCTTTACCTGTCCATCTGGTCTCTTGGAAGCTTAGAATATCTAGGTTATAATGCTAGAATTCCAGCGTGAGGACATCAAGAGAATAATCTCAATGTAATGTCCTCACGTTCCAAGTATCTTCAGAGAGAAAATGATTAGTAGAATTTTTAAAGAAACTAGGTTTATTGAGATAGGCAGGGCCAACAATATCAAACAGCCCCCTGATCGCAGGCATGGGGCAAAGACCTGTTCCTCCTCCGCTAAAGGCTGAAGTCACCGATATTGGTAGGATTGATGATACCCAACTAGCTAAGTGAGGTTCAGGTACTTGCGATGACCTAATATCATGATTATCCACTAGCTGATATAAGGTATCCCATTCCTCTGTTCACTTAGAGCACCGTAGTTCAACTTATTCACTTAGTTCAACCCAGAAGCAAACAGAAAACACAGCGGCAGATTCTCCCTCAACAGAGGCCCACCAGTGCAGCATTCCAGGATCCATAATCAAGCTCAAATACATAAACAAGTCCAGTCTAGTAGGTATAAATGGTTAGCACCAGAACCCAGAAGTTGGCCACTCCTCAGTAGGATTGGTAAAAAAGAAAAAGTGGCCATAGATGACCAGATCCGTAGGCCACACTAAGCTGGCAGCCCTCCCTTCCCTTCCAAAAGAGAATATCTCTTTTGAAAGGTACTAACGGCCTACACCACGAGAAGGCGGAGTTGGACATTAGGTGCTAGGCGTGGCCGGTTCTGTGCAACATCACAGGGAATTGGTACACAGCTCTCCTTCCAGTCGCTGTTGCAGTAATAGGTGCTAAGGTCCTGTAAACCCGACATTTATAACCTTAATTTTAACTTCTCTTACCATAAACCTTAAAATCTGGGCAGACCTTTACAATTTATTAATAAATAATTGAAACAAGGGATAGAAAAGCCACAATTTTACGATTTCTTAAATAATTTTCTTCTCTCCGAGTCGTCTAACAACTTCTGAAATTTCAGTTCTAACAATGTACACGTCCTATTAAAATGACAACACTGGAAATAAGTTTTTTTTGATAACTACTCTCAAGGTTAGGCTGTTTTACCTCCGAAAGTGCAGTAGGGGACACCGATGGGCTTGGAAAGGCCGCCGTCGGTAGGATGGGACGCTAAGCCGTGACCCGTGTGCGGGAGAGCAATACCCTGTGCACGTTAAAGAACATTCTGGATGGCCTTGACGGGAGACTATCATCTGTCTCCCAACAGCTGTTCCAGTGGGTTCCCTCTCCCAACCTTCTCTGAGCCTTCGGGGTCCTTGTGACCTGACCATTTAGCCCATGGTGTGCAAAAAGTGCTGCTCAGAGGTAAAACAACCCAACCCAAACTCCGAAAGTTTTTTTTTTATCCACAATGAGCTAAATGGACAAGTCCCGAAGATTCCAAAGGGTCAGAGAAGATTGGGGAAAGAGATCTATTGGACAGCTGTTAGGAGAAAGAGTGAGAACTTGCGTCAAAGCCATCCAGTGTGATCTTTAACGTGCACAGTATCTAGCTCTCTCATAGCATACAGAACCATGGTTTACCGGCCCATCCGACGGAAAGCGACCTTTCCAATCCCAACTGTGCCCTCTTTCTCACCGGGGGAGGAGAGGGAGTTAGCAGAGATAAATCTCAACTCTGGCACAGTTGAGACTCGAGCCTGGAAACTGCAGATTGCGAGACTGGCGCGCTACCGATGGGACGGGATTGGTTCACTCGGTAGCGCGCCAGGTCGATAATCTGGTCCGATTCCTGATCGTTACTGCGTTGAGATTTCTGCACTATCTCCTGTTGTGCCTTCGACGAAAAAGGGAACATCGACTCGTTTGGAAAATCCACCATCCGTCCGATGAGACATTAAATCGTGGTTCCACGTTCAAGAGAGTAACGTTGTGCACGTTAAAGAGTATGCTGGATGGCCTTGACGGGTTGGGTTACCTCTGAGATGCACTTTTTTTGCACAAAATTGGCTAAATGACTGGGTCACAATGACCCCGAAGGCTCAGAGAACTTTGGAGATAGAGGACCCACTAGACAGCTATTGGGATGGTAGCCTCCCTTCAAGGCCATCCAGCGTGTTCTTTAACGTGTACAGGGATGGCTCTCCTGAATATGGGGCCACTACTTAAAGTCTCATCCGACAGACTTTCCAAGCCCATCGGTGTTCTCTACTGACCGATGATCCCAGGTTCGAGTCCCACCTGGGTCAGCGTTGAGATTTATCTCCGCAAAATTCCCCGCCTTGCCCATGGTCAGTAGGGGACACCGATGGGCTTGGAAAGGCCGCCGTCCGTCGGATGGGACGTTAAGCCGTGGGCCCGTGTGCGGGAGAGCCATAACTTGTGCACGTTAAAGAACACACTGGATTGGCCTTGACGGGAGGCTACCATCAGTCTCCCAATAGCTGTTCCAGTGGGTCCCCTCCCCCAACCTTCTCTGAGCCTTCGGGGTCCATGTGACCTGGCCATTTAGCCCATGGTGTGTAAAAAAGTGCCGCTCAGAGGTAAAACAACCCAAACAACTGACTGATGACAGGGCGGGAGTTTTGCGGAGAAAAATCTCAACGCTGACCCAGTTGGGACTCGAACCTGGGAACAGATTACGTGCCTGGCGCGCTACCGACTGAGCTAGCCCGCTCCAGGCATTGACGGGAGACTTTCATCTGTTTCTTAAACCTGTTTAGCGGAACCCCTACCCAGCTCTTGATGTCCTTGTGACCTGAAACTTTAGCCCACTGTGTGTAAAAAAAGGCGCCTTTCCGAAGTAAAATAACTGAGCTCATCTAGAAATGCTGTATCGTTTTGCCTTTTGCAAAAATATTGTACTTAATTTATGCCCCTCAAAATAAAAAAAAAATATATTTTTTTAAGTTATTTTCCTGAGAATTGGGGCATTTGCCTGGTTTGTTTATTTGCACAAGCGTCGGCAATGTTATGCAAATTGCGGAAGTGATGTCAGAGTTAATGACAACGTGCGACACGTCAACGACTTCCGACTTTCTGTTGGCAAACGAACAAATGTTGTTTGTGTGATCTCACGTGACCTGGGAGCTGTTTCTATTTTAGATGGCCTCTGAGCTACACACCATCACGACGAAGGCTACACACAACTCTGAGCTCAGGAAATGAAATAAAAAATACACTTTTGCCTCTACAAAGTGAATAAAGTGAATAAACTTGCTGAGCTCCCGTTGAAAACGATTGCACTTGCAGCAACATTAAACCGTCGTATCCATGTCAACCGGTTTGAAATTTAGTAAGTTGAGATTACAGGAAGGGAACTTTGCATTTAGATACTTTTATCTGATCCCTTAAGGGTTTTGTGGCATTCGTGTGTCATGCACTGAGGTCAAGGGCATCCACGTGTGGAGGGGGGAGGACGGCAGATAGACAGGGGGTGCTGCGCGAAATTCTAGAACTCTTAAGAAAAAAGTAGATATTTAAGAAACTAATTTACTTTAAAGCAATTCATTTCTTTATTACATGTGATTATATACTTTTTCAGAGTAAAAAATATTTTGCGTCGAATATTTCCGTCATTTATTTTGTTTCAAGAAAGCAAATTTTGAATGGAAACGTACCTCAAATACTTTAGAAAATAATTAGTGAATTTCCACTTTTTGATATTTACGCTACAGCATATCTCTTGTTAGTTTCTCAGTTGTTTCGCTTATTCTCACTTTCAAATGATTCAAGTCTCGAATTTTCTACATGTAAACATAATTCTTACAAAGTCCCCCCCCCACCCGTAAGAAAAAATTAAGGGTGTCAATATCAGAGCAAAAGTGGCCGAAGAACTGGATCACCCCTGTTAATTGGGGTGGGGGTGGCTCAGTCGGTAGCGCGCCAGGCTCGTAATCTGTAGTTCCCAGGTTCGAGTCCCAGCTGGGTCAGCGTTGAGATTTATCTCCGCAAAATTCCCCGCCCTGCCCACGGTCAGTAGAGGACACCGATGGGCTTGGAAAGACCGCCGTCCGTCGGATGGGACGTTAAGCCGTGACCCCGTGTGCGGGAGAGTCATACCCTGTGCACGTTAAAGAACACGCTGGATGGCCTTGACGGGAGGCTACCATCTGTCTCCCAACAGCTGTTCCAGTGGGTTTCCTCCCCCAACCTTCTCTGAGCCTTCGGGGTCCATGTGACCTGGCCATTTAGCCCATGGTGTGCCAAAAAGTGCCGCTCAGAGGTAAAACAACCCAACCCAACTCACCCCTGTTAATCCATCTGTCAGGAAATGTTGCACTAAGAACTTCCTAACATTTCTTGAGAAATGTGGCAATGCGCCATCTTGTCTGATGGCCGTCAGTGAATTTCCTGAATTTGGGGAAGTGATTCATGAAAATCTGCCATTATTTATAGGACGCCCTGTATTTTCTGGTTGTTTGCTCTGAGGATAAGTTCCGGCAGTTAATCGCCTAGAATTTGAGAAAATGTTATATGGAAGTAATCGGGTACTCAGAAACTTCCAATAGGTTTGGGTTGCCTCTGAACGGATATCTTTTAGCACACAATTGGGCTAAATATATGGCCGCGTCACAAGGACCCCAAGGGCTCAGAGTTGTTGGGTTAGGTTGTTTTACCTCTGAGTGGCACTTTTTTGTACACCATGGGCTAAATGGCCAGGTCACATGGACCCCGAAGGCTCAGAGAAGGTTGGGGGAGGGGGACCCACTGGAACAGCTGTTGGGAGACAGATGATAGCCTCCCGTCAAGGCCATTCAGCGTGTTCTTTAACGTGCACAGGGTATGGCTCTCCCGCACACGGGGCCACGGCTTAACGTCCCATCCGACGGACGGCGGCCTTTCCAAGCCCATCGGTGTCCCCTACTGACCGTGGGCAGGGCGGGGAATTTTGCGGAGATAAATCTCAACGCTGACCCAGCTGGGACTCGGACCTGGGAACTACAGATTTCGAGCCTGGCGCGCTACTGCCCTGAGCCCTTAGGGGCGCTGGTGAGCCACCCCGTCCCTAAGGGCTCAGAGTGAGAAAGTGAAGGGGACCCATTGGAAAGCTATTAGGAGATAGATTTATGAGGAGTTGCCGAAATTAAAGGTTCGAATTGACCAGAAACGTGCTGCACCTTTATGAATACTAAGGTGGAAGAATCCAATTCAATTTCAACCAAATCGATCGATAGGTCTTGAGCGGTGGATGTTTTACCGACCACTGTAATGACCGAGTAGGATTAAAAAAAAAAATTTTTTTTACCCCTTCTGAATCTGGCCATAGTTGCAAATTTGGTTGTGCGGCTAATTTCTCGAAATCAATCTTTCGCAGAAGATGCAAATAACTGAAAATAAGTTATGATGAAATTAATCTGTATCCTGCAGATGAGCTTTAAGGGCCATCAGCAACAACTTAAAGATTGCTTGTAAATGTATGCAGAAATAAATAAAAAAAATATACACCCCCTCAAGCAGCTGCTTGCTACAGAGGTCTGACAGGAGGCTGTCAGTTTATACGCCACAGTAGAAGGTCTGTGAAGATGGCGGGACCTCAGCAGAAAAACGACACTAACGTCCATGCCTTATCCGGGGCTCGAACCCAGGTCTCTTGTATCAGTAGCCAAGCGCGCTAACCACTCGGCCACTGGACGGCTAAGACTAATAAAATTTATAAAAAAAAAACACAATTACATCTGTCGAAAATTGATATTCCTAATATTGGGGGTAGTCATTGGTGTTTTTTTCAGCATATTGGACTGTTGTAGAAAATAATTATATCGTTGCTAATAAAAGTTTTTTTAACCCGTTAGAAGAATTCTGTGCCAGTGGCTGGTTGCAGTTTTATGGCACAGTGGTAACTTAGGTCATAATGCACCAAACAAGGTATAAAGACCAAAAGTAAATATTCAAAAGTCATGCAAATCTACAATTAAAGTTAAAAAGCAATATAGAATGGTGAAACACAAAAGGTATGAACAAAATAATAACAAACAGATGCAAAATGCAAAAGCAACAATGAGTGTATAGGGCCCATATAGTAAAAGAGCAACAATTGGAAATAAATGTTAAAAAACATTACTGGAAATTTGAATCGTATGCAAAATGCAGAGACAAAAACAGGGATTATAAATGAGTCATCGGATAAAATATGCACCAGAAAAATAATAAATATAAAATAATAAATATAATAATATATAAAATAAATAATAATATATAAAATAATAAATATGCCTCGGAAGGTAAATGCAATGAATTAAAACACAAACCCCGATCACATTTTCGAACACCTCGGCCTAGAGGGCGCTGCCAAATATTTGACAACCAGCTCGCTCTACTGAAAAAATATCGATTTGCGCGGTTAATACATTCCTGAAAACCAAATAAGCGCAGAACAAGAACGATTTTACCATATAAAATAATAGTTGAAATGAGCAGGTTAGGGGAAGTACCCTTCCTGTATTTGTCCAGCCAATTCGCGAATACAGTATAATAATACAGTAATTTAAAGTAGGAGTTCCGTAACATGTTAAGGGAATCTAAATTGTCTATCATAACAAGAATCATCCTGACAACACACACTTGTTATTATGTGTTCAAAATAAAGATCACATCATGTTTTCCCTCTTCGCTGGTGGCACGCAAAGTTCGGTCGGTGAAAAAATACAAATTCCGTATGGCTTGATGATTAGTAGATACATTTGCTTCTTTGACAAATTCTGGTTTCTATTACCAATGGCTCGCCTGAGCAACGTTGGGTTGTTTTACCTGTGAGCGGTACTTTTTTGCACACCATGGGCTAAATGACCAGGTCACATGGACCCCGAAGGCTCAGAGAAAGTTGGGGGAGGGGACCCACTGGAACAGCTGTTGGGAGACAGATGGTAGCCTCCCGTCAAGGCCATCCAGCGTGTTCTTTAACGTGCATAGGGTATGGCTCTCCCGCTGGGTTGGGTTGTTTTACATCTGAGAGGCACTTTTTTGTACACTATGGGCTAAATGACCAGGTCACATGGACCCCGAAGGTTCAGAGAAGGTTGGGGGAGGGGACCCACTGGAACAGCTGTTGGGAGACAGATGGTAGCCTCCCGTCAAGGCCATCCAGCGTATTCTTTAACGTGCACAGGGTATGGCTCTCCCGCTGGTTTGGGTTGTTTTACCTCTGGGAGGCACTTTTTTGCACACCATGGACTAAATGACCAGGTCACATGGACCCCGAAGGCTCAGAGAAGGTTGGGGGAGGGGACCCACTGGAACAGCTGTTGGGAGACAGATGGTAGCCTCCCGTCAAGGCCATCCAGCGTATTCTTTAACGTGCACAGGGTATGGCTCTCCCGCTGGGTTGGGTTGTTTTACCTCTGAGAGGCACTTTTTTGCACACCATGGGCTAAATGACCAGGTCACATGGACCCCGAAGGTTCAGAGAAGATTGGGAGAGGCGACCACTGGAATAGCTGTTGGGAGACAGATGGTAGCCACCCGTCAAGGTCATCCAGCGTGTTCTTTAACGTGCACAGGGTATGGCTCTCCCGCACACGGGGCCACGTCTTAAAGTCCCATTCGACGGACGGCGGCCTTTGCAAGCCCATCGGTGTCATCTACTGACCCTGGGCAGGGCGGGGAATTTTTGCGGAGATAAATCTCAACGCTGACCCAGCTGAGAACTGCAGATTACGAGCCTGGCGCGCTACTGACTGAGCAACCCCCGCCACCGCCTGAGCATTCTCCAGCACATTACAGTTCCCTCCCCCTTCCATGTAATGAAATCACCACCTCGCCCTAAAGTCGTTATGCAATTTATGGACGACCCCACGAAAGGAATTCTTGCTGATGGCCGTGGAAATATACCGAGTACTGTTGACAATTTCTGTATAACGAGTCGGTGCAATAATTTTAAGATTTTTATAAGCAAACAAATTTCTTTCTTCTGTAAGCATATCTTTAATAGGAAACACGCTTCTTTAAACCTGCGGCTCCGAACAGAGATTTACCCGGGGAGACAAGCCCCCCCCCCCCCGAAAACCCGGTGGTCTTATACGAAATCTCAAACTTATCTTACCTGTTTTGAATAACTTTAACACTATAGTATATGTCAGACACTAACAATGGATTGAAAAAATATAAAATTTTGTTCCATATAGAATACCATTTTAATGTATCCTCTCCTGTAGAATATTTTAGCAATTAGGAAACCTTATTCAAGTATTATTCTCAGACCCCCGCTACCCGAAACTAATACTGAATATGTGCCTGGCTCAGAACCTTTTCAAGATCAGCGCTTCATTTAACCAAGGTTTATTTCCTAACGCCCCCTTTCAACTAGAATTATTTTCTAAACACTCCTTTCATGGAAAGAACACTAATTTTTCTTGAATAAAGCTAATTGAAAACAAGATGGCGGAGCGCCCTCGTTATCGGTTGGACCAATCGAACGTCTACACGAGCTTCTGAAACGCCGGGAACTTTCCTATCACGTTACGTTCCATAGTTTATCATCACCAAAACTTTATGGGATCGGATTTAGGGGGGGGGGGGAGCCTGCCCCTCCTTTTCGGAATTCTAATAAGGGTAATAGAGGCAAAAAAATATTTAACTTATTTATATTTCATGCACTTTTTTAGAAATTTTTTAAAAGTCTATAAAGCGGAGGGAAAAATGTTAAACTGCATTGGAAATCCAATCTCTTGCCCCCCATTTGCGTTGTTTTTGGCTCGATTGTGTTTCTTGCCCCCCCCCCCCCCCCTCGATTATTTTTCTAGATCTGTGCCTGCATCCATCTAACTTGAAAGTCGTCTGTAACCGTTGTTGGTTCAGACAATGAAGAAAATAACAGCTGAAATTAAAAAAATATGCTTAGTGTAATGTTATAACAGTTTTTTTTCTTATTCAATCAAAATTTAACAACTGCTATATCATCGATATTTAAAGATTGATTGGAATGATGTTCCAAAGGGGTGCTATAAATCCCCCTTTAGGGCTTTAATAATATATATATTTTAAGGAAATTCCCGAAAATCAGAGATTAAGTCATACCCACCCCACCCCTATCAGATTGAAACATGTCAAAATCCCTCACCCTGTTTTCACCGTAATGAGAAATTTCGAATCCAGGAGGCAACTGAGTTATTATTCAGACCCTAAAGGGAGAAGATTTATAATCCCACACAACCCACATTTAAACTTGCCCTCTATGAGAAAGGGGATACGGATGGGCTTGAAAAGACCCTTCGCCCATCGGATGGAACGTAAAGCTATGGTTCCGTGTGCAGGTTAAAGTGCACGCTAGATGACCTTGACCGGAGGTTTTCATCTGTCTCCTAATGGCTATCCAGTGGGTCTCTTTCCTTAAAACTTCTGTGAGCTCCTGGGGTTCTCATGACCTGATCATTTAGCTCAATGTGTGCAAAAAAGGGCCCTCACAGGAAAATTAATAACAACCCTCATTGGAACTTCTTCGGTACCACATTGAGCTCCTGGGGTTCTTATAACCTGATCGTTTAGCTTAATGTGTGCAAAAAAGGGCCTCCCAGGAAAAGTAATAACAACCCTCATTGGAACTTCTTCGGTACCACATTGAGCTCCTGGGGTTCTTATAACCTGATCGTCTAGATTAATGTGTGCAAAAAAGGGCCTCCCAGGAAAAGTAATAACAACCCTCATTCGAACTTCTTCGGTACCACATTGAGCTCCTGGGGTTCTTATAACCTGATCGTCTAGCTTAATGTGTGCAAAAAAGGGCCTCCCAGGAAAAGTAATAACAACCCTCATTGGAACTTCTTCGGTACCACATTGAGCTCCTGGGGTTCTTATAACCTGATCGTTTAGCTTAATGTGTGCAAAAAAGGACCTCCCAGGAAAAGTAATAACAACCCTCATTGGAACTTCTTCGGTACCACATTGATTTTATTACGACACTAAACAAAAACATTTGTCTAATTTTGAGAAATAATTATTTCTTTTATTTGTTATAATTAAAGATAAATTGTGGAATGAAATTTTGCCTCTAAATAGAAACGAATCCGAAATAAGGAAAACCGAATTATTGTAACCACAAGAATCGCGAAAATGCTAGAAAGAAGACGCAGGCAATATTACATAGGAAAAAAGCAAATGAAACTTATTTTTTCTACCGAACATCTCTGTGGACAAGTTTCCCCCATCTCACTCCCTAGTCCAAGTTCCGAGAACATTCTCTGCTTATCTTGTGGTAAAGGCTTCTAGTAGCCAGCTCCTATAGCGTCGCATCGGCTCTTCATCAGTTGCCATGGCAACCAAGATGCTCGTGGGTGGACACGTTGAGTTGATTTGATCTCAGCCAGTCTGGTGTTTTTTCTCTCAGTGAATTCTCTTGTGGGCAAACTGTTTCGATGGAATAGACGCCGGAGCTGCAGCCTTGTCATGTACCATTTGCATGCGGATGTGTTGGCTTCTCGTCATCTGTTTCTGCTTCAATAACTTTGAATCTGCCATGCAGGAAATGGTAAGGGATCACTCGATTCAGGGTAATCATCATCTGATGCTTTTCAAGATTATCTTCGCCGAAATCAGTTCAAGGATCTTTTGAACTGTAAACATAAACACCTTTCCATACAGTGCAGTTTTTTTTTTTTATATAAGGTGAATCCTGGGAGTGAGTTTTCATTTTCTCTTCTGTTTCATGTTTTACTCTCAGTTAGATACAGCAGTGGTCTCAAACCTTTTTCATCACGCACCCCTATATAAATAAAATAAATAAATATCCCCTCAAGCAGCTGCTTGCCACAGAAGTCTGACAGGAGCCTGTCAGTTTATATGCCAGAGTAGAAGGTCTGAGAGGATGGCAGGACCTCAGCAGAAAAAACGACACACACATCCATGCCTTACCCGGGGCTCGAACCCAGGTCCTTTAGATCACTAGCCAAGCGCGCTAACCACTCGGCCATGGGACGGCCCCCTTATATAAGCAGAAGAAGAAAAGTAAGCACCCCTAATATGTATAAAGCCGCTGAAAAGACTCAAAAAATGCAGAGACGCAAGCAGTGCTGTTTGGATTGTTTTACCTCTGAGTGGCACTTTTTTGCACATCATGGGCTAAATGGCCAGGTCACATGGACCCCGTAGGCTCAGAGAAGGTTGGGGGAGGGGACCCACTGGAACAGCTGTTGGGAGACAGATGGTAGCCTCCCGTCAAGGCCATCCAACGTGTTCTTTAACGTGCACAGGGTATGGCTCTCCCGCACACGGGACCACGGCTTAACGTCCCATCCGACGGACGGCGGCCTTTCCAAGCCCATCGGTGTCTCCTACTCACCGTGGGAAGGGCGGGGAGTTTTGCGGAGATAAATCTCAACGCTGACCCAGCTGGGACTCGAACCTGGGAACTACAGATTACGAGCCTGGCGCGCTACCGATTGAGCCACCCCGCCCCGTGCTGTTTGGGTTAGTGCTAATCCACTGTTACTTGTTGAGACGAACGATTAAGTTAAGAGTAATCGGTCTCCTCCCTCTCTGGGTTGCCAGATGATAGATCCATTAAAAGGATAAACCTGGCAACGTGCTTTCTCTGCACTCCACATTGGATGTCCAAAATTTTTACGAACAGTCTCAGTAAGTAAAATGACCGAAAAATTTAAATATATTAGCAAATATATATATATTTTTTATTTTCCTCGTTTTTTTTCTGGAGATTTAAAATCATTCTAAAACACAATGATTAATTAGAATCATTAAATTTACTTCGCGCACACCCATGGATCGACATGCCACCCCTAGGGTGCGAGCACCTCACTTTGGAGGCTACTGAGATAGAGGATGCCAATGGGCTTATAAAACCACCATCAATCGGATGAGACATTAAGCCGTGTCTCAGTGTATAGAAGAATCACATGATCATTTGATCAGAGGTTTCCATCTGTCACTTGAGGGCTTTCCACTTGAGATCCTTCCTCTACCGAGTTCTGAGCTTTTGGAATTCTTGTGTTGGGTTGGGTTGTTTTACCTCTGAGCGGCACTTTTTTGCACACCATGGGCTAAATGGCCAGGTCACAAGGACCCCGAAGGCCAAGAGAAGGTTGGGGGAGGGGACCCACTGGAATAGCTGTTGGGAGACAGATGGCAACCTCCCGTGAAGGCCATCTAGTGTGTTCTTTAACGTGAACCGGGTATGACTCTCCCGCATACGGGACCACGGCTTAACGTCCCATCCGACGGACGGCGGTATTTCTAAGCCCATCGGTGTCCCCTATTGACCGTGGGCAGGGCGGGGAATTTTGCGGAGATGAATCTCAACGCTGATCCAGTTGGGACTCGAACCTGGGAACTACAGATTACGAGCCTGGCACGCTACCGACTGAGCCACCCCCGCCCCGGAATTCTTGTGACCTTTATTATGTGCGCAAAAGTGTCGAAGCAGAAATTGGGAACCAAAGTGATCTTAAAGGGAGTGTTGCATCTTCTGCTAAGAACTGCCCAGTGGATGACTTTCTATCTAGCCCTGAGCCCTTAATACTCTTGCGACCTGTCCATTTAGTCGACTGTTTACACAAAAGTACTAATGCGGCAAGTGTGTAGGAGAGCTGCACTTTTTACACATTCATGAACAGGCAGGGTGGCCATAATGGGAGTCTTGTATATGGCTCCCAATAGCTGTCTAGGGGATTTCTGTGACCTATCCAGATCTGTATGATCTGGCCATTACTTGTAAAATGCGCATGTCAGAGATTGTACTGTCGCTCAAAAAAGTATCCGAACACTAGGGTTGATTATAAAATTCAGAAAAAATATCTGGCAAGGATTTTTTTAGAAATTAATGATCTGGTAACCTTCGTGTCACGTGAGACGAAGGTTCCCAGCTCACTAATTTCTAAAAAAATCGTTGCCAGATATTTTTTCTGAATTTTGTAATCAACCATAGTGTTCGGATACTTTTTTGAGCGACAGTACAACACAACCGGACTCCAAGCATGGGGAACTGCCAGTTGAGTGCAAGGGAATGGCTTCGTATTGGTTTATTTTAAGATTATCTCAAAGGATCAGAGCTGGGTGGAGGAAGGGGACTTGAAGAAGAACAGTGGAAGAGGACTCGGGAGCTGGGCAGTGGAAGAGGACTTGGAGATGAACAGAGGAAGAGGACTCAGGAGCTGGGCAGTGGAAGGGGACTTAGAGCTAGACAGAGGAAGGGAGCTGGGCAAAAGGAAAGGAATTCGGAGCTGTGCAGAGGAAGGGGGATTCGGAGCTGTGCAGAGGAAGGGGGATTGGGAGCTGTGCAGAGAAAGGGGGATTAGGATCTGTGCAGAGGAAGGGGGATTCGGATCTGTGCAGAGGAAAGGGGATTCGGATCTGTGCAGAGGAAGGGGGATTCGGAGCTGTGCAGAGGAAGGGAGATTCGGAGCTGTGCAGAGGAAGGGAGATTCGGAGCTGTGCAGAGGAAGGGGGATTCGGAGCTGTGCAGAGGAAGGGGGATTCGGAGCTGTGCAGAGGAAGGGGGATTCGGAGCTGTGCAGAGGAAGGGGGATTTGGATCTGTGCAGAGGAAGGGGGATTCGGAGCTGTGCAGAGGAAGGAGGATTTGGAGCTGAGCTGTGGAAAGGGACTGGGAACTGTGCTGAGGAAGAAGACTTGGGTAGAAGAAGCCATGGAGCTGAACAGAGAAAGGGGATTGGAACTGGAGAGGAAGGAAAACTCGGAGCTGGGCAGATGAAGAGAACTTGGAGTTAGGCAGTGGAAAGGGACTCGGACCTGGACAAAGGCAGAGGACTCGGAGCTGGGTGCATGAACTGGTTTGTGCTGTTGAATAAGATTGCACAAAACTAGCAAATTAGAAATGACTTTTAATTAATTTAAAATGGATTTGTGTAAAAAGTGCCAAAGCGTTTTCTTTCTGTTTAGTTCTAGGGCTGAAGTCTTTGTTGTCGAGCGACTGGGAAACGTAATTTCTTTCCAAACAATATCTCAATTCTCGTAGAAACAAGGAGAGAGAGAAAGGTTTTCGCAAAAACCTCGAGAGGTCAGGTGCTCAATGAACAGATAAACTAATTGCTTTTTAATACGCATTTTAATGAAACAGCAGCTATGTTAACTTATTACCAGAAGGAAGGTTTGTGGAGTGGAAAGGAAATAGCTGAAATTGGTAATGCAACCGATTGTTTGAGGGGAGGGGGGGAGTGTCAAGTATCATCGATGGGAGATGCATAAGTGTGGGGGGAGTAAGTATAGATGGGGGAGATATACATTTCAGCAAGAGCAATTTGTGAATCCTGAAAACCTTTGCAGTCTCTTCTTGTATAACGAATAGAGCGTGTGCACGTGTATTTACACAGTAATTACTGAAGTGGAAGAGGACGCCAGAACCACGGGACAGTTCAGCGGAAAGAACCCTTCAAACTTCCGCTGCTGTGAGCGTAATTTCTCAAAAACCTTCTCTGGAAAGTGGGTCGCCGATACTATAGCGCGTGCGCGGCAGGGATTGCAATGAATGCCTTTAAAAAGTCATGTCGATTCCAGATGGCCGAAGTAAGAAAGGAAAATGTTTAATGCTACAAAAAGATGGTTGCGTGGGTTTTGGAGGAGCGGAGGAAATCGACTTTATATTGCATTTGGAGGAAACAAGGGGATGGGAGTTGAAAGAAAATGATGAGGAAGAAAATGGAAGTTAAACTCAGATGAAAAGGAACTCTTCAGGAAAATGGAGTTGAGATCAGATGGTTTCTTTTTTAAGAGGGTTATCGCTCACTTATGGACAGGGGTACTTTTCTCTTTGGAGGAGGAAAATGGAGGGGATTTTAAACGTCTATTTCATTTCTGAATGGGTCGATTGAATATGAATATATGGAAAGCTTAGATTGCATTCGTACTATGTTTTCATCATCATCATCACCATCAATAGAATCATGAATTCTGCGACGATGCCGATGATGATATCATCACCAATGTAATTAACATCAATTCCAAGTCATTGCTGTCATTAGATTCATCAATTCTATGGCATCATCGCGATTATTAGAACCATGCTCAGTTTAATGATATCATCACCATCATCACACTTACCTCTTTTAAATCCAACATATCATCAATGTGAGCATCGTCAATTGCATCACAAATAGCAATGCTGGCAGAAAGGTTTCAAAGTAAACCACAGAATGAACAAAAATAATGAACAAAAAAGTAACATTGCGAAAAAGGCAAACTCGGGGGAGGGGAGGGGAAGACAAACTCGGTGCAAAAAAAAAGGGGGGGGGGACTCGGAGGTGGAGCAGAGGAGTTAAACATGTTAGAATAAATCGGTCTTTTTTTATGTCCATAACAAAGAAGAAACAACTAAAAGTATTAGAATTTCCGAAACAAGTTGGGTTGGGTTGTTTTACCTCTGAGCGACACTTTTTTGCCCACCATGGGCTAATTGGTCAGGTCACATGGACCCCGAAGGCTCAGAGAAGGTTGGGGGAGGGGACCCACTGGAACAGCTGTTGGGAGACAGATGGTAGCCTCCCGTCAAGGCCATCCAGCGTGTTCTTTAACGTGTACAGGGTATGGCTCTCCCGCACACGGAGACAGAGCTTAACGTCCCATCCGACGGACGTCGACATTTCCAAGCCCATAGGTGTCCCCTATTGACCGTGGGCAGGGCGGGGAGTTTTTCGGAGATAAATCTCAACGCTGACCCAGCTGGGACTCGAACCTGGGAACTACAGATTACGAGCCTGGCGCTAGGGAAACAAGGGTTTTGCACAAGCACACAAAGAAATGCAGGGAGATCTTGATATATTTACGTGTCTTGACTTTGCACAACATGAGTTCAGTATTTAGATTTTAGGGAAAGGCGTGTTTAACTGACTGGAAAAGGTAGCTACATCATCTCTCTGCATAAATAATACACTTTTTATGAATCGCAAATGATGTCGCTTGTCATTATCATTAAGACAATGACGGACTCTGCACACTCATCATAGAAAATATTCATCTTAGACACAAGTCATCTTGGCACGACTCATCACAGATGACTCATCCACACAGAGATGAATCATCACGGACACCGCAAATCCACTCAGATATGAATCGTCACGGACATGACTCATCCACTCAGAGATGAATCGTCACATGCAGTCATTCGCACAGAATGTATCCCAGAAGAATCGCTGCATAAATACGACTCATCCTAGATTCTCAGAAACACTCGTTCGGACAGGAGTATCCCACACGGAATCGTTTTTGATGTATTTGTATTGAAGAAAAAAGAACACAAGTTTGTGCATTGAAGATCATGACATTTGAATCGTTCAATACACAAACATGGCTAATACATGCATCGTCACAAACATAACTAATATACGCATCGTTACAAGTATGACTAATACATGCATCGTGACAAGCATGACTAATATATGCATAACATGACTAATACATGCATCGTCATAAACATGACTAATACATGCCTCGTCAGAAGCATGACTAATACATGCATAATATGACTGATCTCGTACATGATGATGCACAAACATGACTGATCTCGTATCAACAGAGATACTCATTCATAAAAGATACTTCCCAGATCATGACACATGACTCATCCACGTACACAGACATAAGTCATAACAAACATCATTCGTTCCAGACTCTTAGAGACCCTAGATCACGCAGGATTCATCTTATCCGTTACACAGACGTGACTCATCCGCACGATCAGATGAAGAATAAAGAAAGAGTTGTGTGTGCATGAGGAGGGAGGAACTGAGTTGATGAGCTGAATCGGAAAGGGTCAGAACGCTCTTCCTGTATATTTATTTTATCATAAATTTCCAGAGATCAGATACATACGTGGGAAAATATGGCATAAATATTGTGCATATGTAGATGAATATTCTCTTCAAGTAGAAGATCATCCTGCGAACTAGTAATGACTCAGTAAGGCCATATCTCAGTAGGATATGATCCTGAAAGGTAGCAATGACTCAGTATGGCTAGATCTTAGTAGGAGATCATCCTGAAAGCTAATAATGACTCAATATGGCCAGATCTCAGTGGGAGATCATTCTGAAAAGTACGTAGTAATGACTCATTATGACCAAATCTCAGTGGAGATCATACTGAAAGCTAGTAATGACTCAGTATGAATATATCTCAGTAGGAGATCATCCTGAAAGTAGTAATGACTCAGTATGAATATATCTCAGTAGGAGATCATCCTGAAAGGTAGTAATGACTCAGTATGAAAATATCTCAGTAGGAGATCATCCTGAAAGGTAGTAATGACTCAATATGGCCAGATCTCAGTAGGAGATCATCCTGAAAGCTAGTAATGACTCAGTATGAATATATCTCAGTAGGAGATCATCCTGAAAGGTAGTAATGACTCAGTATGAAAATATCTCAGTAGGAGATCATCCTGAAAAGTAGTAATGACTCAGTATGAATATATCTCAGAAGGAGATCATCCTGAAAGCTAGTAATGACTCAATATGGCCAGATCTCAGTGGGAGATCATTCTGAAAAGTACGTAGTAACGACTCATTATGGCCATATCTCAGTGGAGATCATCCTGAAAGGTAGCAATGACTCGGTATGAATATATCTCAGTAGGAGATCATCCTGAAAGGTAGTACTGACTCAGTATGAAAATATCTCAGTAGGAGATCATCCTGAAAGGTAGTAATGACTCAGTATGAATATATCTCAGTAGGAGATCATCCTGAAAAGTAGTAATGACTCAGTATGAATATATCTCAGTAGGAGATCATCCTGAAAGTAGTAATGACTCAGTATGAAAATATCTCAGTAGGAGATCATCCTGAAAGCTAGTAATGACTCAATATGGCCAAATCTCAGTGGGAGATCATTCTGAAAAGTACGTAGTAACGACTCATTATGGCCAGATCTCAGTGGAAATCATCCTGAAAGGTAGTAATGACTCAGTATGAATATATCTCAGTAGGAGATCATGCTGAAAGCTAGTAATGACTCAATATGGCCAGATCTCAGTGGAGATCATCCTGAAAGCTAGTAATGACTCTCTATGTCTCACCTAATGGCACAATATACATATACAAATATAATCATGTTTAATAACTTACAATATTTTCGCCTCAGTTTCAGTTATTAAATTCTCTAAGTGGGCATATTGTACCTACATTTAGATCCGAACCTGCTCATCCACATGTATGCCATCAAAAAATGCAACTCATCCCACAGTTTCATAAACATTTTTTCATACAGGACGTATCCCTGAGCATGATGGATGTTTCACTCCAGACTCTCATTCATTCACACAGATACGACTGTCTCAGATATTCACACACACGACTAATCCAATACACGGATAGCCCTCATAGATACGAGTCATCTCAGACTACTCATCCACATTAACGTTGTGTTGGGTTGTTTTACCTCTGAGCAGCACTTTTTTGCACACCATGGGCTAAATGGCCAGGTCACATGGACCCCGAAGGCTCAGAGAAGGTTGGGGGAGGGGACCCACTGGAACAGCTGTTGGGAGACAGATGGTAGCCTCCCGTCAAGGCCATCCAGCGTGTTCTTTAACGTGCACAGGGTATGGCTCTCCCGCACACGGGCCACGGCTTAACGTCCCATCCGACGGACGGCGGCCTTTACAAGTCCTTCGGTGTCCCCTACTGACCGTGGGCAGGGCGGGGAAATTTTGCGGAGAAAAATCTCAACGCTGACCCAGCTGGGACTCGAACCTGGGAACTACAGATTACGAGCCTGGCGCGCTACCGACTGAGCCCCCCCCCCACATTAACGTAGGAGCCATCTCAAGACTCACAACTATGACTAACAATCGTGTAATAGTCCATGTATCATCCAAATTCTTCCTTCCATATATACAGGTCATCTTTAACTAACAGAAATGATTCATGCACAGCACCATTCACATACATCATCCATAATCACGAGTCATCACAGATATGAAAAACATGCAACTCATCCCACACTTAAGAGGCAGGATTCATCCTCATATCCATCCATCCATCCTGCACTTCTTCTTTGAACAAAGCCACTTTCTTGCATAGTAGACGATGTAGGATGGTCATAAGATTTCAACCCTTAAGACAGAGAGTATAAGTAAAGGGTAGAGAACGTTTATTTAGAGAAGATGCGATACCTGTGCCAAGTCCACTTAATGTACCATTTAAGGTGAACAGAATATGAATGTCTTGTACATCTTAGCTTTTATCTTAGCCATCTTAGTTTTCCAACCCTAATACTATTTATCCACACATAAAATAGTGGATAAGTAGTGTAACTAGTGTGTGTGTGGTAGTGTTAGCAGCGAGGAGTATGGCTGGAATCAAGATAGGAGAGCCAAGCTTCATTTCTAAGTTCAGATGCGTCTTTCAATGATATCAACATGGAATTGGCTCAAGCCATTAGTACACCAGGTTCATAACCTGATGTTCCTAAGTTTGAATTCCCACCCTGCAGTTCCCAGGTTCGAGTCCCAACTGTGCGCGCTTTGAGATCTGTATCTCCGCAAAACGCCCCGTCCTACTCCTCAGTCAGTAGGGAACACCGATGGTCTTGGACAGGCCGCCGTCCGATAATTTCTGTTCTACTACTGGTGAGAAAGGGGATACCGAAGGAGTAGGAATTGGATGGGACGTTAAACCGTGATTCCGTGTGCAGAAGAGCCATACTCTGTGCTTGTGAAAGAAATAAACTTGATAGCTTTGACCGGAGGTTACCATCTGTCTCTTAATAGCTGTTCAGTAGGTCGCTTTCTCTCCCTCAACCATCTCTGAGCCCTTGGGTTCACCCAACTGTGCCTATATTGAGATTTTTCACACCAACCCTCCACTCATCTTAATGGGTGGGACACCGATGGGCTTGGAAAGGCCGCCGTCCGTCGGATGGGACATTAAGTCGTGGCCCCGTGTGCGGGAGAGCCATACCCTGTGCACGTTAAAGAACACGTTGGATGGTCTTGACGGGAGGCTACCATCTGTCTCCCAACAGCTGTTCCAGTGGGTCCCCTCCGCCAACCTTCTCTGGGCCTTCGGGGTCCTTGTGACCTGGCCATTTAGCCCATGGTGTGCAAAAAAGTGCCTCTCAGCGGTAAAACAACCCAACCCAATCCTAATGGTTTCGAAAAACCGCCGTCCACCAGATGGGAAATTAACCCATGGTCCCTTGTGTACGAGAGTCATACCTTGTGCATGTTAGAGAGTACACTATAGGACCTTGATGGGTTGTTTTACTTCTGAGCGGCACCTTTTTGCACACAATGGGTTAAATAGCCAGGTTACTCACCTGAGGGCTATAAGGACTGGGGGAACGGACCGACTGGACAGCCGTTGGGAGACAGATGGTAGCCTCCCGTCAAGGTCATCCAGCGTGTTGTTTAATGTGCACAGGGTATGGCTCTCCTGCACACAGGCCACGACTTAACATCCGATCCGACAAACGGCGGCCTTTCTAAGTCATTTGTGTCCCCTACCGACCGAAAGCAGGGTGGGGGAGTTTTTCGGAAATAAATCTGAACGCTGTCTCAGGCTGGACTCGAACCTGGGAACTACAGATTACAAACCTGGCGCGCTACCGGCTGAGCCCCGTGTTACCTCAAGGACATGGCCTTAAATAGGGATACCCTAGAGTAATTTTATTGAGGACTATCTGCCACACAATTGTGTCCGTCATATTTCCGATAGCGCGGGTATTGATTGCCTGCTGGATGATGCCCTCTCTTCCTCCTCAACTATCGTCACACCAGCCTGGCTTTCATCTCTTTCCCGGTCACTATGGCAACGAGACCTGATGTTGCTCCGAACCTAGCTTTGAGCGTTGGTTTCGGAAAAGTGGGGACTGGTCGGTTTTGAACTGGGGGGGGGGAGGCGATGGACATAGAACGATCGGTAGTGTCGTTCGTTCGCGCCAATCCGGTTTCATCTGAAGTATCGTATGCCGTGGAGATGGGAGAAATGTAACCAAAACCGGCGATCGATGCAAAAGATATTTCTAACAACCCTCGGCCACACTTCCGAGTAGGGCTTAATGCAGAAGTGATGTTTTGGCGAAGTGGTAGAGGAGAAAGCTTTATCGGCGACACCAGCCTTATTCACGGAGACCAATATAAGTAAGTCAATATCTAGCAAAGAAAACGAAATTAAAATTGCGCTTCGGAAAATGCAAATATTAAATTTTTTGTCGAAACAACGAACGATGCACAGTCCGTTATGACACATTTAATTTTCTCATATATATGATATACAGTCAGAATTTCAATAATACTCGGCTTCCATAAAACATCAGTCCCCCAAGGCGGCGGTGGCCTAACAGTCAAGAAGCAAGGTTTAGTTTAGAATGCGAAATGTTGGAACTGTCAACGTGAACTTATAAGTCTTACTGCTTCAAGACTTGAGAATTGTTTAGAGAGTTTATTTAAAAACATCTAGGGCAAGCGATGCAGATAAGGTTCAATATATTTTGTCACCTCACGCGAACGAACATTTTTTTGAATTGAATGTTAAAGTATAAATAATAATAATGAAATATCAAAAATTTTACTTAACCTTCTTTTTGAATGCTGTTAAAAACGTGTCCTACGTGTCCAGCATAATCCCAAGATTTACATTCCGAAAGAATTTACCATTATCCACTATGAAGCAAATTAGAATAAAATAGTAAGTGAACTTATTTTTGCCGCCTAGAAACCCAGCTGGGTCAGCGTTGAGATTTATCTCCGCAAAATTCCCCGCCTTGCCCACGGTCAGTAGGGGACACCGATGGGCTTGGAAAGGCCGCCGTCGGTCGGATGGGACGTTAAGCCGTGGTTCCGTGTGCGGGAGAGCCATACCCTGTGCACGTTAAAGGACACGCTGGATGGCCTTGACGGGAGGCTACCATCTGTCTCCCAACAGCTGTTCTAATGGGTCCCCTCCCCCAACCTTCTCTGAGCCTTCGGGGTCCATGTGACCTGGCCATTTAGCCCATGGTGTGCAAAAAAAGTGCCGCTCAGAGGTAAAACAACCCAACCCAAACATTTTTCAAAATTACAGTTACATTACAGTTTACATTTAGTTATAAGAAATCTTTCCTATTTATTACTAAAATTTCAATTGGAACAGAAAACGTTTTCCGTATAATAAGGTTTTTCATTTTACCGGGAAATTTTTTTGGGCGGACCAAATTCTTCAACAAATGTAAAAGACTTTATTGCTATTTTATATTCGGCTTCTGAAGTTTTTAATATTTCTACGCCTTTACTGTGTCTGGGAGCCAATTATTAACTGACACTAAAACTAATGCACATAAATTCATTCTGTTCGTAATGTATTCACTGTATAAGATTTAACCATTTATAAATGCGTATAAACTCTACTTTGAGCAGCGAAAAGGTAATCTTATTCCTCTGAGGCAGTAGTGTTTGTTTTTCTGAGTTAATTGCGTGTAGCAATGATCTTGTGGCCCTTCCTGGTTCTTTTTAACTTCATTCGTCTTGCTTCTATTTTGGTACCGATCTTGTTCCTTCGTCTGTTAAAGAGAACTAAGGGGTAAGTGACAGAAGGATATAGGAAAGAACGTTCCTCGTGTATAATTCATGAATTTCCCCGAGAATGAAGCCTGCAGAGGTCTAGCTATCAAAACACAGCAAGCGCTCTGTTTGCGTCTCTACTCCCATCTGGCAACAGCTAACGGAGCGATGCGTGAGCGCCATTATGTGGCCATCTTTATTAATGCTCAAGAAATGCAATATGCTTGGGGATGGAGAGTTTAAAAAAAGGGGCGAAGATAAGTTTCAGAAGATTGCTTTGGGTGAACAATATATCTGAATCTGATAGAGAATATTTTGAAAACACACAAAAATGACACAACTTGCACTGTATTAGAAAACCGTTTCTTATTATCTGTTTTACGTTTTAAAGCGCTAGAATGCAGAAAATATTTCTTGGGACAATATATTTGCCGATGAAGTCCTGAGAGGATCAGGGCAGGGATTGACTCAGTTGATAGCGCATCACGCTCGTAATCTGCAGTTTCCAGGTTCGAGTTCCTCCTTGTCAGCGTTGAGATTTATATCCGGTAACACCCGACCCTCACTTCCCTAGGTCAGAAGGGGACAACGGGGTGGGCTTGGAAAGGATGCTATTCGTCGGATGAGGCTTTAAGCTTTGGGTTGGGTTGTTTTACCTCTGAGCGGCACTTATTTGCACACAATGGGCTAAATGGCCAGGTCACATGGACCCCGAAGGCTCAGAGAACGTTGGGGGAGGGGACCCACTGGAACAGCTGTTGGGAGACAGATAGTAGCCTCCCGTCATGGCCATCCAGCGTGTTCTTTAACGTGCACAGGGTATGGCTCTCTCGCACACGGGGCCACGGCTTAACATCCCATCCGACGGACGGCGGCCTTTCCAAGCCCATCGGTGTCCCCTACTGACCGTGGGCAGGGCAAAGAGGCTGTAAGCCGTCAGGCATTGTGTGCAGGAGAGAGCTATACCATGTGTAAGTTAAAGAGTTAAAGAACCCGTTGATGGGAGGCTCCAACCTGTCTCCTGACTATTTACAATGGTTCCCCCCTTTTGTACCCCTTTTCCAGGTTAGGGGAGGTCCCCCTCCCCCAACCTTCCCTAAGCCCTCGGGGTCTTTGTGACTTGGCCATTTAGCCCATTGTGTGCAAAAAAAAATAATGTGGTTCAGAGACAAAATAACCCAACTCAAAAGTCAGTTTAACGTACAGAGCGCATGGCGCATGTGCACGTGATGCCACGATTTAAAGTCCAGTTCGACAGATCGTGTTTCTTCCAAATCCATCTGTATCCCCTTTCTCACCGACAGCATAGGGGCGGTGGTGGCTCACTCGGAGCGCGACAGGCTCGTAATCTGTAGTTCACAGGTTCGAGTCCCAGCTGGGTCAGCGTTGAGATCTATCTACGCAAAACTCCCTGCCCACGGTCAGTAGGGGACACTCATGGTCTTGGAAAGGCCACCGTCCGTCGCATGGGACGTTAAACCGTGACCTCGTGGGCGGGAGGGCCATACCCTGTGCACGTTAAAGAACACGCTGGGTGGCCTTAACGGAAGGCTACCATCTGTCTCCCAACAGTTATTCCAGTAAGCCCCCAACCTTCTCTGAGCTTTCGGGGTCCTTGTGACCTGGCCATCAAAAAAGTGCCGCTCAGAGGTAAAGCAACCCAACCGACAGCAGAACAGGGGTTAGCAGAAGAACTCTGAAGAACTCTGAACAGAGCGGATTCGAATTTCTGACTGGTTTCAGAAAATAACAAACTGAAGATAAAAAAATCTCGTGCAACAGAAATGAGAAATTTTATATTCTTTTATACCCTTATTTGAAAAGAATTACAATTTTGTAAATGAAAAAAGATAAATAACAATATTTAAATAATTTTTTTAAGGGAGAATAGTTTTTTTTACAATAACTTGGATAATGCTTTGGCATTTTTTAACAATTTCGAAAAAGTTTTTATGTTTGCAGTTTGTTAGTTTGTTTTCGTTTACCATCATTGTTCGGGGCGGGGGTGGCTCAGTTGGTAGCGCGCCGGGCTCGTAATCTGCAGTTCTCAGGTTCAAGTCCCAGCTGGGTCAGCGTTGAGACTTATCTCCGTAAAACTCCCCGCCCTGCCCATGGTCAGTAGGGGACACCGATGGGCTTGAAAAGGCCGCCGTCCGTCGGATGGGACGTTAAGACGTGTTACCCTGTGTGGGGAGAGCCATACTCTGTGCACATTAAAGAACACACTGAATGACCTTGACGGGAGGCTACCATCTGTCTCCCAACAGCCGTTCCAGTGGGTCCCGTCCCCGAACCTTCTCTGAGCCTGTGTGGGGAGAGCCATACTCTGTGCACATTAAAGAACACACTGAATGGCCTTGACGGGAGGCTAACATCTGTCTCCCAACAGCTGTTCCAGTGGGTCCCGTCCCCGAACCTTCTCTGAGCCTTCGGGGTCCTTGTGACCTGGCCATTTAGCCCATGGTGTGCAAAAAAGTGCCGCTTAGAGGTAAAGCAACTCATCATTGTTGAGAAATCACCATGTTGCCATTATGAAATGCATTGTGATATAACTACACAAGCACACATCAGATATGAAGCGTTCATGCAAGCAGAGCGAATGAAATCCATGCAGTGTTTAGATGGATTAGTTGGAAATGCAATGCATTCGTGTATTATTTATTATATAGTCCTGCTCCAATTCATATTTTAGTGAAATCAATTCCTAAATACAGTTGCAATACGTTCTACTGAATAGAGTCGTAATTGAGACTAGATTAGTAAATAAGTTAGGCTACTTTCATTTGAAATGTTACTAACTTATATAGGAGAAAGTCTGCTTTACGAAACTAAAATTTGGAACTATCCTTATTATTCATAGTTCGGGTTGTTTAACCGCGGATTTGAAGATGCTTTTTTTTTGCATTTGGTTGTTTTAAGATTTTTTCCATCTATGTGGCGATTTTATTGCATAAAATGGCTAAATGACCAGGTTACAAGGACCCAGAGAAAGTTGGGGGGAGGGGAACCACTGGAAAGCTGTTAGCAGACGGAAAGAAACCTTCTTTTAGTCCACCTAGAGCAGGGGTTTCTCAACGTGGGGTACGCGGTAAAATTTTTGGGGGTACGCCGTGAGAGCTCAAAAGTCGCTAAGTTGGCATTAAAATACTATAACTATAGTTTTATCTATCTACATAAGGGATACATCGCTCAAAAAAAAATATCCAAACACTACGGTTGATTACAGAATTGAGAAAAAATATCTGGCAACGATTTTTTTTAGAAATTAGTGATCTGGCAACCTTCGTGTCACGTGACACGAAGGTTGCCAGATCACTAATTTCTAAAAAAAATCGTTGACAGATATTTTTACTGAATTCTGTAATCAACCGTAGTGTTTGGATATTTTTTTGAGCGACTGTACACCAGTTACCTACACATTTCCAGGGGGTACGTGAAGCATAAAAGGTTGAGAACCACTGATCCAGAGTGGTCTTTGAAGTACACAGTGAATGTCTCTCTTGCAAAGGGTCAACGATCCTACAGTGACCTTTCTAAGCCCATTGGTGTGTTCTTTATCGCAGTTAAGGAGAGATAAATCTAAATGCACAGGTGGGACTCAAACCTGCAGATTAGGAATCTGATGCGCTATCGATAAAGCAAACCCCTCCCCAGGTCCAACAGGAGCTTGTCAGTATTAGTAGGTAGTACCGTAGAGGCGACCAAATCGGTTGGGTTGTTTTACCTCTGAGCGGCACTTTTTTGCACACCATGGGCTAAATGACCAGGTCACATGGAGCCCGAAGGCTCAGAGAAGGTTGGGGGAGGGGACCCACTGGAACAGCTGTTGGGAGACAGATGGTAGCCTCCCGTCAAGGCCATCCAGCATGTTCTTTAACGTGCACAGGGTATGTCTCTCCCGCACACGGGGTCGCGGCTTAACGTCCCATCCGACGGACGGCGGCCTTTCCAAGCACATCGGTGTCCCCTACTGACCGTGGGCAGGGCGGGGAATTTTTGCGGAGATAAATCTCAACGCTGACCGAGCTGGGACTCGAACCTGGGAACTACAGATTACGAGCCTGACGCGCATAATGATCTGTAGAGAAGATCTGTATAACATAAATGTATATAGATAAATGCCTTATCTGGGGCTCGAACCCAGGTTCCTCTTATCAGTAGCTAAGCGTACGGGACGAATTTGTTGAATATCGAGATTTGCAGAGATTTGATTAAAATCTTTAATCAATCTTGAGTCTCCTTTTCACATAAAAGTCTTAAGAAGTTACGTAGTTTCGAATTTGACTCCATTTCTGTGAGGAATGGCTATAATAAAGTGGCCATTGAGTATAGCACTCTCATTGATAAATATATCCACCAAAATAAAGGCACAGATGACTACTACTAGCTCAACTGACATAGAAAGATGGATGGAGTAAGTCTCAACAGCTCCAGAGACGCCATCGTTCCCACTCCCTGGTCATCCATCTACCACCCAAATAAAGAGAAGAAATGTCTCATCACATTTGGAGGCCAATTCGTTTCCTTGAGCAAAGAAATGACGTCAGTGGAAATGAAGAATTCTCTTCTCGCAGAGTAACTTTCTCTTCTGGTCCTTCAAATGACCTCTCGCTGTATTTACTTCTGAAGACGTTCCTTCGAGAGCAAACGATTCGTCTCTCCTTCGAACAAAGGAAAACTTTGAAAGTTTCCATCAAAGAAATTAAAACAGCAGAAAAAAAAATTATAAATATTTGCACGGATCGTATGCTGTTAATTTCAATTTAGTTTAAGACTCTCTCGGCGAAAGGGGCGGGGGTGGCTCAGTCGGTAGCGCGCCAGGCTCGTAATCTGTAGTTCCCAGGTTCGAGTCCCAGCTGGGTCAGCGTTGAGATTTATCTGTGCAAAATTCCCCGCCCTGCCCACGGTCAGTAGGGGACACCGATGGGCTTGGAAAGGCCGCCGTCCGTCGGATGGGACGTTAAGCCGTGGTCCCGTGTGCGGGAGAGCCATACCCTGTGCACGTTAAAGAACACGCTGGATGGCCTTGACGGGAGGCTACCAGCTGTCTCCCAACAGCTGTTCCAGTGGATCCCCTCCCCCAACCTTCTCTGAGCCTTCGGGGTCCATGTGACCTGGTCATTTAGCCCATGGTGTGCAAAAAAGTGCCGCTCAGAGGTAAAACAACCCAACTCCATGTCGTAAGCTTTCATTTGACATACATCTTGTTACATTCGCCCCTCGTGTTCCGAAGATAAAGCAGAACAATTGTTTTCATATTTTCTCCTTTCTAAGGGGAGAAAAAGGGGGTGGGGGATTTTCAAAACCCTGTGACCCTCCCCATGTCACAAGCTTTCATTTCACGCACACAGCTCGTTACTTTCTGCCTTGGAGCTCCGAAGATAAAGTGGAACAATCGTTTTACTGTTTCTCCTTTTATTAGAGGAGGCAGGGGGAAAGAAAGCGTATTTTTTTGATATTTTTTTTCTACAGCCAATGACCCTCCCAGCATCAGAAGCTTTCCTTTGACGCATAACGTGTTACTTTCCGACTTTGCGTTCCGAAGAAATAGCGGAACGATCGTTTTCAAATTTTGTCTTTGTTAGAGGGATTTGTGTTGTTTTACCTCTGAGCGGCACTTTTTTGCACACCATGGGCTAAATGGCCAGGTCACATGGACCCCGAAGGCTCAGAGAAGGTTGGGGGAGGAGACCCACTGGAACAGCTGTTGGGAGACAGATGGTAGCCTCCCGTCAAAGCCGTCCAACGTGTTCTTTAACGTGCACAAGGTATGGCTCTCCTGCACACGGAGCCACTGCTTAACGTCCCATCCGACGGACGGCGGCCTTTCCGAGCCCATCGGTGTCCCCTACTGACCGCTGGCAGGGCGGGGAAATTTTGCGGAGATAAATCTCAACGCTGACCCAGCTGGGACTCGAACCTGGGAACTACAGATTACGAGTCTGGCGCGCTATCGACTGAGCCACCCCCGCCCCCTTCCTTTGAGTGAATACTAACTCATTGACTGATTGCACCATCGATACGTTTTAGGTTTATTTTCTACTTTTTAGGGCCTTATAGGAAGTTGTAAATTAAAAAATTTAAAAAATACCCAACTCACCTATATTTTATTAAGTAGCTTCGAATTTTTCCAACTTCACAATATTTTGACAAGTTTTTTCGATTTTGCCAATTCTTCTTAATTTCACAAAACCCATCGAAATTTTCCCAACTCGCCTGTATTTTACCAAGTGGCTTTGAATTTTGCCAAGTTGCCTCGATTTTACCAACTCTCTTAGATTTTGCCAACTCGCCGTAATTTTACAGAAAAAAAAAATCAAAATTTTTATGTCTTCGTTGATTTTACCAAGCCACTTCGAATTTTACCAACACTCCTTAATTGTACAAAAACAAACCCAATTTTCACAACGCCTGTATTTTACCAAGTGACACTGAATTTTGCCAACTCCCCTAGAATTTGCCAACTTGTAACAATTTTACAGAAAAAATCCCGATTTTTACATCTCACTTTGAATCTCATCATCACACTTTGAATTTTGACAACTACCCGCCATCCTCTCAGACCTTCTACTATTGCATATAAACTGACAAGCTCCTGTCAGACCTCTGTGGCAAGCAGCTGCTTGAGGGGGTATTTATTTTTTTATTTTATTATCCTAGATTCTAGCAAGAGTTCCCGGTTTTGCCAACTCTCCTTAATATCACAAAGCCAATCCCAATTTTCACAACTCATCTGCATTTTACCAAGTGGTTTTCAATTTTGCCCCTCCCCTAGATTTTGCCACGTTGCTTCAATTTTGTCAACTCTCCTTAATCTTACAAAAGAAATCCCAATTTTTACATTTCAGCTGAATTTGCCATGTCACTTCAAATTTTTCAAACTCCCCAAGATTTGGCCAAGTTTGCTCGTTTTTCCCAACTCTCCTTAATTTCACAAAACCTATCCAAATTTTTACAACTCACCTTAATTGCACAACAACAAACCCAATTTTCACAACGCCTGTATTTTACCAAGTGGTTTCGAATTTTACCAACTGCCCTAGATTTTTGCCAAGTTGCCTTGATTTCGCCAACTCGCCATAATTTTACGGAAATAAATCCCAATTTTTACATCTCACCTGAATTTTGCAAAATTACTCCGAATTTTGACAACTCCCAAAGATTTGCCAACTCGCCATAATTTTACAGAAAAAAATCCCAATTTTTACATCTAACCGGAATTTTGTCAAGTCACCCCGAATTTTGCCAACTCCCCAAGATTTAACCAAGTTGTCCTGATTCTGCCGACTCACCTGTATTTTACTAAGTGGCTTCGAATTTTGCCAACTGTCCTAGATTTTGCCAACTACCCTAGATTTTACCAAGTTGTCTAGAGTTTGCTAATTCCTTTTTTTTAACAAAAAGAATTCAAATTTGTACAACTCACCGGGATTTTGCAAAGTCACTTCGAATTTCGCCAACTCCGATTTACTTTGGGGGGGGACATCCCCCCCCAATAGGTACGCCCCTGCTTTGGTTTTATTGTGAAATTTGGTTTATTGTGAAATTGTGTTTATTTTTGGGTTTTATTGTGAAAATATATATATATTTATATAATGCCTTCGTAACATGTATAGGGAGCTAAGTAGATGCATTTACTTGAACTACGTTTCTGATGATTTGCCCAACTATTCGGCCATGCTCTTTTACTATATTATTGACCAGTAAAAGTTCTTTTACTGGTCCATAGCATCCATTGGCTCAATACGAGAACTCTGTGCTCTAAATTCCAATTTTCGAACAATATTCATCTACTATTTCAAGAATTATTGATGCTGGAACATTTAACAGCAGGCGCTCACATTTTTGCTTTTCGGAAACGACGAAAATGGAAGAATGATCAACACAAAATCCTAAAAAGCTTTTAAGTAAACGATTTCTTGTAACTTTCATTATTTGAGTTTTAATTAACTTTTGGGACAAATGTTCTTATGACTGAGCAGCTCTGCTGTTAAATTAAACTGAAATCTGTTAGATTAAGAATGTAGTTTAAAATCGAGATTTCGAAAGTTTAACCCTTTCACGACTAAGGGAAACATTTTCCCCATTTTAAAATTGGTGATTGTCGTATTTAATTATAACCTTATCTGCATTTTTTATACAGAATGTCAAAATAGAACGTATGCCGAACGCAATTACGTAAACGGGAACGTTTAGAAAACAAAAACAGAACTGTCAGGACGCATAATATATGTACTATGTGCAATGTCCATCTTTGTCTCAGTACCAAAATAAATTGCTTCGCAGAATATCATAATTAGCACATCATTTTGTATAGTAATTTTATTTCATAATTTTGTATTATTTTAGTTAACATTTTGTTCTAATAAACCAATAAATAAAAGACATTGCATAATAAGCCTAACTATAATTTGTGTTACCTTTATAGTCCATTGGGAAAAATATTTCCCATAAAATTCCAAAAAAACTACACATTGTTATGTATTTTTCTTATGATTTTTATTTATTTTACGTCTAAACAAACTAAAATAAACAGTTACATACTAATATTTACTCTTAGAAATCTTATGGTCCTGAAAGGGTTAAAGTAAGTTCTTAACCAGTGGCGGCTCGTAGCTAAAATTAGTGGGGGTGCTGCTCCAGAAAATTTTTAGCCTTTGTTTTAAAATTGTGTAAAAGGAAACAAACATGTATAAAAAGGAAATTTATTCAGAAACTTGATAAAATCCTAAAAGAACAAAATCAATCATTTTTTACTTACTTTAACCTAAATTGTTACAGTTCAAGCTTAATCTATTCATTTAAAAATGAAATCCATTCTTCTTGTTTTAATTTGAGCGAAAAGATCAATAATTTTCTCCTTGATCTCTGGATGACAACTGAGGAAATTTTTCTCCATTGAAAGCACTGCAAGCGAATTTAGTCTTTCCGAATTCATAGTGCTTCTTAGAAAAGTTTTTATTCTTTTCAATGTTGAAATGGTACACGGTTTTTAAGCCCAACACACGCGGAGTAAAAAAAAAACTACCTTCAACCAGCACGCCAGGGTCGGCACTGCGGGAACGACAGTGCTCTCTCTCCCTTGCAGCCTCGCGTGTAACTTCCTATGTGCGCATGCACACAACAGTCAAACACCTCGCCGCTAGTACTGTGAAGCGCACAGTTCCATACAAAGATTTTTGTATCTTTTTCATAAACTGGGGGATGGCTACTGACATTAAGCTTAAGGATTATATATTGTACAAGTATAAAGAAAGAATTAAAGAAAAAAGGACTCATTATATTAAATGTTATCGATAATATCAAGTTGAAATTGGGGGTGCTGCAGTTCCACAGTGCCTATACGCGAGCCGCCACTGGTCTTAACTTTATCTCCAGAAACATTTTTCCGTAAAGAATTTATTTTCAAAACTTTGGGAAACTTTGGGAAAGATTTCAAAACTTTGGATTTGGTTTTATGAATGGAATTTTCCATTCATAAAACTCTGACGTCTCATAATATAGTGTTAAGGTTGACTCAGTCGATAGCGCGCCAGATTGGTTGGATTGGATTGTTTTACCTCTGAGCGGCACTTTTTTGAACACCATGGGCTAAATGGCCAGGTCACATGGACCCCGAAGGCTCAGAGAAGGTTGGGGGAGGGGACCCACTGGAACAGCTGTTGGGAGACAGATGGTAGCCTCCCGTCAAGGCCATCCAGCGTGTTCTTTAACGTGCACAGGGTATGGCTCTCCCGCACACGGGGCCGAAAATAGATGTTTAAATGGATTTGAATATAATCTTTAACCCTTTAAATGTCGGAAGTTGAGTAAGCGCCAGATTGGTTGGATTGGATTGTTTTACCTCTGAGCGGCACTTTTTTGCACACCATGGGCTAAATGGCCAGGTCACAAGGACCCCGAAGGTTGGGGGAGGGGACCCACTGGAGCAGCTGTTTGGAAACAGAAGGTAGCCTCTCGTCAAGGCCATCCAGCGTGTTCTTTAACGTGCACAGGGTATGGCTCTCCCACACACGGGGTCACGGCTTAACGTCCCATCCGACGGACGGCGGCCTTTCCAAGCCCATCGGTGTCCCCTACTGACCGTGGGCAGCGTGGGGAATTTTGCGGAGATAAATCTCAACGCTGACCCAGCTGGGACTCGAACCTGGGAACTACAGATTACGAGCCTGGCGCGCTACGGACTGAGCCACCCCCGCCCCGCGCCAGATTGGTAAACTGATATTCTTAAGTTCTAGTTCTTATTGTACTTCAGTTGAGATTATCTCCATTAACCTCAGCCCTACCTTTAGGGAGAAAAGGGACACTTATGAGTTTCGAATGACTGCCGTCCTTTGGAAGGGGCATTAAACCATGGCCCTGCGCACAGGAGAACCATACTCTGAACATGTTAAAGAACATGCTGAATGGCCTTAAGGGGTAATTTATTTCCTAATAGGTGTCTGGTCCCGTCCCTTAACCAACTGTGAACTTTTGGGGGTATTTATGACCTGTCAATTGAGTCCATAGGGTGCACAAAAGTGCCACTCGAAGTAAAACAACAACTCAGACTGTATATACAAAGTTCCCTTCAGAAGTAAATCAGCACAACCCAGCTCTGACTTCTTGGGGACTCTTGTAACCTGGCCATTTAGCACACTGTGAGGAAAAGAAAAAATCGTGCCTCTCACAGGTTGAAACAAACACGGAAAATTCTTTTAGTGATATAGCGTACATCTGTTTATCTTTCTTGCTTTTCGAATAACGCCACGTGTTGTTAGCGACATCTCACTTGACAACAAGCGAAGGTTCGAGATGGGAACATGATGGCTTTCTGAACGGAAATCCCGAATGATGAGATCTCGAGCGACTCCTCCTCCTCTTCCTCTGCTGTGTGATGACTGAGGATGCTGTTACCAAAATAGCAACTCATGGACACGGTGGCGTACTCGATGTGACTTAAGTCATCTCGTGTGCAGAGGCCAAACGAATTGGAAAACGAGGAACAACTTACGAGCTTGGGTTTTGCTTTAGGTTTGGCGCCAATTCTCACTTCATTTAGCAGATGGAATCTGTATTTCCGTGTTACAAAGTGAATGAGAGTGTTAGCTCAATCTCTGTTTAGTTTTCTTTTTGTTTCTGCTTCTTCTGATGGTTATTATTGCTGCAATGGACGGAGAATATTGTAATTCTTAAAAGGTTAGGCTGGTTTATCTCTGGGAGGGACTGTTTTTTGAGGAAAAATGGGCTAAGTGGCCTGGTTACAAGAACTCTAAGGTCTCAGAACTGGTCAGAGGAAGGCGATTCATTGGGAAGATGTTATTCTTGCACATAGGACCAACACAAATAGATGGGGAGGGTTGTTTTACTTCTGAGCGGCACTTTTTTGCATACAATGGGCTAAATCGCCAGGTTACAAGGACCCCGATGGCTCAGAGAAGGTTGGGGGAGGGGACCCACTGGAACAGCTGTTGGGAGACAGATGGTAGTCTCCCGTCAAGGCCATCCAGCGTGTTCTTTAACGTGCACAAGGTATGGCTCTCCCGCACACTGAGGCAGAGCTTAACGTCCCATCCGACGGACGGCGGCCTTTTCAAGGCCATCGGTGTCCCCTACTGACCGTGGGCAGGGCAGGAATTTTTCGGAGATAAATCTCAACGCTGACCCAGCTGGAACTCGAACCTGGGAACTACAGATTACGAGCCTGGAGCGCTACCGACTAAGCCACCCGGTCCAATAGTTGGGCCATTTGTTCTAGGCTCCTGGCCAAGGGAGAACCAAAGATACATGTCATTGTCAAATTATATGACAAACAAATGCGAATAATGTATAAATTGTAAACACTGGACATAAATTGTTTTTATTATACTAGTATAATTTAAAATCTGTCTTAATAAATGATGCAAAGTATTTATTACGGTATTCGGAGTGGGAGGCCCACATTTGTGACTGACCCGAGCACCATTTCACACATCTCAAGCTATGCACAGGACCACAGCTCAACGTTTCATCTGATGGACGGTGGACTTCCCAAGTATATCAGAGGGCGTGCCTCTGTACGAAAAACGAATACAATCTGTCTTCGGATGTGCATTACAGTACGAACCACCTCGAGGAAGTGGATAAGAAAATGGAGACAGTTCCATGTAATGTCGACACTGAGTCGGGTTGGGTTGTTTTACCTCTGAGCTGCATTTTTTTGCACACCATGGGCTAAATGGCCAGGTCACACGGACCCCGAAGGCTCAGAGAAGGTTGGGGGAGGGGACCCACTGGGACAGCTGTTGGGAGACAGATGGTAGTCTCCCGTCAAGGCCATCCAGCGTGTTCTTTAACGTGCACAGGGTATGGCTCTCCCGCACACGGGCACGGCTTAACGTCTCATCCGACGGACGGCGGCCTTTCCAAGCCCATCGGTGTCCTCTACTGACCGCGGGCAGAGCGGGGAATTTTGCGGAGATAAATCTCAACGCTGACCCAGCTGGGACTCGAACCTGGGAACTACAGATTACGAGCCTGGCGCGCTACCGACTGAGCCACCCCCGCCCCGTAGACTAAAGGAAGATGGGTGAGAAAAATTTTAGTAAAGTTTAATAAAATAATAATTTATTCCATGCAGAGGGTTACAGTAAAGCCAAGGTACAGGTAATTTTGGATACTAATTAAAACATTCAAGTGATTTGATGATGACCAACCATAAAATGGTTGTTAATATTTGAATTTTAGATAATTTTAATTAACTTTACCGATTTATTATTTTAAATGATTAAGATTCCCAGATTCAACTCTTGGAATATTGAACGAATATTTTTGAAAAATCGGGATTTAGGACAAATTCATCTTAATCTTATTTAACTTCGTTAGACCTTGTATACATTATCTTTTAGATTTTTTTTTAAACACAGAAGAGGTGCATGTGATCTTGCAATGTTTGTAAAATGTTGACCAATCTGTAATATACAGGAATGTATTGGAAACTGGTGCTATAGTATGTATGTATTATTGTATGTAGTTTCTACGTTGGTATAATAGAAACTACATTGAAGATAACTGTGGCTGATGCTATGTCTCAGCCATTTTCTCATATCATGGCAAAATGCAGATGAATAAGAATTCTTTTCTTTTCCTTTCCTCTCTACTACATTGGGGCGGGGGTGGCTCAGTCGGTAGCGCGCCAGGCTCGTAATCTGTAGTTCCCAGGTTCGAGTCCCAGCTGGGTCAGCGTTGAGATTTATCTCCGCAAAATTCCCCGCCCTGCCCACGGTCAGTAGAGGACACCGATGGGCTTGGAAAGGCCGCCGTCCGTCGGATGGGAAGTTAAGCCGTGGCCCCGTGTGCGGGAGAGCCATACCCTGTGCACGTTAAAGAACACGCTGGATGGCCTTGACGGGAGGCTACCATCTGTCTCCCAACAGCTGTTCCAGTGTTGGAAGAGAAATTCTTCTCTGAGACTCTTCTCTGAGCCTTCAGGGTCCATATGACTTCGGGGTCATATGGACCCCGAAGGCTCGGAGAAGGTTGGGGGTCCCCTCCCCCAACCTTCTCTGAGCCTTCGAGGTCCATATGACCTGACCATTTAGCCCATGGTGTGCAAAAAAGTGCCGCTCAGAGGTAAAACAACCCAACTCTACTACATTTTGAGATTTCAGAATTTGAAACTTTTGGGATAGTTTCTACGCTATAAGGTACGTGTGCTTAATTTCGATGCAATGATGGAAAAAAAATAATTTTTGTCTATCCATTTTAATTTGGTTATAAACTGATAGGTCGCAGACCTATTGATTTTATTGATTTTAATTTTTTTATATACTGTATTTCATTTCTATCTTGATGCAACCACTTTGTGTCTGAAGGAGATGTCATCGGAGGTTAATGGGTGCAACATCTCCGTTGCGAATTTCATTCAGGGTTCCGTTTCATCTGTTTACATTGGTTGCCGAGAGGAAACTTGGCTGATGTACGGAGACGAGAGGTGTCTTGTGAAACAATTTCACCTCGCCCCAAAAGCAGACATTGACCTTCCAGAGGAATGCGAGTGCTGGCTGGCAGCAGAGCTCCATCTCACTTGTGAAATATGGAAATGGAGTCGGGTTTTGCCCAGGGCTCGGTTCTGATTGGCCCTTTTTGGTCGAGAGTTCCCAGGGTTGCCAGAAAGATATTGTCACGCTCGACCCGGGAGAAACAGTTCGGTGTGGGTTGATCAGACTAACAGACCAGGGTTTGGTCTTTTTCTATCTTTCTTTTGCTCTCTTTGCTAAGTCCAACTTTAGTGAAATTCACTGGACTGACTTTTAGGCCATGATTTAGGGAGGGAAAGTGTTAAATTAGACATCTCTTAAATTAGTGAGATGATAAACTTTTACCTAAGTATGTTAGGCGAAATTTAAAGAAATTTGCTTTGCTTGGGAAAAACCACGATCAGAGAAATCTGGAGTGGGTGTTTCATGAAAATTTACGCCGTGTGCACATCACAATAACTTAGCAGAATACAGTTCTCGTTCCGGAGAAACTTCAAAATGGTAGAGTTATTTTAATTTAACTTACTCTGCTTGTTGTCACTTTCACTTTTAAGTTTTATTTTCATTATTTTGTTTGAATGTTGTTCGAACTTAAGCTTACCTGAATGGAGTGAGTACTTAGTCAATTAATTGTAATGTAAAATCGTCCACCTTTATAAGCCAGTGGTGGAACTTTGTTAAGTGTTGAATTTAAATAAATTCAAAATTTTTGTTATTGTTCAAACAAAAATTGGGTCTTGGTCAATCATGTGAAATCTCTTACTCGTCGCAACTACAGTTAGAGAATACGGAACTGCGTATTGCTAGCTTGTAGATTGTTCCTGGTTCGAATCTAAAATCTTCTTTCGGCCACTCTTTCAAAAATATTTGTTTGAAGGCATTAAATTTCGAAGTCAGATCATCAAGTTATTGACATGCAGTTCTAGATAAGATAATTATTTTAGTAAACGCGGAACATTTTAAGTTCATACCGTATGCCTCGAAGAGGAAAAAGTTGCGGGTGACAAACTGGCGTCCTTGCGACAGGACCAGGTTGAGTGGAGATAAACGATTATTAAAACAGAACCAGGTTGAGTAGATAGGTAAACAGATTATTAAATTGATAAATAATCTCAAATTTTTGTTGTGACGAAAAATTGGAATATTTGCGAGAAATCAAGTGTATCAAGAGTATATTAAAGTAAGATAATTCTGTTAGAAAGTGACAACAATCAATTTGCATTAAGGGTATTGAATTTGTTTCCAATTCTGATTAAGTTGATTAGAGTTAAGATATAATTATTCCCAGCTCATGTTAATGCTGAGAAAAAGATTTTAAGAAAAGTTTAGCATATTAAGTACTAAATTTTAGTTATAAAGTAGAAAATAAATTTTAGTGTGTAAAATTTTGGGGAAAAAAAAATGGCACAAGCTTCGTCACCCACCACAACTGAAACATCAGATCCTCCCACGATTAATATAGAAACCCAGGAAGTCCCTAGTGCGAACAATGGAAACAACAGTGCCCAAAACTCTTTTGCGAACATTGCCGGATTCATTAATTTGGTTCCTGTCTATAATGCCACAGATCCTGGCGGGACGGCTGAACAATTTTTCGAAACTGTGTCAGAAGTGTCGAAAATCGCAGGATGGTCGAATCAGGTCGCATTAACCGTTATAAAATCTAAATTCAGGGGAAAGGCGATGGAATTTTTAACTGAGTCTTCTGAGCTCAGGAAAGAAACACAATTGGGAAATTTTCAGAAGTGTGTAATAGATAGATTCGATGCAAAGGAACCTCTTTCGGTGAGACTTCATAAGTTCACCACAGCAAAACAAACTATTCAGGAAGATGTGATAACGTACTCCACTAGATTGAGAGCTTTGGTGCATAAATATATGCCACAAAAATCGGAGGAATCACAGGAAGTGAAAACGCTTCGAGATCAAACACTTTTATGTCAATTTGTCGCGGGACTTTCGGATAAAGTCAAACGACCTGTATTGAGCAGGAATCCCCTTAATTTTGATCAAGCTCTAGATTTTGCTGTGCAGGAACAACAAAATAATTTGTTAATGTCCAAAACGAGAGAAGTAAATGCAATACAGGGAAATAAAAATGTAAATGATTCCGAGTCAATATACGTAATTATGGAGGAACTGAGGTACAAGTGTGATAAAACGGATAAAACACTTCAACTTTTGACCGAACAGATTCAGAACATGGGAATTAATGCAGTAGATTCGAAAACTACACCTGGGGAATATAGAAATCATAATACATACATTCCCCAGACACAAGTAAAAGAAACTTTCTGTAGTATGCAGTCAGAAAGAGGTGAACCTCAAGTTTTTCGCAGGAGAGTTAATTTTGGGAGAAACTCTCCCCAACAAACTCCAAGATGGACAAACTCGCAGACAGTTTGTTTTTCTTGTCGTGGAAAGGGACATATTGCGAGGAATTGTACAAAAAGAATTAACCCAAAATTTCCTGAAGTCAGAAATCGTAATGTGCCTCTTCAAATTTCTGTATTTGGACAAAGTAGAGAAAATCCCAGATTTTGTGTGCCAAATACGAGAGGAGATAGGAAATTTCCCATTGCAAGGAATGATCCAGACCAACAAATGAACTATCAAATCGATAGGTGCACAAATGCTAATTCTAATCCTTTAAACGCAGAGGGAGTCGAACAAAGCAGGGCGTATCGGCTCCAGAGAAAGGAATAATAAATTTCCCTGCAGTTAGGTTCATCGCAACAAAACATGATTCACATCTTCCCATTGTGAAAGGATCATCTGGGAATGTTCCCCTTCGCATACTCGTTGACACGGGAGCGTCGGTTTCTCTCATGAATATGAGAACATTTAAAAGAATTTGTGCTAAAATGCCAGTGAGACGGATCCAAACAGATGTTAAAATATTCGGAATAACAGGTGAATCTTTGCCGATTGAAGGATGCTATGAAATCCAGTTTGAACTCTCTGGCAAATCTTTCAGGTATCCGATTTTTGTGACACGACAGGAAATGAGCAAACAGTACAATACTCTGTTTGGGATAGATTTGTTAAGGCATCACCGATTTAATTTTGATGTGGGAAGAGGAATTTTAACAGTAACTGGGAACACAGTCAAAAGGAAAATGAATGATGGAGGTGCTCATGTAAATTGTATTTCTACTGTACCCAAAAAGAAAAAATTTGCTAGGATTATAAGAAAGGAAAGAATTTTTCCTAGAACCGAAAGGATAATTTCTGTCCAGCTTGAAGACATATATCCTTTTCGAAATAAAGACATTGTTCTAGTTCAACCCAATGAACAGAATCGATTCAAAGATTTCTGTGTCGCTAGATCAGTGAATACTCTTAACGCTGATGGTACACTGAGTGTTAGGGTAGCAAACCTTTCTTCCGAACCAGTGTGGTTAAATAAGGGATCTAAACTGGTAACTGTTGAACCAGTCAAAGTTAGACACACTGATGTTCCCAAATGTAGAAACAAGAGAGTTAAACCTCTGTCTGCAGATGATTTTAAATTGCAACACACAACCCCACCACAATTTTCGTATGCAGATGTTCAAAACTATTCGGAACAATTTGTGGGAAGGATGCAACGTGCATATGAAATTGTTAAAGAAAATCTTGAACAAGCGTCTGAAAAACAACATTTGCAAAGAAGTAAGATAGCGAAAGATAAACAAATAAAATTAGGTTCCTCAGTTTATCTATATACCCCAGTAGTAAAACCAGGACGAAGTAAGAAGTTAGCGAGACTGTCCAGTGGACCATACAGGGTCACAAAACAGCTCTCACCTGTCACGTTTGAGATTTCTTTGATTCGCGACCCGAAAAAAGTGAAGATTGTACACGTGGATCGTTTGTTTAAAGCAAAGATACACAGACCATTTGAGGAATTTGTAGGTGAAGAGGAATCCAAAACCTTGCACAGATTGCCAGAAAGGGAACTAATAATTAAGAATCGCATCGATCAAATTTGGGAAGAAGTAGACAGAGCAGAGGATGAAGGATTTCACATTACAACGTATGGAGGACGACAGAGAAAACAACCTGTAATGACGGAGGAACAATCAATCGAATCCTTACCTGTTAAGATACCACTAACACTATTGCAAAGGGATGAGTATTCTGGAAAAGACCAGAGTTCACAGACTATACCCAAAGTTGTAGAAACAGAGACACGACAAACGTCTAGATATAATCTACGACCTAGGGATGCCTTCGGAAGAGTTCAATCTCTACAATGCTTCGAAGATTGGTTAGAAAGTGAGAACTCACAAGTTCACGAAGAAGCCGACTTTGAAGAATCTTCTAGTGCACAACCCATGATACTGCTTGCTTCAGAAGAGAAATTACCCGACGAAATTGAATTGGCATCTTCAGAAGAAAATATACAATGTGATCGGAACCTGGAAGAATGCACATATAATGAATCGTTCCGCTATGGCGTGAATGAGATCGATTGAATGAGCATTAGAGAACTTCAGAGAAAACCAGAGAAAGGACTATATCTTTTCACTATGAACTTTCTCTCTAATTGTTTTGGTTCCACTTCTAAAAAAAAGAAGCTCTTTCCAACTTGTGAAATCTTCCGTTCTGACTCTTAGTTCACTTGAGCCAGGCGCCGGTGCATCTGGACTAACTAGTCAGAATTTCCCTTCTTCTATTTCTTCAACTGCGAGAAAAACTGTGGCTAATCTTTTCTTGTGGATGTGCAAGGAGCCGAGCAAACAAGAATTATCTACGGAGACAGAAAGGGTCTCTGGAGAAAAATGGGTGAAGTGCCAGAACTGTTAAAGAATATATTAACTTGTAACTAAGGGTAGAATTTTATTTAAGTAGAAATTGATTAAACATTTTGGAAATTATGTAAACATTTGTTTTGAGTTAGTGGAGGAATGTCAGAGATGTGGTGTGTCTTCAAAGTTAAATAAGTATTTTAACTAAAGAAATTGTTTAAAGTGTATGACAGTGATTTATATTGGAGAGTTGAATTTATGTTATTAGTCTATGAAGAGAACGTAGATCCAACTTCGAGATAAGAGCACAGGTCAGTCAGTAAACTTGCGGTATATCGTATTACTCTGCAGCAGCCCCGTGGCTGAGGAGAGAGTAACGAACGAAACTACAGAGATGACGTAACGGGGATGGAAAGAATTGAACTTTGCCTGCATCTCGATTAGCTGTGAAGTTTAGGAGCAAATTTTGGCTCAGTGCCAATAGAAATAAGGTTTCGACTGTGATGATGCCTTATAGTAGCTTAGAAGAGGACTCTTTCGCTCTCTTTTTCTAAGGAAATTAATTTTTGTTTATCTTCTTTCTTGGAGGAGTCAACACATGGGAATAACACGACTTAGGGGGGTGAGTATAAATTTGCCGGATGATTGTGGAAGTCCGACCACATCGATGGCCCATATCAAATGGTCTCTGTGACGGTGAAAGGGGTGATGACAATTAACTCTGGTAGAAGAGTGTGAGGATGATAAAGGTGAGTAAGGATTTGAATCCACTCACAAGTTTCGCTTTCAGATGTTTCAAGCTCATTTTTGATTGGAGACGTCTCCCTATACATGTAGCAAGCCCAAACTGCATGGGTTCAGACGGATGTGTAGCAAACTGTGTTTACCCTTTGACATGGGATGCTAGTCTGGACAGGGGAGGAAGACGGAAGGACCCGCTTATCATTCTATGGTAGTCCTGGAAGTGGAATCTTTCCGTCCCCACTTTTCTTTTCTGGCTATAAAGTTAAAAGATTTTTTTTTGGGAAACAGGGTAAACATAACACATAAATTTTAGAATTTTTGACAGAACATTGGTATCCTCATAAGAAAGATGTGCACTGATTTGTTTTCTTTTAACAATGTATTAATTTGAAATTTTATGATAATTTTGAGAAGATGGAAACTAGGAAAGATGGTTGATGTGGGTTATTCTAAGTTGAAGAGAGATGATTTTTCTGCTTGTAAGATCAGACAAATCTAAGTTGTCCTATATATTATATTACAAATATTTACGATGTGTAAATTAAAAGTATATTACATCATTTATAATCAATATTTATCTTGCCATCTATCATAAATATGCTATTGTTCTGCTTATAAGTGGATATTGATATATAGAGTTAGTTACCATGTTTTAAACATTTGCATTGAATATTTTGTCATAAACAAATAGATATTAAGAGTAATTTTATGTGTTTATATATATGAATGGAATTATTCTACTCACGCTTTTCATTTTTCTTTTGTTTCCGGTGTTTAAATGTTGGAGAAATATTGTGTGATACGTGAAGAAACTGGGAATTCTTCTCTAATCGAAAGCACCAGTTCAACAAAATTTTATGTTGTTTTTTTTGAAGAAAACCAGAAAATTGTTGTGATGGAGAGAATTATTCGAAATTTCAAAACCTGGTACCACTCCAAAATTTTCATTTCGGAATGTAATAAGTGACGACACACAGGGTGTTGGCTTGTTTTTAAGAAGGGAGGAATGATAGGTCGCAGACCTATTGATTTTATTGATTTTAATTTTTTTTATATACTGTATTTCATTTCTATCTTGATGCAACCACTTTGTGTCTGAAGGAGATGTCATCGGAGGTTAATGGGTGCAACATCTCCGTTGCGAATTTCATTCAGGGTTCCGTTTCATCTGTTTACATTGGTTGCCGAGAGGAAACTTGGCTGATGTACGGAGACGAGAGGTGTCTTGTGAAACAATTTCACCTCGCCCCAAAAGCAGACATTGACCTTCCAGAGGAATGCGAGTGCTGGCTGGCAGCAGAGCTCCATCTCACTTGTGAAATATGGAAATGGAGTCGGGTTTTGCCCAGGGCTCGGTTCTGATTGGCCCTTTTTGGTCGAGAGTTCCCAGGGTTGCCAGAAAGATATTGTCACGCTCGACCCGGGAGAAACAGTTCGGTGTGGGTTGATCAGACTAACAGACCAGGGTTTGGTCTTTTTCTATCTTTCTTTTGCTCTCTTTGCTAAGTCCAACTTTAGTGAAATTCACTGGACTGACTTTTAGGCCATGATTTAGGGAGGGAAAGTGTTAAATTAGACATCTCTTAAATTAGTGAGATGATAAACTTTTACCTAAGTATGTTAGGCGAAATTTAAAGAAATTTGCTTTGCTTGGGAAAAACCACGATCAGAGAAATCTGGAGTGGGTGTTTCATGAAAATTTACGCCGTGTGCACATCACAATAACTTAGCAGAATACAGTTCTCGTTCCGGAGAAACTTCAAAATGGTAGAGTTATTTTAATTTAACTTACTCTGCTTGTTGTCACTTTCACTTTTAAGTTTTATTTTCATTATTTTGTTTGAATGTTGTTCGAACTTAAGCTTACCTGAATGGAGTGAGTACTTAGTCAATTAATTGTAATGTAAAATCGTCCACCTTTATAAGCCAGTGGTGGAACTTTGTTAAGTGTTGAATTTAAATAAATTCAAAATTTTTGTTATTGTTCAAACAAAAATTGGGTCTTGGTCAATCATGTGAAATCTCTTACTCGTCGCAACTACAGTTAGAGAATACGGAACTGCGTATTGCTAGCTTGTAGATTGTTCCTGGTTCGAATCTAAAATCTTCTTTCGGCCACTCTTTCAAAAATATTTGTTTGAAGGCATTAAATTTCGAAGTCAGATCATCAAGTTATTGACATGCAGTTCTAGATAAGATAATTATTTTAGTAAACGCGGAACATTTTAAGTTCATACCGTATGCCTCGAAGAGGAAAAAGTTGCGGGTGACAAAACAAAGCGTATTTAAATGAAAAAAATTTTCGTTCTATTAGAAAAAGTCTAATTTGAAGGGGTTAAACAGTTATTGAAGTCCGAAACTGACCCACTGTTGGCAGAGCACAGAATGGTTTCCGTTACATTTTTCTGTCCAGTACCACCTACCTAGAAGACATGGATAGAGAAGCTTTTTTAGGTCAAGAGCCAAAACAGCAGAAAAAAAGGTAAACCAACAAATTTTGAGAGCCACAAATTTTAATCTGTATTTGGTCAAAATCAGAACAGGAAAAAAAAAACTGCAGATTATTTTACTAACAAAAATAAAACCATAACTTTAAAATAGATAAATATTCAAGTGTATACAATAAAATGTTTGAAAAGAATTATTAAAAATCTACCATTCATCAAGGTGACTTTCGAGTCCGAGTTATCTCGAACAATTTAATCTAATTTGAAGCATATTTAGGGAATTTGAATTGAATCAATGCTTTCAAACTATCATCTGCCAATCTATTTTAGTGCTTGGTTCTTAAGCAAATCATTAAAAGTTTTTCATGAATGAAAAAGCGTCAAGAGCTCCCTTTTTAGAGTGCTGAGAGCCGCATGCGGATCCGAAGGGGACGGGGGTGGCTCAGTCGGTACCGCGCCAGGCTCGTAATCTGTAGTTCCCAGGTTCGAGTTCCAGCTGGGTCAGAATTGAGATTTATCTCCGCAAAATTCCCCGCCCTGCCCACAGTCAGTAGGGGACACCGATGGGCTTGGAAAGGCCGCCGTCCGTCGGATGGGACGTTAAGCCGTGGCACCGTGTGCGGGAGAGCCATACCCTGTGTACGTTAAAAAACACGCTGGATGGTCTTGACGGGAGGCTACCATCTGTCTCCCAACAGCTGTTCCAGTGGGTCCCCTCCCCCAACCTTCCTGAGCCTTCGGGGTCCATATGACCTGGCCATTTAGCCCATGGTGTGCAAAAAAGTGCCGCTCAGAGGTAAAACAACCTGACCCAAGCCGCTCCGAAGTCGACGGTTACCAGCCCCTGATCTAGCAGGAGACATGGCAAATAGGACCACTAAGTATTAAAGAAATAAATTTCACGAAATGTAACAAATCCCGGCTGTAAATAATAATATGCAAGTTAACTGGAGCATAATGACGATATCGGAATATATAAAACTGCTTTATTGTTTATTCCTAAGCAGAAATATTTTGTTGTTTGATCCTATTTAAGAAGAGCCGAAACCTCGAATAAATTATTAACAGAAGTTAACAGGCATAGTGAAATTTGATTTGTGTTAGTACAGTCGCTCAAAAAAGTATCCGAACACTACGGTTGAGTACAGAAATCAGAAAACAATATCTGGCATTGATTTTTTTAGAAATTAGTCATCTGGCAACCTTCGTGTCACGTGACACGAAGGTTGCCAGATCACTAATTTCTAAAAAAATCGTTGCCAGATATTTTTTTCTGATTTCTGTAATCTACCGTAGTGTTTGGATACTTTTTTGAGCGACTGTAGGTGGTCATATTATTTTGATACTAGATCGTGTGGGCTCACTCACGGAAATATTGAGCGTGTGCAGTTACCGTTCACAGCAAACTGGAGCGTGTGCAGTAACTGCACATGCTCCAGTATACATATGTGTACAGTTGCTGTACACGATCCAGATATTTTTCCTGAATTCTGTAATCACGTGACACGAAGGTTGCCAGATCACTAATTTCTAAAAAAAATCGTTGCCAGATATTTTTTCTGAATTCTGTAATCAGCCATAGTGTTCGAATACTTTTTTGAGCGACTGTACCATAATTTTGAGGCCCTTGAAAGGCAGCATTGCTTTACGAAGAGATCTACTGAAGTTATTCAGGTAAGACTGATGGTTTAAAGACATTACACTTATCCCTCGATATACACGGTACTCAGTTCACACAATTTTGGCTTTGCACGGTCAAAAAATGCAACCAGTTTCGATTTACACGGTACTGACTGAGATTTTCTTTCTATGTACGTCTCAGTCAGTACCGTGTAAATCGAAACTGGTTGCATTTTTTGACCGTGCAAAGCCAAAATTATGTGAACTGAGTACCGTGTAAATCGAGGAATAGGTGTATTTTGTTGTGTAAGGGACCTGGGTTCGAGCCCCGGTATTAGGCATGGATGTGTGTGTCGTTTTCCTGCTGAGGTCCTGCCATCCTCTCAGATCTCCTACTGTGGCATATAAACTGACAGGCTCCTGTCAGACCTCTGTGGCAAGCAGCTGCTTGAGGGGGTATTTATTTTTTTTTATTTTTTATAATATATATATCTTTCATGCAGGACTGGATCTAAGGGTCATTACCTCTCTTCTGAAAATTTCCCATTATCAGCCTTCTGAAAGAGGGGCATGGATCGCTCTTTCATGGCTCTTTCAGAATTCTAATAAGAGTAAAAAAGGCAAAAAATAATGAGTTATTGATATTTCATGCATTTTTAATTTCTTTTTCAAAGACCTATATCATGACCTCATATCATGATATATAATATAACAATTAATCTGAAAGGTCGAATAGGAGACTGAAAATGAAGGGAAACTGAAAAAGAAACAGATAATAAATAACGTATATGAAAACAAAGCTAAAAGTAAATCTAAAGTACACTATAAGCAATGTAATTTCGTTAAAATTATTTTAATGAGAATTCGCTTCCCCAAAGTTGGACCTCTATACGTTCTTTTTTTCTTTTAGAAATTTAATTTTCATCAGTAGCCGCGGGTCGTAGTTTGTTCGAGCCTTTCCTTGATGGCAGATTTCCATCTCTCTCTTGACAGCTTTCCAGCAGATTTCTGGGGTGGGGGTGGCTCAGTCGGTAGCGCGCCAGGCTTGTAATCTGTAGTTCCCAGGTTCGAGTCCCAGCTGGGTCAGCGTTGAAATTTATCTCCGCAAAACTCCCGCCTTGCCCACGGTCAGTAGGGGACACCGATGGGCTTGGAAAAGCCGCCATCCGTCAAATGGGACGTTAAGCCGTGGCCCCGTCATATCCGCCCTGCCCACGGTCAGTAGGGGACACCGATGGGCTTGGACAGGCCGCCGTCCGTCGGATGGGACGTTAAGCCGTGGCCCCGTGTGCGGGAGAGCCATACCCTGTGCACGTTAAAGAACACGCTGGATGGCATTGACGGGAGACTACCATCTGTCTCCCAACAGCTGTTCCAGTGGGTCCCCTCCCCCAACCTTCTCTGAGCCTTCGGGGTCCTTATGACCTGGCCATTTAGCCCATGGTGTGCAAAAAAGTGCCGCTCAGAGGTAAAACAACCCAACCCAGCAGATTCCTTACCCAGCTTTGAGCTCTTGGTTATTTGGAGAATTACTGCCCATTATGTGCATGAAATTTCCCCTCAGAGATAAAAAAAAAACGCGATTCCCATTTAAATCTACTTCTAATAACTGATTACTGTTCAGTTCTTCATTCATCTACAACATTTTCATCACCACTCTTCAAATTAACCCCCTCTCGATTCTCAAACCTCTCCGCTGTTAGTAAAACTGATTACGGACGTGATGCTGATGAAACATTATTTCTCACTTAATGCAACATCATTATAATAATTCCGAGCTTTTGACCATTAATAACTGATTTACGGCTAGGGGTCAAAGTGTCAAAGACGGAAACTCTCCAAACAACGCTTTCGCCATTCCTCTAAGCCGAAATGATGATGTTAGCACTCCGTCGACTTCCGATCTTCTTTTTCATTCCGCTCGCTTCCGAAGATCGTGCTACGTGCTCGTAGACTGCGGATTTGATCTCTCCATCTCTCCGTGGATGCTGCCCTTGGGAAGGATTATATATATGTAAAAAAATCCGAAGCCGCTAAGAGACGGAAGGTTTTTTATTGCTGCTCGGGAGACTGCAAGGCTTTCGCTCCGCTGGCATCTGTTGTTAAAAGTCCTCACCTCTGCTCACCTGCTTCTTCAATTGGCACTTTACTGGGTGAGGAAGAATCGCGCGGACTTTATATCTTCAAGGGAGATTGTGAACGACGGAATCTTGCAGCAAATGCCTCGTCTTCGTTCTGTATGGAGTTAGAATCTGAGAGCAATTTCTGAGATCGTTTCAGGGAATGGACTGTAGAAGAGCAGTAGTTAAATGGAGTGAATATTTGTCTTTCCAATTGGTTTTATTCTGGCCTATAAATATCTATAGGAATGAACATAAAAGAGTTGGGTTGGGTTGTTTTACCTCTGAGCGGCACTTCTTTGCACACCATGGGATAAATGGCCAGGTCACAAGGACCCCAAAATGGCTCAAAAGGTTGGAGGAAGAGGACCCACTGGACAGCTCTTGGGAGACAGATGGTAGCATCCCTTCAAGGCCATCCAGCATGCTCTTTAACGTGCACAAAGTATGGCTCTGCAGCACACGGGATCGCAGCTTTACATCACATCCGATGGACGACAGTCTTTCCAGGCCCAGCGGCTTCTTTTATCTGACCAAGGGCAGGATGTGGGTTTAGCGGAGATAAATTCATTCACAGTTGGATCTCGAACATAACAAATGAAGTTTACGAGCCTGACACGCTACCGATTGAGCCACTCATCTTCTCGCTGATAGGAGACAGAAGAATGCCTCTCGTGAAGGCCATCTAGCGCTTTTTTTTTAACGTGCACAATTGCAGAACAAGTTTTTAAAATCGGGAAGATAATTTATGAGCACATTGCATAATGAAATTTTCACTACTATGAAAAGCTATGCTACCATATTCAAGACGGTTTTGTTTTGAAACCAATAAGGTCTTACTGTTATGGGGCGGGGTGGCTCAGTCGGTAGCGCGCCAGGCTCGTAATCTGTAATTCCCAGGTTCGAGTCCCAGCTGGGTCAGCGTTGAGATTTATCTCCGCAAAATTCCTCGCCCTGCCCACGGTCAGTAGGGGACACCGATGGGCTTAGAAAGGCCGCCGTCCGTAGGATGGGACGTTAAACCGTGGCCCCGTATGTGGGAGAGCCATACCCTGTGCCCGTTAAAGAACACGCTGGATGGCCTTGACGGGAGGCTACCATCTGTCCCCCAACAGCTGTTCCAGTGGGTCCCCTCCCCCAACCTTCTCTGAGCCTTCGGGGTCCATGTGACCTGGCCATTTAGCCCATGGTGTGCAAAAAAGTGCCGCTCAGAGGTAAAACAACCCAACCCAACTGTTACAACTTCCTTTGAAGAACTGTATCCCAATAAACGAAACTATTGGCAAAGCTTCTCCATTTTAATTTCAACGCTCAGAGAGCGTAGATTCAAAGCTAGTGGTTTATTAGAGGCCGTTCGCTAATATTCTATGAAGCACTTGCCGAACATGCATGAACGCCTCGCCAGAAGTCTCCGCGAATGCCAGCTGAAATCATTTGGTTCGTGATTAATTCCTTCGTAGCTCATATTAATCAGCATCTGAATTGTTAACAGTGTGGGCGCCTGCTCATCAGAATCTCACGCTCTCCATCCGAACAGACACGCCATTCGCATCTTCCCATCGAGTCCAATTAGAGAGTCAGCGTGATGCAATTGGGCTGACCTTGCATGACGTCACGTCACAGAGTGACGTCAGAAACCGAAGCTGACGAATCGCATAGCACGGAAAAATTTTCAACTCTGGAAAGGAGAGATTTCAAGGGTTCTTTTTCTTGGTATCTTATATTCTAAATTGATCGTGAAATGGGGAGACTGTGAGACTGCGCAGTTGACACTTTGATACTTCTCAGATCTCATCAATTGATTGATAGGTACAGTCGCCCAAAAACGTATCCCAACACTATGATTGATTACAGAATTGAGAAAAAATATCTGGCAACGATTTTTTTTAGAAATTAGTGAAATTAGTGAAAAAAATATCTGGAGCGTGTACAGCAACTGTACACGTTCCAGTTACAGTAACCAGTTACCGTACCAGTTAAAAGAGAAACAAAAAACAAAAAGTGAAAGCTTTTTCGAATGGGGGTCTTTTCATTTAGGTTCAAAAATGTCGAAATCATTGTGGAATACTCGTAATGTTTATTATGTTTCTTCTTCTAATCTAAATTGGGGTTGGGATGGCTCAGTCGGTAGCGCACCAGGCTCGTAATCTGCAGCTTCCAGGTTCGAGTCCTAGCTGGGCCAGTGTTGAGATTTGTTTCTGAAAAATTCTCCGCCCTGCCTGGCCCTCGGCCATTAGGGGGTCACTGATGCGCTTGGAAAAGGTCGTCGTCCTCCGCATGGAATGTTAAGCCGTGGCTCCGTGTACGGGATAGCCATTCTCTGTGCACGTTCAAGAGCATGCTGGATGTCCTTGACGGGAGGCTACGATATGTCTCCCAACACTTGTCCAGGGGATCCTTCGTGTCACGTGATTACAGAATTCAGGAAAAATATCGGAGCGTGTACAGCAACTGTACACGCTCCAGTTACCGTTCACAACAAACTGGAGCGTGTGCAGTTACTGCACACGCTCCAGTTTGCTGTGAACGGTAACTGCACACGCTCAATATTTCCGTGAGTGAGCCCACACGATCTAGTATCAAAATAAAATGACCAACTACAGTCGCTCAAAAAAATATTCGAACACTATGGTTGATTACAGAATTCAGAAAAATATCTGGCATCGATTTTTTTTAGAAATCAGTGATCTGGCAACCTTCGTGTCACGTGACACGAAGGTTGCCAGATCACTGATTCACTGATCACAATCACTGATCACAGATCACTGATTTCTAAAAAAATATCGATGCCAGATATTTTTTCTGAATTCTGTAATTAACCATAAAAATAAATAAATAAATACCCCCTCAAGCAGCTGCTTGCCACAGAGGTCCGACAGGAGCCTGTCAGTTTATATGCCAGAGTAGAAGATTTGAGAGGATGGCAGGACCTCAGCAGAAAAACGACACATACATCCATGCCTTACCCGGGGCTCGAACCCAGGTCCCTTAGATTTGCAACCAATCCCGGGGCTCGATCCCAGGTCCCTTAGATTTGCAGCCAAGCGCGCTAACCACTCGGCCACGGGACGGCTTTGTAATCAACCACAGTGTTCGGATATTTTTTTGAACGACTGTAAATCAATTTAAACTCATGTATTGACTCTTCCTTTAAAACTCATGTATTGACTCTTCCTTCGAAACGTTTTTTTTTTGCATTATTATTAAAACAAGAATCTTGTAGTCGAAATCTCATCTCTTTGTATTGGCCTTTTTTTACCCTTAATTAGCATTACGCATATGAGCGGAATATCGAAAGTTTAATATCCGGTAGCTTATTTAGTTGAGTATTTCTTATTGTCAAAGGTTTAAAATTTAATTTAGAGCTACCTTGGTTCAATATATTTTATGCACACATACAGCAAATTAATGAATGCAGTTTTATTCCCTAACAAGTCGGGCAATATTTGCACAATTCTTTTCGAAAGAAAAATGTGGTCAAATTTCATTTTACGCTGTACATTGTCATAAAACTCGAGGGCCAAACTCGATAGCAACATTTTCCTCCAAAGTCTATTCGTCTTTTTCCCTCCCATTTATTTGCTTATTTTTTCTACGTCTCTTTGCTTTTCGAACGATTCCGTAGAACTGTGACGAGGGAGCAAGAGTCCTCGAGCGAAAATCCCCTTTCCTCTGGAAACGACTCGTGTTTAAATGCCAATAAACACTCCACGACGATATCGCTCTTGAGGAGGAAGAAAAAAAAAAAATCCATTCTTCCTTCACCGAGACACCAAACAAGAGAACCGTAACTCGTGTTCTGGAACGCTGGGATTTCTGGGAATGTTTCTTGGAGAGACGTCTGGTTAGTTGCACACGTGACTGGGCAGAAAAATAAAAACACTCAATGAAGAGACGTATTTAAAGCTCGGGTAATTTTTTGGGTTTGAAATAATATATATGATCTCGTTTAAAAAAAAAAGGAGCAAATGTTTTCACTTTGCTGTCTGTAGGCATTCAATTTTATTTCTTAAAAATATTTTTTTTATATTGGAAGGTTTTGCTAAACTATTACGATTCACACTTTTTGAATCTCCCAAATGTTTTAATTGCGCAGGGGCGGGGGTGGCTCAGTCGGTAGCGCGCCAGGCTCGTAATCTGTAGTTCCCAGGTTCGAGTCCCAGCTGGGTCAGCGTTGAGATTTATCTCTGCAAAATTCCCCGCCCTGCCCACGGTCAGTAGGGGACACCGATGGGCTTGGAAAGGCCGCCGTCCGTCGGATGGGACGTTAAGCCGTGGCCCCGTGTGCGGGAGAGTCATACCCTGTGCACGTTAAAGAACACGCTGGATGGCCTTGACGGGAGGCTACCATCTGTCTCCCAACAGCTGTTCCAGTGGGTCCCCTCCCCCAACCTTCTCTGAGCCTTCGGGGTCCATGTGACCTGGCCATTTAGCCCATGGTGTGCAAAAAAGTGCCGCTCAGAGGTAAAACAACCCAACCCAACTCTGCACTTTAAAATACCCGCTGGATAACCTTGAGGAAAAGCTCCCATCTATCTCTTAACAGCCATACCATGAGCCTCTTTCATCTACTCAGTTCTGAGTCTTTCGGGTTCTTGTGACCGAGCCATTTAACCTCGTTCTGTCCAAAAACGCACTTACACGTACTTTTTGCTGCTGAACACACAATGCTCGTAAACGTTAACATTTTTTTGTAAAAAAAAATTGCTTAATAAGTTACGGAGTTTGGAATCGTTCTCAAATGATACAACATGGAGATTTTTCTGACCCATGCCTGCACATTTATGATTCGAAGAGAAGAGAGAGCCCTACCCCTCCCCCCTCTCCCCTACGCACTCTTTTGCGTTGCCATGCACGTGTGGAGTGGCTGCAAGATATGTATTTTGTGTAGCAGCATGCGCTGCATGGTAGTGGGGTATAAATACACTTTTCTCTGTACTTACGTGGGCTGGCACGGAATGTGTGTGGCATTTGAGTCGCTGGCCTCATCGTGCGCTGAATTTCAATAGAATTCGAAAATAATTGTTGCTTGCGTTCATTTTTCAGGTTTTGTAACGGAGCTCTCTCTGCGACTGTGAAGGCATTGTTCATTGAGGCGAAAATAAATGGGAAAAAAGAATCGACTTTTAGAATGCGCACTATGAAGCTAAAAGACAAATTTAAAATAAAATTTTTAAATCAAATTGTAAATTACAAAATACTTTTCTTCTTCTATATGCCCCATGAAGTTATGAATTAATGGTAACACATATCGCCGTTGATGAAATCATTTACTCAGTTCATTCAACCTCGGGTTCGAGTCCCCAGCGTCCCTTCTTTGAGATATTCTCTGCTATTCCCACACTCAGATCTCTGTCAGTTTGAGATATTCTCTGCTCTCAGATCTACTCAGATCTCTGTCAGAAAGGGGACATCTTTTACAATTCTAAAGGGTGCCTTCTGTCGGATGGGACGTTAAGCCGTGGACACTTGTGTAAGAGAGTCATCCCTTACATATCCTAAAGAACACATTGGATGAACGTTTCTTCTCCTATGAGAGTTGACTTATTTGGTAGTGCACCAGGCTGGTAATCTGCAGTTGCCAGGCCCGAGTCTCAATTCTGTGTGTATTGAGACTTATCCCCTCTAAACTCCACTCTGCCGGTTCAGAAAAGGAAAAGAATCCACTGGACAGCTGTAAGGAGACAGATGGAGACTCCCGTCAAGGCCATCCAGCGGGTACTATCTGTCTCTCAACAGCTGTTCCAGTGGGTCCCCTCCCCCAACCTTCTCTGAGCCTTCGGGGTCTTTATGACTTGGCCGTTTAGCACATGGTGTGCAAAAAAGTGCCGCTCAGAGGTAAAACAACCCAACCCAATCCAGCGTGTGTTTTTAAAGAGATGGGCTTGGAAAGCCCGACGTTCGTTGCTATTCCGTGATCAGAGCCATGTGATCTTTAAATGACATGCTGGATGACCTTGATGGGAAACTTCCATCTGTCTCCTAACAATTGTCCAATGGATCCTTCTCTGAACTCTTGTGTCCTGTCATTTAACCCTATGTGTGCAAAAAAGTGCTGCTCGACAGTGAAACAACACGACCCTTTTAAATTATCCAGGGTACTCTGGTTGAAGTGCCGCTCAAAGGTGAAACAACACGATCCCTTCAAATCATCTAAATAATAAAAAAAATAAATACCCCCTCAAGCAGCTGCTTGTCACAGAGGTCTGACAGGAGCCTGTCAGTTTATATGCCATAGTAGAACGTCTGAGAGGATGGCAGGACCTCAGCAGAAAAACAACACATACATCCATGCCTTATCCGGGGCTCGAACCCGGGTCCCGTAGATCAGTAGAAAAGCGCGCTAACCACTCGGCCACGGGACGGCTCAAATCATCTAGCGTACTCTATATTTGAACGGAGTGCGGAATAAAAAATTCGAGCTTTTAATATTCTATCTGAGATATGACCGTTCACAGTCTCGGCAGTGAGGGGGCGGGGGTGGCTCAGTCGGTAGCGCGCCAGGCTCGTAATCTGTAGTTCCCAGGTTCGAGTCCCAGCTGGGTCAGCGTTGAGATTTATCTCCGCAAAATTCCCCGCCCTGCCCACTGTCAGTAGGGGACACCGATGGGCTTGGAAAGGCCGCCGTCCGTCAGATGAGACTTAACCAGTGACCTCGTGTGCGGGAGAGCCATACCCTGTGCACGTTAAAAAACACACTGGATGGCCTTGACGGAAGACTACCATCTGTCTCCCAACAGCTGTTCCAGTGGGTCCCCTCCCCCAACCTTCTCTGAGCCTTCGGGGTCCATGTGACCTGGCCATTTAGCCCATGGTGTGCAAAAAAGTGCCGCTCAGAGGTAAAACAACCCAACCCAACTCGGCAGTGAATACTTTCAAAAAAGGAGGGCGCTGTGTGTTAGGAAAAATGAGAGAAATTCTAACCTCTCTTGGGTTGTTCTAACTCTGAGGAGCACTTCTTTTTGAACACATTGGGCTAAATGAGCAAGTCACAAGGATTCCAGAAGCTCAGAGCTGGACAGGGGTTGCTAAGAGACAGATGGAAGCCTCTCTTGCAAAGTCATCTGATGTGTTCTTTAATGTTCACATTTCTCCCAAGGATTAATGTTCCATCAGACGGAAGGTGGACTTTCCAAGAAGATGACCGTCTCTTTTCTAATGGAGGATAGAGCTCGGGGTTAGGAGAGAAAATCTCAAAGCTGGCACATCGGGGAGTCGAACTGGGGAACACGAGCCTTACGCGCCACCAACTCCTGTCCCAATTCTATTGGGAGTTGAACCGAAGTTTGGCTTAGAATCAATTGGACTTTCGCGTCTCATTCTGGACATCAAGAAACGAGATGGGGAAACTTTCTCTCAGGGAAAAATAAAAGAAGAACCGGGCTTGGAAGAAGGATAAAAGAAAATCAAGCTGACTCATTGGGAAAGTCACTGGTCGTGTCCGCAGAAGAGAAAGTGGTCAGCATTCACGTCGGAACCTTGCAAGCCGGAAGTAACTAATGGGCCCACGGTCCAGTTTTCTGGCCCAATTAATTGGCCAGGCGAACTCCTTCCCTGGTGCGGAGGGAGAACTCTTCTCATTGTATCATCAGTTACAGGACGGAGCAAAAAGACGCGGATTAAACTGCTCGGAAAGGGTTGTAGGAGATCTAAGAGTGGTCCACAAAAAAACTCTGAATAATTAAATGGAAAGAAATTTAAATGGAACCTTTTTTTTTATAAAATGCCGTAGCAAATTTAAATTAATGGTTGGAGTTTAAGACGTCATTAAAGCAAAAGATGCAAACGATGAAATATCTATTTGGTATCAGAATTCATCACTATCAAAGTAGTGCATCGATGCATTAAAGAACATCGTTTCAAAAGGACAATTCCTCGTCTTACGCAATAGTTGCCTGACCCAGTGTAGTTGCCAAAAGTTCTTTCCCAGCTAGAAATATATTTATAGATGGCATATGCTACAAAACATTTTGCCTAAATTTACCTTTTTTACATAAAATTATCTTATTTCATTTTATTTTCGACTAATGCTATTTATTTATATCCTTGACTCTTCAGGGGCGGGGGTGGCTCAGTCGGTAGCGCGCCAGGTTCCTAATCTGTAGTTCCCAGGTTCGAGTCCCAGTTGGGTCAGCGTTCAGATTTATCTCCGCAAAATTCCCCGCCTTGCCCACTGTCAGTAGGGGACACCGATGGGCTTGGAAAGGCCGCCGTCCGCCGGATGGGACATTAAGCCGTGGCCCCGTGTGCTGGAGAGTCATACCCTGTGCACGTTAAAGAACACGCTGGATGGCCTTGACGGGAGGCTATCATCTGTCTCCCAACAGCTGTTCCAGTGGGTCCCCTCCCCCAACCTTCTCTGAGCCTTCGGGGTCCTTGTGACCTGGCCATTTAGCCCATGGTGTGCAAAAAAGTGCCGCTCAGAGATAAAACAACCCAACCCAACCTTGACTCTTCCTGCTGACATTGGACGTCAGCAGAAAATTTTCAAAGGGTAGGAGGGGGGGGGGGGATAAATCAACGTTTTAAGATTGAAATTGGAAATATGTATTTATGCTTACCTTATATGCCAGAATACAACTAAGAATGACAGAAAACTAAAACAAAAAACTTTTATTGAAAATACATTTGTTTTTCACAAAAATAAATAAAATGTTTTCAAAAACAAAAGAAGCAAAAAAAAAACGAAACAAAATAGGATTTACTTTTCATGAAAGAAAACAAAAAGCATTAATTTTTGGTTGGTTGTGTTGTTTATACTTCTGATCGCCACTTTTTTTTTACCACAATGAGCTAAATAACCAGGTCACAAGGACTCCGAGAGGTCATAGAAAGGTGGAAGAAGGGAGTTAGGAGACAGATGTAGCCTCCCATCTAGACAATCCAGCGTGTTCTTTTAACGTGAACAGGTCGCACACGTCGCCATGGGTTTACTTCTCATCCTATGGACGGCAGCCTTCCCAAATCCATTCAAAAATGCCATTGCATTAATTTTTGGTATCATCATCATCCTCAAGCAGCCGTGGGCTACGGAGGTCCAACCAGACCGTGCAATTTAGTTCTCCAAGCAAGTCTATCCTGAGCTACATCTACTGCATCTAGCCACTGCACACCAATTCTAACAAGGTCCTGTTTGACATTGTCTGCCCACCGCATCCTAGGTCTCCCCTTCTTTATGAGGCCTACAGGCACACTGTTCATAACCCTATTCGCCAATCTATAATTATTCATACGGGCAACATGGCCAAACCAACGGAGTCTCTCTCTGCACAATATGCTGCTTAAAGGAGGTTGCAAACTCCTTTACCTAACCTCATCATTAGTTACAAAGTTGAACCACCTAATGCCCAAGATACTGCGTAAGCATCTAGAATCAAAAGCATAAAATTTCCTGTTATCTTGTTTACAAAGTGTCCATATTTCACTACCTTAAGTAACTCTTATAAGAACCAAACTATTTAAAAAAATAAAATCATATATACTCACTTCCCACGACTCGATTATGAATATAAATAAGGGGGCGTGGTCAGTGATTTCATAGGGGGAAAGCATTATCTGGGGTGGTGGTTCTGGATGATCGTAAAGGAAGATTTTCTTCTATCTCCTACAGCTATCCCGTGAATCCCTTATCCAGTTCTAAGCCTGTCCATTTAGACCCCTGTGTGTAGAAAATCACTGCTCAGAGGTGAAAACAATCCAACCTAAAATATTAGAATTGTTCAATCCAATCAGATTTTATTATTCTCTATTTTTATAAATGCCTTTATTATACTCTCGGTGAAAAAACATATTTTGAACTCTTATCTTTTCGTGGCGACCATTTACAAATAGAATGCCCCTGATGGTTCTGTGCGCGCTCCACAGCAACAACTTCCCATCCCAATGCGTCTGTAGAGAGATCGCCATCAGAGTGCGCCTACATCCCCAAGCGCCCCATGACATGCCCCAACTGGTGAACGCACCCGCATCGGAGGCATTCTGTCACAGCTCTCTGCCATTGCTCGGCGTGCTCTCACTCACTCCCCCGCCCAGCTATTTCAACACGCAATTCAGAGTCACCGATGCTCTCCGCTGATAATGCTCGCCTCTCCGAGGAAGTCTGCTCCGGACTATCAGCATTTGCAGCGCCCTCTCAGCAGGAGTTATCATCTACTCTCACCGCTCGTACACGGCGTGTGGGAATGTTCCGCGGATCTGGTAAATGAGGTTATTTGGTGAGTTGTTATGGAGGGAGAGTGCAAACTTCTATTAACGGAGACGAACAGAGACATTTTTTTTCCTTGGGAAAATGACTCCGACCCGTAATTAAGGCTGGCATAAAGATATGACGCCGATGCCGCATGTAAAGCTCTTCTCGTTGGCCATAGAAGACAACGTCATTTTGCAGTTGTGGGTCACCGTGTCAGTTTGCAGTCCTACCTGACTGGTGGTTGAGTTGGGTTGTTTTACCTCTGAGCGGCACTTTTTTGCACACCATGGGCTAAATGGCCAGGTCACATGGACCCCGAAGGCTCAGAGAAGGTTGGGGGAGGGGACCCACTGGATCAGCTGTTGGGAGACAGATGGTAGCCTCCCGTCAAGGCCATCCAGCGTGTTCTTTAACGTGCACAGGGTATGGCTCTCCCGCACACGGGGCCACGTCTTAACGACCCATCCGAGCCCATCGGTGTCCCCTACTGACCGTGGGCAGGGCGGGGAATTTTGCGGAGATAAATCTCAACGCTGACCCAGCTGGGACTCGAACCTGGGAACTACAGATTACGAGCCTGGCGCGCTACCGACTGATTCACCCCCGCCACAAAAAGAAGATGTAGTAAGACAATCTTTTTCTATATTCTAAAAATTTGAATTTTCTTTTACGTTATGAAATTTGGGATATTGATTACAGATATATTTAGTGAATGAACTCTTACTGATTTTTTAAAACTAATATGGTAATTTTTGAGGGTGATCCGCAGTTTCTTAGTAAGATTTTGAGGAGGTCCCCAACTAAAGAAAGGTTAAGAATCGTCGCTGCCATACAGCAATTGAACTGTTACCTTAGGCCCAAATTACTCTATTATTCGAATTACACTGTTGTGTTAAGCTCCAAATTACACTGTTACCTAAAATGCTAATTATATTGCAGCATAAGGCCACAAATTGCACTGTTATTAAGCTTCTAATTTACACTGTTGCTTAGTTCCTCAATTACACTGTTGTCTAAGCTCCTAATGATACTGTTGCTTAGTTCCTAAATGGCACTGTTGCTTAAGTTCCTCAGTTACACTGCTGCTTAAGTTCTTAAATTACACTGTTGCTTAAGTTCCTCAATTATACTGTTGCTTAAGCTCCAAAAAAACTGTTACTTAAGCTCCAAAATTAAACTGTTGCTTAAGCTCCTAAATTACACTGCTGCTTAAGTTCTTAAATTACACTGTTGCTTAAGTTCCTCAATTACATTGTTGCTTAAGTTCCTAAATTACACTGTTGCTTAAGCTCCTAAATTACATTGCTGCTTAAGTTCCTAAATTACACTGTTGCTTAAGTTCCTAAATTACTCTGTTGCTTAAGCTCCTAAATTACACTGCTGCTCAAGTTCCTCAATTACACTGTTGCTTAAGCTCCTAAATTACACTGTTGCTTAAGCTCCAAAATTGCACTGTTGCTTATGCTCCAAAATTACACTGTTGCTTAAGCTCCTAAATTACGCTGTTGCTTAAGCTCCTAAATTACACTGCTGCTCAAGTTCCTCAATTACACTGTTGCTTAAGCTCCTAAATTACATTGCTGCTTAAGTTCCTAAATTACACTGTTGCTTAAGCTCCTAAATTACACTGCTGCTCAAGTTCCTCAATTCACTGCTGCTCAAGCTCCTAAATTACACTGTTGCTTAAGCTCCTAAATTACACTGTTGCTTAAGCTCCTAAATTACACTGTTGCTTTAGCTCCTAAATTACACTGTTGCTTAAGCTCCTAAACTACACTGCTGCTTAAGTTCTTAAATTACACTGTTGCTTAAGTTCCTCAATTACACTGTTGCTCAAGCTCCTATATTACACTGTTGCTTAAGCTCCTAAATTACACTGTTGCTTAAGCTCCTAAATTACACTGCTGCTCAAGTTCCTCAATTACACTGTTGCTTAAGCTCCTAAATTACACTGTTGCTTAAGCTCCTAAATTACATTGCTGCTTAAGTTCCTAAATTACACTGCTGCTTAAGCTCCTAATTACACTGTTGCTTAAGCTCCAAAATTACACTGTTGCTTAAGCTCCTAAATTACACTGTTGCTTTAGCTCCTAAATTACACTTATTTTATAAGGCAGGAAGTCTCCTTCTATTGTCCATTCTGTTGAGGTCTCGACTTCCTCACAGATCTCCTTTAGATCTCCTTTAGATCTCCTAAATTGACAGCTTCTCTGAGACCTCCGTGGCAAGCAGCTGTTTGAGGAATTTTTTTTTCGTTTCAGGTGAAATGTAATTTTGCACTGTGATTTTAATCGGTAGGCAATAAATTTGCAGTCTACGTAACAGTGAAATTTTACGTCTGTAAGTGGCGGTGTAACTTGGATCCTAGGCATCAACGTAATTACGTGTCTTAGCAACAGTGTAATTTGAGACCTTACGCATCGATGTAATTATGACCTTCGATATCATTTGTAATTATGGGCCTTTAGCAGCAGTGTAATTTAGGAGCTTAAGAAATAGTGCAATCGTGAGCCTCTAGCAACAGTGTAATTTAGAAACTTAAGCAACAGTGTAATTTAGGAGCTTAAGAAATAGTGCAATCGTGAGCCTCTAGCAACAGTGTAATTTAGAAACTTAAGCAACAGTGTAATTTAGGAGCTTAAGAAATAGTGCAATCGTGAGCCTCTAGCAACAGTGTAATTTAGAAACTTAAGCAACAGTGTAATTTAGGAGCTTAAGAAATAGTGCAATCGTGAGCCTCTAGCAACAGTGTAATTTAGAAACTTAAGCAACAGTGTAATTTAGGAGCTTAAGAACAGTGCAATTATGGATATTTAGCAACAGTGTAAATTAGAAACTTAAGAACAGTACAATTTGCGGCCTTATGCTTCAATGTAATTAACACTTTAGGCAACAGTGTAATTTGGAGCTTAGCATAACAGTGTAATTTGGGACAAAGGTAACAGCGATTCTTAACCGTTTCTTTAGTTAACCACCTCAAAATCTTACCAGGAAACTGTGGATCACCCTTAAAAATTATCATGTTAATTTTAAAAATGTCAGTAAGTTGGGTTGGGTTGTTTTAACTCTGAACGGCACTTTTTTGCACACAATGGGCTAAATGGCCAGGTCACATGGACCCCGAAGGCTCAGAGAAGGTCGGGTGAGGGGACCCATTGGAACAGCTGTTGGGAGACAGATGGTAGCCTCCCGTCAAGGCCATCCAGCGTGTTCTTTAACGTGCACAGGGTATGGCTCTCCCGTACAAGTGGCCACGGCTTAACGTCCCATCCGACGGACGGCGGCCTTTCCAAGCCCATCGGTGTCCCCTACTGACCGTGGGCAGGGCGGGAAATTTTTCGGAGATAAATCTCAACGCTGACCCAGCTGGGACTCGAACCTGGGAACTACAGATTACGAGCCTGGCGCGCTACCGACTGATTCACCCCCGCCACAAAAAGAAGATGTAGTAAGACAATCTTTTTCTATATTCTAAAAATTTGAATTTTCTTTTACGTTCTGAAATTTGGGATATTGATTACAGATATATTTAGTGAATGAACTCTTACTGATTTTTTAAAACTAATATGGTAATTTTTGAGGGTGATCCGCAGTTTCTTAGTAAGATTTTGAGGAGGTCCCCAACTAAAGAAAGGTTAAGAATCGTCGCTGCCATATAGCAATTGAACTGTTACCTTAGGCCCAAATTACTCTATTATTCGAATTACACTGTTGTGTTAAGCTCCAAATTACACTGTTACCTAAAATGCTAATTACATTGCAGCATAAGGCCACAAATTGCACTGTTATTAAGCTTCTAATTTACACTGTTGCTTAGTTCCTCAATTACACTGTTGTCTAAGCTCCTAATGATACTGTTGCTTAGTTCCTAAATGGCACTGTTGCTTAAGTTCCTCAGTTACACTGCTGCTTAAGTTCTTAAATTACACTGTTGCTTAAGTTCCTCAATTACACTGTTGCTTAAGCTCCAAAATTACTGTTACTTAAGCTCCAAAATTAAACTGTTGCTTAAGCTCCTAAATTACACTGCTGCTTAAGTTCTTAAATTACACTGTTGCTGAAGTTCCTCAATTACATTGTTGCTTAAGTTCCTAAATTACACTGTTGCTTAAGCTCCTAAATTACATTGCTGCTTAAGTTCCTAAATTACACTGTTGCTTAAGCTCCTAAATTACACTGCTGCTCAATCCTCAATTCACTGTTGCTTAAGCTCCTAAATTACTCTGTTGCTTAAGCTCCTAAATTACACTGTTGCTTAAGCTCCAAAATTACACTGTTGCTTAAGCTCCTAAATTACGCTGTTGCTTAAGCTCCTAAATTACACTACTGCTTAAGCTCCTAACTACACTGTTGCTTAAGCTCCTAATTACACTGTTGCTTAAGCTCCAAAATTGCACTGTTGCTTATGCTCCCAAATTACACTGTTGCTTAAGCTCCTAAATTACGCTGTTGCTTAAGCTCCTAAATTACACTGCTGCTCAAGTTCCTCAATTACACTGTTGCTTAAGCTCCTAATTACACTGTTGCTTAAGCTCCTAAATTACGCTGTTGCTTAAGCTCCTAAATTACACTGCTGCTCAAGTTCCTCAATTACACTGTTGCTTAAGCTCCTAATTACACTGTTGCTTAAGCTCCTAAATTACGCTGTTGCTTAAGCTCCTAAATTACACTGCTGCTCAAGTTCCTCAATTACACTGTTGCTTAAGCTCCTAATTACACTGTTGCTTAAGCTCCAAAATTGCACTGTTGCTTATGCTCCAAAATTACACTGTTGCTTAAGCTCCTAAATTACGCTGTTGCTTAAGCTCCTAAATTACACTGCTGCTCAAGTTCCTCAATTACACTGTTGCTTAAGCTCCTAAATTACATTGCTGCTTAAGTTCCTAAATTACACTGTTGCTTAAGCTCCTAAATTACACTGCTGCTCAAGTTTCTCAATTCACTGCTGCTTAAGCTCCTAAATTACACTGCTGCTTAAGCTCCTAAATTACACTGCTGCTTAAGCTCCTAAATTACACTGTTGCTTTAGCTCCTAAATTACACTGTTGCTTAAGCTCCTAAACTACACTGCTGCTTAAGTTCTTAAATTACACTGTTGCTTAAGTTCCTCAATTACACTGTTGCTCAAGCTCCTAAATTACACTGTTGCTTAAGCTCCTAAATTACACTGTTGCTTAAGCTCCTAAATTACACTGTTGCTTAAGTTCCTAAATTACACTGTTGCTTAAGCTCCTAAATTACACTGCTGCTCAAGTTCCTCAATTACACTGTTGCTTAAGCTCCTAAATTACACTGTTGCTTAAGCTCCTAAATCACACTGCTGCTGCTTAAGCTCCTAAATTACACTGCTGCTTAAGCTCCTAAATTACGCTGTTGCTTAAGTTCCTAAATTACACTGCTGCTTAAGCTCCAAAATTACACTGTTGCTTAAGCTCCTAAATTACACTGTTGCTTTAGCTCCTAAATTACACTTATTTTATAAGGCAGGAAGTCTCCTTCTATTGTCCATTCTGTTGAGGTCTCGACTTCCTCACAGATCTCCTTTAGATCTCCTTTAGATCTCCTAAATTGACAGCTTCTCTGAGACCTCCGTGGCAAGCTGTTTGAGGAATTTTTTTTTCGTTTCAGGTGAAATGTAATTTTGCACTGTGATTTTAATCGGTAGGCAATAAATTTGCAGTCTACGTAACAGTGAAATTTTACGTCTGTAAGTGGCGGTGTAACTTGGATCCTAGGCATCAACGTAATTACGTGTCTTAGCAACAGTGTAATTTGAGACCTTACGCATCGATGTAATTATGACCTTCGATATCATTTGTAATTATGGGCCTTTAGCAGCAGTGTAATTTAGGAGCTTAAGAAATAGTGCAATCGTGAGCCTCTAGCAACAGTGTAATTTAGAAACTTAAGCAACAGTGTAATTTAGGAGCTTAAGAAATAGTGCAATCGTGAGCCTCTAGCAACAGTGTAATTTAGAAACTTAAGCAACAGTGTAATTTAGGAGCTTAAGAAATAGTGCAATCGTGAGCCTCTAGCAACAGTGTAATTTAGAAACTTAAGCAACAGTGTAATTTAGGAGCTTAAGAAATAGTGCAATCGTGAGCCTCTAGCAACAGTGTAATTTAGAAACTTAAGCAACAGTGTAATTTAGGAGCTTAAGAACAGTGCAATTATGGATATTTAGCAACAGTGTAAATTAGAAACTTAAGAACAGTACAATTTGCGGCCTTATGCTTCAATGTAATTAACACTTTAGGCAACAGTGTAATTTGGAGCTTAGCATAACAGTGTAATTTGGGACAAAGGTAACAGCGATTCTTAACCGTTTCTTTAGTTAACCACCTCAAAATCTTACCAGGAAACTGTGGATCACCTTTAAAAATTATCATGTTAATTTTAAAAATGTCAGTAAGTTGGGTTGGGTTGTTTTAACTCTGAACGGCACTTTTTTGCACACAATGGGCTAAATGGCCAGGTCACATGGACCCCGAAGGCTCAGAGAAGGTCGGGTGAGGGGACCCATTGGAACAGCTGTTGGGAGACAGATGGTAGCCTCCCGTCAAGGCCATCCAGCGTGTTCTTTAACGGGCACAAGGTATGGCTGTCCCACACACGGGGCCACGGCTTAACGTCCCATCCGACGGACGGCGGCCTTTCCAAGCCCATCGGTGTCCCCTACTGACCGTGGGCAGGGCGGGAAATTTTTCGGAGATAAATCTCAACGCTGACCCAGCTGGGACTCGAACCTGGGAACTACAGATTACGAACCTGGCGCGCTACCGACTGAGCCACCCCCGCCCCAGTGTAATTATGAGCCTTAGGAAACAGTTTAATAAGTGTCCATACGCATCCTATAATTATGGACCCTAGGATATAGTGAAATTTGCAGCTTACGCATCAGTGCAATTACGGACCCAATGCAACAGTATGCTATTGGGACCCTGGATGACAATGTAATTATGCAGAGCGAGATAAACTGAAGTCTCATATGACAATGCAATCATGAGCTACTAGGAAACACTGCAATTTAAGGTCTTAGGATACAATAAGGCTCTTCAAGATGGTGAAAACTGAAGCCATAGAAACAACGTAATTTTGGGTCACTCGTCAAAATATGTACAATTTTGAAGCATTAAGAAATGATTCAATTTGATGTAATGCAGTGGCTGTATAAATTATGCTGTTGTTAACCACGTAATTCAGGTAGGAGGAAACAGAATAATTTGGAAACTTTTGGGTCAATACAGGTTTGGTGTTCTAGTCCGAATACCGATGGCAGAAAAAAAAATCTCAAATCAGGTACATCGAGGAATCGAACCCTGCAACAACTGGTTGCTTTACCTCTGAACGGCACTTTTTTGCACACCATGGGCTAAATGGCCAGGTCACAAAGACCCCGAAGGCTCAGAGAAGGTTTGGGGAAGAGGACCCACTGGAACAGCTGTTGGGAGACAGATGGTAACTTCCCGTGAAGGCCATCCAGCAGGTTCTTTAACGTGCACAGGGTATGGCTTTCCCGAACACGGGGCCACGGCTTAACGTCCCATTCGACGGACGGCGGCCTTTCCAAGCCCATCGATGTCACCTACTGACCGTGGACTGGACGGGGAGTTTTGCGGAGATAAATCTCAACGCTGACACAGCTGGGACTCGAACCTGGGAACTACAAATTACGAGCCTGGCGCGCTACCGACTGAGCCATCCCCCTCCCGAAGGTTGGGGGAGGAGATCCACTGGAACAGCTGTTAAAGCTGTTAAAGTTACTGGAACAGTTGTTGGGAGACAGATGGTAGCCTCCCGTCAAGGCCATCCAGTGTGTTCTTTAACGTGCACATGGTATGGCTTTCCCGCACACGGGGCCACGGAAACTTTGGGGTCAATGCAGGTTTGGTGTTCTAGCCCGAATGGCAGAACAAAATCTCAAATCAGGCACATCGAGGATTCGAACCCTGCAACAACTGGTTGCTTGACCTGTTGCTAACGTCTGAGTCAAGAAGCGAATTGAATTAACAAAAATAAACTGCCATTTCTCAAATGTAAATCATTGTTCGCAGTCAAATTCGAATGCCTGCACGAATCGAAATTTTCCAGGTCTCTTTAAATAGTAATTCGTTAACTGAATCGAATGCTTCAGCATAAGCTCGTGCCTTTACAATCTTTTAAGATAGATGAATTCCTCTTAACGTTAGTTAGAAATTATCGGAATAATTTAATCGAATCGGAAACGCAGTCTCATGTCGGATGTACCGTCGCCTGTTCTCTTGTTTGATTGTCATATCGTAAATGAATGTAATTAAACTTAAACGACCATTACAATGCACAATTGATAGAGAGGCTGCGCTGCGCTTTTGCCGTAGCCCTAAGCAATGACAAACAACACTCGAAATGAGAACGCCAAGGTTCAATATTTGACGATTTATTCATTTATCAGCTGTTCGACGGCATCATTTCCGAATCGTATTCATTAGTCGTCAGCTTCAGGATGTTGCCTGTTTCGTGTTTCTGTGGCTGTATTTAAATATTGTCAATTGACTATCTCATTTCATAATGTTAGAAGTAGTGGCGAGTGAAAGAAATCGTTCTTTATGTTTTGAGTATATATGTGATTCGATGAAATGTTTTAAATGGGGTTTAGTAGCGTTTGTTTAATCGTTTAGAGGTTGTCACAGCGATGCGAGGGGCGGGGGTGGCTCAGTCGGTAGCGCGTCAGGCTCGTAATCTGTAGTTCCCAGGTTCGAGTCCCAGCTGGGTCAGCGTTGAGATTTATCTCCGCAAAATTCCCCGTCCTGCCCACGGTCAGTAGGGGACACCGATGGGCTTGGAAAGGCCGCCATCCGTCGGATGGGACGTTAAGCCGTGGCTCCGTGTGCGGGAGAGCAATACCCTGTGCACATTAAAGAACACGCTGGATGGCCTTGATGGGAGGCTACCATCTGTCTCCCAACAGCTGTTCCAGTGGGTCCCCTCCCCCAACCTTCTCTGAGCCTTCGGGGTCCATGTGACTGGCCATTTAGCCCATGGTGTGCAAAAAAGTGCCGCTCAGAGGTAAAACAACCCAACCCAGCGATGCGCCATTTTCTTTATAGCCATTTTCATGCATTGTCATCTCGTTTCAAAAAAAAAACGGCTTTCTCCTTTTTCGGTTGGATGAGTGCTAATAAAGTATTAGGATTAGCATTTTTTAAATCTTTTTTTTTCGCCGTTTGGGCCCGCTAAAATTGGAAATATTTTAAATCAATATTGTAAACAGTTTATCCATCCTAGAAGTTTGAAATTTGGGTTATACATTGTGGTTGGGAAAAGTTTCGGAGGAGGGGATTGACTCTGTTGCTAGCGCGTCAAGATCCTAGTTTGCAGTTTTCACGTTCGAGTCCCAACGGGAGCCGAGTTGAGATTTATCTCCGCCCACCCTGCCCTTGGTGATAAAGGGGGACACCCAACGGATAGAAAAGACCGTCGACCACCTGATGAGACGTTAAGCCGTGGTTCCGTGTGCCGGAGATGTGCACGTTAACGAACACGCTGGATGGCCTTGACGGGAGACTTGCATAATGTCTCTTAACACTTATCCAGTGGATCCTTTCCTCTAACCATCTCTGAGCCCTTGGTGTCCGTGTGATCTGGTCATTTAGCCCATTGTGACAAAAACAGTGCCGTTAAGAGGTAAAACAACCCAACCCATCTGAGGGGGTTCTTATGTCCTGGTCATTTAGCTCATTGTGTACAAAAACAGTGCCGTTCAGAGGTAAAACAACCGTGGGGAGACTGGGGGAGAGAGAACCGTGGGGACAAACCAACCAGATGGGTTGGATTGTTTTACCTCTGAACGACACTGTTTTTGTACACAATGGGCTAAATGACCAGATCACACGGACACCAAGGGCTCAGAGATGGTTAAGGACCCACTGCATAACTGTTAAGAGACATTATGAAAGTCTCCCGTCAAGGCCATCCAGCGTGTTCTTTAATGTGCACATCTCCTGCACACGGAACCACGGCTTAACGTCTCATCAGGTGGTCGACGGTCTTTTCTACCCGTTGGGTGTCCCCCTTTATCACCAAGGGCAGGGTGGGCGGAGAAAAATCTGAGGTGGTTATTATGTCCTGGTCATTTTGCCTATTGTGTACAAAAACAGTGTCGTTCAGAGGTTAAACAACCCAACCCATCTGAGGGGGTTCTTATGTCCTGGTCATTTAGCCCTCTGTGGATAAAAATTTCCTACTCAGACGTAAAACAAATTAAAAGGTGAAATCCAACAAATGTCTTTTTCTCTCGCTCCTCAGCACGAGCTTCTTGCGACCTGATCGTTTTAGCCCAATGTGTGGGGGGAAAAAAAGTACCGCTCAGAACCTAAAAACCACCTGACCGACAAATAAACAAACGAAAAAAACCAAAAGATAAAAAAAACACCCAAAAGATCCAAACAAAATCGGAGATCACCCTTTCATTCAGCCAATGATATCTAATAACATTTTATGTAGAGAAGAACTGAGATTTCTTTCTGCTCATTTGAAACTAGACTCCACTTCCCCACTCCCCCCCCTATCACCAACCCCACTAGCTCGTCTGTCGAGAGAGCCCAAGGGCTATGAAGGGAGGGGGGGGAGTCTTAGACTGACTCATTCTGACGTAACAAAAAGGTCATTAGGAATGCAGCGAGAAAAGTTTCCGCGAGTGAAAAGGCCGCAATCATGCTCCGTGATGATCTGTGCGAAGGAGAGATGTAATTGGCGGATGTGCTGCTCCAGGGATGATGATGATGTCTGGAGAACTAATCGAGATGCTGGCAGGAGAGAGGAAATTGACTGCAGGTCATTTCTGGATGCGACGATTAGACCTTTCTGATGTTGTTATGGACGTTGTTAGCAGATGCGAGTGCGGCAGAAAGAGATACGAGAGGAGAGTTATCAGTTGCTCTTTCTATCCTGTGCCCATCGCTACTCGGGGATGAGCAGAGAAATGATGACCTCAATGAGCATTTTGGGTTCTTCCGATGTCATTCGCTAATGAACCCGCGCGCTCCAAGCCAAATGGGAAGCAGGTGGACGACACAATGAAGGGAGGATCGTTATTTTTTAGTATTGTAATGTGGAAACAAGAGACAATTTTTTCTGGGGGGAAGGGGGTAGTTGTTGCTTTATCTGTCTTCCCACCATGGGCTAAATGGCCAGGTCACAAGGACCCCAAGGGCTCAGAGAAGATTGGGGGAAGGGGACACACTGGACAGCTGTTAGGAGACAGATGGAAGCCTCCTGTCAAGGCCATCCAGTGTGTTCTTTAGCTTGCACAGAGTGTGTAAAGGGGTCACGTGTGTTCTGTGTTCTGTGGTCACGTCCAGTGTGTTCTGTACAGGGGTCACGTCTTAAGGTCCCATCTGATGGATGGCGGCCTTTCCAAGCCTATCAGTGCCATCTTTCTCACCGAGGACGGGATGAAAGTCAGCGAAGATATCTCTCAACGCTCGCACTAATTGGGACTCGAATTTGGGAAATGCAGATTACTGGCCTGGTGGGCTACAGACTGATCAACCCCCCCCCTCCCTCACTTTCTTTTTATTGCAGGAGAGTATTGCTAAATGAATGATGCTAACAAATCTGTTCAGGATTTTGACATTCGTTGATTAACACGTGATTGACAGGCCACTGGCTTATTATCGATGAGATTTTGTCGAATGCGCTCTCTTGTTGTCTCCATTGCGTTCTCAGCTGCTACTAACACTATGCTACTGTTGCATTCTTATTTACTTAAGATAGCCATAAATCTGTAGTTCCCAGGTTCGAGTCCCAGCTGGGTCAGCGTTGAGATTTATCTCCGTAAAATCCCCCCCCTGCCCACGGTCAGTAAGGGACACCGATGAGCTTGGAAAGGTCACCGTCCGTCAGATGGGACGTTAAGCCGTTGCTCCGTGTGCAGGAGAGACATACCCTGTGCACGTTAAAGAACACGCTGGATGGCCTTGACGGGAGGCTACCATCTGTCTCCCAACAGCTGTTCCAGTGTGTCCCCTCCCACAACCTTCTCTGAGTCTTCGGAGTACTTGTGACCTGGTCATTTAACCCATTGTGTGCAAAAAAAGTGCCGCTCAGAGGTAAAACAAACCAAACTAAGGTAGCCATATTCTTTAGTCGAACTGTTATCCTGCAGGAAGTCGATTTTTTTAGCTCGTTTCCAAAAATAAATGGAGGTAATATTTTCACTTTGTCGTCTGCCCATTTGTAGACATTCAACTTTTTGTTTTTAGAGAAAAATGAAAAATTATTATTCTGTTGTATAGGTACGAATGAAATATTACTATTCACATTTTTTTTTCAATCATCCGTTAGTTAGCATTTCAACAGTTAGAGGGGGGGATTAAAATAGTAAAATAAAAAACTTCCTTCTCTTTGCGAACGATCATCCCGTATTATTGCAAAACTCCCCGCCCTGCCCACGGTCAGTAGGGGACACCGATGGTCTTGGAAAGGCCGCCGTCCGTCTGATGAGACGTTAAGCCGTGGTCCATGTATGGGAGAGCCATACCCTGTGCACGTTAAAGAACACACTGGATGGCCTTGACGGGAGGCTACCATCTGTCTAACAACAGCTGTTTCAGTGGGTCCCATCCCCCAACCTTCTCTGAGTCTTCGGGGTCCTTGTGACCTGGCCATTTAGCCCATTGTGTGCAAAAAAAGTGCCGCTCAGAGGAAAAACAACCCAACCCAAATCCCGTACTATTGTGCCGTATGAACGTGGGCAGAGAGTAAAACTGTCTTCAGCCAGGTGGGATCCGAACCTACGAACGTCCTCCGCAAGATAGATTTTTTTTCTCTATACCAACGTTAGTGATGATGCACAGAACCGGCCAGGTCTAGCACCTAATGTCCGACCCCCCCCTTCTCGTGGTGCAGGCCGTTAGTACCTTTCAAAAGAGATATTCTCTTTTGGAAGGGAACGAAAGGGGAGGGCTTCCAGTTCTGTATGGCCTACTGATCTGGTCATTTAGGGCCACTTTTTTCTTTTTTTTTAACCCTGCTGAGGAGTGGTCAACTTCACAGGGTCCTGGTGCTGACCATTTATACATACTAGAGTGGACTTGTTTATGGATTTGAGCTTGATTATTGATCCTGGACTTGCTGCGCTGGTGGGCCTCTGTTGAGGGAGAGTCTGCTACTGTGTTTTCTGTTTGCTTCTGGGTTGCCAGCTCTAAGTGATCAGAGGCATGGGATACCTTATATCAGCTGGTGGATAATCCTAATCAGAGGCCATCGCAGGTTCCTGAACCTTACTTAGCTAGTTGGGCATCGTCAAGCCTAAACTAGAGTAATGTGCCTCAGGCAGGCCATGTGGCTCTTGAAAAAGTCCACTTGAAAAGGTGGTGCCTGAAGTTCCTACCAGCATCGGTGACTTCAGCCTTTAGCAGAGGAGGAACAGGTCTTTGCCCCATGCCTGCGATCAGGGGGCTGTTTGATATTGTTGGCCCTACCAATCTCAATAAACCTAATTTCTTTAAAAATCCTACTAATCATTTTCTCTCTGCAGGAACGTGGAACGTGAGGACATTACATAGAGATTATTCTCTTGATGTCCTCATGCAGGAATTCCAGTCATAACTTAGATATTCTAGAATTCAATGATATAACTTAGATATTCTAGGCTTGCAAGAGACCAGATGGACAGGTAAAGGTGAGATACTTAAAAATAACTTTAAATTTCTCTTTACGAGGGAGGGAGGATGGAAAGCATCACCGAGTCGTGGGTCTGCTGCTCAGCAGACATGCTAGCTATAGGATATGCTATAGGATATCTTCTAGGCTTATAGCTATAGGATATCTTCTAGGATATGAGTGCATTAATGAAAGGTCTCTTACAGCAAAATTTCAGACAAGCATTAAAGACTTGAATGTTATCTGCTGTTATGCCCCCACTGAGGATGCCGATGAGGATGAGAAGGATAGATTTTACGGACAACTTCAGGATATTTTGAATTCTGTCAAGAAAGGAGATATTACCCTTGTTCTTGGTGACTTCAATGCCAAAGTTGGTACTGACTCTGACCTTTGGGGAGGAGTAATAGACCCTTTTGGTATTGGTAGCTGCAATGGCAATGGGCAACGTCTCCTACAGGTAAGAACTCAATGGTTTCAGAATAACTAACACATATTACAAACACCGCGACATACATAAATACACATGGGTTTCACCTGATGGACTGCATAGGAATATGATTGATTACATATTAATTAACAGCAAATGGGCTAGTTCTGTTAGAAATACCAGGGCATATAGGGGAGCTGAAATTGGATCTGACCATTACCTTGCTAAAAGTGTCTTGCAACTTAAACTTAAAAAGTGTTGTGCTAGGGTTAAAAATTTTACCTTTAATACCGAAGCTCTGAAAGACCCAGTTATAGCTAAAGCTTACCATGATAGGTTACTTAGTCATTATGACAGTCATGGTTTGCTTAATACTGAAGTTGAGGAAGAATGGGGCCATTTTAAACAAGCTTTTTCGGAAACTAACAGTACTGTTTTAGGAAAAAAGGAGCAGAGGAGACAGAATTATTTAAGTGATAAGGCACTTGAGCTTATTTCAGAAAGAAGGAACTGCAGGAATGTCCTTAATCAGTACCCTACTAGTCCTAATAGAAAGGAATACAGAGAGCTTAATAAACGTGTAAAGCATCAGTTAGCTACTGATAAGAATCTTTGGCTTGATGGTTTGGCTGACCAAGCCGAGGAAGCTGTTAGACAGCACAACAGCAGAGAGCTGTACCAGATAGTTAATGTTTTGTGTGGTAGAAAACAGACAGGTATACAGGGATTGAAGGATAAACAAGGCAAGGTTATAGAAGGTGAGGATTCTGTCATGGCTAGGTGGGCTGAGCATTTCAGTGACGTTCTAAACAATGTGGTTAGTTCTACTCCCATTGTTTGTAATGATGATAGATGCATTGGCAGCTTTAATGTTGACCCTATAACACAATCTGAAGTTATTTTGGCTATCTCTAAACTTAAACTTCATAAATCCCCAGGGGTAGATGAAATTACTACAGAAATGCTCAGAGCTGGGAATGTTTCGGTTACCACTTGGATGACTGAAATTTTGAATAACTTTCATGATAAAGGCATGGTTCCTAAAGATTTTACCAGAGCTATTATTATCCCTATTTTCAAAAAAGGTGATCGCAGTTCTTGTGATAACTATAGGGGTATCAGCCTACTCTCTGTTCCAGGTAAAGTTCTTTCCACGATTGTGCTTAATAGAATTAAGAATCTGGTTGACAGGCAATTGCGTGATGAGCAATGTGGATTCAGAAGTGGTAGGGGATGTGTAGATCAGATATTTTCACTTAGGCAGATTCTTGAGAAATGTTTAGAATTTCAGAAACCTTTGGTTGCTAGCTTTCTTGATTTCAAAAAGGCTTTCGACTCTGTTGATCGTCATAATTTGTGGTTGATTGTGAGATCATGTGGTATACCAGACAAGTTAGTTAACATAATGAAAGCTTGCTATAATAACACTGAGTCATGTGTGAGAGTTGGTAAGTCTTGTAGCAATTGGTTTAGCATTACGTCTGGTGTTCGACAAGGGTGCATTTTGTCTCCTTTTCTCTTTAGTTTGGTTGTTGATTATGTTATGCGAAATTCACTTCAAGGGAAAGATTTTGGCCTTAATTGGGCTGGAGATACGAAAATTTCTGATTTAGATTATGCTGATGATTTAGCCCTTTTGGCAAATGATGTTGATGAGATGAACTCTTTCATTCGAGCTGTTGATGAGACTGGTAGTAGAGTAGTTTTGGTTATAAACAGAGAGAAAACTAAAGTGATGAAAATTGGTCAGGCAGGCTGTGATTCAGTTAATCTGAATGGTTGCAGTCTTGAGCAGGTGTCACAGTTTAATTATCTTGGGAGCTATGTAACAGATAATGGTGATGTGCGGCATGAGATTAACAGACGAATAGGGATTGCTGCCGGGACTTTTAAGAATCTATGGAGATTGTGGAGAAATAGGCGTATACACCTAAAGACTAAAATTAGACTGCATAATAGTTTGGTTCTTTCTAGGGTTAGTTATGGTAGTGAAACTTGGACACTTTGTAAACAAGATAACAGGAAACTAGATGCTTTTGATTCCAGATGCTTACGCAGTATCTTGGGCATTAGGTGGTTTAACTTTGTAACTAATGATGAGGTTAGGCAAAGGAGTCTGCAACCTCCTTTAAGCAGCATATTGTGCAGAGAGAGACTCCGCTGGTTTGGCCATGTTGCCCGTATGGATAATTATAGATTGGCGAATAAGGTTATGAACAGTGTGCCTAGAGGCCTCAGAAGGAGGGGGAGACCTAGGATGCGGTGGGCAGACAATGTCAAACAGGACCTTGTTAGAATTGGTGTGCAGTGGCCGGATGCAGCAGATGTAGCTCAGGACAGATATTCTTGGAGAATTAAACTGCACGGTCTGGTTGGACCTCCATAGCCCATGGCTGCTTGAGGATGATGATACCGAAAGTGCCGCCAACAATGCCCTAAAGACAGGGGATCAAAACAGCACTAAAAGTGATCTATAAGTGATCCAAAGTGATCCACGTGAACAGGAAGTGATCCAAAGTATAGAGTTCATCAAGACCCACAATCCCACAACAGGAAACAGGAAGTGACCCAAACCCTGACCCGGAAATGACCCAAAACCACCATAGTGACCCGTGGCTCAAAAGCGGTCCGCAATATTCAAAAAACCCCAAAAGGTCATAAATCCACCGGAAGTGACCCGAAATGACTTTATATATAGTCATTTTTTAGTTTTTGTTTTTTCCATTGGAGTTGAGCGTTCCACTTTACTGAACAGGAACTATCGGAGGGAACATGCGGTAGGGATTTCCGTCCCCCTGTACCCTCCCTCCCTCCTCATCATAATTATCTATTGCTGAAATGTTGTCAAATTAATCGCATTTAGGTCGTCCTTTTTTAAATAATAATAATAATTTATTTCCATATTCATTTATAAAAACATTACATCAAAAAATTTACAATCAAAGCTTGAATGGAAACAAGAACAAAATAAAATTAAAAGCAACGAAAAAAATAAAAGCAAAAAACATAATTTTAGAGCCTCCCAAATATACAGCTATTGTTTTCGCTTTGCTATCCGTCTGTGAATATTAAATTTTTTTCGTCTATAGAGATAAATGAAGAATTATTTTCCAGTTCGATAGGTACGAAAGAAATATTAGGATTTGCATTTGACGAATCACTTAATTGTTTAATTTTCGCCGCTAGCGGGTTATAGATTTGAAAAATGGGAAATTTCAAACTAATTTTGAAAACGATCGATGCATGCTAGAAGTTCAAAACTTGGACGGCAGAGGGGGTTGGTTGCTTTACCTCTGAGCGGCACTTTTTTGAACTCCATGGGCTAAATGGCCAGGTCACAAGGACCCCGAATGCTTGGAGAAGGTTGGGGAGGGAACCCACTGGAACAGCTGTTGGGAGAAGTGGTAACTTCCCTCAAGGCCATCTAGCGTGTTCTTTATCATGCACAGAGTATGGCTCTCCCGCACAAGGGGCCACGGCTTAACGTCCCATCCGACGGACGGCGGTCTTTCCAAGCCCATCGGTGTCCCCTACTGACCGTGGGCAGGGGGTGGGGGGAATTTTGCGAAGATAAATCTCAATGCTGACCTTGCTGGGACTCGAACCTCGGAACTAGAGTTTACGAGCCTGGCGCGCTACCGACTGAGACCCCCTCCCCCCCGCCCCAACGAATAATGAAAAGGAAGTCTTGTTCATCCAGCAGCCATGCCAATTTAGTGTTAAGGGGGTCAGACGCAAAGATAGGTTATTGACGACCGCCCGGATGACGTCAAGAGGTCATTCAAACAATCTCCCGCTGGGCTAGCAGCTAACATCCTCTCCATAAATCACATCTCACAAGGGGGAACTTTCTATAATGAAGAGCCCATTCCAACGGGCAATACGGGCGCAACGGAGGCACCTCGACCCTCCTTCCCAGGTCCTTCTATCCACTTAGTCTCGATCCCGCATCTCGATCTAAATAACGTTCCGATCTTCGCCCCCTGACGATTTCTCGGTCTTATCTACGCGGGCTCCACTTCTGATTTATGAGTGAATTGGATGCATTTCCTCCTCCCCCCTTCCATGTTAAGGACTATCACACGCTGCGACGCGTAGAGGTCTGATACGAGGCGAAACGCATTGCCGCGAGAGGAAGAAAAGACTCGAAGTGATGGCGACGGATCACTTGGAGGCTTTTTTGTTCGTTTAAGGCAGAGGTTCCCAGACTTATTTCTTGTACCGCCCCCTTTTCATAAAAAGAATTACTCAGCACCCCCCTGGAAATCTATCTTCTTTAAGCGAACAAAGAGAAAGATGCAGTGACAAATTTGCGTTCTTTTACGTATCTATATTTCTACCTACGTCCTACAACATAGTAAAGAAAGATGTTGTTGTAAATAAGATACCTTGAAGCTAGAAATTATAAAATTATGTATTAAAATCAACCATAGTAACATTCGCATTACACACAGAAAATTAAGATAACGAAGGATAATTTTATGTGTTTTATTTGGAAAATAAAGTAATTACTACGACTTTAACTCTATGTTACACAAGAGATGAAACGTGTACGAATGGTTTTTCAAAATTTTCTTATCTTCCTTTCTTTTTTTATGAATCTCGGGTGCAATTGGGGGGGGGGGGGTGCTTCCACCACCCCCCCAATTGCACCCGAGGCTACTACCGACCCCCTGGATCATTCCAGCGCCTCCCAGGGGGCGGTATCGGAATTTGGATAAATTTTTTGGGAAATATTTGGGAAATATTGGTTTAAGGTATCCGATTGTAGCTTAAGAGAATTTACAGAAGGTTCCGTGTGTCTTAAACATTGCGCAGGAAATTCAGTGCTTTATAGACGGAGACTGAGAACCTTTTTAATTAGTTGAAGAAAGGATAGATTCAAACGTTGGAAGATCTTTTTTCTGGCCAGTATTCCAAGATTGACAACTTTGGTTAGCAGAGTAAAAAGGACGCAATTTCGGGTTCAGGTTTGTGAAAGCAATTTCTGTTTTAACGTTAAGAAAGGAAGGTCGAATCTAGAGAAAAAGAGTGGGTAAAGTGGGTGGTGGGGTGTGTGTGCAATATGTAGTCCGAATACCGTTCCATTGTTAAATTTTTTCTTCTGTATCAGTGTCCTTAGTCTGTAAATGGTAGCTAGGTAGTCACTGGAAGGAGAGCTATGCACCAATCCCCTGTGATGATGCACAGAACCGGCCAGGCCTTGCACCTAATGTCCGACCCCGACTTCTCGTGGTGCAGACCGTTAGTACCTTTCAAAAGAGATATTCTTTTGTGGAGGAGAAAAATGTTTTTGAAAGCAACTATGTGTCATATACATAGTATACATATATTTTAATTCCTTTTTGCCACCGTTCCAATTGTTAGAATTCTCAAAGATATTCTCTCTCACATCCTCATCCCCCTAGGTCCAACCCTGATGGGAAGGAAGTCGATTTTAATATGAAAGATAATATGATTTCATGATTGTGGAATGCAACTTTATTTTCGATATTATGAAAAGCAATTTCCGATCTAAAGATAAGGGAAGCCAACTTCGGTTTCATATTTTTGAAACACAACTTCGGAATAAAAATTATGGAAATTAGTTTCTAGTTATTGAAGTTTTAAGATTGGTGAAGGTGACCTTGATTGAAGAGAAGGAAAGGCATAATCAAGTTTCAAGACCACGAATGGCAACCACCGCCTTTGTTGACTTAGGAAGGACTGGGAAGTTAAGTCTTGCAACTTAACTGTCTTCCTAATCTAGAACCGAGTTCCTTCTTATTGATTATTGAAACTTCAGTTTCGAGATTAGGAAAGCAACATTGTTTTGAAAACTATCTTTATTATGCTTTCAGAAACAAACATCTGAGTTTGACAAATTGTTTTTTATAAAACACACCAGACAGAAAATGAGTATTAAAATTAATTAATTCGTTTTTGGGATGAAAATTTGGTGGGTGCATTGGCGGATCCATGGCAGTGGCAATCATAAGGAGGGGACACCTTTTGTAAGATCCATGGCAGTGGCAATCATAAGGAGGGGACACCTTTTGTAAGATCCATGGCAGTGGCAATCATAAGGAGGGGACACCTTTTGTAAGATCCATGGCAGTGGCAATCATAAGGAGGGGACACCTTTTGTAAGATCCATGGCAGTGGCAATCATAAGGAGGGGACACCTTTTGTAAGATCCATGGCAGTGGCAATCATAAGTAGGGGACACCTTTTGTAAGATCCATGGCAGTGGCAATCATAAGGAGGGGACACCTTTTGTAAGATCCATGGCAGCGGCAATCATAAGGAGGGGACACCTTTTGTAAGATCCATGGCAGTGGCAATCATAAGGAGGGGACACCTTTTGTAAGATCCATGGCAGTGGTAATCATAAGGAGGGGACACCTTTTGTAAGATCCACGGCAGTGGCAAACATAAGGAGGGGACACCTTTTGTAAGATGCACGGCAGTGGCAATCATAAGGAGGGGACACCTTTTGTAAGATGCATGGCAGTGGCAATCATAAGGAGGGGACAACATTTGTAAGATCCATGGCAGTGACAATCATAAGGAGGGGACACCTTTTGTAAGATCCATGGCAGTGGCAATCATAAGGAGGGGACACCTTTTGTAAGATCCATGGCAGTGGCAATCATAAGCAGGGGACACCTTTTGTAAGATCCATGGCAGTGGCAATCATAAGGAGGGGACACCTTTTGTAAGATCCATGGCAGTGGCAATCATAAGGAGGGGACACCTTTTGTAAGATCCATGGCAGTGGCAATCATAAGGAGGGGACACCTTTTGTAAGATGCATGGCAGTGGCAATCATAAGGAGGGGACACCTTTTGTAAGATCCATGGCAGTGGCAATCATAAGGAGGGGACACCTTTTGTAAGATGCATGGCAGTGGCAATCATAAGGAGGGGACACCTTTTGTAAGATGCATGGCAGTGGCAATCATAAGGAGGGGACACCTTTTGTAAGATCCATGGCAGTTGCAATCATAAGGAGGGGACACCTTTTGTAAGATCCATGGCAGTGGCAATCATAAGGAGGGGACACCTTTTGTAAGATGCATCGGCCCCTTAAAAGAGATTAGTAAATTTTCCATTTTGCATTCCAATAGTCAGCCAGTTTTGAATTCCTGAAGGGATTAGCGAAGCGAGATTTTGTCGCCATTTTCCTTTTCAGTGAGGAAAACGACGTCCATCCCTAGAAGCTGCTAAAAAAGCGGCCTCTGGGCTGCTCTGTTTCTCGATTCCTAAATAATCAATTAATACGTTAATAATCGATTAATACTCTACAATAATGTAGAGTGCCATTTCTCGACTAGAAAATCCTTGATACATCCCTGAATATACCTGAATATACCTGAATATACTCTTGAGTTTATGATCGCCCTGATTTAGGGGGATGGTATTTGACCACGCGCCTCCCCTGTAAAAATTAACGTTTATTCACTCCATTCATTCGCGATGCGTATGATTGTGATTTTTTTTATGTGCCCCCCTGTGAAATTTTTCTGGATCGGCTTCTGGGTGTATGGTAGGGGTGGGGTGGGGGGAGGTGAAAGTATGGTGGTGGTGGTGGTGGTGGTGGTGGTGGTGGGGGTGAAAGTGTGGTAGGGGTGGGGGGGGGGGGTGAAAGTGTGGTGGGGGGGTGAAAGTGTGGTAGGGGTGGGGGGTGAAAGTGTGGTAGGGGTAGGTGGAGAGGTGAAAGTGTGGAGATGCGGATAAGACTCTATAATTAGTATGGAAAAGATTAAATCAAAAGGCAGGGATATTTTCATAATCCACCTAAAACTCGATGAAAGTAATTCTCATTTTCCCATTTTTTTTATCTTCTGTTAGTCATTACGGGAGGAAATGGCATAAGCACCAAACTTTTGTTGACATGTTAATGACGACGACTCGCGCGCGCCTTTGCCGAGTCCCTCTGTCGCTGCACTCATCCATCTGCATCCATAACCCACGTGTCAGGCTCAGGCAGGCCACGTGACCTAGGATCCTCCTCCACCTCCGGAAAGACGCGAAACTTGTTGTGGGCTACATCCTGGGCGGACGTATCAGAGGCACGAGGAGATAGTGATGCTGGGGATCCAGTTGCAGTGAAAGGGAGACTAATTAAGAAGAAGCAAAGAGAACTCACTGAGTGGGATGCTGGAACTTCGGAAAAGGATGCTTGTAATGGGAGGTTCTTATTCTCATGTGGACTGTGGGGATTCTAAGGCATCATGCAGACAAAGAAAAGGAAATGTGTTCTTTTCCTTTATCCAGAAAAAGAAAGTTACGAGAATATTTTGAATATTTCGTGTAAAGTTACTGATTTTGGATATTTTTTGCACCAGTCTCGCAACACAGTCATTTCAGAAGTATTAGTTGAGAGCTCTTTTGTGGACATAATGGGCCAAAGGACTTGTGGTCACGAAAGCCACAAGGGGGTGTGGGTAGCGGAGGGGAGCCTTGTCGTTGTTTAGTGAGGGATCTGCAGACCCTAACCTTAACCCTTCCATTAACATTAGGGGGGGCGGGGGGTCTCAGTCGGTAGCGCGCCAGGCTCGTAATCTGTAGTTTCCAGGTTCGAGTCCCAGCTGGGTCAGCGTTGAGATTTATCTCCGCAAAAATTCCCCGCCCTGCCCACGGTCAGTAGGGGACACCGATGGGCTTGGAAAGACCGCCGTCCGTCGGATGGGACATTAAGTTGTGGCCCCGTGTGAGGGAGAGACATACCCTGTGCACGTTAAAGAACACGCTGGATGGCCTTGACGGGAGGCTACCATCTGTCTCCCAACAGCTATTCCAAGCTATATGGAACAGCTGTTGGAGACAGATGGTAGCCTCCCGTCAAGGCCATCCAGCGTGTTCTTTAACGTGCACAGGGTATGGCTCTCCCGCACACGGGGCCACGGCTTAACGTCCCATCCAACGGACGGCGGCCATTCCAAGCCCATCGGTGTCCCCTACTGACCGTGGGCAGGGCGGGGAATTTTGCGGAGATAAATCTCAACGCTGACCCAGCTGGGACTCGAACCTGGGAACTACAGATTACGAGCCTGGCGCGCTACCGACTGAGCCACCCCCGCCCCATGGGAATCAGGAAAAAACCGGTTTGAATTCATTTGGTGATGATATATTACTTAAGCTATACTTGAAATCTCGGTTTTTTGGCCACACGTTGTAGATTATTTTACGGAGAAATGGCACAAGTTAAAATATAATAAAAACCTTGACCAAACCCATCTAATCTAGATTTTGGGCAATTCCACTTATTATTTAAACATTTTAACTATGGATATTTCAATATTTTACAACAGAATTTTAAGCCATGAAAAGTTACTAAAATTAAAATGTAAATAAATATTTTTTCAATCCGTTTAATCAAGTAAATACATTTTAGAAGTTTATGCGAACATAATTTTTCGACATTCCTCAATTTCGTATAAATCCCTTACGACTGGCATTACTGTTGATAAATATTCTCCATAACTCTCTAAACACTAAAACGAATAATTAATTGAAAATCGAGAATCATATATATTGGATCGAAATCGTTATATTCAGTGACATTTTTCAATAAAATGTTTTATGAAGCATAAAAGTAGCTTCCATTTCACACAACAAGGGAATTATTTTTTTTATGGAATGCGTGCATTAACAACTAACTTATAGAACTGTGGAATAGTTTCTAATTTTTTCCCTGAAACATTACTAGCTACGCTGTTTTTAAAACATCTGTAAATTACCAGTCATTTTCTCCCAGCTAACCTTCAGTTTCGTAATGGTGATGTTCGGATTGTGAGAGGTTGCCTGTCTCAATTTTATAAAGAGAATGTTCTTTTCCTTTTAGATCTGAGAGCACTTACCGGGGTGCCTCTGCTGCATAGTTTCTCTCTTCCGCCAAAGGGGTGGGGGGGGGGGGAGATTCTCCGCAGCGGAATTTTTAATGCACGAAACGCCATTAAAATATTTTTCGCTTGGCGTCTTCTAATTTGCACGCGTTGCTTCGTTAAAGCCGTTCAAGATAATTTTAACCATTGTTTTATTTTTCTATTTCTCTTTCGGCTAGTTGTGTTAGTTAAGGTGTAAATGGTTCGCATTTATCAGATCCTGTTTTACTTTGTTCCAAGAAAATGATTCAGGCTATCATTACACCGTAAGCTTGCTCTTTGTTGCTATATTTACACGTATAATGTTTGGCGATTTAGTTTTTAAATTCTTGTTGTTGAAGCAACGATAATGCCAGATGTCTGAATGGTGTTGGAAGGAGTTCACCGTATTTGCTGTCGAAAGATACCAGAACAGAAAAGGTATCGTCATATTTCTATGCAACTCAATAGCGGAGGGGGGCGGTGGTGGCTCAGTCGGTAGCGCGCCAGGCTCGTAATCTGTAGTTCCCAGGTTCGAGTCCCAGCTGGGTAAACGTTGAGATTTATCTCCGCAAAATTCCCCCGCCCTGCCCACGGTCAGTAGGGGACACCGATGGACTTGGAAAGGCCGCCGTCCGTCGGATGGGACGTTAAGCCGTGGTCCCGTGAGCGGGAGAGCCATACCCTGTGCACGTTAAAGAACACGCTGGATGGCCTTGACGGGAGGCTACCATCTGTCTCCCAACAGCTGTTCCAGTGGGTCCCCTCCCCCAACCTTCTATGAGCCTTCGGGGTCCATGTGACCTGGCCATTTAGCCCATGGTGTGCAAAAAAGTGCCGCTCAGAGGTAAAACAACCCAACCCAATAGCGGAGGTCAAGGGGAGATCTTTCCCCTTTCATTTCAAAAGGGGGGTTAAAAGGGAAGGACGCCCCCTCTCTTTCGAGAATGCTAGTGAGGGAAATATAGGGCAAAAATCTTGTGCATATTTAATGCATTTTCAAGACATTTTGTAAAAAACCTCTAAAACGAAATAGGTAATCCAGTCTCAGAGCCTTCTTTATTTTTTTTTGCATCTCACTTATCTCCCCTATCTGTTTTTTTCTAGGTCGGGGCCTGTTTCCTTGTCATGCCAAAGAAAAGCAGAAATCAAACCTTCTTCGGAAAAGTTGTTTCTGATGGAAAAATTTCAATGAAAGTAAACAGAAAAAAAAGTAAAAAATTCTCAATCCAATTTATTCAATTTTCCATTTTTAACAATATTCGTTAGCATATATAGTTATCTAAATTAAAACCTACTTATATATATAGAATATATTCAAAAAGTAATAATATTGATTCATGCAACCAGTCGAAAGTTGGAAACAAAATAATCTCTTATAACAACCAAAAATGGCCGAAGATTTAGTAACCAGGCTCACAACCGACTGTTTCGAAGTTCTAGTTCCCACTGAACTTTTCTCCCTTAATCCTTTCTCAGCCCTCTGTGAGCAAAGGAGCACCGATGGCTTTGGAAATGGCGCATTAGGATGCGACTTCGTGTGCAAGAGAGTCATATCCTGAGAACGTTAAAGAACACGCTGGAGACGGGCTTGATGGAAAGTTTCTCTTTCTTAACTGTTGTACAGTGAATAGTTTTCCCTACACAGTTCTTGGTTCTTTAACTCTGGCCAATTGAGTGACACACAAAAAATATGCCACTTAGAGGTAGAATTCTAACATCTGTCCAGTGTAGCCACCGTTAAGGTCCTTGTGAATCATTTAGCCCAGGCATGTCTAACTCGTTAACCACCGAGGGCCATATTAAGTATTATATATTAAATCGCGGGCCGCAAAACAAAAAAAACCAGATGAAAATTGTTATGTGCCAACTAGACTAGAACGCAGTATTCGTTCACTGACTGCTAACGAATAGCTTCCGACTCTACTGGCATTTCGTGACTCATTGCCATGCGCAAAGTACGTACATTTGAATGACCTCGAGATATGTGTATACATGTCGGAGCCCGTATACTATCACTGACTGCTAAGGAGTAGCTTCCGACTCTACTGGCATTTCGTGACTCATTGCCATGCGCAAAGTACGTACATTTGAATGACCTCGAGACATGTGTATACATGTCGGAGCCCGTATACTATCACTGACTGCTAACGAATAGTTTCCGACTCTACTGGCATTTCGTGACTCATTGCCATGCGCAAAGTACGTACATTTGAATGACCTCGAGACATGTGTATACATGTCGGAGCCCGTATACTATCACTGACTGCTAACGAATAGTTTCCGACTCTACTGGCATTTCGCCAGTAGAGTCGGAAACTATTCGTTAGCTTTCTTAGTTATTACTCATTGCCATGCGCAAAGTACGTACATTTGAATGACCTCGAGACATGTGTATACATGTCGGAGCCCGTATACTATCACTGACTGCTAACGAATAGTTTCCGATTCTACTGGCATTTCGTGACTCATTGCCATGCGCAAAGTACGTACATTTGAATGACCTCGAGACATGTGTATACATGTCGGAGCCCGTATACTATCACTGACTGCTAACGAATAGTTTCCGACTCTACTGGCATTTCGCCAGTAGAGTCGGAAACTATTCGTTAGCTTTCTTAGTTATTACTCATTGCCATGCGCAAAGTACGTACATTTGAATGACCTCGAGACATGTGTATACATGTCGGAGCCCGTATACTATCACTGACTGCTAACGAATAGCTTCCGACTCTACTGGCATTTCGTGACTCATTGCCATGCGCAAAGTACGTACATTTGAATGACCTCGAGACATGTGTATACATGTCGGAGCCCGTATACTATCACTGACTGCTAACGAATAGCTTCCGACTCTACTGGCATTTCGTGACTCATTGCCATGCGCAAAGTACGTACATTTGAATGACCTCGAGACATGTGTATACATGTCGGAGCCCGTATACTATCACTGACTGCTAACGAATAGCTTCCGACTCTACTGGCATTTCGTGACTCATTGCCATGCGCAAAGTACGTACATTTGAATGACCTCGAGACATGTGTATACATGTCGGAGCCCGTATACTATCACTGACTGCTAACGAATAGCTTCCGACTCTACTGGCATTTCGTGACTCATTGCCATGCGCAAAGTACGTACATTTGAATGACCTCGAGACATGTGTATACATGTCGGAGCCCGTATACTATCACTGACTGCTAACGAATAGCTTCCGACTCTACTGGCATTTCGTGACTCATTGCCATGCGCAAAGTACGTACATTTGAATGACCTCGAGACATGTGTATACATGTCGGAGCCCGTATACTATCACTGACTGCTAACGAATAGCTTCCGACTCTACTGGCATTTCGTGACTCATTGCCATGCGCAAAGTACGTACATTTGAATGACCTCGAGACATGTGTATACATGTCGGAGCCCGTATACTATCACTGACTGCTAACGAATAGCTTCCGACTCTACTGGCATTTCGTGACTCATTGCCATGCGCAAAGTACGTACATTTGAATGACCTCGAGACATGTGTATACATGTCGGAGCCCGATCGTAGAATTGCTCATATCATGTAATGCCACTATTTCATGAAATGATCGGGCATTTCATGATATGAGCAATTCTACGATCGGGCTCCGACATATACATTTATGCGCAATAGTTTCCCTTATATATAAATGGTAATGTTTTCTGAAATACGTTTATTTAATTCATGTACCTTGTACGTACTTATAATTTTAATTAAAGAATCCAGTGTTGTCAAAAGTTAAATAAAAGTATTGGTTACCAATCTTGGCGGGGCGCAGAACAGTTCCCGGCGGGCCGCGTGTTTGACATGCCTGTTTTAGCCCATTGTGTGCTCGTAACTGTCACTTCACACAAAATGTTTGAAACAACCCAAAGTATTAATTTTAATGGCTGTCCAGTGGGTCTCTTCCCAAGCCAGTTCTGAGTACACTGGCTTCCATAAATTAAGGAAAACTCAAAAAAATTTATGATAAGCAAAAAAACTATATGAATGATTTTAATGAAATTTGATGTAAACATGAATTACAATGCTAGTTTCAGAATGGCATAAAATGCTTTACAATAGAAACATTTTTTGTCAAAAAATAACACTTACAGAAACTTATCCAAAAATGAGGTGTCAGAATGCAATGGGTAAAGTTCTTTAATAAGGAGTGTGGTCATCCCTTACAGCAATGCAGGTACGACAGCGATGTTCCATGCTGTTTGTGATGTTGTGAATCAGCTCAGTAGGGAGTAAGAGCCATTGTTCCTTTTGAAACAGTAATAAGCTCCCCCTTTGTTGCAGGTGGCTGGTTGTGGGCAGCAACACATCCCTATAAAGCATCCCACACATGCTCATATATAGGTCGGGAGATTGAGCTGGCCACTCCATGCGCATAATGGTCTCTCTTGAAGGTATTGTTTCACTACTCGAGCTCTGTGTGGCGAGCGTTATCGTCTTGTAAGATGAATGTTTCACCTATTGCACCAGCGTAAGGACGTACATAAGGGTCCAGGATGTCATCTCTATATCTTTGAGTATTCAGGTTCCCTCTCGTCAACACATAGAGGTCTGTGCGTCCACTCAAGGAAACGCCACCCCAAACATATACGCTACCTCCGCAGCAACTGTCTCTTTGACGGATGTTACTGGGGTGATAGCGGCTTCCTCGTTCTCTCCGTATCAAACAATGTCCGGAATCACTCTGCAAGCAATATCTGGACTCATCTGTGAAGAGTACGGACTCCATTGCCCTTCTGTCTAATTAATATGCGTGTGCCCAATTCAACCGCTCTGTCCTGTGACGTGACGTGAAGGGTATGCAAATTACTGACCTTCTAGCTCCTTCATAAAGCCTTCTATGCACAGTAGAAGCTAATACAACCCTCCCAGTGGCTGCTGCAAGAGAGGATCGTAACTGAGAGGGAGTAGACGTCCTGCTCCTTCGTGCTGTTAAAGGCATATATCGGTCTTGTACAGCGGTCGTAACTCTAGCCCTTCCTCGGATAAACCTCCGAGATGCAGAATCCGTGCTAAGAGATTGATTTCACAGTTTATGGACCACAGAAGGACTCACATTCAGCCATCTTGCCACGTATGACTGACTGACCTGCTTCGAATCGGCCAATAGCCCTCCACCGCAGTTCATTTGGCAAATGATGTCTCGAGGTCATTCCTACAAAATGGCTATTTCGAATTCCTTTACTCACATTTACAACACAAAATAACGATCCACTCCAAAAACACCCGTTTTCATCCCGCTATCTGATTACGCAAATTGACGCAACCTGACTAATTTGCATACGATAGGCTCACCCAACACTACTGGTTTTATGAACAAGTTTGACAAATTTTCGCGATTTTTCTCATTTTTCCTTAATTTATGGAAATCAGTGTAGTATTGAAGATAATGATGATGCGAAGAAGAATTGATGAAGATGATGATCTTTATCTATTGATGGTAAAGTTAAAAAAGGCTTTTAAGGCTGACTACAATAAAGGAGAAAAAAAACCCTAAAAGAAACCAACACACTTTAAGAGTGGAAAGTGCAAGATCGGGATGAATGGTCATGTGATGGGGAATGTGGTTGAAAGAAGTCCCCCTGCACCACCGCTTCTGCAGCATCCATCGATCCTTTTCTTCCTTTTTCCTGCCTCTTGCATCTCCTTCTCCGCCCTCTTTTCTCGTAAAATTGATTTGTAGCACAAAAAGGTTTAATTTCGCGCGCGAGCCAACAGAAGAGGAGAATCCGGTCCTTCGTGTTTGTAGCTGAGCAGCTTTAGAGGGATCGCAAGGTTGAACTCGTCGGAAGGCAGCGGCCTCCTTCCCTTCGAGAGAAGAGGGTTGGGTTGTTTTACCTCTGAGCGGCACTTTTTTGCACACCATGGGCTAAATGGCCAGGTCACATGAACCCCGAAGGCTCAGAGAAAGTTGGGGGAGGAGACCCACTGGAACAGCTGTTGGGAGACAGATGGTAGCCTCCCGTCAAGGCCATCCAGCGTGTTCTTTAACGTGCACAGGGTATGGTTCTCCTGCACACGGGGCCACGGTTTAACGTCCCATCCGACGGACGGCGGCCTTTCCAAGCCCATCGGTGTCCTCTACTGAACGTGGGCAGGTCGGGGAATTTTGCGGAGATAAATCTCAACGCTGACCCAGCTGGGACTCGAACCTGGGAACTGCAGATTACGAGCCTGGCGCGCTACCGACTGAGCCACCCCCCGCCCCAGGATATTAGGTGCGTCAGCGTGGAAAAATACGGCAGTGGTGACGAACGACGCGATCGTAAAGACAAAGCAGTCATCTTTTGGAAAGAAAACAGGAACTTTTTTGTTTCCCTTTATGTTTCCAGATTGTTCAAGGTTAGGGTCATTGTTCATCTGTCTTCATCATTAACGTAACAGTTAATGGCTGGTGACGTCAATGTCAATAGATGACGGTGATGATAGTGATGAAGAATTGATGTCGAACGAAGTGAAAGTGATTAATCGATATCGATGATGAAGTAGCGAATGCGATGAATCGAATGTGATTAACCGATGTCGATAGTGACTGAAATGCGATTAATCGATGCCAATGTCAATGAAGCGAAGGCGATGATATCGATTTCCGATGATGACGCGAAGGATACGAATCGATGATCATGATGAATGAAGGCTAGGAATCGATGACAAAAAGGAGTGTTGTCAATTGACGTCAGGGATGTGGACATTAAAATATTAAAGTTAGGTTGGTGTTGATGAAAGGAACGTGAGTGGGTTGGGTTGTTTTACCTCTGAGCGGCACTTTTTTGCACACCATGGGCTAAATGGCAAGGTCACATGGACCCCGAAGGCTCAGAGAAGGTTGGGGGAGGGGACCCACTGGAACAGCTGTTGGGAGACAGATGGTAGCCTCCCGTCAAGGCCATCCAGCGTGTTCTTTAACGTGCACAGGGTATGGCTCTCCCGCACACGGGGCCACGGCTTAACGTCCCATCCGACGGACGGCGGTCTTTCCAAGCCCATCGGTGTCCCCTACTGACTGTGGGCAGGGCGGGGAATTTTGCGGAGATAAATTTCAACGCTGACCCAGCTGGGACTCGAACCTGGGAACTACAGATTACGAGCCTGGCGCGCTACCGACTGAGCCACTCCCGCCCCCTGTTCTTGGGGTGAGATTTATTCCCGCTAGCATAGACGTGGATCAGTGGTGTTTACATTATGATGAAAGATGTGGGTCAGTCGTGTTATCATCATAAAAGACGTGAATTCCTCAGGTAGCCATCATCGCTTTAAAAGTGGAGCAATCGGGTTCTCTTCATCATCCCATTTAATAATGCAATATCTGTATGTTTAATATTCCTGCAGATAAGCTATTAGCTTTTGCGGGTCAAATGTATAAAATCTCTCTACATCTGTGTTTTGTGAGATGACGATGATGACGAATAAAATATATTCATTATTAAAACCAAATATGTTTACATCAGTCTTCTAGCAGCTGTGCAGTGAATTCCTGTCGGTTTGAGTTCTTGAGGTCCTTGTGACCTGATTATTTAACCTGTTATGTGTATAAAAGTAGGAACGTTGAAAGTTATGGGTTGTTTGTTGTTTTACCTTTGAACGGCACTTTTTTCACACAATGGGCTAAATGGCCAGATCAAAAGCACTCCGAGGGCTCAGAGAAGGTTGAAGGAGGGTACCCACGGGATAGCTGTTACAAAGCCATTCAGTGTGTTCTTAAACGTGCGTGCAGAGGGTATGGCTCTCCCGCATATGAGAATACGGATTAACGACCCATCCGACGGACGGCAGCGTTACCAAACCATCGGTGTCTCCTAATGACTGAGGACAGGGTTGGGTTGGGTTGTTTTACCTCTGAGCGGCACTTATTTGCATACCATGGGATAAATGGCCAGGTCACAAGGACCCCGAAGGCTCAGAGAAGGTTGGGGGAGTGGACCCACTGGAACAGCTGTTGGGAGACAGATGGTAGTCTTCCGTCAAGGCCATCCAGTGTGTTTTTTAACGTGCACAGGGTATGGTTCTCCCGCACACGAGGTCACGGGTTAACGTCTCATCTGACGGACGGCGGCCTTTCCAAGCCCATCGGTGTCCCCTACTGACCGTGGGCAGGGCGGGGAGTTTTGTGGAGATAAATCTTAACGCTGACCCAGCTGGGACTCGAACCTGGGAACTGCAGATTAAGAGCCTGGCGCACTACCGACTGAGCCACCCCGCCCCAAATGTCGAATTTATATGTGACCTGGCCACTTAGCCCACTGTGTGAAAGATAAGCCCACTCAAACATAACAACTGCAACTTTTAAAAACTTCCCAGTGATTGGTTGAGTGTAGCTGTCAAAGTTTCCCATCTATGCTTTCACGGCTGCCAATCATTCCGTTTTGCGTCTGGCCAGTGTCTGTCACAGCCGCAGAAACGAGCTAATTGGTTGGCAGCGCCGCCGACACCTCGTTACACCGGTTGTTTACTGATCGCGGTGACCTGCCGCTAGTTGCCGGGTTCAGAGTTCACAACACCGGCATATTCGTTTCATGTCTGCTTCAGAAACTGACAAATGAGATCAGCGTGGAAAAGGGATGGCTTTCAGTGACGTCACAAGGAGACGTCGCCTGCAGAGGATGAAAATGAAGATAGAGTTACAAGTGAGACACCGACCAGAACTCGATTTGATGAGGCGATAATTGGCTTTCAACTATTCCTAATTAATCACGGCCTAGATACAGGACCTAGGTTGGGTTGTTTTACCTCTGGGCGGCACTTTTTGGCACACCATGGGCTAGTCACATGTCCAGGTCAAATGGTCCCCGAAGGCTCAGAGAAGTTTGGGGAATGGGACCCGCTGGAACAGTTGTTGGGAGACAGATGGTAGTCTCCCATCAAGGCCATCCAGTGTGTTCTTTAATAACGTGCACAGGGTATGGCTCTCTCTCCCGCACACGGGGCCACGGCTTAACGTCTTATCCGACGGTCGGCAGCCTTTCTAAGCCCATCGGTTTCCAGGGCCTACATGCGATCTTTAGTTCCCTTGGAATGTGAACTTCGTGGCCCACTCCTCTAGTCGAAAATTGTTCTTGTGTTGCGAAAACAAATCAGTTTTAAACATAAAATCACCAAAGTAAAGAAATAAAACACAAACATTACATCAGGTAACCAAGAGAAAGAGAGTTCTGAGAGGCGCTTTTTTTCCCCCACAATGGACTAAATGGTCAGGTTACAAGGACCCCAAAGGCTCAGAGATGGATGGGGGAAGAGGACGGCTGGACAGCTGTTAGGAGACAAATGGGAACGTTCTGCGAAAGACATCCAGCGTGTTTCTTTAATGTGCTCGGATGGTCTGACATGAGTTTGTCAGTCCAGACGCCCTAGAGGAGATCTGTGAGGAAGGTGTGACATCAGCAAAAAGACAAAACGAGAAAGGAAGCATCTATGTTTTATCTGGGGCTTGAACTCAGGTCCCTTTGATTAATAGCCAAGCAAGCTAACCCCTTCACTGCATTTGAATATATTGTTACGACAGATGAACGAGCAACAGTGACTTCATGACTTAACGTGACTTAAACCCTTGTGTGTGCTTCTACGTGAGATTCAATTGAGCCAACGAATTGGAACTTAGAACGATTCGGAAGAATGGGTTGGGTTGGGTTGTTTTACCTCTGAGCGGCACTTTTTTGCACACCATGGGCTAAATGGCCAGGTCACAAGGACCCCGAAGGCACAGAGAAGGCTGAGGGAGGGGACCCACTGGAACAGCTGTTGGGAGACAGATGGTAGCCTCCCGTCAAGGCCATCCAGCGTGTTCTTTAACGTGCACAGGGTATGGCTCTCTCGCACACGGGGCCACGGCTTAACGTCCCATCCGACGGACGGCGGCATTTCCAAGCCCATCGGTGTCCCCTACTGACCGTGGGCAAGGCGGGGAATTTTGCGGTTCGGAAGAATGAAAAATAGAGCAGTGCAGTGTGTAAAAAAGTTGTGAGATCTGAAAGGACGTTCAGATGGTCTGAGTCAGTGCGTGTTAAGTGAAAATAAGTATCTTTTATGTGATGTGTGCGCTGGCGGTCGTTTTGTTTTGCTAGTGTGATAAGTTTAGTGAACTAGCACAGGACGAGAGTTTGTTTACGTCTGAAGATATTCAAGTGACATGGTAAACAAAGTGAAGAGGTAATATTTAGTAGAACAGACAGAGCTGATATTGTATACTCTGTACAAAAAGGTTAATGACTTATGCATGATAGTAGTTAATTTGTTTATAAGATACTTCATCCATATTTTCTTTGTAACAATTTGCATTGTATTGTAATTGGTTTTAAAATATAGTTATTAATACTCACGCTCAGTGCCTATCCATTTTGTAATTCGCAACAATATAATAATCTAAAGCAGTGATTCAAAACGGGCGAGTTTTATAAAATTGTGCAGCTTTTGGTTTGTCAGACCGGGAACGCAAACGCCATCTAGTTTCCAATTAAGTAGGAAAAATTATTTTTATATCTGTGAATGGAGCAGTGGGAAATTATTCTTGGTGAAAGAGACGGGCTCAGAAAAGTTGAGAATCACAGATCTGGGGGTATCAAGAGTAAGACAGTTGCACTCATAGTAATACGGTTATGTGCACGAAGTGCTTCTTAGGTAGTGGACATTCTTTATTCCACAGTGAAATTGAAATTAATAATAACTCTGTGAGAGCCATCAATTCAATCTTTACTTAATTTATTACTAGAAAATTGCTTTTGCCAATCAACTGCATATTTCAGATCTTTTTTAAATCAGGTGATGTTTCCACATATTCTTCCGTCGGTAGATATACATTCAACTTTTTTCAATCTCTTAGAAATAAATAAAAAATGTTATTAGTAATAAAAATATTGTCACTAGCAAATATGTTTTCCAAGGGCAGAGCTATCCCCTCGGGCACCATTTCTTTAGGAGTGGCATACATGTAAACAAACTAATGATCATAACCAGTAGAGTATTTTGAAAATATGTCGGGGGGTGAGGGGTCATATTACTTTTATTTTCCAAAAGATTAAAACATAGGTAATCAATACTTAAATGATAAAAAAAGCAACTAATAAGTAAATAAAAACCAGTTGCTTGGGTTGTTTTACCTCTGAAGGGGACTTTTTTGCACACCACGGGCTAAACTCCCCCAACCTTCTCTGAGACTTAGGGGTCCTTGTGACCTGGCCAGGTTACATGGACCCCGAAGGCTCAGAGAAGGTTGGGGGAGGAGACCCACTGGAACAGCTGTTGGGAGAGAGATGGTAGCCTCCCCTCAAGTGCTCTTTAACGTGCGCAGGGTATGTCTCTTCTGCACACGGAACCACGTCTTAACGTCCCATTCGACGGAAGGCGGCCGTTCCAAGCCCATCGGTGTCCCCTACTGACCGTGGGCAGGGCGGGGAGTTGTGCGGAGATAAATCTCAACACTGACCTAGCTGCGACTCGAACCTGGGAACTGCCATCCGTCTCCTCCATCCGTCTCCTAGGCTTCCACATGTCTACAGTAGATCCCCTTCCACAAAACGTCTATAAATGTTTATAGTCTATGTTAGGGGTTCTCAACGTGAGGTACGCGGTAAAATTTTTTGGGGTACGCCGTGAGAGCTCAAAAGTCGTTAGATAGTTGTTATATATATATATGTTTTATTTTATTCCCATTGTTATACTATAATTATAGTTTTATCTGTCTATACAAGGGGTACGCCAGTTACATACACATTTCTAGGGGGTACGTGAAGCATAAAAGGTTGAGAACCACTGATATATATGTTTTATTTTATTCCTAATGTTATACTATAACTATAGTTTTATCTATCTACACAAGGGGTACGCCAGATACATACACATTTCCAGTGGGTACGTGAAGCATTAAAGGTTGAGAACCACTGATATATATGTTTTATTTTATTCCCAATGTTATACTATAACTATAGTTTTATCTATCCATACAAGGGGTACGCCAGTTACATACACATTTCCAGGGGGTACGTGAAGCATAAAAGGTTGAGAACCACTGATATATATGTTTTATTTTATTCCCAATGTTATACTATAACTATAGTTTTATCTATCCATACAAGGGGTACGCCAGTTACATACACATTTCCAGGGGGTACGTGAAGCATAAAAGGTTGAGAACCAGTGATATATATGTTTTATTTTATTCCCAATGTTATACTATAACTATAGTTTTATCTATCCATACAAGGGGTACGCCAGTTACATACACATTTCCAGGGGGTACGTGAAGCATAAAAGGTTGAGAACCACTGATATATATGTTTTATTTTATTCCCAATGTTATACTATAACTATAGTTTTATCTATCCATACAAGGGGTACGCCAGTTACATACACATTTCCAGGGGGTACGTGAAGCATAAAAGGTTGAGAACCACTGATATATATGTTTTATTTTATTCCCAATGTTATACTATAACTATAGTTTTATCTATCCATACAAGGGGTACGCCAGTTACATACACATTTCCAGGGGGTACGTGAAGCATAAAAGGTTGAGAACCACTGATATATATGTTTTATTTTATTCCCAATGTTATACTATAACTATAGTTTTATCTATCTATACAAGGGGTACGCCAGTTACATACACATTTCCAGGGGGTACGTGAAGCATAAAAGGTTGAGAACCACTGATATATATGTTTTATTTTATTCCCAATGTTATACTATAACTATAGTTTTATCTATCTATACAAGGGGTACGCCAGTTACATACACATTTCCAGGGTGTACGTGAAGCATAAAAGGTTGAGAACCACTGATATATATATGTTTTATTTTATTCCCAATGTTATACTATAACTATAGTTTTATCTGTCTATACAAGGGGTACGCCAGTTACATACACGTTTCCAGGGGGTACGTGAAGCATAAAAGGTTGAGAACCACTGATATATATGTTTTATTTTATTCCCAATGTTATACTATAACTATAGTTTTATCTATCTATACAAGGGGTACGCCAGTTACATACACATTTCCAGGGGGTACGTGAAGCATAAAAGGTTGAGAACCACTGATATATATGTTTTATTTTATTCCCAATGTTATACTATAACTATAGTTTTATCTATCTATACAAGGGGTACGCCAGTTACATACACATTTCCAGGGGGTACCTGAAGCATAAAAGGTTGAGAACCACTGATATATATGTTTTATTTTATTCCCATTGTTATACTATAACTATAGTTTTATCTATCTATACAAGGGGTACGCCAGTTACATACACATTTCCAGGGGGTACCTGAAGCATAAAAGGTTGAGAACCACTGATATATATGTTTTATTTTATTCCCAATGTTATACTATAACTATAGTTTTATCTGTCTATACAAGGGGTACGCCAGTTACATACACATTTCCAGGGGGTACGTGAAGCATAAAAGGTTGAGAACCACTGATATATAGGTTTTATTTTATTCCCAATGTTATACTATAACTATAGTTTTATCTATCTATACAAGGGGTACGCCAGTTACATACACATTTCCAGGGGGTACGTGAAGCATAAAAGGTTGAGAACCACTGATATATATGTTTTATTTTATTCCCAATGTTATACTATAACTATAGTTTTATCTATCTATACAAGGGGTACGCCAGTTACATACACATTTCCAGGGGGTACGTGAAGCATAAAAGGTTGAGAACCACTGATATATATGTTTTATTTTATTCCCAATGTTATACTATAACTATAGTTTTATCTATCTATACAAGGGGTACGCCAGTTACATACACATTTCCAGGGGGTACGTGAAGCATAAAAGGTTGAGAACCACTGATATATATGTTTTATTTTATTCCCAATGTTATACTATAACTATAGTTTTATCTATCTATACAAGGGGTACGCCAGTTACATACACATTTCCAGGGGGTACGTGAAGCATAAAAGGTTGAGAACCACTGATATATATGTTTTATTTTATTCCCAATGTTATACTATAACTATAGTTTTATCTATCTATACAAGGGGTACGCCAGTTACATACACATTTCCAGGGGGTACCTGAAGCATAAAAGGTTGAGAACCACTGATATATATGTTTTATTTTATTCCCATTGTTATACTATAACTATAGTTTTATCTATCTATACAAGGGGTACGCCAGTTACATACACATTTCCAGGGGGTACGTGAAGCATAAAAGGTTGAGAACCACTGATATATATGTTTTATTTTATTCCCAATGTTATAATATAACTATAGTTTTATCTATCTATACAAGGGGTACGCCAGTTACATACACATTTCCAGGGTGTACGTGAAGCATAAAAGGTTGAGAACCACTGATATATATATGTTTTATTTTATTCCCAATGTTATACTATAACTATAGTTTTATCTGTCTATACAAGGGGTACGCCAGTTACATACACGTTTCCAGGGGGTACGTGAAGCATAAAAGGTTGAGAACCACTGATATATATGTTTTATTTTATTCCCAATGTTATACTATAACTATAGTTTTATCTATCTATACAAGGGGTACGCCAGTTACATACACATTTCCAGGGGGTACGTGAAGCATAAAAGGTTGAGAACCACTGATATATATGTTTTATTTTATTCCCAATGTTATACTATAACTATAGTTTTATCTATCTATACAAGGGGTACGCCAGTTACATACACATTTCCAGGGGGTACGTGAAGCATAAAAGGTTGAGAACCACTGATATATATGTTTTATTTTATTCCCAATGTTATACTATAACTATAGTTTTATCTATCTATACAAGGGGTACGCCAGTTACATACACATTTCCAGGGTGTACGTGAAGCATAAAAGGTTGAGAACCACTGATATATATATGTTTTATTTTATTCCCAATGTTATACTATAACTATAGTTTTATCTGTCTATACAAGGGGTACGCCAGTTACATACACGTTTCCAGGGGGTACGTGAAGCATAAAAGGTTGAGAACCACTGATATATATGTTTTATTTTATTCCCAATGTTATACTATAACTATAGTTTTATCTATCTATACAAGGGGTACGCCAGTTACATACACATTTCCAGGGGGTACGTGAAGCATAAAAGGTTGAGAACCACTGATATATATGTTTTATTTTATTCCCAATGTTATACTATAACTATAGTTTTATCTATCTATACAAGGGGTACGCCAGTTACATACACATTTCCAGGGTGTACGTGAAGCATAAAAGGTTGACAACCACTGATATATATGTTTTATTTTATTCCCAATGTTATACTATAACTATAGTTTTATCTATCTATACAAGGGGTACGCCAGTTACATACACATTTCCAGGGGGTACGTGAAGCATAAAAGGTTGAGAACCACTGATATATATGTTTTATTTTATTCCCAATGTTATACTATAACTATAGTTTTATCTATCTATACAAGGGGTACGCCAGTTACATACACATTTCCAGGGGGTACCTGAAGCATAAAAGGTTGAGAACCACTGATATATATGTTTTATTTTATTCCCATTGTTATACTATAACTATAGTTTTATCTATCTATACAAGGGGTACGCCAGTTACATACACATTTCCAGGGGGTACCTGAAGCATAAAAGGTTGAGAACCACTGATATATATGTTTTATTTTATTCCCAATGTTATACTATAACTATAGTTTTATCTGTCTATACAAGGGGTACGCCAGTTACATACACATTTCCAGGGGGTACGTGAAGCATAAAAGGTTGAGAACCACTGATATATAGGTTTTATTTTATTCCCAATGTTATACTATAACTATAGTTTTATCTATCTATACAAGGGGTACGCCAGTTACATACACATTTCCAGGGGGTACGTGAAGCATAAAAGGTTGAGAACCACTGATATATATGTTTTATTTTATTCCCAATGTTATACTATAACTATAGTTTTATCTATCTATACAAGGGGTACGCCAGTTACATACACATTTCCAGGGGGTACGTGAAGCATAAAAGGTTGAGAACCACTGATATATATGTTTTATTTTATTCCCAATGTTATACTATAACTATAGTTTTATCTATCTATACAAGGGGTACGCCAGTTACATACACATTTCCAGGGGGTACGTGAAGCATAAAAGGTTGAGAACCACTGATATATATGTTTTATTTTATTCCCAATGTTATACTATAACTATAGTTTTATCTATCTATACAAGGGGTACGCCAGTTACATACACATTTCCAGGGGGTACGTGAAGCATAAAAGGTTGAGAACCACTGATATATATGTTTTATTTTATTCCCAATGTTATACTATAACTATAGTTTTATCTATCTATACAAGGGGTACGCCAGTTACATACACATTTCCAGGGGGTACCTGAAGCATAAAAGGTTGAGAACCACTGATATATATGTTTTATTTTATTCCCATTGTTATACTATAACTATAGTTTTATCTATCTATACAAGGGGTACGCCAGTTACATACACATTTCCAGGGGGTACGTGAAGCATAAAAGGTTGAGAACCACTGATATATATGTTTTATTTTATTCCCATTGTTATACTATAACTATAGTTTTATCTATCTATACAAGGGGTACGCCAGTTACATACACATTTCCAGGGGGTACGTGAAGCATAAAAGGTTGAGAACCACTGGTCTATGTGATTGGACTCTTAACACATTTTGTGCCCGCAATCTCTCTCACTGGTAAAAGAGTGGATTATCAAATGTATGAACGATTTTTTAAGTATTATTGTGTGTTATAAAGAGAAGGGGCGTTAATACGTTTTCACTATAGGCTCTCAGAAAAGAAGAAATAAAACACGTTTTCCACCACGAAATGACATATTCAAAGAAAAGTCGAAGAGAGATCTTTTCTGTTGCCGTTGGGATCTTCTCTAGCCTTCATAATTGTTCGAATAGACATCCTTACTCCGTAAAATGACTCCCGACCTCCCATTTATTAGAAATCGGTTGCAAGCGTCGTTTCTGTCACTAACTGCTGACGCCAAAGCGCCAAGTGGCGTAAAGCTGGCAATGCTCGGTCGACAAGTGGGAAGGAGACCATTCTTTAAAAAAAAGGCGTTTCTCTGGTGATCCAGCTGTGCTCAGTTATGGTCTCGACTGGAAACTTGGAATCCGTCTTTTGGAACCGCAGGCTCAAGTCTCTCTTTACAATCCGGGGGTCGGTGATAGGGAGGGGGGCTCGGCTACTATGTCCAGAGGAGCAGCTTTATAAGCGCTCTCACCTCGGTTCTTAATTAAGAAAGGTAATTTCCTCTTCAATGGTTAATTAGAGAGTTGAATTTTCGCTTAATTGCTTTGTGCAGCGGCGACAGGACATGCATCTCGAAGTAGAAGCACTGTAATTGATGAGGTTCGCAAGTATTAAAATTGTAATATCGTTTCGCTTCTGCGGAACAAGCTTCTGATGCGGTTAGACAGCAGAGCTGCTAACGGCTTCGAGATGTTGGAACACGAAGCAAGAAATTTGAAAAAAAAAAACACCAGAAAAGGTTGATGCTTGCCTTGTGCTCTGTAAGGTTTCAGGAAAATGGATATATCAATCAGATAGATGTAAGAAGATTACTTTCTTAATTATTCGAATAAATGGAGATAGCAAATGAGGGGTAATTTCGTTTTTACCACATTTGAAGGAAGCTTTCTTTGCTTCTAATAATCACACCAGAAAACAGATCGTTATTGGATTTGTTTTAACTCTGAGTGACACTTCTGTGCACACATTTGAAGGAAGCTTTCTTTGCTTCTAATAATCACACCAGAAAACAGATCGTTATTGGATTTGTTTTAACTCTGAGTGGCACTTTTGTGCACACATTTGAAGGAAGCTTTCTTTGCTTCTAATAATCGCACCAGAAAACAGATCGTTATTGGATTTGTTTTAACTCTGAGTGGCACTTCTCTGCATACATTTGAAGGAAGCTTTCTTTGCTTCTAATAATCACACCAGAAAACAGATCGTTATTGGATTTGTTTTAACTCTGAGTGGCACTTTTGTGCACACATTTGAAGGAAGCTTTCTTTGCTTCTAATAATCGCACCAGAAAACAGATCGTTATTGGATTTGTTTTAACTCTGAGTGGCACTTTTGTGCACACATTTGAAGGAAGCTTCCTTTGCTTCTAATAATCACACCAGAAAACAGATCGTTATTGGATTTGTTTTAACTCTGAGTGGCACTTCTGTGCACACATTTGAAGGAAGCTTTATGCACGTTAAAGAACACACTGGATGGCCTTCACTGGAGGCTACCATCTGTCTCCCAACAGCTGTTCCAGTAGGTCCCCTCCCCCAACCTTCTCTGAGCTTTCGGGGTCCATGTGACCCGGCCATTTAGCCCATGGTGTGCAAAAAAGTGCTGCACAGAGGTAAAACAACCCAACCCATCAACTTAATTTATTACTTCATTTAATATTAGGTCATTTTTGGAGTATCTGGAATGTCGTTGCCTAAGCTGTCAACATGAATGCTGCTCAATGAATCGGAGAGCGAAATGGAGCAATGCCGTTGCAGAGAGAGAAAAATGGCAGCGGCAAATGGGGATGCAACGGGAGACTGCGCAGGTGATGCTTCAACAGTTCTCATAGATCATTAGCTGAATGGGGAGGGATTCATACGTCACTGATCTATGAGAACTGTTGAAGTGTGAACTGCGCAGTCTCAGAGTCTCTCTGTGGTATCTACCGATGCAGAGTGAGTGGCACGCGGGGAAGTAATGAGAACTGCGCAATTGACGCTCTCATAGCTCAATGGCATCATTCAATTGATCAATCAACCCATCAGATACATCAATGCCTTATTCATCACCTGTCAATTAACCAATTAAATAGGTCATTGCTCTGTAATCACCTCCAATTAACCAATGATCTATGAGAAATAATAGATAGCACATTTGATAATACTATACAAAATGAAATGGACCACAGGAGACACTAGATTAAAAATAAGGGAGCATTATAAATTATCAAATATTGAAAACTTCTTTGATTAATTTTAAATTTGTGCTCTCAATTTGGGGGCGGGGGTGGCTCAGTCGGTAGCGCGCCAGGCTCGTAATCTGTAGTTCCCAGGTTCGAGTCCCAGCTGGGTCAGCGTTGAGATTTATCTCCGCAAAATTCCCCGCCCTGCCCACGGTCAGTAGGGGACACCAATGGGCTTGGAAAGGCCGCCGTCCGTCGGATGGGACGTTAAGCCGTGGCCCCGTGTGCGGGAGAGCCATACCCTGTGCACGTTAAAGAACACGCTGGATGGCCTTGACGGGAGGCTACCATCTGTCTCCCAACAGCTGTTCCAGTGGGTCCCCTCCCCCAACCTTCTCTGAGCCTTCGGGGTCCATGTGACCTGGCCATTTAGCCCATGGTGTGCAAAAAAGTGCCGCTCAGAGGTAAAACAACCCAACGCGCCAGACAAGACAAAAAGTAAAAAACAGATAAAAATCATGTAAACCATGACCAAAGCTAAAAGCAACATGGAAAAGTGATAAAACACAACACAGAAGTCAATAAAAATAGGGAACGTAAAAAGATCAAAAAGTGTAAAACCCGAAAAACAACAACGCGTGTAGAAGGCCCATATAAAAATAACAAAGGTAAAAGTTACAACCGGGAAAAATAGCCACAAAAATGTAAAAAATCAAAGACGGGAGTTAAAACCGATTCCTCTGATAAAAGATGTCCGAGTGTAAGGGGATCGGACGTAAAATCGTGAAAGTTAAAATACAGGGTGTCCCTGAATTCATGGACCAAACGTCAGGGGATGGCAGTACACACCGAACCCACCAATAGTCGTCATAGAAAAAAAAAACAAATATCTATTTTGGCTGTGTCTTTGTTACTGCATTTTCCTATTGTCCCAAATAGTTTACACAGTACTGTATCTATTATTTCTTATAGATCATTGGTTAATTGGAGGTTGGGTTGGGTTGTTTTACCTCTGAGCGGCACTTTTTTGCATACCATGGGCTAAATGGCCAGGTTACATGGACCCCGAAGGCTCAGAGAAGGTTGGGGGAGGGGACCCACTGGAACACCTGTTGGGAGAGAGATGGTAGCCTCCCGTCAAGGCCATCCAGCGTGTTCTTTAACGTGCACAGGGTATGGCTCTCCCGCACACGGGACCACGGCTTAACGTCCCATCCGACGGACGGCTGCCTTTCCAAGCCCATCGGTGTCCCCTACTGACCGTGGGCAGGGCGGGGAATTTTGCGGAGATAAATCTCAACGCTGACCCAGCTGGGACTCGAACCTGGGAACTACAGATTACGAGCCTGGCTCGCTACCGACTGAGCCACCCCCGCCCGATAAGTATTCAGGATAGTGATTCTAAAATCTCGCTATACCACTTTGGGCAAATTATAACCCATTTTTATCGCTTTGCTAAAATTGTGGTTACGCCATTTTTTAAGCTGCAAACACTATTGCAATGGCAGATTAGCAAAAGATAAACCTCACCAATTAAAGTGACATTTTGTCGTCCCGTGGCAAAATGTCACTTTAATTGGTGAGTGAGTATGATGAGTATGATGGGTATTAATGAGTGGTTAGCGCGCTTGGCTACTGATCTAAGGGACCTGGGTTCGAGCCCCGGTATAAGGCATGGACGTTTGTGTTGTTTTTCTGCTGAGGTCCTGCCATCCTCACAGACCTTCTACTATGGCATATAAACTGACAGGCTCTTTGTCAGACCTCTGTGGCAAGCAGCTGCTTGAAGGGGTATTTATTTTTATTTTTATTTTTTGTGAATCACACAAATTATGTGTACTATTCAATCTAAATGTCAAGGGTGTATGAAATTGCTAATTTTATAATTTTTAAGTAAATGACATCTATATTTTCTGGGGTAATCAGATGCAATTTTTTATTTGAAAACAGTATTTTCCAAATTAATTTCAACGTATTTATTTCCCAAATTTTTGCAACTGTTTCTAAATATTTTGAAAGCATTTTTTAATGGTTTTACGTTGCCATAAAAAAAAAATACTCGTTTTTTTTCCGCGGATGGGTGAATTTCTTTTGGAATGTTTTTGTGATAGACTGAAAGATAAACCTTTCATGAAAAGCAAAACAGAAAAAGGCTTTGCGAGTCAGAGTTTTAAATTTTATTTCGCTCTATTTGCTCTAATGCAACATTTGAAATATATCAAAAATTATATGGTAATGCAGTAGCCAAAGCTGTTTACAAGAAGGAAAAGAAAGTTGCACAGGTTGGGTTGTTTTACCTCTGAGCGGCACTTTTTTGCACACCATGGGCTAAATGGCCAGGTTACATGGACCCCGAAAGCTCAGAGAAGGTTGGGGGAGGGGACCCACTGGAACAGCTGTTGGGAGACAGATGGTAGCCTCCCGTCAAGGCCATCCAGCGTGTTCTTTAACGTGCACAGGGTATGGCTCTCTCCCGCACACGGGGCCACGGCTTAACGTCCCATCCGACGGACGGAGGCCTTTCCAAGCCCATCGGTGTCCCCTACTGACCGTGGGCAGGGCGGGGAATTTTGCGGAGATAAATTTCAAAGCTGACCCAGCTGGGACTCGAACTTGGGAACTACAGATTACGAGCCTGGCGCGCTACCGACTGAGCCACCCCGCCCCGAGAAACGAATGACCTAAGTGGAGTTGAGCAAGAACAACTTCCACTTTGTGATTCCGGTTATACAGTAAATATGTATTATTATGCATTTTCAATTGTATTTTTCGCTGTTTCCCTCTTATACTGATTCGTATTACTGCTTAAATGGTTTTTTCTTAATTTTAATTACGTGATTGTACAATTCGTATTCATTAAGAATTTAAATAGGGAACATTTCGTGCTATCAGAATCCTAGCTGTTATGTCCTCTGGAAAATATATATATATTCATAAAAAATATCTTGCAACGATTTTTTTTTTAGAAATTAGTGATCTGGCAACCTTCGCATCACGTGACACGAAGGTTGCCAGATCACTAATATCTAAAAAAAATCGTTGCCAGATATTTTTTCTGAATTCTGTAATCAACCATGGTGTTCGGATACTTTTTTGAGCGACTGTAGGTGGTCATATTATGTTGATACTAGATCGGGTGGGCTCACTCACGGAAATATTGAGCGTGTGCAGTTACCGTTCACAGCAAACTGGAGCGTGTGCAGTTACTGCACACGCTCCAGTTTGCTGGGAACGGTAACTGGAGCGTGTACAGTTGCTGTACACGCTCCAGATATTTTTCCTGAATTCTGTAATCACGTGACACGAAGGTTGCCAGATCACTAATTTCTAAAAAAATCGTTGCCAGATATTTTTTTCTCAATTCTGTAATCAACCATGGTGTTCGGATACTTTTTTGAGCGACTGTACGTCCCAAGGAAAGTAGACAGAGTCGGAGAATTGGAAATGCACTGCACTTATGGATTAGGTGGTTTTGTCCCTTCGAGGAAGTAGGATTTGCTGAGTGGATAGACCGTCAAGCTCGGAATCTACAGTTCAAAGGTTAGAGTCTCAGCTGGGTCTGCGTTGAGAATTTTTCCCATTAACTCCAGTTCTGCCCTCAATGAGAAAAGGAAAAACCGTTGGGATTGGAAAGTCCGCCATCCGTTGAATGGAACGTTAATCCGTGGCACCGTGTGCAGCAGAATTATGCTGAAGAACAATCTGGATCGTTTGACGGGAGACTTTCATCCGTCTCCTTACGACCTGGCCATTTAGCCCACTGTGTCCAAAAAAAGATTCGCTCAGAGGTAAAACAATCCTATCGAAGAAATCTCCCCTCCACACACATACGCCTGGAGTACTACGTAATCTACCGACGACCCCTTAAAATCCAGATGTCAACTTCGGTCAAGAAGCTGCTCTGTAACAGTTATGTTTGCTATTATTTTAGCTCTTTTCGGGTTGCTAAAATTATCCATTTGGGGGAGGGATTAGTGCGTGGGGGGATAGCCCTCCCCGCCTCCTTCCCTAAGAGGAGGCGGGGGTGGCTCAGCTGGTAGCGTGTTATGCTCGTAATCTGCAGTTCCCAGGTTCAAGTCACATGGTTGGGTTGTTTTACCTCTGAGCGGCACTTTTTTGCACACCATGGGCTAAATGGACAGGTCACATGGATCCCGAAGGCTCAGAGAAGATTGGGGGAGGGGACCCACTGGAACAGCTGTTGGGAGACAGATGGTAGCCTCCCGTCAAGGCCATCCAGCGTGTTCTTTAACGTGCACAGGGTATGGCTCTCCCGCACACGGGGCCACGGCTTAACGTCCCTTCCGATGGACGGCGGCCTTTCCAAGCCCATCGGTGTCCCCTACTGACCGTGGGCGGGGCGGGGAATTTTGCGGAGATAAATCTCAACGCTGACCCAGCTGGGACTCGAACCTGGGAAGTGCAGATTACGAGCCTGGCTCGCTACCGACTGAGCCATCCCCGACTCACAGGTAATATGATTAGTGACAAGACTCAGATGTTCCGCAAGAATGCACTACATCTATCGAGATAATGCCACGTTTTATGACAATATACACCGTCGCGGCTGAACAACACTATAGAAGTAAAGTCCAACTTTTGACAAAACCTAACTGTAATCTTCGTCCTGGGTTCCCGTGTGTGGGAGAGCCATACCCTGTGCACGTTAAAGAACACGCTGGGTGGCCTTGACGGGAGGCTACCATCTGTCTCCCAACAACTGTTCCAGTGGGTCCCCTCCCCCAGCCTTCTCTGAGCCTTCGGGGTCCATGTGACCTGGCCATTTAGCCCATAGTGTGCAAAAAAGTGCCGCTCAGAGGTAAAACAACTCAACCCAAAATCGTTCTGGGTTGCCACAAACAAGGATATTGAGAAGCTGCGTCAGTGTTGAGCTTTATCTCCCAAAACTTCCCTTCCTGCTCTCGACCAGTACAGGACACGGATAGGCTTTGAAAGACCACCGTCCATCGGATTGGACGTTAAGCCGTGGCTCCGTGTGTGGGAGATCCATATCCTGTGCACTATAAAGAACATTTAGGATGGACTTGATGGGAGGCTACCATCTGTCTCCCAACAGCTGTCCAGTGGGTCCCTACCCTTTTGAACCCTCGGGGTCCTTGTGACTTGGCCATTTAGCCGTTGTGCTTGGCCATTTAACCCATTGTGTGCAAAAAAAAATGTCTCTCGGAGGTAAAGTAAAACAACCCAACAAAAAACAACCATCTTCCCCAAGATCCAACCAGGTCTGCTTTTCAGAGTAAGTCTTAACAGAAGTTCATTGAAAAACATCGCAACAACAAAAAGCACTAAATGAATCTTACAAATCGAGACACTAAAGAGTTTTTAAGCATTTTCCTCTTTCTTTTTCAAATAATAAAAGGACACAACAGTGTTACAAAGCATAATAAAGATCTGCGATGTAAGGGCACATCGATAGGAATCCCGCGTTGTCTTTCAGACATTTATCCTCGTTGGCTTCGGAGAGGTCGCGAAGCCTAGTTGCACCTCTCCTGCTCTGAGAGCTTCCCCCCCCCCCAGCTCCTACTCCCCACCACTTCTTCTCCCCCCCCCCAGCTCCTACTCCCCACCACTTCTTCCCCTCCCCAGGGCTTCGGAACCAGTGATAATGGAGAGAAGACCTCTGCTCGTAGGCAACAACGGAGAAGAAGCTCTCGAAGCGAGGAGGGGGAAGAGGACGAGGAGGCTGAGGCTTAGCCTCGTGAGTTATGGAGAGACGATTCGATGTATGGGAGATGCTGCAAGTTAAGAGCATCCATCCCTCAACATCATTCTACCGCAACTTGCTAATGCTTGTTTTCCTTTGACGATTGATACAAGAAACTTTTGCTCCTTTTCGATACTCGAGAAACAGAGAGCGCAAAAAAGAGTTTCTCTTTTTCCCCCTCTTTTTCTAATCTTTCTTCTGTGCTTTATGCACTAACTCTATTTTTTTTATTATCGACAGTCCTTTTCCTCTTCTCTAGTTTCTCTCTTCCATCAGTTCCCGTTTTCTATACTGCCCCCCCCCCCTGTCTTTCTCAGCTTGTGAAAAGAGTTCTAATCCCCTAAAGACAGAAAATCCTGTTTTCCGTCCCCCCACTCTACTTTTCAACCTCCCGGAAAGAGAACGAATCCCCTAAAGAAAGGAACGGAAGTAAGCAGAGTCTTTTATTCTTTCGAAAGTTTTTTTTGCTGTTTCATCGTCAGGTGGTTTGTTTTGACAAATTTCGCTCTCTTGGTGTCAGAATTGTTTGATGAATTCTCGAATGTTATGTTAGATTTAAGATATCACCTGTTTCTGTGATGAGTTGTGATGACTATAATGAACGTTTTTGGACCGGTCTGTTTTACTTCTGAGTTTCACTTCCAATATATGGTGGGCGAAATCGCCAAGTCACGAAGACCCCAAAGGCTCATAACTAGGTAAATTTGTTGAAAAGCTGCTATTAGTAGACAGATGAAGACTCTCGTCAAGGCCAAACAACGTGTCCTTTAACGTGTATAGGGATTCCTTTCATCATGCACAAGGGTTGGGTTGTTTTACCTCTGAGCGGCACTTTTCTGCACACAATGGGCTAAATGGCCAGGTCACATGGACCCCGAAGGCTCAGAGAAGGTTGGGGGAGGGGACCCACTGGAACAGCTGTTGGGAGACAGATGGTAGCCTCCCGTCAAGGCCATCCAGCGTGTTCTTTAACGTGCACAGGGTATGGCTCTCTCGCACACGGCGCCACGGCTTAACGTCCCATCCGACGGACGGTGGTCTTTCCAAGCCCATCGGTGTCCCCTACTGACCGTGGGCAGGGCGGGGAATTTTGCGGAGATAAATCACAACGCTGACCCAGCTGGGACTCGAACCTGGGAACTACAGATTACGAGCTTGGCGCGCTACCGACTGAGCCACCCCCGCCCCCGTTAAAACTTGGTCCATCGGCCTTGTGTTAGAGGAGGAGTTGCTTCAGGACCGACCTATAGGCGATGCCCTTTACACGATCATGGTGCCCTTGCTCACAGAGGGCAAAGTTGGGATTAGCCGAGAAATATCAAAGCAGGAACAGTGGGGGACTCGAATCTGGACTTCGACAAGAATTTTTTTCAGTAGGGCGTGAGGGGGAGGTATTATACTGTTGCGAGATAAAACTATTTGAATCGATCCGTTAATTAATGAGTTTAGTTACGAATACAGGAAGCAATAATGCATAATCATACCAGGGACAGATCTGGGGGGGGGGGGGGGTCTGAATGCTAGTAAGGGTACAAGAGGCAAAAAATTATTAAATTTTTTATATTTCGTTCATTTTTCAAGAAAGTTTTTAAAGACATGTAAAACGGGGGTGAAATGTTATAATAAAGCATTGGAAATTCACCCCTTCCCCGTCCTCCCTTTTACATTTTACAGACTCGATTGTATTTCTTGACTCCCCAACACCCCCTCTCGTTTTTTTCTAGATCCGAGCCTACATCATACCATAATGCAACTAAGGATGTCCGAATACAAAACGAAGGATTGGTCGGTTGTTTTAATTATGAGAGGGACTTTTTGCCCACAGTGGGCTAAACGGCCAGTCACAAGGATCTCCAAAGGCTCAGAAAAGGTTGGGGGGGGGGGGGGAGACAGAGGGAAGACATCCGTAAAGGCCATTCATATTCAGCGTGAGCTTATAATGGAAATGATAATGGATACATGAGATTGCTGTCTTGCACACAGATCCACGGCTTTATTTTCCATCTGACGGACGCCTTTCCAAGCTAAGCAGTGTCTTCTGATCGAATTCCTCTGTTTTGTCGGAATGGACCAGGCATTTCGATTACTGTCTATTTGTTCGCAATCAACATTTCGTTTACAAAGCAAACGAGATAAAGTCCACTCTTAAGTTGAAAATAGGGGCGGGGGTGGCTCAGTCGATAGCGCGCCAGGCTCGTAATCTGTAGTTCCCCAGGTTCGAGTCCCAGCTGGGTCAGCGTTGAGATTAATCTCCGCAAAATTCCCCGCCCTGCCCACGGTCAGTTGGGGACACCGATGGGCTTGGAAAGGCCGCCATCCGTCGGACGGGACGTTAAGCCGTTGGCCCGTGTGTGGGAGAGCCATACCCTGTGCACGTTAAAGAATACGCTGGATGGCCTTGACGGGAGGCTACCATCTGTCTCCCAACAGCTGTTCCAGTGGGTCCCCTCCCCCAACCTTCTCTGAGCCTTCGGGGTCCATTTGACCTGGCCATTTAGCCCATGGTGTGCAAAAAAGTGCCGCTCAGAGGTAAAAAAAATATAAATACCCCCTCAAGCAGCTGCTTGCCACAAAGGTCTGACAGGAGCCTGCCAGTTTATAATGCCACAGTAGGAGATCTGAGAGGATGGCAGGACCTCAGCAGAAAAACGATCCATGCCTAATCCGGGGCTCGAACCCAGGTCCCTTAGATCAGTAGCCAAGCGTGCTAACCACTCGGCCACGGGACGGCTAGAGGTAAAACAACCCAAACCAACTTAAGTTGAAAAAGTATATGCTACGCAGAATATAACAAATGAAATATAACTGGACGCTTAAAAAGTTAAATGTAACATAAACTTCTAAAAATGCACTTTATTATTTATATTTCTTCTGAGTTCTCGCTTTCCTCGCAGTTCTTCTACTATGGCGTATTATATCGAAAGGCACCTGTCAGACCTCTGTGGCAAGCAGCTGCTTGAAAGGGAGTTTAGTTGTCTTAACCGTGGCCGAGTGGTTAGCACACTTGACTTCTGATCAGATCTCTGTGTTCGAGCCCCGGGTAAGGCATGGATGTTTGTGTTGTTTTTTCTGCTGAGGTCCTGCCATCCTCACACACCTTTACTTAGTCGTATAAACTGACTGACTCCTGTCAGACCTCTGTGGCAAGCAGCTGCTTGATGGCTTATTTATTTTTTTAAGTCTATTTAATTAATTACCCAGAATAAGTACTTTAATACTTGTTTACTGGTAAAGGTAAGTAATTACATCCATAGATAACTGTATTTAACTTGTATGTATTCATAGTACAGTGGACCCCCGATATAACGCGCATGTCGGGCGGGAAACAACACCCGCGTTATAAGGTGAACCGCGTTATACCGAGCGGCGTGGTGGCGACACAATAAATTTCGCACTGTAAGCTTTCCTTTTTTCATACAATAATTAAACACTATTCAAAATACATGCAGGAACTCAATACATACACAATTACTCAATACGCAGTAACAATAAAATGCGATACTCACTAACGCCGCACGGACCTGTATAAACATGTTTGAACTTATCGCGAACATCGCCCGCGCTATAACCGAGTGAGCGGTATAGCGAGCAGCGCTATAACGAAGGTCCACTGTACTATGAATCAAATTAAAAATTTTTTAAAAGTGGCACTTTATGCTTTTATTATAGTTTTCAATTCAAATCATAATTCAGATAGTAGTTTATTGTTTCTTATTTTAATATACTAAAAGTGAAATATTAGGAAGTTATAACAAACTGCTTCGATTTTACCAAATTCTAATAATTAATTTAAAAGTTTCACTTTAAATGTTATTTTGGATTGTATTTGCCTTAATTCCTGTGGAATATTTTATACACATTGGGACCAAAATAATCGGTAAATTTATGACATTTTCTGTTTGTTTATGATTGCTATGTCAAACTTTCGATTCAAGTACTTTAAAGTTACATGCTTCCACTGTTTTTGAAACAAATCAAAATTATAATGCACAGTTATGAAACTCTCCTATACAGTAGTGTTAGGCAGGAATTAGTTCTCTCGGTAGTTCTCAAGTTATCGTATGTTCCAATAGTGTCTGCGTTGAGATTTTTTCCACTAAATTCCTTTTACTCTCTGTAAAGGTCACCGTCTGTAGTTTGATCTGTTAAGTCGTGTCTTCGATTGCAGAGAGCATTACCTATTCACGTTAAAGGGGGCGGGGGTGGCTTAGTCGGTAGCGTGCCAGTCTCGTAATCTGCAGTTCCCAGGTTCGAGTCCCGTTTGCGAGATATTTCTCCGAAAAACTGTCCATAGTCAATAGGAGACACCGATGGTCTTGGAAAGGTCGCCGTCCGTCAAATGGGACGTTAAGCCGTGGCCCCGTGTGAGGGAGAGTCACACCCTGTGCACGTTAAAGAACACACTGGATGACCTTGAGGGGAGGGTACCATCTGTCTCACAACAGTGGTTCCTATCCAAACTTCACCGATGGGCTTGGAAAGGCCGCCGTCCGTCGGATGGGACGTTAAGCCGTGGCTCCGTGTATGGGAGAGCCATACCCTGTGCACGTTAAAGAACACACTGGATGGCCTTGACGGGAGGCTACCATCTGTCTCCCAACAGCTGTTCCAGTGGGTCCCCTCCCCCAACTTTCTCTGAGCCTTCGGGGTCCATGTGACCTGGCCATTTAGTCCATGGTGTGCAAAAAAGTGCCGCTCAGAGGTAAAACAACCCAACCTATACAAACTGTCTCTGAGCCTTAGGGGGTCCTTGTGACCTGGCCATTTAGCCCATGGTGTGCAAAAAAAAGTGCCGCTCAGAGGTAAAAAAGAAATTGAATCCAGTAGAGCATATTTTAATTAACTTTCGAGATGAATTCGTTTGGCCTGCGATGCCCTTGTGCTAGATCCAATAAACATGCTTAAATCGAAGCAAAGAAATGAACATTATTGAAAAATCGTGATGTAGGAAAATCTGATTCAGATATCTAACTTATCACTACTAACATTTTACGACATAAATCTTAATACACATGGGGATTATTCTCTAATTCTTTTGATCAGTGTATTAACGAACTTTGTAAAATATTTTTCCGTCTTCCTGAATAACGATCAATAACATTTTGTGCAGAGTTCGTCTACCTTTTGAGTCTTCTCAATTGAAGGCTATTCCTGAACGAGAAAAGCTAAGATAAAAAAATGCGGCATACATCTTTGTCAAATAATAACTTTGAACAAGGTATGGCAACTACATATTTTCTCTGCTCTCCCACCAAAAAAAGAGAGAAAAAAACTCATGAAAAGAAAGAGGACTTTTAATTTCTGTTATACAACTTCCTGTTATCACAACAGAGGGGACATAAATGATTCCCTCCCCCCTTTAAACTACCTATCTCTGAAAAAACACTTGGAATATGCAAATATGTAAACGATTGTGGAGCACCTAACGAGTTATATCTGAAACGAAAACTCCTGCGCTTGCTGGGAAAGTATAATGGGTTGTTGGGTTGTTTTACCTCTCAGCGGAACTTTTTTGCACACCATGGGTTGAATGGTCAGGTCACAAGGACCCCGAAGACTCGGAGAAGGTTGGGGACCCACTGGAACAGCTATTGGTAGACAGATGATAGCCTCTCGTCAAGGCCATCCAGCGTGTTCTTTAACGTGTACAGGGTATGGCTCTCCCGCACACGGGTTCACGTCTTAACGTCCCATCCGACGGACGGCGGCCTTTCTAAGCCCACTGGTGTCCCTTACTGACCGTGGGCAGGTCGGAGAATTTTGCGCAGATAAATCTCAACGCTGACCCAGCTGGGACTCGAACCTGGGAACTACAGATTACGAGCCAGGCGCGCTACCGACTGAGCCACCCTCGCTCCGGAAAGTACAATGGACTTCCTCAAATTATGTCCCTTACTTTCTGCCTCCCAAAATAAGGGGGGAGCAAAATTTCGGTTGAGCCAATCATAACGAGTTGGGTGACAAATGAAATTCTGAGACATCGGGAATGTTGGGTTGGGTTGTTTTACCTCTGAGCGGCACTTTTTTTGCACACAATGGGCTAAATGGCCAGGTCACATGGACCCCGAAGGCTCAGAGAAGGTTGGGGGAAGGGACCCACTAGAACAGCTGTTGGGAGACAGATGGTAACCTCTCATCAAGGCCATCCAGCGTGTTCTTTAACGTGCACAGGGTATTGCTCTCCCGCACACGGAGCCACGGCTTAACGTCCCATCCGACGGACGGCGGCCTTTCCAAGCCCATCGGTGTCCCCTACTGACCGTGGGCAAGGCGGGGAATTTTGCGGAGATAAATCTCAACGCTGACCCAGCTGGGACTCGAACCTGGGAACTACAGATTACGAGCCTGGCGCGCTACCGACTGAGCCACCCCCGCTCCCATCGGGAATGTCATCTGTTATATAGTTTAGACAGTTTAATAGAATTAAGATTCTGAGAAATGTCAGGAGAATTCTGTTTCTAGATATAAATAGAGATGGGCAGATGTTTGTTTTTTAACGATACATAATCTACTGTGAAGAAAAATTTCCAAAAAATCCTCGTTTTCTGGAGAGCGAAAAAAAAGGTTTTCGGGAGCCTGAAGTTGAAATGTTAAATCCACGAGAGATGGTAAGCCTACCCAAAGAACTAATATATATAAAACGAACTTTCTTCACCGGTTTTTATCCTAGAATTTCGGTCGTAAGAAGGGCAGAAGCGAGCTTTGCTATTATCATTTTTTATACACTTATACCAATGATAATTCGTGGATTTGGCAATTGACCTGTTCCTCTTATATTAGAAGCTCCTGATCCCGCTTTTCCTCTGATCGGGGTCAAATTTGCAACTAATTATTAATAACTGAAATAAAATGAATTTGAATTGAATAACTCAAGTTTTATGCTTTCGTCAACGTCGTCATCATCGGAATTCCTATTCGTCCCCTGCGTCTGACATTCTGATGGATGCAGCCATCAACCTCCATCCTTCCTATGCCTCTTTGCATCTCCGCATCGTATCTCCCCCCCCCCCCGCTTTTATTCCGACTGCAGAGCCATTTGATAATATCGTCGTCCTCCTGTTGAAGCTGACTCGGTCTTCCGCGAAGCGTTGTGTGTGTACTCGGCTGTTTGCCTCATCTTGGTGGTCGTCTCCGTTGCGCGGGGGGCACTCATCATCATCTTCTGTTCGTCCTCTCGCTCCAATTCAGCAGATCCCGCGAGGGATGCAGAGTTACGAGTGATGTTTCGGATGTGGAAGCTGTGATCATCTGTCTCGCTTCGCAGATTGTGATGCATCTTCTTGAGGAGGCTGCAGAAGATGACGCCAGAATAGCTGGGAGGAATGCAACGGGCATTTAGGTACTTCAGTTTGTCACGTGGAGGATGAAAACATCTGTATTTGGGATAGACGCAGATATATGACAGACCGACAATCAAAAATATGGTAAGAAAGAAAATGTACAAAGCCTTGTCATTAGCAAGAAGGTATTAATATGGGTGAACAGAACATCCTTTGCCTGAAAAAATGTTTTTCCTATCTGGAATTCACTTCTAGGCGATGAAATATCAATAAATAAAAAAGATAATTTTCAGAAAAAATATCGTTATCATATTAACATCCTCATTCAATCAGGTATCCCTCCTCACCTTCTGGAGAGAGGATTTTCTCAGTCGGTAGTGCGCCAGGCTCATAATATGAATTCCCAGGTTCGAGTCCCAGCTGCTCCAGTGTAGATATTTATCTCTGCTAATCCCCCATTCTACCTTAAGAGAAAAAAGGAACATTGATGGACTTGGAAAGGTCTTCGTCCATCGGATGGGACGTAAAGCCGTGGCCCCGTGTGCACGAGATGTCTGGAACACTCTACCTCCTGATGTTGTGATGCCCCCAAATTTATAGATTTTTAACGCTCGACTAAAATAAGTCGATTTAACTAAAATTTTAACATGTTTTAATTTAGTATTGTGTTTATATGTTGTTAAAATGGTTATTACAGCTTTACAATTGTGTCATATTTTTTGTTTCTCAGTTTTAAATGTAGAGACATCTGTTGCATATACTTATCGTCGGAAAATTTCGGGATGGGTTCCAAAATCAAGAAAACTATCGCTGGAAGGGTTGGGTTGTTTTACCTCTGAGCGGCACTTTTTTGCACACCATGATCTAAATGGTCAGGTCACATGGCCCCGAAGGCTCAGAGAAGGTTGGGAGGGGACCCACTGGAACAGCTGTTGGGAGACAGATGGTAGCCTCCCGTCAAGGCCATCCAGCGTGTTCTTTAACGTGCACAGGGTATGGCTCCCGCAGACGGGGCCACGGCTTAACGTCCCATCCGACGGACGGCGGCCTTTCCAAGCCCATCGGTGTCCCCTACTGACCGTGGGCAGGGCGGGGAATTTTGCGGAGATAAATCTCAACGCTGACCCAGCTGGGATCAGTGGAAGGAAAGAAATCGATTCAAGTGCAATTTTCTCATTTACTGTTGTGTACTGTAATATTTCATTAATAACCAATTTTAAAGACGATTAAACATCCAGGATAAATTTATTCTTTAAATCTTAATGTTCTAAAATTTCGTGTCATGGTACATTTATTTTTTTGGTGGTGGAGACATGGGGCATCCCCTTAGTGATCCACCTGCTCTCAAATTTTAAATATAATTTTATATTTTCATTTTAGTTTTTGAAGATCGCATTTTAGCTGTTACGAAAATCGGCTGTAAACGACGCACGAGTTGATATGCAAATGCATTACCTCGCTTTCGTTACGCGGCAGAAGCCCACTTTCACTCCAGGGGAGGAAGCATTCACAATGTCCTTCGAAATCTCGAAAAAACAAACGTCAACATTAAATCCAAACGAAAAGTTTGTTTTACATTTTTATAATTTCAGACTGGTACAGTTCCCTTTGGTGCATTTTCCACGGCAAAAAAAAAAAAGCCTTTCGCAGATTTTCTACCTAAAGCAGAAGAAATGGAAATATTTCATCAGTTGTGAATCCAGGGGATCCTCATCATACAAAAAATAAATTACTTATTAGCATATATTCCATTCATTTCGGATGTGCAATCAACATTCACTCCCAGTGCTCAGGTGGGGCGGGGGTGGCTCAGTCGGTAGCGCGCCAGGCTCGTAATCTGTAGTTCCCAGGTTCGAGTCCTAGCTGGGTCAGCGTTGAGATTTATCTCCGCAAAACTCCCCGCCGTGCCCACGGTCAGTAAGGGACACCAATGGGCTTGGAACAGCCGCCGTCCATCGGATTGGATGTTAAGCCGTGGTCCCGTGTGCGGGAGAGCCATATCCTGTGCACGTTAAAGAACACGCTGGATGGCCTTGATGGGAGGCTACCATCTGTCTCCCAACAGCTGTTCTAGTGGGTCCCCTCTCCCAACCTTCTCTGAGACTTTGGGGTCCATGTGACCTGGCCATTTAGCCCATGGTGTGCAAAAAAGTGCCATTCAGAGGTAAAATAACCCAACCCAGTGCTCAACAACTTAGTATGATAGTGATGTTTTCGTTATGCACCCGACTCCCCCTGCCAAATTTTCTTTCTTTTCTTAATAGAAATGTAAGCCTTGCGATCAATGCTTCCATTTTGAATCCGCAGTTGAAATTTGGCATTCCGATTTGCAATGTCATGTTTTGTCTGAGTAAAATCCATTAGATCAATATTTACGTCATAAAGAGGTCATCGTAAGTTTAATAGAGGGTGAATGTATAGTTCAGTTAATTTATGTAAATCAAACATATGTTGCTTAATAGATTCCTTCAATTCTAATGACGTCTACAGATAATGTTTTCTAAGTTTGCTTCAAGCCATTTCAGCTTTTCAGAGTTCTGCGCTTTTATAATGCAATATTGTGATGCTGAGAATTACCGAAAAGAAATGCATTATCTTCAGGACTGTTGAATATTAATTTGTTTCCTGCTTAATATTCTAAGTTAAACAAATTTATTCTCTCATGATAATCTCCTGCCTGGGGGTGTTTCTGTGGGAGGGGGCGGGTTAAAAATGATTCTTGACATTTTCGGAGAAGAAACTGACATTGCATCATCATCATCATCCTCAAGCAGCTACGGAGGTCCAACCAGACCGTGCAATTTAGTTCTCCAAGTAAGTCTGTTCTGAGCTACATCTACTGCATCTGGCCACTGCACACCAATTCTAACAAGATCCTTTTTGACATTGTCTGTCCACCGCATCCTAGGTCTCCCCCTCCTTCTGAGGCCTCTAGGCGCACTGTTCATAACCCTATTCGCCAATCTATAATTATCCATACGGGCAACATGGCCAAACCAGCGGAGTCTCTCTCTGCACAATATGCTGCTTAAAGGAGGTTGCAGACTCCTTTGCCTAACCTCATCATTAGTTACAAAGTTGAACCGCCTAATGCCCAAGATACTGTGTAAGCATCTGGAATCAAAAGCATCTAGTTTCCTGTTATCTTGTTTACAAAGTGTCCAAGTTTCACTACCATAACTAACCCTAGAAAGAACCAAACTATTATTGCAAAGGTTCAAAAATGGAATTTGATATGAGGGGAAACTCGAACCATATCCATTAAATTTTTCCATTTCATATACCCTTTTTAAACATTTTCTGTAATTTGAAGACTATTAAATGAAACACTTCAAAGTATTAAAAACATAAAAATAAAAAAGTTTAATGGAATAATTAAAGTTTTTAGTTAAGCTAACATTGTTAATACGTGAAACTGCATTTTAAAAATAAAATTATTTCTCTAAATTACAGAAAAAAATTACATTTAAATTATTATAAGAAAATGTTAATTTAAAAAAAATATTTTAAAGTTGTGAAAATAGTGAATGAGAGAAGTTGGAGCCTTCTAAGCTCCATCCTCCTATTCCTGTGCTGCTATCGCCAGTTTGTAAATTTAGCCTTAAATGTTTACAGATATTATTCTAAAAAAAACTTTTCTTTTCCATTATGAGCAGTTATTAACCACATTTGGTTTCAGATGTTCTGGCCAGAGTGCGAGCTAATTTATATTATCTATTATAGTCCTGTTCCTGCTGAGTTTAGGGTGCTATTTACATCACTACCTGGCTGAATCTCTAAAAATTAATGACGCCCACTGCTTTATATCATAGGATTTAATGCAGACAATAATTTTGACAAGCAACGATATTTGATTGTTCTTTTAGGCCAGGGGGTTGCCAAGTTCAGGGCCAGGGGGTTGACCAAGTTCTGCAATTGGGCAACGTTCGGATTCAGCCGTTCCAAGGTTCGAGTCCCAACTATGCTTGAGTTGAGATTTTATCCTCTAGTTTTCACTTTACTGCTTAGTTGTTAAGATTGGGTTGGGTTGTTTTACCTCTGAGCGGCACTTTTTTGCACACCATGGGCTAAATGGCCAGGTCACAAGGACCCCGAAGGCTCAGAGAAGTTTGGGGGAGGGGACCCACTGGAACAGCTGTTGGGAGACAGATGGTAGCCTCCCGTCAAGGCCATCCAGCGTGTTCTTTAACGTGCACAGGGTATGGCTCTTCCGCACACGGGCCACGGCTTAACGTCCCATCCGACGGACGGTGGCCTTTCCAAGCCCATCGGTGTCCCCTACTGACCGTGGGCAGGGCGGGGAATTTTTGCGGAGATAAATCTCAACGCTCACCCAGCTGGGACTCGAACCTGGGAACTACAGATTACGAGCCTGGCGCGCTACCGACTGAGCCACCCCCGCCCCTTAGTTGTTAAGATAAAAGATTATCAAAGACATTAAGCCTTTCTTTAAATTGCACAGGTTATGCCACTTCTTCATACGGATCCTGACTTTGATTCAGCCAGACCACCGTCCATCGACGGATCATTAAGCCAGGGTGCATGTGAAGAAGTAGTATATTCTGTTCACGTTGAACAAAGCCAGGATGCCTTTGATGAAAGCCTCTTATCTTAACTCACCAGTGAATCCCTTCTCCAGTCTTGTCCGAGCCATTGGCGTCCTTGTGACCTGGCCATTTAATTCTTTGGCGTTGAAAAAGTAAGAGTTTCATTCAGAAGTAAAACAACCCAGCCGAAGTTCTTTTAACTATTGGAGGTTGGAATTACATTTTAGAACCAATTTTTCTTTAGCCTTGTATCGCTTCTTTCAAAGTTTAAGTCTTCATTTGTTTTGCTGTCTTTCTCAGTGTTGAAAATGTCCCATGTTATTCGCTGTGGAAAGAATTGATCCTAGTCGTCGATTTCTTCTTGACTGAAAGACAAATTTTTTTTGGATGTTTCAAAATTCGTTTTCGATTCTGGAATTTTATCTTTCTCGGGCTTTACATAAAAAACAGCAATATACTCCAGTTAACGCAAAAATTCCGGCTCTAGTACTTATTAATTGTAATTAATATAATAAACCAGTAGTTCTCAACCTTTTATGCTTCACGTACCCCCTGGAAATGTGTATGTAACTGGCGTACCCCTTGTATAGATAGATAAAACTATAGTTATAGTATAACAATGGGAATAAAACAAAACGCACAGATGTATAACATACATCTAGCGACTTTTCAGCTCTCACGGCGTAACCCAAAATTTTTTACCGCGTACCTCACGTTGAGAACCCCTTTTAATAAGCAATAGTCCACAGTTAGGATAAAAAGGAACATAAAGGGGCTTGGTGACCTCTGTTGGATGTGATGTTATGTCGTGATCCTGTGTGTAGGACAGCCATATCTCTGCACGTTATACGCTATGAATGACCTTGAAAAGAAGCTTGGATCTGTCTTTCAACAGTTGTCTAGTGGGTTCTCTACCCCAACTTGTCTGAGCCTTTGGTGTCCTTGTGACCTGGCCAAATCGGTAATTTTTCTGTACAAAATGGGCTAATTTTTACCGTCTAGGTGAAAATTTTTTCCTTTTTTTGTGGGGGAAAGGGGAAAAGTGAAGGGGCAGCTTTTACTAATTAAAATACATATAAGAAATAGATGTACACCGAATTTGGAGGGTCGATTCTTGCAGTTCAGGTTTTGTTTTTGTCAGGGAAGAAGAATCGTTTTTTAAGGGAGAAGTAACGTTTGGTGGGCTCAAACACGTAGTATTGTTTTAAATTTCGATGTGTGGAAGATGTACACTTGATAATTTAAGCCTGACAGAGGTAAGATGGGGATGGGGGGAGGGCACCCTACACCGAAAATCTGATAAGTATATGAATATATTTAATAGATACTTTAAAATATCAGATAGTTTACCATTTATTAAAATAAAAATTTAAATTATATAATAAAAACGATTTACAGTGTTTTACAATTTATACATTATTTACATTTATTTGGGATAATTTGACAATGACATGTTTATTTTCGGACCTTCTAGGAAAGAGCCAAATAACCCTGATCACCCCCCCCCCCTTCCTTCATCATTCTAATTGAACCTGGCCCTACCTATTAAAAAATAAATAAAACCCCCTCAAGCAGCTGCTTGCCACAGAGGAACCTGTCAGTTTATATGCCATAATAGAAGGTCTGTGAGGATGGCAGGACCTCAGCAGAGAAACAACACAAACGTCCATGCCTAATCCGGGGCTCGAACCCAGGTCTCGTAGATCAGTAGCCAAGCGCGCTAACCACTCGGCCACGGGACTGCTGTTTAGAAATTATTAATCAGAGAGAGACAAACGCTTTCAAATATACGGAAAGCAAACTTCCGTTAAGAATTAATAATTTTTTCATTTGTAAATTAGCCTCGATCTAATGCCATCAGATTAGGATTTCTCGAGACGTAAGTAGCGCAGTGAAGTGCAGCGGTTGCATTCCTTGGTCCGTCTTCTGCTGACTCACTGATGTGGGGAGCCTGGAGACTGTGACTCAGCATCTTGGATGCGAGGGAGCGCACGCTGCGCCACCGTTGTCACGGCAACCAGTGACAAAAGAAATTGATTTAGAAAGCTCTTTTTTTTTTCGTCGACTGCCCACGCAAAAGTTCTTTCAATTCTGTTCGTCACTTATTATGCATTCTTCCGCGCAGACCCAGTTCAGCAATCAAGATTTGACTGGAAAAAAATTGCTCCAATTTTTGTCATTTTCGTTTTCGTTTTTAACAATTGGTGTGAGGAATTTTCACCGTCATTCTTTTGTGAAATCAAAGGTTACTTTCTTTTTATCTTCGCATTATTGATGTCAATTTATTCTGCTTTTTTATCTGCGAACGTTTGACGAAAGTATGTTTGTCATTTTCTTTTAATAGAATAGCATCAGGTATTGCAAATAGAAACGATATCGTTTTAAACGAATTAACTTTAATATTTCATTCCGATTCCGAATTCTTTTTTTTTTTAAGATGGAAGCAGTTAACTTTTTACTCCCAATGATTTCGTCGGAATTAAATCGTAAACCGACGGGAATCGATTTCAGGCAACAACTTGAGTGTAGCTTCACTGTTTACGTTTTTTATCAGTTTTTTTTTGCGAAGTGTCGATTTTTGTTTAAAAATAAGTTTTTATTTAGCAGTAATTAGAAACGGGAAACACAGAGAAGTACGGTATTTGTCTTCAATCAGAGTTAAAGGAGAAAAGAATATTTCAAGTAGTCTTTTCCATTTCTAAGAGGATGAGTGTCCTCACGGCCAGATTATTCATCCTCAGGTCATAGTTATTCATCCTTCAGCCGATGGGGCGGGGGTGGCTCAGTCGGTAGCGCGCCAGGCTAGTAATCTGTAGTTCCCAGGTTCGAATCCCAGCTGGGTCAGCGTTGAGATTTATCTCCGCAAAACTCCCCGCCCTGCCCACAGTCAGTAGGGGACACCGATGGACTTGGAAAGGCCGCTGTCTGTCGGATGGGACGTTAAGTCGTGGCCTCTTGTGCGGGACAGTTACACCCTGTGCACGTTAAAAAACGCACTGGATGGCCTTGACGGGAGGCTACCATCTGTCTCCCAACAGCTGTTCCAGTGGGTCCCCTCCCCCAACCTTCTCTGAGCCTTCGGGGTCCATGTGACCTGGCCATTTAGCCCATGGTGGAAAATTTTGCGCTCAGAGGGAACACAACAACAATCTTCAGCCGACACTAAGTAGGGTTAGAGTCTTCACTGCGACTCCGTTAATTTTTTCCCTAAACAACATTTTTTATTTGAGGGGGGGGGGGGATCAGATAGCGCAGCAGGCTCATAATCTACACTTCAGAGATTTGTGTCCAAACACTCCGATGGGTTTGGAAAGACCACCGTACTTCAAATGAGATATTAAGCCATGTGCACGAGAGCCTTACCTCGTGTACGTTAAAGAACACGTTGAAATTCAACATTTTTGTAGCATTACATATTTAAGCCAAGTCACCACAAAAGTTTAATTCACTCCCACCTTTAATAATAGTAAAGGCAATGGAAGGAAAAATTATTAAAATCTAATAAAATATACAAGTTTTTCGAGGACGTTTTGAAGACCTCTAAAATGAAGAGGAAAATGTTATACGTACTTCAATGGAAATCCACTCCCTCCCTATTTTATTTGGGGCGGGGGTGGCCCAGTCGGTAGCGCGCCAGGCTCGTAATCTGTAGTTCCCAGGTTCGAGTCCCAGCTGGGTCAGCGTTGAGATTTATCTCCGCAAAATTCCTCGCCCTGCCCACGGTCAGTAGGGGACACCGATGGGCTTGGAAAGGCCGCCGTCCGTCGGATGGGACGTTAAGCCGTGGCCCCGTGTGCGGGAGAGCCATACCCTGTGCAAGTTAAAGAACACGCTTGATGGCCTTGACGGGAGGCTACCATCTGTCTCCCAACAGCTGTTCCAGTGGGTCCCCTCCCCCAACCTTCTCTGAGCCTACGGGATCCATGTGACCTGGCCATTTAGCCCATGGTGTGCAAAAAAGTGCCGCTCAGAGGTAAAACAACCCAACAACCCTATTTTACTTTATTTTTTTACTAGATACGGCCCTGTGCATATTTATCTCATTTTTCAGTTCAGCAGCAATAATAAGTATTAATGTAGCACTATTTTGTGCTTTATTTGCACTAATTAAGATAACCTTAGATTAATTTCTCATACATTACTATTCTTCTTGAAGACGAAAAATGTTCTTATCATTACTGTAGATGGACATTAGTGAATTTGAAGTAAGGATGTTTATGAACTGAATATAAATTAGGAATTAAGCATTTGTGGCAATACTTAATGCTTTATTTTTTTTAAATAGGTTTTATATATGATATTTTATGAAACAGCGTACTTACGAATCTGTTCTATTTAACCTATAGAATAGCCTACAAGGTTAACCTTGCTGCTAAAAACGAGATGAAACACTATTTTTACTAGAATAAAAGAATTCAGTCTAGAACTAGAAGAACGCATCTATCGCCTCTGGCGCAAATGAGAATCTTGTTTTCAAAGAGAATGAAGTTTTTCCTTTGCGTACTGTTATATTCCTTAAAAGTTTTAATTTGAGCTAGCGGATGATGGAGAAAAATGTAAATAGTATATTTTTAGTAATTACACAATATAAAGGTATTCTAAAAAAATCTTTGCCAGGTATTTTTTCTGAATTCTGTAATCAACCGTATTGTTCGGATTTCTTTTTTTTTTTGAGTGACTGTGCCACATCATCACTATTTTACAATTCATTGCATAATAAATTAATATTAGTAATAAATAAATAAATACCCCCTCAAGCAGCTGCTTGCCACAGAGGTCTGACAGGAGCCTGTCAGTTTATATGCCATAGTAGAAGGTCTGTGAGGATGGCAGGACCTCAGCAGAAAAACACACACATTCATGCCTTACCCGGGGCTTGAACTCGGGTCCCTTAGATCAGTAGCGAAGCGCGTTAACTACTCGACCATGGGACGGCACTTAAATTAATATTATAAATTAAATAATATAACCATAAAAGACAACTGATCAAGCGATAATTTATTGCGAGTAATTCAGTTTAAAATAACAAATAAAATTTATAATCGGAACGGATATTTTTTACGAATAATGTTTTAAAAATAACATTAGAGCGGAAGGAAAAAAATACACCTAATATATGGGTTATTATTTTAGGAAGGGCAAAATACTGAATTGAACTGGAAAGGGCCAAAATGCCATTCAGATTTTAGTTTTCTGCCGGAAATTTTTGTTAAATAATGCATTTCGAAAATAGCTAAAAAAAATGGTTCTCTAGGCAAAGAGTTAAAAATGCGTGATATAGTTCCTAACGCGTTTATCGTAGTTGCTAAAATTTGGGATAAAACTCGTAATAAAAGTTTCTACTTTAAAAGTAACATTTAAGAATATTGCGTAAATTTTTTTGATACTGAATCTGTTATTAGTCTTCCGTGGCAAAAAGTTGCTTGAGGGATAATTTATTTCTTGTTATTATTAAATCAAGAAAACTCCACACTTCTAATCTACCAAATAAAGTATCAATGAGAAACTCTTCCACACCACGTGGTAATGAGGTAGTTTACATGGCTGGATCTAAGGAGGGGGGTGCCCCCTTGAGAATATTAGCAAGTGTAATAGAGGCAAAACCTTTTTTTTTTAATCGCCTCTAAAACGGAGTGAGAAATTTCATACTGGAACGGAAATCCTTTTCCACGACTCGACTGAGTTTCATTTCCCCCCCCGCCCCCCTTATTTTTTTCTAGATCCAGGCCTTCAAATATCTTCAACATTTAATTTCTTGAAATAATAGAATCTCTCAGACCTGATAGTAATTTGTTAGATAAATATAGAGAAAAAATTGTATTAGCCCGGGTGGGATCAGAACCCAGATCCCACCTGGCTAATGATAATTTTTCATTCATATTTATTAATTTTTTTCTTTCTGTATATTAACATGTTTTTTTTACATGCCCAAAATATGTGCATATTTTAGGGCTTTAGTAAATCGAAATCGTGCAAATCAAAAATATAACTTATTAAAAAAAGAGGATAGGTTAAAAAAAATCCTTTTTATTAATATAACATATATTTTAAGTTTTATTTATATTCTGTATATATATATATTCAGGGTCGAATCTAGGGGGGTACCATGCTCTCTGCTTTCAGAAAGCTAGTTAATGAAGTCTTTACTTTTATTAACTAACATTCTAACTAGCATTCTAGCATGTAGCTAAGAATTTATCGAAAAAAGTAGTTTAATGTAATAATTAACTTTTAAATGCACGTTTATCCTCGTTGCGAGCTCCTGCGTGCATATTTTAGGGCCTTAGCTCCGGTCCGTGGTGAGGGCACAACCCTGTGAAGGTTCCGCTGGCTTGAATACCTTCACAGTGTCCTGGACGCTCGCCCGCGTGTTTTCCGTGCGCGGAGACCGTGTCCCTGGAAAGGAGGATCCTGGCAGTTGCTCGGGGGTCCCAGTCTTCTCACCCCTGCTCATGACTGGCAGGGTCCCCTTTGGCCGTTTTGCCATTGGGGAGCCTGTCTGTCGCGGGGCTGGGTAGCGAATTCGGGGGCCGCTGCTATACACTGCTTTGGTCTGTGCTTCAGGTAAACGGGAGGTTCTGGGGCAGCCCCCTCAGGATCAATCGGCTGGTGGGTAGGTCCTGCTAGGGTCAACCGTGCAGAGCGGTGACTAACCTTGTCCACGTCCGGGCAACAGATTACAAGTTTCCCCTACGAATTTATTTATTTTTGTAATTTTCTTTCATTTGTGAGAACGAGTTGTTTCTCACTTTTCCTTATTTTTCCGTTTTTTCTTTTGTGAGTCCTCAGGTGAGATTCTCACATTTCTCTTTTAATTTCCGTTTCGTTGTGAGGGCTTGGCTCACTGGCTGTGTGGGTATGGTACCCGGGCAGCCCTGGCGCCCAATCGGGCGTCCCCTTGTTAGACTCCCTAAAATGTAAATGTAACTCCCTAAATGTCCTCCTTGTAATCCCCCCCCCCAAAAAAAAAACATGCATTCTACAACTCATAATTCACCGGCCAATGTCGCCAAGAGGGCTCGCCCTGACCCCCCCCCCCCCATCTTCTTTGTCTTCACCATCGTCTTTGTGTGTTTTTCCGTCCCCGAAGTTCCTTGTCATCCGCTCTACGGGTGATCAGGTGCTTGGAGACATGTCCCCGTTTTTTTTATTAACAAGTGTATCAAAGGTCTTGTGGGAGAACCGAAATCTCTCAAGCGCCTAAGATCTGGTGACTTGCAGGTGGTAACTGCCTACTCCAAACATTCGGAGCTGTTCTTAAATGTCACAGCGATTGGTGGAGTGGCAGTCACTGTCACTCCACACAAGACACTTAATTCCTCCCGTGACGTGATCTCCGAGTGGGGCCTCGTCAAGGTTTCTGAGGAGGAAATCCTCTCGGATCTTTTGGGATCTTTTATTCTATCATCTCACAGGGAGTGATAGAAGTCCACCGGGTTTCGACACGCCGTGATGGAAAGTTAGTAAGCAGCCGGGTACTAATTTTAACTTTCAACTCGCCTCACCTGCCTACTTCCATCAAGGCAGGGTACTTAACTGCGAGGTACGGCCATTTATACCAAACCCTCTGCGTTGTTTTCAATGCCAGAGATTTGGCCATGCCCATACCGCATGCCGGGGCAAGCCCACCTGTGCTCGTTGTGGCAGTCAGGATCATTTTGAACCTGACTGCACAGCAGAAAAGGCATGCTGTGTAAACTGCCATGGCGAACATCTGACGTACTCCCGCGACTGTCCAAAGTGGCTGGAGATCGGTTGGTTGTTTTACCTCTGAGTGACACTTTTTTGCACACAATGGGCTAAATGGCCAGGTCACAAGGACCCCGAAGGCTCAGAAGGTTGGGGAGGGGACCCACTGGAACAGCTGTTGGGAGACAGAGCCTCCCGTCAAGGCCATTCAGGGTTGTTTCTAACGTGCACAGGGTATAGCTCTCCTGAACACGGGGCCACGGCTTAACGTCCCTCCGACGGACGGCGACCTTTCCATGCCCATCGATGTCCCCTACTGACCATGGGCAGGGTAGAAAGTTTTGTGGAGATAAATCTCAACGCTGACCCAGCTGGTACTCGAACCTGGGAACTGCAGATTATGAGCCTGGCACACTACCGATTGAGCCACCCCCGCCCCTGTGGCTGGAGGAGACAGATGTACAACCTCTAAAGACCCTTCGTAACATCAGTTATCCAGAGGCGAAGAAGCTTGCAGCACAGCCTGCTCCACCTGGCAAGGTCTCCTATTCCAGTGCGGTCATTGGACAGCCAGTTGTCAAGATGGCTTCCGTGGCAGTGCAGACCGATATCAGCGTTCCACCTGCTGAATCTTTCTCATCTGCTGCTAAGTACCTCTTGACCCAGGCGAAGCCGCAGTCGGTATCGATCTCAACATCGACTCCGGTTTCAATTACTGCATCTGTGCCTTCCACTTCCACCTCTGCAAGGCCCCCTCCACCCCGCCCACAGATGGCAAAACCTTCCAAACCCAAGGGGTCCCCACTAGGGTCCAAAAAGAAAATTTTAGCACCTTCTCATTCGGCGGTCTCTGATCCATGTCACTCAGATGACTCCGAGGACATGGACACAGACCACTACAATTTTTCCAAAACCATCGCTGGCGACGTTTAAAATAAATCGAAAAGTCCGCCCTCTTCCTCTAAGACCTGAGATGGCCACACTCCTACAGTGGAACTGTCGTGGATTCCAGAGGAATATTGACAACTAGGTCCTCCTGAGGGCACATGAACCCATCTTCGTATGCCTGCAGAAGACATACTTGCAGACAGCCAATGATCCCACTATCCGGCATTTCTCTCTCATTCGCCAGGACTGGGATGGAGATGGCCCAGCTTGCAGGGGTGTCACCATCCTCATAAGCAACCATTCTCCATTCCAGGTCATACTCCTCACAACCAACTTAGAGGCGGTTGCCATCTGCCTCTTTGTGGGATTTTCGTTGACTGTCTATTCTGTCTATCTACCACCTGGAAGCATCGTTTTCTGGGATGGCCTTGATAACCTCGTCTCGCAGCTGCCGTACCCCTTCCTCATCATGGGGGACTTCAATGGACACAGTCCACTCTGGAGCAGTGCTGACACCAACGGGAGTGGCGGGTTCCAGGAGCCACAGCTCCTGGATCTATCGCTCTCCCTGTTGAACACCGTTGTCAGTACATACTTCCACTCCCCAATCCGCACATTCACTGCCATTGATCTCCCTATCTGCTCCTCCTTGATCCTCCCACTCTTTACATGGGAGGTCGACGACAATCCATATGGAAGCGATCACCTCCCCATGGTATGCACCATCTCCTGTGGGGGGCCTTGCAGCCCTTCACGTGTCTCTCTTGATCGGGCTGACTGGAGTGACTTCGAGTTCTTGTCTGAAGGAGGAGGCTTGATCGGGCTGACTGGAGTGACTTCGAGTTCTTGTCTGAGCTCGATGAGCACTCTGTCAGCCAGGAGCCAATCAATGTTGCAGTGGCGAAGATGATTGACTGCATCATCCATGCAGCTGCCTCTACTATTCCTCAGACCTTGACTCGGTTTCCACGGTTCCCAAAACCATGGTGGAATCCCAACTGCACCGCAGCTCGTAAGGCTCAGAAAAAGGTTTGGGGGGTGTTTCAGAGATATCCGACGTCCCCCAACCTAGAAACATTCTAACGCACCAGGGCGAAAGCCCGTTTCGTCCAGCGCCAGAGCCAGAAGGAATCTTGGATCGCATGTACGTTTTCTATCACCAGCACGACCAGTTCTAAGGTCGTGGGATAAAGTCTGGAAGATAGGTGGGAAGTACACGTCCCACTCATTATCGATCCTGGAGCACAATGGACAGGCAATTGCTGATCCTCGAGCAATTGCCGACACTCTGGGGGAGTCATTCTCCTCCATCTCTTCTTCTTACTCCTCCGAGTTTCTGACCCAGAAGAGCAGGGCAGAACGCTATCCACTGTCCTTCCCCTAGAAATGCCTGGAGCCTTACAACAGGCCATTCACAGTGGAGGAGCTTCGCCTTGCTCTGCACACTAACATCTGTCATCAGACTAGACATTATGCTATGCTCTAACATCTCTCACCATGGAGTAAGGATCGGCTGCTCCGACTCTTCAACTACATTTTCATCAAGGAGCAGTTTCCATCCTGGTGGGAGGCCATCATCTTGGCCTTCCCCCAAGCCAGACAAAGATCCAAAGATTCCTTCGAATTATCGTCCAATTGCGTTGACGAGCTGCATCTGCAAGGATTGGAGAGAATGGTAAATATCAGACTGGCCTGGTATTTGGAACATCACGGCCTTCTTTCCAACACCCAGTGTGGCTTTCGCAGGCACAGGTCTACTTTAGACCACCTGATCCGCCTCTAATCGGAGATCAGGAATTCGTTTTTACGTCGAGAGCACCTGGTGTCCATTTTCTTCGACATCGAAAAAGAATAGACACGGCATGGAGATTTGGCATTCTTTGAGACCTTCCAAGCTTCGGCTTGTGAGGCCACTTGCCGATGTTCATCGCAAATTTTTTATCATATCGTAATTTTCGAGTTCGTGTTGGCAACATTCTGTTGCGGCCTTTTTCCCAAGAACAGGGGGAGCCAAAAGGCTGCCTCCTGATTGTTACGCTTTTCGCTATCAAGATAAATTCTATTACACAGCAACTTCTTCTGACTGTAGGCATTTCCCTCTATGTTGACGACTTTGGCATCTTTTGTTCGTCGTCCAGCACAAAGGTCATTGAACGTCAACTGCAAACTGCCCTGAACAATATCTCGGTTTGGGTGACGGCTAATGGGTTTCAGTTCTCCCCACAGAAGACCACTTATGTTCACATTAGCCACAAGTGTAATCTTCATCTGGACTCCGAGCTGCTGCTCGGGGGTAACATCATTCCAGTTATGGTGGAGACCTAGCTTCTTGGTTTCTTCTTTGACCAGAATTTGACCTTTCTGTCACACATACGACATCTCGGATCCAAGTGCACATGGGATTTGAACATCCTTAAGGTCCTCTCGTCCCTCTCATGGGAGGTGGACCGATGTTCATTGCTCCGCCTCTACCGTGCACTTATCTGCTCATCCGTAGTCCAGTTTCGACCAGAAAAGTGCACGGTAGAGACGCAGCAATGAACATCGGTCCCCCTCCCATGAGAGGGATGTGAGGACCTTGAGGATGTTCAAATGTTCGACATCAACATATTTTTCGATGTCGAAGAAACGAGCTAGACCTTCTCCATCATCAGACCCTCTGTGTGTGCACGGAGGACTTCCAAACTTCACTGGTCCAGAGTCTTTACGTTGAGACTGATGAACCACATTTATTTATTCACATCAGCAGTATGCTGCAAAATTGTGGTCCCTGCCAGGCCATCCCACTTAGGACTGCGTTTTCAATCCTCAGTTGGAAATATTATACCAGAATCGGCAGACTCCATTTATCCTTTTGGTTCATGTGTCCCAGGTTACCTGCGAGATGTTAACAACAGTCTTGATAGCATTGCACAATCGACAGCAGAGCCACTTCCATCTTGGTTCACTGTTTCCCCTTCCTGTGATTTCTCTCTTTGCAGGACAGGGACAGGGAAGGCCTTTACACCTGACTGTGTATATCAGCAACTCTTTGCCAGCCATCGTGATAAGCACCCGGACTTCTTGCCTGTCTTCACAGATGGCTTGAAGTCCAGTACATCTGTGGGATCAGCCATGGTCTGCTGTGATGTAATCAATGAAGACCAGATTCCACAGCAGTGTTCCATCTTCACTGCAGGGTTATATGTTATCTACCATGCCTTGGACGACATAGCAGCTGACTCACTTAGCTCGCTACAGGCTTTGATTTTGGTGAGGCATCGTACTCGCCCTGTTCTCTCCAAAATCCGCAGCAGTTCCATTGTCTGTCAGCCACAACCACGATTTTCTTCTGTTGGATGCCCGGTTAAGTTGGGATCAAAGGCAATGACTTGGCAGATGCTGCTGCCAAGTCAGCCACGCCCCTCTCCGACTCTCTGCTGCCAGTTCCATACTTGGACTTCCGGCAGCGTTTTTCCATCGAGCTCCGGGCACTGTGGCAGAGATCTTGGTCTGAACAGGTTGGCAACAAGCTTTTAGAGATCAAGCCCTTTCTGAAACCGTGGCAGTCTTGTTTTCGCAGGAATCGCAAGGAGGAAGTTGTACCTGCTCGACTCCGCTTAGGTCATTTGTTTATCACTCATTCCTTTCTTCTTCAGGCGGACAACGAACCTGAGTGTGAGTTTTGTAACACCATTTTAACCATTAAACATATTTCAATCGGTTGTCCTGCTTTTACCCTTGAACGTCGTTTATATTTTACCTTCTTTAATTTTATGGCCGAGCCTCTTGCACTTATTTGATGACGACTTTTTACCATCTGTCATTGCCTTTTTACGTTATACAGGTTATTTTATGCTCCCCGCCCTGCCCACAGTGAATAGGTGTTACTGTTGGGCTTGAAAAGGCCGCCGTCCGTCAGATGAGACGTTAAATCGTGTCTCCGTGTATGGGAGAGCCACACCCCACGCACGTTAAATAACATGCTGGATGGCCTGACGGGAAGCCGACACCCTTTTTCCAACAGCTGTCCAGTGGGTCCCCTCTCCCAACCATCTCTGCACCCACGAGAACTTGGAACATGGATATTAGTCCCAACTATTTGATCTCATGGTAGCGATAATCATTTTTTTTTAAATATAATAAAAAAACAGAGCTCGAAACTCCTCCTTTGAAAACGATCGACTAGGGCACAATTCAATTACAGAGTTACAGTATATATGTTACCGCTAAAGCTCGAAAGACGTTAATGTGCACATTACCTTGCTAATCTGCAGATTAACTGATTTGCTCCGTTAACGTGCGGAATCAAGAGTTTTCCGCATTTTACCTAGGTAATGTGCACGTTAACGGCTTCCGTATCGTTAAAGTTCAAAAGTTTGTTTCTCTCATTTCCTTTCCCTACTCCTTCCCCCCTGTCCCTGTCCAAATTGGCCCATAGTCACGTGACCTAAAGATTCACACTTAAGAGATTCACCACTTGACGGATTCGTTCTCACTTGGCCTCCGCTCATCCGGGGCGTTTCATGATAATTCGGAACACTGAGTCACGTGACTCGAAGATTGAGACTCAAGAGATTCATCATTTGACAGATTCGTTCTCACTTGGCCTTCGCTCATTTGGGGCGTTTTTTATAATGCGGCAGGCGGTGGTACTGTAGAGCTAGATACGTTATCTGAATAATAGGATAGTTAAAAAACGAAAAAGTACAATGTACCGGCTATTACCAATTCCGATAATAGCCGATACGCCATATTTCATTTTCACTTTAACGAGTGCCTAGTAGGTAATGTGCAGATTATCCAGGTAATTTGCAGATTACCTAGGTAATTTGAGAAATGAAACAATTTTCCACACGTTAACGGATCACCCTAGTTAATCTGCACAATACCTAGATAATCTGTAGAATAACTGATTTCTGCACTTTAGCGGTAACACATACAGTAAAACCTTGGATTGCGAGTAACTTTATTTGCTAGTATTTTGCTAGACGAGCAAATTTTTAAAATAAATTTTAACTTGATAAGCGAGCTAAGTCTTGTAATACGAGTAACATGTATGCGCATGTCTACCAACCGTCACGTTTGGTTTCAGTCGGTCGGTGTGCTTTACATATTTACTCAACATACGTAAGAAGTATTGTTTATTTTCTTTCTAAACGTGGTTAATGAGTATTTTTTGATAACAGTACTGTAACCATGGCTCCCAAAAAGAAAACTGTTGAAAAAGAAAGTGATAAGAAGAAGAAAATGATTACGGTGGAAGTTAAGAAGGAAATCATCGAGAATTACGCACGAGGTATGCGAGTGGTCGACATCGCAAGATTTTATAATAAGTCTACATCGACTATTTGCACAATATTAAAGAAGAAAAAAGAATTAAGGGGACTAGATGTAGCAAAAGGAGTCACGCGACTATCAAAGCAACGGCCACGTGTTCTGGAAGATGTAGAAAAGTAGCTTCTCGTGTGGATAAACGAGAAACAACTAGCAGGTGATACTGTGACGGAAAACTGTATCTGCGAGAAGGCAAAGATTTTGTACGCCGACCTCATAAGTAAACTGCCAGATACGTCGATAAGATACGAAGAAGGCTTCAAAGCGAGCAGGGGCTGGTTTGACAACTTTAAGAAGAGAAGTGGTATCCATAGTGTTGTGCGACACGGAGAAGCTGCGAGTTCGGACGTTAAGGCAGCTGAGGCGTTCGCCACCGAATTTCCGAAACTCATGATTTCCGAGGGTTACCTACCACAGCAAGTTTTTAACTGTGACGAGACAGGGCTTTTTTGGAAAAAGATGCCAAAGAGGACTTACATTACTATAGAAGAGAATGCAATGCCTGGTCACAAGCCCATGAAAGACCGTCTCACCCTCTTGTTTTGTGCTAATGCAAGCGGGGATTTTAAAATTAAGCCCTTGCTGGTGTATCATTCCGAGAATCCACGAGCCTTCAAGAAATGCAAGGTACAGAAGAGTCAGTTAAACGTTATGTGGAGGTCCAACAGCAAAGCTTGGGTCACTCTTATCTTGTTCGTTGAGTGGATCAATGAGGTTTTCGGTCCTACAGTGAAAAAATACCTTTTAGAAAATAATCTGCCACTCAAAGTTTTGCTAATTATGGACAATGCCCCTGCTCATCCTCCAGGTCTGGAGGATGACTTACTGGAGGAATTCGAGTTCATTAAGGTGAAGTTCCTTCCTCCCAATACCACTCCACTACTTCAACCCATGGATCAGCAAGTCATTTCGAACTTTAAAAAGCTTTACACCAAAGCATTATTTCAGCGGTGCTTTGAGGTAACTGAAGGAACAAATCTTACCCTCCGAGAATTCTGGAAAAATCATTTCCACATCGTGAACTGTCTCAAGATCATCGATAAAGCTTGGAATGGGTCACCAAGAGAACGCTCAATTCTGCTTGGAGAAAACTGTGGCCTGACTGCATTCTAGGAGATAACTGTGAGGGGTTAGCTCACGAAGAGGAACTGCCAGTTCTCGATGAAATTGTCTCCTTGGGGAAGAACATGGGACTGAAAGTGAATGAGGACGACATTCAAGAGCTGGTGGAGGAACATCGCCAGGAGCGGACCACCGACGAACTAATGGATCTGCATCGCGAGCAACAGCAAAAGTTTGTGGAGGAGATCTCGTGTGAGGAAGACGAGAAAAAGGAGGAGGAATCACTCACTTCAAATGAGATTAAGGACATGTGTAAAATGTGGGAAACAGTCCAAAATGTTGTAGAAAAACGCCACCCAAATAAGGCTGTGGCAATGCGAGCAGTCAACCTTTTTAATGACAATGCAATGTCACATTTTCGGGAAATTTTAAAGAGAAGGCAGAAGCAAATGTCCCTTGATAGTTTCGTCGTTAGAGTTACACAAAAGGAAAAAGATTCCAGTGTTCCAAACGCAAATTAATTGTGTGTATTATTTTTATGTACCTATATGTATTCTTTTTATTTTGTATTAAACATTTTATTTGAATAAATTTTTTGTTGTGGAACGAATCATTGGGGTTTCCATTATTTGTTATGAGTTATTCGCTTTGATATACGAGTGCTTCGGATTACAAGTACGTTTCCGGAACGAATTAAGCTCGGTAACCGAGGTACCACTGTATTCCAAATTTATCGCTACCAAATCCTATTGGCAATAGTTTCTTGGCATGGCTCAAAATTAAAAAGTTACTATTCTCTTGAATTGAATGAACAATGGAATTAGACAACTCTTGTGTAATGCAGATCTTTTCGATGGGTTCCTTCTCCACTCTTTGCAGCATTAATGTCAGTTTTCCTTTTCGTCGATCAGTACACGAGAGTGACAGGTGCTGCCTTAGATGTAGTATTATCCTGTATAGTGGAGCATCGGATGGCATCACTCAACCATATTTCCACCTTCATCCGTTTTACCTCGATTATCCTGGGTCTTTTACACTCGGGTTCGTTTAATTTTTTTGTGCTTTTGTATATGTATTGGTTTTGTTCTTTACGTTGACACTTTTTGCTTTCAACTTTGGTTGTGGGTTTGTCTGTCTTTTCACTCTTTTCTTACCTTGTTTGGTGCATTATGGCCCTGTTGCCAATGCGCCATAAAAAAAACCCAAACAACCAAACCAATTAAATGCGCTTTTTGTATAGAGATAAATGTTAAAAAAATAAATTTCAATCGAGAAATGCTCAATGCCCGCTTTTAACCTTAAATAATTTAAAACGACTCCCCTTTCTTCTTATCGCAAAGGAAGAACATTCCTATTGACTCATTCATTGGCAGCTGTTGTCAGGAATAGGGGCGGGGGTGGCTCAGTCGGTAGCGCGCCAGGCTCGTAATCTGTAGTCCCAGGTTCGAGTCCCAGCTGGGTCAGCGTTGAGATTTATCTCCGCAAAATTCCCCGCCCTGCTCACGGTCAGTAGGGGACACCGATGGGCTTGGAAAGGCCGCCGTCCGTCGGATGGGAGGTTAAGCCGTGGCCCCGTGTGTGGGAGAGACATACCCTGTGCACGTTAAAGAACACGCTGGATGGCCTTGACGGGAGGCTACCATCTGTCTCCCAACAGCTGTTCCAGTGGGTCCCCTCCCCCAACCTTCTCTGAACCTTCGGGGTCCATGTGACCTGGCCATTTAGCCCATGGTGTGCAAAAAAGTGCCGCTCAGAGGTAAAACAACCCAACCCGTTGTCAGGAATTTAGTTTCAACTGCCGCCATTTGCAATGTGGGCAGATTTCCAAACCTTTGGATAAAATATCCAGCGAACACGTAACCCGGTAAATGAACTAGAGCTTTTGATTTTCCCAGCTCACTTTTGGGGGTGGGCCAAACGATGAGACTTTATCGCAAAAACTGATCTGACGAAAAAAAGAAGAAAAGAACCAGAAAAGCCATTGGTCTTGATTTTCGAGCTCGAAGCACTTTTCCAGTTCCCTTCAGCTAAGAAAGCGAAAAAAAGATTCAAGTCGCGAAAGGCATTGCTTCCTCTGCTTCACTAGATGCTTGGTGGAGTTCCAAAACTTCTTTGGAAATATGCAACCTACTTCAAAGAGAAATATTCAGTTTGTTTGGAATGGAATCGAGAGGAGGTTTTCCAGGTTTTATTTTTTTATTCAAGTAACGTTTTAAGAAAGTGGGACAAACGGTTGTTTCGCGCTTGAACAGCTATTCTTGCGCATAATGGGCTAAATAGCCAAGTCACAAACACCCTGGGGCGGGGGTGGCTCAGTCGGTAGCGCGCCAGGCTCGTAATCTGTAGTTCCCCGGTTCGAGACCCAGCTGGGTCAGCGTTGAGATTTATCTCCGCAAAATTCCCCGCCTTGCCCACGGTCAGTAGGGGACACCGATGGACTTGGAAAGGCCGACGTCCGTCGGATGGGACGTTAAGCCGTGGCCCCGTGTGCGGGAGAGCCATTCCCTGTGCACGTGAAAGAACATGCTGGATGGCCTTGACGGGAGGCTACCATCTGTCTCCCAATAGCTGTTCCAGTGGGTCCCCTCCCCCAATCTTCTCTAAGCCTTCGGGGTCCATGTGACCTGGCCATTTAGCCCATTGTGTGCAAAAAAGTGCCGCTCAGAGGTAAAACAACCCAACCCACAAAGACCCCAAGACCTCAGAGCTTTAAAGAGGATCCAATGGACTCTGTTAGGCGACAGTCTCCTGTCAAGGCTTTACAGCGTGTCCTTTGGAATGCAGAGTGTGTCTCTCCGTAGAGTGGGAGTTAGCGGAGAAAATCTCAACACAGGCGGGACTCGAACCTCGGACTAACAGGTTACAACTTCGAGAATTAATGTACAGATAAGAGCTGAGTTTTCTTTTTTGGGGAACAGAAATAAAAGTTTCTCCCCAAAATCGGCAGTACTGTCGATATCATTGAAAATCAATAGCACGTCGACTGGATATTCATGGAATTCGGTTGAACATTGGGAGAATTGTTAAATTATAAAGGCGGGCTTGGTGGTTTCTTGGAATCTTCAGTCTTTTAAATCCACAACTAGGAAGCCCAACTAACTCTGGTGACTATGGAATGCTCGTTTTCATAAACATTTTTCCGTTTTCCAAATCTAGCGCCCTCTATAGGTATATATATATAAAGTAATGGAAGATTCAAATCCATATTCAAAGTAATGGAAGATTTCTCAAAAGTTGTAAAGAGTAATATTCATCAGTAATTCATTTTTTTCTCTTAAAAGCAAAAAAGTTGTTCCTCCCCAATCTGGGGTTGGATTGGATTGTTTTACCTCTGAGCGGCATTTTTTTGCACACCATGGGCTAATGGCAAGGTCACATGGATCCCGAAGGCTCAGAGAAGGTTGAGGGAGGGGACCCACTGGAACAGCTGTTGGGAGACAGATGGTAGCCTCCCGTCAAGGCCATCCAGCTTGTTCTTTAACGTTCACAGGGTATGGATCTCCCGCACACGGGGCCACGGCTTAACGTCCCATCCGACGGACGGCGACCTTTCCAAGCCCATCGGTGTCCCCTACTGACCGTGGCAGGGCGGGGAATTTTGCGGAGATAAATCACAACGCTGACCCAGCTGGGACTCGAACCTGGGAACTACAGATTACGAGCCAGGCGCGCTACCGACTGAGCCCCCCCCCCCCCCCGCCCTCCAATCTGGGGATGAAGAGACATATCTCTGCTGCGAAGGTAAATCTCTTCACTACCAAACGCACACAGCCTGAATTCAGGTTTCTAGCAAGAAGGGATTGCTTTCCATATTCGTGTAAAGTTTTGACCTTTTCGAAATTCAGGTCTTTCTAAAGAGGAGATTCAAACTATTGGATATTAGGAAAATGCGAATCGTAATATACCATAATCTCCACTGTGTGTCGTTGGCAAATTATGACTCATCATCTATTTGCGTCCCTAAAAATTAGTGGTTGCGCCGTTTTCTAGGAATAAAATGTAATTGTAAGTCAGAAACAAATTCGCCTCACCTACGAGGGTGAGAGTTGGGGTGGGGGAGGGAGTTGACTCAGTCGGTAGTGCGCCAGGCTCGTAATCTGATGTTTCCAGGTTCGCGTCCCACATGTGCCTATGTTGAGATTTATCTTCACTAACCCCCTTTCTACCTTTGGTCAGAAAGGCCTCCGTCCATCGGATGAGGGGTAAAGCCATGGTTCCGTGTGCATGAGAGCTATACCCTTTGATATTCAATAACAAGCTGAATGACCTTAACGAGAGCATATCATCTGTCTCCTAACAGCTATTCAGTGGGTTCCCTTCGTCCCAACCTTCCTTGAGTCCTTGTGACCTGACCATTTACTCCTTGTGTACAAGGGGGTGGGGGAGGCTCAGTCGGTAGCGCGCCAGGCTCGTAATCTGTAGTTCCCAGGTTCGAGTCCCAGTTGGGTCAGCGTTGAGATTTATCTCCGCAAAATTCCCCGCCCTGCCCACGGTCAGTAGGGGACATTGATGGGCTTGGAAAGACCGCCGTCCGTCGGATGGGACGTTAAGCCGTGGCTCCGTGTGTGGGAGAGCCATACCTTGTGCACGTTAAAGAACACGCTGGATGGCCTTGACGGGAGGTTACCATCTGTCTCCCAACAGCTGTTCCAGTGGGTCCCCTCCCTCAACCTTCTCTGAGCCTTCGGGGTCCATGTGACCTGGCCATTTAGCCCATGGTGTGCAAAAAAGCGCCGCTCAGAGGTAAAACAACCCAACTCTTGTGTACAAAAAAGTGTCTCTCAGAGGTAAAACAACCCAACGTACACGATAATGCATTTAGTTGTGTGGGCGTGCAATCCATATCTCTGTGTACATTCAAATTCAACATCCTCATTTTCAATTTTCTAGGGAAAACATCACTTTCGTAATCTCAGAGTTCCTCGCTTTATCTAAGAATACAGATAAATCTTCATTAAAAAACATCGAATCGCTTAACTTGTTAAAGACTTAATGAGTACTTCTGACGTAAGCTTCCTTCACTTGTAGTTGAAACAACAATTCGCTTCAGTGCTTCGCAAAATGTTAAATTTATCTCTGAGTCGCCCATCTAATGAATATTCATGCCACACTTGCTTCTCTCTTGTCGCGCCAAATATTTCCCGGTCAAATTTAACTCCCGCTGGATTCCAATTAAATCGTCGATAGCAACAGAACGCGCACACATATCCAAGTCGTTCGCCGTGTGACCTTCGTAACAACGCCGCGCCTTTCAAAGGCCTCGAATTTACAACTTACCCTTAAAACAAATAATTTATTTAGGCCTGAATAACGGTTCACGAATTGCAACCGGGCCTACATTCAGTAAAGTTAATACATCTCATTAAAGTGAATTCGGTTCTTTTCTTCCTTTCTACTGGAAGAGAAATGCGAAAATTTTGATCGAAATAATCAGTAGGAAAGTTTAGAAGGACGTTTTCCATATCCTGAGAAGGGACAGAAATGTTTGTGAAATCCGGGGAAGTGGGAGGTTAGGGTTTGCAGTTTAGTACCTTGGAATGTATTCCTCTGAATTACAATTACTCGATTTTTTTTGACTGGTGATTTGAATAACAAATGAATCTCTGTCTAATGTTTTGTTAGCTGACTCACACTGATTTATCAGAACTTGTCTAATCTCTGTGTAGCTCTGTTTAAGTTGGGTTGGGTTGTTTTACCTCTGAGCGGCACTTTTTTGCACACAATGGGCTAAATGGCCAGGTAACATGAACCCCGAAGGCTCAGAGAAGGTTGGGAGAGGGGACCCACTGGAACAGCTGTTGGGACACAGATGGTAGCCTCCCGTCATCCAGCGTGTTCTTTAACGTGCACAGGGTATGGCTCTCCCGCACACGGGGCCACGGCTTAACGTCCCATCCGACGGACGGCGGCCTTTCCAAGCCCATCGGTGTCCCCTACTAACCGTGGGCAGGGCGGGGAAATTTTGCGAAGATAAATCTCGACGCTGACCCAGCTGGGACTCGAACCTGGGAACTACAGATTACGAGCCTGGCGCGCTATCGACTGAGCCACCCCCGCCCCACTGTGTTTAAGAAACGCTATATTAGCTACGAGAGGATTGTGAACGTTCGGCGGCCTTTTGGAGCTCATTGGGTCCCTTACTGACGAGGGAAGTGGGGTGAGTTTTGCGGAGATAAATCTCAACGCTGGTGCAATTGGGACTCGAATCTAGGAACTACAGATTACGAGCCTGGGACACTACCGTCTGGCCAACCTCCATCACGTTTATGCTAGTGGAAAGCAAAATCGCAACTACTAAAATAAGTTTTTTTTTTTTTGCGTCAAATGTGACCTTATGATCTACATCAAATCAATCTGGAAACTAAAATTTATTCAATCAGTGTTTAATGAGTTTGGATGCTAGAATATTGAAGGTCAGCAAATGTCATTCCTAAGACAGACAAGGAAACACCCATAATCCTCAAGCAGCCATGGACTATGGAAGTCAAACTAGAGTGTGCAATTTATTTTCCCATACACTTCTGTCCTCAGCACAATTACTTCAACTGGACATTAGAGTACAATTTTAACTAGGTTTTCCTCTTTTCCTGAGGCATTTAGCTACACTCATCATAAATCTATTCGCTAATCTGGAATTCTGCATACATGCAACATATCCCAACCAATGAATTTGCTCCTTGTCGGGAGTGGAACAATTTCGTGGGTTGGGTTGTTTTACCTCTGAGTGGCATTTTTTTGCACACCATGATCTAAATGGCCAGGTCACAAGAACCCCAAAGACTCAGAGAAGGTTGGGGGAGGGGACCCACTGGAACAGCTGTTGGGAGACAGATGGTAGCATCCCGTCAAGGCCATCCAGCGTGTTCTTTAACGTGCACAGGTGGCTCTCCCGCACACGGCGCCACGGCTTAACGTCCCATCCGACGGACGGTGGCCTTTCCAAGCCCATCGGTGTCCCCTAATGACCGTGGGCAGAGCGGGGAAATTTTGCGGAGATATACACAATTTCGTGGAAATCAGTTTAGTGGACGACAACTCGGAGGACAACAATTCGGTGGATGCGACAAATTTCGGTGGAAATAGTAAATGGTTAGAGATATTTTTAAATTACTTAGCCTGAAATATTATCTGTCAGCTAACAAAATCAACACTCCTGAAGTCTCTGCAATTTTGCACTTTGCAAAACAAAGTTGCCTGGAATACGGGTTCCCAACCCGTATTCTGCGGCAAAATTTTTTGCGGTACGCCGTGAGAGCTCAAAAGTCGCTAGATCTAGTAACAAAGTTTTATTCCCATTGTTATACTATAACTATAGTTTTATCTATCTATATAGGATTGGGTTGTTTTACCTCTGAGCGGCACTTTTTTGCACACCATGGGCTAAATGGCCAGGTCACATGGACTCCGAAGGCTCAGAGAAGGTTGGGGGAGGGGACCCACTGGAACAGCTGTTGGGAGACAGATGTTAGCCTCCCGTCAAGGCCATCCAGCGTGTTCTTTTACGTGCAAAGGGTATGGCTCTCCAGCACACGGGGCCACGGCTTAACGTCCCATCCGACGGACGGCGGCCTTACCAAGCCCATCGGTGTCCCCTACTGACCGTGGGCAGGGCGGGGAAATTTTTGCGGAGATAAATCTCAACGCTGACCCAACTGGGACTCGAACCTGGGAACTACAGATTACGAGCCTGGCGCGCTACCGACTGAGCCACTCCCGCCCCATCTATATAGGGAGTACGCCAGTTACATACACATTTCCAGTGGGTACGTGAAGCAGAAAAGGTTGAGAACACTGCTCTAGAACATAGTCGATAATTACATCTATTTTTTTCAAATTCAATCTTCAATAAAAGGTTTATTTCTATTCTCTATAATCCGACATTTCAGTAGAACGGATTTCTCTCTAAGTCTGTTTCTTCTAAATAAAGTAATCAGAAGTTAAAAGGACGCATTTCACTACAAGGGACTATCAATATTCTCCTTAAACCGACCCTCAATAAAACAAATTTTCTAAAGGTACCCTATGAAAGTCCCCTCCCCCCTCTGAATGAAACAATCGTACGCAAAATAACACTACAGGAAATCGAAACAGGCGATGTTTGGGTGAATGTATTCCCTCTAATCCGACCCTTGTCATACTGCTATCCGGTTTTCATATTGTTACCCTTTCTTGTTTCTTCTAAAGGGAAGAAATGGAAATCAAACGAAACCATCTGAGGGAGGTCGGATTACTGAGCATTGGTATATTGCCCTTTTCCCCTTACTCTAAAGTGTTCAGTTATTATTTTATTGTTCCGCTCAAAAAAAATATGTAAAAGGGGCAATGACTTGGCACGTGCTGCAGATTAGTGTGAAAAACGATAGGCGTTGTGCTCTTATTAAAATTATTTAAAGTTTAGTCCCTTATAAAGCATTCCTCTGAATTCACATTGTTTCATTTGGTAGGAACAGAAAGGTATAAAAAAATAAATACCCCCTCAAGCAGCTGCTTGCCACAGAGGTCTGACAGAAGCCTGTCAGTTTATATGCCACAGTAGAAGATCTGAGAGGATGGCAGGACCTCAGCAGAAAACAACACGAACATCCATGCCTTACCCGGGGCTCGAACCCAGGTATAGAAGTATTAAAATCCTATTTAACAAACTCTGATTAGACATTGTAGATATAAATATCGCCTCTGTCCTGTGACGTGTTCTGTTAATTTCCTACTGTTTCGTTAAAAGAGATTTTCAAAATATTCGTTTTATTGAATTTCGAATGAGTGTGAAAAACCATAGTCTTGTGCGATTTAGTCCCTTGAGTTGTATTTCTTTGAATTCCAATCTCATGTTCTACATTAAAAGTATCGGTAACAACATACTCGAGATAATTAAAATGAGAAAACCTGCTCAAGAGTTGTTTGGGTTGTTTTACCTCTGAGCGGCATTAATTTTGCACACAATGGGCTAAATGGCCAGGTCACATGGACCTCGAAGGCTCAGATAAGGTTGGGGGAGGGGACCCACTGGAACAGTTGTTGGGAGACAGATGGTAGCCTCCCATCAAGGCCATCCAGCGTGTTCTTTAACGTGCACAGGGTATGGCTCTCCCGCACATGGGGCCACGGCTTAACGTCCCATCCGACGGACGGCGGCCTTTCCAAGCCCATCGGTGTCCCTTACTGACCGTGGGCAGGGCGGGGAATTTTGCGGAGATAAATCTCAACGCTGACCCAGCTGGGACTCGAACCTGGGAACTACAGATTACGAGCCTGGCGCGCTACCGACTGAGCCACCCCCGCCCCAGTCCGTTGTGTGAACAAAAGTGATGCTCAGAGGAGAAACTCTCAAATTTAGTGAAACTTTCTTGAGAAAAAAAGTCAAAGCAAAGGAGTTTGAATGTGGCTTTCCATTCACATAACAATATCTCAATCCATGCAGCATGATAGAATAAATTATGAAATTCTTTTGGCTTCTTACAAGAGATAGTGGCCGACCCCAAATGAAGACTTGTTTACAGTAATCTCTCCTATATTTCCATGATATATTACTAATAAATGTAACATTAGTTTCTTATTCATATCATTAATCTCTCATAGATTATTAATCTCTTATGATTGATACAATATTATAAATTGAAATTTAACATTACTCGAAATTTGACGGTAATCTCATTTTTAATATAAAGACTTTCATAAAATAAAGAACTGCTGATTACATAGAAATTTCGAGGACATAAGGGGGCGGGGGTGGCTCAGTCGGTAGCGCGCCAGGCTCGTAATCTGTAGTTCCCAGGTTCGAGTCCCATCTGGGTCAGCGTTGAGATTTATCTCCGCAAAATTCCCCGCCCTGCCCACGGTCAGTAGGGGACACCGATGGGCTTGGAAAGGCCGCCGTCCGTCGGATGGGACGTTAAGCCGTGGCCCCGTGTGCGGGAGAGACATACCCTGTGCACGTTAAAGAACACGCTGGATGGCCTTGACGGGAGGCTACCATCTGTCTCCCAACAGCTGTTTGAGTGGGTCCCCTCCCCCAACCTTCTCTGAGCCTTCGGGGTCCATGTGACCTGGCCATTTAGCTAATGGTGTGCAAAAAAAAGTGCCGCTCAGAGGTAAAACAACCCAACCCAACTCGAGGACATAAGAGTTAGAGCTGGAAGCGTTTTGACTTCATTTAGAAGTTATCTACAGCAGCGAAGTTCTTCGCCGGAGTTATTGGTTCCAGCAAATTAGATTTTCACTCTTTTTTGTTGATTGTGCTATATAAGGCATTACCACCTTTCTATTGAAAAGATTTTAAGATCACCCTTATACAGTGTTATGCTGGAGCCTGTAAAAATGTTTCAAGATCGTGAGCAGGTGGCAGCAGAAACCAGAGTCCGTCAAAAAGCAGAAAAAGATATAAATAAATACCCCCTCAAGCAGCTGCTTGCCACAGAGGTCTGACAGGAGCCTGGTCAGTTTATATGCCATAGAAGGTCTGAGAGGATGGCAGGACCTCAGCAGAGAAACGACATAAACAGCCATGCCTTACCCGGGGCTCGAACCCAGGTCCTCTTAGACCAGTAGCCAAGCGCGCTAACCACTCGGCCATGGGACGGCTATATATCTATTAATCAACAAGCCATATGGAATTTGTACTAAATTATTACATTGTGGCCTTATTATATCACCTATATATTTCCAATAAAAAATTTAGTATAAAGTGCAATATTTTTTATTTAGTTTTTTAACATCATTCAGATTTCCTTAGTGGGGCGAGAAGGTGGTTAAACATTTGGTAGAACACCCCTGCTCGTACATATTTGAAAAAGTTGTACTTTAAAACTGTCATAAAAATTTTAATCCTTTCGTGAGATTCCGAATTATTAAAAAAATTAAATTCTGTAGTTAAGCAAAAAAAAATGAAGCATTTTGAACTGGAATCTGAAAGGACAAAAACACTTTTTACGCATGAATTTGCGAGTTTCAGCCCCTAAAGCAATGTTCTGAAGAGCAAGACACAATTTTCATATGTAAGTAATGAAGTCTGAGGAAAAGGGAATTTCATTTAGGACTATGCTCACTGCTATACTTTCATACCAATTACCACACGTTTCTCTTTTGTTTCCCATGGAAAAGTAAAAAAAAGGAGCGAAACTTTAAACCTTTAAAAAAGACTCAACAAAAGTTATCGTCACGGTTTTAAACAACCGAACAATTCCTTAATACCATTTCAAGAGATGCGAATGACGTCATCATGTTTCCTCAAGAAGCTGAGATTAAAAGATTCAATAGCCTCAAGTCCAAACAAGCGACACGTGTTCTTCGGGAAGATAAAAAAACATAACGGTAAGAAAACAGGACTGGGTCAACCGCAAGATTTCAACACGGAGCCGAAGTGGCTTACACATCTATTAAACGTGTCTTCACTGTGACAAGCGTATTCATCGGAACTCCTCCTTAAAGGGAAGACTCAGGTATAATAAGAGAAAGTGCTACTCGCTCGTCCACACCACTCCTACAACTCACACGTCAGATACCGTAGCAACGGAAGGAGGGCGTCCTCCGGCCGCCGCCTTCGTCGGAGATCAGATACAGAAATGCTTACCTGCATCGACGACGACGGGTGAGGTAAGAGAAGTCAACAACAGCGATACGACAATCCAGGATGTCGTCGTAAGGATCGCCACGTTCCATAACATGGTGCTGTTCGCTCACTTCTACATAGTCTTGGATAACTCCTAGGTCAGCACAATTATTCCGATGGCAGACTTCGAGAAAGTACCAGCTCCGACTGCATGCGACTAAAGCCACTAGTCTCAACGGCAGCTCCGTTGTAATTTAACACCACGACTCCCGCCTCCGCTGGGTAAAAGCCACTGAAGACAACTGGCAACCTTGAAATGAGAGAGACGTCAGCGCCATCCAGTGGACACTTTCGTAACTTTTCCTGCCTCTATGGGTCAATGTAGCGTTGCGTGACGTTGCACAGACATATTCACGTCACAGTGGCGTCATACCTCGATTCATTTTGTATGACCGCTTTTGCTATTCTCTTTCAAGTGAAGTTCTGGGTTTCTTTTTTCTTCCTTATCGTTATTTTTAATTAAAACCTGTTTAAATATAGATATTTTTCTACCTTTAGTTGAGTTATTTTCAGGTGTTATTAGGGTAATTAGCTTTGGGGGCAACCTCTTTATTTTTCTAATGCGATTTTTTTTTTATTATTTTTATCTAAAGTTTAACTCTAACGAGTCTCCAATCCCATAATGTTCTCTGTGGTTTTTCTTATTTTTTTTTCACCTGTGATGGTAGAATAATTATCCTGTCTCTAATCTCTTAAGTTCGTTACCTGCATAATAAAAAATGTAATCTTTAGATTCTGTGCGTTCTTAATCCTGTGTTTTTTTTTATATCCGGGGAATGAAGTTGCTTAAAATGCTTAAAATAAATGAAGTTGCTTGTAAAACTAAAAAAAAAGTTGGGAATTAAAACTGTGACTAATAGATCGTAAGAAATACCTTCAAATTTCTCGTAAGAAATACCTTCAAAAGAACATAATAAATTCACTTTTCGATAAGTAGAAAAATAACATTTTTATTTGTTTAATGGATTATTTCATTTTCATAATTTTTTTTAATCATTTATTTATTCCAACAATTTCAAATAAATCATTTCTATTTACAAATGTCCCGCGAAGCTAATAGCTTATCTGCAGGAGAGAATAAAACATTGACATAATAATATATAAGTTACTATTTTACACCTTCGTTCCGTCTTCATCCACTAGCCTTAATACAGTTACATCTTGCTGCATTTGTCATACTATTTCAGTTGAAAATTTCAACAAAAAATAATTTCTTCTCTTTACAAAAAGTTTTACTTATTCTTTTCATTTCGAATATTTCGAAATAACATTGGGATTTTTATATTCCCATTCAGCACTACATATATTGTTAGTAGGGGTTAATATTAATTATCTAATTTTTTTAATAAAAATCTGTTTAATTAGTGTTTTAATTCTCTAAAAGAATTTACGGCTAGCAGCTCCCTTGGTAAGAGATTGAAAATGTTTGGAATTTTGTAGCCGCTTGTGCACTTCCCATAGTTATTTGTAAAATACAGTAGTTTAAAATATTTTTTTTTCTCTAAACCTTGTGTTTTTTATCATGCTAGAAAAGTGTTACGTATGACTATGTTACATTTATATACTCTGGGGAGGTAAAATATCCAAGTAAAAAAGTCTATCTTGGTTGTAATTAGATGTTTGCTGTTTTTAATTGAATTAATATTTTTAGCTATTGAGGATTGAACATGTTCTATTTTTCTAATATTTGTTAAGTTGGTTGTACCATGTATCGTGGGGCGGGGGTGGTTCAGTCGGTAGCGTGCCAGGCTCGTAATCTGTAGTTCCCAGGTTCGAGTCCCAGCTGGGTCAGCATTTGAGATTTATCTCCGCAAAACTCCCCGCCCTGCCCACGGTCAGTAGGGGACACCGATGGGCTTGGAAAGGCCGCCGTCCGTCGGATGGGACGTTAAGCCGTGGCCCCGTGTGCGGGAGAGACATACCCTGTGCACGTTAAAGAACACGCTGGATGGCCTTGACGGGAGGCTACCATCTGTCTCCCAACAGCTGTTCCAGTTGGTCCCCTCCCCCAACCTTCTCTGAGCCTTCGGGGTCCATGTGACCTGGCCATTTAGCCCATGGTGTGAAAAAAAGTGCCGCTCAGAGGTAAAACAACCCAACCATGTATCATTATGGCATAATTTAAGAGAGATTCACAGATTACTTTATGAAACATAATACATGTGTTGGTATCCATAATACATCGTAATTTATTCAATTTCAAAGCACAAAGCCTTAATCTGCCGCAGATTTTCGCAGTATGAGCATTCCATCGGAGGGCGCTGCCGAGATGGAATCCGAGATATTTTATTGTATGCCCTGTCAATTTTTATGCATCCACAGTTATCTAACTCAGAGATGGATTCCTTTTTTCTTCAGTTTAATTTGTGTGTTTTAATAATTAAGTTATGATTAATTTTTAAATCAGGTGAATGAAAAGTCATTCATTTGGTTTTATTGCTATTTAGATACAGTTTATTTGAATGTAACCATCGTTTAATAATATTATAGTCTTTTTGTATAGATTTAACCGCAAACAAGATAACAGGAAATTTGATACTTTTGGTTCTAGATGCTTACGTAGTATCTTGAGTATTAGGTGGTTTAACTTTTTAACTAATGATGAGGTTAGGCAAAGGAGTCGGCAACCTCCTTTGAGCAGCATATTGTGCAGAGAGAGACTCCGTTGGTTTGGCCATGTTGCCCGTATGGATAATTATAGGTTAGCGAATAGGGTTATGAACAGTGTGCCCAAAGGCTTCAGAAAGAGGGGAAGACCTAGGATGCAGTGGGCGGACAATGTCAAACAGGACTGTCATATCCCTCTAATTTATTTATTTTTATTCATTATTGTATTTTTGTTGTTATTTTTATTATTGTAAATATATATCTGTGTTAAGTGTATTTCTTGAAGTGCTGAGATTGGGATATGACTCATGAGCTGTTGTTCGGGTCTGAGCTGGCTGACTGTGCATGCTCACAAGTCGAAAAGCACTTTTACGACTATTTACAACTAGCCTCGGGCGCGAATGCTAGCGCAAGAGACAAGCGCGGCAATAATGAACTACAGTCTGAGTGCCGCTGTCAAACTGGAAGGACGTGTGATCATGCGTCAAGAGATGCCGCTCTTGCTAAAAAAATAACCTTTAAGGAGAAGGTTCGGTTCTGTGTGAACAAGATAGCAGGCAAGGATTAAATATCCTCTTGCCGACTTTGAGGTCGGTGAGGAGAATCTGTGAAGCGCAGATTTACACCTCATTGTATGAAGGTTTGCAGTAGGAAAGCAGCAAAGACCCACGGAATCGGGGCGGGGGTGGCTCAGTCGGTAGCGCGCCAGGCTCGTAATCTGTAGTTCCCAGGTTCGAGTCCCAGCTGTATCAGCGTTGAGATTTATCTCCGCAAAATTCCCCGCCCTGCCCACGGTCAGTAGGGGACACCAATGGGCTTGGAAAGGCCGCCGTCCGTCGGATGGTACGTTAAGCCGTGTCCCCGTGTGCGGGAGAGCCATACCCTGTGCACGTTAAAGAACACACTGGATGGCCTTGACGGGAGGCTACCATCTGTCTCCCAATAGCTGTTCCAGTGGATCCCCTCCCCCAACCTTCTCTGAGCCTTCGGGGTCTATGTGACCTGGCTATTTAGCCCATGGTGTGCAAAAAAAGTGCCGCTCAGAGGTAAAACAACCCAACCCACGGAATCGAGCGCATCCCCAGCACGTAATTGTACATGAATGTAAGTAAACTGTGTCGTCCATATACTTCTCCCGTGCTTGAATTGTTGGACCTATTTCTGCACATCACTTCCTCAGAGCAGCAAGTCTGAGGCACATGTCTGTACAGTGTAACAATCAATGAACCTGTGATTTCACCTGAGTAGTGGTGAATGCAATTAAGGGACTAATTGACGTCCTCTACTATAGAGTGATTAATCGTTGATGCCATCTAGGACAACACGATATTTGGCGCAGTTCAGTCTACATAAGTAATTATTCGTGACAAAGTAAGAAATTGAGTTGCTTCTACCACCACGACATTTGGCGCAGTTGCTACAAGATTACCATTCATCTGCCGAAGTGAAGTTCGGTTTGCTAAAAGAAAAAGTGTAAGAAAATTTCCTCTGTGAGAAAGAAAAAAGAGTCCAAGAAATTTAGAAGAATTTGCGATTATGTGTCAGTGATTCCATGAAAGTGAGGATGCTGCAAGCAGTTCAGTGGGCTAATCCGCATCCAGTTTAGTGTTCTGCAGAGCTCATTTTCCCCGAGTACTAACTGACAGGCTCCTGTCAGACCTCTGTGGCAAGCAGCTGCTTGAGGGGGTATTTATTTATTTTTATTTACTAAGTTATCGAGATTTTTGCTGAGGTTTCGTGTTCCAAGGGCCATCACTCTGGAAGAGGTTCCTTGTTTTCGAAAAGACTCCAGGTACTGCAGGCAAGTGAGCAGAGCTGACTTCACGGGAAGGAAAGGTCTGTGGTTTTTCTGCTCTTTTTTTATTTTTATACTAGTTTGAGTTGCCAATGATGTTTAGGAGTCGTGACAAAACCAAGGATGGAACTGAGCAGGACGGGAGAGTTGAGTTAACCAAACAGACTGAGGCTGGAGAAAGTGGGGAAGTTAGCGAAATTCATAGGATTGACAGCGATTTGGGGGTAGAACAGGGCGCTAGCAGATGTGGTTCGAATCCGGCCGAAATCAGTGATTCAGGTTCGAAATTAGTCTCAGAGATGGAATATGAGATGATGAAATGGCAAGGAGGGAAAGAGGGAAAGGATAGGTAAGAACGAAGATTGGAAATGGAATGCAAAAGGGAAGAAAGAGATAGGAAGGAAAGAAGGGAGAAAGAAGAAAGAGATAGGGAGGAAAGAAGGGAGAAAGAGAAAGGGAGGAAAGAAGGGAGAAAGAGAAAGGGAGGAAAGAAGGGAGAAAGAAGAAAAAGATAGGGAGGAAAGAAGGGAGAAAGAAGAAAAAGATAAGGAAATAAAACTTAGGTCATTAGATATAGAAGAAAGAAGATTAGGTATAGAAAGGGCAAATAGTAGAAGCCGAGGAAGTCAAAATTCAGTGGATTTGGGAGATCTAAAATTAAAAAGGCTTCAGAAGATTCTAAACCCTAATAATCCCTTACCGAAAAAATCAGAGGAATTACCAGCGTATTTCGAGAAACAGATAAATTGTTTAAACAATACGACATAATGGATGACTTGCAAGGAATGTTAGTACATCCTTTGCTAGGGGAGAGCGTGCGAAACATTTTTACTCTGTTGAGTGACAAGAAAATTCAAGATTACGAAAAAATTAAATCTGCATGTTAAAAGACAGCCAATTGACTCCTTTGAAGTATAAAAGGAAATTCGATTCTATGGTTAAGTTCTCTATGGAAACCTGGACTCGGTTTTCATCTCCAATGAAGAGTCACTTGAATTATTATCTGAAGATTCAGGAAGTGGATGATTTCCAAAAATTAAAAGATTTCATGTTAGCGGACAAAATTAAAGATTTATTACCCCCGGATGAGAGAAATAATATCATGCAGGAGAATGGGTCGTGGAAAAATTGCCACGAAATTGCCAAAGTTGCAGGAAACTTTCTGCAGGCACAAAGAACCTGCAAGATTAATTCTCGTGAAAAATTTAAATTGGAAAATGCAGAAAACAGATTTGGCCAATCAGCTGCAAAATTAAATTTTAATCAAAGGAATTTAGGACAAAATTCGAACCCGCAAAACAATTGATGGAAAACAAAAGTAGTGATTTTAAAAGGAAACAGAATCGGAGCTTTTCTTCCAGAGTATGATTTATCTGTAACCAGAAGGGAGATTTTGCCAAGGAATATAGCAAGAATACGAAAGTGACCAGAGCGTTTAATGTAAACACTCACCAATCAGAGCTCACAGAGGAGAGTGGTGTCATTATTGCAAAGTTGGTTAGCAGTTTATGACATTAAAATCAGAAGCAAGATTGTAAGGTTCAATGCAAAAAGGCAAAAATGAAGAGGTCCATGTCAAGGCACAGAGCCTTTAACAATTATTCGCATTCAGTGTGAAGATAAAATGTTTAATGCTATTGTGGATTTGGGGGCTCAAGTTTCTGTCATGAAAGGTTCTTTGGTCCCAGAGAAATATAAGGAGTCAGGAGCAAAGATTCTATTAGTTAATGATTTTGGAGGCTGTTTGGAGGCTCCATTAATCAATGTCCCTGTTAAATGGGCTACTGATGGAAGTCAGGCAGGAGTATATGGAGGAAAGTGTGAAATTTTGTGTGCAATGGTGGATGAATTGGGTGATGATATGTTAATCACTCCGAACTGTTTCGCTGCTCTAGAGAAGTTGCCTCAAAGCGTTAAGGATAAGGTTAAATTTGAGATACCTAACGAGAAAAGGTGTAGTAATGATGCACGTAGTGTGAGTAAATTTAAAGTGCAGAAGAATGTGGCTAAATTTGGTGAAGAAAATATTTATTTAGATGAGAAGTGTGAAACATTATGTAAGGAACCTGATAAGGACAAAGATAATAGCAAGAGTATTAATATCAGAGAAAGAAAAATAGAGTATAGCAATTTACATGAGAGCAAAATAAATAATAGTGTAGATAATGATAAAATTGAATGGGAGAAGGATGGGGATAAGATAGATTTAAATAAGGATTTATCTAGTAGAGTTGTTGATTATTGTACGGTAATTAACAAGTGTAATAGAATTGTGAAGAGAGTACAGTCGCTCAAAAAAGTATCCGAACACTATGGTTGCTTACAGAATTCAGAAAAAATATCTGGTAACGATTTTTTTTAGAAATTAGTGATCTGACAACCTTCGTGTCACGTGACACGAAAGTTGCCAGATCACTAATTTCTAAAAAATATCGTTACCAGATATTTTTTCTGAATTCTGTAAGCAACCATAGTGTTCGGATACTTTTTTGAGCGACTGTACAATTAATGTAGTAGCAAGTGGAGTCATATGTTACGAAGATGATATATGTGGAGAAAATAGTGTTCATAATAAAGTAGAAATGATAACTAAAAATCAGGATGAGATGTTTTTAAAGAATAAGGAAGTTTTGCAACTGCGATTGATTATCTAGTAGGAAAGTTGATTAAATCCGAATCTCGCAATGATTTTCTGATAGAAGCATTGGGTCAATCTGAGGTTCAAAATAGAACTTGATAAGGTGACTGATTCTGTGGTAAACAATCATTGTCAAGTAGTTAGAATAAATGATCCTGACGTAAAGTGTGATCTTCCGATAGGAAGGAAATGTAATTTTGAAAGTAGGAGTAAATTTCAGTTGGAAAAAGTGTCTGAAGATGATGCTAAAGCTAATTATCAGGCAGATAAGGACCCTAATGCTAAAATAAAGAGTCGATGCTCAAAGATTTGTCTTGGGAGGTCTGCCTGGTTTACTTGGACGACATCATCGTTCTTGGACAGACGTTTGAGAAACATTTGAGAAATCTTCAAGTGTTTGAAAAACTTAGGGCAGCCAAGCTATAATTAGGACCGACAAAGTGTGAACTGTTCCAGCAAGAAGTTCATTACCTTGGTCATGTTATCACTACATCAGGGATTAAGATTGATCCTAGTAAGATAGAAGTTGCAAGAGACTGGCCTCCACCACAAGATGTTCATTAACTTGCAGTGTTATTGGACTTTGCACATATTATAGACGATTTGCCAAGGATTTCTCCAATGTTTGCAAGTCCATTACATCGTCTGACAGAGGAAGTCCAGCGGTTCATGTGGACTACTGAATGTGAAGTGGCCTTCCAACAGTTGAAATAAGCTCTTTCCACAACACCAGTGTTAGCATATCCACAAACTGGAAAACAGTTCATATTAGACACTGACGCAAGTAACACAGACTGTGTGCTGTACTTTCACAGCAACAAGACGAACAAGAAAAAGTTATTGCATATTTTAGCAAAACTTTGTCAAATCAGGACGGAATTATTGTGTCACACATAAAGAACTATTAGCAATAGTAAAAGCAATAGAACATTTTCATCATTATCTCTATGGCCAGAAATTTCTTATTCGTACCGATCATGCTGCACTCAGGTGGCTACTAAACTTTAAAAACCCTGAAGGACAAATTGTTAGGTGGATACAATGGTTACAAGAATGCAATTTCTCCATCGAGCATTGAAGTGGTAAAATGCATAGGAATGCAGATGCCCTTTCCAAACGTCCATGTATTGACAACTGTAAGCGTTGCTATAATGCAGAGTTGAAATTTGGTACTAAAAATATAATGCTCATAAGACAAATAACATCGACACAAGAAAACAGTGATACTCCTAACATCTGGAGTCCAATACAAATTAGAAAGATTCAACTAGACGATGAAAATATAAGACCAATAATAAATTTGATTGAAAAATCTGATATAAGACCAATTGGGAGCAAATCTCGAGGTATAGTCCAACTACCAAAAGTTAATGGGCGCAGTGGAACTCCTTAGAAGTGAAAGACGGTGTATTATACAGACGATGGGAGAATCTCGCTGAACGACTGATCGTGGTAGAAAATCATTCCTCGACCCCGAGGAGAACTAGTGATGTAAGATGTGCATGACAGTGCCACTGGAAGATACTTCGATGTTAATCAGACATTAGTGAACGGCAGGGAACGATTATATTGTCTGAAAAGTAGGGCAGACGTTGAAAGATGGTGCAGCCAATGTGAGGCATGTGCAGCAAAGAAAGACCTTAAGACTAGGAGTCGGGGTAAGCTGCAGACATATAACGTTGGTGCCCCTTTCGAGAAAATAGCCATTGATGTTTTGGGTCCGTTTCCTAGAACTGATGATGAAAATCACTCTTTATTAGTGGTAATGGATTATTTCACAAAGTGGCCTGAGGTCTATCCCATCCAAGACCAGGAAGCAACAACAGTGGCAGAGATGATAGTAAATAACTTGATTAGTAGGTATGGAGTACCTATTGAACTCCACTCTGACCAAGGACGGATTTTTGAATCCAATGTTTAACGGCATCTGCCAACTATTAGGCATTCAGAAAATCAGAACAATCCTCTACACCCTCACTCGGAAGGTATGGTTGAGAGATTTAAGAGGACAATTGCACAACATCTAGCATTGTTTGTCGACAACCATCAAAGTGACTGGGATCGCCATGCACTACTCTTTTTGTTGTCATACGGAACAGCAGTGCATGAAACAACTAGACAAATACCCTCTCTGATGTTCTTTGGGAGAGAGCCACGTCTTCCCTGTGACCTTTTATACGGTCGGCTCGAAGCAATGCCTGTGTCAACTCCACATTACGTACAAGAATTGCAACAACGACTAGAAGAAATCCATCATTCCGTCAGACATAACATCAGCTTGGCAAGCAACAGAACCAAAACGAGATGTGACAGCAAAACAAATGGAACTATTTTCAATCAAGGAGATCTTGTCTGGCTGTACAATCCACATAGAAAGAGGAGATTTTCTCCAAAACTTCAGAAACCTTGGGAAGGTCGATTTATGGTAATTAACAGGATTAACGACTTGGTGTCCGGAACTGTTGTTGTCTTCTGATCTTGGATGGGATAGACTTCAGGCCACTTCGTGAAATAATACATTACCAATAATAAATAGCGATTTCCATCATCATTCCTAGGATTGGATTGGATTGTTTTACCTCTGAGCGGCCCTTTTTTGCACACCATGGGCTAATTGGCCAGGCCACAAGGACCCCGAAAGCTCAGAGAAGGTTGGGGGAAGGGACCCACTGGAACAGCTGTTGGGACACAGACAGACCTCCCGTCATCCAGCGTGTTCTTTAACGTGCACAGGGTATGGCTCTCTCCCGCACACGGGGCCACGGCTTAACGTCCCATCCGACGGACGGCGGCCTTTTCAAGTCCATAGGTGTCCCCTACTGACCGTGGGCAGGGCGGGGAAATTTTGCGGAGATAAATCTCAACGCTGACTCAGCTGGGACTCGAACCTGGGAACTACAGATTACGAGCCTGGCGCGCTACCGACTGAGCCACCCCCGCCCCCTCATCTTTCCTAGCAAATGGACCCATTACATCAATGGCTATTCTCTCAAAAGGGGCACCAACGCTATACGTCTGCTGCGCCTTGGACTAGGAGTCGGGGGACTCCTAGTCCAACTACAAAGTGTAAGGTGGTTCATTTGGATCGTTTGGCCCCATTACATCGAAGAACTGAAGAAACTTCGGAATCCAGAATTGATCGGGACAGGGATGAGCAAGACCTAAGTAGGGGGCAATGTTACGACAGATGAACGAGCAACAATGAAACCGTGAATCACCTTTGATGCTCGCTTGAACTACAGCGTGAGAATTACGTTACCAACCACTTCGAACGAACTTAACCTAAAAACAAAGAATAAGAGTTGTATTAAGAGGAATTAGAGTATGAAGGAAAATGTAGTTTATCTTTGGGCATTAAAGTATAAAAAAAAGAGATGATTTTATTTGTGTGCGCGGGAGGTTAAATAATTTTATTAGTGTGAATTTAGTTAGTGGACTGATAAGAAAAAGAAGGATGTTTAGGACCCTTAAAGATGTGGCTGAGGAAGTTATATGTTAAGTCGAACAAGCAGAGATGACTTTTCTGTAAGAAGAGTTCATCGTTTGATCATAGTTATCTTCAGTTTGTTTACAAGAATTGGTAAGGTTATTCTTGGTAGATTGCACGTTTGTTCACAAATATGATGGTGTAACTTATCAAGTACGCCGTCCCGTGGCCGAGTGGTTAGCGCGCTTGGCTACTGATCTAAGGGACCTGGGTTCAAACCCCGGATAAGGCATGGATGTATGTGTCGTTTTCTGCTGAGGTCCTGCCATCCTCTCAGACCTTCTACTTTGGCATATAAACTGACAGGCTCCTGTCAGACCTCTGTGGCAAGCAGCTGCTTGAGGGAGTATTTATTTTTTATTTATTAACTTATCGAGTGTTGTACAAACCATATTTTATGCTTTGAGTGGTGACAGTAAGAATTGTAGAGGAAACAACTCTTTGCAGGAATAGTAAAACGATGTTATGTTCTTCTGAAGGTTTATTTTTATACTGTTGAAGATTTATGTTGGTTGAATTTAGTTTATATAAATGTTTTCATTCATACTTTTAAAAAAATTACATTATTTTAGAATTATTTTTTACTAATTATTATTTTTGAACTGACGCCCAGTTTCCATCAGTTGAATTCATGACAATGTGATTGAACAAAGAGATGCAGCATGGGTTGCTTACAGAAACATCAGAAACGACAATGCTAACAAAAAATTAATCAACAACTACGAAATTCAGTAACCGATTTTATAAAAAAAAATCCAAATTTCACAAAAAATGCTTCAAATCCGTTGCTGGAAATACAAAGCAATCCTGGGATTTGATTAAAACTATATTAGATGCAAAGAAGGAAAAGCCATTAGATCAAATAATAATTAATCATATGCCCAAAAATCTGACAAATTTTCAAATTGCTACTGATTTTAATAATTATTTTGCAGACATGGTTGATAAATTAGGGGAGAACAATCCAACCGAAAAAGATAATTATATGCCGGAGCTTAATATCCCATTGAGCTCATCCATTTACATTTCACCTATTTCGGACATTCAGTGGAATAAAATAATTACCTCTTTGGATGAACGCAAATCATGTGGCGTTGATAACATACACGCCAAATATACTGTATAAATGCATGCATGATTCAATTAACAGAATATCTTGCTAATTAATTAAGTGTTACTTCTGGAAATATATCCCTCACCTTAAAAATTACAGTACTGAGACTTATCTGTAAAAGTGGTGTTAAAAGTAATAATACGAAATATAGGCCTATCGCTATCTTGTCCACTGGTAAACGAAATTTTAGAGAGGTACATCGATGGCACTCTCCGTAGTTCTCTCTTAAAACACAACATTATTTCTAATAGGCAATATGGCTTCCAGAAGGGAAAAAGTGCTACAACTCTCCGGTCTAATTTTGCAGAATGTGTTAATAAAGCCTTGAACTATGGAGGAAAGGTTGCTGCTCTCTTTCTCGACTTTAGTAAAGCATTCGACACATTGGATCACTTCTTTCAAAACTTGAAAACTATGGAATTAGAGGGACAGCTCTTATGTGGTTCAAAAATTACCTAACTAATAGGACTATTATAACCAAAATCGGAAATGCATTAAGTAGCGAAGGAAAATTAAATGTTGGAGTTCCACAAGGATCTATATTTGGACCCTTGTTGTTCCTCTTGTATATTAATGATATAACTAATTCAAAAAGTAAATTATTTCTTTATGCTGATGATACCGTTATTTTAAACAGCAATCGTGACGTGGACTCGGGTATAAGAGAATTACTGGATGACTATTTTTCTGCTGAGGTCCTGCCATTCTCTCAGACCTTCTACTATGGCATATAAACTGACAGGCTCCTGTCAGACCTCTGTGGCAAGCAGCTGCTTGAGGGGGTATTTATTATTTTTTTTATTATAATTGCTTGGTATTAATTTAATATTTTGCAATTTGGCATTTTGCTTTTTATGTCATGAGTTCCATATCTACAGGACACATCCTGTAATTCATTACTGCTGAATTACTACGCCACGTATGTCGTTGCCCTAGTTATAATAATAGAGAGTAGTATAAAAATTGAAACAGAAAGCTAATTAATCCGCCGTTTGATGTGTCTACGTAGTTCTTATTGCAAGCAATGTTTATTTAGATATAATTTCAAAGATTATGCTTTATAAATAAATATGGAATAACAATTGTTGCGTTAAATGTTCCATCTTGACGAAAATAGTTTTAAAATATTTTGCAAAAAATTATTAAAATAAAAATTAAAAAAAATTCTTTTACTAAAATTCAATGCCCTCTTCAAGCGAGTGCCATTGGCGCAGTTAGGCTTCTACAGTCGGTCAAAAAAGTATCCGAACACTGTGGTTGATTACAGAATTCAGAAAAAATATCTGGCAACGATTTTTTTAGAAATTAGTGATCTGGCAACCTTCGTGTCACGTGACACGAAGGTTGCCAGATCACTAATTTCAATCAATCACTAATTTCAATCAATTATTTGTCACGTGACACGAAGATTGCCAGATCACTAATTTCTAAAAAAATCGTTGCCAGATATTTTTTCTGAATTCTGTAATCAACCAGAGTGTTCGGATATTTTTTTTGAGCGACTGTAGGTGGTCATATTATTTTGATACTAGATCGTGTGGGCTCACTCACGGAAATATTGAGCGTGTGCAGTTACCGTTCACAGCAAACTGGAACGTGTGCAGTAACTGCACTCGCTCCAGTTTGCTGTGAACGGTAACTGGAGCGTGTACAGTTGCTGTACACGCTCCAGATATTTTTCTTGAATTCTGTAATCACGTGACACGAAAGTTGCCAGATCACTAATTTCTAAAAAAATCGTTGCCAATATTTTTTCTGAATTCTGTAATCAACCACAGTGTTCGGATACTTTTTTGAGCGACTGTACCTAGCATGTTATAGATGGACAATGTCAAAGCAGATCTTGTTAGAATTGACAAGCAGTGTTAAAGTAGAGGATAGCTATGCGAGAAGAATTAAATTCCAAAGTTTAATTGGGCCTGTGCAGACCATGGCTGCTTGAGGATTATGTATGTCCGTCCGTCTCAAAAGAATCGCTGTTTCTGTCCAAGTTACTTCTCGAGCAGTCAATTATTTTTCTGGAAATATAGGCTTATCATAGTTGTAGAGAGTTAACGACGTATATTTTCAGTTTTTTTTTTATCTGTTTGAGATCAGACCCGAAAAGTTTTCTATCCTATCTGCAGATTATGACGGAACGACCATGCCACGGCTTAACGTCTCATCCGACGGACTTTCAAAGCCCATCGGTGTCCCCTACTGACCGTGGGCAGGGCGGGGAATTTTGCGGAGATAAATCTCAACGCTGACCCAGCTGGGATTCGAACCTGGGAACTATAGATTATGAGCCTGGCGCGCTACCGAATGAGCTACCCCCACCCCGAAGGGGGTGGAAAAAGGCTAGATCTGGTTTGAAAAAGACAACATTAGCAACACCGATGGGAGCTACACGTTTCTATTTCTCGCAAACACTGAAAGAAAAAAAATATTTCTTTTTCCGTGTATTAACTCCTCTGAACCTTTTCATCATTCGTCGGCTACGGAATTAAATTTCTCCCAGAATTTCATTATTGATCCAAGATCCTGAAAGGAGACGTTACAACAGAGGTGAGGTTGACGACTCAATCCACTTCCGTATTAGTGATTCTGATCCGTTTCTTATAACCCTACTTGGGGAGGGTTGTATGGAAGGGGGAAGGGGGGGAAGGGTGACGGTCGACGCCTGGCGCGGGGGTGGGGGAATGCTAATGGACGACGGTGTGCAGGGAGCAATTCCTGATAGGAGAGCCACCACCACGATCGGTCGAATACGTGTGACGAGTACGAAGTGGAGCCATGTCGCCGTACATGGCTTTTTTTTTTCCTCCTCCTATGCGAAACACTGCCTACAAGTCCCCCCCCTCTCCACCTATTGCAGGCATTGATGTGCAGAAGAAGAGAAGTGGAGGGAGATAGGGAGTGGAAGCGGGGGGGGGGGGGGGGTAATTTGTGTCATCGATTTTTTGCCTCGTTGACATGGACCAACTAGGAGATCCTGCTTTTGAGGAAGTGCACCAAGCCTTCAGGAAACTTGACAGCAAAAAAAAAGCTACCAACAAAAAAAAAGCGAAGTTGACAAGTTTTTTTTTATGTAGAAAATTTTTTGTGGAATTCTCTTCTTTGTTTCCCTTCATCTTTTATGTTTTTGTTTTTATGTGCCGCGCAACACCTAGGAATTGTTATTGTCATTGCAAAAGTTTTCATTTGTTTTGTGATCAAGGAGAGCAAATTAATAACAGTGTTTTGGACTTCTTTTTCTGCGAAACAGGGAATATGTGGGGAATTTTTCCCCCCTTTTGTTGACTCTTGCAACCACGATCTCTTAGTGGTTTAGTTGGCGCCACTGGTGTGATGTCATTGCCGCCGATGCAACCAGTAGCTGTCTTTATCTGCAATCACCAATTTGGATTCGCTGTTCGTGTTCTGCAAGGTCTAACAAGACGACATTTACGCACGTTAACAGATTAGGGAAATGAAAACTAAGGAAACATTTGTGTTGCAATTATCTTATTTAAATTTCCCTTTTGCAGTGAAAGAAAATATAAATTGAGTTATAAATTGAGTTATAAAACTTGGTCGTTTATTTCATTAAGCGGCAAATCACCAACGATCTTCGAATTGGAGTTAGGTAATGTACAGTCGCTCAAAAAAGTATCCGAACACTATGGTTGATTGCAAAATTCAGAAAAAATATCTGGCGTTGATTTTTTTAGAAATTAGTGATCTGGCAACCTTCGTGTCACGCGATTACAGAATTCAGGAAAAATATCTGGAGCGTGTACAGCAACTGTACACGCTCCAGTTACCGTTCACAGCAAACTGGAGCGTGTGCGGTTACTGCACACGCTCCAGTTTGCTGTGAATGGTAACTGCACACGCTCAATATTTCCGTGAGTGAGCCCACACGATCTAGTATCAAAATAATATGACCACTACAATCGCTCAAATTAATATCCGAACACTATGGTTGATTACAGAATTCATAAAAAATATCTGGCAACAATATTTTTTAGAAATTAGTGATCTGGCAACCTTTGTGACACGTGACACGAAGGTTGCCAGATCACTAATTTCTAAAAAAATCAATGCCAGATATTTTTTCTGAATTTTGCAATCAACCATAGTGTTCGGATACTTTTTTGAGCGACTGTACAGGGTGTGCCATTTAAAACGCAACTCAAGGAAGAGAGAGCGGTTTAAAGAGAGAAAAATAAACAAAAAGCAGTGCCATGTGTTTTAGGGGAAAGTTACTAACTCAAGATGCGTTCGAGCTCGAGTTCATGCCTGCACGAGCCATTACGACATTTTTTGAGCCCAAGCCCTATCCGAACTCGATTTGGAAAAAATTTCTCTGACGCATCATAAGACATATGTAAAAGTGCACGTCGCTAATCTTTTATTTTATCCTCATATTATTAATTATAATTGCTTTATTACAAAATTAAAATATTAATGCTATTTGGAACGAAAAATATTAGAATTACCAGTAATGCCCACACCAAACGTTTAGCGCGAAACGAATCTGTAACTCTGATAAGTTCATTCACAGATTTCCACCAATCGCAATTCCCGCAAAAAGTATGTCGACCTATAACTTCATTCTCGGCTCTCCTTCAGATCCGCAGCTTAGGGTAGATTTCATTAAAGGCGTAGTGAAGACTTAAACCTGGAAATGTCAGAGTTGGAAGCTGATGTTCCAACCGACTAAGCCAACATCTGCTCCTTATCAACTAAGTTTGGTTGTTTTACCTCTGAGCGGCACTTTTTTGCACACCATGGGCTAAATGGCCAGGTCACATGGACCCCTAAGGCTCAGAGAAGGTTGGGGGAGGGGACCCACTGGAACAGCTGTTGGGAGACAGATGGTAGCCTCCCGCTGGATGGCCTTGAGACACGCTGGATGGCCTTGAGGCCATCCAGCGTGTTCTTTAACGTGCACAGGGTATGGCTCTCCCGCACACGGGGCCACGGCTTAACGTCCCATCCGACGGACGGCGGCCTTTCCAAGCCCATCGGTGTCCCCTACTAGACCGTGGGCATGGCAGGGAATTTTGCGAAGATAAATCTCAACGCTGACCCAGCTGGAACTCGAACCTGGGAACTACAGATTACGAGCCTGGCGCGCTACCGACTGAGCCACCCCCGCCCCTACTGATCTAAGGCACTTGGGTTCGAGCCCGGGTAAGGCATGAATATGTGTGTCGTTTTTCTGCTGAGGTCCCCCTTTATCAACTAAGGATAACACCCGTAGTTAATGCAAGAGCCAATTGGGGCGGGGGTGGCTCAGTCGGTAGCGCGCCAGGCTCGTAATCTGTAGTTCCCAGGTTCGAGTCCCAGCTGGGTCAGCGTTGAGATTTATCTCCGCAAAATTCCCCGCCCTGCCCACGGTCAATAGGGGACACCGATGGGCTTGGAAAGGCCGCCGTCCATCGGATGGGACGTTAAGCCGTGGCCCCGTGTGCGGGAGAGCCATACCCTGTGCACGTTAAAGAACACGCTGGATGGCCTTGACGGGAGGCTACCATCTGTCTCCCAATAGCTGTTCCAGTGGGTCCCCTCCCCCAACCTTCTCTGAGCCTTCGGGGTTCATGTGACCTGGCCATTTAGCCCATGGTGTGCAAAAAAGTGCCGCTCAGAGGTAAAACAACCCAACAGCAACAGCCAATTCGAGTCAATTTTGGTTTCTACGAGGTACCCTAGTAGCTTGATTTTTAAAACAAACCTTAAAGTGTCCAAAGAGGGTTAATCGTTTTTAAAAGTTAGGGTTAACTAGCCTACTTTTTAATTTGAATTTCAGCATTTCACTCTGAATAATAAAAAAACTATTTCATTTGGTTTACAGCACGACCTATATTCATCTATTAGTCACTGCAGGATAAAGTTCTAAAATTCAATTGTTTTTCTGCCGAAAAAATCGTTAAACATTATCTTGGCCATAATTGCATGCAGTGTGAAAAACCTGACACTTGGAGGGTTAACAGATAACATAGAAGTTTTCCCTAGCGTTTTAAACAATATATAAACACAGAAGTACACAGCCAACGGATTTAAAATGGTCTCAATTAACGGCATTCAATACACCAGTAGATCTACACTGGCTCCCATAAATTAAGGAGAATCCCATGTTAAGTCAATGGAAATTAAGTCAAAGCTCTATAACTACTAAAATAAGTATTTTCGTTTTAAAAAATATGATTGTAGATAAAGAGCTCAATCAAATAAATCAATATCTTGATTTTCAACAATATTCGTTCAGTATTTAATGAGACATGGAAGTTTGAATATTTAACAACAGCAATGCCAGTCTTAAGAAACTTATACAAAACTGAAGAATAGTGAAAGAATTCTTTACACAAGGTTCTAAAATACAAACTTAAACACTTTTATATAATACTTATTACTAAGTTTTAATTAACTTCTGAAGTCAATTTTTGTGGCTGACATTGTTAAATATTCAAACTTCCATAACTCATTAAATACTGAACCAATATCGCTGAAAATCGAGATATTGATTTATTTGATTGAGATCTTTATCTGTAATCGCATTTTTCAAAACAAAAAAAACTTCTTTTAGAAGTTATAGGGCTTTGACGTTAGCTTCCCATTGACTTAACATATTTCACTTTGTCGTAATTAAATAGAATTTGTTTGTATTCATTTGCCATTGATAGCTCAGAGAATGAAGACGATGAATTTAGATCGTCTGAAGAAGAGAGCGAGGTTTCGAACGCAAACTACCAAGAATATTGATCTGCACTGAATGGCGAGCAGGAAGGAGTTTCAACTCTACAGAATGATGACAGAGAACGGGATTTTGGTGGCATTTCATGGTCCAACCAAATCGGTAACGAATCAATGATCTGGATTGCTCATTAAAATGGGGCGAGGGTGGCTCAGTCGGAGCGCGCCAGGCTCGTAATCTGTAGTTCCCAGGTTCGAGTCCCAGGTGAGTCAGCGTTGAGATTTATCTCCGCAAAATTTCCCCGCCTTGCCCACGGTCAGTAGGGGACACCGATGGGCTTGGAAAGGCCGCCGTCAGTCGGATGGGACGTTAAGCCGTGGCCCCGTGTGTGGGAGAGCCATACCCTGTGCACGTTAAAGAACACGCTGGATGGCCTTGACGGGAGGCTACCATCTGTCTCCCAAAAGCTGTTCCAATGGGTCCCCACCCCCAACCTTCTGCGGGGTGGCTCAGTCGATAGCGCGCCAGGTTCGAGTCCCAGCTGAGTCAGCGTTGAGATTTATCTCCGCAAAATTCCCCGCCCTGCCCACGGTCAGTAGGGGACACCGATGGGCTTGGAAAGGCCGCCGTCCGTCGGATGGGACGTTAAGCCGTGGCCCCATGTGCGGGAGAGCCATACCCTGTGCACGTTAAAGAACACGCTGGATGGCCTTGACGGGAGGCTACCATCTGTCTCCCAACAGCTGTTCCAGTGGGTCCCTCCCCCAACCTTTTATGAGCCTTCGGGGTCCTTGTGGCCTGGCCATTTAGCCCATGGTGTGCAAAAAGTGCCGATCAGAGGTAAAACAATCCAATCCAATGCTCATTAAAATGGAGGTGGGCCAATTCACAATATTTCGGTAGAATCGGAACCCTTTGGAATTTTTAACTTATTGATGAGTGCCAATGTGCGTGAACTGATTATGAACAATGCAAACCGATACATGAATCATCTAAAGGAAAACGAGATGAATGCGAATCCAATCCATGGACATTTTTTAATTATGGGAATTTCTGAACTTCCTCGCTTAAAATATTACAGGTCTACAACCCCATTTTGGGAAATTACATGGCCAAAAGTATCATGCCTATTGATCCTTTTCTGATGAGATAACCTACCTGATTCACGTTTTTGGCAACACACGACCTTATACATGGAACATTAAATATATTCGTAAAAGAGAATCGATTTTTTTTAGTTCTGCATCGAGCGTGGAAGAAGATGGAGAGGATGGGACTTTGGTTTCTCATGCCAACGTCACTAAACTTTTGTATTAAAATTTTGTTTTGTTTAATATTAACGAAATAAAAAACATAATAAATAATCCCTCAAGCTGTTACAGAGGTCTGACAGGTCCTTATCAATTTAATACGCCATAGTAGAAGGTCCACGAGGAAGGGTGACCTCAGCAGAAAAATAGCACAAAAATACTTGCTTTACCTGAGTCTCAAACCCAGGTCCCTTTGATCAGTAGCCAAAGACGCTAACCACAAAGGTTTCTTGAAGAATTTTTGAACAGATTTTTTATGCGCACTTAATTATAAGTTGGGTTGGGTTGTTTCACCTCTGAGCGGCACTTTTTTGCACACCATGGGCTAAATGGCCAGGTAACAAGGACCCCGAAGGCTCAGAGAAGGTTGGGGGAGGGGACCCACTGGAACAGCTGTTGGGAGACAGATGGTAGCCTCCCGTCAAAGCCATCCAGCGTGTTCTTTAACGTGCACACGGGCCACGGCTTAACGTCCCATCCGACGGACGGTGGCCTTTCCAAGCCCATCGGTGTCCCCTACTGACCGTGGGCAAGGCGGGGAAATTTTGCGGAGATAAATCTCAACGCTGACCCAGCTGGGACTCGAACCTGGGAACTACAGATTACGAGCCTGGCGCGCTACCGAGTGAGCCACCCTCGCCCCATTATAAGTTGGAAACACATTATTAAGAATTGAAAAAACTCCGTAATTCGAACAGCATTGAAACAAATCAAGGAATAATATCCAGGCTTCATTTATGGTTAGTACGCTTAACATCCCATAGGAAGAAAGAGCCTCCAATTTGGTGTGCCTACTCTGTAGCTTCGACTTTGCTTCAGAATCGAAAGTGTACAGTCGCTCAAAAAAGGTATCCAAACACTGTGGTTGATTGCAAATTTCAGAAAAAATATCTGGCATTGATTTTTTTAGAAATTAGTCATCTGGCAACCTTCGTGTCACGTGATTACAGAATTCAGGAAAAATATCTGGAGCGTGTACAGCAACTGTACACGCTCCAGTTACCGTTCACAGCAAACTGGAGCGTGTGCAGTTACTGCACACGCTCCAGTTTTCTGTGAACGGTAACTGCACACGCTCAATATTTCCGTGAGTGAGCCCACACGATCTAATATCAAAATAATATGACCACCTACAGTCACTCAAAAAAGTATCCGAACACCATGGTTGATTACAGAATTCAGAAAAAATATCAGGCAACGATTTTTTTTAGAAATTAGTGATCTGGCAACCTTCGTGTCACGTGACACGAGCGTTTTAAACGACGTGATCGTTTAAAACCGCATCATCACTTCTCCCTTTAACAACTTCGGCTAAACAGAATCCGTTAATTTTTCTAGATAAAAGCAAACGAAGATTTACGTACTCAGAAACAAAATTCAAATTCAAGTTCGGAATAACCTGAGGGAATTCACCAAAACGAGATAGCCTTAATGCTTCCAAAAGCAATACATCATTTCTTGAAAACACAGTCTGACTGCCACCATCCGAAGAAGATTGCGCCATCTGCTCCTCTTGTCTCTCAGAGGAGCAGGAGCAATTCTCTCCATCCTCAATGACAGCTCCACAGGACTGACACGTGACTATTGTTTCTGGATGCTAGGCCTCCACATTATTGGATTATGAACGATTGCGAGAGGCAAGGCGAAGATGCAATTAAATTCTCCGTCGAGTCTTATAAATGGATGCGTAATTATCAGGGGGAAAGCAACTTCTATTCAACTCGCTATAATTATGCTCTTAGGATAGCAACTCATTCTTTGGAAGTGTATTGGGTTCTTGTTACAATGGGAGACAAGTTGCAGCCATTCAGTGCACTTGCTTTAGAAGCCTATCAGGATTTAAAAGACGGTTTATGCTTCATGTGGGTGTGAGATGGATTTTTCATTCATTATTTAATTTCTAGCTGCTAATTTGTTGAGCTTATTTCACTTCTTCATTCAAAAGCTGAAGTGGAGCTTGAACTTTTGGCTTATTCTTATCTCTAGGATTCACAAGAACGTTAAGGGTTCAGAGCTGAGTAAGGAATGGGTATTCAGTGGACAACGGGAAGAAAACAAATACAAGAATCTCTTCAGAATCACTAGCATGTTATTTAGCATGAATTCTCCTGCACAGAGGATTTGTCAATCGGTATCAGGCCAGACTCGTAACCTAGTCTTCTTTGAGTTCGCAATGTGCCTGTGTTGAGATTCTCTATGCTAAAATCCCTGTTGGGTTGTTTTACCTCTGAGCGGCACTTTTTTGCACACCATGGGCTAAATGGCCAGGTCACATGGACCCCGAAGGCTCAGAGAAGGTTGGGGGAGGGGACCCACTGGAACAGCTGTTGGGAGACAGATGGTAGCCTCCCGTCAAGGCCATCCAGCGTGTTCTTTAACGTGCACAGGGTATGGCTCTCCCGCACACGGGGCCACGGCTTAACGTCCCATCCGACGGACGGCGGCCTTTCCAAGCCCATCGGTGTCCCCTACTGACCGTGGGCAGGGCGGGGATTTTTGCGGAGATAAATCTCAACGCTGACCCAGCTGGGACTCGAACCTGGGAACTACAGATTATGAGCCTGGCGCGCTACCGACTGAGCCACCCCCGCCCCACTAAAATCCCTGTTATACCGTTGGTGACAAAAGAGATAACGATGGACTAATGAGCTCACAAAAGCTTCTGTGCTTTAGAGAGAATGTTAGACTGTGATCCCTTGTGCAGAAGAATCATACAATGTGCGCCTTAAAGAACTGCCGGATAACCTTGACAAGAGGCTCTCATCTGGCTTTCAACAGCTGTCCAGCGGATTCCGTCTCCTCAAACTTCTCTGAGCCCTTGGGATCCTTGTGACCCCAAGGGCTCAGTTAGCCCATTGTATACACAAAGGAAGATCAGAGGCAAAGGCATCCTCGTGCTTTTAAAAACAATGTTGAATATTATTTTAATGATTTGAAATCAATATTTGAAACCAATATTAAATATAATCTTGAAACAACTATGTATTATATTATATATTATGTACAAAATAAAAATAGTATCTTTATTGAATAAAATTCTAGAAATTCAACCCATTTACAGATCAACGTTTGTTCTGTTTATGCAAGCTACATATGATTTGGTTGTTGCCATTCGTAGTCTAGTCTTTGAGCGTCACGAAGTGGGGGTAAATAGCTAGGTCACATGACTCCAAAGACACAGTTGATTTGAGTTGGGTTGGGTTGTTTTACCTCTGAGCGGCACTTTTTTGCACACCATGGGCTAAATGGCCAGGTCACATGGACCCCGAAGGCTCAGAGAAGGTTGGGAGAGGGGACCCACTGGAAGAGCTTTTGGGAGACAGATGGTAGCCTCCAGTCAAGGCCATCCAGCGTGTTCTTTAACGTGAACAGGGTATGGCTCTCCCACACACGGGGCCACGGCTTAACGTCCCATCCGACGGACGGCGGCCTTTCCAAGCCCATCGGTGTTCCCTACTGACCGTGGGCAGGGGCGGGGGGGAATTTTGCGGAGATAAATCTCAACGCTGACCCAGCTGGGACTCGAACCTGGGAAATACAGATTACGAGCCTGACGCGCTACCGACTGAGCCACCCCCGCCCCGAGTTGATTTGAAAACAGATGGCAGTCTTATATGGAGGCCATCTGCATTGTTAGTTAACGTGCGCAAGATGTAGCTCACCTATACTCAGGACCACGACTTAATCTTTGTCCCTTTATTCATCAAGAACAAATAGAAGTGAAGAGAGAAAATCTCAACATCGGAGTAGTTGGGACTGAAGTCTGCGATATCTGGTCTGAATGATCTAGTCTGGGATTATCATCAGATAACGAGCCTGGAGCGCTACAAACTAAACATCCCTCTCACATCAACACCCCATTGTAAATGACAATAAGCACCCTAGGACCAATAAATCGAAAATTGATGGAGGTCCATTGATCAGCCTCTCGTTAGCATCGATTGCGCTGCAGAATACAATGGATTGCTTTCATAAAATGCGTTTAGTTTTGAAAACAAATAATGGAAGCTGATATTTCAGTGAAACTGGTTGTTAAGGCCAGCCAACTAAATCCTCCTCAGCGGTGTCAGAATAAATATGAAACCTTGTGCTTTTTCCCTGGATCTGACAGCAGATTGACAGAGGCATTTTCATCAATTGGTTGCCATTAGCGACGAAACTTACCAAGTGGCAGACGTGAACACCGACACTGACGAGCGAGTAAGTGACATACGTTTGACGTGACTGTCGGCTTCAACTAGCCTCACTTCCATGCTGATGTTTGTGGGGGAGAAAACAGAAAGGGGAGGGGAGGAATATCAGGAAGAATGCTGAATCGAGGAGACAAGATCCCCCCCTCCCCCTCCTCCATTACGATCCATTCTCCCTCCATGGTTACGTGACAACTTTCAGGTCAGAACGTGCTTTGAAGCGAACCTGTCACAAATGCTTGTCTTTTCGATAACACGCATTTATCTTCGTTCCAAACTTGGATACATGACTTTTACTTGCTATTTGCTTTATCTGCGCTAGTCTACGTTTGCTGATTAGGTGGAATACTCGGAGAAACTAAGCTGTCCAAAAAAAATGAATTACAAGCCCAAAAAGCATTTTTTTATCTGAGTTTTACCCATTACGGAAGGCATAGGAATGAAAACACTGAAGTGTAGTTATGGCCACACAGAAATCGATTGGAGCAACTCAACGTTATTAACTTGTACTGATTTCTGACATATTATGGAGGTAGCCTCACAGCTGGGGCGGGAGTGGCTCAGTCAGTAGCGCGCCAGGCTCGTAATCTGCAGTTCCCAGGTTCGAGTCCCAGCTGGGTCAGCGTTGAGATTTATCTCCGCAAAATTCGCCGCCCTGCGCACGGTCAGTAGGGGACACCGCTGGGTTTGGAAAGACCGCCGTCCGTCGGATGGGACGTTAAGCCGTGGCCCCGTGTGCGGGAGAGAGCCATACCCTGTGCACGTTAAAGAACACGCTGGATGGCCTTGAGGAGAGGCTACCATCTGTCTCCCAACAGCTGTTCCATTGGGTCCCCTCCTCCAACCTTCTCTGAGCCTTCGGGGTCCATGTGACCTGGATATTTAGCCCATGGTGTGCAAAAAAGTGCCACTCAGAGGTAAAACAACCCAACTAAAGTGCAGTTATGGCCACACAGAAATCGGTTGGAGCAACTCAACGTTATTAACTTGTACTGATTTCTGACTATTACGGAGGTAGCCTCACAGCTAACTGTAGTCTCTGCTCTTATTGCAGGCGCTCCAATTTGCGGTGAGGTCACCTCCGTTGTTGATAATGGCCAGAATTTCTCTTGGGGCGAGGGTGACTCAGTTGGTAGCGTGCCAGGCTCGTAATCTGCAGTTCCCAGGTTCGAGCCCCAGACGGGCCAGAGTTGAGATTTATCTCCGCAAAACTCCGTTCCCTGTTCACAGTCAGTAGGGGACACCAATGGGCTTGAAAAGGCCGCCGTTCGTCTGATAGAACGTTAAGTTCTCCCGTATACGTGGTTCCGTATACGGGAGAGCCATACGTATACAGTGCACGTTAAAAGAACTCGCTGGATGGCCTTGACGGGGGCTACCATCTGTCTCCCCACAGCTGTTCCAGTGGGTCCCCTCCCACAACCTTCTCTGAGCCTTCGGGGTCCTTGTGACCTGGCCATTTATCCCAACTGTGTGCCAAAAATGTGCCACTCAACAACCCAACTAGAATTCAACATTAAACAACCCAACTAGAATTTATCTACATTGGGTTGGGATGTTTTACCTCTGAGCGGAACTTTTTTGCACACCATGGGCTAAATGGCCAGGTCACATGGACCCCGAAGGCTCAGAGAAGGTTGGGGGAGTGGACCCACTGGAACAGCTGTTGGGAGACAGATGGTAGCCTCCCGTCAAGGCCATCCAGTGTGTTCTTTATCGTGCACAGGGTATGGCTTTCCCGCACACGGGGCCACGGCTTAACGTCCCATCCGACGCACGGCGGCCTTTCCAAGCCCATCGGTGTCCCCTACTGACCGTGGACAGGGCGGGGAATTTTGCGGAGATAAATCTAGAAATATACATTTTTCAAAATTCCCATCTTCTCGAGAAATGAATTTGTCTTTAGAGAAATTTGCTAATCAATTATTGTTTTATAGTAATAAAGGTTATTTTAAAATGTCATGTGTCAACACTTATACATGACCTTAATTTAATCCGTGACAAATTTGGGGCGGGGGTGTCTCAGTCGGTAGCGCGCCAGGCTCGTAATCTGTAGTTCCCAGGTTCGAGTCCCAGCTGGGTCAGCGTTGAGATTTATCTGCGCGAAATTCTCCGCCCTGCCCACGGTCAGTAGGGGACACCGATGGGCTTGGAAAGGCCGCCGTCCGTCGGATGGGACGTTAAGCCGTGGCCCCGTGTGGCCTTGACGGGAGGCTACCATCTGTCTCCCAACAGCTGTTCCAGTGGGTCCCCTCCCCCAACCTTCTCTGAGCCTTCGGGGTCCATGTGACCTGGCCATTTAGCCCATGGTGTGCAAAAAAGTGCCTCTCAGAGGTAAAACAACCCAACCCAACAATCCGTGGCAAATTTTGTATAGTGTCATACAAAGCGACAGCAAAGATAAGACTCTCTTAAATATAAGACAAAAAAAAATTTCTCAACTTCAGGAATTTTGATTTTAAGACGAAGAACAAGATCATAAGATGAATTGTATGATATTTAAAGTATCACTTTAAACACAAAATGCGCAAATAATTGTTTTAACTAAAAATTGTATTAAAAGCTAAACATAAAACAAATAAGTTTTGTTTAATAAATATAGTAAAAATATTAATGCTTCGTTTTTATGAATAAGACGAACATAGAAATGTCTGTTTTATAATTACAATTTTGTTGCTTACTTAATAAATTGTTTCGTTAATAATTTAAATTTTAGTTATTTAAATCAAATTTGAGAAAAATGTAAGGAAAAATGTTATTTTATATACAATTAGATTTTTCGGGAATTCTGAAAAAATTCAGCTGTCTGATCCTGATTCTCAAGAATTTAAAATAATCGAGAAATCAGAAATCTTAGTAATGGCCTTGTTTTAGGACCCAAAGAAGTTTTAAAATATTAGTAAATATAATAAATAAATACTCCCTCAAGCAGCTGCTTGCCACAGAGGTCTGACAGGAGCATGTCAGTTTCTATGCCATAGTAGAAGGTCTGTGAGGATGGCAGGACCTCAGCAGAAAAACGACACACATATTCATGCCTTACCCGGTCTCGAACCCAAGTGCCTTAGATCAGTAGGGGCGGGGTGGCTCAGTCGGTAGCACGCCAGGCTCGTAATCTGTAGTTCCCAGGTTCGAGTCCCAGCTGGGTCAGCGTTGAGATTTATCTCCGCAAAATTCCCCGCCCTGCCACGGTCAGTAGGGGACACCGATGGGCTTGAAAGGCCGCCGTCCGTCGGATGGTACGTTAAGCCGTGGCCCCGTGTGCGGGAGAGCCATACCCTGTGCACGTTAAAGAACACGCTGGATGGCCTTGACGGGAGGCTACCATCTGTCTCCCAACAGCTGTTCCAGTGGGTCCCCTCCCCCATCCTTCGGGGTCCATGTGACCTGGCCATTTAGCCCATGGTGTGCAAAAAAAGTGTCTCTCAGAGGTAAAACAATCCAATCGAAGCCTTAGATCAGTAGCCAAGCGCGCTAACCACTCGGCCACGGGACGGCAAAAATATTAGTACATGCTCTAATTTCGTTGGGTTGGGTTGTTTTACCTCTGAGCGGCACTTTTTTGCACACCATGGGCTAAATGGCCAGGCCACAAGGACCCCGAAGGCTCAGAGAAGGTTGGGGGAGGGGACCCACTGGAACAGCTGTTGGGAGACAGATGGTAGCCTCCCGTCAAGGCCATCCAGCGTGTTCTTTAACGTGCACAGGGTATGGCTCTCCCGCACACGGGACCACGGCTTAACGTCCCATCCGACGGACGGCGGCCTTTCCAAGCCCATCGGTGTCCCCTACTGACCGTGGGCAAGACGGGGAATTTTGCGGAGATAAATCTCAACGCTGACCCAGCTGGGACTCGAACCTGGGAACTACAGATTACGAGCCTGGCGCGCTACCGACTGAGCCACCCCCGCCTCTCTAATTTCGTCTGAGACCACCTCCGTTGTTGGTTATGTTTCAGTTTTCGGAGTCCGTAAATTTTATGTGCATCAAAAGATAGAGTTGACATGCATGAAAGAGTGTCGTAAAATCAAAACGACATTTCGGATAGTGAAGACAGATGGACAGACACACCCAGAGTATACTTGAGAGTAAGATAGTGATGTGCTTTTTTTTTTTGCATCTGCTGCAGGGTGATAACCGTTTCTTTTAAATTGAATTTTTTCCCCCAGCAAATAAACGGCGGCTTTTGTGAAATTAATGGTGGCAACACAAAGCGAGATGCACAACAGCGACATCTGCCCTAAAGGCAAAGAAAAGAAAAATCGGTCGTTATTATGCTTCGATGCTTTCCGAATGCTTAATTGTTTGTGCGCACTGGATTCCTCTGAATAAAAACAGAAATAAAAAGAAACGATGCTCTTCATTTGTGCATTAAAATATTTTTTTTTTATTTTTTTTCTTTACACGCCACTTTTCTATTTTTGTTCCTAAAACGAAAGCTGTGAATGGAATTTTTTTTTTTTCTAATATATATTTCATACACTGCGGTAGCAAAAAATTAAATGATTTCTATTTTATGTTAATGGGAATCTAACTTCGATGCTCTCTAACCTCTAAAATATGCATTAAATAGAAAAATATGACTGAAGATAAGTTAGAGATCATAATCAAAGCTGTTTAAATCTAGATTTTTGATCATATATGGTCCCATGGCCGAGTGGTTAGCACGCTTGGCTACTGATCTAAGGGATCTGGGTTCGAGCCTCGCGTCAAGGCATGGATATGTGTTGTTTTTCTGCTGAGATCCTGTCATCCTCACAGACCTTCTACTGTGGCGTATAAGCTGACAGGCTCCTGTCAGACCTCTGTGGCAAGCAGCTGCTTGAGGGGGTATTTATTTTTTTTTTTATAATGGGAGCTACAATGTTTCACAACAGAAATGCTTCATAAGAAATTACCCCAGATATGAATTCAAACTCAAATAATAAAGTGTTCTTTCAAACTATTTAAAGAAATAAATATGCACTTCAGAAAGGGGGCGGGGGTGGCTCAGTCGGTAGCGCGCCAGGCTCGTAATCTGTAGTTCCCAGGTTCGAGTCCCAGCTGGGTCAGCGTTGAGATTTATCTGCGCAAAATTCCCCGCCCTGCCCACGGTCAGTAGGGGACACCGATGGGCTTGGAAAGGCCGCCGTCCGTCGGATGGAACGTTAAGCCGTGGCCCCTTGTGCGGGAGAGTCATACTCTGTGCACGTTAAAGAACACACTGGATGGCCTTGACGGGAGGCTACCATCTGTCTCCCAACAACTGTTCCAGTGGTCCAGTGGGACAACTGTCCCCAACCTTCTCTGAGCCTTCGGGGTTCATGTGACCTGGCCATTTAGCCCATGGTGTGCAAAAAAGTGCCGCTCAGAGGTAAAACAGCCCAACCCTTCAGAAATTTGCGTAATGATTATTTCAATATTAGACAATTAGGAATGTTTTTTTTAATAGAACAAGATCTTGCGAAATATTCCAGTTTCCGTAATTCTTTAAAGACTAAAAGAATATCATTGAAAACCGATATTTAAATAGACTTCATTCTGAATTTTAATATATGTTCATTCACATTTTCCTATTAAATGCATATTTTAAAGCTACGAAATCAAATTCCAATTGACATAAATGGAAATTCTCGCATTTTTAGTAGGGCAATGACTGTGCAAGGGTTATCAAAAGTGATGATTTCCAATTACTACTGTAATATCATAACTTGTCCAAAAATGAGGGGGGCGAGGGGGGCTCAGTCGGTAGCGCGCCAGGCTCGTAATCTGTAGTTCCCAGGTTCGAGTCCCAGCTGGGTCAGCGTTGAGATTTATCTCCGCAAAATTCCCCGCCCTGCCCACGGTCAGTAGGGGATACCGATGGGCTTGGAAAGGCCGCCGTCCGTCGGATGGGACGTTAAGCCGTGGCCCCGTGTGCGGGAGAGCCATACCCTGTGCACGTTAAAGAACACGCTGGATGGCCTTGACGGGAGGCTACCATCTGTCTCCCAACAGCTGTTCCAGTGGGTCCCCTCCCCCGACCTTCTCTGAGCCTTCGGGGTCCATGTGACCTGGCCATTTAGCTCATGGTGTGCAAAAAAGTGCCGCTCAGAAGTAAAACAACCCAACCCAACCCAAAAATGAGGTGTCAGAATGCAATGGGCAAAGTTCTTTAATAAGGTATGTGGTCAAAGCAGTAATAAGCTCCCCCTTTGTTGCAGGTGGCGGGTTGAGTTGCTCCCTAGAGCATCCCACACATGCTCAATCGGATTTGGTCGGGAGATTGAGCTGGCCACTCCATGCGCATAATGGTCTCCTCTCGAAGAAATTGTTCCACTAGTCGAGCTCTGTGTGGACGAGCGTTATCGTCTTGTAAGATGAATGTTTCACCTATTGCACCTGCATAAGGACGTACATAAGGGTCCAGGATGTCATCTCTATATCTTTGAGTATTCAGGTTCCCACTCGTCAACACATAGAGGTCTGTGCGTCCACTTAAGGAAACGCCACCCCAAACATATACGCTACCTCCGCAGCAACTGTCTCTTTGACGGATGTTACTGGGGTGATAGCGGCTACCTCGTTCTCTCCGTATCAAACAATGTCCGGAATCACTCTGCAAGCAATTTCTGGACTCATCTGTGAAGAGTACGGACCTCCATTGCTCTTCTGTCCAGTTAACATGCATGCGTGCCCAATTCAACCGCTCTCTCCTGTGACGTGATGTGAAGGGTATGCAAATTACTGACCTTCTAGCTCCTTCATAAAGCCTTCTATGCACAGTAGAAGCTAATACAACCCTCCCAGTGGCTGCTGCAAGAGAGGATCGTAAATGAGAGGGAGTAGACGTCCTGCTCCTTCGTGCTGTTAAAGGCATATATCGGTCTTGTACAGCGGTCGTAACTCTAGCCCTTCCTCAGCTAAACCTCCGAGACGCGGAATCCGTGCTAAGAAACTGATTCCAAAGTCGATGGACCACAGAATGATTCACATTCAGCGATCGTGCCACGTCTGACTGACTTTGGACTGCTTCGAGCCGGCCAATAGCTCTCCACAGCAGTTCATTTGGCAAATAATGTCTCGAGGTCATTCCTACAAAATGGCTATTTCGAATTTCTTTACTCACATTTACAACACAAAATAACGATCCACTCCAAAACACCCATTTTTATGCCACTATTTGATTACGCAAATTGACGCAACCTGACTAATTTGCATACGATATGCTCACCCAACACTACTGGTTTTATGAACAGGTTTGGCGAATTATCGCGATTTTTCTCATTTTTCGTTAATTTATGGAAACCAGTGTATGTCAAAAATGTAAGAAAACAATTCCTTGCACAATGCGTTCACTATATTACGGAAAGTGGAACCGGGGTTAGCTGAGTCGATAACGAACTTTGCTCTTAACCTTTGATCTCAGGGTTGGGTTGTTTTACCTCTGAGCGGCACTTTTTTGCACACCATGGGCTAAATGGCCAGGTCACAAGGACCCCGAAGGCTCAGAGAAGGTTGAGGGAGGGGACCCACTGGAACAGCTGTTGGGAGACAGATGGTAGTCTCCCGTCAAGGCCATCCAGCGTGTTCTTTAACGTGCACAGGGTATGGCTCTCCCGAACACGGGGCCATGGCTTAACGTCCCATCCGACGGACGGCGGCCTTTCCAAGCCCATCGGTGTCCCCTACTGACCGTGGGCAGGGCGGGGAATTTTGCGGAGATTAATCTCAACGCTGACCGAGCTGGAACTCGAACCTGGGAACTGAAGATTACGAGCCTGGCGCGCTATCGACTGAGCCACCCCCGCCCCTTTGATCTCAGGTTGGACGTTCTTGCTCCTGCATCAAGATTTTCTCTACTACTGTCATCTGCTCTCAGTGGGAAAGGGATGGGTTCAGGAAGACCGCCGTCCGTCTGGTGGGAGGTTAAGCTGAGAAAAAAAACGGAAAAACCGGATATTTGAAAACGTGAAAAGCCGTGAAAACGGAAATTTGTTCCTTCACAGCCTGACTTTGGTAGTGAATACTTGTAATATGTATGCACATATTAAATATATTATTATTACTCGGATTTTTATTTTCAAATTTTAAACTATTATTTATTCATTTTACTATTAAGCATAAAACTATTAAATTTCATAACTATGACACTTCATTGAATAATGACAACTTATATATTTGATATGTATTATATTTAAAATATTCTCTTGTTTTTCTCTATGCTATTTGTATTCATTTTAGCTGAACCTGGTGTAGAAGGGCCTGGCATCACCATGGTTGTTAGGTGTATAAATAAATAAATAAATAAGCCGTGACCCCATGTGTAGGAGAGTCATACCCTCTGCACATTAAAAAACACCCTAGTTGTCCTTGACCAAAGTCTTTGTCCTAAAAGCTTTATCACCTTTGTCCTAAAAAGCTTTATCACCTTTGTCCTAAAAAGCTTTATCACCTTTGTCCTAAAAAGCTTTATCACCTTTGTCCTAAAAGCTTTATCACCTTTGTCCTAAAAACTTTATCACCTTTGTCCTAAAAGCTTTATCACCTTTGTCCTAAAAAGCTTTATCACCTTTGTCCTAAAAAGCTTTATCACCTTTGTCCTAAAAAGCTTTATCACCTTTGTCCTAAAAGCTTTATCACCTTTGTCCTAAAAGCTTTATCACCTTTGTCCTAAAAGCTTTATCACCTTTGTCCTAAAAGCTTTATCACCTTTGTCCTAAAAAGCTTTATCACCTTTGTCCTAAAAAGCTTTATCACCTTTGTCCTAAAAAGCTTTATCACCTTTGTCCTAGAAAGTTTTATCACCTTTGTCCTAAAAAGCTTTATCACCTTTGTCCTAAAAAACTTTATCACCTTTGTCCTAAAAAGCTTTATCACATTTGTCCTAAAAAGCTTTATCACCTTTGTCCTAAAAAGCTTTATCACCTTTGTCATAAAAAGCTTTATCACCTTTGTCCTGAAAAGCTTTATCACCTTTGTCCTAAAAAGCTTGATCACCTTTGTCCTGAAAAGCTTTATCACCTTTGTCCTAAAAAGCTTTATCACCTTTGTCCTAAAAAGCTTTATCACCTTTGTCCTAAAAAGCTTTATCACCTTTGTCCTAAAAAGTTTTATCACCTTTGTCATAAAAAGCTTTATCACCTTTGTCCTAAAAAACTTTATCACCTTTGTCCTAAAAAGCTTTATCACCTTTGTCCTAAAAAACTTTATCACCTTTGTCCTAAAAAGCTTTATCACCTTTGTCATAAAAAGCTTTATCACCTTTGTCCTAGAAAGTTTTATCACCTTTGTCCTAAAAAGCTTTATCACCTTTGTCCTGAAAAGCTTTATCACCTTTGTCCTAAAAAGCTTGATCACCTTTGTCCTGAAAAGCTTTATCACCTTTGTCCTAAAAAGCTTTATCACCTTTGTCCTAAAAAGCTTTATCACCTTTGTCCTAAAAAGCTTTATCACCTTTGTCCTAAAAAGTTTTATCACCTTTGTCATAAAAAGCTTTATCACCTTTGTCCTAAAAAACTTTATCACCTTTGTCCTAAAAAGCTTTATCACCTTTGTCCTAAAAAACTTTATCACCTTTGTCCTAAAAAGCTTTATCACCTTTGTCATAAAAAGCTTTATCACCTTTGTCCTGAAAAGCTTTATCACCTTTGTCCTAAAAGCTTTATCACCTTTGTCCTAAAAAGCTTTATCACCTTTGTCCTAAAAGCTTTATCATCTTTGTCCTAAAAGCTGTCCATTGAGGCTACTTCCCAATCCACTGAGTTCTTGCAACATAGAGTTAAACGATATAAGTTCGGAAAAAGTATCTTCTAAGTGCTGAGGTTTTATATTGATATGAATGTGCTGAGTCTGAAGGGATAATACTAGGCACATCTGCAGGTGTTCTATATGCAGTGGTAGTCATGTGACTTGGGTATCATGTAATCAATATATCTAAAAAAAAGTAAATAAATAAAAAGTCTAATTCCTTTAAATATCACAAATTTGTTTGGTCCTTGTGATCTGGCCACTTGGTTTGTGCAAAAACGTGCCGATGAGAGGTAAAACAGTTCAACACAATATTGCAAAAAATAAAAAATGGCACCCTTCCATATTATGTGAATAGAAAACTGCATTAAAATTTCGTAACATTGAAAATGTGCTTTTTTATGCAAAATATGTTATTGAGGATAGAATTTAGTAACGCAGATTATCCAAATTTCAATTTTTAATAACATTTACTTTGATTTACCTTGATTAGGTTAGTTTTAAAAACATTTACCTTGAAACTTGGACGCCATGTAACAAAGATAACAGGAAACTTGATGCTTTTGATTCTAGATGCTTACGCAGTATCTTGGGCATTAGGTGGTTCAACTTTATAACTAATGATGAGGTTAGGCAAAGGAGTTTGCAACCTCCTTTAAGCAGCATATTGTGCAGAGAGAGACTCCGCTGGTTTGGCCATGTTGCCCGTATGAATAATTATAGATTGGCGAATAAGGTTATGAACAGTGTGCCTAAAGGCCTCAGAAAGAAGGGGAGACCTAGGATGTGGTGGGCAGACAATGTCAAACAGGACCTTGTTAGAATTGGTGTGCAGTGGCCAGATGCAGTAGATGTAGATCAGGATCGACTTGCTTGGAGAACTAAATTGCACGGTCTGATTGAACCTCCGTAGCGCATGGCTGCTTGAGGATGATGATGACGATGATGATGACCATGATGAATCTTAAATATTTCATCTCCCAATAACTCTTTAACAGCTACATTGTTAGCAAAAAGAATTCACCTAAAGAGTTAAATATAACACGAATAATAAATATTTGACCAAATCGTTTATTGAAACATGTGTAAAGTATTAAAAGTTTGTATAATGAATCAGTTCTAATCATTTTTCAAGAAAAATATTTATAGCGAGAATAGCAGCAAGGTCTTTTGCGAAATGTTTCAGCTCCAATAACTCTGGAAATATTGAAACGAATATTGTTAAAAGTCGAGATTTTGATGAATTTGATTTAGATCGTCAGTTTATCTCCAGTGAAATTTTTTCTTAAAAACGTTAAATTTCCAAAATTAGAGAGCTCTGAATGTCGCTTTCTATTAACTTAACACGAATGTTGTTCCAACAGATGCTGAATGTTAGTTTATGTTGCTCATAAAGCGAAATAACAATAGTTTCTTAAAATATTATTTATTAAAATGCAAGGATAAACATATATTCCATTATTTTGCAAGAATAATTTCTAAGTAATTTCTACGAAAGCAGAAAATCCAGATTGTGTTGGGTTGTTTTACCTCTGAGCGGCAATTTTTTGCACACAAATGGACTAAATGGCCAAGTCACAAGGACCCCTAGAGCTCAGAGAAGGTTAGGGGAAGGGCACCTACTAGACAACTGTAGGAGACAGATGGTAGCATTCCGTCAAGGCCATCCATCATGTTCTTTAACGTGCACAAGGTATGGCTCTTCTGCATACGGGACCACTGCTTACATCCCATCCGACGGACGACGGCCTTTCCAAGCCCATCGGTGTCCCCTAGACCGAGGGCAGGGCGATGTGTTTTTGCGGAGAGAAAATCCAGAAGAGTCCGGTTCGTTGCGGTTCACCCGCCCCCCTCCCACGGAATTATATTTTTAAATCGAATCCTACAAAATGATAAGTATCTCGGATTTAGTATATATTTGGGAAGGAAGGATAAGAAAAAAACAACTCCTGCACAACAATAAAATCTTATTTGCAACAATATAATCAAATAGGAACACCGCGTGAACGAAAAGAATGCGAAAAGCAAAACTGAAAAAGGAACGAAAATTAATTTAACGACCTACGAGAGATTGATGAAAAAACAAAGGAATTCTTTCGATGGTGCATTGCGAATGAGAAACAAGCAGTAGATTTTAATAAGAGGCCAAGTTTTGCCAGCACGACCTCCTCAGTAATGAGTCTAGGCATAACTCCAACGCCTAAGCAGACAAGACGTGTTGGACTTACAAAGAAAACGAAGTCTGGATTCCTCTTGTCTGTTGGTCGTATTAGTAAATTTTTGCACAACTGTCGCTGCCGACAAATTGCTTTATCTGAGCCCAAGGAAAGAGATGATTAAAGGGAAGATGAAAAATAACGGATCTCCATTTTTTTTTCTCCCTTTAAGTCCAAGACGAGGTAATTCAATTCTTCGAGAAGAATGTGGCTGCGAATCGAAGGATTTGTTAGGACTTCATTAGGCGTGGAAATAGGAAAAAACAATAAACTCACCGAATATGAGGTTGAGTGTTATTATCGATTCTTTTGTACTTTGACTTCCCGTACTCAGTGAGAAGGGGACTTATTTTTCATTAGGTGTAAAACTGAGGTTTAGGTAAAGGTTGTGAAGTTTTACTTCCAAATGGCACTTTTTTTTCTCCACACATTGGAATAAAGAACAAGGTTACAAAGACCCCGAAGACTAAAAACTCTTTTAAGATTCCACGGGATAGCTATGTCAACGTTGAGATTTATCTTCACGAAATTTCCCGCCCTGCCCACGGTCAGTAGGGGACGCCGATGGACTTGGAAAAGGGGCCGTACGTCAGTGGGGACGTTAAGCCGTGGTTCCTTGTGTCAGGGAGCCATATCCTGTGTACGTTAAAGAAGACGCTGGATACCCTTAACGGGAGGCTACCCTCTGTCTCCCAACAGCTGTTCCAATGGGTCCCCTCCTCCAACCTTCTCTGAGTCTTCGGGGTCCTTGTGGCACAGCCATTTAGTCCATGGTGTGCAAAAAAGTACCGCTCAGAGGTAAAACAACACAACATTATAGAACACGCTGGATGCCTTGACGGGAGGCTACCATCTGTCTCCCAACAGCTGTTCCAATGGGTCCCCTCCTCCAACCTTCTCTGAGTCTTCGGGGTCCTTGTGGCACAGCCATTTAGTCCATGGCGTGCAAAAAAGTACAGCTCAGAGGTAAAACAACACAACATTAAAGAACACGCTGGATGGCCTTGACGAGAGGCTACCATCTGTCTCCCAACAGCTGTTCCAATGGGTCCCCTCCTCTAACCTTCTCTGAGTCTTCCGGGTCCTTGTGGCATGGCCATTTAGTCCGTTGTGTGCAAAAAAGTACCGTTCAGAGGTAAAACAACCCAACATTAAAGAACACGCTGGATGGCCTTGACTGGAGGCTACCATCTGTCTCCCAACAGCTGTTCCAATGGGTCCCCTTCTCCAAACGTCTCTGAGTCTTCGGGGTCCTTGTGGCACGGCCATTTAGTCCATGGTGTGCAAAAAAGTGCCGCTCAGAGGTAAAACAACCCAACATTAAAGAACACGCTGGATGGCCTTGACGGGAGGCTACCATCTGTCTTCCAACAGCTGTTCCAATGGGTCCCTTCCTCCAACCTTCTCTGAGTCTTCGGGGTCCTTGTGGCACGGCTATTTAGTCCATGGTGTGCAAAAAAGTACCGCTCAGAAGTAAAACAACCCAACATTAAAGAACACGCTGGATGGCCTTGACGGGAGGCTACCATCTGTCTTCCAGCAGCTGTTCCAATGGGTCCCTTCCTCCAACCTTCTCTGAGTCTTCGGGGTCCTTGTGGCACGGCCATTTAATCCATGGTGTGCAAAAAGTGCCGCTCAGATGTAAAGCAACCGAACCCAACTGGATAGCTATTAGAATACAGATTACAGCTCTCCGTCAAAGATCTCCGTCCTCTCTTATTTGTTAACGAGAGTCTGTCCGTGGAGTGAATGCCTTTGCTGGACCTTATTTCAGCCGTGATTAAATGATCATTAAAGAATGGAATCAAGGCACTCCGTATCTCTAGGATATATAATATTTACAACACTTTACACCACAAAGAGAACTACTGGAACTAACCACTGCCCCACTACAACACTTTAGTCCCACACTTCCTGGGTGCCGACTCACAAGACTTCTGCATAAAGTCTTTCTCCCTGCTGGTTCCCAGAGAACAGTGTTCGCTTTACTGCAGACCCGTTCAGTGGTCAGCAGAGAAGTGAGAGTCTCTTCGCTCACCCTTTCTTGCTGCAAAACCAACTGCAGCTCTCATTAGAGACCCTTCTGATCATGACACCCTGCGGCGTGCGTCCGAGTTCCGCAGTCCGGCTGATCACGTGTGCAGAACATGGCTCGCGCCTAATCACTGCCATACCAAGGGGATGCAGATGAACTCGAAGACGGGAACATCCTTGACAGGGCGTGGGCTTGCTTAGCGGTTGCGCGCTAGGCTCGCAATCTGTTGTTTTCCAGGTTCGAGTCCCCACAAAACTCCACTGAGTCTGAGTCCCTTGGAGTCCTTTTGGATCTCTTGACCATTTAGCTCAGAGTAAAACAACCTAACTGACCTCCTGTCAGGACCATCCAATGGGTCCTATGCAGGTGCTCAGGATACATCTCTCCTGCATACGGTGCCACGATTGAACACCCCATCCAATGATTTTTGCAAGGTCATCGGTGTCCTCTTTTTCACCTTTGGCAGAACAGGGGTCAGCGAAAACAAATCTCAACCTTGGGATAGTCGGGACTCGAACCCAGAAGCATCAGATCATGAGTCTTGTGCACTACCTTGTCAACGACTCTGGATTGCTATTTGAACACGAAGTTTTGTAAATTGTGTTGCCAAAAAAGTTATCATAAAATGCTAAACCGGAACACACTGATGGAATTTGTTAAGTCAATAATATATCAAAATGTTATTGTATCAAAGGCGTAACGCATGTGGAAAACAGTTGTATTGTTTTATTGAAAAACATAAAGCATAAATACATAACAATATCAGTGCCATATGTAGGGGGAAGGAGACCATGCCTACCCCTATGGAAAATACTAGTAAAGAACGGAAGAAAAAAATATAAAATATAAAGATGTAATTCACCTGTTAATCAAGAAATTTTTTAAAGACCACGAAAAAAAGAGGGGAAAATTTTATGTAGGAATGGCGCTCTGATTCGCCTTAATCGATCTAGTCACTTCCACCCCCCCCCCTCGCCGGGGCGGGGGTGGCTCAGTCGGTAGCGCGCCAGGCTCGTAATCTGTAGTTCCCAGGTTCGAGTCCCAGCTGGGTCAGCGTTGAGATTTATCTCCGCAAAACTCCCCGCCCTGCCCACGGTCAGTAGGGGACACCGATGGGCTTGGAAAAGCCGCCGTCCGTCGGATGGGACGTTAAGCCGTGGCCCGTGTGTGGGAGAGCCATACCCTGTGCACGTTAAAGAACAGTTGGATGGCCTTGACGGGAGGCTACCATCTGTCTCCCAACAGCTGTTCCAGTGGGTCCCCTCCCCCAACCTTCTCTGAGCCTTCGGGGTCCATGTGACCTGGCCATTTAGCCCACGGTGTGCAAAAAAGTGCCGCTCAGAGGTAAAACAACCCAACAACCCCCCCCCCCCCCCTCCACTCGGGCTTTATTTTTTCTATCGTATGGAATTCAAAAGGCATTAACAGATAAGACTGTCTTATATTGAAGTCAGTAAAAAATATATACAGGGGCGTAGCGAAGGACTATGGTTGGTGGGGGGGGGGGGATTCAAAAAATTTTCAAACTGGAGAATCAAATTTTGTAAACTGAGCAAATAATATCTAGATTTTGCTCCGTGTCCGGGGGTGGGGGGCGGTTTGAGGCAATTTCATATTGCAATTTTTTCATATTGCATTGCTAGGCATTTTGCATATTGCCATTTGCCTATGCCTACCAACTAGCCATATCTTCACAGAAATTATCTTCACAGAAATTATTCAAATATTTACGTCTTGTCTGAATTGTAGCAAATCAGTGTGAATTTTCTCTTGATTTGGCCAACTCTCCTTAATTTCCCAAAACCAATCCCAATCCCTACATCTCTCCTTATTTATCAAATAACTTCAAATTTTTCGGAATCCCTAAGGTTTTGCCAAGTTTTCTCGATTTTGTCAAATCTCTTTAATTTCACAAACGCAATCCCAATTATAACACCTCGCCTATATTACACCAAATGGATTCGAATTTTACCAACTACCCTAGATTTTGTCAACTCGCCATAATTTTACAGAAAAAAATCCCAATTTTTACATCTTCCCTGAATTTGCCAAGTCACTTCGAATTTTATCAACTCTCCTTAATTGCACAAGAAAGCCCAAGAAAGCCAAGAGTTCTCGGTTTTTCCAACTCTCTTTAATTTCACAAAACCAATCCCAATTTTTACAACTCACCTGTATTTTACCAAGTGGTTTCGAATTTTGCCAACTGTCCTACATTTTGTTAAGTTTCCTCGATATGTCCAACACTCCTTAATTTCACAAAATCCCAATTTTCACAAATCGCCTATATTTTACCAAGTGGATTCGAATTTTGCCAAGAGTTCTCGGTTTTTCCAACACTCCTTAATTTCACAAAACCAATCCCAAATTTTGCAATTCACCTGTACTTTACCAAGTGGTTTCTAGTTTTGCCAACTTCCTTAGATTTTGCCATGTTGTCTCGATTTTACCACCTTTCCTTAATTCCACAAAACAATCCCAATTTTTACATCTCTCCTGATTTTTCAAACCCCAAAATTTTGCAAAGTTTTCTCGATTTTGTTAATTCTCCTTAATTTCACAACTCGCCCGTCAAGTGGATTCGAATTTTGCCAACTACCCTCGATTTTGCCAACTCGTCTATATTCTACCCAGTGGATTCGAATTCTGACAACTCCCCCTACATTTTGCCAACTCGCCATAATTTTACAGAAAAAAAACCAATTTCTACATCTGTCCTGAAATTGCCAAGTCACTTCGAATTTTATCAACTCTCCTTAATTGCACAAGAAAGGCACAATTTTCACAACTACCCTGTATTTTACCAAGTGGATTCGAATTTCGCCAAGAGTTCTCGGTTTTTCCAATTCTCCTTAATTTCGCAAAACAATCCCAATTTTTACATCTCTACTAAATTTGCCGTACAGTCGCTCAAAAAAGTATCCGAACACTATGGTTGATTGCAAAATTCAGAAAAAATATCTGGCAACAATTTTTATTTGAAATTAGTGATCTGGCAACCTTCGTGTCACGTGATTACAGAATTCAGGAAAGATATCTGGAGCGTGTACAGCAGCTGTGAACGGTAACTGCACACGCTCAATATTTCCGTGAGTGAGCCCACGCGATCTAGTATCAAAATGATATGACCACCTACAGTCGCTCAAAAAAGTATCCGAACACCATGGTTGATTACAGAATTCAGAAAAAATATCTGGCAACGATTTTGTTTTTAGAAATTAGTGATCTGGCCACCTTCGTGTCACGTGACACGAAGGTGGCCAGATGACTAATTTCTAAAAAAACAATGCCAGATATTTTTTCCGAATTTTTCAATAAACTATAGCGTTCGGATACTTTTTTTGAGCGACTGTACATAGAACACAATACACAATAACTATCCACAATAAAATAAAAAATTAACACTAACTCAAAGAAACATAATTTTTGGTCTCTACAATTGAGAACCAATGGGCAACCTCCCGTCCAGGTTCTGCTGAACGTTACAAAGGGAAATTTCGGCAGCAGAACCCTGTATCACATGGTAAGCCACAAAATAAAGCAAAATTCGGTTTTCTTTACAATGCATTTTCTACATTAGAAATATTTAAAAGAGAGTGGATTGGATTGTTTTACCTCTGAGCGGCACATTTTTTGCACACCATGGGCTAAATGGCCAGGTCACATGGACCCCGAAGGCTCAGAGAAGGTTGGGGGAGGGGACCCACTAGAACAGCTGTTGGGAGACAAATGGTAGCCTCCCGTCAAGGCCATCCAGCGTGTTCTTTATTGGGTTGTTTTACCTCTGAGCGGCACTTTTTTGCACACCATGGGCTAAATGGCCAGGTCACATGGACCCCGAAGGCTCAGAGAAGGTTGGGGTAGGGGACCCACTGGAACAGCTGTTGGGAGACAGATGGTAGCCTCCCGTCAAGGCCATCCAGCGTGTTCTTTAACGTGCACAGGGTATGGCTCTCCCGCACACGGGGCCACGGCTTAACGTCCCATCCGACGGACGGCGGCCTTTCCAAGCCCATCGGTGTCCCCTACTGACCGTGGGCAGGGCGGGGAATTTTTTGCGGAGATAAATCTCAACGCTGACCCAGCTGCGACTCGAACCTGGGAACTACAGATTACGAGCCTGGCGCGCTACCGACTGAGCCACCCCCGCCCCATTTAAAAGAGATAAACGTAAATATCTTTTAAATCCGTAGGGTTATTTTCATTTCTAATTTAGGGAGATAAAGAATTAAACATTGATGGTGCAAGATATGAGAAATGTCCCTGTAAAATATTTCGTTTTGCTAAAGGAACTTTATATAGTAATCCAGTTTGTCTCGAGTTAAAAGTAGCAATTTTCTGAGGGATCCAGTTTTTTTGCTGGTATAACAATCCATTTTTTTTTTTTGCTGGTATAGCAATAAAATTTTTTTTATAAAAATGTGAAATACCTTTATTAATTATATATTATGTATGACGTATTGCACAGCTATAGGAATAGAAATAATTTTGTACTCATATATGAGTATAGACGTCCCATGGCCGAGTGGTTAGGGCGCTTGGCTACTGATCTAAGGGACCCGGGTTCGGAGCGCCGGGTAAGGCATGGTTGTGTGTGTCGTTTTTTCTGCTGAGATCCTGCCATCCTCTCAGATCTTCTACTATAGCATATAAACTGACAGGCTCCTGTCAGACCTTTGTGGCAAGGGGTATTTTTTTTATACGAGTTAAGGGACCTGGGTTCGAACCCCGGATTAAGCATGGTTGTGTGTGTCGTTTTTTCTGCTGAGGTTCTGCCATCCTCTCAGATCTCCTACTGTGGCATATAAACTGACAGGCTCCTGTCAGACCTCTGTGGCAAGCAGCTGCTTGAGGGGGTATTTTTTTTTTTTATTTATTATATATAAAGGAGCTAGAGCACTATCCTTTGACGAATGAGGAATTCTGGTTTTCAAAAGGAATAAATTTTTGTCATTTTTCCAAATTTAGAGCCCTCTAAAGAAATGGAAATTTAAATTAATGGAAGATGTGGAATACATATTATAAATACCCCCTCAAGCAGCTGCTTGCCACAGTGGTCTAACAGGAGCCTGTCAGTTTATATGCCATAGTAGAAGATCTGAGAGGATGGTGGGACCTCAGCAGAAAAACGACACATACATCCATGCCTTACCCTGGGCTCCGAACCCGGATCCCTTAGATCAGTAGCCCCAAAATGTCCAAAAATCAGAAATTTACGATGATATTGAAATATGTAAAATTTCATTGTCATCGTAATTTTTTTCGAACCCATTTCCCTTAGATCAATAGCCAATAGGAGTATTTGAATGGCACCTATTCAAGTAAAAGAAAAATTTTTCATTTATATTTTAAACAAAAAAAAATAGTTTAATATCTACAATGATAAAAACGATGAATTGAAGACAACAAACTCCGTTGAGAAAAAGCTGTAAAGGAAAAAAAAAAGAGAGTTTTTGAATTAAAACGAAATTCGAGTTTATGATTCTTTTATCTGCTAGTGACGTATAATAACAATATATCGACCATTCATTCCATTTTCTTCAACTTCAAAGCAAGAATGATAACGATAAAAATAAGATTCCTATCAAATAAAGACAAGTGCGCTTAGCTTCCGTTATATTTCACTACGTACAGTTGTCTGTAGAATCTGTAAAAGGAACAACTCAAAAAGAAAATAGAAAAATGGAACAGGTTTCAAATAATCCCGAAGCCAACTTAATCACTGAATCTGTCACTCGTGATCTTTCCCATGAAAGCTGTACTGCGCCTCAGAGTTTCTTGATTATTTCGTTAGTATTCCAAAAGAGGGCGATCCTTTTCTCCTTAGAGTCGCTATTCCATTTCGGGAGGATATATCAAGACTGATGAAAAGAGACAATTTCCTTGTCTCTGTTTATCCTCTATCTCATGACTTGATCTACCTTCGATTGAAGGCCTTTCCACTAACCCTCCCCCTCCTATCATATCCAACCCCCAAACCCTCCTTATCTTCCATTGAAAATCTAATTCGTCTGTCAGATGAAATCGGTATTTGGCTCTTGATCCAGCCATACAGATGGCTTTTCGTTTTTTGCTTTATGAGACTCTCCCTTAGCTTTGGGCGAGACATTAAAAAAATGTTTCTTTCAACATGGAGAAAATTCAACATCAAACAAGTTTTCGCTGATATTTCTTTCCCTTTATTAAAGGGGGCGGGGTGGCTCAGTCGGTAGCGCGCCAGGCTCGTAATCTGTAGTTCCCAGGTTCGAGTCCCAGCTGGGTCAGCGTTGAGATTTATCTCCGCAAAAATTCCCCGCCCTGCCCACGGTCAGTAGGGGACACCGATGGGCTTAGAAAGGCTGCCGTCCGTCGGATGGGACGTTAAGCCGTGGCCCCGTGTGCGGGAGAGCCATACCCTGTGCACGTTAAAGAACACGCTGGATGGCCTTGACGGGAGGCTACCATCTGTGTCCCAACAGCTGTTCCAGTGGGTCCTCTCCCCACAACCTTCTCTGAGCCTTCGGGGTCCTTGTGGCCTGGCCATTTAGCCCATGGTGTGCAAAAAAGTGCCGCTCAGAGGTAAAACAACCCAACCTTTATTAAAGGAAATCTCATTATAAGTACTATAAAGAAATCTTTTTTTCGCTGAAATTTTCGCAAAAATTTTTTGTTTTGGTAATGAACAGCTTTTGTCCAAACACAAATGGAGACAGAGGTTGGCTCAGTCGGTATCGCGCCAGGCTCGTGATCTGTAGTTCTCAGATGCAAGTCCCATCTGTTCTAGCGTTCGATTTATTCTTGCTACCACCCTCCTTGCTGTCTGTCAGAAAGGAAACACCGATGGCCGTCGTTCATTGGATGGGACGTTAAGTCGTAGACTCGTGTGCAAAAGAGCCATATCTGTGCACGTTAGAGAACACGCTGGATGGTTTTGATTGATGGATTGTCTTCGCTCCGTGTGTTGTGTTTTTCCAAATTTGAAGCCTAGATAAGGGTTGGGTTGTTTTACCTCTGAGCGGCATTTTTTTGCACACCATGGGCTAAATGGCCAGGTGACATGGACCCCGAAGGCTCAGAGATGGTTGGGGGAGGGGACCCACTAGAACAGCTGTTGGGAGACAAATGGTAGCCTCCCGTCAAGGCCATCCAGCGTGTTCTTTAACGTGCACAGGGCATGTCTCTCTCGCACACGGGGCCACGGCTTAACGTCCCATCCGACGGACGGCGGCCTTTCCAAGCCCATCGGTGTCCCCTACTGACCGTGGGCAGGGCGGGGAATTTTGCGGAGATAAATCTCAACGCTGACCCAGCTGGGACTCGAACCTGGGAACTACAGATTACGAGCCTGGCGCGCTACCGACTTAGTCACCCCCGCCCCCCTAGATAAGGGGAAGAAAGAGTGGAAAGAGAGTGTTGATGTTAAATCAGATTGGTGTAATTGTTTTAGTCCTGAGAAGGGACTTTTTTGGTATCCTGTAGAATGAATGTTGTTGTGGGGGTCTTATGTGTAGGGTTTAGTCCTGATAAGGCCTTTTAGGTGCGAATCCTAAAAAGGACTTTTTTTGTTTCTCTGTTGAAGTTGGTGCGTCGAGGAAATGATCATATTCTAGAAGCTTTTCATTTATTTATTTATTTTTTCATTGCCAATTCAATTATCTGTCTGGAGAATATAGCTTCCGAATGTACTGAATGAACTGCCAACAGAGAGGATCCTTTTTAGAGAGGGTGTTTGGTGAGAGTTTTGAGTTGTTTGAATTTAATGCGTTGAGTGGAAAATTGAAACTCGATGACTTGCAAGTAGGGAGGTGTCTGAAAATTATTGCACCCCTGTTTGATTTAAAAAAAAAACCGCTGTCCACTGTATCGCTTTCTCCAACTTTCTCTGACTTGAGGTTATTGTCACTGGTCATTTAGCCCATTGTGTACACAAAAGTGGCACTCAGAGGTGCCTCTGAGCGTCACTGTTTTTGCCCTGAAAGGCCACGTTACATTGGGAAAGTGAATGGAATCCATTGGACAACTCTTAAGCGACAGATGGAAGTCTGCCATCAAGGTCATCCAACATGTTCTTTAACGGATTCTCCTGTTCATGGGTCCGGTCTTAACTACGTACCTCCATCGAACAGAAGTCTCTCCAAGCACGTCGGTGTCTCTGTTCTCTCAAGGGCGGGGGTGGCTCAGTCGGTAGCGCGCCAGGCTCGTAATCTGTAGTTCCCAGGTTCGAGTCCCAGCTGGGTCAGCGTTGAGATTTATCTACGCAAAACTCCCCGCCCTGCCCATGGTCAGTAGGGGACACCGATGGGCTTGGAAAGGTCGCCGTCCGTCGGATGGGACGTTAAGCCGTGGCCCCGTGTGCGGGAGAGCCATACCCTATGCACGTTAATGAACACGCTGGATGGCCTTGACGGGAGGTTACCATCTGTCTCCCAACAGCTGTTCCAGTGGGTCCCCTCCCCCAACCTTCTCTGAGCCTTCGAGGTCCATGTGACCGGGCCATTTAGCCCATGGTGTGCAAAAAAGTGCCGCTCAGCGGTAAAACAACCCAACCCAACTCTGTTCTCTCAGAGGTAAGAATGAACGGAGAAAATCTCCACGAAGTCACAGTAGGGACTCAAAGCACAAAGTCAAAATGATCGAAAAACAGTTACCTTTTTAGGCACTGATTGCTATAGCGGTTACACGGTTCATAATCTACTCTATCGATCTGTGGCGGCCTTTACAAGTTAGCCAGTGCCAACTTCCATCAGGTTGGGATGAAGACAGGGAGAAAAAATCTCGAAGCTGGCGAAATCCAGGATAGAACCTGAGAACCTGAGAAAGTCAATGAACTTTGAATCGATTTTCTTTGACATATTATGTAAGGTTATCATTTTGGGACTTTCAAGATTCGACTCTTGGAGTGCTGAGATTGATAGCAGCATTGTTCCTCTGATAATGCCGTCAATCCTCGGCCCATTGCCGAGCCATAAGGTGCTTATCTTTAATGTCCCTATCGAAGCATGAGTTATCAATGGACAGACGAGTTCCAAGACCGTGCAAGCAAAGGCAGTTTTAACCGTAATATTGCGTAATATTGTCACGGAGGGATGATTTAGAATCTGAACAACCTCCTCGTGCTTATTATTACACGGTTCAGAAAATGCTAGTCTCTATCTTCGTCGATGATGTTGACCGATGGAGACAGGAATCTGCTTTGATGAATTGTGACAGCAAGAGCAACGCTTTCGGGGATCGAAAGATTTGTATCGTGAGGGGGGGAAGGGAAGCACTGCGACTGTCGTTCCCCCACGCACGAGATGTGTGTGTGTGGCGAAGACGTTCAGTGAGGATCCAGGCTAACGCGAAATTGGTTTGTTCATTGTTCCAGAAGGAAAGAGAAAAGGTAAAGGTGTGATGGATCGCGTGGATTAAATCTTCTCAACAGAAAGTTTTAGCAAGTATGGATTATATTTCTACCTTAGAGGTACTTTGTTTTTGTTTTCAGGAAAAGAAACTGAGGAAGAATGAAATATTGAATGCTCTTTCTGATAAGGGTGCCAACTAGAAATAATTGGCAGAGTGGTTAGCGTGCGGTGAAACTTCAAAAAACCAAGATAAGGCATGATTTTTTTTTTTGTCTGTTGCCTCTCTGTTGAGGTCACGCTTTCCTCACCGATCTCTATGATGTGTAAGAGTTACAGGTTCTTTTCAGATCTCAGTAGCAAGCGGTGGGCCAATCAGGAGTAATTTATTTTGTTTTTATTCCCTTTCCGAGTGGTTAGCACGCTTGGCTACTGATCTACGGGACCTGGGTTCGAGCCCCGGGTAAGGCATGGATATTCGTGTTGTTTTCTGCTGAGGTCCTGCCATCCTCTCAGATCTTCTACTCTGGCATATAAAGTGACAGGCTCCTGTCAGACCTCTGTGGCAAGCAGCTGCTTGAGGGGGTATTTATTTATTATTATTATAGGCTGAAGTGTGCACGTGTGTGAGCGAGAGAGTACGGTACTGAATTATTTTTCAACTCTTGTCATATCATCTTGTGTAAGGAGAGACCTCGTTGGTTTGGCCATGCTGCCCGCATGTAGAACACAAGGTGGGAATACGTTATGCACAGTATACCTAAAGTCCACAGTAAAAGGGGGAGACCTACGATGCGGTGGGCAGACAATGTGAAATAGGACCTCGTTAGTATTGGCCAACAGCGGCTATAGCTCAGTACAGACGTGTTTGGAGAAATAAATTGCACAGTCGGATAATTTAATACTTTCATACCCCATGGCTGTGTGAGGATTATGTACGTATGTGAGTAAAAAATTATGGGGGGGGGGCAAGAAACACAGACTAGCCGAAAAATAAGTAAAAGGGATTTTAACCAAAAATAAGCTACTGAATTTCCATTGCAGTATAGTATATCCCCTTCCGTTTTACTGATCTAACGGGGGTGGCTCAGTCGGTAGTGCGCCAGGCTCGTAATCTGTAGTTCCCGGGTTCGAGTCCCAGCTGGGTCAGCGTTGAGATTTATCTCCGCAAAAATCCCCGCCCTGCCCACGGTCAGTAGGGGACACCGATGGGCTTGGAAAGGCCGCCGTCCGTCGGATGGGTCGTTAAGCCGTGGCCCCGTGTGCGGGAGAGACATACCCTGTGCACGTTAAAGAACACGCTGGATGGCCTTGACGGGAGGCTACCATCTGTCTCCCAACAGCTGTTCCAGTGGGTCCCCTCCCCCAACCTTCTCTGAGCCTTTGGGGTCCTTGTGACCTGGCCATTTAGCCCATGGTGTGAAAAAAAGTGCCGCTCAGAGGTAAAACAACCCAACTGATCTAACGGACTATAGTTCTTGAAAGATGCATGAAATATGCATGTTAAACAATTTTTCTCCTATTACCCTTACTAGCATTCTCCAAAAAAAAAAAAAGTGGAGGCGGGGGTGGAGGTCTATAGCCCCTCTTCTCCTAGATCTGGCTCTGTAAGTAATATATGTGTAGCTAGATAGGTAGTAGGTGTGCATATATGATGTAGGTAGGTAGGCCCAAATGTAGAAGAAAAAATAGAGACTGGATTACATTGCAGTGTAACAATTTCCATTAACGTTTTAGAGCGCTTTGAAATATTTCTTGAAAAAAAAATGCTTCAAATATGCATATAATTAATAATTTTTTGCCTCTATTACAATCGTTAGCATTCTCAAAAATTAAATTCTCAAATTCAAATGATAGCATTTCAGAGGTTCAAACAGATTACAATAATATTATTAGATGGTTAAATCATAACAAAATCTATTTAAATGAGAAAAAAACAAAACTGATGATTATTCATTCACCAGGATTTCATATTCATCAAAACCTCTTTATCAAAACTCATAAAATAAATTGCAGAAAAAAGGATGCTTCGAATTGTGAATCATTATGCAGCTGCCCACTTGTTGAGCAAGTAAATAAAATAAATTACTTAGGAATCATTTTTGATGAATATTTTAGGTGGAATGCCCATATATCCCACATATGTGAAAGCTTGAGAATATCGGCGATAAAAATTCAAAAATTGAAATACGTATTAAATATGGAAACATGTGTCCTATTTTATAAAGCAATATGCGAATCAATTTTAAATTATGGAATAATTGTGCATGGAACAACTAACTTAACTAACATAAATAAAATAGAAAAACTGCAGTCTATAATAGCTAAAAATATTATTCCGTCTCATTTTCAAAAAATTTATAAAACTTCTACCGATAGATTAAAATTTTTAAATCTTTTATCCTACAGCAATTTATATAAATATAATGTAATAATTAAAAAATTTTTTGACGAAACTTACAAACTAAAAATTCAACATAATAAAAATACAAGACTTCAAAACCAAGGTTATTACAAATTGCCAAATTTTCGAAATAATTACGGGAAACATACCTCCGAATATCAAGTACCACTTATATTTAATGCTATTCCAAAAGAATTATTAAATATAGATTCTTTTAGAAGACTTAAAATGGAATTAAAAAATTATTTGCTATTTTCTAGTTAGCTGTTTTTTATGTGTTGTGTTTTGTGGATTTATTTGCTGTACACCATTTTTGTGGCTGAATGATCTATGTTTAATATAATTTATTCATTTACCTGCAGAGAAGTTATTTAGCTTTGCGGGTCAAATTGTAAATGTATTTGTATTCTTTACTGTTATGAATATAAAAATTATATTCTAAAAAGAGAGGACTCCCTAAATCCGCTCATCCTATGAGGTAAACAAAAAGTCAGAGTATGAATATAACACAGTGCTTATACCGAAATTGAATTGCTTTCCATCTGATTACCAGCAGTCGCTATTTCTGAACCTCCTTGCTCCTCACAGATCATGATTTGCGCGCAATTTATAGAGTTCGCTTTTTTCGAACAACACTGTGGTTTGTTTACGAGTAAGAAATGCCCTCACCGAAATGTTATCTGTGGCATTTGGACAGTTGTGTTAGGAGTCATGTAGTTCGCACGTGTGCTTGGTGGGTGGTGACCCAAGACCGGGTCCGACAACACCCAAGAGGTCAAAGGTATCTCCTCCCACTCGGGCATCTCTTCTGCTGCGGGACGATCTCTCACTTCCTCATGCATTATGTACCACAATGGCACGAAATGATGAGTTTGCGCATCCGCCCTCAGCACCTGAGTGCTCACCCTCCTCTCAGCGCGACCCCCCGTTGGGAGATGCTGTACTCACCAGCTACTGTTGGCGGGTCACGTGCCTTTAAGCGCGTGGGCGAGAGCCTCATCGTGAGAAATGGCGCTATTTGAAATCTCGGGCGGATCCATGGCGCATCACGTGCAGTTTAGTGATCCCAGATGTGTTAGGGTCGAGACGAGAAGGCGGGAACTGATTTTTTGGCTACCTGTTGTAACCGTGTGTTTTACCTCTGAGCGGCACTTTTTTGCACACCATGGGCTAAATGGCCAGGTCACTGGACCCCGAAGGTTCAGAGAAGGTTGGGGGAGGGAACCCACTGGAACAGCTGTTGGGAGACAGATGGTAGCCTCCCGTCATGGCCATCCAGCGTGTTCTTTAACGTGCACAGGGTATGGCTCCCGCACACGGTGCCACGGCTTAACGTCCCATCCGACGGACGGCGGTCTGTCCAAGCCCATCGGTGTCCCCTATTGACCGTGGGCAGGGCGGGGAATTTTGCGGAGATAAATCTCAACGCTGACCCAGCTGGGACTCGAACCTGGGAACTGCAGATTACGAGCATGGCGCGCTACCGACTGAGCCACCCCCGCCCCTAGTTGTTTCGGCGAAGATGGGTTAACTTCAACGTGTTTGATCGCTAACTGCAAGGTCTTATTTTCTGCTCTAAGTCTCATTTTCATTTGGGAGCTGGAAAGATTCCAAAGATTGCTGGAAGATCTGCCAACGTGTTGTTGCAGAGGCAGACTTCGAATACGAAGCAGAAACTTTTTATTACGCTGTTATGTGGAAAAATAAAAATACAATATTGTAAAAAATTAAATTAGTCCGTGGCCATGGGCGTCCGCAGAAAATTTTCCAGGGGGTAGGCGGGAGGGGCAAAGCTTGGAGACAAATAATTACGTCAATAATTTATATTTAATTATTTAATTTTTTAAGGTTTTTTTCACAAGTAGATTATAGAATACAGTATTGCATCAATACAAAAACACATACATAATGTATATAAATTATTTACGTTTAAATTGTTACGATTATAATTTGTGAAATTTTTTACTCGATCCCGGGGGGGGAGCAAGTGCCCCGTTTGCCCCCCTCTGCGGACGCCCATGTCCGTGGTCGAGTGGTTAGCGCGCTTGGCTACTGATCTAAGGGACCTGGATTCGAGCCCCGGATATGGCATGGACGTTTGTGTTGTTTTTCTGTTGAGGTCCTGCCATCCTCACAGACCTTATACTATGGCATATAAACTGACAGGCTCCTGTCAGTCTCAGCTGCTTGAGAGGGTATTTATTTTTATTTATTTTTTAATGGGTGTAATAGTAGGGAACTTGTTCCTATTGTTTCCAGTAGGCAAACTATGTTAATTCTAAGTGAGTTCAGCAGCGACTTCGGTCTTGGTAGGGCATGTCTTTGTAGGAGAATATTGTACATCTGAACAGTAGTTTCTACGACCTTTCCCAGTCCTATACGTTGTTAAACGAAAAACAGAAAAGAAACAGTATTGGGACAATGCCACGCTAAATTGGGGAGGGGGTGGCTCAGTCGGTAGCGCGCCAGGCTCGTAATCTGTAGTTCCCAGGTTCGAGTCCCAGCTGGGTCAGCGTTGAGATTTATCTCCACAAAATTCCCTGCCCACGGTCAGTAGATGGGCTTGGAAGTCACCGATGGGCTTGGAAAGGTCGCCGTCCGTCGGATGGGACGTTAAGCCGTGGCCCCGTGTGCGGGAGAGCCCATACCCTGTGCACGTTAAAGAACACGCTGGATGGCCTTGACGGGAGGCTACCATCTATCTCCCAACAGCTGTTCCAGTGGGTCCCCTCCCCCAACGTTCTCTGAGCCTTCGGGGTCCATGTGACCTGGCCATTTAGCCCATGGTGTGCAAAAAAGTGCCGCTCAGAGGTAAAACAACCCAACGTTAAAGAACACGCTGGATGGCCTTGACGGGAGGCTACCATCTGTCTCCCAACAGCTGTTCCAGTGGGTCCCCTTCCCCCAACCTTCTCTGAGCCTTCGGGGTCCATGTGACCTGGCCATTTAGCCCATGGTGTGCAAAAAAGTGCCGCTCAGAGGTAAAACAACCCAACGTTAAAGAACACGCTGGATGGCCTTGACGGGAGGCTACCATCTGTCTCCCAACAGCTGTTCCAGTGGGTCCCCTTCCCCCAAACTTCTCTGAGCCTTCGGGGTCCATGTGACCTGGCCATTTAGCCCATGGTGTGCAAAAAAGTGCCGCTCAGAGGTAAAACAACCCAACCCAACTTACTCACTATGAGTCGCCAAATAGGAGACGAACTTTTTCCAACTCGGAGCTCTTCACTCATAAAGACGGAAGTGCAAAGAAGAAGCGAAAAGTCTGAAATCTGGTTGCATATTTAAAACTTTTAAGAAAGAATCCCTCTTACAGGAAGATGAGGGAAAACTCAGAAAAAAAGGATCAGAAGACAAAAGTAACACCGATCACGATGGTACGATGGAGTTGAGTTTCCCTGGATCCGGAAAAAGAAAACTTTGAGGAAACACGGTAAAGGCCGAACATCAGTGTCCATATATCACCAGAGGTCAGCCATTTCTCAAGTGCACGCCACAACTAACAAAGGAACAATTAATCTCTATTCATGACGAATTAAGATCACGCTGAGATCAAGGAGGCCTTTGTGATGGATCTGACACAATCCTGTGACGAATCCGTTGATCTTTGTCGTTCGTCACGAGCACCATTAGCTGCACAAGACTCCATTTTTTTCTGTAACTGGACCAGCAGGACGCCGTCACCGAACTTTGACCTCGACGCATTACCTTCTGACTTCTACGACCGCACGCAAACAAACGGCAATGTGCGGCTGCTGCTTATTTGTCACCGTCAGAGTTTCGTTGTCAGGGAAACGAAAGGGGGAGGAACGTGGAGGCAAGGGGGCGGCGAAGAGTGAAAGAAAATTAACTGTCTTCCTACACAAGTGACAGAGAGTGTTCAGCCAGAAATGATGCAAATGACAATACATCGATTAATGAGGTAATAGGAATAGTTGAGATTGCTTTTTTTCTTACAAGAGTAATGTTTAGAAATCTTTTCTCTTCGTACTGAAACAGCTGTTGAATAAATTAATTTATGTTAAAAAGTTTAGAAACTGTTTTTTTCTAATCTCACCCTCTTTGAATTCCCTTTAAAACACTTCTTTAATAATCAACTAGTTACTTGTATTGTTGAAATTTTTGTCAGTTTCGCACTTTATTTTATTTCTTTGAAGATTGAAACCCTCTTACATAAAATGAACTCGTCCACCCGATTTATATTACTAGGAATAACATCAGGAGCGTGTCCAGGATTCTTTTAAAGGGTATGCTGAACATAATTTTTCTTTCGATTGACTGAAGAAAAATCTTCGAACGCCACTTACATTAGTCAAGACATTTGTGTCGGGGGGGGGGGAGAGGGGGGTTGCTTGTATATCTGCATTCGAAGCAGCGCATGTGAAATAAACTAGTAATCTTTTAAACACTAAAGGTGATTTGCCGCACTATCTATTTCTATGTGGCGTGCCAGATTTTTTCAACTCTATTAAAAAATCTTTGACTCAGCACCCCGCCCCCTTGCCCACGGTCAGTAGGGGACACTCGATGGGCTTGTGAAAGGCCGCCGTCCGTCGGATGGGACGTTAAGCAGTGGCCCCGTGTGCGGAAGAGCCATACCCTGTGCACGTTAAAGAACACGCTGGATGGCCTTGACGGGAGGCTACCATCTGTCTCCCAACAGCTGTTCCAGTGGGTCCCCTCCCCCAACCTTCTCTGAGCCTTCGGGGTCCATGTGACCTGGTCATTTAGCCCATGGTGTGCAAAAAAGTGCCGCTCAGAGGTAAAACAACACCCCCCCCCCCCCCTAAGAAAACCTGGATATGCTCACGTGCGTACCACATTTCCCAATCTTAATATCAGTATATATGACCCCATATGCCATTTCAGTAGTGTAGTTCGGAATCATTTCTGGTCTTCAATTGGAGCTAAAATGGAGGCTTGGAAAAGCAAAAACCGATTGACCACAAAGTGGCTAATAATTTCATCGCATGCCCCATTTCCTATCCCCTGATAGGAAACTGTTTTAGTATCGTTTTAATCAATTTTAGTTTTCCCCAAACTCTTGAACCCCACCTGTGAATAGTTTTATCATGTTTCGATTTTAAGCTTGCAAAGATTTAAAGAGGATTAAGACTCCCCCTGAATACTCGCGTGCTCGCCTAGTTAATGGTATTCAATAAATAAAAAAAACACCCCCTCAAGCAGCTGCTTGCCACAGAGATCTGACAGGAGCCTGTCAGTTTATATGCCATAGTAGAAGGTCTGAGAGGATGGCAGGACCTCAGCAGAAAAACGACACATACATCCATCCCTTACCCAGGGCTCGAACCCAGGTCCCTTAGATCAGTAGCCAAGCGCGCTAACCACTCGGCCATGGGACGGCTTAAAAAATTCTGCGCCGCCCGGGAACCGAACCCGGGCCTCAAGAATGGGAATCTTGCATGGTGCCACTACACCAGCGGCGCTTCATTACTATGCTTATTTATTTTTTAATTATCGATTATTTTGATACAGCATAAAATTATTAAATGATCTAAAAATTATGCATATTAACGAATTCTATTAACTTAGAAATGTTTCGAAACAAAAAATTATCCAGAAGACTCCACACCTACCACTACTTTAAAGAGTTCCTAGAGCTATTAAGAAAAAGTCTTCCTTTACAGTGTGATAGAAATTAACTTAATAAAAATTAGGAATGGAGTGGCGTCCGCAGAAGTTCCTCCAGGAGACAAGGTGCGTGTGAAGAGGGGCAAGATTCTTTCAAAGATCACAGCCACTATTCTTTTAAAGAATGGGCATGACTACTTCGAATAATATAAAAGTAAATAAATATCCCTTCAAGCAGCTGCTTGCCATAGAGGTCTGACAGGCGGGTCAGTTTAATACGCCGTAGGGAAGATTGGAATGGATTGTTTTACCTCTGAGCGGCACTTTTTTGCACACCATGGGCTAAATGGCCAGGTCACATGGACCCCGAAGGCTCAGAGAAGGTTGGGGGAGGGGACCCACTGGAACAGCTGTTGGGAGTCAGATGGTAGCCTCCCGTCAAGGCCATACAGTTTGTTCTTTAACGTGCACAGGGTATGGCTCTCCCGCACACGGCGCCACGGCTTAACGTCCCATCCGACGGACGGCGGCCTTTCCAAGCCCATCGGTGTCCCCTACTGACCGTGGGCAGGGCGGGGAATTTTGCGGAGATAAATCTCAACGCTGACCCAACTGGGACTCGAAACTGGGAACTTACAGATTACGAGCCTGGCGCGCTACCGACTGGGCCACCCCCGCCCCTACATCCATGCGTTAAGCCGGGGCTCGAACGCAGGACCCCTTTGATCAGTAGCGCTAACCACTCGGCCCCTCCTCCAACCCTTGACCTGCCCACGGTCAGTAGGGGACACCGATGGGCTTGGAAAGGCCGCCGTCCGTCGGATGGGACGTTAAGCCGTGGCCCCGTGTGTGTGAGAGCCATACCCTGTGCACGTTAAAGAACACGCTGGATGACCTTGACGGGAGGCTACCATCTGTCTCCCAACAGCTGTTCCAGTGGGTCCCCTCCCCCAACCTTCTCTGAGCCTTCGGGGTCCATGTGACCTGGCCATTTAGCCCATGGTGTGCAAAAAAGTGCCGCTCAGAGGTAAAACAACCCAACCCAACCCTCCAACCCTTGACCACTCTCCTTGATAGCATTATTTAACTGATTAATAATTCAGTTTGATTTTCCATTTTACATATCCAGATGTTTATATTATTTTATGAAAAAGAAAAACACACAAGAGAACACTCGGACGTGTTTAGAATTACAATTTATTGCAGAAATTGGCATAAAATTATCAGGCACTTATAAATGAATTTAGTTTGTCAACTGATAACAATAAAAAGTTTAAAGCATTCATATTAAAAAAAAAGATCTTAACTCATAAATGAAAACTGGAAAGGCTGCCGTCCGTCGGATGGTTCGTTAAGCCGTGGCCCCGTGTGCGGGAGAGCCATACCCTGTGCACGTTAGAGAACACGCTGGATGGCCTTGACGGGAGGCTACCATCTGTCTCCCAACAGCTGTTCCAGTGGGTCCCCTCCCCCAACCTTCTCTGAGCTTTCGGGGGCCTTGTGACCTGGCCATTTAGCCCATGGTGTGCAAAAAAGTGCCGCTCAGAGGTAAAACAACCCAACCCAACATAAATGAAAACAAGCTTTCTATATCTGAAAAAAGTTTGAATCCATCTCTTAAATTTCTTAGTAAAACTATACTTCTTTTAGCATCCTTTATTTCATTTGATAGAAGTTGTATAATTTTAGAGCTGAGTAACTCTAATGAGCACATTCCAATGTTTACAACATGCTGCAAAACCTTATAAACATACCCGGGTCTAGAAGTAAATAAAGAGTGTGGGGGTGAGTGACTGGAATTCCGTTGCAGAAAAACACTTTCCCCTCCGTTTTAGAAGACTTTAAAAATTCATTGAAAAATGCAACCAGCCGAGATCGTCGTGTTTTTCTTTTTAGAGATAATGAAATGACTGTGGACGATGTTTAGTTTTCATTTTTGTCTCATGAAGTTGGTTGGCGAAAGGCATGGAGAAGAAATCTTTACCATGTGGTGGTTGTCAAAGTTTAGTACGATCTGCAGTTACAATATTAGAATTTATACGAGTGCGAACGCATATTTGGAGTATTGGATTGGATTGTTTTACCTCTGAGCGGCACTTTTTTGCACACCATGGGCTAAATGGCCAGGTCACATGGACCCCGAAGGCTCAGAGAAGGGTGGGGGAGGGGACCCACTGGAACAGCTGTTGGGAGATAGATGGTAGCCTCCCGTCAAGGCCATCCAGCGTGTTCTTTAACGTGCACACGGGGCCACGGCTTAACGTCCCATCCGACGGACGGCGGCCTTTCCAAGCCCATCGGTTTCCCCTACTGACCGTGGGCAAGGCAGGGAAATTTTGCGGAGATAAATCTCAACGCTGACCCAGCTGGGACTCGAACCTGGGAACTACAGATTACGAGCCTGGCGCGCTACCGACTGAGCCACTCCCGCCCCCATATTTAGAGTAAATCCGGCCTTCAGAAAATGCATGCTGAGCGCTACAAAATTGAAACACTTCAGTTGGTAATGTTAGTAATGAATGCTATGACAATCGTCGTTATGGGCTTACATTTCATTTTTATGTGTTTATAAACTGACAGGCTCCTGTCAGACCTCTGTGACAAGCTGCTGCTTGAGGGGGTATTTATTTTTTTATTTATGTAGTATGATAATATGTGTAAAAGACGACAGATCATGCTCGTGTAAAATTATTGAGAAAATTACGACAACAACAACAACCACAAAAAAAAAACCCTTGGAGTACCTATGGATTTTAAATGGGAAGACACAGATATCAATGTGATGACCAAAAAATTAAGATGCTAATTATAATTATATAGTTAAGACAGATGAGCAAGCAAGAATGAAATCGTGATGTTCGGGTTTCGTCTTCATGCTCGCGTGAACCACAGCGTGAGAATTATGTCACTAACTACTTCGAACGAACTTAACTTAAAAACAAAGAATAAGAGAGTTGTAATTAAGAGGAATTTGAGTATGAAAGAAAATGTAGTTTGACTTAGTCTGTGCACTATAGTATAAGGAAGAAATTATTTTATTTGGTGTGTGCGCGGGAGGTTAAAAAAATTTATTAGTGTGAATTTAGTTAGTGGACTGATAAGAAAAAGAAGGATGTTTAGGACCCTTAAAGATGTGGTTGAGGAAGTTAGATGTTAGTCGAACAAGCAGAGATGACTATTCTGTAAGAAGAGTTCATCGTTTGATCATAGTTATCTTCAGTTTGTTTACAAGAATTGGTAAGGTTATTCTTGGTAGATTGCACGTTTGTTCACAAATATATGGGGGGGGGGGGGGGGCTCAGTCGGTAGCGCGCCAGGCTCGTAATCTGTAGTTCCCAGGTTCGAGTCCCAGCTGTGTCAGCGTTGAGATTTATCTCCGCAAAATTCCCCGCCCTGCCCACGGTCAGTAGGGGATACCGATGGGCTTGGAAAGACCGCCGTCCGTCGGATGGGACGTTAAGCCGCGGCTCCGTGTGTGGGAGAGCCATACCCTGTGCACGTTAAAAAACACGCTGGATGGCTGGGTCTTTCAGAGCTTTAGTATTAAAAGCAAATTTTTTAACCCCAGCACAACACTTTTTAAGTTTAAGTTGCAAGACACTTTTAACAAGATAGTGGTCAGATCCAATTTCAGCTCCCCTATATGACCTGGTATTCCTAATAGAACTAGCCCATTTGCTGTTAATTAACATATAATCAATCATATTCTTATGCAGCCCATCGGGTGAAACCCATATGTACTTATGTATGTCACGGTGTTTGTAATAAGTGTTAGTTATTCTGAATCCATTGAGTTTACTTACCTGTAGGAGATGTCGCCCATTGCCATTGCAGCTACCAATACCAAAAGGGCCTATTACTCCTCCCCAAAGGTCAGAGTCAGTACCAACTTTGGCATTGAAGTCACCTAGAACAAGGGTAATATCTCCTTTCTTGACAGAATTCAAAATATCCTGAAGTTGTCCGTAAAACCTATCCTTCTCATCCTCATCGGCATCCTAAGTGGGGGCATAACAGCAGATAACATTTCAGGTCTTTAACGCTTGTCTGAAATTTTGCTGTAAGAAACCTTTCATTAATGCACTCATATCCTGGAAGAGCATCACTAGCGAGTCTGCTGAGAAGCAGACCACGCCTTGGTGATGCTTATTGTCGTCCCTCCCTGAAAAGAGAAATTTAAGATTATTTTTAAGAATCTGACCTTTATCTGTCCATCTGGTCTCTTGCAAGCCGAGAATATCTAAATTATAATGGTGGAATTCTTGTGTGAGGACATCAAGAGAAAAAGCTCTGTGCAGAGTCCTCACATTCCAACTACCTATGGAGAGAAAATGGTTAGTGGGATGTTTAAAGAAACTATGTTTATTGAGAGAGGGAATGCTAACAATATCAAACAGCCCCCTAATCGCAGACATGGGCAAAGACCCGTTCCCCCACTACTAAAGGCTGAAGCCATCTACACTGGAAGACTTCCTCCAATGTAGAATTTGACGATGCCAGTAGAAGCAAAGAGTTCAGGTGCCTGCGATGACCTCTGCTCAGGATTATCCACCAGCTGATAAACATATCCTGTGAATCTATTCACTTGGGGCTGTCAACCCACAAACAAACAGACCTCCACAGAAGCCCACCAGTGCAGCAAAATCAGGATCCATAATCAAGTTCAGAGCCTTAATTCAGTCCAGTCTAGTGGGTTTATATGGTCAGCACCAGGACCCTGTGTGGTTGACCACTCCTCAGCAGGGTAGAAAAAAAAAGAAAAGTAGCCATAGTTGTCCAGATCAGTAGGCAGCCCTCCCCTTCCGTTCACTTCCACAAGAGAGTATCTCTTTTGAAAGGTACTAATGGTCTGCACCACGAGAAGGCGGGGGTCGGACATTAGGTGCTAGGCCTGGCCGGTTCTAATTACATTGTATAAAAAGAATACTGGAGGTTTGCTTCATTGCATCACTGATTGAACCCTCAAATGAAATTGGTCAACGAGAGGGCGTTTTCACACTTTCAATAGTTTCTTTCCTATCATTCGAATAAGTGGAAAGGAATTGAACATTCTTCAGATCACAATAAAGCTGAAATCACAAAATATTGATATCGATCATATGTGCAAAGTATTTTAAATTATTTTAAATATATTAAATAATATCAGAAGCGGTAGTTTTAAGATAATGTATATGTGTGTGTGTGTATTAAGTTTTTAAACTGTACAGTTGATATTCCTTCTTATTACCTCACAATAATATTTTTACATTTTACAACCACTAGCATGCAACTAAAAGAAAGAATAATTTAATGTAATATTTGGTGATTTCTTTTGAACATTTAATTGCTTTAATGTTGTATGTGAGCCCCTAAAGGTAAGCTTTTCTGCGTTACTGTTTGAACCCTGAAGTGAAATTTTGCGAACGGTTTTGCTTGTTGTCCTTTTTTTGTGAATTATACATTCTTTGTTTCAGGGACACCCACTCTTGCTCTCAAAATTCCATTCACCCTCTCAAAATTAGAAGAGAAATTAAAACTAATAAAAGTTATTGCAAGAATTAAATCCGAGTTCCCGGTCAACCCCGCCTTGAACATAATCCTCTATAACTGCAAAAGATCAGATATCAACAAGCCCATTACTTCTGAAGAACTGGGGCGGGGATGGCTCAGTCGGTAGCGCGCCAGGCTCGTAATCTGTAGTTCCCAGGTTCGAGTCCCAGCTGGGTCAGCGTTGAGATTTATCTCCGCAAAATTTCCCGCCCTGCCCACGGTCAGTAGGGGACACCGATGGGCTTGGAAAGGCCGCCGTCCGTCGGATGGGACGTTAAGCCGTGGCCACGTGTATGGGAGAGCCATACCCTGTGCACGTTAAAGAACACGCTGGATGGCCTTGACGGGAGGCTACTATCTGTCTCCCAACAGCTGTTCCAGTGGGTCCCCTCCCCCAACCTTCTCTGAGCCTTCGGGGTCCATGTGACCTGGCCATTTAGCCCATGGTGTGCAAAAAAGTGCCGCTCAGAGGTAAAACCACCCAAACCCAACCCAAATCTGAAGAACTACTTATTCAGTTCTTCAATTCCCAACCTACAGGAGATCTATTTCCCAATTTACCAATCTGGTAAATTATTCATCCTTGCATCCAGACAAATCTCCCTCTTTCTCAAAAGAAAAGTCTTCTTCCTCCTCAGGAAATGAAGTCTGTTGCTTTGAACTACATCGCAGATTGCTATCAAGATTTTCTTCAAATGTACACAGATGGATCTAAGAGTCTTTCATCATTCCTTCTCTGTATATTACAATGTGTTACTCCTTGAAAAATTCAACTAGCATCATGACTGCAGAACTTTTAGCTATATATCAAGCACTACAAGGGCCACCTCATCCACAATAAAAACATTCTGATCTTGTCAGAGCAAGTCCACACTTCAGCCTCTGATTTCAGACCCACTGGAATCAGAGGCTCACATGGACCCCGAAGGCTCAGAAAAGGTTGGGGGAGGGGACCCACTGGAACAGCTTTTGGGAGACAGATGGTAGCCTCTCGTCAAGACCATCCAGCGTGTTCTTTGACGTGCACAGGGTATGTCTCTCCCGCACACGGGACAACGGCTTAAAGTCCCATCCGACGGACGGTGGCCTTTCCAAGCCCATCGGTGCCCCCTACTGACCGTGGGCAGGGCGGGGAATTTTGCGGAGATAAATCTCAACGCTGACCCAGCTGGGACTCGAACCTGGGAACTACAGATTACGAGCTTGGCGCGCTACCGACTGAGCCACCCCGCCCCATATCAGCACAGACTTTAGTTTTTCTAAATTCACCAAGGTGCGTTATACCAACACTCCCATCATCTCTAACAACCTATGGATATGTGATACACTTCGTCAACTCTCATAGAGTCTGTCTCCAATGGATATCCAGCCATGCTAATGAGAGGGTTGGTCTAGCCGCCAAATCAGTTTTGATCTTGCTTATCCAATCTGAACAACCCTCTTCGCTATAGAGATTTCTGCTTGGAAGTTAATAGCAGAACTTCAGATGAGTCGACAACTGATCTGAACGTGGATTGATTTTACAGGAAAATATTTCGCATTCCATGGAGGAATTTTAAACTAAACAGAAGACAAGAAACAGCTTTAAATGGACTTGCCATTGGTCGCTCATTAAACAAAAAACTTACAAAATTATAATGAAAACTTCACCCCTCTATCAAATTTGCAACCAACCTGAAAATGTTGAACATATTCTAATTCACTGTCCAATTTGGGGCGGAGGTGGCTCAGTCGGTAGCGCGCCAGGCTCGTAATCTGTAGTTCCCAGGTTCGAGTCCCAGCTGGGTCAGCATTGAAATTTATCTCCGCAAAATTCCCGCCCTGCCCACGGTCAGTAGGGGACACCGATGGGCTTGGAAAGGCCGCCGTCCGTCGGATGGAACGTTAAGCCGTGGCCCCGTGTGTGGGAGAGCCATAACCTGTGCACGTTAAAGAACACGCTGGATGGCCTTGGCGGGAGGCTACCATCTGTCTCCCAACAGCCGTTCCAGTGGGTCTCCTCCCCCCAACCTTCTCTGAGCCTTCGGGGTCCATGTGACCTGGCCATTTAACCCATGGTGTGCAAAAAAGTGCCGCTCAGAGGAAAAACAACCCAACTGTCCAATTTATGACCTCCAAAGGAACATTATGCTTTCAAGCCTCCAGTAGATCAACATCACAGATGCTTGTTTTACCCCCACTCTGGACAGGAGACAAAACAAAACATTGTGTGCAGAATTTCTAAAATTTCGCTGCAGTTTCTGAAAGACAGCGACCTTCTTTGCTTCATCTGAGACTTCCTGTTTGATTCATTAGTGACTTTAGAACTTTCATAACGTTTGAAGATCAGGATCTTCAAACGTTATGTAATTATCAATTATTTAAATCAGTTTTTTATAATCAATTACTTAAATAATTTTTTTAGTTTTCATTCTGAATATTTCTGTTTAATTTTCGTTTCATCTCACTGTTATGCTTAGGAGGTTTTTCTGACATCCTTACTATGGGGTTGGGATAACAGCTAGCCAACCAGGCTACCAATTTTCCCTTAGTCCCATTATCCCGAAGTTTATAAAAATATTAGCGTCATCTTTTTTTTTTCGTCCGTCAGTTTTATTTTTTAACCGAAGCATATGTTGTATAGTATACAGGGTGATTCAGAATTCATCATCAATATTTGGTGGGGAGGTAGGTAATAAGAAACGAAGGAGATTTCACATAGGAAAGCATGGGCGCATATGCCATGTAGTAGGGCAAAATGACCCCAGTTCAATGATGGAAAGAACACATAAGAAGGAAGTGGTAAGGAAAAACATTTATAATTTATTATTATTTTATCTGCACCTCCCTCGATTAACATTACTAGCAGCAAACGATCCTGTTTCACGCAGTTGGCGATGAATACGTGAAAACATTTGATGCTGTGGCACACGGCGGTTTGGGAAGCGCGCTGCATACAATTGCCTGGCTCGAAGACATCTTTCTTCTGCCGCACCGTAAGTTACATGCATATCTGCACATTCATTCCACGTATACCGGTTCATGTTACTTCTGCAAATTCACCTTGTCGAATGACAACTGACTGCACGCGTCAAACAGCTGTGCTTCTGTATGAGAGGTGTGTACACACAGCGCCCTCTACACCACCATGCGTTCGTCTGCCCCCATACTTTCCTATGTGAAATCTCTTTCTTTTCTTATTACCTACCTCCCCACCAAATATTGATGATGAATTCTGAATCACCCTGTATAATTATATTCCTTCTCCCATTGACTTCATTTCTATGCAGACGATGGTGTATAAGGATTCAAAGAGGCCAACTGATATATTTTTTTTCTAGAGAATAATATAGTCAATGAGAGAGATTAGTAAAATTAAGTCCAATTCATAACCTTTAATTGTCAATTGTGTTACGAATTAGATTCTCCGCTTTAATTTTTTCATGTTATGCTTAAAATTAAGAATGCTTATTAATATTCTCCTTGGCTACTGATCTAAGGGACCTGGGTTCGAGCCCCGGGTAAGACATGGATGTATGTGTCGTTTTCCTGCTGAGATCCTGCCATCCTCACAGACCTGCTATGGCATATAAACTGACAGGCTCCTGTCAGACCTCTGTGGCAAGCAGCTGCTTGAGGGGGTATTTATTTATTTTATTTATTCTACTACCATATTGCTTCTTTGAAATGCATGATAGGCTCAGGCATTTCGGCCGGATCTAAGGGGGGGGGGGACAAAGGGGCCATTCCTCCTTCCTCCTTTTGAGAATGCAGGTAAGGGTAATAGTGCATTTTTCAAAAATTATTTTAAAGATCTCTAAAATGGAGATGGAATTGATATACTGTAATCGAAATCCAATCTTTTGCCCTCCCCGCCCTCCCTTAATTTTTTTAAAAACCGGACCTGGATAGGCTTAAACATATAAATGCCAATAACGACATTTGTCAAAAACAGTACACATATTACATTATACATATTTCACGTATTTTTCAAGAACTTTTTAAATTAAAAAATTTAAATACCCCCTCAAGCAGCTGCTTGCCACAGAGGTCTGACAGGAGCCTGTCAGTTTATATGCCATAGTAGAAGGTCTGAGAGGATGGCAGGACCTCAGCAGAAAAACAACACGAACAGCCATGCCTTACCCGGGGCTCGAACCCAGGTCCCTTAGATCAGTAGCTAAGCGCGCTAACCACTCGGCCATGGGAACTTTTTAAAGACCATTAAATCGAAAAGAAACATTTTATACTGGAACGGCGATCTACTTCCCTTCCATAATTTTTTCCGGCTCGAATCAGTCACTTAATCCTCCACCCCTTTATTTTTTCCTACATCCGAGATTGCATGTCCCGACAGAGTCTCGTAGCGTTCTTAAATCGTTCTAGTCTCAAGCTCCAGATTCTTAAATAGGCCAAATGACCTATATCAGCATAGGGTTGGGTTGTTTTACCTCTGAGCGGCACTTTTTTGCACACCATGGGCTAAATGGCCAGGTCACATGGACCCCGAAGGCTCAGAAAAGGTTGGGGGAGGGGACCCACTAGAACAGCTGTTGGGAGACAGATGGTAGCCTCTCGTTAAGGCCATCCAGCGTGTTCTTTAACGTGCAGAGGGTATGTCTCTCCCGCACATGGGGCCACGGCTTAACGTCCTATCCGACGGACGGCGGCCTTTCCAAGCCCATCGGTTTCCCCTACTGACCGTGGGCAAGGCAGGGAAATTTTGCGGAGATAAATCTCAACGCTGACCCAGCTGGGACTCGAACCTGGGAACTACAGATTACGAGCTTGGCGCGCTACCGCTGAGCCACCCTGCCCCATATCAGCACAGACTTTAGTTTTTCTAAATTCACCAAGGTGCGTTATACCAACAAAACTGTGTGGTTAAAAAATAAGGCTTTTAGGCATTATAACAGCATAGTTGCCTAGGCCTTATCTGTGACTGCCTCGATCAAGATCAATTTTATTTTTCACCATCTTTATACATCCTCGAATCGCTTCTTGTCACATATTTCGACTTAATCTTCCGGCATCAGCATAGACGACGTGACAGAATCTTTCCTATTGCGTCGAGAAGAGCGACAAAATCAGAATTTCCATCTTTCTTTTTTGATTATTAACTTTTTACCCACCCTTGGTCTCGAGATTTCGTACCTGCCAGACACAGTGAGCGAAAAATGGTCTCATCCGTCCCAGCATCCATCCCATCTCCTGAACTTCCGGGGCATCTGTCAGTCGAAGAGAAGGGAGACCTTCGCTTATCTCGTCTGAGGATTGCGGCTCCTTGTTCTATGTGTGGACCTGTCACTGCCTGTCAGCGCCCTGAAGAAGCGCAGGCCAAAACTTACTTGGCTGCTGTTTTTTTATTCATGCAGTCTGCATCCCTCTTTCTGCATCTTTTCCTCTTCCGAGCCCCTCACGTGGAGATGGAGAAAGGCTCCGCTCGCGCCTGCGTGCAAATGAGAGTGAACCAGTGTATAGGAAAGAGGGGGGAGGGGGAGGGGGAGTGTCTCAGACTGATGAAAAGAGACGACAGCAGAAGGGAGGGGGAGGGGGAAAGAAGTAAAAGACCGATCAGGTGATGCTCAAGAATTAAAGGTCGGTCTTTTCCCTGGGTGGGGGGGGGTTGTGGAGGTGGGGGGGGGAGAAGTTACAGTTGCTTCAGATTCGCCAGTCTGTTAAAATAGCTCGTGACAGTCACGGTTCAGACGACAGCTTGGCATTTTGCCCAGGAACCGTCTGAATCCGGAGGCTTTTTTTCCCCCCTCCCATCTCGTAGAAAAGTGGGTGGTAGTTTGAAATAATACAATAACAGTGAAGCACGGAAAAATGTCCTGTGACTAAATAGCAATTGAAGTGTTTGCTGAAAAAAAAAATGATTCTTACCTATTGGGGGATCCGAACCCCACGATGTCAGATCCATTTCCGCCAAAACTCACTTTTTTTTTCAGCTGACATTTCAATTGTTAAGGGGGGGGGGCATTGGTACAGTTGCTCAAAAAAATATTCAAACACTCTGGTTGATTAGAGAATTCAGAAAAAACATCTGGCAACGATATTTTTAGAAATTAGTGATCTGACAACTTTTGTGTCACGTGACACGAAGGTTGTCAGATCACTAATTTCTAAAAAATCGTTGCCAGATATTTTTCTTCTTCTGAATTCTGTAATCAACCAGAGTGTTCGGATATTTTTTAATATATATAATGCGTATGAATATATAATGCAATGAATATGGAGCGTGTGCAGTTACCGTTCCCAGCAAACTGGAGCGGTTGCGGTTAATGTTCACAGCACATTGGATCGTGTGAGCTCACAAAGACCTAGATCGTGTGGGCTCACTCACGGAAATATTGAGCGTGTGCAGTAACTGCACACGCTCCAGTTTGCTGTGAACGGTAACTGGAGCGTGTACAGTTGCTGTACACGCTCCAGATATCTTTCCTGAATTCTGTAATCACGTGACACGAAGGTTGCCAGATCACTAATTTCTAAAAAAATCGCTGCCAGATATTTTTTTTTTCTGAATTCTGTAATCAACCATAGTGTTCGGATATTTTTTAATATATATAATGCGTATGAATATATAATGCAATGAATATGGAGCGTGTGCAGTTACCGTTCACAGCAAACTGGAGCGGTTGCGGTTAATGTTCACAGCACATTTGGATCGTGTGAGCTCACAAAGACCTAGATCGTGTGGGCTCACTGACGGAAATATTGAGCGTGTGCAGTTACCGTTCACAGCAAACTGGAGCGTGTGCAGTACGCTCCAGTTTGCTGTGAACGGTAACTGGAGCGTGTACAGTTGCTGTACACGCTCCAGATATCTTTCCTGAATTCTGTAATCGCGTGACACGAAGATTGCCAGATCAGTAATTTCTAAAAAAATCGCTGCCAGATATTTTTTTTTTCTGAATTCTGTAATCAACCATAGTGTTCGGATATTTTTTGAGCGACTGTAGGTGGGAAAGATGCCATTTCTAAAAATGTTGGAATCTTAAATGTTTGGTAATTTGAAATTGGAATTTTTCCGTTCGCCGGGAAGTGAAGAAAACTTATTGCTCGTGAATATCACGTATTAAGATGGTTTAAATAACGGATTTTTTTTCTTTTTTTTTTTTGTTGAGGAATGCCCGGATCTAGAAAAAAAATCGAGGGGGGTGAGGGAGCAGGAAACACAATCGAGCCCGAAAAATGCAAAAAGGGGGACCGGGAGACTGGATTTTCAATGCAGTGGATCGGGAGACTGGATTTTCAATGCAGTGGACCGGGAGACTGGATTTTCAGTGCAGTGGACCGGGAGACTGGATTTTCAGTGCAGTGGACCGGGAGACTGGATTTTCAGTGCAGTGGACCGGGAGACTGGATTTTCAGTGCAGTGGACCGGGAGACTGGATTTTCAGTGCAGTGGACCGGGAGACTGGATTTTCAGTGCAGTGGATCGGGAGACTGGATTTTCAGTGCAGTGGACCGGGAGACTGGATTTTCAATGCAGTGGACCGGGAGACTGGATTTTCAGTGCAGTGGACCGGGAGACTGGATTTTCAGTGCAGTGGATCGGGAGACTGGATTTTCAGTGCAGTGGACCGGGAGACTGGATTTTCAGTGCAGTGGACCGGGAGACTGGATTTTCAGTGCAGTGGACCGGGAGACTGGATTTTCAGTGCAGTGGACCGGGAGACTGGATTTTCAGTGCAGTGGACCGGGAGACTGGATTTTCAGTGCAGTGGACCGGGAGACTGGATTTTCAGTGCAGTGGACCGGGAGACTGGATTTTCAGTGCAGTGGACCGGGAGACTGGATTTTCAGTGCAGTGGATCGGGAGACTGGATTTTCAGTGCAGTGGACCGGGAGACTGGATTTTCAATGCAGTGGACCGGGAGACTGGATTTTCAGTGCAGTGGACCGGGAGACTGGATTTTCAGTGCAGTGGACCGGGAGACTGGATTTTCAGTGCAGTGGACCGGGAGACTGGATTTTCAGTGCAGTGGACCGGGAGACTGGATTTTCAGTGCAGTGGATCGGGAGACTGGATTTTCAGTGCAGTGGACCGGGAGACTGGATTTTCAGTGCAGTGGACCGGGAGACTGGATTTTCAGTGCAGTGGACCGGGAGACTGGATTTTCAGTGCAGTGGACCGGGAGACTGGATTTTCACTGCAGTGGACCGGGAGACTGGATTTTCAGTGCAGTGGACCGGGAGACTGGATTTTCAGTGCAGTGGACCGGGAGACTGGATTTTCAGTGCAGTGGACCGGGAGACTGGATTTTCAGTGCAGTGGATCGGGAGACTGGATTTTCAGTGCAGTGGACCGGGAGACTGGATTTTCAGTGCAGTGGACCGGGAGACTGGATTTTCAGTGCAGTGGATCGGGAGACTGGATTTTCAGTGCAGTGGACCGGGAGACTGGATTTTCAGTGCAGTGGACCGGGAGACTGGATTTTCAGTGCAGTGGACCGGGAGACTGGATTTTCAGTGCAGTGGACCGGGAGACTGGATTTTCAGTGCAGTGGACCGGGAGACTGGATTTTCAATGCAGTGGACCGGGAGACTGGATTTTCAGTGCAGTGGACCGGGAGACTGGATTTTCAGTGCAGTGGACCGGGAGACTGGATTTTCAATGCAGTGGACCGGGAGACTGGATTTTCAGTGCAGTGGACCGGGAGACTGGATTTTCAGTGCAGTGGACCGGGAGACTGGATTTTCAGTGCAGTGGACCGGGAGACTGGATTTTCAGTGCAGTGGACCGGGAGACTGGATTTTCAGTGCAGTGGACCGGGAGACTGGATTTTCAGTGCAGTGGACCGGGAGACTGGATTTTCAGTGCAGTGGACCGGGAGACTGGATTTTCAATGCAGTGGACCGGGAGACTGGATTTTCAGTGCAGTGGACCGGGAGACTGGATTTTCAGTGCAGTGGACCGGGAGACTGGATTTTCAGTGCAGTGGATCGGGAGACTGGATTTTCAGTGCAGTGGACCGGGAGACTGGATTTTCAGTGCAGTGGACCGGGAGACTGGATTTTCAGTGCAGTGGACCGGGAGACTGGATTTTCAGTGCAGGGGACCGGGAGACTGGATTTTCAGTGCAGTGGACCGGGAGACTGGATTTTCAGTGCAGTGGACCGGGAGACTGGATTTTCAGTGCAGTGGACCGGGAGACTGGATTTTCAGTGCAGTGGACCGGGAGACTGGATTTTCAGTGCAGTGGACCGGGAGACTGGATTTTCAGTGCAGTGGACCGGGAGACTGGATTTTCAGTGCAGTGGACCGGGAGACTGGATTTTCAGTGCAGTGGACCGGGAGACTGGATTTTCAGTGCAGTGGACCGGGAGACTGGATTTTCAATGCAGTGTCCCATGGCCGAGTGGTTAGCACGCTTAGCTACTGATCTAAGGAACCTGGGTTCGAGCCCCGGGTAAGGCTAGGCTGTTCGTGTCGTTTTTCTGCTGAAGTCCTGCCATATCTCAGACCTTTTACTATGGCATATAAACTGACAGGCTCCTGTCAGACATCTGTGGCAAGCAGCTGCTTGAGCGGGTATTTATTTTTGTTTTTTTTTTTAAATAATATTTCCTCCTTCGTTTTACCGATCTTTAGAAAAATTCTTGAAAAATGTATGAAACATTAAAAAAAGAAATTTCCTCTGTTACCGATACTAGATCCTCCTAGATCCAATCCTGATAGGATTTATAACATGACGATCGTTAATCATTTGGTAGGGCTTATAATATGGAAGCTCTTTAATCATTTAGTAAGGCTCTGTAACATTTGAGGGGCGGGGGTGGCTCAGTCGGTAGCGCGCCAGGCTCGTAATCTGTAGTTCCCAGGTTCGAGTCTCAGCTGGATCAGCGTTGAGATTTATCTCCGCAAAATTCCCCGCCCTTCCCACGGTCAGTAGGGGACACCGATGGGCTTGGAAAGGTCGCCGTCCGTCGGATGAGACGTTAAACCGTGACCCCGTGTATGGGAGAGCCATACCCTGTGCACGTTAAAGAACACGCTGAATGGCCTTGACGGGAGGTTACCATCTGTCTCCCTAACAGCTGCTCCAGTGGGTCCCCTCTCCCAACCTTCTCTGAGCCTTCGGGGTCCATGTGACCTGGCCATTTAGCCCATGGTGTGCAAAAAAGTGCCGCTCAGATGTAAAACAACCGAACAACCCTGTAACATTTGAAAATATTTTTTAATTTTGTGTCAAATTATCAAAACGGAGTTTTTCGCACAATATCATTATTAAAATTTATTTCAGTGATGCGAAGACATGAAATGTTCACCTACAACAACTCTTCGTAGAGATCTTTACCCTTGAAGCGTCTTCGCTCCAACATCCGTAAATCAGGCGCGTTTCTGCAACTCAGCTACGAATACACTCTATTTCGTTTGCTCTTGGGAAGATTCATCCGCGATTGGTCGCAGGGCACTTACAGAACATCTCACTTGGGGAAAATCGAAAAAAGGCGCTCTCGCTGAAGTCGGACCATCGAGAGAATTGGCGCCGCTGAAGAATGAGTTTGAAAAAAATAAGATCGATAAATAACGATTGTAATGGGACGGAGTCAAAATAACACACACCGTGCACTGATTGTAATGTTATAAGGCTCTATGGATTTTGCAATAAGCCAAGGTTCATTTTTTTTATTTCCTTTTTACTTTACAAGATGTGCTCGCTGATTTCATTTCGTTTTAGCGAAACGACTTTTGTGTCTTTTTTTTTATTTTTTTGTTTCCTTATCGTTACGTAACAAAGCGAGATTACGTATTTGCAATGCAGTGTGCTTGAATGCTTAAAAACATTACTGTTTCATATTTTCTTCCGTTTGATTTAGCTCTCGACTTTACAAAATCTGTTGGATTTATTTTCTGTTCCGCTCTCAATGACTTTTATTTTAACGTTTTTTTTTATAACCAGATAAATTGGAAGTCCTAGGTTTGCGTTGTTTTAATTCTAAACTGCAGTTTTGAACGCACAATGGGATAAAGGCAGTGAAAAAGCTTCGAATTTACGGTAGTAAATAAATTAACCAAATTTTTACAATCTATTTGTTAGGAACCTATTAGCCTATAAAACAGCGATCAATAAAAAATAACAAATACTCACACTAAATGAAGTAACAAATACTCACATTCCATGGAGTAATAAATACACTATATGAAGTAACAAATACTCACATTCCATGGAGTAACAAATACACTATATGAAGTAACAAATACTCACATTCCATGGAGTAACAAATACACTCTATGAAGTAACAAATACTCACATTCCAGGGAGTAACAAATACACTATATGAAGTAACAAATACTCACATTCCATGGAGTAACAAATACACTATATGAAGTAACAAATACTCACATTCCATGGAGTAACAAATACACTATATGAAGTAACAAATACACTATATGAAGTAACAAATACTCACATTCCATGGAGTAACAAATACACTCTATGAAGTAACAAATACTCACATTCCAGGGAGTAACAAATACACTATATGAAGTAACAAATACTCACATTCCATGGAGTAACAAATACACTATATGAAGTAACAAATACTCACATTCCATGGAGTAACAAATACACTATATGAAGTAACAAATGCTCACATTCCATGGAGTAACAAATACACTATATGAAGTAACAAATACTCACATTCCATGGAGTAACAAATACACTCTATGAAGTAACAAATACTCACATTCCAGGGAGTAACAAATACACTATATGAAGTAACAAATACTCACATTCCATGGAGTAACAAATACACTATATGAAGTAACAAATACACTATATGAAGTAACAAATACTCACATTCCATGGAGTAACAAATACACTATATGAAGTAACAAATGCTCACATTCCATGGAGTAACAAATACACTATATGAAGTAACAAATACTCACATTCCATGGAGTAACAAATACACTCTATGAAGTAACAAATACTCACATTCCATGGAGTAACAAATACACTATATGAAGTAACAAATACTCACATTTCATGGAGTAACAAATACACTATATGAAGTAACAAATACTCACATTTCATGGAGTAACAAATACACTATATGAAGTAACAAATACTCACATTCCATGGAGTAACAAATACACTCTATGAAGTAACAAATACTCACATTCCATGGAGTAACAAATACACTATATGAAGTAACAAATGCTCATATTCCATGGAGTAACAAATACACTATATGAAGTAACAAATACTCACATTCCATGGAGTAACAAATACATTCTATGAAGTAACAAATACTCACATTCCATGGAGTAACAAATACACTATATGAAGTAACAAATACTCACATTTCATGGAGTAACAAATACTCTATATGAAGTAACAAATACTCAATCTACTCGCTAATATTCAAAAGTGGTGCTAATTCACCACTTTTGAACATTAGCGAATCTAGTTATGAACCTAGATATGTGTGAACCTAGTTATGAATAATAGTTGTATGCAAATGCTATAATAACAATATACACAGTCGTATCAGAATAATATGACCACCTACCATACATAACTATGGTAGGTGGTCATATTATTCTGATACGACTGTGTATACCAATAGTTATATAGCAATATGCGAACCTAATTATGAACAATGTACCTACCTTATTCTAACTTCATTACAGAAGTAAAATCAAACCACCTAATGTCCAAGTTATTGAGTAAGCATCTGGAAGCAAAGGCACGAAGTTTTCTGTTTTTTTTGTTTACAAATGGCTCAAGTTTCACCGGGATGTCCGCAAAATTCCTCACCCTGCCCACGGTCAGTAGGGGACACCGATGGGCTTGGAAAGGCCGCCGTCCGTCGGATGGGACGTTAAGCCGTGGTCCCGTGTGCGGGAGAGCCATACCCTGTTCACGTTAAAGAACACGCTGGATGGCCTTGACGGGAGGCTACCATCTGTCTCCCAACAGCTGTTCCAGTGGGTCCCCTCCCCCAACCTTCTCTGAGTCTTCGGGGTCCATGTGACCTGGCCATTTAGCCCATGGTGTGCAAAAAAAGTGCCGCTCAGAGGTAAAACAAGCCAACAACCGAACCCAACTCAAGTTTCACTACCATAGCATATTTTAGAGAAGACCAAACTATTATATAACTCACTACATTTTTGTACACTCTCCATAGATTCTTAAAAGTTGCACAGGTTTACTGAACACATAGCTACCATGTAACTCACGAGATAATCAAAACGAGAATCTTGCTGAAGAGCAAAACTCTTCAAAAGACTACGTCAACCAAATATTTTGTCGTTTATGTCACCAAAACATTTTTGAAACTTAGAAAACTTATAATTAATCAACAGATAGCTACCGGCTTTGTAGAGATAGTAATTAATTAAAATTCAAACTGAACGTAGCAGCTATAACAACAACTGTAAGTAATTTTTTTTGCTGCTTTTGGTAATTGATTCCTAGTTTTTTTTTAATCAATTTTGAAGAAATGTGTTTTGGACGAATGTAACAGCTGTGTCTTTTGTTAAATGTTTCATCTACAATAACTCTTTGAACGTTGAAATGCACGATGTTTGATAATTTACATTTAGTGGTAGCTGAGAGAAACCATCAACTTCCTCTAGTGACATTTTTTGCGAATAAAGTGGTTTTCAAAGTGAATGTTTTGAATGCAGCTTTCGATTCACATAATACGAAAGTGCATATCAGATTTTTTTTCCCTCACAGAGTATATATCTCTAATGCAGGGGCAGATACGAGGGGAGGGGCAAGGAACTATGCCCCCCCTCCCCTCTTTGGGAATGTTAATAAGAGTAATGGAGGCAAAAAAATATTGAACTTGTGCATATTTCACGTATTTTTCAAGAACTTTTTTTTTTATTAAAGACTTCTAACGCGGAGAGAAAAATGCCATGCTGCAATGGAATTTCAGCCTCTTACTCCCCCCCCCAACACACACTTTTCCTTTTTTCCCAGATCGATGCGTCACCAAACACTCAGATTGGTAACAAGAGAATCCACATGAGTTATTTTTCGATTACTTCCTATATTATTCATAAAAGAAAAAAAACAACACAATTTTGCATTTGAATTATGATTTGTCTAATTTTGTTTGCAATATTACAATTTAAGAACCGTATCGTGTTTTCTTACAGAAGGGGGGATTCAATTAGCAGCACTTCAGACTCCTAATTTGATGTTCCCAGGTTCGAGTCCCTACTGTGCTTTATTTTAGATATGTCCGCTAATCCCCGCTTTGCCCTCAATTACTAAAAGCAAGACAGATGTCTTGGAAAGATCACTTTTTCTCTGTTAAACCGTGTCCCCGTTTGCCCTGAGAGCCATACCCTGTGCACATTAAAGATCACACGAGATGGCTTTAATGGGAGGCTTCCATCTGTCTCTTAATAGCTGTCAAGTGGGTCCCCTTTGGGAGACTTCCATCTGTCTCTTAATAGCTGTCAAGTGGGTCCCCTTTGGGATGCTTCCATCTGTCTCTTAATAGCTGTCAAGTGGGTCCCCTTTGGGAGGCTTCCATCTGTCTCTTAATAGCTGTCAAGTGGGTCTCCTTTGGGAGGCTTCCATCTGTCTCTTAATAGCTGTCAAGTGGGTCCCCTTTGGGAGACTTCCATCTGTCTCTTAATAGCTGTCAAGTGGGTCCCCTTTGGGATGCTTCCATCTGTCTCTTAATAGCTGTCAAGTGGGTCCCCTTTGGGAGGCTTCCATCGGTCTCTTAATAGCTGTCAAGTGGGTCCCCTTTGGGATGCTTCCATCTGTCTCTTAATAGCTGTCAGGTGGGTCTCCTTTGGGAGGCTTCCATCTGTCTCTTAATAGCTGTCAAGTGGGTCCCCTTTGGGAGGCTTCCATCGGTCTCTTAATAGCTGTCAAGTGGGTCTCCTTTGGGAGGCTTCCATCTGTCTCTTAATAGCTGTCAAGTGGGCCCCCTTTGGGAGGCTTCCATCTGTCTCTTAATAGCTGTCAAGTGGGTCCCCTTTGGGAGGCTTCCATCGGTCTCTTAATAGCTGTCAAGTGGGTCTCCTTTGGGAGGATTCCATCTGTCTCTTAATAGCTGTCAAGTGGGTCCCCTTTGGGAGACTTCCATCTGTCTCTTAATAGCTGTCAAGTGGGTCCCCTTTGGGATGCTTCCATCTGTCTCTTAATAGCTGTCAAGTGGGTCCCCTTTGGGAGGCTTCCATCGGTCTCTTAATAGCTGTCAAGTGGGTCCCCTTTGGGATGCTTCCATCTGTCTCTTAATAGCTGTCAGGTGGGTCTCCTTTGGGAGGCTTCCATCTGTCTCTTAATAGCTGTCAAGTGGGTCCCCTTTGGGAGGCTTCCATCGGTCTCTTAATAGCTGTCAAGTGGGTCTCCTTTGGGAGGCTTCCATCTGTCTCTTAATAGCTGTCAAGTGGGCCCCCTTTGGGAGGCTTCCATCTGTCTCTTAATAGCTGTCAAGTGGGTCCCCTTTGGGAGGCTTCCATCGGTCTCTTAATAGCTGTCAAGTGGGTCCCCTTTGGGAGGCTTCCATCTGTCTCTTAATAGCTGTCAAGTGGGTCCCTTTTGAGAGGCTTCCATCTGTCTCTTAATAGCTGTCAAGTGGGTCCCCTTTGCGAGGCTTCCATCTGTCTCTTAATAGCTGTCAAGTGTGTCCATTTGGAAGGCTTCCATCTGTCTCTTAATAGCTGTCAAGTGTGTCCCCTTTGGAAGGCTTCCATCTGTCTCTTAATAGCTGTCAAGTGGGTCTCCTTTCTCTACTCACCTATGAGCGCTTCAAGTCCTCGTGATTTTCCCCCTTAGCCCATTGTGCCGAAAAAGCACCTATTAAATGGAAAACAATCCAGCCGACATCTTCTGCCTGAGTACGTGCATTGACTTGGAAAAGAGAAATTTCTTCAAATTGATTCCACTTCTTATTTTAGACCTCGAAGAAGATTACATCGATTCAGTTCATCACAATCCATTTGGGAATGTTCTGAAAGGGACTGTGAAATCTTTAGAGAGGAAGAGGGAAGACTTTAAGACCATTTTCTCGTTGCTAAGAGACCCGAGAGACTGACATGAGCGCTGACGGGGGATTGGCGGGAGAGAGAGCGAGCCATCGACAAACGAAATGCGACAATTGCCTCTTCTGTGGTATTTGTGTAAGGCGCCAAGTGTTGGCCAGAAGTTCCAGCGATAGATGGGATTGTTGCTCGCTCTTAACAGCTGCGAGCAAGAGTCGAAAAAGAATCAGAGATAGTTCCGAAAGTAAAAGAGCTGGGCTCACTCAACACTCAGCAGATTGTTAACGACGAGTTTTGAAGATTGCCTTCCCCTTTCCCCTTTTCGTTCGGAGGTTGTAATTTTTGGTTGTTAAAGATTGCACTTTTTAGCTCGTTTACAGCTGAAAAAACGAGCTTTATTATTTTAATTTTTTCCTCCCTTTGTGTGTCTCGAGTCATTCAACTGTTTTTTTGTTTTCAGAGATAAAAAAATTTTTTTTAGATGGTTGGATAAGTAAAAACGACATTTAGGATTCGGATTTTTTGGAATCTTCAATCAGTACGAATTTTTACTGTTAACACATTCACTGCGTCACGAATGGCTCATATAGTTTCAACTTGGTCTGGGGGGGGGGGGGGATGGGATCATGCCCCTCGTCGTGAGTTGGGTTGGGTTGTTTTACCTCTGAGCGGCACTTTTTTGCACACCATGGGCTAAATGGCCAGGTCACATGGACCCAAGGCTCAGAGAAGGTTGGGGGAGGGGACCCACTGGAACAGCTGTTGGGAGACAGATGGTAGCCTCCCGTCAAGGCCATCCAGCGTGCTCTTTAACGTGCACAGGGTATGGCTCTCCCGGCACACGGGGCCACGGCTTAACGTCTCATCCGACGGACGGCGGCCTTTCCAAGCCCATCGATGTCCCCTACTGACCGTGGGCAGGGCGGGGAATTTTGTGGAGATAAATCTCAACGCTGACCCAGCTGGGACTCGAACCTGGGAAGTACAGATTACGAGCCTGGCGCGCTACCGACTGAGCCCCCCCGCCCCCCCCTCGTCGTGAGAATTCTAGTAAGGGTAATGGAGGCAAAAACGAAATTATGAAACTTGTGCATATTTATCACATTTTTCCAGAATTTTTTTTAAAGATCTCTAAAACGAAGTGGGGGGGGGGATAAGTTATACTGCAATCGAAATCTAGTCCCTTGTTCCCTCTTTACTCTCCGCAAAACTTCTTCCCTCCTCACGATTAGTAGGGGACACCGATGGGCTTGGAAATGCCGCCGTCCGTCGGATGGGACGTTAAGTTGTTGACCTTTGTGCGGGAGAGCCATACTCTGTGCACGTTAAGGAACACGCTGGATGGCCTTGACGGGAGGCTACTATCTGTCTCCCAACAACTGTTCAGTGGGTCCTCTCCCCCAATCTTCTCTGAGCCTTCGGGATCCTTGTGACTTGGCATTTAGCCCATTGTGTGCAAAAAAGTGTCGCTCAGAGATAAAGCAACCCCCTCGTTACCTTTTACTGGCAAGATTTCATCAGTCCCTTATATTTTTTTAGATCCCTGCTGGTTGCAAATAAAAAATAACTGCATGCATAATCATAAAGCAGAAGCTGCGATGATCCAATAAGACTTTGTTCCTCATTTGCATATCCATTTATATAAACCAATTCCAGCAAGGCCCTATTTCACATGTCCCCCCCCCGCATTCTAGATCTCCTTTTTCTTTTAACCCCATCGTTCTATTCGCTGACACGTGTCTCTGTTTGTGAGTAACATTGCCAAACGAAATGAGTCTCAAAATAAAGTTAGGAACACAGCATGAAATTCAAAAAAAGTTCTCTATGATGCTGTATATAAAGAACTAACTGCAACATCAACAATGTATTAATATAAATATTCTTATATATATTATATAAATATTCTTACATACAGCATTAGAGTGAACTCTCAAAGAATTCTCTCCTGATACAAGTTACCACTTCAAGGCAGCTGATGATTCTTTGATCTGGGTCAAGGTGGCTCAGTCGGTAGTGCCCCAGGCTCGTAATCTGCAGTTCCTAGGTTCGAGTCCCACCTAGGTCAGCGTTGATATTTATCTCTCCACAACTCTTCGCTCTGCCCATAGTCAATAGGGGGACACCGATGGGCTTCGAAACGCTGATATCTGTCGGATTAAGCCGTGACCCAACGTATGACTCTTCCCATACTTTGTGCACGTTAAAGAACATACTGGATGGACTGGATGGGAGGCTTCAATCTGTCTCCCAACAGCTGTCCAGTAGGTTCCCTCCCTTCAGCCTTCTCGGAGTCCTTGTGACCTTGCCAATTTGACCACTGTATGCAAAAAAATTACCGCTCAGAGGAAAAACAATCCAACTCTTTAATCTAACCTCATCATTACGTACATACTCAAACCACCTGATACATAAGATATTACGTAAGCATCAAGTTTAGTGTTATTTTTCTGCAAGGGTCTAAGTTTTACTACCACAGCAAAAAAAAGACCAAATTATTACATGTCCTGTTTTAGTCTATAGATTTAGAGTTATAATATGAAGGATTATATACCCCCTTTTCTCCATCTTTAATTCATCCCTCTGGGGGGGGGGGGGGTTAGTCGGTAGTGCGCCAGGCTCGTAATCTGTAGTTCTCAGGTTCGAGTCCCAGCTGGGTCAGCGTTGAGATTTATCTCCGCAAAATTCCCCGCCCTGGGATATCCCGCACACACGGGGCCACGGCTTAACGTCCGATCCGACGGACGGCGGCCTTTCCAAGCCCATCGGTGTCCCCTACTGACCGTGGGCAGGGTGGAGGTAGGGTACCCACTGGATAGCTATTAGGAGACAGATGGTAGCCTCCCCGGCAAGGCCGTCCAGCTTGTTCTTTAACGTGCACAGGGTATGGCTCTCCCGCACACGGGGCCACGGCTTAACGTCCCATCCGACTGACGGCGGCCTTTCCAACCCCATCGGTGTCCCCTACTGACCGTGGGCAGAGTGGAGGTAGGGTACCCTCTGGATAGCTATTAGGAGACAGATGGTAGCCTCCCCGGCAAGGTCATCCAGCTTGTTCTTTAACGTGCACAGGGTATGGCTCTCCCGTACACGGGGCCACGGCTTAACGTCCCATCCGACGGACGGCGGCCTTTCCAAGCCCATCGGTGTCCCCTACTGACCGTGGGCAGGGTGGAGGAAGGGTATCCTCTGGATAGTTATTAGGAGACAGATGGTAGCCTCCCCGGCAAGGCCATCCAGCTTGTTCTTTAACGTGCACAGGACATTGCTTTCCCGCCCACGACCCAAGTGAGACTCGAACCTGGGAACTGCAGATTACGAGCCTGGCGTGCAATCAACTGATCCAGCCCAGCCCCAAGTCTCAACATGTAATTCCGGTATAGTGTTCGGGAATATCTAAACCATATATTAAATAAAAGGAGTACTCTTGTAGATGCTTGATCATTTCAAACAGAAATGCTATATTATCAGTCTGGGTTGGGTTGGGTTGTATTACCTCTGAGCGGGGGGTGGGGGGGGGGGGGCAGAGGGGGGCTCAGTCGGTAGCGCGCCAGGCTCGTAATCTGTAGTTCCCAGGTTCGAATCCCAGCTGGGTCAGCGTTGAGATTTATCTCCGCAAAATTCCCCGCCCTGCCCACGGTCAGTAGGGGACACCGATGGGCTTGGAAAGGCCGCCGCCAGTCGGATGGGACGTTAAGCCGTGGCCCCGTGTGCAGGAGAGCCATACCCTGTGCACGTTAAAGAACACGCTGGATGACCTTGACGGGAGGCTACCATCTGTCTCCCAACAGCTGTTCCAGTGGGTTCCCTCCCCCAACCTTCTCTGATCCTTCTGGGTCCATGTGACCTGGCCATTTAGCCCATTGTGTGCAAAAAAGTGCCGCTCAGAGGTAAAACAACCCAAACAACCTCTGAGCGGCACTTTTTTGCACACCATGGGCTAAATGGCCAGGTCACAAGGGCCCCGAAGGATCAGAGAAGGTTGGGAGAGGGAACCCACTGGAATAGGTGTTGGAAGACAGATGGTAGCCTCCCGTCAAGGCCATCCAGCGTGTTCTTTAACGTGCACAGGGTATGGCTCTCCCACACACGGCACCACGGCTCAACGTCCCATCCGACGGACGGCGGCCTTTCCAAGCCCATCGGTGTCCCCTACTGACCGTGGGCAGGGCGTGGAGTTTTGCGGAGATAAATCTCAACGCTGACCCAGCTGGGACTCGAACTTGGGAACTACAGATTACGAGCCTGGCGCGCTACCGACTGAGCCACCCCCGCCCCTTATCAGTCTGGAATATCCGATTGCTTCATGATGCCTGAGAGGAAAGGTTTAGGTGATTCAAAACGATGGAGACGCTTTGGAAAATTGGAGGGTAATCAAATGGATCGTCTTGCATTCTCTCCAGAACTTAATTCGGTAGAACATCTATGGAATGCCCTGAGGAGACGACGTATTGCCCTCTGTAAAATCTCCAGAACCTCAGGACTTATTGTTCAGTGGATTTTATTACCTTTTCATTCTTTCGATTATCTTATTCGAATACATGTATTCCTACACGGAGTCACATCTTTCCTTACTGAATTTATATTTTGTATTCAAAACTACTTTCTCTTTATCACATACTTTATTTATTAGCTTCTTGAGGGTATATGTAAACCGCTTTGTCCAAATTTTCATCATTTATCACAAAAATTATCTTCGTATCTTCTTGTGAAGTTAAATTTGTCCAAATTGATTTCGTGATATGCTCATTAAAAATGATCCGTGCCTAACTTTTAACGACCACCGTAAATGGCAGGAATAAACTCACATTAGCATTCTGTTCTTCCAGATTCTTTCAAGAGAAAATTATACCACAGTTTTGCATGTAATAACGTGACAGGAAGAATCGATTTCTTTGATGCCGAACATAACACCCAACTCTCAGAAGCGTGATATTAGGTATAACCAAAGAGAAAAAAAAATGGCAGTTTCTGTAATAAAGCCACCCAGATTGTTTTGAAGGACAGGGTTCTTCCCACTTTAAAGTACCGAGATTGACGTCATTCTCCCCCCCCCCTCTTTCTGTACGCTGTGCTTTATTAGATCGTTCAATCACTCGGCGTTCAAAAATCCATCACGTTGGAAGATTCTTCAAGAGCCAGAATGAATCTTGAAGCGAGGTTGTTGCTTGTCTATTGCAGCGATTATGCAGGTAGCATTAGGGGCGGGGGTGGCTCAGTCGGTAGCGCGCCAAGCTCGTAATCAGTAGTTCCCAGGTTCGAGTCCCAGCTGGGTCAGCGTTGAGATTTATCTCCGCAAAATTCCCCGCCCTGCCCACGGTCAGTAGGGGACACCGATGGGCTTGGAAAGGCCGCCGTCCGTCGGATGGGACGTTAAGCCGTGGCCCTGTGTGCGGGAGAGCCATATCCTGTGCACGTTAAAGAACACGCTGAATGGCCTTGACGGGAGGCTACCATCTGTCTCCCAACAGCTGTTCCAGTGGGTCCCCTCCCCCAACCTTCTCTGAGCCTTCGGGGTCCATGTGAGCTGGCCATTTAGCCCATGGTGTGCAAAAAAGTGCCGCTCAGAGGTAAAACAACCCAATGCAGGTAGCATTCTTAACAGATTGCAATGGAATATTATTATTTATAAGTTTTTTTTACTTCTGAGGGGCACGTTTGGCACACAATGAACTGAAAGGCTAAGTGATAAGGGCCCTAAGGGCTCAGAGTTGGGTAGGGAATTCCATGGTTATTCACAAGAGCCGACTGTACTTTTTAATTTTCCCTTGACAGTATTTAAAGGAGTATTATTTTCGCTGCCAAGAGCAACACCGTAAGCAATTTTTTTCCCTACTAATTGGAAATGGTCTGTAAATGGTAGCTAGGCGTAAACTGGAAGGAGAGCTGTGTACCAATCCCTAGTGATGATGCACAGAACCTGCCAGGTCTAGCACCTAATGTCCGACTCCGCCTTCTCGTGGTGCAGGCCGTTAGTACCTTTCAAAAGAGATATTCTCTTTTGGAAGGGAACGGAAGGGGAGGTCTGCCAGTTCAGTATGGCTTACTGATCTGGTCAACTACGGCCACTTTTTTCTTTTTTTTTTTTCAACCGTGCTGAGGAGTGGTCAACTTCACAGGGTCCTGGTGCTAACCATTTATACCTACTAGACTGGACTTGTTTATAGATTTGAGCTTGATTATGGATCCTGGACTTGCTGCAATAGTGGGTCTCTGTTGAGGGAGAATCTGCTGCTGTGTTTTCAGTTTGCTTCTGGGTTGCCAGCCCTAAGTGAACAGAGGCATGGGATACCTTATATCAGCTGGTGGATAATCCTAATCAGAGGCCATCGCAGGTACCTGAACCTTACTTAGCTAGTTGGGCATCGTCAAGCCTAAACTAGAGTAATGTGTCTCAGGCAGGCCATATGGATCTTGAAAAAGTCCACTTGAAAAGGTGGTGCCTGAAGTTCCTACCAGCATCGGTGACTTCAGCCTTTAGCGGAGGAGGAACAGGTCTTTGGCCCATGCCTGCGATCAGGGGGCTGTTTGATATTGTTGGCTCTACCAATCTCAATAAACCTAATTTCTTTAAAAATCCTACTAATCATTTTCTCTCTGCAGGAACGTGGAACGTGAGGACATTATATAGAGATTATTCTCTTGATGCCCTCACACAGGAATTCCAGCGCTATAACCTAGATATTCTAGGCTTGCAAGAGACCAGATGGACAGGTAAAGGTGAGATACCTAAAAATATCTTTAAATTTCTCTTTACAGGGAGGGAGGATGGAAAGCATCACCAAGGCGTGGGTATGCTGCTCGGCAGACATGCTAGTGATGCACTTCTAGGATATGAGTGCATTAATGAAAGATTTCTTACAGCAAAATTTAAGACAAGTATTAAAGACTTGAATATTATCTGCTGTTATACCCCCACTGTAGATGAGAAGAATAGATGTTACGGACAACTTCAGGATATTTGGAATTCTGTCAAGAAAGGAGATATTACCCTTCTTCTAGGTGACTTCGATACCAAAGCTGGTACTGACTCTGACCTTTGGGGAGGGGTGATAGGCCCTTTTGTTATTGGTAGCTGCAATGGCAATGGGCAAAGTCTCCTACAGGCAAGTAAACTCAATGGATTCAGAATAACTAACACTTATTACAAACACCGCGACATACATAAATACACATGGGTTTCACCTGATGGGCTGCATAGGAATATGATTGATTATATATTAATTAACAGCAAATGGGCTAGTTCTGTTAGGAATACCAGGGCATATAGGGGAGCTGAAATTGGATCTGACCATTACCTAGTTAAAAGTGTCTTGCAACTTAAACTTAAAAAGTGTTGTTCTAGGGTTAAAAAATTTACTTTTAATACTGAAGCTCTGAAAGACCCAGTTATAGCCAAAGCTTACCATGATAGGTTACTAGTCATTATGACAGTCATGGTTTGCTTAATACTGAAGTTGTGGAAGAATGGAGCCATTTTAAACAGGCTTTTTTGGAAACTAACAGTACTGTTTTAGGAAAAAAGGAGCAGAGGAGACAGAATTATTTAAGTGATAAGGTACTTGAGCTTATTTCAGAAAGAAGGAACTGCAGGAATGTCCTTAATCGGTACCCTACTAGTCCTAATAGAAAGGAATACAGAGAGCTTAATAAACGTGTAAAGGATCAGTTAGCTACTGATAAGAATCTTTGGCTTGATGGCTTAGCTGACAAAGCTGAGGAAGCAGTTAGGCAGCACAACAACAGAGAACTGTACCAGATGGTTAATGTTTTATGTGGTAGAAAACGGACAGGCATAAAAGGATTGAAGGATATACAAGGTAAGGTTATAGAAGGGGAGGATTCTGTCATGGCTAGGTGGGCTGAGCATTTCAGTCATGTTCTAAATAATTTGGTTAGTTCTACTCCCATTGTTTGTAATGATGATAGATGCATTGGTGGCTTTAATGTTGGCTCTATAACTGAAGTTATTTTGGCTATTTCTAAACTTAAATTTCATAAATCCCCAGGGGTAGATGAAATTACTACAGAAATGCTCAGAGCTGAAAATGTTTCGGTTACAACTTGGATGACTGAAATTTTGAATATCTTATTATGATAAAAGGCATGGTTCCTAAAGATTTTACCAGAGCTATTATTATCCCTATTTTCAAAAAAGGTGATCGCAGTTCTTGTGATAACTATAGGGGTATCAGCCTACTCTCTGTTCCAGGTAAAGTTCTTTCCATGATTGTGCTTAATAGAATTAAGAATCTGGTTGACAGTCAATTGCGTGATGAGCAATGTGGATTCAGAAGTGGTAGGGGATGTGTGGATCAGATATTTTCACTTAGGCAGATTCTTGAGAAATGTTTAGAGTTTCAGAAACCTTTGGTTGCTAGCTTTGTTGATTTCAAAAAGGCTTTCGACTCTGTTGATCGTCATAATTTGTGGTTGATTGTGAGATCATATTGTATACCAGACAAGTTAGTTAACATAATGTAAGCGCTCTATAATAACACTCAGTCGTGTGTGAGAGTTGGTAAGTCTTGTAGCAATTGGTTTAGCATTACTTCTGGTGTTCGACAAGGGCGCATTTTGTCTCCTTTTCTCTTTAGCTTGGTTATTGATTATGTTATGCAAAATTCACTTCAAGGGAAAGATTTTGGCCTTAAATGGACTGGAGATACGAAAATTTCTGATTTAGATTATGCTGATGATTTAGCCCTTTTGGCAAATGATGTTGATGAGATGAGCTCTTTCATTCGAGCTGTTGATGAAACTGGTAGTAGAGTAGGTTTGGTTATAAACAGAGAGAAAACTAAAGTGATGAAAATTGGTGAGGCAGGCTGTGATTCAGTTCATCTGAATGGTTGCAGTCTTGAGTAGGTGTCACAGTTTAATTATCTTGGTAGCTATGTAACAGATAATGGTGATGTGCGGCATGAGATTAACAGACGAATAGGGATTGCTGCCGGGACTTTTAAGAATCTATGGAGATTGTGGAGAAATAGGCGTATACACCTAAAGACTAAAATTAGACTGTATAATGGTTTGATTCTTTCTAGTGTTAGTTATAGTAGTGAAACCTGGACATTTTGTAAACAAGATAACAGGAAACTAGATGCTTACGCAGTATCTTGGGCATTAGGTGGTTCAACTTTGCAACTAATGATGAGGTTAGGCAAAGGAGTTTGCAACCTCCTTTAAGCAGCATATTGTGCAGAGGGAGACTCCGTTGATTTGGCCATGTTGCCCGTATGAATAATTATAGATTGGTGATTAGGGTTATGAACAGTGTGCCTGTAGGCCTCAGAAAGAGGGGGAGATCTAGGATGCGGTGGGCAGAAAATGTCAAACAGGACTTGTTAGAATTGGTGTGCAGTGGCCGGATGCAGCAGGTGTAGCTCAGGACAGATATGCTTGGAGAATTAAACTGCACGGTCTGGTTGGACCTCCGTAGCCCATGGCTGCTTGAGGATGATGATGATAAATTGGAAATATACTGCAATTTTTTTCCCTACTAATAATTGGAAATATACCGCAATTTTTTCTTCTTTCCAAGAATAGGAAAGATATTGCAGCACACTCTTTTTTTCGTTTATGAATTAGAGGGATACCGCAGCACTCTTATTTCTTCTGCCAACAATTGGAGTTGTTACAGCGAAGCACGTTATTTCGCCTACTACCAATTGGACAGACATTAGGGCAGATTGGTGTCTACAGGCAATTCAATGGACAATTACTTGTTTCCCTTGCTTTCAATTGCACGGATAGCTCAGGACCCTGATTTTGACTTTCAACATTTGGAGGAAGAGTGAGGCACACATATTTTTCCAGCTCTCAGTAGGTGAGATTCAGCGATACTCCTGTTTTTTTCATGCTATCAGTTGGAGGGATACTCCTGTTTCCTTTATGCTATTACTTAGAGAAACACCACATTGGGAATATTTGGGTTCTTTTATCTCTGAGCGGCACTTTTTTACACATAATGGGTTAAATAGTGGGGCCACAATGACTCCAGGCTCAGAAGAATGGAGGAGGGGACCCATTGGACAGCTGTTGGGAGACAGATGTTAGCCTCCAGTCAAGGCCATCCAGCGTGTACTTTAAAGGGCACAGAATATGGCTTCTCCTAGACACGGAGCCACGGCTTAACGTCCCATCCGACGGATGGCGACCTTTCTAAGCCATTGATGTTCCCTAGTGACCAAGGGCAGGGTGGGAAGTTTTGCAGAGATAAATCTCAACGCTGGCCCAGGTGGGATTCGAACCTGGGAACTCCAGATTACGAGCCTGGCGTGATACCGACTGAGCCATCCCCGGTCCACAGTGTGGATAATACGACATTTTATAAATACAGTAAAAGCTCAACAGATCGCATGGAATACATTTTCCTATAAACTCTCACGAATGCGGAATTCGCAGATGTTGAGACCATAATTCAGTTGAAAATGGGGTTCTTAGTTTCGTGACTAGACGAAACGTAATAAAATAAAATAAAATAAATACCCCCTCAAGCAGCTGCTTGCCACAGAGGTCTGACAGGAGCCTGTCAGTTTATATGCCACAGTAGCAGATCTGAGAGGATGGCAGGACCTCAGCAGAAAAACGACACACACATCCATGCCTAATTCCGGGGCTCGAACCCAGGTCCCTTAGATCAGTAGCCAAGCGTGCTAACCACTCGGCCACGGCTATAGAGAATAAAAAAAAAGATAATACATGAGAGCATAATAAAAACAGTAGATAGCGATATTATAGTACATAGAGTATGATGGTAAGGGTTGGGTTGTTTTACCTCTGAGCGGCACTTTTTTGCACACCATGGGCTAAATGGCCAGGTCACATGGACCCCGAAGGCTCAGAGAAGGTTGGGTGAGGGGACCCACTGGAACAGCTGTTGGGAGACAGATGGTAGCCTCCCGTCAAGGCCATCCAGCGTGTTCTTTAATTTGCACAGGATATGGCTCTCCCACGCACGGGGCCACGGCTTAACGTCACATCCGATGGACGGCGGCCTTTCCAAGCCCATCGGTGTCCCCTACTGACCGTGGGCAGGGCGGGGAATTTTGCGGAGATAAATCTCAACGCTGACCCAGTTGGGACTCGAACCTGGGAACTACAGATTACGAGCCTGGCGCGCTACCGACTGAGCCACTCTCGCCCCAAAGCTTTGAGGTTTAGAGTAACTGTTACAACAACCTCTTCTTCCTCCTTATTGTCTTTATTAATGAACTCGAAAAAGCCATCTTCAGTCATTTCCTTGGTGTGTAGGAGAGGAGGTGACTCAGTCAATAACGCGCCAGGCTCGTAATCTGCAGTTCGCAGTTTCGAGTCCCAGCTGGGCCAGCATTAAGATTTATCTCCGCAAAACTCCCCGGCCTGCCCTCGGTCAGCAGGGAACACCAATGGGCTTGGAAAAGCTGCCGTCTGTCAGATGGGACGTAAATCCGTGACTACATCACTCAGGGTTATGAAAATCGTAGCTACATGTACTGGAGAATCATAACCCTGTGCATGAATACGCTGGATATTCTTGTTGGGAGTACCATCTGTCTCCTAACCCCTGTCCAGTGGGTCCCCTTCTCCCAACCTTCTCTGATTCCTCGGGGTCTTTGCAACCTGATCATTTATCCCATTGTGTGCAAAAAAAAGTTTCCCTCAGAGGTAAAACAATTCTTGTTGTGTGACTCGATCTAGTGTAATATTCTATGAATGCCACAGATCATTTATCGTGCTTCTACATCTGAAACTATGCCCGTTGCAGTCATAAAAATACTTCACAGACAGGCCGGGAGGTATCCGAAAAAATAAATAAATAAAAACAACAACAACAACAACAAACAAACAAGAAATGGCGGGGTGTGTGTGTAAAAACACAATCTAGAAAGAAAAAACAAAAAGGGAGTCCAAGAGACTGGATTCCCCCCTCTCCGCTTTAGAGATCTGTAAACAAGTTGTTGAAAAATGCATGAAATATACATTCGTTTAAAATTTTTTCCTCTGTTACCCTTACTAATTTTTTTCAAGGGGGCATATTCCTCTTGCCCTCCCTAGGTCCGGTCGTGTTCACAGATGATTCGCAATTAGTTAAACTGTTTAAATAATAATAATAAAAAAACATTTCGCGAATTTGGAACATCATTAAACAAATCGGTAATGCTGAGCGTTTGCTGTATATACTTATTCATAAGAAACCATTCAGTTTGACTAAACGCCGGTGGAAATAAGCATTCTGTAGTTCTTTTTTCGTGACAACAGGTTCAAAACCGTGACGTCAGTGGAAAGTAAATAGAAAAAGATTTAATGTGTTCTTCTGTTGTTTCTTGTTGAAAGAAACAACACAATTATTTCCCACTTTATCCCCTAGGGAAAGAAAAGTTGAATTTCTTCTCACAGCATAATTTTTCCCCCTCTGTTGGGCTCAGAGATAGAAGGAACCGACTTCTATGATTTACGAGAGACTCGAGATTTATTTTCTCCGCTTGCAGACGGAAGACCAGATTAGCGGAATCGATCTGGACTGGCTTGTCCGTATTTGTCGCACGAGGTACGACGGGGAGTTCATGTAGCCACATGCGCGGCCGAATTTGCTCTAACTGCGGCCAACTCATCTTTTACGACGTCATTCATAGCGTAAGAAAGGTAATTTTTTCTCATCCTCTAGGGTGATTCTTACCAGCAAGGTAATTTTTTCTCATTCTCTAGGGTGAATCTTACCAGCAAGGTAATTTTTTCTCATCCTCTGGGGTGAATCTTACCAGCAAGGTAATTTTTTCTCATCCTCTAGGGTGAATCTTACCGGCAAGGTAATTTTTTCTCATCCTCTAGGGTGAATCTTACCGGCAAGGTAATTTTTTCTCATCCTCTAGGGTGAATCTTACCGGCAAGGTAATTTTTTCTCATCCTCTTGGATGAATCTTGCCGGCAAGGTAATTTTTTCTAATCCTCTAGGGTGAATCTTACCGGCAAGGTAATTTTTTCGCATCCTCTAGGGTGAATCTTACCGGCAAGGTAATTTTTTCTCATCCTCTAGGGTGAATCTTACCGGCAAGGTAATTTTTTCTCATCCTCTAGGGTGATTCTTACCAGCAAGGTAAATTTTTCTCATCCTCTAGGGTGATTCTTACCAGCAAGGTAATTTTTCTCATCCTCTAGGGTGATTCTTACCAGCAAAGTAATTTTTCTCATCCTCTAGGGTGATTCTTACCAGCAAGGTAATTTTTTCTCATCCTCTAGGGTGAATCTTACCAGCAAGGTAATTTTTTTCTCATCCTCTAGGGTGAATCTTACCAGCAAGGTAATTTTTTTCTCATCCTCTAGGGTGATTCTTACCAGCAAGGTAATTTTTTTCTCATCCTCTAGGGTGAATCTTACCAGCAAGGTAATTTTTTCTCATCCTCTAGGGTGAATCTTACCAGCAAGGTAATTTTTTTCTCATCCTCTAGGGTGAATCTTACCAGCAAGGTAATTTTTTTCTCATCCTCTAGGGTGAATCTTACCAGCAAGGTAATTTTTTCTCATCCTCTAGGGTGATTCTTACCAGCAAGATAATTTTTTCTCATCCTCTAGGGTGATTCTTACCAGCAAGGTAATTTTTCTCATCCTCTAGGTGATTCTTACCAGCAAGGTAATTTTTTCTCATCCTCTAGGGTGAATCTTACCAGCAAGGTAATTTTTTTCTCATCCTCTAGGGTGAATCTTACCAGCAAGGTAATTTTTTTCTCATCCTCTAGGGTGAATCTTACCACCAAAGTAATTTTTTCTCGTCCTCTAGGGTGAATCTTACCAGCAAGGTAATTTTTTTCTCATCCTCTAGAGTGAATCTTACCAGCAAGGTAATTTTTTCTCATCCTCTAGGGTGAATCTTACCAGCAAGGGAATTTTTTCTCATCCTCTAGGGTGAATCTTAACAGCAAGGGAATTTTTTTCTCATCCTCTTGGGTGAATCTTACCAGCAAGGGAATTTTTTCTCATCCTCTAGAGTGAATCTTACCAGCAAGGTAATTTTTTCTCATCCTCTAGGGTGAATCTTACCAGCAAGGTCCACCATGCTATTTTTTCATCTTATAGGATGAAACTTCTGTTTAAGCCCTCTTATTTTCTTGTAGGTGATTTTCTTGGTCTGTAGGGTATATTGCGCTATTTTAGCTTCTTGTACGGTGAATTTACCAGTAGAGTAAGTTAAGCTGCGTCGTTTTGCCATCTTATAGGGTGAATGTTATCCATACGGTAAGGCATAATCTCCACTCCACAGGTCATATTAATAATTCGAAAAAGTACTTATTATTATTGAGGAATAAATTCAAATAAACTTTATTTTAGTGTTTAAAATTACAATAAATGGAATTTGCGAGACACCTCAAAAGTGATCGCGACACAGCAGTGTGTCGTGGGTTGGGTTGTTTTACCTCTGAGCGGCACTTTTTTGCACACCATGGGCTAAATGGCCAGGTCACATGGACCCCGAAGGCTCAGAGAAGGTTGGGGGCCATCTAGCGTGTTCTTTAACGTGCACAGAGTATGGCTCTCCCGCACACGAAACCACGGCTTAACGTCCCATCCGACGGACGGCGGCCTTTTCAAGCCCATCGGTGTCCCCTACTCACCGTGGGCAGGGCGGGGAATTTTGCGGAGATAAATCTCAACGCTGGCCCAGCTGGGACTCGAACCTGGGAACTAGAGATTACGAGCCTGGCGCGCTACCGACTGAGCCACCCTCGCCCCACAGTGTGTCGTGACTCAGCAGCTGAGAACTACTGCTATAGGGTATGCCGTGTTATTTTATCGTCTTTTAAGATGAATCTTATCCATAGGGTAAGCCATGGCCCGTCAATAACCACTAGGCCACGGGACGGGCCGAGTGGTTAGCGCGCTTCGTTACTGATCTAAGGGACCTGGGTTCGAGCCTCGGGTAAGGCATGAATGTTCGTGTTGTTTTTCTGCTGAGGTCCTTCCATCCTCACAGATCTTCTACTATGGCATCTAAACTGACAGGTTCCTGTCACACCTCTGTGGCAAGCAGCTGCTTGAGGGGGTATTTATTTTTATTTATTTTATTTTATCTCGTACTATATTGTGAAACTGATCCACATGGTAAGCCACATTTTTTCTTTTCTTGTAGAGTGAATTTTATTCATAACGTAAACCGCATTGTATCTTTTCTTATAGGATGGATCTTATCTACAGAGTATGCTGTGGTATTTTCTCACCTTATACGGTGAATGCTGTGAATACGGTAAGCCATGTTATATCTCATCTGGTTTGGCGAATATATCAATAGAGTTAAGCTCCTAATTTTTCATCTTATATGATAAATCCTATCCACATCATGTAAGTTCTTATCTTATATGGGTAATCGTATCCAAGGGGTATGCTATGTTACTTTTGTCGTCTTACAAAGCGAATCTTATCCATTAGGCCATGTTATTTTCTCATCATGTACAGTCGCTCAAAAAAGTATCCGAACACTATGGGTGATTACAGAATTCAGAAAAAATATCTGGCAACGATTTTTTTTTAGAAATTAGTGATCTGCCAACCTTCGTGTCACGTGTCACAAAGGTTGCCAGATCACTAATTTCTAAAAAAAATCGTTGCCAGATATTTTTTCTGAATTCTGTAATCAACCATAGTGTTCGGATATTTTTTTGAGCGACTGTACATTGTATCTTATCAGTAACGTATCCGTGGTATTGTCTCGTATAGTAGAGTGAATCTTATTCTAGAGTAATTCTAGAGTATTCTTTTGTAATCAACCATAGTGTTCGGATATTTTTTTGAGCGACTGTACATTGTATCTTATCAGTAACGTATCCGTGGTATTGTCTCGTATAGTAGAGTGAATCTTATTCTAGAGTAAACCGTGAGATTTTTCCTACCTTATAAGATGAATTTTATTCATAGACTTAGCTGTGTTTCTTTTCATCAAAAAGGTTATCTGTAATGTATGTTGTTTTACTTTCTTCTCTCGTAAGGTGAACAGTATTATTATTATTTGGCATCTATTTTATTGCGTAGTTTCAGTATTTGCAATGGAAAATTTCGACGTTGCCGAGTTGAATAAAAAGTTTTCTTTCTAAACTAATACCATTTATTTATTTCTGTTTAAAATTTTAACATTATCAAACTCTCGCAAAGCTTGAAGACCAGAAGAATCGGATTAAGATTAAAGTAGATTACAAAACGGAAAGGAAAAATTAATTTTTCGCGGTACAGTCGCTCAAAAAAGTATCCGAACACTATGGTTGATTAAAAAAAATTCAGAAAAAATATCTGGCAACGATTTTTTTAGAAATTAGTGATCTGCCAACCTTCGTGTCACGTGACACGAAGGTTGCAAACTAGAAAAATTAGTGATCTGCCAACCTTCGTGTCACGTGACACGAAGGTTGGCAGATCACTAATTTCTAAAAAAAATCGTTGCCAGATATTTTTTCTGAATTTTTTTTAATCAACCATAGTGTTCGGATACTTTTTTGAGCGAGTGTACCAAAATATTAATATAATTGAATGAGAAATGTTTAAGAACGTTGAAAAAAAAACTGTTAAACGAATATCTGTTAATAATTGACCAAGTTGATACTATTTATGATGTACAGCAGGCATGTCTAACTCGTTAACCACCGAGGGTCATATTAAGTATTATATATTAAATCGCGGGCCGCAAAACAAAAGAAACCAGATGAAAATTGTTATGTGCAAACTAGACTAGAACGCATTATTCGTTCACTGACTGCTAACGAATAGCTTCCGACTCTACTGGCATTTCGTGACTCATTGCCATGCGCAAAGTACAGTGGACCCTCGATATAACGCGCATGTCGCGCGGGAAACAACACCCGCGTTATAAGGTGAACCGTGTTATACCGAGCGGCGCGGTGGCGACACAATAAATTTCACACTGTAAGCTTTTCTTTTACTCATCATGCATACAATAATTAAACACTATTCAAAATACATGCAGGAACTCAATACATACACAATTACTCAATACGCAGTAACAATAAAATGCGATACTCACTAACGCCGCACGGACCTGTATAAACATGTTTGAACTTATCGCGAACATCGCCCGCGCTATAACCTAGTGCGCGGTATAGCGAGCAGCGCTATAACGAAGGTCCACTGTACGTACATTTGAATGACCTCGAGACATGTGTATATATCAGTTATTCTACAGATTATCTAGGTATTGTGCAGATTAACTAGGGTGATTCGTTAACGTGCGGAAAATTGTTTCATTTCTCAAATTACCTAGGTAATCTGCAAATTACCTGGATAATCTGCACATTACCTACTAGGCACTCGTTAAAGTGAAAATAAGATCTTTGCTGGAACAACAGGAACGTTTCTGTACGCTTAAATTAACATAATGTTATTTATCTAGTGTCCGAGAGTAGAGTTGAAACCAGGGTCATCCCTCTGTCAACATGAATCAGTCGTCCGAATTATAAAAAACGCCCCCAAAATGAGCAGGCCAAGTGAGAACGAATCATTTTAGTGATTCGTTATCAAGAATAAATCACTTTACCGATTCGTTCTCACTTGGCCTCCGCTCATCCGGGGCGTTTTTTATAATGCGGAGTGAGTGAATCACGTGACACGAAGATTCATATTCAAGAGATTCACCACTATGAGAGAAACAAACTTTTGAACTTTAACGATACGGAAGCCGTTAATGTGCACATTACCAAGGTAAAATGCGGAAAACTCTTGATTCCGCACGTTAACGGAGCAAATCAGTTAATCTGCAGGTTAGCTAGGTAATGTGCACATTAACGGCTTTCGAGCTTTAGCGGTAACAAATACATGTCGGAGCCCGATCGTAGAATTGCTCATATCATGAAATGCCACTATTTCATGAAATGATCGGGCATTGCATGATATGAGCAATTTTACGATCGGGCTCCGACTATACATTTATGCGCAATAGTTTCCCTTATATATAAATGGAAATGTTTTCTGAAATACGTTTATTTAATTCATGTACCGTGTACGTACTTATAATTTTAATTAAAGAATCCAGTGTTGTCAAAAGTTAAATAAACGTATTGGTTATCAATCTTGGCGGGGCGCAGAACAGTTCCCGGCGGGCCACGTGTTTGACATGCCTGATGTACAGAAATAAAAATATTAAATTTAAATGTTACTGAAGATTGAACTTAACTCAATAAACTATTGCAAGCATTTTCTTTTTTTTTTGCTTATTTATTAATTGTTATCATTTTTTGTTTTATTTTTATAAAATATATAACAAATATCATATTATAACCTGGATGAGTTTGGATCTAGCTCTTTGGTTGGGAATATTAAAGAATACATACTATTATTTTTCTTCGTTTATGCGTCTATATCATGTACTGTATTTTACTTTATGCATGCATTGCTATTTAAATATTCTAATTTGTTATCCTTCATAGTGTAATCACTCAAGATTTCATATGAATTATTGTTGATGCTATTATACGTTAAAATTAAATTAAATATCTGCAAAAAAATGCAATCTGTGTTTTTCTAAAACAATTGAAATTGTTTAAGGAACAATGTACGTCCCATAATTAACCAGCCTTTAAATAGAATTCAAATCATCCGCGGTCCTTTTTTTTACTTATGTATCTTCCTATTACTTTTGGGGGCGAGGGTGGCTCAGTCGGTAGCGCCGGTTTAACGTAATCTGTAGTTCCCAGGTTCGAGTCTCAGCTGGGTCAGCGTTGAGATTTATCTCCGCAAAATTCCCCGCCCTGCCCACGGTCAGTAGGGGACACCGATGGGCTTCGAAAGGCCGCCGGCCGTCGGATGCGACGTTAAGCCGTGGCCCCGTGTGCGGGAGAGCCATACCCTGTGCACGTTAAAGAACACGCTGGATGGCCTTGACGGGAGGCTACCATCTGTCTCCCAACAGCTGTTCCAGTGGGTCCCCTCTCCCAACCTTCTCTGAACCTTCGGGGTCCATGTGACCTGGCCATTTAGCCCATGGTGTGCAAAAAAGTGCCGCTCAGAGGTAAAACAACCCAACCTATTACTTTTGGCCTTGTTCGGCTGGTCGGTTTGTGGATTTGACAAAACGTTGTTCCACCATATCGTTCGAATGAGATGGAGAAACTTAATGATTTATGTTACAAATGAAAGCTTGTGAGGCGGAGAGTTTCATAGACTATGAAAACTTACCTCCCCACGAATTGCCCCCCCCCCCTCATTAAAAAACGGGAAATATGAACGTCGTTGTACTATATCTTCCGAACGCGGGGACCTACAGTTACGAGTTAGGTGTCAAATGAAAGCTTGTGTAATGATGGTTGTAAACTATTTCGATTTTTCCCTCACTATTCCCCCCTGATAAAAGGGGAAGGGCGGATTTTCGCGGGGTTCGACTTTAACGAGTCGTATCTCAAATAGAAGCTTGTGACATCCCCAATGTCATGGGCTACCTCAAACATGACTCCAAAAAAGGAGTAAATCTGCTCGATGTTTATGAGTCTTATATCAAATGAAATGCTTTGAATATAGGTTTTTTTAGTGAAAAAAAAATATAAATAAATAAAATGTTTAAAAAATACATATCTTCCTATATGTCCCTAAAAATTAGGAAATAAACCTAAAGCATATCGAAGATGCAATCAGTCACTGAGTTCGTATTCACTTCAAAGGAAGAGAGGGCGCCGAACCTGGGAACTACAGATTACTAGCCTGGCGCGCTACCGACTGAGCCGCTACCGACTGAGCCACTACCGCCCCATTTTTAATATGAAGTAATTGTTCTTTTATTTACATCTGGAACTATCAGATTTACCCGGTGTTGCTAGAATATTTAATTCATTAAAACTCTCCAAAACAAACCATAAACAAAATCTGCACGTCGTAACTTTTCATTTGGCATACAACTCGTTAGTATCGATTAGTATGGACACCTTTTGAGATTTCCCTCCCTCTTTCTTTATGGTTAGGAAAGGAGGGGACGTTATTTAAGGTAGAACCACGATATTTCCAATTTCAAAAGTTTCCGTTTGAGAAATAACTCGTTACCCTCCGCAATCGTTTATGCATTTCCTTCCTTTTTTTATATTTTTTTTTTGGGGGGGGAAGGAATGCTGGGAGGCCCAACCATTACACTGCTTCAGCTTACATTAAATGGAATTGTATAGATGAATTTGGTTGTTTGGGTTGTTTTACCTCTGAGTGGCACTTTTTTGCACACCATGAGCTAAATGGCCAGGTCACATGGACCCCGAAGGCCCAAAGAAGGTTGGGGGGGGACCCACTGGAACAGCTGTTGGGAGACAGATGGTAGCCTCCCGTCAAGGCCATCCAGCGTGTTCTTTAACGTGCACAGGGTATGGCTCTCCCACACACGGGGTCACGGCTTAATGTCCCATCCGACGGACGGCTGCATTTCCAAGCCCATCGGTGTCCCCTACTGACCGTGGGCAGGGCGGGGAATTTTGCGGGCATAAATCTGAACGCTGACCCAGCTGGGACTCGAACCTGGGAACTACAGATTACGAGCCTGGCGCGCTACCGACTGAGCCACCCCCGCCCCTTCCGTTTGAGAAATAATAATCCCCTCCGTAATTGTTTATGCATTTCCTTCCTTTTTTTTTATATTTTTTTTTGGTGGGGGGAAAGAATGCCGGGAGCCCCAACCATTACACTGCTTCAGCTTACATTAAATGGAATTGTACAGATGAATTTGGTTCTCCTTGCTCTTATTGCTTACGAGAAATTCTTCCTCTTGATGGTATGGAGGAAAAAAATGTTTTGGAGGGTGGAGGGGGGGGGGCACAAATGCTCACGTTGTTTAAGTTATGATAAGAGGAAGCTGTGTAGAGTATTTGGACTCCTAGATCTTACAGTGCAAAAAAAAAACACTTTTGAGAAGTTCTTCTGGGAGTTGAAGGGAGGGCTAAAAATGTTTGGGAGTTAAATCCTTACATCGCTTTATCTTCTGCAGGAGGAAGTTAGTGGGTTGTTTTACCTCTGAGGGGCACTTTTTTTGCACACCATGGGCTAAATGACGAGGTCACAAGGACCTCGAAGGCTCAGAGAAGGTTGTGGGAGGGAACCCACTGGAATAGCTGTTGGGAGACAGATGGTATCCTACCGTCAAGGCCATCCAGGGTGTTCTTTAATGTGCACAGAGTATGGCTCTCCCGCACACGGGGCTATGGCTTAACGTCCCATCCGACGGACGGCGGCCCTTTCAAACCCATCGTGTCCCTTACTGAGCGTGGGCAGAGCGGAAAGTTTTGCAGATAAGTCTCAACGCTGACCCAGCTGGGACTCGAACCTGAGAACTGCAGATTACGAGTCTGGTCCGTTACCGACTGAGCCACCCCCGCCTCAGAGGAAGTTGAATCCGAATTTGGTGATCCTAGCTTTCATCGTATAGAATAAATTCTCCCCCTTTTGATTTCAGAAGGGGAGGAGAAAAGATAAGATTAGGAACAAAACTCTTAGGTTGCTTTAGGTTGCTATTATATTAGAGGAAGTTGTGTACAGATTTTAGTAATTAAGCAGTTGTGGGTAACTTAAAGATTTTGGCTTTCCCCCCCCCCCATCGTGTTATCAGAAGTGAAACATAAATAAATGAGTAAATAAATAAAAACCCCGATCTTATGCCGTAGCTCTTTCAGTATCTTATTGTTGTTATTATCGGTTTAAAATTTGGCACGTTCAAACATATGACAATTTCATTTAAAATACTACTAGATATTTGGCCGAGTGGTTAGCGCGCTTGGCTACTCATCTAAAGGACCTGGGTTCGATCCCCGGATAAGGCATGGATGCATGTTTTGTTTTTCTGCTGAGGTCCTGCCATCACAGGCCTTTTAATACGGCATATAAACTGACAGGCTCCTGTCAGACCTCAGTGGCAAGCAGCTGCTTGAGAAGGTATCATGGAGGGAGGGCTGGGTTGTTTTACCTCTGAGCGGCACCTTTTTGCACACCAGGGGCTAAATGGCCAGGTCACAAGGACCCCGAAGGCTCAGAGAAGGTTGGGACCCACTGGAATGGCTGTTGGGAGACAGATGGTAGCCTCCCGTCAAGGCCATCCAGCATGTTGTTTAACGTGCACAGGGTATGACTCTCCCGCACACGGGCCCACGGCTTAACGTCCCATCCGACGGACGGAGGCCTTTCCAAGCCCATCGGTGTCCCCTACTGACCGTGGGCAGGGCGGGGAATTTTGAGGAGAAAAATCTCAACGCTGACCCAGCTGGGACTTGAACCTGGGAACTACAGTTTACAAGCCTGGCGCGCTACCAACTGAGCCCCCCCCCCGCCCCCCATGGAGGGAGGGGATGAATCAATTAGCTCAGTCGGTACCACGCCAGGATTGTAAATTGCAGTTCCTGTGTTCGAATCCCACCTGTGTCAGGCCTAGTTTTCTAAGCAATTAATTTTAGGAATTCTTGATCAGATAGACAAGAAGGAATTCTTGATCAGATAGACTTCCATCTGTCTCCTAACAGCTGTCTAAAGGTTTCCTTTCCCCCAACTTTCTCTGAACCCTTAGGGTCCTTGTGACCTGGCCATTTAGGCCTAATGTGTGCAAAAAAGTGCCTATCCGAGATAAACAACCCAACGTTAGTGATGCATTTGCATTAGTAGATATGAGTACGTTGCTGAAGCAATAGCTGAGAGCGTAAGAGATATCCACAGCCCAGTCGTTGGTGTTTAGAGTGCGTGAGGCGTATGGAGATGAAGTGTTTTGTTGTGTGGCAACGGAGAGACGACATTTAATGTAAGATGGCGTGAACGGAATGATTCAAAGAGAGTCAAGACAGGCGTACATTGTCTGTTCAGTCAATGCATTCCAAAAGTGTAATCAGCAAACTGTGGAGGATATTTCTTCCTGTCATCTCCAGGATTTGCAACCATTTGGCGGAGAGGTTGGCTTGGTTTGTTTTACCTCTGAGCGGCACTTTTTTTGCACACTATGGGCTAAATGGCCAGGTCACATACCCCGAAGGCTCAGAGAAGGTTGGGGGAGTGGACCCACTGGAACAGCTGTTGGATGACAGATGGTAGCCTCCCGTCAAGGCCATCCAGCCTGTTCTTTAACATGCACAGGGTATGGCTCTTCCGCACACAGGCCACGGCTTAACGTCCCATCGGACGGACCGCGGCATTTCCAAGCCCTCAGTGCCCTCTACTGATTGTGGGCAGGGCGGGGAATTTTGTGGAGATAAATCTCAACGCTGACCCAGCTGGGACTCGAACCTGGGTTGATGGAGGGATGCTGTGATATTGTGGAAATAAATAAGCCGGAGCTTGCAAACGGATCACTTTTTTTTCCTGTGTAGTTTGAATGAAGTCACCTATCGAAACCAAATTGTTCTTTCTGTGGTGCATCAGTTGGCAGTGGCTTTGGATCATATCCTGAGGCATACACGACAATGCAATCATGAATCATGTCTTCAGAGCTATATCATCAAACAGCCACGGAAGTGAACTCTTCATGCTTAATCTTCATCTTCCTTTGATGAGAAGGATACTTTGATTTATTGTCATCTTGAAGATCGGCCTCTTATTAATCTTCATCTTATTGTTGATTGGTTTCTAAACTGTTTCTCATATTGATAATTGATTCTTATTGTTCCTCAACATATTAAGAATTGACTATTGATCATATTGACGATTTTCTTCCTGTTGCTCTTCATCATACAGATGACTGACTTCTTACTGCTCTTCATCACATTGATGTTTGGCTTTCTTATTTTTTTATTGTATTGATGATTTCTCAAATATTGTTTATAACCTTGATGATTGACGTATTAGTAACGTTGGGTTCTTTACGTTCTTGAAAATATGGACAGCGTTTTACGCTCATAATATGGATGATTGACTTCTTATTGTTCATCATATTGATGATTGACTTGTTGTTCTTTGCACTACTGATGATATAGCCCTCTGATTATTTATCACACCGACGACTGGTTGCTTGTTGTTTTTCAACATATTGATGATTACCATCATTGTTCATTAAATCGAAAATTATAGCCTTATTGTTCATCATATGATTTTTCTCTTTATTATATTGTTGAATGTCCTCTTATTGTTCTGCATCATATTGACAATTGACATATCGTTCATCATATTTACAACTGACATCATCGTTCATCATATTGACAATTGACATCATCGTTCATCATATTGACAATTGACATCATCGTTCATCATATTGACATCATCGTTCATCACATTGACAATTGACATCATCGTTCATCACATTGACAATTGACATCATCGTTCATCATATTTACAACTGACATCATCGTTCATCATATTGACAATTGACATCATCGTTCATCATATTGACAATTGACATCATCGATCATCATATTGACAATTGACATCATCGATCATCATATTGACAATTGACATCATCGATCATCATGTTGACAATTGACATCATCTTTCATCATATTGACAATTGACATCATCGTTCATCAATCTTATTGACAACTGGCCCATCATTCATCATATTGATAACTGATCCATCATTCATCATATTGACAACTGGCCCATCATTCATCATATTGACAACTGATCCATCATTCATCATATTGACAATTGACCCATCGTTCATCATATTAGCGTTAGTTTCTTATTATACCTCATCACATTAATATTAGTTTCTTATTATACTTCGATATATTGACGATTATCGTTCTTCTCCATCTAAATCTTTCGTAAAATGCGACAAATACAAGCGATACCTCTTACATTACTTTCTTAAACTGTGAATAAATTTGATTCTTTAAAAAAAAATACTCTTTATCCATTTCCTTTCGGATTGAAGTTTCCAGCATCCGCATCCTTCTCTCACCGACTCCACCTTTCTCTTCCTCTTCAGAAAGGAACGGTCGATTTCGCGCTCCAAATGCTCGCGACATCGACATGAAATCGACGTCCCTCGCGTGATGGATGCCCATTTCGCATCACGCGATGGGGCCTGACTACGAGCAATGCGTGAAGCGTCATCTACTGGCTTTAACGCTCCCTCCACCGACAATGGCCTCTCGTCCTCGAAAGGGCCGAGGCTAAGAAGCGAAATTTCCCGTTTGCTGCATTTCGCGGGCTCAATGAAGGAAGGTTCCCCCCCCCTCTCCTTCTTTTATTTTATGGGAACTCCGATTCTCTTCCAGCCACCCCTACACAGAGAAAGAAAGACATCTGAATTCTATCCAGACGAGGTTTTCGTAATCGTCTGGGGCGGGGGTGGCTCAGTCGGTAGGCGCCAGGCTCGTAATCTGTAGTCCCCAGGTTCGAGTCCCAGCTCGGTCAGCGTTGAGATTTATCTCCGCAAAATTCCCGCCCTGCCCACGGTCAGTAGGAGACACCGATGGGCTTGGAAATGCCGCCGTCCGTCGGATCGAACGTTAAGCCGTGGCCCCGTGTGCGGGAGAGCCATACCCTGTGCATGTTAAAGAACACGCTGGATGGCCTTGACGGGAGGCTACCATCTATCTCCCAACAGCTGTTCCAGTGGGTCCCCTCCCGCAACCTTCTCTGAGCCTTCGGGGTCCATGTGACTTTGCCATTTTGCCCATGGTGTGCAAAAAAGTGCCGCTCAGAGGTAAAACAACCCAACGTAATCGTCTAAGAGTGTAATGAGCCATAAAAATTGTGTTTTTGATCAAACTAAAAAGTCAAATGTAGTGAAGTAAGATGCTGCATGATTTCGTCTTCTCTTCTCTCATTAAAAAGGAAAGGCTGTTTTATTCCAGAGCGACCCATTTCTGTTTCATATGGACTAATTCTGCCGTGTCACAAGAACCCCGAAGGCATAGGACAGTGTTGTAAAAGGAGACATTAGGCTGCTAAAACAAAGAGAATTAGTTGTCATGAATATTTAGCTGAAAAAAAAATGGGTTTCGATTGAAATGTGCTACGAACCCATACCACTTGATAACATGTCACGTGTTATGACCACTGAGCTATCGAAGTTAACTAAATGTATGTATTAAAGAGCCAAAACACAAGGACACAAGGGTTTCACTGGACAGGCAGAAATTTCTCATAAAATATACCAAGCGTGTTCTTAATGTGACCTGGTATGTAACGTTCCATTCAGGAACGGTAGTGTTCCAATTCTCATCGAAAAAGGGGCTGGGTGGCTCAGTCGGTAGCGCGCCAGGCTCGTAATCTGTAGTTCCCAGGTTCGAGTCCCAGCTGGGTCAGCGTTGAGATTTATCTCCGCAAAATTCCCCGCCCTGCCCACGGTCAGTAGGGGACACCGATGGGCTTGGAAAGGCCGCCGTTCGTCGGATGGGACGTTAAGCCGTGGTCCCGTGTGCGGGAGAGCCATACCCTGTGCACGTTAAAGAACATGCTGGATGGCCTTGACGGGAGGCTACCATCTGTCTCCCAACAGCTGTTCCAGTGGATCCCCTCCCCCAACCTTCTCTGAGCCTTCGGGGTCCATGTGACCTGGCCATTTAGCCCATGGTGTGCAAAAAAGTGCCGCTCAGAGGTAAAACAACCCAACCCTTCTCGAATCTGTACAGTCGCTCAAAAAAGTATCCGAACACCGTGATTGATTACAGAATTCAGAAAAAATATGTGACAACGATTTTTTTAGAAATTAGTGATCTGGCAATTTTTATGTAACCAACTGTCTCATTCTCTATATTTCCACCTGAAAATTATATCCTCTAGATGGCGCTTTCCCCGGTTCCCTGTCTGAAAGGTGGAAGGCTCGTGCTTTTTGACCATGCCTCAAATCCATTTTCCCTCCCCCCTCCCACGAGCCCGTACCTTTCGCTTGTGTGTAAGGTCGTTTAAAGTCAGAAGAAATGATTGGTTGAAAGACGACGTGAGTCAGAGAATTGTCGTTTTTAGGGTAATACATAAAGAAAGGTAAAAAAAAAAAACGAATCAGAGGAAAGATAATAAAAGAGAGAATGAATAAATCGAAATAGAAAGGTCCCCGCCTACAAGCACGAGACATAAACATCCTCGCAGATCGCTTCCGGTATTGGATGAAACTCCCGAGACAGTTATAGATGGGACGTTAGAGCAGCAGACGCTGGAGGGTCATTGCAAACGCCAAAGAGTTTGCGCGCGCCATAAACTCGAAGAAATATATTCCGACGGCTTTGTTTTTGGCAAGTGAACTGATGGCAACATTGAGAAGATGCAAAAATTGGCTGCAGTGCTGGAGGTCGGAGATGGATTTGGCCGAAGCGGAGAATGGAGATGCTCCGATGCTATTGCGGAAGACAACGGATGGTTGGCATCATGCAGCTCGTGCAAATGTTCTATTAAGAAGCAATGATACTTTGATCAGGGATCTGGGAGAGAATTTCGATGATCTTAGAGAAGAATAAAATCGCCATCGGAGAAATAGGGGCAATGGCCATCAGTTGATCCAAAGTAATCAGAGGCGGTGGCTGGCTCAATCGGCTCTGGCAGTGGAATTCGCCACCCGCTAATGTGGTTCCTGTGACCACCGTTCCCTTGGTTTGTAATACAGCAAGATTCTTGAATTCTTTAAATCTCTGGGGCGGGGGTGGCTCAGTTGGTAGAGTGCCAGGCTCGTAATATGTAGTTCCCAGGTTCGAGTCCCAGGTGGGTCAGCGTTGAGATTTATCTCCGCAAAATTTCCCGCCCTGCCCACGGTCAGTAGGGGACACTGATGGGCTTGGAAAGGTTGCCGTCCGTTGGATGAGACGTTAAGCCGTGGCCCCGTGTGCGGGAGAGAGCCATACCCTGTGCACGTTAAAGAACACGCTGGATGGCCTTGACGGGAGGCTACCATCTGTCTCCCAACAGCTGTTCCAGTGGGTCCCCTCCCCCAACCTTCTCTGAGCCTTCGGGGTCCTTGTGGCCTGGCCATTTAGCCCATGGTGTGCAAAAAATTGCCGCTCAGAGGTAAAACAACCCAACCCAACGTGCAAAAATGGCGCAAAGGGTCAGGTCAAAAGGATCCGAAAAGGAGAAAGAAAGTTTCAGAGTTTAATGCAGTTTCTGAGGGAGAGTGAAATGACTCCCATTATAATGCAGTTTGCAATGAATCATTAATATAAAAAATCGCCAGTTTTCCAACGATGCATGATGACGTAGAACTTGGCACTTATCCCAGGGATACTCTCAACAGAGGCCCTCGCCGCTTGGTTTAATATTGAATGATTGCTCCCTTTTTAAAACAGATTTAGAGCCACTGCAATTTTCTACATGTTTCATCGTTTACTCCCAAATTTTATATCTCATTATTCATGCACATAACTTCCCATATATTTGATTGCCTGTTTCTAAATTCTTGTGGATCCCCCCCCCTCCCGACAACTCCTTGTTGTGTTAAAAATTCGAGTGCCTAACTATGATTGAATCCGATCTCGAATTTAAAATCTCATTTGCTTTTCCTCTTCAAGGACCCAGCGAATTTTAACAAGAAATTTACTTAAAATCTAATCATTCGATTCATGGCAAGAAAGGGTGGCTCAGTCGGTAGCGCGCCAGGCTCGTAATCTGTAGTTCCTTGGTTCGAATCCCAGCTGGGTCAGCGTTGAGATATATTTCCGCAAAATTCCCTACCCACGGTCAGTAGGGGACACCGATGGGCTTGGAAAGGCCGCCGTTCGTCGGATGGGACGTTAAGCCGTGGCCCCGGGTTCGGGAGAGCCATACCCTGTGCACGTTAAAGAACACGATGGATAGCCTTGACGGGAGGCTACCATCTGTCTCCCAACAGCTGTTCCAGTGGGTCCCCAACCCTCTCCGAGCCTTCGGGGTCCATGTGACCTGGCCATTTAGCCCATGGTGTACAAAAAAGTGACGCTCAGAGGTAAAACAACCCAACCCATGGCAAGAAAAAAAAAACTTCAACATTGTAAAAATTTCAGTTGTTTTACATATGAGCGGCATTATTTTTTGCATCGAATGGGCTAAATGAGCAGATCACGGGCCTTATAAGGCTCAGAGAAGGGTTCAGAGAAAGTTGGCGGAAGGGAACATACTGGACAGCTGATACGAGACAGATGGAAGCTTCCCATCGACCATCCAGGGTGCCTTTTAACGTGTACAGTCGCTCAAAAAAGCATCCAAACACTATGGTTGCTTATAGAATTCAGAAAAAATATCTGGCAACGATTTTTTTTAGAAATTAGTGATCTGGCAACTTTCGTGTCACGTGACACGAAGGTTGCCAGATCACTAATTTCTAAAAAAAATCGTTGCCACTTATTTTTTCTGAATTCTGTAATCAACCATAGTGTTCGGATATTTTTTAATATATATAATGCGTATGAATATATAATGCAATGAATATGGAGCGTGTGCAGTTACCGTTCACAGCAAACTGGAGCGGTTGCGGTTAATGTTCACAGCACATTGGATCGTGTGAGCTCACAAAGACCTAGATCGTGTGGGCTCACTCACGGAAATATTGAGCGAGTGCAGTTACCGTTCACAGCAAACTGGAGCGTGTGCAGTAACTGCACACGCTCCAGTTTATTGCGAACGGTAACTAGAGCGTGTATAGTTGCTGTACACGCTCCAGATATTTTTCCATAATTCTGTAATCACGTGACACGAAGGTTGCCAGATCACGAGGTCACAAAGACCTAGATCGTGTGGGCTCACTCACGGAAATATTGAGCGTGTGCAGTTACCGTTACCGGGGGGGGAGGGGGAGGGGAGCAATAAATTTAGTCGAGCCGGAAAAAAGCCAAAGGGGGCGAAAGAGACTGGATTTTCATTATAGTGTAATATTCCCCAGCCCCTACGTTTTAGAAATCTTTAAAAACTTCCAGAAAAAAGCATGAAAAATTCATAAATTTAATAATATTTGCCTCTATTACGTTTACCAGCTTTCTGAAGGTGGCGGGGGGGGGAGGGGGGGGCATAACCTCCTTGAACCCCAAACCCAGCCAAGCGTTGGGTTGGGTTGTTTTACCTCTGAGCGGCACGTTTTTTGCACACCATGGGCTAAATGGACAGGTCACATGGACCCCGAACGCTCAGAGAAGGTTGGGGGAGGGGACCCACTGGAACAGCTGTTGGGAGTCAGATGGTAGCCTCCCGTCAAGGCCATTCAGCGTGTTCTTTAACGTGCACAGGATATGGCTCTCCCGCACACGGGGACGCGGCTTAACGTCCCATCCGACGGACGGCGGCCTTTCCAAACCCATCGGTGTCCCCTACTGACCGTGGGCAGGGCGGGGAATTTTTCGGAGATAAATCTCAACGCTGACCCAGCTGGGACTCGAACCTGGGAACTACAGATTACGAGCCTGGCGCGCTACCGACAGAGCCCTTCCCCCCCCCCCCAGCCAAGCGAATGGGATATACGTATATGTATATTCCCGCATTTATATAAACTTTTTTTTCTCAGAGATCACCCAGTTTTTCCTTCTAATGATGATAGGGACGAAATATTTAAAATATTTTCTTAAATTAATAAAGAATATTCCGAAAATCATTAAATATTTTTTTTCTTTCTTTGAAAGAGGAATCTTCAAACTAATGCCAGTGTCACAAAATACGCAGATAGTCTCGTTAGCAATTAACACAACTTTTGAGAGGTTTTTTATGATATATATCTTTCGAGATCTTTCGAAATTGACATAGAGCAGTGCTTATTGAAACTGAAGCATATTGTCCGAAGAGTTTTGACAGTGCTCTGTATAGGAGAAACATTTAAAAAACCAACATTTCGCATTAGCTGTAAGGAAAACAATTCAGACTACTCTCATTTACTTTTACATAATCTGAAATGAATCTAAAAGGAATTCGTAATCCACGCAATGGTCGAGACTGCAGCAAATTGACTTCAATGAGGATCATCTGTAGCATGGTTGTTGCAACCAGAAATCCGTGACTGCAGATGACACTCCGACAAACTGCCAATCAATAGCACGGACAGCAGTTGTAGGTGTCGGTTCATTGAACAAGCTATTGTGACCGCGATGTAGAAGAGAAACGTAGGGGGGGGGGGTAGTAGTGGTGGTTGGGGAATGGGGGAGGATGTTGGAAGATTGGAGGAGGAAGGACGGAAACCGGGAAAAGATAAGTGAGTGGGTAATTCAATTTTCCACCTCAGAAACCAAATAGGAGTTCTGGTGAATGAGGAAGTGTAAAGAAATAAAAAAAGAACATTTATTGATCATTGGAGGCTGAGTAACAAGATGAGGAAGAAAATTTGGGAGGAAAAGGTAATGAAGGGTGAAGAAGAGAATTGGTAAAGAGTTTCGATTATTTTTACCCCTGGGCTACACAACGGATTTTAATCGACAAAGTCACAACAAGCAGGGGCATAACCATTTGTGATATTTAGGGGGGGAGGGGATCATATTTGGAGGGTGGAAGTCAGAGAAGAATTTGATTCACCTTCGTTAACTTTATACTTTTTGTGTTTTACGCACTTTTTGTAAGAAGATTAAGTAATTTAAAGAATTTATAGTTAAAGCAAAACGCTAAGAGCTTCAAAATTTATATTAATAAAATTGTAAATATTATAAAAATTAAGGAAAATAATGTACAGTAATTCGTCGTTATAACGCGGTTCGCTTAGTCTAATTCGCAATAACGAAGTCATTGTATTATAACTCTGCCTGGCCATTTAGCCCATGGTGTGCAAAAAAGTGCCGCTCAGAGGTAAAAAATATAACTCTGCCTAACGCTATAACGCTGCTATAACTTCCTTACGACATATTAATCCAAGGCCCCATTACCCAAGGTAACTTTGAAGTAACATTCCAGTTTTACCTCTTTTACATTTAAATTTTCTGAAGATGCTCTTCTGGGGACCATAGTTAGTTCAAAATTACAATACCTGATGATTTATTTTCTCTTATGGTAAAAAAAATTTAGATTTAAATTAAAAAGTATACATTATAAATATCTTGTATAGTCGCTGAAAAAAGTATCCGAACACTATGGTTGATTACAGAATTCAGAAAAAATATCTGGCAACGATTTTTTTAGAAATTAGTAATCTGGCAACCTTCGTGTCACGTGACACGAAGGTTGCCAGATCACTAATTTCTAAAAAAATCGTTGCCAGATATTTTTTCTGAATTCTGTAATCAACCATAGTGTTCGGATACTTTTTTGAGCGACTGTAGGTGGTCATATTATTTTGATACTAGATCGTGTGGGCTCACTCACGAAAATATTGAGTGTGTGCAGTTACCGTTCACAGCAAACTGGAGCGTGTGCAGTAACCGCACACGCTCCAGTTTGCTGTGAACGGTAACTGGAACGTGTACAGTTGCTGTACACGCTCCAGATATTTTTCCTGAATTCTGTAATCGCGTGACACGAAGGTTGCCAGATCACTAATTTCTAAAAAAATCGTTGCCAGATATTTTTTCTGAATTCTGTAATCAACCATAGTGTTCGGATACTTTTTTGAGCGACTGTAGGTGGTCATATTATTTTGATACTAGATCGTGTGGGCTCACTCACGAAAATATTGAGCGTGTGCAGTTACCGTTCACAGCAAACTGGAGCGTGTGCAGTAACCGCACACGCTCCAGTTTGCTGTGAACGGTAACTGGAGCGTGTACAGTTGCTGTACACGCTCCAGATATTTTTCCTGAATTCTGTAATCGCGTGACACGAAGGTTGCCAGATCACTAATTTCTAAAAAAATCGTTGCCAGATATTTTTTCGGAATTCTGTAATCAACCATATTGTGTGTGGATATTTTTTTAATATATATAATGCGTATGAATATATAATGCAATGAATATGGAGCGTGTGCAGTTATCGTTCACAGCAAACTGGAGCGATTGCGGTTAATGTTCACAGCACTTTGGATCGTGTGAGCTCACAAAGACCTGGATCGTGTGGGCTCACTCACGGAAATATTGAGCTTGTGCAGTTACCGTTCACGCAAACTGGAGCGTGTGCAGTAACTACACACGCTCCAGTTTGCTGTGAACGGTAACTGGAGCGTGTACAGTTGCTGTACACGCTCCAGATATTTTTCCTGAATTCTGTAATCACGTGACATGAAGGTTGCCAGATCACTAATTTCCAAAAAAATCGTTGCCAGATATTTTTTCTGAATTCTGTGATCAACCACAGTGTTCGGATACTTTTTTGAGCGACTGTAATAAAATTACACCGAAAAAATTGGACAATAGAGAGTTAATAAAATAACAAAAAAGCTATGGATCTGACAACGGAACTGACACCTTTTAATTTCATAAAAACGGATATGGCGTCATTTCTTCTTATGTAAAGAGATCTTTTTTAGAACCTAAATAAAAAGTGCGTTTTTTAAATTGTGACAATGGGTAATAGGTGTGTAAGAGCATCAATTTCTAGTGTCAGAAGAGAAGAAAAAGTCTGAATTTAGAAACTACGTTTGAAGTTTTAGAACCACTTGATTCTGATGAACCGCAGTTGATGTGTGCAAAATTTTGGACTAGCAAGTTAAAAAATAAGGACATTTAAAAAAAATAAAGAATAATTTCTTATTATTTCATCAGGTTTCTTGTTATCTTGCTTACAAAGGATTGACATTTCGCTACCATAGCAAACTTTAGGAAAAAACAACAACTAAACTCTTATATATTGAATGATTTTTGTCTTTAGATATATACGCTTAATTCCTCACAACATCTACAGATTCTTAAGATCCGCAACAGCAATTCCTATTCTTACTTTCCGAACGTTCTCCGCAAAGAAGGGGCGGGGGTGGCTCAGTCGGTAGCGCGCCAGGCTCGTAATCTGTAGTTCCCAGGTTCGAGTCTCAGCTGGGTCAGCGTTGAGATTTATCTCCGCAAAATTACCCGCCCTGCCCACGGTCAGTAGGGGACACCGATGGGCTTGGAAAGGCCGCCGTCCGTCGGATGGGACGTTAAGCCGTGGCTCCGTGTGCGGGAAAGCCGTATCCTGTGCACGTTAAAGAACACGCTGGATGGCCTTGACGGGAGGCTACCATCTGTCTCCCAACAGCTGTTCCAGTGGGTCCCCTCCCCTAACCTTCTCTGAGCCTTCGGGGTCCATGTGACCTGGCCATTTAGCCCATGGTGTGCAAAAAAGTGCCGCTCAGAGGTAAAACAACCCAACCCCGCAAAGAAAATAAATCCTTGAGATTTAAATCCGAGTTTTGAACCTGAAGAACGGAACCCTTACTGTATCCCTCCAGCATAGTCATTTTCTCCATTCTTTTATTTATCCATCTCTTGGTCGTTAATCGTGGTTAGAAACCACTTCGTTATAACATCTTCGAATCAATAATCGCGCCATCTGACGACAAATGCTTACCCGACGCGAAGAAAAAAAAAAAGAAAAAGGGATTCTTGATGCTTTTGGTAATCTAGTGTGCCGTGGCTGAACCGGCTGGAAGTTATAGCAGGGAAGAGGATAGAATTAATGTAGCGGGAAGAGGGGAACGTGAGGAAGTTCGAGAGCAAGATGGATGAAAGAGTGATGGCGCAAGAGGATGTGCAAGTGATGCCAGCTGGCAGAAAGAATATCACCCAATTGAGTTAGAGCTTAGTGGTCAGCATGATACGGAACCACGTCACCAATTACTCACCATTGTGTGCATCTGGGCCAGGAAAAAGCCTCGACCACGTCCAGATGCAGTTGATGTTTATTATTCCTCGCTTAGCTACTTGGCATTAACCTCTGTTGTGTTGCTGAAGGTCTCTAATCTCGTTGGGTTGGGTTTGGGTTGTTTTACCTCTGAGCGGCACTTTTTTGCATACCATGGGCTAAATGGTCAGGTCACATGGACCCCGAAGGCTCAGAGAAGGTTCAGAGAAGGGACCAGCTGGAACAGCTGTTGGGAGACAGATGGTAACCTCCCGTCAAGGCCATCCAGCGTGTTCTTTAACGTGCACAGGGTATGGCTCTCCCGCACACTGGGCCACGGCTTAACGTCCCATCCGACGGACGGCGGCCTTTCCAAGCCCATCAGTGTCTCCTACTGACCGTGGGCAGGGAGGAGAATTTTGCGGAGATAAATCTCAACGCTGACCCAGCTGGGATTCGAACCTGGGAACTACAGATTACGAGCCTGGCGCGCTACCGACTGAGCCACCCCCGCCCCCTAAATCTCGTTGAAATTCCTTTGTAGAATGAATAGTGATCCATTACTAATATTATTGCTAAGGATTACGTTATATACTATTGCTATATTTATTATTTGTTTTATGACATTGTTGTGCGCACCTCGCGGTTGCAAGCACTATTCAATTTTTATATGGAGATATGCAAATTTAAATCTGTGGCGTTGTGTTTCCCACATTGCCCAATAACGGATTATTCCCTTAATTAGACAATGCGGGCCGCAAAAATCCCAGGCCGTCTCCTTAGGAAAAATGAAATTCAATGATGAGCACAACTCAGACTTATGGAAAACATAAAATGATAACAATGTTTATTGAAACAAAATATCTAACAGTACAGGCGGAACAATTAACTATGGAACTGTGGAACCCCTTTACAATTGAATCTAAAATTAAGGATAGCAACTTATATGTTAAAGGAAGGGTAAACGTACCGTTCTAAGTGTTCAGTTCATCCGTCAACTACATCGGATTACTGCCAGGTCGTCGTCACTCTAGCTTCGGGTGCGGACCATCTCCTTAATTCGTCCTTTAGCCGATGACTGGGAAAACATCTCCGTCGCACTATGGCTGATGTGGAGATGGGCCCTCAGTTGACTATCACATACGCTGTTGGGTAATTTGGTTGCAGCGAAGGGAGGCGATCGGCTGCATCATCATGGTTATGTTGGAAGGGGGAGGGTGCCCTTCACTGGTTAGACGCTTTGGAAGCAAATTCTCTGCTTCTAATTTTAGGAAACCATTCATTCATAGGGATGTCCTTGCGTTAACGCATCAAATTACACTGTTTTTGATTCAAAGTCCTGCACTCATTTCCAATGTTTCCGATATGCCGATACTGAATTTGGCCCACCCAGAGCTCTGGCCGTCCCGTCCAACTGCTCTCTCAAAAATCTCAGTGCTGTCTGCCCTGTTCAAAATCTCGGTCCCAACTCAAGCCCTCCCTGGCTCGCTACTCTACCCCACGTTCCTTTCCCCTTGTTTTTCCAGAAAATGGTGTGTTCACCATATGTAGCATCTGCAGAGGAACTTACGAGTAATAAATTCCCCCCAGGAGGTCTGTCGCTGCGTTTGAGGTTGACATCGCCGCCTGGGAAAACAGAATTCCTCGTTTGTTACTGTAAACAACTGGACGATGTTGTCCAGTCCTACATCTGTATTTGATGTGGGGGACGATTTCCCGAATACAGCTTCCCATGTGAGATTGCACTAAAGCTGTTAGCAGTCTTTTGCACCCCCAGACCATTCTGGCTGGACCTCACTCTCTCCTCTGAGCGGCACTTTTTTGCACACCATGGGCTAAATGGCCGGGTCACAGGGACCCCAAAGGCTCAGAGAAGGTTGGGGGAGGGGTCCCACTGGAACAGCTGTTGGGAGACAGATGGTAGCATCCCGTCAAGGTCATCCAGTGTGTTCGCTAACATGCACAGGGTATGGCTCTCCCGCATACGGGGCCACGGCTTAACGTCCCATCCGACGGACGGCGGCCTTTCCAAGCCCATCGGTGTCCCCTACTGACCGTGGGCAGGGCGGGGAAATTTTGCGGAGATAAATCTCAACGCTGATCCAGCTGGGACTCGAACCTGGGAACTACAGATTACGAGCCTGGCGCGCTACCGACTGAGCCATCCCCGCCCCCTCTAGATTGGGAAACGATACTCTCCAAAGTGGGGATGCGCAAAAGTGTACTTCATAATTCTAATTTATAATTTTTTTTTAGAAAATTTTAAATTTCGTGAAAAAGTATGAAGTACACATAACAATGATCACTCCATCGCGGCGCACATAACAATGCACACATAACAATCGTTTACTCCGTCGCTGCACACAACAATTGGTTCACATTATCGCAGCGCACATATCAATGGGTTCATTTCATCGCAGCAAACATTACAATGGGTTCACTTCAGCGCAGCACACATAACAATCGTTCACATGATCGCGGTACGCATTACAATGATTTCATTTCATCGTGGCACACCTATGCTGGGTTGAATTCGCCACAACTCACTAAAGTTAGAATATTTTAGTAAAAAACTCTTATACTGAAAGACTGAATCACTTATATTATCCACCCTTATTGGCAGAATGCCACGTAATACCTGTTGAAAACTTCTATAAGCATGTTTTTAAAATTCAACAGTTTTATCAAAATAGTAGCGTTCAATAATAATATGCAATCTACCAATCCCTCCTTTAGATATTTACATCATTCGTGACCATTTAATTTATATTTTAATCTTTTTAATATATTTGAACATATTTTTTGATTTCTTCATGTCACTGCCAAGGTTGGGTTGGGTTGTTTTACCTCTGAGCGGCACTTTTTTGCACACCATGGGCTAAATGGCCAGGTCACATGGACCCCGAAGGCTCAGAGAAGGTTGGGGGAGGGGACCCACTGGAACAGCTGTTGGGAGACAGATGGTAGTCTCCCGTCAAGGCCATCCAGCGTGTTCTTTAACGTGCACAGGGTATGGCTCTCCCGCACACGGGGCCACTGCTTAACGTCCCATCCGACGGACGGTGGCCTTTCCAAACCCATCGGTGTCCCCTACTGACCGTGGGCAGGGCGGGGAATTTTGCGGAGATAAATCTCAACGCTGACCCAGCTGGGACTCGAACCTGGGAACTACAGATTACGAGCCTGGCGCGCCACCGACTGAGCCACCCCCGCCCCATCACTGCCAAGGAACAGCGGACCACTGTGCTGGATCGTTGGATCTTTATCTGCTCTTAGAGCTTTTGAATTAAATGATTCATTAAAAAAAAAGATATTCTCGAGGACTAGTCTATCCTTTTCGATGTTTTATGACTGCGATTTCAAGTGTCGCTTTCAGCAAAAAAAGTTCACAACAAAAGTTATTTCAAAATGGCAGAAACACAATCACTTATCTGAGGTGTTTTAAAATCAAAGCATCAAAAAAGCATTTCTGAAGCGTTTAATTATCTGGACGAAAAAGAACCTTCACTAATCAGCACATTGACGTGGATCTGCATGTACAGATCATTCCCGTAAGCACTAATATCTAATGTAGAGAATAATCACTCCCCATTTCTGCGAATGGAGGAATCCTGCCAACGAGTCGCCACTCCGTCAACCACGCGTGCTTCCAACTAATCCTCGTTTAAATATTGCAAAACAAAAAACAACATTAATTTGGAGTGTCGATGCGCATTAATATCTCATTGCCTTTCTCCTTTTAGTGGTAAGTTGTGGAGGAAGGAGAATGAGAAAAGTGAAGAGAGATGATATTCAGGGGAAGAGCAGGTAAACAACGTTTATTTCGAAAGCTATTAATATGCAAATTGATTCCATTAAACCTGAGTGCTGTCAACATCGAGTTTGCCCATTGTGATCCGAAATAGTTGTTGGTGCGGTTGGCGATGCTTTTGAGAGTAAGGCAGAGTATTTTGAAAGTCATTCGGGTTGGATGGGTTGTTTTACCTCTGAGCGGCACTTTTTTGCACACCATGGGCTAAATGGCCAGGTCACATGGACCCCGAAGGCTCAGAGAAGGTTGGGGGAGGGGACCCACTGGAACAGCTGTTGGGAGACAGATGGTAGCCTCCCGTCAAGGCCATCCAGCGTGTTCTTTAACGTGCACAGGGTATGGCTCTCCTGCACACGGGGCCACGGCTTAACGTCCCATCCGACGGACGGCGGCATTTCCAAGCCCATCGGTGTCCCCTACTGACCGTGGGCAGGGCGGGGAATTTTGCGGTGATAAATCTCAACGCTGACCCAGCTGGGAAAAGTCATTCGGATCTGATCCCGTTGTATAGATGGTGAAAGGATATACTTACAATTGCTCCTGGAGTGATAACAAAAACATATTTTTTTAAGTCCCGATGGGACTTTAAGCCGCGGTCCAATGAACGCTGGATGGCCTTGACTGGAGATTTCCATCTGTCTTCTAAGTCCAGTGGATCTCCTTTCTATCTCAGAGCATTTAGGATCTTTGTGATCCGCCATTTAGTTCATTGTATGCAGAAAAATGCGTTTCCGAAGTAGAACAATTCAAATTAATTTTTCCGCCATAATAAAAAACAAACTACTAATGAAGCATCTGCTTCAACATAAGTCTGACAGGAGCCTTTCAGTATAATACGCAGCAGAGAAGATCTTGGAAGAATGCGAGACCTCAGCAGGCAAACAACACAAACGTCCATGCCTTAGCTGCGGCTCGAACCCAGGTCCTTCTGATCAGCAGCCTAGGTTGGGTTGTTTTACCTCTGAGCGGCACTTTTTTGCACACCATGGGCTAAATGGCCAGGTCACATGGACCCCGAAGGCTCAGAGAAGGTTGGGGGAGGGGACCCACTGGCTGTTGGGAGACAGATGGTAGCCTACCGTCAAGGACAACTAGCATGTTCTTTTACGTGCACAGGGTATGGCTCTCCCTCACACGGGGTCACGGCTTAACGTCCCATCCGACGGACGGCGGCCTTTCCAAGCCCATCGGTGTCCCCTACTGACCGTGAGCAGGGCGGGGAATTTTGCGGAGATAAATCTCAACGCTGACCCAGCTGGGACTCGAACCTGTGAACTGCAGATTACGAGCCTGGCGCGCTACCGATTGAGCCACCCCCGCCCCAATCAGCAGCCTAGCATGCATACTACATTTGCATAGTAGAACCAAAACAGTTTATCAGAAAATAATAATGAGTTTCCTGTAGGATATTCAGATGCAGCGTCATGATCCCCGAATCCTTTGATATTCTATCAAAAAAAATTTGAATAGGTATTGGAGTAAAAAAATCAAATGGCACTCGATAAAAGAATCTTACTAGTACTTGATAAAAGAATCTCAAAGTTGTCCTCAATAAAAGAATTTCGATTGATTCTTCAATCGCACAACTTCGATGGGTACTTAATTCGAGAGTATTTCGAATAATTCAATTTGATAAGTAGTTGAAGATTCCCAATAGGTTTTCGATTTCTGAATCAAGTTGACACTAAAATAAATAATGGAATTTGATAGTCGATCAAAGAATCTCGATTGATATCTGATTGCAAACTTTCAGCAGATACATTCGCTCAATCGGTATTTGGCAAAAGAATCCCGAGGAGCAGGGTGATTCAAAAATCCTAATTTTTTTCCCTTCGAATAATTCCAATTTAATAATCGATTCAAGATACCCTATTGGTTTTCGAGAATCTCAATATATACTGAATGGAATAATCCAGTTTTGATACTAGGGTTGGGTTGGGTTATTTTACCTTTGAATGGCACTTTTTTGCACACCATGGGCTAAATGGCCAGGTCACATGGACCCCGAAGGCTCAAAGAAGGTTGGGGGAGGGGACCCACTGGAACAACTGTTGGGAGACAGATGGTAGCCTCCCGTCAAGGCCATCCAGCGTGTTCTTTAACGTGCACAGGGTATGTCTCTCCCGCACACGGGACCACGGTTTAACGTCCCGTCCGACGGACGGCGGCCTTTCCAAGCCCATCGGTGTTCCCTACTGACCGTGGGCAGGGCGGGGAATGTTTTGATAGTAGATTAAAGAATCTGAATTACTATTAAATCAGAAAATTTATTTTTTAAATAATTGACTATTCTCTTATCACAAAACAAATTACAATTGGTGTCTGATCAATAAACTTGAATTGGTCTTTAATCGAAAAATCCAATTTGGTACAGTCGCTCAAAAAAATATCCGAACACTACGGTTGATTACAGAATTCAGAAAAAATATCTGGCATTGATTTTTTAGAAATTAGTGATCTGGCAACCTTCGTGTCACGTGATTACAGAATTCAAGAAAAATATCTGGAGCGTGTACAGCAACTGTACACGCTCCAGTTACTCAGTAACTGCACACGCTCAATATTTCCGTGAGTGAGCCCACACGATCTAGTATCAAAATAATATGACCACCTACAGTCGCTCAAATAAATATCCGAACACTATGGTTGATTACAGAATTCAGAAAAAATATCTGGCAACGATTTTTTTTAGAAATTAGTGATCTACAACCTTAGTGTCACGTGACACAAAGGTTGCCAGACCATTACAATTTTGGATTCTTGTGAATCGACTTTTCATTGTTTTAACAATAATAATATTTCTTTTGTCGATTATGCAAAAATTATTCACGAAGTAACCCAAAAAGCATCTGCTTATCTGCAGAAGAGAAGAATAATATTCGATGGAAATGCTTAAAGTATAAAACAATATCATAGATTACTTATACGTACAGATGTTGAATTTCAGGACAAGTTCTGTTGTAATGGTTCTGTTTTTTTTATGTATTGATTTTAGATACTTGAAGAAGTTCCTAGTTCTAGAAATAATTTCTTTAAATCGTTAAAAACTAAAAGAGGTTAAAAGTCAATGAATTATTCAATCACAAAAATACGATATCTTCTGCGACCTATCCTCGAAGAAAGAAAGTCTCGAGTTCTTTTATTTTTTCATCATCGTTTATCTGTCTCCTTTTCCCACTTCTGACGTCATCGTCTTTGTCATCTCAGTTCGTGAAATATATTCTCGTTTGCAGCCAGCAGGCAACAGCCGAACTCCTGTCGTAGTCCGTGTTGACGTCACGACCCTTGCCAGTAGATGGATGGAGGAAGAGGAAGGAAGAGGGTGGAGGAAGAGCTAGTTCATCATCATCATAACTCAGCCACCACCATCGAAGTGACAATGACTTGGAACTGTTCCTCAGTGGGCGCTGGAGACGGAGGAGAGGCAATAGATCAGCGACCATTACGCCAGCGAGGGAACGATTCTCCTCAACTTCGTCTTCGAAGAGACGATGGCTCAGGGTTGGCTCAGTTGGTAGCGCGCCAGCTCCTAATCTGTAGTTCCCAGTTTCGATTTCAACTGTGACAGAGTTGAGATTTATCTCCGCTCACTTCCCGCTCTGCCCTCGGGGAGAAAAGAAACGCCAATGGGTTTGTAAAGGCCGCCATTCGTCGAAGTGGAGTCTAAGCTGTGGTCCCATATATGGGCTATCCTTACCTTTTGTGCGCGTTGCAGGATAAGCTGGATGGCGTTGAAGGAGAAGTTGGATGGTGTTGAAGGAGAAGCTGGATGGCGTTGAAGGAAAGGCTGGATGGCGTTGAAGGAAAAACTTGATGGCGTTGAAGGCGAAGCTGGATGGCGTTGAAGGAGAAGTTGGATGGCTTTGAAGGAGAAGCTCGATGGCGTTGAAGGAGAATTGGATGGCTTTGAAGGAGAAACTGGATGGTATTGAAGGATAAGCTGTATGGCGTTGAAGGAGAATCTGGATGGCATTGAAGGATAAGCTGGATGGCGTTGAAAGAGAAGCTGGATGGCATTGAAGGAGAAGCTGGATGGCGTTGAAAGAGAAACTGGTTGGCGTTGAAGAAGTTGGATGGCGTTGAAAGAGAAGCTGGATGGCGTTGAAGAAGTTGGATAGCGTTGAAGGAGAAGTTGGATGGCGTTGAAGGAGAAGCTGGATGGCATTGAAGGAGAAGCTGGATGGCGTTGAAGAAGCTGGATGGCATTGAAGGATAAGCTGGATGGCGTTGAAAGAGAAGCTGGATTCCATTGAAGGAGAAGTTGGATGGCTTTGAAGGGGAAGCTGGATGTCATTGAAGGAGAAGCTGGATGGCATTGAAGGAGAAGCTGGATGGCGTTGAAGAAGTTGGATGGCATTGAAGGATAAACTGGATGGCATTGAAGGATAAGCTGGATGGCGTTGAAGGATAAGCTGGATGGCATTGAAGGATAAGCTGGATGGCATTGAAGGATAAGCTGGATGGCGTTGAAAGAGAAGTTGGATGGCTTTGAAGGAGAAACTGCATGGCTTTGAAGGAGAAACTGGATGGCTTTGAAGGAGAAGCTGGATGGCATTGAAGGATAAACTGGATGGCATTGAAGGATAAACTGGATGGCGTTGAAAGAGAAACTGGATGGCTTTGAAGAAGTTGGATGGCATTGAAAGAGAAGCTTGATGACGTTGAAGGAGAAGTTTAATGGCTTTGAAGGAGAAGCTGGATGGCGTTGAAGGAGAAGTTGGATGGCTTTGAAGGAGAAGCTGGATGGCGTTGAAGAAGTTGGATGGCATTGAAGGATAAGCTGGATGGGGTTGAAGGATAAGCTGGATGGCATTGAAGGAGAAGCTGGATGGCACTGAAGGATAAGCTGGATGGCGTTGAAGGATAAGCTGGATGGCACTGAAGGATAAGCTAGATGGCGTTGAAGGAGAAGCTGGATGGCATTGAAGGATAAGCTGGATGGCGTTGAAGGATAAGCTGGATGGCACTGAAGGATAAGCTGGATGGCATTGAAAGAGAAGCTGGAAGGCGTTGAAGAAGTTGGATGACGTTGAAAGAGAAGTTGGATGGCGTTGAAAGAGAAGTTGGGTGGCTTTGAAGGAGAAGCTGGATGGCGTTGAAGGATAAGTTGGATGGCGTTGAAGGAGAAGCTTGATGGCGTTGCAGGGAGGTTTCCATCTGGCTCCTAACGGCTGTTCGGTAGATTCATTTTTTTTATCCAGTGAGGATTAGGATTCTTGTGACCTGGTCGATTGTGACCAAAAAAGTGCTGCTCAGAGGCAAAACAACTAAACTTTATAAATGAAGAGAAAAATTTCGAGATTTTGTTTGTTTTAGAAGCATTCAGATAGTAGACTAACGCAAATGTTTAAGTCCGGCCCCCCGAAAAAACATTTTAAGAGCCTTGGAAAAAGCGACTGTCGCTGAGACATTTATTCTACTGAATGTAAAAAAATAAGCAGTGTTCGAAAGTGAAACAACACAACTTGTTTCATTTTCTGTAGCAAATCATGAGACTGCACACGGGGTCACCCACGGTATCGTCCCGTCAGTTATAGATGGCGGACTTTCTTACCGAGGAAAGGGTGGTATTAAGCGGAAAAAATCTGATCGCAAGCATGGTGGGGATTTGAACATTGAAAATAGAATACAGCTCTTTCATTCTTCATCCTGAAATGAAAATTTCATCATTTTCCCCTGAACATCTAATTCGTTCTTGCACGGTAATTTTCTTTAGCGAATGTAGACAGCATTCTTCCATGCCTGTCTGGGCTGGATTCTTTTTCTGCCTATGTGTGTGAGAGCTTTTGTAGAAGAGTACCTGTCCCTATCTTGTCAGGATGAATAACTTAGGTAGCCTAGTACACAAACTCAGATATTTCAACTATGTACAATATTTATTTACATATTAGCTATATACATACAGTGACTGTCCACCCGGTACAGTCACTGGTGGGGCGGGGGTGGCTCAGTCGGTAGCGCGCCAGGCTCGTAATCTGTAGTTCCCAGGTTCGAGTCCCAGCTGGGTCAGCGTTGAGATTTATCTCCGCAAAATTTCCCCGCCCTGCCCACGGTCAGTAGGGGACACCGATGGGCTTGAAAAGGCCGCCGTCCGTCGGATGGGACGTTAAGCCGTGGCCCCGTGTGCGGGAGAGCCTTACCCTGTGCACGTTAAAGAACATGCTGGATGGCCTTGACGGGAGGCTACCATCTGTCTCCCAACAGCTGTTCCAGTGGGTCCCCTCCCCCAACCTTCTCTGAGCCTTCGGGTTCCTTGTGGCCTGGCCATTTAGCCCATGGTGTACAAAAAAATGCCGCTCAGAGGTAAAACAATCCAATCCAATCCAACAGTCACTGGTCTAATACACACAGGCTATATGAGCCTCAGCGGTAGATACAGAACAAAGCTTATGCTAACTGCAGACAATCGTCTGACCTCCGAACCGTCTCGTAGTCCGCACGCAAGTCATAGTTTGAACCACCGCCGGATGAGGTCACGTGTCCTTCGGGGACGTTAGGGTGTCACGGCCAATAGGTTACAGACACGAATCGCCGTGGCCAGGTCGACTCTTGTCGCCTTTCTTCATCTTGCTCTCAAAACTGGATCTGCCAAAATGGCGATCCTGGCCCTCACTCCTTCTGCCCCCAGCTGCCGAGTCCCTACAGCGAATTACCGATTTTATAGCTGTGCAAGAACGGTCGGGATATGGGAAAAATATATAAGAGAATGAAAGAGTGGGGTGCAAGACTGACACGGAACGACGTTCCGGTATAAAAATTTCCTCTCCTTTTCAGTGGTTTTTAAAGAATAATATATGTTCCTCCCCCCCTCCCTCCTTTCAGGTTTCGAGCATTCTCATAGAGAGTCCAAGATCCCCTTGGAACACCTTCCCATAGATTTGGACCTGTGCAATATCATTATTACGATAAATAGAACCCATCGACAAGAAAAGATTACGATCTCAGAATATTTAGATGACCAACGCCAGGTAAATATTCGTCTTGCTGTACTATTTGTACGACAAAATCACTCTTCGAATCAGTCCTCTTATTGTACTATCTTTTTTTTTCGGAAGAGACGTAAAACAAAAAACGAAAGTAGTCTAACACAAAAATACTCTAACACAAAAACAAAAATACTCTAACGCGAAAACAAAAATACTCTAACGCGAAAAACAACTCTGATACAAAAATACTCTAACACCAAAACAAAAATACTCTTACTCAAAAACAAAAATACTCTAACGCAAAAAAACAACTCTAACACAAAAAGTTAAATGACTAAGAAAAAAACTGAAAAGTTTCTAAGACAAAAAAAGAAAAAAAAAGATTGTAACAGAAAAAAAGTAAAGACTCTAAGACAAAAATCAGTCTAAATAACAATTATAATATTAACGGAACTGAAAGGTTAAAAAACTTATTTCTGAGACAAAAAAAAACTGCTGCAAAATTTGGGAGGTAGTCGTGATAAGGAAATAATGGGGATTGCTTGTATGTAGTAATATAAAATAATTGACTGTATGTGAAAAAGTTAGAAATGTATAGAAAAGTTTTACGTTTTGCCTATAAAGACTTCTCCCCAGCGCTCCAATTTTATTTCTCCAAACCTCAATCTTTTAATATCTGCCAACGAAGCCAATGCACTTGTTGCTAGCAAAGATTTCTTCTTCCAGAAGCGGAAAAAAAGCGCTCAGAAATTCCCACGGCAACCAACATGGGGCCCCCACCCGTTTGAATTTCTTTTGCAGCGGATCGACGAGTTCCACGTGGACCTCTGTAGTGGGAAGCAGACAGCTGCGCGAGCTCTGAACATCGTCATCGCTGCACGAAGCCCTCTTCTATTATCATGAAAACGATATTAATGTTTAATGATAATCCAGAAAATTCGCCTGAGCATGCATTATCGTTGTTCCTTTTTTCGCTAGATGTGGGGATGTACATCATCTATATTCCGATCCCACGAGAGAGCAACGTCATTGCGCCTGCTGTTCAGGTCATCGTTAAGTAGTCCAATAGGAATCCTTAATAGCCTGTTTTCTGTCTGTCGGATTTATGGATTTTTCAGTGATTTCCTCAAATTCCAATGCTGTTGTGTCAACTGATAACACACGTCACTTGTTTACACACGTCACGTTCGTAACTTGAAGAAAGTTCGAAGTTGATGTTTCTTCCTCATTTTCGAACCTCGGGGTAAGAAAAGAAATAAAATCATCATAATATGACCAATGAACAGCAAAGATCGTAAACTAAAAAGAAATCACTTTTAAGAAGGTGATTCACTACAGAATTTGGACTCTTATCTCTTATCAGTACTTTTGTGCACCCTGCTTCACACCGCCCTGCCCACGGTCAGTAGGGGACACCGATGGGCTTGGAAAGGCCGCCGTCCGTCGGATGGGACGTTAAGCCGTGGCCCCGTGTGTGGGAGAGCCATACCCTGGGCACGTTAAAGAACACGCTGGATGGCCTTGACGGGATGCTACCATCTGTCTCCCAACAGCTGTTCCAGTGGGTCCCCTCCCCCAACCTTCTCTGAGCCTTCGGGGTCCATGTGACCTGGCCATTTAGCCCATGGTGTGCAAAAAAGTGCCGCTCAGAAGTAAAACAACAACACAACAACAACCCTGCTTCACACAGAGGTCGGACAAGAGCATGCCCATATAATGCGCCATAGAGAAATTCTAGTAAGGAAGCAGGTCCCGATGGTCAATAGCCAAGCACACTAACCACTCTGCCACGGGATGGGATAAATGACCAGGTCACAAGAATCCCAAGACTTTCAGAGCACGATAGAGAAGGACTGGAGCTGTTAGGATGAAATGAAGCCTGCAGTCTAAGTTATCAGTGTTTTCCTTAACGTGGCCATCCAGCGTGTTCTTAACAGGGTCTTAACATTAAAGAATTAACGCAATTAAATTCTTCGTGTACTGGCAATATATACCATCGGCTAAGATTTTTAGCTACAGGCTCAGAACTAGAAACAATCTAATGGGTATGTGGGGACGAGTGACTGGATTAAATCGAAATGGATTGCAACGCCATCTGGTAATTTTTTTATAAGAAATTGTATTTTCTGAAGAGTACAATGCTGTGTGTTTTTTCTCTGTTTTAGACTTACAACTTCTGTCGCTACGGTTACAGTTGGGACACGAGAGAAGTGGGGGGGGGGGGGCATTGCAACGATTCGTTCTTTTTGAAGAGGGAACAGGCGCATAGAAATTCTCCCAACAACGAGCAGCCATTTTTCCTTCTCTCGCCCCCCCCCCCCCACTCTTCACCAGTCGATGAGGTCTTGTGCTCCTAAAAAACGATAGGGTTTTTATTGATATGGAAAGAACACTATTTCTTAAATTCATTTTGCAACATATGTACAGTCGCTCAAAAAAGTATCCGAACACTATGGCTGATTACAGAATTCAGAAAAAACATCTGGCACCGATTTTTTTTAGAAATTAGTGATCTGGCAACCTTTGTGTCACGTGACACGAAGGTTGCCAGATTTCCCCCTTCGAAAAATATTTAAAACTTTACCAATTGAGAAATTTCGGAATTTTGTAACACTTGCTAAGTCAGCACCAAGACCTTTTGTCTATTGCTATCTGTACAGGAAATAGGAAATGCTGAAACAGGATATCCTGTCTTCGAGTCTCCGTAAAGTCACGAATTCCGTCGATGTGTCCTTTCTGACCGAGGGCAGGGGGAGGATTTACAGGAGGAAATTCTCAACGCTGTCACAGTTGGGACTCGGGACTGGAAACTGCAGATTACGAATCTATTCCTGACTGAGCAAATTCCTGACTTTACTTAATCACATAATGCATTAATGATTTGGTCGGCACATTATCTTCTTTATCAAGGAATGGTCCCGCCAGCGGAAATGCTGACCACCCATCATTTAATCAGTTATGTTCTTGAACACGTCATTCACAGTTAAAACAACCCAACTGGAAAACTCAAGACTAAAATTATCTTCGTCATAGATGCTGGTGATGCTATTTGACTGGTTTGCTTCTCACAATCCATTTCTTCATCTTCTTAGTCCAATTTGACCTCTGACAACAATCTTCTCTTCAGAATTCTTCGAGGATTGCCTTAATTAAATTTAAATGGGATCGACCTTGTTCGTAAGGACCAACTCCTACTTCCGGGCATCGACTACTAACGACTTCGCACGAGTCATCCCGATCTGTTATCGCTCTTTAACAATTGTCTATGTCTCGCCCTTGATAAATGGACTCAATGAGCCCAAAGGTCGCAATTTCTGCTAAACGCATTAGTGGCTTTAAATAGCAGCAAACTTGGATGCGGAGCTTCATTAAAGCATATCTTACCGTCGTCGTCATCATCACAAGACAATCTTCGTGTCTTCCGAATGTTGCGTAATGTTACTTTGACCTTGAAAATGACGAGAAAGCAAGGATGCTTTATGAACAGATGAAATCTCATTTTCTGATTTGATCTGGCCGAATTTTTTGTAGCGTTTTAAGTAATCAGTAGTTCCTAAGTTCGAGTGCCGACTGAGCCAGCGTTGAGATTTACATCCGATAATCCTCCAGCCTGCTCTCGGAGAGAAAGAAGCAAATAAGCGTAGAAACGCTGTCGCCCGTCGAATGGGATGTTAAGCCGTAGTCCCGTATGATATCCGAGAAGGTCGAGTTGTTTATCTCTGAGTAGCATTCATTTTGCACACGATGGGCTAAAGGCCAGGTCACAAGGACCCTAGGGTTGGGTTGTTTTACCTCTGAGCGGCACTTTTTTGCACACCATGGGCTAAATGGCCAGGTCACATGGACCCCGAAGGCTCAGAGAAGGTTGGGGGAGGAGACCCACTGGAACAGCTGTCGGGAGACAGATGGCAACCTCCCGTCCAGGCCATCCAGCGTGTTCTTTAACGTGCACAGGGTATGTTCCTGTGCACGTTAAAGAACACGCTGGATTGCACAGGATAAAGAACATACCCTGTGCACGTTAAAGAACACGCTGGATGGCCTGGACGGGAGGTTGCCATCTGTCTCCCGACAACTGTTCCAGTGGGTCTCCTCCCCCAACCTTCTCTGAGCCTTCGGGGTCCATGTCTCTCCCGCACACGGAGCCACGGCTTAACGTCCCATCCGACGGACGGCGGCCTTTCCAAGCCCATCGGTGTCCCCTACTGACCGCGGCAGGGCGGGGAATTTTGCGGAGATAAATCTCAACGCTGACCCAGCTGGGACTCGAACCTGGGAAATACAGATTACGAGCCTGGCGCGCTACCGACTGAGCCACCCCCGCCCTAAAGACCCTAGGGACTCAAGAAGATTGTAGAAGGAGATCCATTAGACAGCTGTTAGGAAACAGATGAAAGCTTCTCCTTAAGGCATCCGCGCGTTCTTTCGCGTGCACAGGGTGTGGTTCTTCAGCAAACGGGGCCACGGCGTTATTCACGGTTTTATCACAGGCCAGAGCCTCCCGTCAATGCAATCCAGTATCTTCTTTAACGTGCACAGGGTATGGCTCACCTTCAAGGCGTCCACGGCTTAACGTCGCATCCGACGGACGGCATCCTTTCCGAGCCCATCGAGGTCAAATCGACAATTAACATAGAAGATTTCAAACTTGTGCGGCTGACTGATACAACTTCTACTGAATCAAGAAATCAGTAAGGGATGCATTCGATTATTCAACCAGTGTTAACAGAGTTCCCAGAATTGCCAAATACTAGGAGTTGCCGAAACCTTGGCAAGCTGTACCACGTGAATGTTAAATTCTGAACAAGGGTACAAGCAATTATTAAAACCGTAAAAAAAGATACATTGATTTACAAAAAAGTCTTTCAATAGGAAGAAGGAGACGACAAAACTTAGTGAGGAAGTACAGTCGCTCAAAAAAGTATCCGAACATTATGGTTGATTACAAAATTCAGAAAAAATATCTGGCAACGATTTTTTTTTAGAAATTAGTGATCTGGCAACCTTCGTGTTGAAGGTTGCCAGATCACTAATTTCTAAAAAAAAATCGTTGCCAGATATTTTTTCTGAAATCTGTAATCAACCATAATGTTCGGATACTTTTTTGAGCGACTGTACATGAAATTGTTTAATCCTTGATGGCCAGGTCACAAGGATCCGTCCAAAGTTGACTAGAGGTAGGGGATGCAGTGTAGAGCTGTTAGGAGACAGTTGGATTCCTCCCGTCAAGGCCATTCATATTTTCTATAACATGCGTAGTGTCTGGCTCTCCTGCACACTGAGTCACGGTTTGGCGGGCCATCTGATGGACGGCGGCCTTTCCAATCCCCTCGGTAAGAGTACATGGAGTGGTCAAAACCATGGCAAGGGGGTCAGCTAAGTTTCCATATCATCGAGTAGAAGTATCTAGAGTTGAAATATTTGGCAAAAAAGTATAAGTTGCGAAATCATTGACATGTAGCACATTGTTAGCAGACCTTTAGCAGGAAGAGCAATGAGAAAAAAAAAAGTTGAATAATACCGACTCTCAGTGTCTTTTTTTGTGGAGTTCACTCCTAGTTGTGACTCTCGCTCCCATTTCATCAGGTCGCAGACAAACTAATCAAATTTCTTTGTCATCGCCGCATGAGCACACAGCTGAGAGTCAACAAGGCAAAAACGGTGATTCCACCATCCCCTCTCTCGACCGGAATAAATCCTCCTCCGTGCTTGAAACACGTGATCCTTGTTGCGTCTAGGCGGCAGAAATGTGCCAGTGACGTCAGAGAAAGACATTCGCTTTTCCGCTACGCGGCGCTGCTCCGCCTGTTTCTGAAGTCCGTCGCTTCGTCCGTGATGCGCGGGGATTAATTACCTCGATAGGAGCATCTGCGTGCGTCGCTGCAACTGGTGCGCGCACGCGACCATGAACAAAGCGAACCAAAACGCTATTCGCGGCGGCGATGACATCTTCTGGGATGGGCCCTGACTAGCCCTGTTATCACTACAGCGCCCTCTACATTGTTCCACCACGCTGCAAGCATCGATATTTCTTGCAGTTGTAACGGGAGATCAGCAGATTCAATTCAAGTGGAATTTTTGAGAGCACTCTTATCCCACATTTTCATTTTTTGAGGTTCTTCCGATTATTTGGCAAAAAGTTTGAAGAGCTTAGGGTTGAGTTGTTTTACCTCTGAGCTGTACTTTTTTGCACGCAATGGCTAAATGGTCAAGTCACAAAGACCCCGAAGGCTCAGAGAAGGTTGGGGTAAGAAGACCCACTGGAACAGCTGTTAGGAGACAGATGGTAGTCTCCCCATGAAAGAGGCCATTCAGCGTCTTCTTTAACGTGCACAGAATATAACTCTTTCTCACACGGCGCCACGGCATAACGTCCCATCCGACGGATGGCGGTCTTTTACAGGGCGGGGAGTTTTGCGGAGATAAATCTCAACGCTGACCCAGCTGGGACTTGAACCTAAGTAGTAGCATAAATGAGAGTTCTGGGCCAGTAAGAATTTTATGAAAATCTATGGGAAAAGTTATGGGGGATGAGGTAAAAAGTATGTTTCTTGCGGTTTTTTGCGAAAAGATGCGTGAAAATTAGAAAAAACCGGGGTGTTTTTTTAGCATGTGAAAAACTAATTTAAGTTTTTTTTTTGGCAGACGAGAATTAAACTAATTTGTTTAAACTGATTTTCAGAAAAATGAGGTGTGTGTGAAAGAGATGAAAATGATGTGGTTTGTTGAGTTATCATACACTTCACTGGATTACTGGGTTGTAAAAAGCCAGGTAAATCGGAGAATTCGACAAGGAGCTGCTTGAGAGGGGAATAGGGAGTTGCGAAATCATTAGCAAAGGATATGCCAAAATGGACAGGGGTATAATGAGGTTGCAAAATGATGGAGAACGGGTACATCGGGGGCGGGGGTGGCTCAGTCGGTAGCGCGCCAGGCTCGTAATCTGTAGTTCCCAGGTTCGAGTCCCAGCTGGGTCAGCGTTGAGATTTATCTCCGCAAAATTCCCCGCTCTGCCCACGGTCAGTAGGGGACACCGATGGGCTTGGAAAGGCCGCCGTCCGTCGGATGGGACGTTAAGCCGTGGCCCCGTGTGCGGGAAAGCCGTACCCTGTGCACGTTAAAGAACACGCTGGATGGCCTTGACGGGAGGCTACCATCTGTCTCCCAACAGCTGTTCCAGTGGGTCCCCTCCCCCAACCTTCTCTGAGCCTTCGGGGTCCATGTGACCTTGTCATTTAGCCCATGGTGTGCAAAAAAGTGCCGCTCAGAGGTAAAACAACCCAAATCCCCTTTATATACCTCACAACGCGGGTGACGTCGTCCCTTTGATATGCATACAGCGTATTGCGTGTACTCCAGTCTTCGTCAGTGTTTCCATTATTTTGCTAAACCACTGTCTATACGCAATCCCCCCCGATAGGGGACCACCTTGTCGTGGTGGGTAGGCTTCGGGCCCAGCAACCGGTCGAAGACTTTGCTGACCGGATTGGGTCCCCAGTTGGACAGAGGTCGAAGACATTGCTGACCGGTTTAGTGGCCTAGTTGGACGGTGTCAAGACCTCAACATCAGGTACTCCGTGGAGCAGTTCAAGGGCACGGCTGAACGGATTTGGTCCCCTAGTAGGCACGAGCCCTTTTCACAGTCTGGGCCCCACTAAGAGTGTCCACTCCGGGTGCCGAGCAAACTTGGATTTACATATCCTTGTTCATGGCTAACCGGGGAACAGATTAAATTTCAGGTTTCTACCGGTGGTTAGTTTTCCTTCTATAGGACTGCTGCCATGTGAGGTTGGGGATGAGATGCATCTATATGGTGTATTCTTGCCACCGACTCTAGTTAGTCACGGCTTTTCGTTAACTTGGTAGTTCGTTCTATTTTGTTGCGATCTTAAGCAACCACGGCAATTCCCGATTCCGCCTATACGACACTACCAGTTATGAAAAGCCGTGCCTATCTAGAGCCAGGGACAAGAATGCGCCATATAGACGCCCCTCAACCCCGACCTCACATGGCAGCAGTCCTATAGAAGGAAAGCTAACCATCGGAAGAAACCTAACTTTAATCTATTCCCCGGTTAGCCATGAACAAGGATATATAGATCCAAGTTCGCTCGGCATCCGGGGTGGAGACTTTTAGTGAGGCCCAGACTTTTAAGAGGGCTCGACCTACTGGGGCACAAATCTTTTCAGAAGAGTCCTCGAACTGCTCACCCAGAGCACTTGATAGGTGAGGTCTCAAATACCGTCACCGTCCAACCGGCACGTCCAACCGGTCGGCGGCATCCTCGACCTCGGTTGGTCTTGGCTATGTCCAACCGGGGACCCAATCCGGCCGGCACAGCCTTCGACCAGGTTGCTGGGCCCGAAGCCCCCCCCCCCCCCACCACCACCACCACGCCAAGGTGGTCCCCTATCGGGGGGTCGTGAGACGGAACTGGGGATTGCCGTGGTTGGTGAACATCTGGCAACAAATAGTACAATGTCTATACGCAATAAACAGTGACTGCCCACCGGGTCAAGTCATTCGATACACTCAGGTTGCAATGAGTTTCCATGGTCCCACCGCTACGCATACGAAAACGGTTAAAACAAAAGCCTCGGTCAATCCGCCTAACGCTGACGATTGAACTTGAATTGACGATTTGAATTGACGATTTGAACTAAATGTTGGTTGCGATGCGGCATCAAGACGATGCCGCATCGCAACCAACATTTAGTTCAAATGATCTAGAATTCGATAGATCCCCTGGATGGATATGGTTATGGGATTGATTCCGGGGAACTAGTCAATGGGTAAATGTGCCGCGTCAACATTTTTGAACCCAGCTCCGAAGCACGGTGGCTTTACTACACATACCTGTTGGCTTTCTTCACCCAGCCTTCTAAACCGGATCCTTTGCTGGTCTCTCTTGGTAGGCGGAAAGGGTCCTCCTGTCCAAATGGCGCTCTTGGCTCCCTCCTCAGGGTCCTTACTGATTTGTTATACCTTTTGAGGAAAATTTGTACGACTATCGACACTGCTGTACAGTCGCTCAAAAAATATCCGAACACCATGGTTGATTACAGAATACAGAAAAAATATCTGGAAACGATTTTTTTAGAAATTAGTGATCTGGCAACGTTCGTATCACGTGATTACAGAATTCAGGAAAAATATCTGGAGCGTGTACAGCAACTGTACACGCTCCAGTTACCGTTCACAGCAAACTGGAGTTTTTTTTTTTCAAAACTCCAGTTTGCTGTGAACGGTAACTGCACACGCTCAATTTTTCCGTGAGTGAGCCCACACGATCCAGGTCTTTGTGATGTCACACGATGTTGTGAAAATTAACCGCAACCGCTCCAGTTTGTTGTGAACGGTAACTGCACACGCTCCATATTCATTGCATTATGTATTCATACGCATTATATATATTAAAAAATATCCGAACACCACGGTTGATTACAGAATTCAGAAAAAGTATCTGGCAATGATTTTTTTTTTAGAAATTTGTGATCTGGCAACCTTCGTGTACTGTACACAAATCCTATTAAATGTTTGACAAATCCTATAAACGTGTCACTAATCCTATTAAATGTGTCACAAATCCTGTTAAATGTGTCACAAATCCAATTAAATGTTTTACAAATGTTCTTTAAATAATGCACAAATATTGTCAAAAACGAGATTTCGAGAATGTTTGGTTTGAATTTCGATTTCTTGTGACATTTTGCTGCAAAAGGCATATTTTTAAAATTAGAGGATAATGAACAAAAGCTTTAATTGCTTTAACAGCAATGAATAAAGCTCACAGAACCTTAATGTATTCGAATACTTGGATAATTTAGAGTAATTTGATCATTCCCGGAGAAAAAAAAAACGAGAAAAAAAAATGCTTCAATTTAAAAATCAATAATTATATTTTTCGACGTTACTGCATATATCATATTATAAATTATATTCTAGGTATAATATTAATTTATTGCATTAAATATTACGATATTTGGTAACAATGCTGTATTAGTTATTAAAATTCGCACATCCATTTCGATTCAGAAAGTAAAAATAAAGTCTTTTATTGGAAATTGAAAAGACACCGTACATAACTACACACTACAGTTTCTTGTGACTAAGGGCACGTGAGGTGTAAATCCGAAATAACTTTAAAAAGAACGTTTTTTAAAAGAAAGTGGTAGCTTTCCGTCAAGGCAATCCCGTGTATTCTTTAATGTGCACAGGGTATGGCTCTCCCGCACACGGCTCAGTCGGTAGCGCGTCAGGCTCGTAATCTGTAGTACCCAGGTTCGAGTCCCAGCTGGGTCAGCGTTGAGATTTATCTCCGCAAAATTCCCCGCCCTGCCCACGGTCAGTAGGGGACACCGATGGGCTTGGAAAGGCCGCCGTCCGTCGGATGGGACGTTAAGCCGTGGCTCCGTGTGCGGGAGAGCCATACCCTGTGCACGTTAAAGAACACGCTGGATGGCCTTGACGGGAGGCTACCATCTGCCTCCCAACAGCTGTTCCAGTGGGTCCCTCCCCCAACCTTCTCTGAGCCTTCGGGGTCCATGTGACCTGGCGAGTTAGCCCATGGTGTGCAAAAAAGTGCCGCTCAGAGGTAAAACAATCCAAATCCCGCACACGGGTCCATGGCTTAACGTCCCATCCGGCAGACAGCGACCTTGCCAAGCTCATCGGTGTCCCCTACTGACCGTGGGGCAGGATGGAGCGTTTAGCCGCTGTCCCATGTCCAGGGTTCCCAAGTTCAAGTCTCTGTCGGGACACCGGCAGGGACTTGAACCTGGGAACTGCAGATTACGAGCCTGGCACGCACGTTCCGCCTTCCAGTTATGGAAGCTGAAATATTTTACAACAGTAATACATCGTATGAATTTATCTCAGAAATTAATTAAAACTCAAATAGTAAAGTATTGTTTCAAATCATTTAATAAAATAAATAAACATTTCAGAAGTTTGCTTAAAGATTATTTCGGTATTGGACAATTATGAACGATTTTTATAAAACAAGATAATTTATTTTTAAATATGCCAGCTCCCTTAACTCTTTAAAATACTAAATGAATGCTGTTGAAAGTGAGATTTAAATAAATTTGATTACGATCTTTAATTTACTTCAGTCATATTTTTCTACTAAATACCTACTTTAGAAGTTAGAGAGCTTCGAATTTTATAATATTTTGGTGGAGCAGTTTAATTTATTTTGGAAGCTTCTGAGCATCGACCCTGTGGGGCGGAGTGGCTCAGTCGGTAGCGCGCCAGGCTCGTAATCTGTAGTTCCCAGGTTCGAGTCCCAGCTGGGTCAGCGTTGAGATTTATCTCCGCAAAATTCCCCGCCCTGCCCGCGATCAGTAGGGGACACCGATGGGCTTGGAAAGACCGCCGTCCGTCGGATGGGACGTTAAGCCGTGGCCCTGGGTTCGGGAGAGCCATACCCTGTGCACGTTAAAGAACACGCTGGATGGCCTTGACGGGAGGCAACCATCTGTCTCCCAACAGCTGTTCCAGTGGGTCCCCTCCCCCAACCTTCTCTGAGCCTTTGGGGTCCTTGTGACCTGGCCATTTAGCCCATGGTGTGCAAAAAAGTGCCGCTCAGAGGTAAAACATCCCAACCCAAGCATCGACCCTGGCAGTTATCAAGTCTTCTCCACCGTTGCCATAAGGAGAGGAATTTTTTTCTGGCTTCCAAAAAACCAAAGGACGTGGAAAAAGGATTTGACAAAAGATCCAGCCCAATGATTATTGTCTTCGCGATCTCGCGAGCCAGTAATCTTCATAAGCGTCTGTCCATAGCTTCACAGCTTTATTTCAATTAGGGATTGTTTCCTGCAGGATTAAGTCAGATTGACCATTGGACCTTAGACACGACAACCTGGAAGACAATAAAGATCGGAGGAAGTTGAGCTCCGGATTGAATGAAGAGATGGCAACATTCTGAAGGAAAAGAAAGATGGCTTTGTTTTATGAGCAGAGAGAGAACTTAAACTGACGGTGACTCAGTAATCACTTTACGATGTTGCTTGTAACATTAAGTTTTGTTTCTTTTCCTTACTATGCGATTGGGTTGGGTTGTTTTACCTCTGAGCGGCACTTTTTTGCACACCATGGGCTAAATGGCCAGGTCACATGGACCCCGAAGGCTCAGAGAAAGTTGGGGGAGGGGACCCACTGGAACAGCTGTTGGGAGATAGATGGTAGCCTCCCGTCAAGGCCATCCAGCGTGTTCTTTAACGTGCACAGGGTATGGCTCTCCCGCACACGGGGCCACGGCTCAACGTCCCATCCGACGGACGGCGGCCTTTCCAAGCCCATCGGTGTCCCCTACTGACCGTGGGCAGGGCGGGGAATTTTTGTGGAGATAAATCTCAACGCTGACCCAGCTGGGACTCGAACCTGGGAACTAGAGATTACGAGTCTGGCGCGCTACCGACTGAGCCACCCCCGCCCCGACTATGCGATTGACAGAAAGTACATTTTTTCAAGTATGCCAGTTTGAAATCATGATCCAGGCGACCCTATTAAGCCTTTCATTCAGAGGGAATTTTAAACAGTTCGGAAAGTTACACTTTAAATTGTTTTTAGCTCTGAGCGATATTTTTTGTGCACAATGGCTAAATGGCCTCTTCCTAGTAATCCTAGGATAGAGTTCGTTTAGTTGGTAGACCATTGGGCTCATAATCTGCAGTTCTCAGGTTCGAGTCCCAACTTTGCAAGACTAAGATTAATCTTCGCTAAGCCATTCCTGTCGCCGATTGGTTAGCACAGCTGCTGAACAAAGGGACTTGGGTTCGAACCCCGGGTAAGGCATGGATGTTTGTGTTGTTTTTCTGCTGCGGTCTCGCCATCCTCACAGACCTACTATGGTGCATAAACTAACAGGCTCCTGTCAGATCTCTGTGGCAAGCAGCTGCTTGAGGAGTAAATTATTCATATTTTTATTTAAGCCTCATGCTGCCTTCGATGACAAAGAGGACACCCACGGGTGTGGAAGGCGGCCATCCTCCGAATGATACGTTAAGCCGTGGTACTGTGCACTAGAGAGCCATACGGGTACATGTTAAAGAACACTGTGGATGGCCTTAATTGAAAATTGTTGTTAATTGGAAAAATAATTTACTGTTTAATTGGAAAAATGGTTGGAGAAATGGAACCCACTGAACAGCTGACATGATCCCTTATGACCTGGTCATTTAACCCATTGTGTGCAAAAACTTGCCGTTTAGAGGAAAATAATCCAAATCTCGTGCACGTGAGAGAAGAGTTTAGTATTCCATCCAAAGGCAAAGCTCCCCGCCCTGCCCACGGTCAGTAGGGGACACCGATGGGTTTGGAAAGGACGCCGTCCGTCGGATGGGACGTAAAACTGTGGTACCGTGCGAGGGAGAGCCATACCCTGTGAGCGTTAAAAAACAGGCTGGATGGCTTTGACGGGTGACTACCATCTGTCTCCCAACAGCTGTTTCAGTGGGTACCCTTCCCCAACCTTCTCTGAGCCTTCAGGGTCCATGTGACCTGGCCATTTAGACCACGGTGCGCAAAAAAGTGCCACTCAGAGGTAAAACAATCCAACCCATCCAAAGGACGGCAGACTTTCTGAGATCAAAAGTGTCCCCTTTATCAACGAGGGCAGCGTGGAAAGAAATTCTGAGGTGACTGTCGTTTTGAATACTACGGGGGTCATTCATAAAACGGAAAATAATTCTAATTTATCGTAGTGAATTTTTTTGTTTCAATAATTGCATAACTACAATTTTTTGCACCCACCCTTAGTTTTGCTATAATGCAGTTTCAAAAGCATTAGTAACTCATTTGACTCTATGAATCAAGAATTCAGAGAGCGAAATTATGCTCAGTGGTTAGCGTGTTTCGCTATGGATCAAAGCTATCGGGTTCGAGCCCTAGATGTGTTTAATCAGGGTCAGATCTAGGGGGAGGGGAAAGAGGGTATGCCCCCCCCTTTCAGAATGCTAGAAAGGGCAATAGAGGCAAAAAAATTATTAAACTTGTTTATATTACATGCATTTTTGAAAAATTTTTTAAGACCTGTGAAACGGAGGGAAAAATGCTATACTACATTGAAAATCGAGTCTTTTGCGTCCCCCTCCCTCCTACATTTAGTCTGCTCGATGTATGTACAGTCGCTCAAAAAAGTATCCGAACCCTATGGTTGATTACAGAATTCAGAGAAAATGTCTGGCAGTGATTTTTTTAGAAATTAGTGATCTGGCAACCTTCGTGTCACGTGACACGAAGTTGCCAGATCACTAATTTCTAGCAAACTGGAGAAATTAGTGATCCTGGTGAAATTAGTGATTGCCAGATCACTAATTTCACAGCAAACTGGAGCGTCTGCAGTAACTGCACACGCTCCAGTTTGCTGTGAACGGTAACTGGAGCGTGTACAGTTGCTGTACACACTCCAGATATTTTTCCTGAATTCTGTAATCACGTGACACGAAGGTTGCCAGATCACTAATTTCTAAAAAAAATCGTTGCCAGATATTTTTCTGTATTCTGTAATCAACCATAGTGTTCGGATACTTTTTTGAGCGACTGTAGGTGGTCATATTATTTTGATACTAGATCGTGTGGGATCACTCACGGAAATATTGAGCGTGTGCAGTTACCGTTCACAGCAAACTGGAGCGTGTGCAGTAACTGCACACGCTCCAGTTTGCTGTGAACGGTAACTGGAGGGTGTACAGTTGCTGTACACGTTCCATATATTTTTCCTGAATTCTGTAATCACGTGACACGAAGGTTGCCAGATCACTAATTTCTAAAAAAATCGTTGCCAGATATTTTTTCTGAATTCTGTAAAGCAACCATGGTGTTCGGATACTTTTTTGAGCGACTGTACATTTCCGTAGAGTTAAACGTTGTGAATCACAGCCATGCTAAAAACATTGAAAACTTCCCCTCAAGTAGCTGCTTGCTACAATATGAGCTTTTTATGTTAGCGCAACTAACTGTAAATTAAAAAACTACATCAAGTGTAAATCTAGAATTTAAGCGATATTCGTTCGGTATTTAAAGAGTGACCCAACCTTAAATATTCCAACATCCACACAATATAGCATCAAATCTTATCATTCACGCCAATTTATTTCAAAAGCTAAACAAAACAAAAGTAATTGTTACATGAAACCACTTTCTAAAATAATTCTACATTTAGCAGTTTGTCTAATAATTTTCCCAATTCTTCCAAATTTTCACGATATTTTTTAAGGAGGGAATATAACTGCTGTTAAATATTTCATCAGCCACAACCCTTTATTAAATACTGAAAGGATAATGCTGAAATTCAAAATTTAAATAACCCTGTTTTAAATCTTTAATGCATCTTCAGTCGCATTCCCACGAAAAACTCATTATTCAAGATATTGAGATCTAATTAAGCTTTCTACTCTCGTAACAAGAGAATTCTCTGTTTTTTATTTAGCCACTTTATAATCAACCAGGACACTACATAATAATCATAAAAAATACGGGATAGGTTCTAAGCAACTTTTAAATGTCAACAGGTGACAGGTTCTAGACAACTTTTAAGTGTCAACAGGTTCTAAGCAACTCTTTAAACGTCAGCAGGTGACAGGTTCTAAGAAACTTTTAAATGTCAACAGGTGACAGGTTCTAAGCAACCTTTAAATGTCAGCAGGTGACAGGTTCTAAGAAACTTTTAAATATCAACAGGTGACAGGTTCTAAGAAACTTTTAAATGTCAACAGGTGACAGGTTCTAAGCAACCTTTAAATGTCAGCAGGTGACAGGTTCTAAGAAACTTTTAAATATCAACAGGTTACAGGTTCTAAGAAACTTTTTAAGTGTCAACAGGTTCTATGCAACTTTTTAAGTGTCAGTAGGTTCTAAGCAACTTTTAACTGTCAACAGGTGACAGGTTCTAAGAAACTTTTAAATGTCAACAGGTTACAGGTTCTAAGCAACTTTTTAAGTGTCAACAGGTTACAGGTTCTAAGAAGCTTTTAAATGTCAACAGGTGACAGGTTCTAATCAACTTTTAAATGTCAACAGGTGACATATTCTAAGCAACCTTCAAATGTCAACAGGTTACAGGTTCTAAGAAGCTTTTAAATGTCAGCAGGTGACAGGTTCTAAGAAACTTTTAAATGTCAACAGGTGACAGGTTCTAAGCAACCTTTAAATGTCAACAGGTGACAGGTTCTATGAAACTTTTTAAGTGTCAACAGGTTCTATGCAACTTTTTAAGTGTCAGTAGGTTCTAAGCAACTTTTAAATGTCAACAGGTGACAGGTTCTAAGCAACTTTTAAATGTCAACAGGTTACAGGTTCTAAGCAACTTTTTAAGTGTCAGCAGGTTACAGGTTCTAAGAAGCTTTTAAATGTCAACAGGTGACAGGTTCTAAGAAACTTTTAAATGTCAACAGGTGACAGTTTCTAAGAAGCTTTTAAATGTCAACAGGTGACATATTCTAAGTAACCTTTAAATGTCAACAGGTTACAGGTTCTAAGAAGCTTTTAAATGTCAACAGGTTACAAGTTCTAAGAAGCTTTTAAATGTCAACAGGTGACATATGCTAAGCAACCTTTAAATGTCAACAGGTTACAGGTTCTAAGAAGCTTTTAAATGTAAAACAGGTGACAGGTTCTAAGAAACTTTTAAATGTCAACAGGTTACAGGTTCTAAGAAGCTTTTAAATGTCAACAGGTGACATATTCTAAACAACCTGTAAATGTCAACAGGTTACAGGTTCTAAGAAGCTTTTAAATGTCAACAGGTGACATATTCTAAGCAACCTTTAAATGTCAACAGGTTACAGGTTCTAAGAAGCTTTTAAATGTCAACAGGTGACAGGTTCTAAGCAACTTTTAAATGTCAACAAGTGACATATTCTAAGCAACCTTTAAATGTCAACAGGTTACAGGTTCTAAGAAGCTTTTAAATGTCAGCAGGTGACATGTTCTAAGAAACTTTTAAATGGCAACAGGTGACAGGTTCTAAGAAAATTTTAAATGTCAACAGGTGACATATTCTAAGCAACTTTTAAATGTCAACAGGTTACAGGTTCTAAGCAACTTTTAAATGTCAACAGGTGACATATTCTAAGCAACCTTTAAATGTCAACAGGTGACAGGTTCTAAGAAGCTTTTAAATGTCAACAGGTGACATATTGCAAGCAACCTTTAAATGTCAACAGGTTACAAGTTCTAAGAAACTTTTAAATGTCAACAGGTTACAGGTTCTAAGAAGCTTTTAAATGTCAACAGGTGACATATTCTAAGCAACCTTTAAATGTCAACATGTTACAGGTTCTAAGAAGCTTTTAAATGTCAGCAGGTGACAGGTTCTAAGAAACTTTTAAATGTCAACAGGTTACAGGTTCTAAGAAGCTCTTAAATGTCAACAGGTGACATATTCTAAGCAACCTTTAAATGTCAACAGTTACAGGTTCTAAGAAGCTTTTAAATGTCAACAGGTGACAGGTTTTAGAAACTTTTAAATGACAACAGGTGACATATTCTAAGCAACCTTTAAATGTCAATAGGTTACAGGTTCTAAGAAGCTTTTAAATGTCAACAGCTGACAGGTTCTAAGCAACTTTTAAATGTAAACAGGTGACATATTCTAAGCAACCTTTAAATATCAATAGGTTACAGGTTCTAAGAAGCTTTTAAATGTCAACAGGTGACAGGTTCTAAGCAACCTTTAAATGTCAGCAGGTGACAGGTTCTAAGAAACTTTTAAATGTCAACAGGTGACATATTCTAAGCAACCTTTAAATGTCAACAGGTTACAGGTTCTAAGAAGCTTTTAAATGTCAGCAGGTGACAGGTTCTAAGAAACTTTTAAATGTCAACAGGTGACAGGTTCTATGAAACGTTTTAAGTGTCAACAGGTTCTATGCAACTTTTTAAGTGTCAATAGGTTCTAAGCAACTTTTAAATGTCAACAGGTGACAGGTTCTAAGCAACTTTTAAATGTCAACAGGTTACAGGTTCTAAGCAACTATTTAAGTGTCAGCAGGTTACAGGTTCTAAGAAGCTTTTAAATGTCAACAGGTGACAGGTTCTAATCAAGTTTTAAATGTCAACAGGTGACATATTCTAAGCAACCTTCAAATGTCACCAGGTGACAGGTTCTAAGAAACTTTAAATGTCAACAGGTGAAAGGTTCTATGAAACTTTTTAAGTGTCAACAGGCTCTATGCAACTTTTTAAGTGTCAATAGGTTCTAAGCAACTTTTAAATGTCAACAGGTGACAGGTTCTAAGCAACTTTAAATGTCAACAGGTGACATATTCTAAGCAACCTTTAAATGTTAGCAGATGATAGGTTCTAAGAAACTTTTAAATGGCAACAGGTGACAGGTTCCAAGAAACTTTTAAATGTCAACAGGTGACATATTCTAAGCAACCTTTAAATGTCAACAGGTGACATATTCTAAGCAACCTTTAAATGTCAACAGGTGACAGGTTCTAAGAAACTTTAAATGTCAACAGGTGAAAGGTTCTATGAAACTTTTTAAGTGTCAACAGGCTCTATGCAGCTTTTTAAGTGTCAATAGGTTCTAAGCAACTTTTAAATGTCAACAGGTGACAGGTTCTAAGCAACTTTTAAATGTCAACAGGTGACATATTCTAAGCAACCTTTAAATGTCAGCAGATGATAGGTTCTAAGAAACTTTTAAATGGCAGTAGGTGACAGGTTCTAAGAAACTTTTAAATGTCAACAGGTGACATATTCTAAGCAACTTTTAAATGTCAACAGGTTACAGGTTCTAAGCAACTTTTAAATGTCAACAGGTGACATATTCTAAGCAACCTTTAAATGTCAACAGGTGACATGTTCTAAGCAACTTTTAAATGTCAACAGGTGACATATTCTAAGCAACCTTTAAATGTCAACAGGTGACAGGTTCTAAGAAGCTTTTAAATGTCAACAGGTGACATATTCCAAGCAACCTTTAAATGTCAACAGGTTACAGGTTCTAAAAAGCTTTTAAATGTCAACAGGTTACAGGTTCTAAGAAGCTTTTAAATGTCAACAGGTTACAGGTTTTAAGAAGCTTTTAAATGTCAACAGGTGACAAGTTCTAAGAAACTTTTAAATGTCAACAGGTTACAGGTTCTAAGAAGCTTTTAAATGTCAACAGGTTACAGGTTCTAAGAAGCTTTTAAATGTCAACAGGTGACATATTCTAAGCAACCTTTAAATGTCAACAGGTGAAAGGTTCTAAGAAACTTTTAAATGTCAACAGGTTACAGGTTCTAAGAAGCTTTTAAATGTCAACAGGTGACATATTCTAAGCAACCTTTAAATGTCAACAGGTGACAGGTTCTAAGAAACTTTTAAATGTCAACAGGTTACAGGTTCTAAGAAGCTTTTAAATGTCAACAGCTGACAGGTTCTAAGCAACTTTTAAATGTAAACAGGTGACATATTCTAAGCAACCTTTAAATGTCAATAGGTTACAGGTTCTAAAAAGCTTTTAAATGTCAGCAGGTGACAGGTTCTAAGAAACTTTTAAATGTCAACAGGTGACAGGTTCTAAGCAACCTTTAAATGTCGGCAGGTGACAGGTTCTAAGAAACTTTTAAATGTCAACAGGTGACAGGTTCTATGAAACGTTTTAAGTGTCAACAGGTTCTATGCAACTTTTTAAGTGTCAATAGGTTCTAAGCAACTTTTAAATGTCAACAGGTGACAGGTTCTAAGCAACTTTTAAATGTCAACAGGTGACAGGTTCTAAGCAACTTTTAAATGTCAACAGGTGACAGGTTCTAAGCAACTTTTAAATGTCAACGGGTTACAGGTTCTAAGCAACTTTTTAAGTGTCAGCAGGTTACAGGTTCTAAGAAGCTTTTAAATGTCAACAGGTGACAGGTTCTAATCAACTTTTAAATGTCAACAGGTGACATATTCTAAGCAACCTTCAAATGTCAACAGGTGACAGGTTCTATGAAACGTTTTAAGTGTCAACAGGTTCTAAGCAACTTTTAAATGTCAACAGGTGACATGTTCTAAGCAACTTTTTAAGTGTCAGCAGGTTACAGGTTCTAAGAAGCTTTTAAATGTCAACAGGTGACAGGTTCTAAGCAACTTTTAAATGTCAACAGGTGACAGGTTCTAAGCAACTTTTTAAGTGTCAGCAGGTTAGGTTCTAAGAAACTTTTAAATGGCAACAGGTGACAGGCTCTAAGCAACTTTTAAATGGCAACAGGTAACAGGCTCTAAGCAACTTTTAAATGTCAACAGGTGATAGGTTTAAGCAACGTTTAAATATCAACAGGTGACACCTGCCTCTCCTGGACCACAGAGCAGAGGTCAGGGACGGTCCTAGTCCGAATGACTCCCATGGCGAGAAACTATTCTGTCTAGCCATCTTTCAGCTGCTATCGATTTATCTTTTAAATGCGTTTTTCTTGCAAAATTTACATGGATGCTTGTGATCTGATGCATTTGTATTCTAGAATGTAGGAATTTGCACTTATTCATGCACATATCAACAAATGAAAGTGAACGCGGCACAGCAGGTCTAATCTAATTAACGAATACTACTGAGCGAGGGCTTCGTTCCCTTGGGAGATCTTTCATTGGAGCGGTAAGTAAGAATACAGTAAGCTGAAAATAAAGTTTAAAAAAAAAACTCAGAGTGGCTCTTCAATAATAGTAATGACAACAATAACATTTGTTTCATTGAATTGAACAATAGTTTTTCTACCGAACAAAACTTAACAAAAATTTAAATTTTTGAATAATTGAAAATTTGAAATGCAAAAAAATTAAAAAAATTACATGAGCATTTAATTTTAGAATTTAATGGAATGAGAGGGACACTTAATTTTGTGCCCGGGGACCTATTATACTGCAGTACTTGGGATCCTTATGACCGCTCTCAGTGTTCCTTTCTCCCGCTTCAGTTTACCCCTTCCGGTGTTCCTTTCTCCCGCTTCAGTTTACCCCTTCCGGTGTTCCTTTCTCCCGCTTCAGTTTACCCCTTCCGGTGTTTCTTCTCCCGCTTCAGTTTACCCCTTCCGCTGTTCCTTTCTCCCGCTTCAGTTTACCCCTTCCGCTGTTCCTTTCTCCCGCTTCAGTTTACCCCTTCGGCTGTTCCTTTCTCCCACTTCAGTTTACCCCTTCGGCTGTTCCTTTCTCCCGCTTCAGTTTACCCCTTCTGGTGTTCCTTTCTCCCGCTTCAGTTTACTCCTTCTGCTGTTCCTTTCTCCCGCTTCAGTTTACCCCTTCCGCTGTTCCTTTCTCCTGCTTCAGTTTACCCCTTCCGCTGTTCCTTTCTCCCGCTTCAGTTTACCCCTTCCGCTGTTCCTTTCTCCCGCTTCAGTTTACCCCTTCCGGTGTTCCTTTCTCCCGCTTCAGTTTACTCCTTCCGCTGTTCCTTTCTCCCGCTTCAGTTTACCCCTTCCACTGTTCCTTTCTCCCGCTTCAGTTTACCCCTTCCGCTGTTCCTTTCTCCCGCTTCAGTTTACCCCTTCGGCTGTTCCTTTCTCCCGCTTCAGTTTACCCCTTCCGGTGTTCCTTTCTCCCGCTTCAGTTTACCCCTTCCGGTGTTCCTTTCTATCGCTTCAGTTTACCCCTTCCGCTGTTCCTTTCTCCCGCTTCAGTTTACCCCTTCCGCTGTTCCTTTCTCCCGCTTCAGTTTATCCCTTCCGCTGCTCCTTTCTCCCACTTCAGTTTACCCCTTCCGGTGTTCCTTTCTCCCGCTTCAGTTTACCCCTTCGGCTGTTCCTTTCTCCCGCTTCAGTTTACCCCTTCTGGTGTTCCTTTCCCCTGCTTCAGTTTACTCCTTCTGCTGTTCCTTTCTCCCGCTTCAGTTTACCCCTTCCGCTGTTCCTTTCTCCCGCTTCAGTTTACCCCTTCCGCTGTTCCTTTCTCCCGCTTCAGTTTACCCCTTCCGCTGTTCCTTTCTCCCGCTTCAGTTTACCCCTTACGCTGTTCCTTTCTCCCGCTTCAGTTTATCCCTTCCGCTGCTCCTTTCTCCCACTTCAGTTTACCCCTTCCGGTGTTCCTTTCTCCCACTTCAGTTTACCCCTTCCGCTGTTCCTTTCTCCCGCTTCAGTTTACCCCTTCCGCTGTTCCTTTCTCCCGCTTCAGTTTACCCCTTCCGCTGTTCCTTTCTCCCGCTTCAGTTTACCCCTTCCGCTGTTCCTTTCTCCCGCTTCAGTTTACCCCTTCCGCTGTTCCTTTCTCCCGCTTCAGTTTACCCCTTCCGCTGTTCCTTTCTCCCGCTTCAGTTTACCCCTTCCGCTGTTCCTTTCTCCCGCTTCAGTTTACCCCTTCCGCTGTTCCTTTCTCCCGCTTCAGTTTACCCCTTCCGCTGTTCCTTTCTCCCGCTTCAGTTTACCCCTTCCGCTGTTCCTTTCTCCCGCTTCAGTTTACCCCTTCCGCTGTTCCTTTCTCCCGCTTCAGTTTACCCCTTCCGCTGTTCCTTTCTCCCGCTTCAGTTTACCCCTTCCGCTGTTCCTTTCTCCCGCTTCAGTTTACCCCTTCCGCTGTTCCTTTCTCCCGCTTCAGTTTACCCCTTCCGCTGTTCCTTTCTCCCGCTTCAGTTTACCCCTTCCGCTGTTCCTTTCTCCCGCTTCAGTTTACCCCTTCGGCTGTTCCTTTCTCCCGCTTCAGTTTACCCCTTCCGGTGTTCCTTTCTGCCGCTTCAGTTTACCCCTTCCGGTGTTCCTTTCTATCGCTTCTGTTTACCCCTTCCGCTGTTCCTTTCTCCCGCTTCAGTTTACCCCTTCCACTGTTCCTTTCTCCCGCTTCAGTTTACCCCTTCGGCTGTTCCTTTCTCCCGCTTCAGTTTACCCCTTCCGCTGTTCCTTTCTCCCGCTCCAGTTTACCCTTTACGCTGTTCCTTTCTCCCGCTTCAGTTTATCCCTTCCGCTGCTCCTTTCTCCCACTTCAGTTTACCCCTTCCGGTGTTCCTTTCTCCGCTTCAGTTTACCCCTTCTGGTGTTCCTTTCTCCTGCTTCAGTTTACCCCTTCGGCTGTTCCTTTCTCCCGCATCAGTTTACCCCTTCCGGTGTTCCTTTCTCCCGGAGAGCAAAGTGGGCGTCAGAACAGAAATTTCATCGCATCAGAGTTGAATCCGAATGCGGGAACATTCACTGACTCAGATACAGAGAGAGAAAAAAACAGTTTAATTTTCCTCGTGCCAGTTTTTCTCTCTTAGCCTCTGTGATTAGACCGCTGCTCTGACTTACACCAAAGGATTCATTTTAATAGCGCCATTTAAACTTTATACTGACCTCAGGCATTCCAGTGGGGGAGAGGAGGGGAAGGAAATTTCTTCCTCCCCATACTTGCGGATGTCGTATCTACAATGCTACAGCAACATAAACCACACTTCAACTTCTAAAGAGAAATTTAATTAAAAACATTCCAAAGCATCTGAAATGATGTTCTGGAGAGAATTTCGAAAGAAAGTTGTTTTCTTGCAAGTATTAACCTCGGTTGCCAGTTCCTATTTCCAGGAATGCAGACCCACTGCACGTGAGAATGCCTCAACCCTAAAAGAAATGCGCAGCAAGCATCGGTTGGCTGACAAGTTTCGCTGTTATGTTATCTGAAAACTGTCCGGTGTGGGGAGAGCCTTATCGCTGGCCATGGTTGAATAGAAACCGGGTAGATTAGTGTCGGCTTAGTGTAAAGGTTCGAGGGAGGTGGGAAGGCTATATAATGAAGGATGGGAGTGTGTGTGTGTGGGGGAGGGGGAGTGCCGAGACAAATGTTGTCTAGTGTTGAGGGGTTGGATGTGATAGATTTTCTGTTACGGAGGGTGCAAATGTTAAGGGTGGGAAAAAATTTGTTGCTCATTTGGTGATGATAGACAAGAAAATTTTCAAAACGAAAGGAAACATTTTTGTTCAGCAGCATTTACGTCATTCTGGCTTAAAAGACTGAGAATTTGTTCTTATTCTTTTATTCTTACTCTCAAGACTTCATTCAGTGCTTTCCAATTTTTTTTCGTTCTTTCTTTTGCATTGAGATTTTTCTCCTCTAACCCCCTCGGTCTGCCTTCGGTGAGAAAGGTGGAACATTAGGTTGTGTCCAGAGAGCCGAGGTCGAAGGGGGGGGAGGACCTCCCTCTGGGTTCGGTTCGACTCTGGTGGGGTTTTCAGTGAAGACAATGTCACAATGATATCCTTATCGAGAGACTTCCATTTGTCTCCCAACAACACCTGAGAAGTTTTCTTTCCTTACTCAGCTGTGAGTACTTGGGGTCCTTATAACCTGGCAATTTAGTCCCTTGTAAAAATTAGTCGCTCAGAAAAGTTTGAGTTTTGTGAAAATTAGTTCCTCAAGAAATTATCAATAAATTAGTTTTATTATTTTTTTATTTTTGTTATATTTTATTTATTCAATAGATTAGTTTTATGATATAAATTATCAATAAATAGTTTTATGGGAAAAATGAGTTTGCCCATTCGTGGGACTTGATCCCACGTCTCCCCCCCCCCCACCTGAAAATCCGGTCGTCTCATACGAAATGTCCAACTTGTCTACCTACTTTGAAATTCAAAACTGTTGTCTCTGTGTAATTTTATTTCAGCCCTACAGTATATGCCCGACACTAAAAATGGATTTAAAAAAAATTATAAAATTTTATTCCGTTTAGAATATTATTTTAACCATTCCTGTTCAGAGGAATAGTTTAGTAATTGGGAAACCCTGCTCATGTCTTATTCTCAGACTTCCCCGAAACACTAAATTCTCGGAACACCACCCCCACTACGAATCTAAAAACTGGGACCCTCCGTGAAACTAAATCGTAGATAAGTGTTTGCAGAGAGTCACCCTATGCACGTGAAATAACACGCTGGATGGTCTTGACGAGAGGCATCCAGCTGTCCATTAGGTTCCCTTCTACTACATAGCAGTTGAGCTGTTCCAGTGGGTCCCCTCCCCCAACCTTCTCTGAGTCTTCGGGGTCCATGTGACCTAGCCATTTAGCCCATGGTGTGCAAAAAAAGTGCCGCTCAGAGGTAAAACAACCCAACTTCTTCTACATAGCTGTTGAGATTATTCTGACAACGTCATTTAGCCTATTTGCATAATCATTCGAGCAATTTCGTCGAAATGCGTCGAGCTTTTAATAGCCTGAAATTTGCTCTACACTTAAAGGGTTGGGTTGTTTTACCTCTGAGCGGCACTTTTTTGCACACCATGGGCTAAATGGAGAGGTCACATGGACCCCGAAGGCTCAGAGAAGGTTGGGGGAGGGGACCCACTGGAACAGCTGTTGGGAGACAGATGGTAGCCTCCCGTCAAGGCCATCCAGCGTGTTCTTTAACGTGCACAGGGTATGGCTCTCCCGCACACGGTGCCACGGCTTAACTTCCTATCCGACGGACGGCGGCATTTCCAAGCCCATCGGTGTCCCCTACTGACAGTGGGCATGGCGGGGAAATTTGCGGAGATAAATCTCAACGCTGACCCAGCTGGGACTCGAACCTGGGAACTACAGATTACGAGCCTGGCGCGCTACCGACTGAGCCACCCCCGCCCCTACACTACACTTAAAGGAATTGTATAGTATGTTTGAAAGTAATTAGGATGAAAAAAGTTAATTCATGCGTGGAAAGGAAATATGAAAGAGTGCTATTCGAAGGGTTTGCATTGTATAGATATTAGTGTTGTCTAACTCGTACTTTGATACTTAATAAGAATCTCTACCAGGTAATGTATGATTTCATTATGGTAAGTTGCCATTAATGTATTATGAATTTTATACATGTTTTTGTAGATCTTTTTCTAAAAGCTTCGTCTTCTGTGTTATTCATTTTCATTTATTGTTCAATTGTAAAATTGTGCTGCAATATTATTTCATGTTGGGAGAGAATAATCTGCGTCAATCAGATTCACAAGAGATAAATATTTCCATTTCTCATCAAACGTAGGATCGATTTTCATCTTGTGCATTGTTTCTGACCTTGAAGCTTTCCTTTACACTCCACACTGACGGAGGCGGGGGTGGCTCAGTCAGTAGCGCGCCAGGCTCGTAATCTGCAGTTCCCAGGTTCGAGTCCTAGCTAGGTCAGCGTTGAGATTTATCTCCGCAAAATTTGCCGCCCTGCCCACGATCAGTAGGGGACACTGATGGGCTTGGAAAGGCCGCGATCCGTCGGATGGGACATTAAGCCGTGGCCCCGTGTGCGGGAGAGCCATACCCTGTGCACGTTAAAGAACACGCTGGATGGCTTGACGGGAGGCTACCATCTGTCTCCCAACAGCTGTTCCAGTGGGTCCTCTCCCCCAACCTTCTCTGAGCCTTCGGGGTACTTGTGACCTGGCCATTTAGCCCATGGTGTGCAAAAAAGTGCCGCTCAGAGGTAAAACAACTCAACCCAACCCTTTCATTTTTCTGTTCCGTGCCTTTCCTCTTCTGCACTCGTGTTGCCAAAGAGGCCTCTCTATGCTCTCCCTTTCTAGTAAAAAGACAGCACACACAGAATTAGCTGATGCGACCAACTGGCTTCTGAAGAAACACCAGTGAGCCAATATAAAACCTCCACGAACTCTATCTTTCTGACCCCAAGCGATGCCCAAGTGACCAACGTGAGAGCACTTGAGATCGCTCCTTTGTCTATTAAACTTGTAACTCTGACCCCTTCAGCTGTTGATCTCGTCTTCTCGTCCTGATGCACGAGAGGTCTCGATCTCCTGCTGTCTACCTGAGGAAGCACGTGCCACTCTGGAGAGTGGAGGCAACTTCAGATAATCCTGGCTTTCAACCATCCCTGGATCAGGTAAATGGAAAAGAGGAAACTACAAACGCATTGCCTTCTAAGCTGAGAGCTTTTGGTGAAACGGAGCATGAAAGGCACGATTCGTATTAGGATTCTTTTCATCCCTTGTGGCCTTAGGATAACCAGCTAATGAACAGTTTCTCATTTTGATCCCTGTTCTCTTTTAACTGCAGATTAATCTTCATGCCCCACTGCACAGAATTTGCCATTGTGCCTTGTTATTGGCTATATCAACGGTATAAATTCCCTTACGAAATAATAAAGTTGTTGATCTGGTGAGTATCCAAAATGCAGTATTTTTTCATGTATGTAATCCCTTGAGTCCAGGGAAGAACTGGGTGGTGCAAACCCCTTACATGGAAGTATTAAGTCACAGAAGGAACCTTATTGTGGCTACAGGCTAGCCCCTCAGCGAAATGCTGACAGTGTACCCGTGGTTTACACAACTCCATTTGCCCTCTTTTTCCTATTACTTGCCCTAAAGTCTGTCCTCTCCACCACTTCCTGGAGTTGGTCACAACAGCAATGACGTGTAGATAATTTTGTCACGTTGTTTCTTCCCTTCACTAACTGATAATGATTGTACAGTCACTCAAAAAAGTATCCGAACAATATGGTTGACTACTGAATTCAGAAAAAATATCTGGCACCGATTTTTTTAGAAATTAGTGATCTGGCAACCTTCGTGTCACGTGACACGAAGGTTCGCAGATTCTTAAGACAAGAAGGTTCGCAGATTCAGAAGCAACCTTCGTGTCACGTGACACGAAGGTTGCCAGATCACTAATTTCTAAAAAAATTGGTGCCAGATATTTTTTCTGAATTCGGTAGTCAACCATAGTGTTCGGATACTTTTTTGAGCGACTGTACCGGTTAACAAAGAGTTTCGCAAGAAATTTTGTGAATGAAATTTTGTGAATTGTGAATCAATACTCATTCTGGGGCGGGGGTGGCTCAGTCGGTAGCGCGCCAGGCTCGTAATCTGTAGTTCCCAGGTTCGAGTCCCAGCTGGGTCAGCGTTGAGATTTATCTCCGCAAAATTCCCCGCCCTGCCCACGGTCAGTAGGGGACACCGATGGGCTTGGAAAGGCCGCCGTCCGTCGGATGGGACGTTAATCAGTGGCCCCGTGTGCGGGAGAGCCATATCATGTGCACGTTAAAGGACACGCTGGATGGCCTTGACGGGAGGCTACCATCTGTCTCCCAACAGCTGTTCCAGTGGGTCCCCTCCCCCAACCTTCTCTGAGCCTTCGGGGTCCATGTGACCTCTCCATTTAGCCCGTGGTGTGCAAAAAAGTGCCGCTCAGAGGTAAAACAACCCAACCCAATACTCATTCTAGTTCTGCACAAACAGAACAATGAAATTCAATGTTCCATTTCCATTGTGTGATAAATTGCCATAATTTCGACAAATTTTCTACACCCTAATTTTCCACTTGTAGGCACTGCCAAGGATAAATTTATCCTCTAATTCAGGTGTGTCCAACCTTTTGACTTCCCTAGGCCACACTGAGTGAAGATTTGACTTCCCTGGGCCACATTGAGTAAAGATGAATTGTTTTGGGTCGCACATAAAATATATAATATAGTTAATGTATATGAATAATAAAACTTCATTTATTTTCTTATGTTTTTTATTATAAAATTAAAAAAAGGGCAACATAAAACTAGTGGAATATCAAAAACTCGCTGAAAATCATATAATCATGTTGAAAGTTTATTTCGTAAACGCGTAAACTTTACGATTTTGTGGGCCGCATTACTAGCTGTCCAGAGCCGCGGGTTGGACACGCCTGCTCTAATTTATCCACTAACTTTTAACCTGAGGATAAAAGGTGTGACTTCGTACTTAATACGTTGGGAGTGTTCTCTCGGAGGTACTACTACCGACATCCGTCATCACGTGATGACCAGAGCGTTTTGTGGTTCTTTCTGCGGGACTGAGGAGGTGACGAAGTCGTAGGGGTTCTTTAATTCCTTAGGAGGGTCAGCAGTTTGGATCAGGTTCGTTTGTGCCTCGTAGAATTCTGCAACCCTTACGTCAAGTGGAGGCTTTGATGGTATGAAGTTGCTCTCTGCTACTACGTCCCTTCATTGCCATTCGGATCCAGCATGCAACAATCGGCATCCACCCCTCTTAAAACGTGCCACTAATTTAGGTCTCGCGGCTCTCAGCTTCGACATCTCAAAGTCTGACTACATTCCTCTCTTCCTATCTGGCTAACTTCTGATTCTCTGAACTACTGAAATTGTGGATCCCTTTCCTTTGTCTGCCTCCTACTTTATACTGCAATAACCACCCCGTTTGATGAATATGGTCGGCACGTTTGCTGGAGGAACTTTCCCATGTTCCCATGGCTGGGTCATCCACACGGATTTTGGTGGGGGCATCGGATGTCGGCAAACTCGTTTAATATCCAGCGAGATAGGTGAGCCAACATTCTAAAACGAGCTTGATTTACATACGTCCAGTAGTATTTCGACGCTCAGAGTCGGACATTGTGAAATCTTCTCTGATCGTTTGCTAGTGGTGTCAAGAAAGTAGGATTTACTGCTGTCGCTCGGTGCTTCATGTTGGTGGGGGACTTTAGTGTGCTGGTGGTCGGATCCTGTGTTGTTCACCCTTGGTGCTGCTGGTCAGTTTGGGTTGGGTTGTTTTACCTCTGAGCGGCACTTTTTTGCACACCATGGGCTAAATGGCCAGGTCACAAGGACCCCGAAGGCTCAGAGAAGGTTGGGGGAGGGGACCCACTGGAACAGCTTTTGGGAGACAGATGGTAGCCGCCCGTCAAGGCCATCCTGCGTGTTCTTTAACGTGCACAGGGTATGACTCTCCCGCACACGGGGCCACGGCTTAATGTCCCATCCGACGGACGGCGGTCTTTCCAATCCCATCGGTGTCCCCTACTGACCGTGGGCAGGGTGGGGAATTTTGCGGAGATAAATCTCAACGCTAACCCAGCTGGGACTCGAACTTGGGAACTACATATTACGAGCCTGGGGCGCTACCGACTGAGCCACCCGCCCCTGCTGGTCAGTTTGAGTGGGATCTCAACGTTGTTTAGAGCATGTGTGGGATGGTCAGATCTGCATTCCTTGAGGAATTCTCATGAGAAGCTGAGGATGCGATGGCATCCTGAGCTTCTCATGAGGTGAAAAAAAAAGATACTTTTGGGAAGAATTTTGAGTTGGTTTAATTACGTTCATTAGGTGAATAGAATAATTGAAGCGTAACATAGGGGATGTCGTTGGGCTTGGAAAGGCAGCCATCCATGAGATGGGACATTAAGATGTGTCTCCCTGGGCAGGGGAGCCATAACTTGTGCACACTAAAGAACACGCTGGATGACCTTGAAGACAAACTTCCATTGTCTCCTGGGGCGGGGTGGCTCAGTCGGTAGCGCGCCAGGCTCGTAATCTGTAGTTCCCAGGTTCGAGTCCCAGCTGGGTCAGCGTTGAGATTTATCTCCGCAAAATTCCCCGCCTTGCCCACGGTCAGTAGGCGACACCGATGGGCTTGGAAAGGCCGCCGTCTGTCGGATGGGACGTTAAGCCGTGGCCCCGTGTGCGGGAGAGCCATACCCTTGTGCACGATAAAGAACACGCTGGATGGCCTTGACGGGAGGCTACCATCTGTCTCCCAACAGTTGTTCCACTGGGTCCCCTCCTCCAACCTTCTCTGAGCCTTCGGGGTCCATGTGACCTGGCCATTTAGCCCATGGTGTGCAAAAAAGTGCCGCTCAGAGGTAAAACAACCCAAATCCATTGTCTCCTAAAACTTGTCCAGTTGGGTAAATTTCCTGACACAACCTTCTCTGTGCCTTTATGTTTCTTGTGACCCGGCCCTTTAACCCATTGTGGGAAAAAAAAGTGTCGCTCAGAGGTAAAACAACGGAACAGTCAATAGCTAGCCAATAGTCATGAAGTTCGAGCCATATTGCTGTCTAACGACGGAACAGGCCACACTAATGAGTTTGAGATTTCGGCCTGTTTTATGCAGCAATTAAGTGCTATCATGCGCCAAACAAAATTTAAAAATAAATTATATTATTAGAATTTTTTAATGATTTTTATTTAAATAATTTCCACATCTAATTTACTCTAATTGTATGCAATGATCAAAAACGTATTTAAACTCCACTGGCGAGTTGTAACAATTCTTGTGTGTTAAAGACTTGTAGACAAATTTCTGCATTGCTTCCAGGAAGTGTGTTGTTCAACGTACAAAATACATTGTCTCTTAAGATCGGAGGGAACCACTACTGGTGACGACCATTTAACGAGTTCCCTTTTGTGAAATGAATTCTGGTAAGAAAAGAAATCTGCTGTCGAACCTGGAGACCTTAGTCACGAAAGGCCTACTTCATAAATCTGAAAGGTCCGTAGGCACGCTCCTTTCGGAATTGAAGGAGGTGGGAGGTTTGGAGAGGGAGGGGGGGGGGATGAGGGCCTATCTTTCATCGTCTCTTTCATCGCCCTCGAAATCTCTCTCATCTCGCTTTACATGCATGCATAAACACCCAATTCCTCTTCGCCCTAATCGGAAATAATTTGCATAATGGTAGATATCTAACTCAATGCATCTTTGGACGTTAATGAACGCTTCTCTATACTCTCCACCTCCCTCCCCCCCACATACCCTCCTTTCTCTCATTTGCATCCATTAATTCAGAATAGGTGGCAGCACCACTAGAAGACCAAACATTTCTTCTTCTAAAAAAACATACTCCAGCGAAGCTTGATGTGTTTGGTCGTTTACAATTCGGGTAAAATGTTGCACAAATGCCTGGAGGGAACAGAAATCTCTCCACGTATTCGCCGAAATGGTTCCCATAGCAACCGGCATTGGCGATGTGATGGAGAAGATGTTCTTTTTCATTCGGAGCGTGGGTGGATGCAACTTCTACAGAGAGAAAACTTTGCAAGTCATAATATTGCGTCATTGATTGAAATCAACCTCTTCTATTTATTTTTGTTTCTCCAATTCATGGAAATTGAGCGAGAATTTTCTCGTGACGCAAGTTGTTAAATCGGGATGAGTCTACCGATGCAAATTATGTACAGGTACTGGCCAGAAAAAGGTAAACATCTCCACGTTAGGTTAATAGGAAGTCAGATTTAAGGTTCTGTAATTCCTTAAACATTGTTTTGTAGAAATGTTATTGATGACAAAGATATCAATCAAATATATACTAGGGGGACGGGGGTGGCTCAGTCGGTAGCGCGCCAGGCCCGTAATCTGTACTTCCCAGGTTCGAGTCCCAGCTGATCCAGCTTAACCCAGTTCCCAGTTGAGATTTATCTCCGCAAAATTCCCTGCCCTGCCCACGGTCAGTAGGGGACACCGATGGGTTTGGAAATGCCACCGTCCGTCGGATGGGACGTTAAGCCGTGGCCCCGGGCGCGGGAGAGCCATACCCTGTGCAAGTTGAAGAACACGCTGGATGGCCTTGACGAGAGACTACCATCTGTCTCCCAACAGCTATTCCAGTGGGTCCCCTCCCCCAACCTGCCCACGGTCAGTAGGGGACACCGATGGGCTTGGAAATGCCGCCGTCCGTCGGATGGGACGTTAAGCCGTGGCCCCGGGCGCGGGAGAGTAATACCCTGTGCACGTTGAAGAACACGCTGGATGGCCTTGACGGGAGGCTACCATCTGTCTCCCAACAGCTATTCCAGTGGGTCCCCTCCCCCAACCTTCTTTGAGCCTTCGGGGTCCATGTTACCTGGCCATTTAGCCCATGGTGTGCAAATAAGTGCCGCTCAGAGGTAAAACAACCCAACCCAAATATATCCGTACTGAGATTTTCAAATCTGTTGTTCAACATGTAGAGTGTTATGAAAGTCTGAATGTTAGAAAGAGCAATGTTAGTCAAAAGAATTATGGGATGAGATGTCAGGAGTTACGTCCATTTTCTTACATCTATAATAATAATAAAAGACTTTGTGTTTGTGTGTGTGTTTGTCTTTCTGTCTGTTTAAATCATAGCGGAATTGTGGCAGACGCTTGAAAATCGGACATCGGGTTTTTATCGGTAGACTCATCCCGTTTATTATAGAGTTAGATATTTAATAATAATAATTTTGGTTGTCATCCAAGTTACGATGGACAATTTCAAATCGAAATTACAAAAGGGAGGCTTGCTAGAAGCAAAACTATTTACCGTGCTATTTTTAGGGGAAAAGGTAATAACTGTCAGATTTATTGTTACCATTTTCTGAAGCTGAAACGTAAAAATTTTCCATTTTCCTTTTCCATTTGCTCACATTAAGTACAGTCGCTCAAAAAAATATCCGAACACCATGGTTGATTGCAAAATTCAGAAAAAATATCTGGCATTGTTTTTTTAGAAATTAGTCATCTGGCAACCTTCGCATCACGTGACACGAAGGTTGCCAGATCACTAATTTCTAAAAAAATCAATGCCAGATATTTTTTCTGAATTTTTGCAATCAACCATGGTGTTCGGATACTTTTTTGACCGACTGTAGGTGGTCATATTATTTTGATACTAGATCGTGTGGGCTCACTCACGGAAATATTGAGCGTGTGCAGTTACCGTTCACAGCAAACTAGAGCGTGTGCAGTAACTGCACACGCTCCAGTTTGCTGTGAACGGTAACTGGAGCGTGTACAGTTGCTGTACACGCTCCAGATATTTTTCCTGAATTCTGTAATCACGTGACACGAAGGTTGCCAGATCACTAATTTCTAAAAAAAATCTTTGCCAGATATTTTTTTTGAATTCTCTCATCAACCATAGTGTTCGGATACTTTTTTGAGCGACTGTACCATTTGAAAAGTAATTCGGGAAATATTTAATTCGTTTCTCAGCTAAAGATAAGACGTAAAAGATTAAGTTAATTTACTGTCTTTTTTTTGGTGATTCTAATGAAATGTTCAGCGGTATTTAACGATTTTCCATGAATCATTTAGCGGTATTTTGTCTTTCCGTGTTGACAACACTGCATTTATCATTTTTCCTTATATAATGTATAGAGCAACACCAATAACAATTTGAATAATACTAATTATAGTGAAACAGATCAGGAAAATAAGAATTGGTCATTTGACCATAACAGTATAAACAAAGCTATTTCTGAAACGAATTGGAATTTAGAAAATTATGGAGACAACCCAATGGATGAATTAAACCTATATAAAGTATTTAAAGACATTTATGATGGAATTTTAGGAAAAAATAGAATATATATGAGGAGAGTTGGAAAGGTAAAAAGAAATCATAGCAAAAACTGGATAACACCGAACTTGATAGAATTAATTAAAGAAAGAAATAAAGCTTGGATTAAATTTAAAAACAATGATAAAAGTGATGCTTATAAAAATAACTCTAAAAAATTAAGAAATATGGTTAATATTCAGATTAGAAATAAGAAACAACTTTATTATAGAAACAAACTTATAATGAAAAAAAATGATATGAAGGCTACCTGGCAATTAATATATGAAATATTAGAAGGAAAACAGAAAAAATCATCGGACGATTTAATAATTGACAATACGGCCAAAAAGAAATTATCTGTGGAAGAAATAGCAAACAATAACAATGACATTTATAATACATTAATTTTACAGATAAGAAATACAAATCACCAAGACGATATAAATTATGTTCCAACCATGATACAAAGAGTTTTGAAATCTATCTATATAAATGATATCACTGAAAAACAAACTGATGAAATAATTACTTCATTAGACACCAATAAATCAACTGGTTACGATAATGTTTGCATTAAACATATAAAATTTAATAAAGAGGCACTACTAAATATTATATCAAAAATTATAAATCAGATTATATTTACTGGGAACATACCTACTGAACTCAAAACAGGTATTTTAAGACCTATTTTTAAAGGTGGTATTAAGAAGGATTTTTCTAACTATCGACCAATAACAATTCTGCCTATTTTTTCGAAAATAATGGAAAAATATATTTATAATACTGTTTTTAACTTTTTACTTAAACACAACATAATTAATGAAAATCAATTTGGCTTTCAAAAAGAAAAAAACACAATTCAACTAATCTCCAAAATTGCAAATAATATTAATAAATCACTGAATAATAGAGAAAAAATTGTAACTATGTTCTTAGATTAAAAGAAAGCCTTCGATACAATAGATCATAGCATTTTACTAAATAAATTGGAAAATTACGGTATTCGCGGTATATTGTTAGATTGGTTTAGAAATTATTTATCAGACAGATACACAATTACTAAAATAAAAAACTGCTACAGCAGAAAAGTAATTACACGATATGGAATTCCCCAAGGCTCAATTTTAGGTCCTTTATTGTTCCTAGTATACATAAATGATTTGTTCAATACAAAATTAAATAGTGCTATTTATCTATATGCTGACGACATTGTTTTAATAAACAGTCAGAAATGTTTAAATGATAGAATTTCAGAGGTTCAAACAGATTACAATAATATTATTAGATGGTTAAATCATAACAAAATCTATTTAAATGAGAAAAAAATAAAATTGACAATTATTCATTCACCAGGATTTCAAATTCATCAAAACCTCTTTATCAAAACTCATAAAATAAATTGCAGAAAAAAGGATGCATCAAATTATGAACCATTATGTAGTTGCCCACTTGTTGAGCAAGTAAATAAAATAAATTACTTAGGAATCATTTTTGATGAATATTTTAGGTGGAATGCTCATATATCCCACATATGTGAAAGCTTGAGAATATCGGCGATAAAAATTCAAAAATTGAAATACGTATTAAATATGGAAACCTATGTAATATTTTATAAAGCAATATGCGAATCTATTTTAAATTATGGAATGATTGTACATGGAACAACTAACTTAACTAAAATAAATAAAATAGAAAAACTGCAGTCTATAATAGCTAAAAATATTATTCCGTTTCATTTGCAAAAAATTTATAAAACTTCCACCGATAGAATAAAATTTTTAAACCTTTTATCCTACAGCAATTTATATAAATATAATGTAATAATTAAAAACTTTTTTGACGAAACTTACAAACTAAAAATTCAACATAATAAAAATACAAGACTTCAAAACCAAGGTTATTACAAATTGCCAAATTTTCGAAATAATTACGGGAAACATACCTCCGAATATCAAGTACCACTTATATTTAATGCTATTCCAAAAGAATTACTAAATATAGATTCTTTTAGAAGACTTAAAATGGAATTAAAAAATTATTTGGTATTTTCTAGTTAGCTGTTTTTTATGTGTTGTGTTTTGTGGATTTATTTGCTGTACACCATTTTTGTGGCTGAATGATCTATGTTTAATATAATTTATTCATTTTCCTGCAGATAAGCTATTTAGCTTTGCGGGTCAAATTATAAATGTATTTGTATTCTTTACTCTTATGAATAAAAATTATATTCTTTAAAAAAAAAGAAGAAATTTGCTTGTGTGTTTGTGTGTTTATCCGTCCAATTATGCATTCGGCCCCCAGAACAGCTAGAGACACCAAACTTTGCATAAACGTTCCTTTCACCAAGGACAAGAGTATAGGCTGTGTGTGAACTCTCTGGGGTCAACCAAAACTAGGGCGGGTTCGAATTTCTCGAAATCACTAGAGATTTAACATTAACCGTTAAAAATTCCAGTTTCATAGACTTACGTTGGGTTGTTTTACCTCTGAGCGCACTTTTTTGCACATCATGGGCTAAATGGCCAGGTCACAAGGACCCCGAAGGCTCAGAGAAGGTTGGGGCAGGGGACCCACTGGAACAGTTGTTGGGAGACAGATGGTAGCCTCCCGTCAAAGCCATCCAGCGTGTTCTTTAACGTGCACAGGGTATGGCTCTCCCGTACACGGGGCCACGGCTTAACGTCCCATCCGACGGACGGCGGCCTTTCCAAGCCCATCGGTGTCCCCTACTGACCGTGGGCAGGGCGGGGAATTTTTGCGGAGATAAATCTCAACGCTGACCCAGTGGGACTCGAACCTGGGAACTACAGATTACGAGCCCGGCGCGCTACCGACTGAGCCACCCCCGCCCCCAAATCACTAGAGATTTAACATTAACGGTTAAAAAATCCAGTTGCATAGACTTACGTATAAGCTAACTAAGCTACAGCTTAGGGCCTCACGATTATGAGGGGGCCTCAAAAATTTAAGTTTGAAATTCACTGTCTCGAATTTTTCTTTTATATTCAAATTAATCTATTGTGTATTGTTCATGCCAGTTTTACAGAGACATTATTGTATACCAATGCTAGTATAATATTTTCATCTCATCAATTTCATATTTAGTTTTTAATGTTCCCTTCAGACAGAACAATAAATATATAATTTATTTCGACTTTTGAAATTTTGGGGGCTCTTAAACCTGTCATAGCTTAGAATCTCAGAAGGTCAAAACTTTAGAGAGTTTCAGACCCTGCAATGCTGGGAAAATTTGCTAGGTACAACATATATATAGAGAATAAAACCCAACCTACCCCCCCCCCCCCCCTACTGTGTACGTAAAAACGTCTCAGCAGTAAAAACAACCAAACCCTATTTTTTTTAATCTTGGAGGGTAGGGTTATTTGCCTGTTTTACCTCTGAGCGGCACTTGTTTTGCACACAACCGCTAAATGGCCAGGTTACAAGGACCCCTAAGGCTCAGAGAAAGTTGGGGGAAGGAGCCCCACTGGAATAGTTGGTAATCCCCCCATCAAGGCTATCCAGCGTGTTCTTTAACGTGCACAAGGCATGATTATCCCGCACACGGACCACGGCTTAACGTTCCATCCGATAGCCGACGGCCTTTCCAAACCCATCGGTGTTCCCTACTGAATATTCTTAAATTTTAAATTCCAAAACGCAAGATGAATCCCCCTTAACGAAAAAAAGAAATCCTAATACCCCTACTCTAAATGAATTAGTCTTCTTCCAAAAGGGTTAATGCAGCGTTGCCAAAGATCTTGATAATAATCGATTTCGTTCGCCACGAAACGACGCTAAAGGCGAAGAGTTATTTGCCTGGCAGAGTTCCAAGTTTGTGTAAATAGTCCACATTTATTTCAAAGCCGAGTAAGCGAAATTGTACGAAACATTATCACAGAAGTTCGCCGAGTGTGTTTATTATTCTGCGTTATAAGTTGTCAGAGCTTATTGGTTTAAATGCGTCATAAATAACAATTTCGAAGTCATATTTTTATTATTACTCGCCATTTAAAACGCTTTGAGAATTTTCTTACGAAAAATGTTAAGACTGGGAGATTAGGCAAAGCGTTAATGCCTTTTTTTGTATATATATCCTTTTAATGAGAGAAATGCTAAAAGCACTTAGGTCTTAAACTGTCTCGAAGTTTCCAAAGCCTTTTTAAAAGTAAAAGTTTAACATTCCCAAATATTCTAATTATTATTCTCTGCGTCGCTCTAAAGAAAAGAATGCTTGAAATATCCCAGGTGTCAATGCTGTCATTCTAGTTGATGAAGAGTTATTAGTTTTTTTTAGAAACTTCTAACGCTAGATGACTGATTTTTTTTTCTTTCCTTCAATAGCGCGCGGATTCTCACTGTTGAATATTTATTACATTTGTTTCTTAAACCTGAATAATAAATTACATCACACGTTTTCGTTCCTTTTTTTCGGAAGAGAGTTTCTCATATGATTATAAATTTCACTTTACTAGCATATCATTAAAAAAAAGTCGTCTTTTTTAAATATGATTTACGCCCTCTTCACGCAAATGCGAGGTTAATTGCTTGAAAATGTTTTATATTTTCCGAAGGGTTAACGCCTGGAGAAAGCATGACTGTCTAGAGTAAGAAGGATTTCTCTCTCTTCCATTTCAATATCAAGAGAAGGAGGATTTCCATCTCCTGCATTTGAGTGTAAAGAGGAGGAAGGATTTCCATCTCTTTCATTTGAATGTCAAGAGGAGGAAGGATTTCCCTCTCTTTCATTTGAATGTAAAGAGAAGTAAGGATTTCCCTCTCTTTCATTTGAATGTCAAAAGTAGGAAAAATTTCCCTCTTTTCCATTTGAATGTCAAGAGGAAGGATTTCCTACTCCTCCACTTGAGTGTGAAGAGGAAGGATTTCCCTCTCTTCCATTTGAATGTCAAGAAGCGAAAGGATTTCCATATCTTCCATTTGAATATCAAGAGGAGGAAGGATTTCCTCTCTTTCATTTGAATGTCAAGAGGAGGAAGGTTTTCCCTCTCTTTCATTTGAATGTCAAGAGGGGGAAGAATTTCCCTCTCTTCCATTTGAATGTGAAGAGGAGGAAGGATTTCCTCTCATTCATTTGATGTGAAGAGGAGGAAGGATTTCCTCTCATTCATTTGATGTCAAGAAGAGAAAGGATTTCCATATCTTCCATTTGAATGTCAAGAGGAGGAAGGATTTCCTCTCTTTCATTTGAATGTCAAGAGGAGGAAGGATTTCCCTCTCTTTCATTTCAATGTCAAGAGGGGGAAGAATTTCCCTCTCTTCCATTTGAATGTGAAGAGGAGGAAGGATTTCCTCTCATTCATTTGATGTGAAGAGGAGGAAGGATTTCCTCTCATTCATTTGATGTCAAGAGGAGGAAGGATTTCCTCTCTTCCATTTGAATGTCAAGAGGAGCAAGGATTTCCTCTCTTTCATTTGAATGTCAAGAGGAGGAAGGATTTCCCTCTCTTTCATTTGAATGTCAAGAGGGGGAAGGATTTCCAACTTTTCCATTTCAATGTCAAGAGGAGGAAAGATTTCCATTTCTTCCATTTGAATGTCAAGAGGAGGAAGTATTTCTATCTCTTCCATTTGAATGTCAAGAGGAGGAAGGATTTCCTCTCTTTCATTTCAATGTCAAGAGGAGGAAGGATTTCCCTCTCTTTCATTTGAATGTCAAGAGGGGGAAGGATTTCCATCACTTCCATTTGAATGTCAAGAGGAGGAAGGATTTTCATCTCTTCCATTTGAATGTCAAGAGGAGAAATGATTTACATCTCTTACATTTGAATGTCAGAGATATTCTCTTTTGGAAGGGAACGGAAGGGGAGGGCTGCAAGTTCAGTTTGGCCTACTGATCTGGGCATCTATGGCCACTTTTTTCTTTTTTTTCAACCCTGCTGAGGAGTGGTCAACTTCACAGGGTCCTGGTGCTGACCATTTATACCTACTAGATTGGACTTGTTTATGGATTTGAGCTTGATTATGGATCCTGGACTTGCTGCACTGGTGGGCCTCTGTTGAGGGAGAGTCTGCCGCTGTGTTTTCTGTTTGCTTCTGGGTTGACAGCTCTAAGTGAACACAGGCATGGGATACCTTATATCAGCTGGTGGATAATCCTAATCACAGGCCATCGCAGGTACCTGAACCTTACTTAGCTAGTTGGGCATCGTCAAGCCTAAACTGGAGTAATGTGTCTCAGGCAGGCCATATGGCTCTTGAAAAAGTCCACTTGAAAAGGTGGTGCCTGAAGTTCCTACCAGCATCGGTGACTTCAGCCTTTAGCGGAGTGGGAACAGGTCTCTGCCCCATGCCTGCGATCAGGGGGCTGTTTGGTATTGTTGGCCCTACCAATCTCAATAAACCTAATTTCTTTAAAAATCCTACTAATCATTTTCTCTCTGCAGGAACGTGGAACGTGAGGACATTACATAGAGATTATTCTCTTGATGTCCTCACACAGGAATTCCAGCGCTATAACCTAGATATTCTAGGCTTGCAAGAGACCAGATAGACAGGTAAAGGTGAGATACTTAAAAATAACTTTAAATTTCTCTTTGCAGGGAGGGAGGATGGAAAGCATCACCAAGGCGTGGTCTGCTGCTCAGCAGATATGCTAGTGATGCTCTTCTAGGATATGAGTGCATTAATGAAAGGTTTCTTACAGCAAAATTTCAGACAAGCATTAAAGACTTGAATGTTATCTGCTGTTATGCCCCCACTGAGGATTCTGATGAGGATGAGAAGGATAGGTTTTACAGACAACTTCAGGATATTTTGAATTCAGTCAAGAAAGGAGATATTACCCTTGTTCTTGGTGACTTCAATGCCAAAGTTGGTACCGACTCTGACCTTTGGGGAGGAGTAATAGGCCCTTTTGGTATTGGTAGCTGCAATGGCAATGGGCAACGTCTCCTACAGGTAAGTAAACTCAATGGTTTCAGAATAACTAACACATATTACAAACACCGCGACATACATAAATACACATGGGTTTCACCTGATGGGCTGCATAGGAATATGATTGATTATATATTAATTAACAGCAAATGGGCTAGTTCTGTTAGAAATACCAGGGCATATAGGGGAGCTGAAATTGGATCTGACCATTACCTTGTTAAAAGTGTCTTGCAACTTAAACTTAAAAAGTGTTGTGCTAGGGTTAAAAAATTTACCTTTAATACTGAAGCTCTGAAAGACCCAGTTATAGCTAAAGCTTACCATGATAGGTTACTCAGTCATTATGACAGTCATGGTTTGCTTACTACTGAAGTTGAGGAAGAATGAGACTGTTTTAAACAAGCTTTTCTTGAAACTAACAGTACTCTTTTAGGAAAAAAAGGAGCAGAGGAGGCAGAATTATCTGAGTGATAAGGCACTTGAGCTTATTTTGGAAAGAAAGAACTGCAGGAATGTTCTTAATCAATACCCTACTAGTCCTAATAGAAAGCATTACAAAGAACTTAATAAACGTGTAAAGGATCAGTTAGCTACTGATAAGAATCTTTGGCTTGATGGCCTGGCTGACAAAGCTGAGGAAGCAGTTAGACAGCACAACAGCAGAGAGGTTTACCAGATAGTTAATGTTTTGTGTGGTAGAAAACGAACAGGTATACAGGGATTGAAGGATAAACAAGGCAAGGTTATAGAAGGTGAGGATTCTGTCATGGCTAGGTGGGCTGAGCATTTCAGTGATGTTCTAAACAATGTGGTTAATTCTACTCCCATTGTTTGCAATGATGATAGATGTATTGTTGGCTTTAATGTTGGCCCTATAACACAATCTGAAGTTAGTTTGGCTATTTCTAAACTTAAACTTCATAAAGCCCCAGGGGTGGATGAAATTACTACGGAAATGCTTAGAGCTGGGAATGTTTCAGTTACCACTTGGATGACTGAAATTTTGAATAACTTTTATGATAAAGGCATGGTTCCTAAAGATTTTACCAGAGCTATTGTTATCCCTATTTTCAAAAAAAGGTGATCGCAGTTCTTGTGATAACTATAGGGGTATTAGCCTACTCTCTGTTCCATGTAAAGTTCTTTCCATGATTGTGCTTAATAGAATTAAGAATCTGGTTGACAGGCAATTGCGTGATGAGCAAGTGAATTCAGAAGTGGTAGGGGATGTGTAGATCAGATATTTTCACTTAGGCAGATTCTTGAGAAATGTTTAGAGTTTCAGAAACCTTTGGTTGCTAGCTTTGTTGATTTCAAAAAGGCTTTCGACTCTGTTGATCGTCATAATTTGTGGTTGATTGTGAGATCATATGGCATACCAGACAAGTTAGTTAACATAATGAAAGCTCTCTATAATAATACTGAGTCATGTGTGAGAGTTGGTAAGTCTTGTAGCAATTGGTTTTAGCATTACTTCTGGTGTTCGATAAGGGTGCATTTTGTCTCCTTTTCTCTTTAGTTTGGTTGTTGATTATGTTATGCGAAATTCACTTCAAGGGAAAGCTTTTGGCCTTAAATGGGCTGGAGATACGAAAATTTCTGATTTAGATTATGCTGATAATTTAGCCCTTTTGGCAAATGATGTTGATTTGATGAACTCTTTCATTCGAGCTGTTGATGAGACTGGTAGTAGAGTAGGTTTGGTTATAAACAGAGAGAAAACTAAAGTGATGAAAATTGGTCAGGCAGGTTGTGATTCAGTTCATCTGAATGGTTGCAGTCTTGAGCAGGTGCCACAGTTTAATTACCTTGGGAGCTACGTAACAGATACTGGTGATGTGCGGCATGAGATTAACAGACGAATAGGGATTGCTGCCGGGACTTTTAAGAATCTATGGAGATTGTGGAGAAATAGGCGTATACATCTAAAGACTAAAATTAGACTGTATAATAGTTTGGTTCTTTCTAGGGTTAGTTATGGTAGTGAAACTTGGACGCTGTGTAAACAAGATAACAGGAAACTAGATGCTTTTGATTCTAGATGCTTACCCAGTATCTTGGGTATTAGGTGGTTTAACTTTGTAACTAATGATGAGGTTAGGCAAAGGAGTTTGCAACCTCCTTTAAGCAGCATATTGTGCAGAGAGAGACTCCGCTGGTTTGGCCATGTTGCCCGTATTGATAATTATAGATTGGCGAATAGGGTTATGAACAGTGTGCCTAGAGGCCTCAGAAGGAGGGGGAGAGACCTAGGATGCGGTAGGCAGACAATGTCAAACATGACCTGGTTAGAATTGGTGTGCAGTGGCCGGATGCAGCTGATGTAGCTCAGGACAGATATGCTTGGAGAATTAAACTGCGCAGTCTGGTTGGACCTCCGTAACCCATGGTTGCTTGATGATGATGATGATGATGATGATGATGATGATGATGATGATGATGATGATGATGATGATGATGATGATTTGAATGTGAAGAGGAGGAAGGATTTCCCTCTATTTCATTTGAATGTCAAGAGGGGGAAGGATTTCCATCTCTTCGATTTGAATGTCAAGAGTAGGAAGGATTTCTCTCTTCCATTTGAATCCCAAAGAGAAGGAAGGATTTCCCTCTCTTCCATTTGAATGTGAGGAGGAGGAAGGATTTATATCTCTTCCATTTGAATGTCAAGAGGAGAAAGGATTTCCATCTCTTCGATTTGAATGTCAAGAGTAGGAAAGATTTCTCTCTTCCATTTGAATCCCAAACAGAAGGAAGAATTTCCCTCTCTTCCATTTGAATGTCAAAAGGAGGAAGGATTTCCCTCTCTTCCATTTGAATGTCAAGAGGAGGAAGGATTTCCCTCTCTTCCATTTGAATGTCAAGAGGAGGAAGGATTTCCTCTATTTCATTTGAATGTCGAGAGGAGGAAGGATTTCCATCTCTTCCATTTGAATGTGAAGAGGAGGAAGGATTTCCTCTCTTTCATTTGAATGTGAAGAGGAGGAAGGATTTCCCTCTCTTCCATTTGAATGTCAAGAGGGGGAAGGATTTCCATCTCCTCCATTTGAATGTCAAGGGAAGGAAAGATTTCCATCTCTTCCATTTGAATGTCAAGAGGAGGAAGGATTTCTATCTCTTCCATTTGAATGTCAAGAGCAGGAAGGATTTCCTCTCTTCCATTTGAATGTGAAGAGGAGGAAGGATTTCCCTCTCTTCCATTTAAATGTCAAAAGGGGGAAGGATTTCCCCCTCTTCCATTTGAATATCAAGAGGAGGAAGGATTTCCCTCTCTTCCATTTGAATGTCAAGAGGAAGAAGGATTTCCATCTCTTTGATTTGAATGTCAAGAGGAGGAAAGATTTCTCTCTTCCATTTGAATGTCAAGAGGAGGAAGGATTTCTCTCTTCCATTTGAGTGTCAAGAAGAGGAAGGATTTCCCTTTCTTTCATTTGAATGTCAAGAGGGGGAAGGATTTCCATCTCTTCCATTTGAATATCAAGTGGAGGAAAGATTTCCATCTCTTCCATTTTAATGCCAAGAGGAGGAAGGATTTCTATCTCTTCCATTTGAATGTCAAGAGGAGGAAGGATTTCCCTCTTCCATTTGAATGTCAATAGCAGGAAAGATTTCCATCTCTTCCATTTGAAGTCTTCACAAATCTTTTGTAGGCAATTAATTAAGTAGAGCAATAACCATGGTTGCGTCGTTTTGCTGTTTATGTTAGTGGCATGGAGATGATGAGAATCTCCAGTTGCGTCCCGAAATCTTCTGATCTATTACCTCTTGAACCCGATAACACCACCCTTAGCTCCTTCTACTGCTTCAGCACACTCGAGTCACGTCACCCATCATGTAAATGCCTTTTCGTACCAGTGACACTGGCGGTTTACTCATAGGCATGCCTAAGGCACCAGAGTAATTAAAAAAAAGAAAACATTTTTTGCACTATCTCAGAATTTTGTGAACATTTTATTTATGAGAAAAAAATAAAATAAGAAATAATATCCTCATCATTAAAAAACATCCGTATTTGAAAGGAAAGCACACCAATAGAGACTACACGTTTCCTGTATGTAGTGCTGACGTCAGTATATCTCTTTTTCTCTAGGGCGGGGGTGGCTCAGTTGGTAGCGCGCCAGGCAGTGATCTGCAGTTCTCTGGTTCGAGTCCCAGCTGGGTCAGCTTTGAGATTTATCTTCGCAAAATTCCCCGCCCTGCCCACGGTCAGTAGGGGACACCGATGGGCTTGGAAAGGCCGCCGTCCGTCGGATGGGACGTTAAGCCGTGGCCACTTGTGCGGGAGAGCCATACTCTGTGCACGTTAAAGAACACGCTGGATGGCCTTGCCGGGAGGCTACCATCTGTCTCCTAACAGCTGTTCCAGTGGGTCCCCTCCCCCAACCTTCTCTGAGCCTTCGGGGTCCATGTGACCTGGCCATTTAGCCCATGGTGTGCAAAAAAGTGCCGCTCAGAGGTAAAATCAACCCAACCCAACTCTTTTTCTGACAGAGCTTGATCATCTGTTATTCCTCAGATTCTTGATTGAATGTTCCCAAATTTCGTACGCTCCCCTAACCTCCCCCTGCCTGATCATTGGCCTGAACCCACCTTGGTTAAAAAATCGAACCCCCAGCTATCAAGGGTCGCGAATTACGACCTCGAATGCCTTTCGGAATCTGAGGGATCTCGCAACAGTGGGTGGCGCTGGCGTCGCCTCCACTATAAATTGTAAATAAAGAAGTTTTGAATGGAGATAGGAGAAAATATTTGTTTCGTTCCAAAGTTTTGGTGGATTAATCATGCAAATATATAATTATCGTATCTTAATTGGTTAGTGGGTGGAAACGCGGACAGGATAGAGAATAAATGTGTTTTTTCAACGGCGTGCTGACATCTAGATAATATACAAATTTTACAAAAACACATACACCGAAGAGCCAAGACATTATGACCAGCGCGCTTTTATGCAAATCGAAGCAACTGCAGTTTAACGACGGCGCGTGTGTAGGTCATGAAACGGTATAAATAACACCTGATACTGAACTCTGTTAATCAGTGTTATTCTTGTTCTCCCGATGGGAAAGGCAGCGGACTTAAGTGAGTTTGACAAAGGCCAAATTGTAATGGACAAACGACTGGGTCAGAGCATTTCCGAGACGGCAGGGCTTGTGGGGTGCTCACGGTTAGCCGTGGTTAGTACCTTCAAAAAGTGGTCCGTGGAGGGAAAAACCACAAACCGTCGCAATGTGTGGGCCGACCACGGTTCATCGATGCTAGAGATGAGCGAAGGCTATCCATATGGTACGAGCGAACAGAAGGGATACTGTGTCGCAACACACATTACATCGAACCCTGCTGAAAATGGGCTGTGTAGCTGCAGGCCGCTTCGAGTGCCCATGCTAACCTCGGTTCACCATCGAAAGCACATACAATGGGCACGCGAGTATCAAAACTGGACCTTGAATGATTGTAAGAAGGTCTGGTTCGATGAATTTCGTTTCCTGTTGCACTATGTGGACAGCCGGGTATGTGTGCGTTGTTTACCTGGGGAAGTGTTGGCACCAGGATGCACCGTGGGATGAAAACAAGCCGGTGGAGGAAGTGTAATGCTTTGGCCAATGTTCTGCTGGGAAACGCTGGGTCCAGTCATTCATGTCTACCACCTACCTAAACATCATTGCAGATCAGGCACATCCTTTCGTGGCAGCGGTATATCTCTCTAGAAGTGCCTTCATTCAGCAGGATAATGCACTATGCCACACTGCCCGGATTGTTCGAGAATGGTGTACGGTACATAAGGAAGATTTCCAGATATTGCCCTGGCCCCCAAATTCCCCAGACATCAATTCAATTGAGCATCTGTGGTTTGTGTTGGAACAGCATATCCGATCTGCGGCGGCTCAACCACGTAACTAAAAAGAGTTAAAGGATCTGCTGGTAATGTGTTGGTACCAGATACCACAAGATACCTTTAGAAATCCTATAGCGTCCATGCCTCGCCCCAGCTGGGTCAGCGTTGAGATTTATCTCCGCAAAATTCCCCGCCCTGCCCACGGTCAGTAGGGGACACCGATGGGCTTGGAAAGGCTGCCGTCCGTCGGATGGGACGTTAAGCCGTGGCCCCGTGTGCGGGAGAGCCATACCCTGTGCACGTTAAAGAACACGCTGGATGGCCTTGACGGGAGGCTACCATCTGTCTCCCAACAGCTGTTCCAGTGGGTCCCCTCCCCCAACCTTCTCTGAGCCTTCGGGGTCCATGTGACCTGGCCATTTAGCCCATGGTGTGCAAAAAAGTGCCGCTCAGAGGTAAAACAACCCAACCCATGCCTCGCCAGGTAAGAGCTGTTTTCCCGGCACGTGGAGGACCAACATCCCATTAGGCAGGTGGTTATAACGTTTTGGCTCTTCCGTGTATTTCTTTCTACATATTTGGGGTCCCTGTAATTTCCTAGATACTTGACTGATTGGTTCCAAATTTCGTACGTTGATTCCTCCTGTGTGACCTCGTGTTCGGTTCAAAAATCGGGTTCATATCCATTGGTAGAAGTGCCATTGGAATGCTTTTATATGCCAATGGTAGGTGGCGCTCGCATCGGCTCAACCTTTGTGAAAGCGTTGAACGGAGGATAAATACATTTCGTATCAAACTTTTGACAGGCTGTAATTATTATATTAATTGCAGGAAATATAATTTTAATTTTTTATTATTTAATTTCTAATACGAAAAATTTTCTAACAATAAGGATGCCAAAGCCCCCTAGTGCTCCAATTGATATAAAAGCACCACTAACTAGTAACATCAGGACATAAGGGAGCCGCCCAGTGTCGATTCAGAGACTTGGAAAATTTCTGATTTAGACAATCTCTCAATTGCAACAGGTAGTGGGGAAAGTACGCAGCCTTTTTCAAAAAATAATTCTTTCTTCTGAGTCAACGTTACTGATTTCTGGAAACAAAAAGTTCTCGAACATATTTAGATACACGATAAATGAACTATTTTTTTACGAAATGAAGAAAGACTTTTTAAACGTTTTCAAACAGAAAAACAAACAAAAATGATGTATTTTTTTTTCAATGCCATGTCATTTTTTCCTTATGTGCCACAAATGAAAAATTTATAGGTGCTTGAAATTGTAAACCTATTTCTGAATATCCTGAAATTCTTTTGATTTCGCGTGTAAAAATGTTTTCAGTTTGCCATGGCGTCATCACATCTCAGTTAAATAATGTAGTAATTATTTTAAAACTGAGCAATGCAGTGTTCAGATTATCCTATGGTTATTACATCCTTAACCAGAAGGATAATATATCGTCTCTGGCGAATATGGGATGTTTGTTTTCGGAGAAAATGAAGTCTTTAATTTTCCAAATTTAGCACCCTTTAACATTAGTTAATTCGTACTAATGGGTGACTGGAAAAATGTAAATAGTAATATATTAATAGCCATATAATATGCTAATTGCATATATTAGGGATTCTCAACGTGGGGTACGCGGGAAAATGTTTGGGGTACGCCGTGAGAGCTCAAAATCCGCTAGATCTAGTAACAAATTTTTATTCCCATTGTTATACAATAACTATAGTTTTATCTATCTATACAAGGGGTACGCCAGTTACATACACATTTCCAGGGGGTACGTGAAGCATAAAAGGTTGAGAACCACTGATATATATATTTTATTTTATTCCCATTGTTATACTATAACTATAGTTTTATCTATCTATAAAAGGGGTACGCCAGTTACATACACATTTCCAGGGGGTACGTGAAGCAAAAAAAAAGGAGGTAACGATAAAGCCGATTAGGATTTTTTAAAAAAAGGAGGTAACGATAAGCCGATTAGGATTAATATGTTTGATACTATCGAGGATTTAACTAAAGATTAATTTTTGCCATTTTTAAATTATAGTTTTTTCTTTCATTTTTAAACAATTATGGGGGTTATTGAACTAATAGATAATGAATTAAATTTGGATGGCCCTGATACTACACAAGAATTAAATCCTAATATTTTTTTACAAGGCAAAGGTAATAACGAATTAGGCATATTCTACATTAATATCAGATCAGTTAAAAAAACTTGGGACCTCTTTACTGTTTATATTGATTCGTTTATCGATTATTTGGATGTTATTATTCTAGTAGAAAGTACAACTAACACTCTGGAAAATTCACTTATTAATTTAGCTGGTTTTGATAAAATCACTATTGATGTTAATATTTCAAGTGGCAGAGGGCTTATAGTTTTCTATAGACATAAGCTGAATGTTTCTGAACTAAACATTTCGATTTCACCCGCGGAAGTAATTCATCTACAGATTGAAATTAATGGCTTTTTATTAAACTTGATCGCTCTATACAGATCACCAAGTACAAAGGTTAAAGAATTTCTATCAAATTTGAAAAATTGGTTCGACTTAAATTTAAAGCTAAATGATATTTTCTTGGTTGGCGATTTTAATATTGATACTGCAAATATAGACAAATATGGTAGCGACCAATACTTGAATCTGTTAGAGTATGGCATGGAACAGAAGGTATCAGGTTTTACTAGAGAAGTCGTTATGCAAACTTTGCAACAATCTCAATTTCATCATGTGGTTCATAAAATTTGAAACTTTGAAGCAGATGTAAGAGTCTATAAAAAAAAAGATTGCTGATCACTATGGAATATTAATTAGAACAAAATAAAATCCTTAATTTCTAGAGATAAAAATCCTACAAATAAGAATAACGCTTACTTAGGTACATATGTCGATGATAAAAAACTTTCCCAAAAACTAGGATTAATAGATTGGAAGGTTATTGGAACTGAGGTTACTAATCCGAAAGACTTGTTAAAATTGATATTAGATAAAATTAACGAAATTAGGAATCAGTGTTATTTCAAAGCATCTAGAGTTAAAAATTTCAAAAGGAAACCGAAAGAATGAATAACTGAAGGGATAATTAAGGCTATTGAAGAAAGAGATCTGTTGTGGGTTAAATATAAGAATAATATGCAAAGTACGATATTATATGATGAATATAAAAAAGTTAGGAACACTGTAAATAGTTTGATAAGGAAACAAAAATGTTTTTATTACAGAAATAAAATCGATTTAAATAAAGAAAACAATAAGAAAATTTGGGAGCTGATAAAAGATATTATTAATGATAAAAAGAAATTATCTGTTGACATGCAAATAAAACGCTATTTTGGTAAAAAATAAAGCGATGGAGTTGATAGTGGATGATTTTAACAGTTACTTTGCAAGTGTTACAGATAATTTAATACTGAAATATACAAAAAATGTAAATATAGCTGTCAATGAGATTATTACACCTTCTAATTCACATTCTATTTTTATACCTGAAGCAAATAGAGATGAGGTAGTACAGATCATTAGCAATTTAAAAACTAGTAATGCAGTGGGCTATGATATGGTGAAAACTTCATATATAAAAAGCAATGCAGATGTCTTTTCTGAGATCCTGCAACGCTTGATTAATTTGAGTTTGAACACTGGCACTGTTCCTAACACACTCAAAACTGCAATTGTGCGTCCTATATTTAAAAAGGGATCACGAAATATATATAGTAATTATAGACCGATCATGATCTTATCAGTTATTGAAAAAGTTTTAGAAAAATATGTATACAAATATGTTAATAATTTTTTAGAAAAATGTAAAATAATTACAGATAGGCAGTACGGGTTTAGGAAGAACAGAGGAACTATTGATTTATTAGAGCATTTCTCACAATACATTAATACAGCACTCAACTCTGGAAAAAAGGTTTGTGCTATATTTATGGATTTGAATAAAGCATTTGACACGGTTAACCATGACATATTGTTAAAAAAGTTATCATTGGTGGGAATTCGAGGTTCACTGAATAAATGGTTCAAAAATTACTTGTCTACTAGGACTATCATCACTAGGATTGAAAATTGTGAGAGTAGAGATCAAATTTTAAATTCAGGTGCACCACAGGGCTCAGTTTTAGGGCCACTTTTATTTGCAATTTATATAAATGATTTAGCAGAAATAAATTTTCAGGGTAATTTGTTTATGTTTGCCGACGATACCGTTCTGCTGAACGCAGGTATGCGGGTAGAAGAAGTAGTTAGATGTGCACAGAACGACTATAATGTAGCAAATTCTTGGTTTCAGAAAAACAAACTCTTCTTAAATGAAGAAAAAACCAAATATATCATCATTCAGAGTAGGCACAAGTTAAATAATTTATGCATTAAAACACATAATTATAACTGTCAATATAAATTAATAATTAACCAAAACGTATGTTCCTGCCCAATTGTGGAAGAGGTTCATAAAATTCAATATTTAGGGATTGACCAAGATTTTAAATGGAAATCGCACATAAAATATACTTGTGATAAACAAAGGTATGCATCTTACAAAGTGTTGAAGTTGAATACACTTATTCCACTGGATGTCATAACAATGATATATAAAGCTCTCTGTGAATCAATCATTAGGTATGGTATCAGTATATAAAAAATAAATCGCCCCCTCAAGCAGCTGCTTGCCACAGAGGTTTGACAGGAGCCTGTCAGTTTATATGCCATAGTAGAAGGTCTGAGAGGATGGCAGGACCTCAGCAGAAAAACGACACATACATCCATGCCTTACCCGGGGCTCGAACCCAGGTCCCTTAGATCAGTAGCCAAGCGCGCTAACCACTCGGCCATATGGATGCACATATAAATCTGTTTTAAATAAAATTAAACGAATACCGAAAAGTACTCTAAATAATATTGTTAAATTCAATAAACATGTAATTAATGAAGATCTCATTGGCAATATTTTTCATTATCTGAACATTTTACCAGTTGACTTGTTATATATTTATGTAACTATCTTTAGAAATTACTTTAAAAATGAACACAAGGAGAAAATTTTGCATGTGATCAATACAAGACGAAAGTGTGAAAATTATTTTGTTGAACCAGTTTTCCACAATAATTATGGAAAAGCGCGGATATCTTATCAAATACACAAAATTTCTAAATTCTCTACCGAGAGATCTGTTATGCCAGAGCACTTATTCAGAAATTAAAACTAAAGTTTCGAAAAGGTTATTAGATGTAAATAATTGAAAAGTAATGTTTAAAAAGTCATATCCTGTATCTGGTATCTTTTAAGCAAGTTCAATTTTAATGCGAAATGATGACTTGTACCATAGGTGATAGTTTTGTGCAACATGTGCTGTAATCCGAAATTTTATAGGTTTATTTTATAAATGTGCTTAATTTTTCATGTCTGTGTTTCAATACGTGTTTTTTTTGTTGTTGTTATTGTTTTAGTTCCTTTTTTTAATTATGTGTTTATTTTCCATTATATTCTTTAATAAACCTGTCGTGTGATTGAAAGGAATCCTGCTGACAAGCCATAAGGATTAGTGGGGTAATCTATGTATATAACCATACAAAGGCTTAATAAAGATATTATTATAACAACCACTGATATATATGTTTTATTTTATTCCCATTGTTATACTATAGCTATAGTTTTATCTATCTATACAAGGGGTGCGCCAGTTGCATACACATTTCCAGGGGGTACGTGAAGCATAAAAGGTTGAGAACCACTGATATATATGTTTTAATTTATTCCCATTGTTATACTATAACTATAGTTTTTCTATCTATACAAGGGGTACACCAATTACATACACATTTCCAGCGGATACGTGAAGCATAAGAAGGTTGAGGACCACTGATATATATGTTTTATTTTATTCCCATTGTAATACTACAACTATAGTTTTATCTATCTATACAAGGGGTACGCCAATTGAATACACATTTCCAGGGGATATGTGAAGCATAAAAGGTTGAGAACCACTGATATATATGTTTTATTTTATTCCCATTATACTATAACTATAGTTTTATCTATCTATACAAGGGGTACGCCAGTTAAATACACATTTCCAGTGGGTACGTGAAGCATAAAAGGTTGAGAACCACTGATATATATGTTTTATTTTATTCCCATTGTTATACTATAACTATAGTTTTATCTATCTATACAAGGGGTACGCCAGTTACATACACATTTCCAGTGGGTACGTGAAGCATAAAAGGTTGAGAACCACTGATATATATGTTTTAATTTATTCCCATTGTTATACTATAACTATAGTTTTATCTATCTATACAAGGGGTACGCCAGTTAAATACACATTTCCAAAGGGTACGTGAAGCATAAAAGGTTGAGAACCACTGATATATATGTTTTATTTTATTCCCATTGTTATACTATAACTATAGTTTTATCTATCTATACAAGGGGTACGCCAGCTAAATACACATTTCCAGGGGGTACGTGAAGCATAAAAGGTTGAGAACCACTGATATATATGTTTTATTTTATTCCCATTGTTATACTATAACTATAGTTTTATCTATCTATACAAGGGGTACGTAAGTTACATACACATTTCCAGTGGGTACGTGAAGCATAAAAGGTTGAGAACCACTGATATATATGTTTTAATTTATTCCCATTGTTATACTATAACTATAGTTTTATCTATCTATACAAGGGGTACACCAATTACATACACATTTCCAGCGGGTACGTGAAGCATAAGAAGGTTGAGGACCACTGATATATATGTTTTATTTTATTCCCATTGTAATACTACAACTATAGTTTTATCTATCTATACAAGGGGTACGCCAATTGAATACACATTTCCAGGGGATATGTGAAGCATAAAAGGTTGAGAACCACTGATATATATATGTTTTATTTTATTCCCATTATACTATAACTATAGTTTTATCTATCTATACAAGGGGTACGCCAGTTAAATACACATTTCCAGGGGGTACGTGAAGCATAAAAGGTTGAGAACCACTGATATATATGTTTTATTTTATTCCCATTGTTATACTATAACTATAGTTTTATCTATCTATACAAGGGGTACGCCAGTTACATACACATTTCCAGTGGGTACGTGAAGCATAAAAGGTTGAGAACCACTGATATATATGTTTTAATTTATTCCCATTGTTATACTATAACTATAATTTTATTTATCTATACAAGGGGTACGCCAGTTACATACACATTTCCAGGGGGTACGTGAAGCATAAAAGGTTGAGAACCACTGATATATATGTTTTAATTTATTCCCATTGTTATACTATAACTATAGTTTTACCTATCTATACAAGGGGTACGCCAGTTACATACACATTTCCAGTGGGTACGTGAAGCATAAAAGGTTGAGAACTACTGATATATATGTTTCAATTTATTCCCATTGTGATACTATAACTATAGTTTTATCTATCTATACAAGGGGTACGCCAGTTACATACACATTTCCAGGGAGTACCTGGAGCATAAAAGGTTGAGAATCACTGATATATATGTTTTATTTTATTCCCATTGTTATACTATAACTATAGTTTTATCTATCTATACAAGGGGTACGCCAGTTAAATACACATTTCCAGGGGGTACGTGAAGCATAAAAGGTTGAGAACCACTGATATATATGTTTTATTTTATTCCCATTGTTATACTATAACTATAGTTTTATCTATCTATACAAGGGGTACGCCAGTTACATACACATTTCCAGTGGGTACGTGAAGCATAAAAGGTTGAGAACCACTGATATATATGTTTTAATTTATTCCCATTGTTATACTATAACTATAGTTTTATCTATCTATACAAGGGGTACGCCAGTTAAATACGCATTTCCAGGGGGTACGTGAAGCATAAAAGGTTGAGAACCACTGATATATATGTTTTATTTTATTCCCATTGTTATACCATAACTATAGTTTTATCTCTCTACACAAGGGGTACGCCAGTTACATACACATTTCCAGTGGGTACGTGAAGCATAAAAGGTTGAGAACCACTGATATATATGTTTTATTTTATTCCCATTGTTATACTATAACTATAATTTTATTTATCTATACAAGGGGTACGCCAGTTACATACACATTTCCAGGGGGTACGTGAAGCATAAAAGGTTGAGAACCACTGATATATATGTTTTAATTTATTCCCATTGTTATACTATAACTATAGTTTTACCTATCTATACAAGGGGTACGCCAGTTACATACACATTTCCAGTGGGTACGTGAAGCATAAAAGGTTGAGAACTACTGATATATATGTTTCAATTTATTCCCATTGTGATACTATAACTATAGTTTTATCTATCTATACAAGGGGTACGCCAGTTACATACACATTTCCAGGGAGTACCTGGAGCATAAAAGGTTGAGAATCACTGATATATATGTTTTATTTTATTCCCATTGTTATACTATAACTATAGTTTTATCTATATATACAAGGTGTAGGCCAGTTACATACACGCTTCCAGGGAGTACGTGAAGAATAAAAGGTTGAGAATCACTGATATATACGTTTTATTTTATTCCCACTGTTATACTATAACTATAGTTTTATCTATATATACAAGGTGTAGGCCAGTTACATACACGCTTCCAGGGGGTATGTGAAGCATAAAAGGTTGAGAACCACTGATATATATGTTTTAATTTATTCCCATTGTTATACTATAACTATAGTTTTATCTATCTATACAAGGGATACGCCAGTTAAATACACATTTCCAGCGGGTACGTGAAGCATAAAAGGTTGAGAACCACTGATATATATGTTTTATTTTATTCCCATTGTTATACTATAACTATAGTTTTATCTATCTATACAAGGGGTACGCCAGTTAAATACACATTTCCAGGGGGTACGTGAAGCATAAAAGGTTGAGAACCACTGATATATATGTTTTATTTTATTCCCATTGTTATACTATAACTATAGTTTTATCTATCTATACAAGGGGTACGCCAGTTAAATACACATTTCCAGGGGGTACGTGAAGCATAAAAGGTTGAGAACCACTGATATATATGTTTTATTTTATTCCCATTGTTATACTATAACTATAGTTTTATCTATCTATACAAGGGGTACGCCAGTTACATACACATTTCCAGTGGGTACGTGAAGCATAAAAGGTTGAGAACCACTGATATATATGTTTTAATTTATTCCCATTGTTATACTATAACTATAGTTTTATCTATCTATACAAGGGGTACGCCAGTTAAATACGCATTTCCAGGGGGTACGTGAAGCATAAAAGGTTGAGAACCACTGATATATATGTTTTATTTTATTCCCATTGTTATACCATAACTATAGTTTTATCTCTCTACACAAGGGGTACGCCAGTTACATACACATTTCCAGTGGGTACGCGAAGCATAAAAGGTTGAGAACCACTGATATATATGTTTTATTTTATTCCCATTGTTATACTATAACTATAGTTTTATCTATCTATACAAGGGGTACGCCAGTTAAATACACATTTCCAGGGGGTACGTGAAGCATAAAAGGTTGAGAACCACTGATATATATGTTTTATTTTATTCCCATTGTTATACTATAACTATAGTTTTATCTATCTATACAAGGGGTACGCCAGTTAAATACACATTTCCAGGGGGTACGTGAAGCATAAAAGGTTGAGAACCACTGATATATATGTTTTATTTTATTCCCATTGTTATACTATAACTATAGTTGTATCTATCTATACAAGGGGTACGCCAGTTACATACACATTTCCAGTGGGTACGTGAAGCATAAAAGGTTGAGAACCACTGATATATATGTTTTAATTTATTCCCATTGTTATACTATAACTATAGTTTTATCTATCTATACAAGGGGTACGCCAGTTAAATACGCATTTCCAGGGGGTACGTGAAGCATAAAAGGTTGAGAACCACTGATATATATGTTTTATTTTATTCCCATTGTTATACCATAACTATAGTTTTATCTCTCTACACAAGGGGTACGCCAGTTACATACACATTTCCAGTGGGTACGTGAAGCATAAAAGGTTGAGAACCACTGATATATATGTTTTAATTTATTCCCATTGTTATACTATAACTATAGTTTTATCTATCTATACAAGGGGTACGCCAGTTAAATACACATTTCCAGCGGGTACGTGAAGCATAAAAGGTTGAGAACCACTGATATATATGTTTTATTTTATTCCCATTGTTATACTATAACTATAGTTTTATCTATCTATACAAGGGGTACGCCAGTTAAATACACATTTCCAGGGGGTACGTGAAGCATAAAAGGTTGAGAACCACTGATATATATGTTTTATTTTATTCCCATTGTTATACTATAACTATAATTTTATTTATCTATACAAGGGGTACGCCAGTTACATACACATTTCCAGGGGGTACGTGAAGCATAAAAGGTTGAGAACCACTGATATATATGTTTTAATTTATTCCCATTGTTATACTATAACTATAGTTTTACCTATCTATACAAGGGGTACGCCAGTTACATACACATTTCCAGTGGGTACGTGAAGCATAAAAGGTTGAGAACTACTGATATATATGTTTCAATTTATTCCCATTGTGATACTATAACTATAGTTTTATCTATCTATACAAGGGGTACGCCAGTTACATACACATTTCCAGGGAGTACCTGGAGCATAAAAGGTTGAGAATCACTGATATATATGTTTTATTTTATTCCCATTGTTATACTATAACTATAGTTTTATCTATATATACAAGGTGTAGGCCAGTTACATACACGCTTCCAGGGAGTACGTGAAGAATAAAAGGTTGAGAATCACTGATATATACGTTTTATTTTATTCCCACTGTTATACTATAACTATAGTTTTATCTATATATACAAGGTGTAGGCCAGTTACATACACGCTTCCAGGGGGTATGTGAAGCATAAAAGGTTGAGAACCACTGATATATATGTTTTAATTTATTCCAATTGTTATACTATAACTATAGTTTTATCTATCTATACAAGGGATACGCCAGTTAAATACACATTTCCAGCGGGTACGTGAAGCATAAAAGGTTGAGAACCACTGATATATATGTTTTATTTTATTCCCATTGTTATACTATAACTATAGTTTTATCTATCTATACAAGGGGTACGCCAGTTAAATACACATTTCCAGGGGGTACGTGAAGCATAAAAGGTTGAGAACCACTGATATATATGTTTTATTTTATTCCCATTGTTATACTATAACTATAGTTTTATCTATCTATACAAGGGGTACGCCAGTTAAATACACATTTCCAGGGGGTACGTGAAGCATAAAAGGTTGAGAACCACTGATATATATGTTTTATTTTATTCCCATTGTTATACTATAACTATAGTTTTATCTATCTATACAAGGGGTACGCCAGTTACATACACATTTCCAGTGGGTACGTGAAGCATAAAAGGTTGAGAACCACTGATATATATGTTTTAATTTATTCCCATTGTTATACTATAACTATAGTTTTATCTATCTATACAAGGGGTACGCCAGTTAAATACGCATTTCCAGGGGGTACGTGAAGCATAAAAGGTTGAGAACCACTGATATATATGTTTTATTTTATTCCCATTGTTATACCATAACTATAGTTTTATCTCTCTACACAAGGGGTACGCCAGTTACATACACATTTCCAGTGGGTACGTGAAGCATAAAAGGTTGAGAACCACTGATATATATGTTTTAATTTATTCCCATTGTTATACTATAACTATAGTTTTATCTATCTATACAAGGGGTACGCCAGTTAAATACGCATTTCCAGGGGGTACGTGAAGCATAAAAGGTTGAGAACCACTGATATATATGTTTTATTTTATTCCCATTGTTATACTATAACTATAGTTTTATCTCTCTACACAAGGGGTACGCCAGTTACATACACATTTCCAGTGGGTACGTGAAGCATAAAAGGTTGAGAACCACTGATATATATGTTTTAATTTATTCCCATTGTTATACTATAACTATAGTTTTATCTATCTATACAAGGGGTACGCCAGTTATATACACATTTCCAGGGTTTACGTGAAGCATAAAAGGTTGAGAACCACTGATATATATGTTTTATTTTATTCCCATTGTTATACTATAACTATAGTTTTATCTATCTACACAAGGGGTACGCCAGTTACATACACATTTCCAGTGGGTACGTGAAGCATAAAAGGTTGAGAACCACTGATATATATGTTTTAATTTATTCCCATTGTTATACTATAACTATAGTTTTATCTATCTATACAAGGGGTACGCCAGTTACATACACATTTCCAGTGGGTACGTGAAGCATAAAAGGTTGAGAACCACTGATATATATGTTTTAATTTATTCCCATTGTTATACTATAACTATAGTTTTATCTATCTATACAAGGGGTACGCCAGTTAAATACACATTTCCAGTGGGTACGTGAAGCATAAAAGGTTGAGAACCACTGATATATATGTTTTAATTTATTCCCATTGTTATACTATAACTATAGTTTTATCTATCTATACAAGGGGTACGCCAGTTACATACACATTTCCAGGGGGTACGTGAAGCATAAAAATGTTGAGAACCACTGATATATATGTTTTATTTTATTCCCATTGTTATACTATAACTATAGTTTTATCTAGCTATACAAGGGGTACGCCAGTTAAATACACATTTCCAGGGGGTACGTGAAGCATAAAAGGTTGAGAACCACTGATATATATGTTTTATTTTATTCCCATTGTTATACTATAACTATAGTTTTATCTATCTATACAAGGGGTACGCCAGTTACATACACATTTCCAGTGGGTACGTGAAGCATAAAAGGTTGAGAACCACTGATATATATGTTTTAATTTATTCCCATTGTTATACTATAACTATAGTTTTATCTATCTATACAAGGGGTACGCCAGTTAAATACGCATTTCCAGGGGGTACGTGAAGCATAAAAGGTTGAGAACCACTGATATATATGTTTTATTTTATTCCCATTGTTATACTATAACTGTAGTTTTATCTATAGAAGGGTTACGCCAGTTACATACACATTTCCAGGGTTTACGTGAAGCATAAAAGGTTGAGAACCACTGATATATATGTTTTATTTTATTCCCATTGTTATACTATAACTATAGTTTTACCTATCTACACAAGGGGTACGCCAGTTACATACACATTTCCAGTGGGTACGTGAAGCATAAAAGGTTGAGAACCACTGATATATATGTTTTAATTTATTCCCATTGTTATACTATAACTATAGTTTTATCTATCTATACAAGGGGTACGCCAGTTAAATACACATTTCCAGGGGGTACGTGAAGCATAAAAGGTTGAGAACCACTGATATATATGTTTTATTTTATTCCCATTGTTATACTATAACTATAGTTTTATCTATCTATACAAGCGGTAAGTCAGTTACATACACATTTCCAAGGGGTACGTGAAACATAAAAGGTTGAGAACCACTGATATATATGTTTTAATTTATTCCCATTGTTATACTATAACTATAATTTTATTTATCTATACAAGGGGTACGCCAGTTACATACACATTTTCAGGCGGTACGTGAAGCATAAAAGGTTGAGAACCACTGATAGATATGTTTTAATTTATTCCCATTGTTATACTATAACTATAGTTTTATCTATCTATACAAGGGGTACGCCAGTTACATACACATTTCCAGTGGGTACGTGAAGCATAAAAGGTTGAGAACCACTGATATATATGTTTTAATTTATTCCCATTGTGATACTATAACTATAGTTTCATCTATCTATACAAGGGGTACGCCAGTTACATACACATTTCCAGGGAGTACCTGGAGCATAAAAGGTTGAGAATCACTGATATATATGTTTTATTTTATTCCCATTGTTATACTATAACTATAGTTTTATCTATATATACAAGGTGTAGGCCAGTTACATACACGCTTCCAGGGAGTACGTGAAGAATAAAAGGTTGAGAATCACTGATATATACGTTTTATTTTATTCCCACTGTTATACTATAACTATAGTTTTATCTATATATACAAGGTGTAGGCCAGTTACATACACGCTTCCAGGGGGTACGTGAAGCATAAAAGGTTGAGAACCACTGATATATATGTTTTAATTTTTTCCCATTGTTATACTATAACTATAGTTTTATCTAGCTATACAAGGGGTACGCCAGTTAAATACACATTTCCAGGGGGTACGTGAAGCATAAAAGGTTGAGAACCACTGATATATATGTTTTATTTTATTCCCATTGTTATACTATAACTATAGTTTTATCTATCTATACAAGGGGTACGCCAGTTACATACACATTTCCAGTGGGTACGTGAAGCATAAAAGGTTGAGAACCACTGATATATATGTTTTAATTTATTCCCATTGTTATACTATAACTATAGTTTTATCTATCTATACAAGGGGTACGCCAGTTAAATACGCATTTCCAGGGGGTACGTGAAGCATAAAAGGTTGAGAACCACTGATATATATGTTTTATTTTATTCCCATTGTTATACTATAACTGTAGTTTTATCTATCTATAGAAGGGTTACGCCAGTTACATACACATTTCCAGGGGGTACGTGAAGCATAAAAGGTTGAGAACCACTGATATATATGTTTTAATTTATTCCCATTGTTATACTATAAATATAGTTTTACCTATCTATACAAGGGGTACGCCAATTACCTACACATTTCCAGGGGGTACGTGAAGCATAAAAGGTTGAGAAACACTGATATATATGTTTTAATTTATTCCCATTGTGATACTATAACTATAGTTTTATCTATCTATACAAGGGGTACGCCAGTTACATACACATTTCCAGTGGATACGTGAAGCATAAAAGGTTGAGAACCACTGATATATATGTTTTATTTTATTCCCATTGTTATACTATAACTGTAGTTTTATCTATCTATAGAAGGGTTACGCCAGTTACATACACATTTCCAAGGGGTACGTGAAACATAAAAGGTTGAGAACCACTGATATATATGTTTTAATTTATTCCCATTGTTATACTATAACTATAATTTTATTTATCTATACAAGGGGTACGCCAGTTACATACACATTTTCAGGGGGTACGTGAAGCATAAAAGGTTGAGAACCACTGATATATATGTTTTAATTTATTCCCATTGTTATACTATAACTATAGTTTTATCTATCTATACAAGGGGTACGCCAGTTACATACACATTTCCAGTGGGTACGTGAAGCATAAAAGGTTGAGAACCACTGATATATATGTTTTAATTTATTCCCATTGTGATACTATAACTATAGTTTTATCTATCTATACAAGGGGTACGCCAGTTACATACACATTTCCAGGGAGTACCTGGAGCATAAAAGGTTGAGAATCACTGATATATATGTTTTATTTTATTCCCATTGTTATACTATAACTATAGTTTTATCTATATATACAAGGTGTAGGCCAGTTACATACACGCTTCCAGGGAGTACGTGAAGAATAAAAGGTTGAGAATCACTGATATATACGTTTTATTTTATTCCCACTGTTATACTATAACTATAGTTTTATCTATATATACAAGGTGTAGGCCAGTTACATACACGCTTCCAGGGGGTACGTGAAGCATAAAAGGTTGAGAACCACTGATATATATGTTTTAATTTATTCCCATTGTTATACTATAACTATAGTTTTATCTAGCTATACAAGGGGTACGCCAGTTAAATACACATTTCCAGGGGGTACGTGAAGCATAAAAGGTTGAGAACCAGTGATATATATGTTTTATTTTATTCCCATTGTTATACTATAACTGTAGTTTTATCTATCTATAGAAGGGTTACGCCAGTTACATACACATTTCCAGGGGGTACGTGAAGCATAAAAGGTTGAGAACCACTGATATATATGTTTTAATTTATTCCCATTGTTATACTATAACTATAGTTTTACCTATCTATACAAGGGGTACGTCAATTACCTACACATTTCCAGGGGGTACGTGAAGCATAAAAGGTTGAGAAACACTGATATATATGTTTTAATTTATTCCCATTGTGATACTATAACTATAGTTTTATCTATCTATACAAGGGGTACGCCAGTTACATACACATTTCCAGTGGGTACGTGAAGCATAAAAGGTTGAGAACCACTGATATATATGTTTTAATTTATTCCCATTGTTATACTATAACTATAGTTTTATCTATCTATACAAGGGGTACGCCAGTTAAATACGCATTTCCAGGGGGTACGTGAAGCATAAAAGGTTGAGAACCACTGATATATATGTTTTAATTTATTCCCATTGTTATACTATAACTATAGTTTTATCTATCTATACAAGGGGTACGCCAGTTAAATACACATTTCCAGGGGGTACGTGAAGCATAAAAGGTTGAGAACCACTGATATATATGTTTTATTTTATTCCCATTGTTATACTATAACTATAGTTTTATCTATCTATACAAGCGGTAAGTCAGTTACATACACATTTCCAAGGGGTACGTGAAGCATAAAAGGTTGAGAACCACTGATATATATGTTTTAATTTATTCCCATTGTGATACTATAACTATAGTTTTATCTATCTATACAAGGGGTACGCCAATTGAATACACATTTCCAGGGAGTACCTGGAGCATAAAAGGTTGAGAATCACTGATATATATGTTTTATTTTATTCCCATTGTTATACTATAACTATAGTTTTATCTATATATACAAGGTGTAGGCCAGTTACATACACGCTTCCAGGGAGTACGTGAAGAATAAAAGGTTGAGAATCACTGATATATACGTTTTATTTTATTCCCACTGTTATACTATAACTATAGTTTTATCTATATATACAAGGTGTAGGCCAGTTACATACACGCTTCCAGGGGGTACGTGAAGCATAAAAGGTTGAGAACCACTGATATATATGTTTTGTTTTATTCCCATTGTTATACTATAACTATAGTTTTATCTATATATACAAGGGGTACGCCAGTTACATACACATTTCCAGTGGGTACGTGAAGCATAAAAGGTTGAGAACCACTGATATATATGTTTTAATTTATTCCCATTGTTATACTATAACTATAGTTTTATCTATCTATACAAGGGGTACGCCAGTTACATACACATTTCCAGTGGGTACGTGAAGCATAAAAGGTTGAGAACCACTGATATATATGTTTTAATTTATTCCCATTGTTATACTATAACTATAGTTTTATCTATCTATACAAGGGGTACGCCAGTTAAATACACATTTCCAGTGGGTACGTGAAGCATAAAAGGTTGAGAACCACTGATATATATGTTTTAATTTATTCCCATTGTTATACTATAACTATAGTTTTATCTATCTATACAAGGGGTACGCCAGTTAAATACGCATTTCCAGGGGGTACGTGAAGCATAAAAGTTTGAGAACCACTGATATATATGTTTTATTTTATTCCCATTGTTATACTATAACTATAGTTTTATCTATCTATACAAGCGGTAAGTCAGTTACATACACATTTCCAAGGGGTACGTGAAGCATAAAAGGTTGAGAACCACTGATATATATGTTTTAATTTATTCCCATTGTTATACTATAACTATAGTTTTATCTATCTATACAAGGGGTACGCCAGTTACATACACATTTCCAGTGGGTACGTGAAGCATAAAAGGTTGAGAACCACTGATATATATGTTTTAATTTATTCCCATTGTTATACTATAACTATAGTTTTATCTATCTATACAAGGGGTACGCCAGTTAAATACACATTTCCAGTGGGTACGTGAAGCATAAAAGGTTGAGAACCACTGATATATATGTTTTAATTTATTCCCATTGTTATACTATAACTATAGTTTTATCTATCTATACAAGGGGTACGCCAGTTAAATACGCATTTCCAGGGGGTACGTGAAGCATAAAAGTTTGAGAACCACTGATATATATGTTTTATTTTATTCCCATTGTTATACTATAACTATAGTTTTATCTATCTATACAAGCGGTAAGTCAGTTACATACACATTTCCAAGGGGTACGTGAAGCATAAAAGGTTGAGAACCACTGATATATATGTTTTAATTTATTCCCATTGTTATACTATAACTATAGTTTTATCTATCTATACAAGGGGTACGCCAGTTACATACACATTTCCAGTGGGTACGTGAAGCATAAAAGGTTGAGAACTACTGATATATATGTTTTAATTTATTCCCATTGTGATACTATAACTATAGTTTTATCTATCTATACAAGGGGTACGCCAGTTAAATACGCATTTCCAGGGGGTACGTGAAGCATAAAAGGTTGAGAACCACTGATATATATGTTTTAATTTATTCCCATTGTTATACTATAACTATAGTTTTATCTATCTATACAAGGGGTACGCCAGTTAAATACGCATTTCCAGGGGGTACGTGAAGCATAAAAGGTTGAGAACCACTGATATATATGTTTTATTTTATTCCCATTGTTATACTATAACTATAGTTTTATCTATCTATACAAGGGGTACGCCAGTTAAATACACATTTCCAGTGGGTACGTGAAGCATAAAAGGTTGAGAACCACTGATATATATGTTTTATTTTATTCCCATTGTTATACTATAACTATAGTTTTATTTATCTATACAAGGGGTACGCCAGTTACATACACATTTCCAGGGGGTACGTGAAGCATAAAAGGTTGAGAACCACTGATATATATGTTTTAATTTATTCCCATTGTTATACTATAACTATAGTTTTATCTATCTATACAAGGGGTACGCCAGTTACATACACATTTCCAGTGGGTACGTGAAGCATAAAAGGTTGAGAACTACTGATATATATGTTTTAATTTATTCCCATTGTGATACTATAACTATAGTTTTATCTATCTATACAAGGGGTACGCCAGTTAAATACGCATTTCCAGGGGGTACGTGAAGCATAAAAGGTTGAGAACCACTGATATATATGTTTTATTTTATTCCCATTGTTATACTATAACTATAGTTTTATCTATCTATACAAGGGGTACGTCAGTTACATACACATTTCCAGTGGGTACGTGAAGCATAAAAGGTTGAGAACCACTGATATATATGTTTTAATTTATTCCCATTGTTATACTATAACTATAGTTTTATCTATCTATACAAGGGGTACGCCAGTTAAATACACATTTCCAGGGGGTACGCGAAGCATAAAAGGTTGAGTACCACTGATATATATGTTTTATTTTATTCCCATTGTTATACTATAACTATAGTTTTATCTATCTATACAAGGGGTACGCAAGTTAAATACACATTTCCAGGGGGTACGTGAAGCATAAAAGGTTGAGAACCACTGATATATATGTTTTATTTTATTCCCATTGTTATACTATAACTATAGTTTTATCTATCTATACAAGGGGTACGCCAGTTACATACACATTTCCAGTGGGTACGTGAAGCATAAAAGGTTGAGAACCACTGATATATATGTTTTAATTTATTCCCATTGTTATACTATAACTATAGTTTTATCTATCTATACAAGGGGTACGCCAGTTAAATACGCATTTCCAGGGGGTACGTGAAGCATAAAAGGTTGAGAACCACTGATATATATGTTTTATTTTATTCCTATTGTTATACTATAACTATAGTTTTATCTCTCTACACAAGGGGTACGCCAGTTACATACACATTTCCAGTGGGTACGTGAAGCATAAAAGGTTGAGAACCACTGATATATATGTTTTAATTTATTCCCATTGTTATACTATAACTATAGTTTTATCTATCTATACAAGGGGTACGCCAGTTATATACACATTTCCAGGGTTTACGTGAAGCATAAAAGGTTGAGAACCACTGATATATATGTTTTATTTTATTCCCATTGTTATACTATAACTATAGTTTTATCTATCTACACAAGGGGTACGCCAGTTACATACACATTTCCAGTGGGTACGTGAAGCATAAAAGGTTGAGAACCACTGATATATATGTTTTAATTTATTCCCATTGTTATACTATAACTATAGTTTTATCTATATATACAAGGTGTAGGCCAGTTACATACACGCTTCCAGGGAGTACGTGAAGAATAAAAGGTTGAGAATCACTGATATATACGTTTTATTTTATTCCCACTGTTATACTATAACTATAGTTTTATCTATATATACAAGGTGTAGGCCAGTTATATACACGCTTCCAGGGGGTACGTGAAGCATAAAAGGTTGAGAACCACTGATATATATGTTTTATTTTTTTCCCATTGTTATACTATAACTATAGTTTTATCTATATATACAAGGTGTAGGCTAGTTACATACGCATTTCCAGGGGGTACGTGAAGCATAAAAGGTTGAGAATCACTGATATATACGTTTTATTTTATTCCTACTGTTATACTATAACTATAGTTTTATCTATATATACAAGGTGTAGGCCAGTTACATACACGCTTCCAGGGAATACGTGAAGCATAAAAGGTTGAGAACCACTGATATATATGTTTTATTTTATTCCCATTGTTATACTATAACTATAATTTTATCTATATATACAAGGTGTAGGCCAGTTACATACACGCTTCCAGGGTGTACGTGAAGCATAAAAGGTTGAGAACCACATATATATGTGTTTTATTTTATTCCCATTGTTATACTATAACTATAGTTTTATTTTTATATACAAGGTGTAGGCCAGTTACATACACGCTTCCAGGGGGTACGTGAAGCATAAAAGGTTGAGAACCACTGATATATGTTTTATTTTATTCCCATTGTTATACTATAACTATAGTTTTATCTATATATACAAGGTGTAGGCCAGTTACATACACGCTTCCAGCGGGTACGTGAAGCATAAAAGGTTGAGAACCACTGATATATATGTTTTATTTTATTCCCATTGTTATACTATAACTATAGTTTTATCTATATATACAAGGTGTAGGCCAGTTACATACACGCTTCCAGGGGGTACGTGAAGCATAAAAGGTCGAGAACCACTGGCATACGTCATTTACCTCTTAAAATGACAAAGTTTTATTTTCTTATTCACTATGATTAAGGAGCAAATCATCTAGTGTACATAAAATATTTTTTTTTCTTATTACGATATTGAAATATGATTAGAAATTTTAAAATTAAGTGCTAAATTTATAAAAATGAGGACAACCGGTCGAAGCTTAATTAATGTAATTTAATTAAAACACATAGGACTATCAGTTATTCAGATGTGGATAGCAGATAGCTAATCAGACTGCCAATATTCCCTTTCTCCCGTTTTCTTGTTATTAATTATTTCTTCCTTCATCAATGCATTCAATCACCGAATTTCTAATTTCTAGCATAAATGTATCTTTAACAATGTTACTTCTAGTTCTACATTTTCTACATTTAGCGCCCTCTACCGACGGTAGAGATTTACCTCCGCAAATCTCCGGTCAGTAGAGGACACCGATGAGCTTAGAAAGGTTGCCGTCCATCGAATGGGTCGTTACGTCGTGGCTCCGTGTACGGGAGAGTCATACCCTGTGTACATTAAAGAACACGCTGGATGGTTACCCTCTGTCTCCCAACAGCTCTTCCAGTGGGTCCCCTCCTCTAATCTTCTCTGAGCCCTCGGAGTGCTTGTAACCTGGCTATTTAGCCTATTGAGGAAAAAAAAAAAGTGCCGCTCAGAGGTGAAACAACCCAGATGTTTTTAACGTGCACAGGGTATGGCTCTCTTGACCTGACGGACAATAGCCATTCCAACCTAACCTCATCCCTCAGTAGGGATTCGAACCTGGCGCTCTACCAAGTTAATATCATTATGCAATAAAATATACAGTAAATGTATTTTTGGAAATATACGAGATTAATTCCGCTTTTAAAAATGTTTAGCTCAACAGCTGACTGCAAGGAAATAAAAAATTTAAGATTAACTGCATTTTAAAAAAAATAGATTTAGAAATGATGTTTAAAAGTCGAGAATATGAACGAAACTGAGAAAGAACTTTAACGACCTGATGAAGAGATTTAGTTTTTACATCAACTTATCAACTATGCCTTGGAAGAAAATCAGCACTTAAAAAAAATCTGAAATTCCTTAAGAGAAAATGCAATATTTGTATTTAGGGAAAAAAAGTTATTTGGCAGAATTCCAGCAGACCGCGTGGGATCTTTTAATCTGCTTAATGGCAACACAACATCGTCCCAAAACGACATCTGGCGGCCACCGGGTTAGTCTGTTGTTGCCAGTCATGGCGGTCTTAATTAAGTGCAAGGAAATCCATGATAAAAGGATCTTTTGCTCTAACGTAAACAAAGAGGTACAGAGGGAATTGTTTTCCAAACCAAGCATGCCTTGTTCTTGCGGGAGATCGTTAAAAAGGTGTCGTTATTAGGTTTCTGGTGTGGGAAACTTATTTGAGACGCCGACAGTGCTTCGAGGTGTTGTTTAACCTTTAAGGATTCGTTTATAGCGCGAACTAAGTACTTTAAAGGTGGGGAACGTTTATGACCGCGTCAGGTATTTGCAATAGCTGCTGTGACGAAAGTTGTTGGGTTGTTTTACCTCTCAGCGGCACTTTTTTGCACACCATGGGCTAAATGACCAGGTCACATGGACCCCGAAGGCTCAGAGAAGGTTGGGGGAGCTGGAAAAGACCCCACTGGAACAGCTGTTGGGAGACAGATGGTAGCCTCCCGTCAAGGCCATCCAGCGTGTTTTTTAACGTGCACAGGGTGTAGCTCTCCCGCACACGGGGCCACGGCTTAACGTCCCATCCGACGGACGGCGGCCTTTCCAGTTTTCATTTATGAATTGAGATCTTTTTTTTTTAATATGAATGCTTTAAACTTTTTTACTGTTATCAGTTGACAAACTAAATTCGTTTATAAGTGCCTGATAATTTTATGCCAATTTCTGCAATAAATTGTAACCACGTCCGAGTGTTCTCTTGTGTGTTTTTTCTTTTTCATAAAATAATATAAATATCTGGATATGTAAAATGAAAAATCAAACTGAATTATTAATCAGTTAAATAATGCTATCAAGGAAGGTGGTCAAGGGTTGGAGGAGGGGCCGAGTGGTTAGCGCTACTGATCAAAGGGACCTGCGTTCGAGCCCCGGCTTAACGCATAGATGTAGGGGCGGGGTGGCTCAGTCGGTAGCGCCAGGCTCGTAATCTGTAGTTCCCAGGTTCGAGTCCCAGCTGGGTCAGCGTTGAGATTTACCTCCGCAAAATTCCCCGCCCTGCCCACGGTCAGTAGGGGACACCGATGGGCTTGGAAAGGCCGCCGTCCGTCGGATGGGACGTTAAGCCGTGGCGCCGTGTGCGGGAGAGCCATATCCTGTGCACGTTAAAGAACACGCTGGATGGCCTAGACGGGAGGCTACCATCTGTCTCCCAACAGCTTGTTCCAGTGGGTCCCCTCCCCCAACCTTCTCTGAGCCTTCGGGGTCCATGTGACCTGGCCATTTAGCCCATGGTGTGCAAAACAGTGCCGCTCAGAGGTAAAACAACCCAACCCACCTACCAGAGTATACGTATGGTAGGTGGTCATATTATTCTGATACGACTGTGTATATTCACTGGATATCCAAGGGGTCAGATGATCTGATGATAGCCTCTCTCTCTCCCCTCTTTCTTAGTGTAAATTTTATTTTTAACAAATCATTAGTTAATCATTTTACATTAAGAAAAAAGGTTAACAGTTTGCATCATAAGATTGTGTTGAGTTGTATCACTAATACATGATATTCAATGTATTGAAAGTATTCAACACATTACTTCAATAAATTTTAAGGTTTATCATTTCGGTTCTAAACACTTCATTGAGACGAAATTAAATTCTTTTCGCTCGTGGTTGATTAGGCAATAAAATCGCTTCTAAAGGTATCTGGAGGGGGTATTCATTTTTCAAAAATCAAAGAAAAATCAGCATTGGGTCAGAAAGAGAATAAATTTTTGTTATCACTTGACATGATGGTTAAGCTTGTTGCAGTCTTGATGCAGATTTATTGGCTTCTTTTTCCTCTCATTCCGAATCTACGTTTACTAATGCAGAGTAATAAAATAAATACCCCCTCAAGCAGCTGCTTGCCACAGAGGTCTGACAGGAGCCTGTCAGTTTATATGCCATAGTAGAAGGTCTGAGAGGATGGCAGGACCTCAGCAGAAAAACAACACAAACAGCCATGCCTTACGCGGGGCTCGAACCCAGGCCCTTTAGATCCACTGATATCAGTAGCCAAGATTAGTAGCCAAGCGCGCTAACCACTTGGCCATAAGGGTCCAATAATCTGTAACATATTCCTAACCTGATATTCCCAGGTTACCGTGCTCACTGCGCTGGAGTTGATTTTTTCTGCTAAACCGCATTCTGTCTCTTCCCATCAGATGCGACGTTAAGAAATGGCTGTGTGAGAAGTATCATACTTTGGGCACCTAAAAGGACACACTAGATGGACTTGATGGGTGTCTTCCATCTTGATAATTATCTACTGCAGGAGATCTTAGCCTTGATTTTTAAACCCCACACTCTTTGCATAAATGTACGGAAGCCTCGCAACCCTCTTTACCAGTCTCCTGATTTGATTTATTTTTGAAAATGAATAAAGTTAAAAGAAAGTATTCCAAAACGTTCTTCTCGCAACCTCAGGGGTTTGTGGGCTGGGTTGGGTTGGGTTGTTTTACCTCTGAGCGGCACTTTTTTTGCACACCATTGGCTAAATTGCCAGGTCACATTGACCCCGAAGGCTCAGAGAAGGTTGGGGGGAGGGGACCCACTGGAACAGTTGTTGGGAAACAGATGGTAGCCTCCCGTCAAGGCCATCCAGCGTGTTCTTTAACGTGTACAGGGTATAGCTCTCCCGCACACGGCGCCACGGCGCCACGGCTTAACGTCCCATCCGACGGACGGCGGTTTTTCCAAGCCCAGTGGTATCCCCTACTGACCGTGGGCAGGGCGGGGAATTTTGCGGAGATAAATCTCAACGCTGACCCAGCTGGGACTCGAACCTGGGAACTACAGATTACGAGCCTGGCACGCTACCGACTGAGCCCCAGGGTTTGTGGGCACCTCAGGTTAAAAAACCCTGGTCTAGTTAAATTCTTGGAGTCCTCAAGACCTGGACATTTAACCTCTGTGTGTACAAAAGTGCGCTAAAGAGAAAAACTACCTAACAACCCAAAAGTTTTGAATATTTAACATGAAAGCTCAATTTCAGTGATGCGATTTCGTTTTTTCAGTTTTCCTGCAGTTTATGATCCATTTTTTACGGGAGATATAGTCATACGACACTGGTGTCCATGTGTGTGTGTAAGGGATGGGGGGGGGGATAAGTAATTAAGAAGAGGCTCACCTATTGCTATAGCAAAAGACTCGCTATAGAAAGCGAAAAAGGGTCATAAGTAAAAAATCAATTGTTTGGCAAGTTTAAGTCGAAAACTTACTAGTACTATATATATCGTTTAATTCTTATTAAAGATATTGTAACCCCTAATACTTTTATTACAAAAAGAATTTACTTATGTTTTAACAATGGGCTCGGCGAATTAGTAAAAAAAATTAACAGTGGGCTGAAGACTGCCCAATTTCTCCAAATGCAGCATACCCCTGACTCTGTTAATCAGACATGATGCTGGAAAGGAATGGCGATCACGAGAAGCTCTTTTTTTTTAATTTTGTCTTCGATCAGAAGAGAGAATTCTTTTTCGTTTTATTTTTCTATTCCTTGTCCTTCGAAGCATCTGTTTTGAGACTTACTACACCAACCGACAGTTTAAAGTGGGGAAAAAATTAAAAATGCACTTTGCAATGATTTGTTATTATTACAAGTTTTTTCAACTTAAACTGTAATTAAGATAACACGTGCAGTTAAAAAAAAACGCAACAACATTGCAGGTCTTTTTTTTCTACTTTTAATTCGAATCGACTCTTCAGTAACGAAAGTCGTTTGCTAATGTAATGAAAAAAAAAAAGAGATAAAAACAGCATTTTTTTTCTATTTTTTTTCAACCTGGAATTTAAATTAAGCATTCAATGTTTTCCAAAGCATTGAGGATTATTTCAACGAATTATGCTATTTTTCATCCAAAGAATCATTGGAGTGATCTTATACTTCAGAAAAGAGTTTAGGAATGGCAGCTTTCCCTTTTATTTACATACTTATCATGGAGATTAGGATGTACTCCCTTCTTTTTCAATAGTTAAAGTGAAAGTAGTTAAAATAAGCAATGAACATTCATTAAGGTAGAGAGTAGGATTGGATTGTTTTACCTCTGAGCGGCACTTTTTTGCACACCGTGGGCTAAATGGCCAGGTCACATGGACCCCGAAGGCTCAGAGAAGGTTGGGGGAGGGGACCCACTGGAACAGCTGTTGGGAGACAGATGGTAGCCTCCCATCAAGCGTGTTCTTTAATGTGCACAGGGTATGGCTCTCCCGCACACGGGGCCACGGCTTAACGTCCCATCCGACGGATGGCGACCTTTCCAAGCCCATCGGTGTCCCCTACTGACCGTGGGCAGGTCGGGGAAATTTTGCGGAGATAAATCTCAACGCTGACCCAGCTGGGACTCGACCTGGGAACTACAGATTACGAGCCTGGCGCGCTACCGACTGAGCCACCCCCGCCCCTAAGGTAGAGAGACTTTATTCCCTCCTCAATATTTTATAACTAGAATAGTGTCTATCTCTCCTACAAACAGAACAAACGAAGTATAAAATCATCACCACTGATTTTGACCATCACATGAGGCATAAAATGTCTACCGAAGCTTAAAGTTTTCGTACGAGGTGCAACATTCCTGCCGAGGATTGGGACCATCAGATGATATACAAAATTCACAACGAAGATTGATGTCATGAAAAATAAAATTTCGAAAAGAGATTACAACTATCAAACGAATTACGAAATTCTTGCAGAGGGTTAGGATAATCATAAAAATAAAAAATAAAATAAATACCCCCTCAAGCAGCTGCTTGCCACAGAGGTCTGACAGGAGCCTGTCAGTTTACATGCCACAGTAGAAGATCTGAGAGGATGGCAGGACCTCAGCAGAAAACAACACGAACATCCATGCCTTACCCGGGGCTCGAACCCAGGTCCCGTAGATCAGTAACCAGGCACTCTAACCACTCGGCCACGGGACGGCTAAAATAAATAAATACCCCCTCAAGCAGCTGCTTGCCACAGAGGTCTGACAGGAGACTATCAGTTTATATGCCATAGTAGAAGGTCTGAGAGGATGGCAGGACCTCAGCAGAAAAACCCCACACACACACACACACATGCCTTAGCCGGGGCTCGAACCCAGGTCCCGTAGATCACAAGCCAAGCGTGCTAACCACTTGCCACACAACATACAAAATCCCCACTGGTACAAAAGATATTTGCAGTTGCCCCTGCTCCTAGTCTTATGTCTTTGATGCACGCGCTTCACATTGCCTTTACTATCTTTCAACGTACGCCCTACTCTTCAGCCAATGAAATCATTCCCTAACTTTTGCTAATGTTTTATTGATGCCGAAGTGTCCTCCGGTGATCAGTCATGACATCTTTCATCACTAATTCCACTCGCGAGCGAGAAAGGACCCGAGATGCAAAATCTCCACAAATGATTAAAATCATCACGTGAGGTAAAAACCTCCACAGAAGACTGATACCATCAAGTGAATACAAAATCTCCCAAACGACCGAGACCATTCACGAGGTATAAAAACTCAACAGAAGTTCTTTGAAAAATATGAGACTATCACATGATGTACAAAATTCCAACAGAGAATCTCCTCTGATTGATTGACAACCCCTGAGTTGGGTTGTTTTACCTCTGAGCGGCACTTTTTTGCACACCATGGGCTTAACGTCCCATCCGACGGACGGCGGCCTTTCCAAGCCCATCGGTGTCCCCTACTGACCGTGGGCAGGGCGGGGAATTTTTGCGGAGATAAATCTCAACGCTGACCCAGCTGGGACTCGAACCTGGGAACTACAGATTACGAGCCTGGCGCGCTACCGACTGAGACCCCCCCCCCACTTTGTACGTACCGAAGTTGTGGCCCAAGACTGTGACTCATCCACCAATTCGCCCGCCCACTTCAACACGATATCGACTTCTTTCGGCGAGGTTTAAAGACTGCTTTTACATTTTTTCGTTTTCTTTAAGCGTACAATATTTAATGGATATTCAGAAATCGAAACAAAAATTGTTATTTCATTGTTTATTTATTAATGCGTTTCTTTTCCGTAATGTAACAAGCCATAATTATGTAAACAAGAGTACTAACTGTTAGGTTTAGTTACAAAACTAAATACTACTGTAGTTTATGACAACCAGGGTAAACTATAGTATTCTAAATCAATAGTAAATACACAGAATTACATGTTACCTTGGAATATCAGAAATCGGGAAAATTTAAAAATCACAACTACCTTTAATAGAGAGGCGGGGGTGGCTCAGTCGGTAGCGCGCCAGGCTCGTAATCTGTAGTTCCCAGGTTCGAGTCCCAGCTGAGTCAGCGTTGAGATTTATTTCCGCAAAATTTCCCCGCCCTGCCCACGGTTAGTAGGGGACACCGATGGGCTTGAAAAGGCCGCCGTCCGTCGGATGGGACGTTAAGCCGTGGCCCCGTGTGCAGGAGAGCCATACCCTGTGCACGTTAAAGAACACGCTGGATGGCCTTGACGAGAGGCTACCATCTGTCTCCCAACAGCTGTTCCAGTCGGTCCCCTCCCCCAACCTTCTCTGAGCCTTCGGGGTCCTTATGGCCTGGCCATTTAGCCCATGGTGTGCAAAAAAGTGCCGCTCAGAGGTAAAACAACCCAACCTTTAATAGAGAATGAACTAATAGTTTAGTGGTCTAGAACACCTAACATCTCACTGGGAGATGTGGGTTCGAACCCCACTCATTGGCGAAACTCGAAAGTCTCTCTTGTGCTGTAGTATTGTTTTTATTTAAAATGATCTTTAATATTATAGCAATCGTTAGTTTCGCTACCACAAGATAAACAATCGCAATACAAAACTTTACCCATGCAAACTGCCAATAACACGGTAAAATAATAAATTCTGGATATAGACTAGATAAATTCTAGATTCTAGACTGCAAAAAAAAAAATCCACAGAAATAATTTGAGCTCATTGAAAAACAAATCGTTTTGAGACTGGAAAGTATCCGTAATATTTCTCTCCTTTTCCTATATCCAACCAAAAAATGCCATTATCATATATGTGGCATGTGGGTAGGGCGAATTCTTTACATCAAGAGTTTCCTGAGACTTTATTATGAGTTCTCCCTACAACCTTTATTCCCAGGACGTGTGTTGTGTGAAGACAAGTTGCATTTTATCTCGATAAGTCCCTCGCGCTAGGGATGCGGACATCTGTGTTCAGAGAATGACACAAGTCAGAAATATTCTTTTTTTTTTGCCGTACAACACCTGCAACTCTTGACTGTGGGGTATTTCATTTTTTTTGCAGCCTGCAGCTCTTTTATGGTTTCGCTCAACAAGAAGCAAACCCTGACAACTGACGTCAGTGCTCGCACTGCTCTGTGATTGGAAGGTGAGAAATGTGTGTGGCGCGAAATAAAGATGGAGATCTGTTGTGGAGCGAAGAATAACTTCTGTAAAAAAGAAATGGTCTTCCCTTGCTGCGTAAGAAAAAATTCTTGGAACTGAGAAAAATAAGTTTTTTCTTTAAAAGTGGGAGTCACAGAAAGGAGTTAAGATCATAAATGTAAGTTTTAATGTTGTAGGATAACATCGATGAGAGATTTTATATCCGGTAAAAATGTTTAAACTGTTCTGTTGAGAGACATGAGACTGGTAACCTGAGCATTTATTTCTTTTTGCAGGAAAATTGGGTAGCTCTAGCAAGTTCGCACTTGCGATATTTTGTCTCTGAAGAGCATTTTTTTCAACACAATCTTGTAGGTTCGAAGAACCTCATGAGTTCAGAGCTGTGTAGGAAAATAGAATACAGTGGTTGGGTTGTTTTACCTCTGAGCGGCACTTTTTTGCACACCATGGGCTAAATGGCCAGGTCACATGGACCCCGAAGGCTCAGAGAAGGTTGGGGGAGGGGACCCACTGGAACAGCTGTTGGGAGACAGATGGTAGCCTCCCGTCAAGGCCATCCAGCGTGTTCTTTAACGTGCACAGGGTATGGCTCTCCCGCACACGGGGCCACGGCTTAACGTCCCATCCGACGGACGGCGGCCTTTCCAAGCCCATCGGTGTCCCCTACTGACCGTGGGCAAGGCGGGGAATTTTGCGGAGATAAATCTCAACGCTGACCCAGCTGGGACTCGAACCTGGGAACTACAGATTACGAGCCTGGCGCGCTACCAACTGAGCCACTCCCGCCCCAAGGATCCCAGGACTCAGATAGTTTTGAAGGAAGGGGCCCCGCTAGACATCTGTTTGGTTGATTACTGGACTAGACTGGCTACTTGTCAAGACTATGCAGTGTAATTTTAGCTTGCACAGAAATCTCATGTATACGTATCCAGTGTATCATTCAGCTTGCATAGAATTCTCATGAAACACGGGACCACAGCTTGCCGTCCCATCCAAAGGACGGAGGCCTTTCGAAGGACAACTGTCTCACATTTCTCAACGAGGCTTAGTAAGTGTAAATAAATCTGAACGATGGCATCAGGTGGAACTCGAATCTGGAAACTTCAGATTACAGCGTACTGATTGAGTCAGCCCCGTTCCAAAATATCTAAGGGACAATTTATTTCCGTGAATCCCCACTTGACACAGTCTAGTGCTCTAAGCCCCTGTTGTGGGGCAGGGATGGCTCAGTCGGTAGCGCGCCAGGCTCGTAATCTGTACTTCCCAGGTTCGAGTCCCAGCTGGGTCAGCGTTGAGATTTATCTCCGCAAAGCTCCCCGCCCTGCCCACGGTCAGTAGGGGACACTGATAGGCTTGGAAAGACCGCCGTCCGTCGGATGAGACGTTAAGATGTGGCTCCGTGTGCGGGAGAGCCATACCCTGTGCACGTTAAAGAACAGGCTGGATGGCCATGACGGGAGGCTACCATCTGTTTCCCAACAACTGTTCCAGTGGTTCTCCTCCCCCAATCTTCTCTGAGCCTTCGGGGTCCTTATGAACTAGTCATTTAGCCCATGGTGTGCAAAAAAGTGCCGCTCAGAGGTAAAACAACCCAACCCAATCTAAGCCTCTGTTTGTTTTTTCACGAATCTATGTCTTTTTAATGTTTACGAAAGGCAGTGTCATTAAGAGTGAAAATATCCACTTTATGGAAATTGATGGACGAAGACTTGAATGAAGATGGCGTCAATGATGTCAGTGCTAAATAATGATGGATGACATAATAAAATCATTTCCTATTTTTTGGCGTTTTTTGGCTCTTATTAAATCATTAAGAAATTTCATCTTGAATGACATGAAATGACCCAAGCTTTCTTGCGATTTCATTTTCGTTAGGTGTCTTAAGACTTCTTGAAAGAAATGATCGATAGAGAAATAAGCATACTAGCAAAAAATATTAATGACGTTGTGAGAATTTAACGTAATTTAGATAGGAAAGTTTTTCAGGGTTGGATTGTTTTAACTCTAAGCGACACTTTTTTTTGCACTTAAAGGACTAAATAGCCGGGTCACAAATACTCCAAGGAATCTGTCAAGGTTGATGGAAAAGGGTTGGGTTGTTTTACCTCTGAGCTGCACTTTTTTGCTGAGCGGCACTTTTTTGCACACCATGGGCTAAATGCCCAGGTCACATGGACTCCGAAGGCTCAGAGAAGGTTGGGGAAGGGGACCCACTGGAACAGCTGTTGGGAGACAGAGGGTAGCCTCCCGTCAAGGCCATCCAGCGTGTTCTTTAACGTGCATAGGGTATGGCTCTGCCGCACACGGGGCCACGGCTTAACGTCCCATCCGACGGACGGTGGCCTTTCCAAGCCCATCGGTGTCCCCTACTGACTGTGGGCAGGACAGGGAATTTTGCGGAGATAAATCTCAACGCTGACCCAGCTGGGACTCGAACCTGGGAACTACAGATTACGAGCCTGGCGCGCTACCGACTGAGCCACCCCCGCCCCACTAGAATCTGGGAACTGCTGGCTATGAGCCTGACGCGCTACCGACTGAGCCACCCCCGCCCCACTAGAATCTGGGAACTGCTGGTTATGAGCCTGGCGCGCTACCGACTGAGCACCGCTCCCCCTACCACCATTTCTGCAGGAACTTCAGAAGTCAACTCTGGGTATTAAGAGATAACTATTTCGCTCAGAATTGGAATTTATATTGAAAATATTGATAATCAAAAATTCAACTAGAATATGCATGTTCCTGTCAGGGTAGAATTCCCATTTTTCCATATTTTTCTGTTGTTTTTTTGTTTACTGCAGACATAGTTGGAGCTCAAACCTGAGACTGCAGATTGCAGGCCTGGTGCGCTACCGACTGAGGCAACCACGTTTCACCATCGGAGAGATGTTAAGCGTAGTCTGTGTGCATTAGAGCCAAACATATCTTATACATTTAAGAATGCGTTGACGAGTTGTTGGGTTGTTTTACCTCTGAGCGGCACTTTTTTTGCACACCATGGGCTAAATGGCCAGGTCACATGGACCCCGAAGGCTCGGTTGGGTTGGGTTGTTTTACCTCTGAGCGGCACTTTTTTGCACACCATGGGCTAAATGGCCAGGTCCCATGGACCCCGAAGGCTCAGAGAAGGTTGGGGGAGGGGACCCACTGGAACAGCTGTTGGGAGACAGATGGTAGCCTCCCGTCAAGGCCATCCAGCGTGTTCTTTAACGTGCACAGGGTATGGCTCTCCCGCACACGGGGCCACGGCTTAACGTCCCATCCGACGGACGGCGGTCTTTCCAAACCCATCGGTGTCCCCTACTGACCGTGGGCAGGGCGGGGAGTTTTGCGGAGATAAATCTCAACGCTGACCCAGCTGGGACTCGAACCTGAGAACTACAGATTACGAGCCTTGCGCGATACCGACTGAGCCACCCCCGCCCCGATGGAAAAGGGACATACTGAACAGTTTTCAGTACACAGATGGAAGTCTTCGGTCAAGGTTATCCAACACGTTCTTTAACGTGACTAGGGATGGCTCTCTTGGACACGGAGCCACGGCTTAACGTCCCATCAGGTGAACAATGGCCTTTCCAAGTCCATCGGTGTCCCCTTTCTCATAGAAGGTACGGTGGGGATTCACCGCAGATACATGTCTATGCTGTTCCAGGTGGGACTAGTATCTGGGTTGGGTTGTTTTACCTCTGAGCGGCACTTTTTTGCACACCATGGGCTAAATGGCCAGGTCACAAGGACCCCGAAGTCTCAGAGAAGGTTGGGGGAGGGGACCCACTGGAACAGCTGTTGGGAGACAGATGGTAGCCTCCCGTCAAGGCCATCCAGCGTGTTCTTTAACGTGCACAGGGTATGGCTCTCCCGCACACGGGGCCACGGCTTAACGTCCCATCCGACGGACGGCGGTCTTTCCAAGCCCATCGGTGTCCCCTACTGACCGTGGGCAGGGCGGGGAGTTTTGCGGAGATAAATCTCAACGCTGACCCAGCTGGGACTCGAACCTGAGAACTACAGATTACGAGCCTTGCGCGATACCGACTGAGCCACCCCCGCCCCGATGGAAAAGGGACACACTGAACAGTTTTCAGTACACAGATGGAAGTCTTCGGTCAAGGTTATCCAACACGTTCTTTAACGTGACTAGGGATGGCTCTCTTGGACACGGAGCCACGGCTTAACGTCCCATCAGGTGAACAATGGCCTTTCCAAGTCCATCGGTGTCCCCTTTCTCATAGAAGGTACGGTGGGGATTCACCGCAGATACATGTCTATGCTGTTCCAGGTGGGACTAGTATCTGGGTTGGGTTGTTTTACCTCTGAGCGGCACTTTTTTGCACACCATGGGCTAAATGGCCAGGTCACAAGGACCCCGAAGTCTCAGAGAAGGTTGGGGGAGGGGACCCACTGGAACAGCTGTTGGGAGACAGATGGTAGCCTCCCGTCAAGGCCATCCAGCGTGTTCTTTAACGTGCACAGGATATGGCTCTCCCGCACCCGGCGCCACGGCTTAACATCCCGTCTGAGGTACGGACGGCTGCCTTTCCAAGCCGATCTGTGTCCCCCACTGACCGTGGGCAGGACGGGGAATTTTGCGGAGATAAATCTCGACGCTGACCCAGCTCGAACCTGGGAACTACAGATTACGAGCCTGGCGCGCTACCGACTGAGCCAGCCCCGCCCAAACACGTTGACGTGATGCTTCTATCTGTTTACTAAGAACTGTCGGGTGAAACCCTTCGTCTATCCAATTTTGAGCCCTTGGTGTCTATAAGACATAGCCATTTAACTCATTATGTTCACGGGGTCGTTAAGCCGTGGCCCCGTGTGCGGGAGAGACATACCCTGTGCACGTTAAAGAACACGCTGGATGGCCTTGACTGGAGGCTACCATTTGTCTCCCAACAGTTGTTCCAGTGGGTCCCCTCCCCCAACCTTCTCTGAGCCTTCGGGGTCCATGTGACCTGGCCATTTAGCCCATTGTGTGCAAAAAGTGCCGCTCAGAGGTAAAACAACCCAACCCATTATGTTCACGTACAATTGCAAAGTTTGTTGTGTTGCATTACCTCTGTGAGAGACTTTTTTTGTCACACAATGGGCTAAATGACTGGATCACAATGACCGCAAGGACTCAGGGTTGGTTAGGGGATGGGGACTCGCTGAAGAGCTGTTAGGCGAAAGATGGAAGCCTTCCATCAAAGTCATCCATCGTGTTCTTTAGCGTGTGAGCAGGGTGGGCTCTCTTGGACGCGGAGACACGACTTAAAGTCCCATACGAAGAACGGCAGCTTTTCCAAGCCCATCGGTGTCCCATTTCTGACCGAGGGCACGATCGGAGTTTAGCGGAGATAAATCTCAACTCTGTCACAGTTAGGACTCGATATTGGGGACTGTAGATAATGAGCCTGGCGCGCTACCGACTAAGACAACCTCCGCCTCAATTGCAGAGGTTGTCTTAGTCGGCATAGTCCATTAGACAAAATAGCTATTACTCTGTTGTGCATCCAATCAGAATCAAATAGCAGTGCCGAGTCTCAAAGAGACCCTCCTAAGCACTTTCCTTTTCCAGAGTGTTACTGATAAGGAAAAAACTAGAAAGTCATTTTATTCTCCTGCGCTTTTAAAGTAGAAAAAAATAAAGAATCTTCGATGTGTGATCTTTTAGTTCCAAGCCACGCGATAGGTGCTTGACCTCAGCGCCCCCAGAGCCCCTATCTCGCTCTCATTTTCTTCACCAGCCATCACTAGGATCTAGTGATGGCCTGTCTGGCTGAATAAGAGAGGTGAAGCGATCCATCACACATTCTTACGGTTCCTTTCCAGCGCTCACGTCATCATGAAATATATTCATCATTTACTTCAACAGAACCATCATTCCTCCAAAATGGTATTCAGGGGTCATTAACGGCGCCCTGGATATAAGGGTAGACTTCAAAAAGATAGAAATTTTTTTCTTCGCTTTCACTGAGAAATAGAAGACGAAACTTCGAAGAAAAATAATGTAAAGAAGGAACGGTTTCTTTGCCAGAAGTTTCGGAGTAAATGGTTTGAAGCGACTGATATGTATTTCATGTCCATATGCATTTTTAGTGCATACAGATAACTTTGCTATGCTTAACGTACTTTACAGCTTTTTTTCTTCTCAAAGGAAGTGTTGGGGTTTAAATGAATCCTAATCCATCACTAGTCGACCTTTCGTTCATCAGTTAAATCTAGCAAAAGCTACAGAGTCAGTGCAGTTTATAAAACCATAAATAAATACCCCCTCAAGCAGCTGCTTGCCACAGAGGTCTGACAGGAGCCTGTCAGTTTATATGCCACAGTAGGAGATCTGAGAGGAAGGCAGGACCTCAGCAGAAAAACGACACACACATCCATGCCTAATCAGGGGCTCGAACCCAGGTCCCTTAGATCAGTAGCCAAGCGTGCTAACCACTCGACCACGGGACGGCTATAAACCATACTCTAGATCAATTCACTATTGAGGAAGTGAAATTAGTTGAGTGTTAAAATATTTATCGGTTGCTATTGTTCTAGCTTATGTAACAAACTCCCCCAATACAAAGAACGTGTTATAGTAGAAAAGGCCAGATTTGATTTATTGGCACCTGTAAGCCTAAGTTTCTCATACCCCTTGTAGGTCCAAATTCTTATTGCAGCCTGTAACCCCAAATTTCTCTTGCGGCGGGGGTGGCTCAGTCGGTAGCGCGCCAGGCTCGTAATCTGTAGTTCCCAGGTTCGAGTCCCAGCTGGGTCAGGGTTGAGATTTAGCTCGACAAAACACCCCGCCCTGCCCATGGTCAGTAGGAGACACCGATGGGCTTGGAAAGGCCGCCGTCCGTCGGATGGACACGTGAAGCCGTGGCCCCTTGTGCGGGAGAAGCCATATTCTGTGAACTTTAAAGAACACGCTGGATGGCCTTGACGGGAGTCTACCATCTGTCTCCCAACAGATGTTCCAGAGGGTCCCCTCCCCTAACCTCGTCTGAGCCTTCGGGGTCCTTGTAACCTGACCATTTAGCCCATTGTGGGTAAAAAGTGCGCCTCAGAGATAAAACAATAACCTATGTCCTCCCGCGAAAATGTTAGAGTAGGGGAATGTACAATATTAAGTGGGATGCTTTTTGTCTATTTGGGGAGAGTGATTTCCGAAACCTCATCATTATTTGTCGGACACCCTGTAATATTTCCATAGATTCACTAGGTCGTAAGAAAAGCATTTTTCAAAAATTCCCTATCTACAGGGGGCGGGGATGGCTCAGTCGGTAGCGCGCCAGGCTCATAATCTGTAATTCCCAGGTTCGAGTCCCAGCTGGGTCAGCGTTGAGATTTATCTCCGCAAAATTCCCCGCCCTGCCCACGGTCAGTAGGGGACACCGATGGGCTTGGAAAGGCCGCCGTCCGTCGGATGGCACGTTAAGTCGTGGCCCCGTGTGCGGGAGAGTCATACCGTGTGCACGTTAAAGAACACGCTGGATGGCCCTGACGGGATTCTACCATTTGTCTCCCAACAGCTGTTCCAGTGGGTCCCCTCCCCCAACCTTCTCTGAGCCTTCGGGGTCCATGTGACCTGGCCATTTAGCCCATGGTGTGCAAAAAAGTGCCGCTCAGAGGTAAAACAACCCAACCCAACTCGCGAAATGGTTTGAGTAGGGGAATGTACAATATTAAGTGGGATGCTTTTTGTGTATTTGGGGACAGTGATTTTCGAAATCTCACCATTATTTGTCTGACAACCTGTAATATTTCCATAGGTTCACTAGGTCGTAAGAAAAGCATTTTTCAAAAATTCCCTATCTACAGGCTAGCCGTATTTCCTGCTGATCAGATTTCTTGCAACATTGCACGTTGACTCACCGGACTGATTTTACAAGCAACAGGCCAACACATACGCAACTCTTTTCACTACTATGAGTGATACTGCTTCCTGCTCAAAATGAAAATAATAAATGCGGATTATCTATACCTATGAAAAGAAGATTTTTATCTATGTATATTCGTTGCGGGAAATGCGGTCGCGATTTAAAGCAAACTTTCAACAGTTGTTCAGCATATTAACGAGCAGTTTCAGGCTATTAAAATTTCCAATTCTGAAAAAAAAAATCTCCAGGAACGTTTTCCGGTTTCGCCCCAAAACGTTTTTTTACATGTTTTCAGCATTTTTTTAAAATTCGTTTTCGAATGGAAAAGACAAAACTTTGCCATAAACAAAAATAAAAGAACGTGGTTGACGAGATTCAGCTGCATCACTTTAATAGATGTAAACATAGAGAAAATATTTATGTTTGACTTATCCACGAGAGACTTCATTTCTAACGGCATCATAACGAATGTGGCTTGTTAGTGGCAAAGCCTATTATTCAAATCCATTTTCACTTTACAGCTTGTTTTGATGCAAAAAAAAAAAGCACCTTTAAAAAAAGCACCTTTAAAAAAAAGCACCTTTAAAAAAAGCACCTTTAAAAAAAAGCACCTTTAAGCACCTCTCAAAACCAAGATATTGTCCCGCATGGGAAATTCTCTGCGCCATTGTTTTAAAAATGCTCTTTTTTCCAATGCAACTCCGGGTACTTTGGCAGTAGGGAATAAGAATTTGGAAATGAATCTATTTTCTTACAATATTTTGATTTTTAAACAAAAATGCTTACATACACTTTTTTTTTTGCAACAGAAACTTCTTTTTTACCTTCCGTGTTGCAATTGGTTAAATATTTCGTCACAGTTCAGTTCCTCTAAAAAATCTTTTTCAGTGTCAATATTGCGGGTCATTTCTTGCACGCACGTAAATAATTTTTCACTCCTTTTCAATTATTTTTTTTTCGAAAAAAAAGGAAGCTTTTAACGTTGTCCGTCTATAAACATTTAATATTTAGCTTTTAAAGCTATATCCCCTGGTGAGCAAAGGCTACGTTACAAACATAAAAGTGGATATATCATCATAATGACTGGCTAGAATTTAATGACATTTGGTAGAAAGGTACACCAGACCATGACAAACAACATATACAAAAAGGAATGCCACGTGAACAATGCGCAGAAACATGCAAAACTCACCACATCATGCCTCTCAGGGGGCGGGGGTGGCTCAGTAGGTAGCGCGTCGGGTTCGTAATCTGTAGTTCCCAGGTTCGAGTCCCAGCTGGGTCAGCGTTGAGATTTATCTCCACAAAATTCCCCGCCCTGCCCACGGTCAGTAGGGGACACCGATGGACTTGGAAAGGCCGTCGTCCGTCGGATGGGACGTTAAGTCGTGGCCCGTGTGTGGAAAAGCCATACCCTGTGCACGTTAAAGAACACGCTGGATGGCCTTGAAGGGAGGCTACCATCTGTCTCCCAATAGCTGTTCCAGTGGGTCCCCTCCCCCAACCTTCTCTGAGCCTACGGGGTCCATGTGACCTGGCCATTTAGCCCATGGTGTGCAAAAAAGATGCCGCTCAGAGGTAAAACAACCCAACCCAACTCATACCTCTCACGTTCCAAAGCCTTTGTATTAAAAAATAAAAAATAAATACCCCCTCAAGCAGCTGCTTGCCACAGAGGTCTGACAGGAGCCTGTCAGTTTATATGCCATAGTAGAAGATCTGTGAGGATGGCATGACCTCAGCAGAAAAACGACACACACATCCATGCCTTACCCGGGGCTTAGATCAATAGCCAAGCGTGCTAACCGCTCGGCCACGGAACGGCTATGTATGTATTACGTTACAGAAAAAAATTGGGAGGTCCTTTTACAGACTTTCCCATATTCCAAAGCCTGTCAACTATCAAAAGGTGTTGGAAAACATGCAAACGAACACCCGGAGTCTCTTGGAGGATTCAGAGAAGTGGATACCTCGATTGTAATATGTTATTGAAAATTTGTGATTGAAAATTGATTGAAAATTTGTAATATGTTAGCAGGACACACCCAAGCTGCGGCAGTTAGAGCTCGTAATGTCCCTCCGATGATCATCTCCAAGCTATGGCGACAATATCAGGAATCCGACAATGTGTCGAGATCAGGGATTCTCAACGTGGGGTACGCGGTATTATTTTTTGGGGTACGCCGTGAGAACTCAAAAGTCGCTAGATCAAGTAACAAAGTCGCTAAGGTGGCAACACTGCTGTGGAAAAATGTCATTTTTTGTGTTTATCGATATATGTAATTTATGAATTTAAAATTTAATGTGTATATATATATACGTTTTATTCCCATTGTTATACTATAACTATAGTTTTATCTATCTATACAAGGGGTACACCAGTTGCAAACACATTTCCAGGGGGTACGTGAAGCATAAAAGGTTGAGAACCACTGATATATATGTTTCATTTTATTCCCATTGTTATACTATAACTATAGATTTATCTATCTATACAAGGGGTACGCCAGTTACATACACATTTCCAGGGGGTACCTGAAGCATAAAAGGTTGAGAACCACTGATATATATGTTTTATTTTATTCCCATTGTTATACTATAACTATAGTTTTATCTATCTATACAAGGGGTACGCCAGTTACATACACATTTCCAGGGGGTACGTGAAGCATAAAAGGTTGAGAACCACTGATATATATGTTTTATTTTATTCCCATTGTTATACTATAACTATAATTTTATCTATCTATACAAGGGGTACGCCAGTTACATACACATTTCCAGGGGGTACGTGAAGCATAAAAGGTTGAGAATCACTGATATATATGTTTCATTTTATTCCCATTGTTATACTATAACTATAGTTTTATCTATCTATACAAGGGGTACGCCAGTTACATACACATTTCCAGGGGGTATGTGAAGCATAAAAGGTTGAGAACCACTGAGATATATGTTTTATTTTATTCCCATTGTTATACTATAACTATAGTTTTATCTATCTATACAAGGGGTACGCCAGTTATATACACATTTCCAGGTGATACGTGAAGCATAAAAGGTTGAGAACCACTGATATATATGTTTCATTTTATTCCCATTGTTATACTATAACTATAGTTTTATCTATCTATACAAGGGGTACGCCAGTTATATACAGGTTTCCAGGGGGTACGTGAAGCATAAAAGGTTGAGAACCACTGATATATATATTTTATTTTATTCCCAATGTTATACTATAACTATAGTTTTATCTATCTATACAAGGGGTACGCCAGTTACATACACATTTCCAGGAGGTACGTGAAGCATAAAAGGTTGAGAACCACTGATATATATGTTTTATTTTATTCCCATTGTTATACTATAATTATAGTTTTATCTATCTATACAAGGGGTACGCCAGTTACATACACATTTCCAGGAGGTACGTGAAGCATAAAAGGTTGAGAACCATTGATATATATGTTTTATTTTATTCCCATTGTTATACTATAACTATAGTTTTATCTATCTATACAAGGGGTACGCCAGTTACATACACATTTCCAGCAGGTACGTGAAGCATAAAAGGTTGAGAACCACTGATATATATGTTTTATTTTATTCCCATTGTTATACTATAATTACAGTTTTATTTATCTATACAAGGGGTACGCCAGTTACATACACATTTCCAGGAGGTACGTGAAGCATAAAAGGTTGAGAACCACTGATATATATGTTTTATTTTATTCCCATTGTTATACTATAATTATAGTTTTATCTATCTATACAAGGGGTACGCCAGTTACATACACATTTCCAGGAGGTACGTGAAGCATAAAAGGTTGAGAACCACTGATATATATGTTTTATTTTATTCCCATTGTTATATTATAACTATAGTTTTATCTATCTATACAAGGGGTACGCCAGTTACATACACATTTCCAGGAGGTACGTGAAGCATAAAAGGTTGAGAACCACTGATATATATGTTTTATTTTATTCCCATTGTTATACTATAATTATAGTTTTATCTATCTATACAAGGGGTACGCCAGTTACATACACATTTCCAGGAGGTACGTGAAGCATAAAAGGTTGAGAACCATTGATATATATGTTTTATTTTATTCCCATTGTTATACTATAACTATAGTTTTATCTATCTATACAAGGGGTACGCCAGTTACATACACATTTCCAGGAGGTACGTGAAGCATAAAAGGTTGAGAACCACTGATATATATGTTTTAGTTTATTCCCATTGTTATACTATAACTATAGTTTTATCTATCTATACAAGGGGAAGCCAGTTACATACACATTTCCAGAGGGTACGTGAAGCATAAAAGGTTGAGAACCACTGATATATATGTTTTATTTTATTCCCATTGTTATATTATAACTATAGTTTTATCTATCTATACAAGGGGTACGCCAGTTACATACACATTTCCAGGGGGTGCGTGAAGCATAAACGGTTGAGAACCACTGATATATATGTTTTATTTTATTCCCATTGTTATACTATAACTATAGTTTTAACTATCTATACAAGGGGCATAAAAGGTTGAGAACCACTGTTCTAGATGATCAGCTCCGAGATGGCCGAAACGTCACAATATTCAGGACTGATAGCTGGTCTTAACAGTGAGAAAGTATAGGGGGATGACAGCCAGACAACTTGCTATCGAGCTCGCATGTGCTTCAATCATGATGGTGTCAAAGAGAAATGTGTACAGACGACTTCGTGAAAAGGATCTGTATGCTAGGAGACACTTTTCGGCTACCATTCTCATATCCTTCAAAGAAGAAAAGCTCGAAAGACGATGCAGGCAGCATCACACCTGGACTGAACAGCAGTGGGATCATGTGCTCTTGACGGATGAGTCTTATTTCAGTCTGACTACAGATTCCCGATGTGTGCTCATCTGGAGAGAACGCATAACACATTCCGTGAATTAGATCACTATGGAGAAGGAGGCCTTCTGGTGTCGGGAGGTATAATGCTGGATGGCCATATGCCACTCCATGTGTTTGATGGTGGCACCGTGCGTGCTGAAAGGTAGATAGAAGTGTGTTGTGGGTTGGGTTGTTTTACCTCTGAGCGGCACTCTTTTGCACACCATGGGCTAAATGGCCAGGTCACATGGACCCCGAAGGCTCAGAGAAGGTTGGGGGAGGGGACCCACTGGAACAGCTGTTGGGAGACAGATGGTAGCCTCCCGTCAAGGCCATCCAGCGTGTTCTTTAACGTTGGGTTGTTTTACCTCTGAGCGGCACTCTTTTGCACACCATGGGCTAAATGGCCAGGTCACATGGACCCCGAAGGCTCAGAGAAGGTTGGGGGAGGGGACCCACTGGAACAGCTGTTGGGAGACAGATGGTAACCTCCCGTCAAGGCCATCCAGCGTGTTCTTTAACGTGCACAGTGTATGGCTCTCCAGCACACGGGGCCACGGCTTAACGTCCCATCCAACGGACGGCGGCCTTTCCAAGCCCATCGGTGCCCCCTACTGACCGTGGGCAGGGCTGGGAATTTTTGCGGAGATAAATCTCAACGCTGACCCAGCTGGGACTCGAACCTGGGAACTACAGATTACGAGCCTGGCGCGCTACCGACTGAGCCACCCCCCGCCCTACATAGAAGAGAGCCTGGAGCCTTAGGTAAGGCTTTTGGGAGATGCTGTTGGCCCTAGTTCATTTTTATGGACAATAATTCTCTCCTCACAGATTTGGGCTAGTCGGCGATGACCTCGAGAGTGAGGATACCCCATCATGGAGTGGCCAACAAAATATCCTGATATTCATCCTATTGAGCTGTTGAGATTTATCTCCGTAAAATTCTCTGCTCTGCCCTCGATCAGTAGGACACCGATGGGTTTGGAAAGATCGCCGTCCGTCGGATGGGACGTTAAGACGTGGCACCGTGTGCGGGAGAATCATACTCTGTACACGTTAAAGAACACCACGGATGGCCTTAACACGTGAGAGTACTGTCCCCTAACAGCTAGATGTCCTGTGGGTCCGCTTCCCCCAACCTTCTCTGAGCCCTTGGGGACCTTGTGACCTGGCCATTTAGTCCATTGTGTGCAAAAAACAGTGCCGCTTAGAGGTAAAACAATTCAATCATCACTTTCCCTTTTCTAAAAACGAAACATTTGGTGTCAGCTCCCGTGGCCGAGTGGTTAGCACGCTTGGCTACTGATCTAACGGACCTGGGTTCGAGCCCCGGATTAGACATGGATGTGTGTGTTGTTTTTCTGCTGAGGTCCTGCCATCCTCTCAGATCTCCTACTGTGGCATATAAACTGACAGGCTCCTGTCAGACCTCTGTGGCAAGCAGCTGCTTGAGGGGGTATTTATTATTATTATTATTTATTTAATGCCATGCACTGTACACCTTTTAGCATATGCTATGATACTACCTGGCGTACTTGTATGTTATGTGAATGGAAAGCCATATTGAAAGCCTGAATTCATTTTAAAAATAAGTTTCCAACGGAAAAATCTCGATTAAAACAAATTGAAGATCTCATCCAAATCTTTCTAAATCTCAATTTTTAACAATTTTCAATTAATATTTCAAGAGTTATTGGAGCTGAAATATTTAACAACAGTTGCTTTGCTGTTATTCTCGTCATAAACAATATTTTCCTAAATTCACCTTTCTTTCATTAAACAATTTCTTATGAAAGTCATTATTTGTAATGCATTTAACTTTCGCAGTAAGTCTTACGATCAGCAATGCTGCCTGTGGCGGGGGTGGCTCAGCGGGTAGCGCGCCAGGCTCGTAATCTGTAGTTCCCAGGTTCGAGTCCCAGCTGGGTCAGCGTTGAGATTTATCTCCGCAAAATTCCCCGCCCTGCCCGCGGTCAGTAGGGGACACCGATGGGCTTGGAAAGGCCGCCGTCCGTCGGATGGGACGTTAAGCCGTGGCCCCGTGTGCGGGAGAGCCGTACCCTGTGCACGTTAAAGAACACGCTGGATGGCCTTGACGGGAGGCTACCATCTGTCTCCCAACAGCTCTTCCAGTGAGTCCCCTCCCCTAACCTCTTCTGAACCTTCGGGGTCTATGTGACTTGACCATTTTAGCCCATCGTGTGCAAAAAAGTGCCGCTCAGAGGTAAAACAACCCAACCCATACAAAACGTGTGCACTCACGTCACTTCCGTTAAAGACGACCTTGGCCAATCGCAGAGTCTTATTTTACAACACAATATTTTAGGTTGTTGGGTTGTTTTACCTCTGAGCGGCACTTTTTTGCACACCATGGGCTAAATGGCCAGGTCACATGGACCCCGAAGGCTCAGAGAAGGTTGGGGGAGGGGACCCACTGGAACAGCTGTTGGGAGACAGATGGTAGCCTCCCGTCAAGGCCATCCAGCGTGTTCTTTAACGTGCACAGGGTATGGCTCTCCCGTACACGGGCCACGGCTTAACGTCCCATCCGACGGACGGCGGCCTTTCCAAGCCCATCGGTGTCCCCTATTGACCGTGGGCAGGGCGGGGAATTTGCGGAGATAAATCTCAACGCTGACCCAGCTGGGACTCGAACCTGGGAACTACAGATTACGAGCCTGGCGCGCTACCGACTGAGCCACCCCCGCCCCCAATATTTTAGGATCACCTTGTATACTCTGATTCCGGTTTGACTTTTTATTCCTTCAAGACATTATTACATTCCAATATCTCGTTCGTGTGAGTCGACGCATGATAATCGCTCTTCCAAACCGTTGAAGATGCCAAATAACCAATCAGCTTCAAGTGAAGGGGGCGGAGGAGGGGGAAGGATTCTGTCAGGACACGATTATTTCGCAGTTGCTGAAAATATTTGATTTGTCGTTTTCCGAGCTTTCATCCGTTGGAAGAGGGGAAAGTGAAAGGAACACAGAGAGAGAGAGAGATTCCTGTGATTTCAACGGTCAAATGAAAGGTCAAAGGTCGTGATGACGTGTGTAATCTCGTTCCCTCCCCCTCTGTTGTTGCCTTTGCATTTCGATTTGTTTACTTCAGCTGCCAGCAAACTTCATTTCGACGATGGCAACGCCAAGTCTCTTCTGAAGAGTTTAAAGTGGGTTCGAATCGTGTTTAAAAATGGGAACGATTGGGTCAGAAGCCAATGTTACAAGATTCGAAAATCCACTATTACCTTTCTCTGATCTTAACTACAAGTTCACTCGTTGAGATTTTCTCGTATTGCCCTAATGTGTTAGCAGGCTTCCTGATGATCTGATTGCCCATTTCTAGGTTGGGTTGGGTTGTTTTACCTCTGAGCGGCACTTTTTTGCACACCATGGGCTAAATGGCCAGGTCACATGGACCCCGAAGGCTCAGAGAAGGTTGGGGGAGGGGAACCCACTGGAATAGCTGTTGGGAGACAGATGGTAGTCTCCCGTCAAGGCCATCCAGCGTGTTCTTTAACGTGCACAGGGTACGGCTTTCCCGCACACGGGGCCACGGCTTAACGTCCCATACGACGGACGGCGGCCTTTCCAAGGCCATCGGTGTCCCCTACTGACCGTGGGCAGGGCGGGGAATTTTGCGGAGATAAATCTCAACGCTGACCCAGCTGGGACTCGAACCTGGGAACTACAGATTACGAGTCTGGCGCGCTACCGACTGAGCCACCCCCGCCCCAGCAGAAAGATAAAAAGGAAAAGAAACACCCACGCTTTATCCTGGGCTCGAACCCGATTTGATCAACATCCAAGCACGCTAACCATTCGGCACGTTTTTGGAAATACTTGACAAAGTATTTCAGAAGTTACTCACCTTCGAATTCGACTCTCCATTGACATTCAATGGGAATGTTCGCAAAGAAGTGGGCGGTAAACGTGTTTGCATTTTGAAGTCTTCTTTGGTGTTTTCCGATGACTCGATTGTTCACCTCAGTCCACGCATTCGCCATTGGGAATCGATTCGAAAACATCGGAAATGATTCTCCCTGGAAGAAAGAAAAAATATCTGTATTGTTCTAGCGAGCCACGGCGCAGAAGAGAAAAAGAAAAGATTTTCCTTTTAAGCCGGACATTGATCGAAAGACATGCTTTATGTTTCTCGGAAGCATGTTGCTATTAGAGCGACAAAACTGAACGAAAGCAAAACATTGTTATTTTGTTGGTCGCAGATTAGCAATATCGGCTGTTAAGAAAGAGACTTGAGAGGGATGCAATGGAAGATTACTGCACAGGCCCATGGTGCCCCAACATTCACGAGAACCTCCAAAACAGTAAAAACTCGATTTTTTTAAGTTTTATTTTCCCACTAATATTTTGTTCAGTGAAATGTTTCACAGTCAGCATAGAGAAACAACTTCCGTACACACTCGTACTTTTATTTAAACACCAAAAATAATTTTTGTTAAATACACTCTGCAGCAGTGGTTTTCAACCTTTTATGCTTCACGTACCCCCTGGAAATGTGTATGTAACTGGCGTACCCCTTGTATAGATAGATAAAACTATAGTTGTAGTATAACAATGGGAATAAAATAAAACATATATATCAGTGGTTCTCAACCTTTTATGCTTCACGTACTCCCTGGAAATGTTAATGTAACTGGCGTACCCCTTGTATAGATAGATAAAACTATAGTTAAAGTATAACAATGGGAATAAAATAAAACATATATATCAGTGGTTCTCAAACTTTTCTGCTTCACGTACCCCCTGGAAATGTGTATGTAACTGGCGTACCCCTTGTATAGATAGATAAAACTATAGTTATAGTATAACAATGGGAATAAAATAAAACATATATATCAGTGGTTCTCAACCTTTTATGCTTCACGCACCCCCTGGAAATGTGTATGCAACTGGCGTACCCCTTGTATAGATAGATAAAACTACAGTTATAGTATAACAATGGGAATAAAATAAAACATATATATCAGTGGTTCTCAACCTTTTATGCTTCACGCACCCCCTGGAAATGTGTATGCAACTGGCGTACCCCTTGTATAGATAGATAAAACTATAGTTATAATATAACAATGAGAATAAAATGAAACATATATATCAGTGATTCTCAACCTTTTATGCTTCACGCACCCCCTGGAAATGTGTATGTAACTGGCGTACCCCTTGTATAGATAGATAAAACTATAGTTATAGTATAACAATGGGAATAAAATAAAACATATATATCAATGGTTCTCAACCTTTTATGCTTCACGTACCCCCTGGAAATGTGTATGTAACTGGCGTACCTCTTGTATAGATAGATAAAACTACAGTTATAGTATAACAATGGGAATAAAATAAAACATATATATCAGTGGTTCTCAACCTTTTATGCTTCACGTACCCCCTGGAAATGTGTATGTAACTGGCGTACCCCTTGTATAGATAGATAAAACTATAGTTATAGTATAACAATGGGAATAAAATAAAACATATATATCAGTGGTTCTCAACCTTTTATGCTTCACGTACCCCCTGGAAATGTGTATGTAACTGGCGTACCCCTTGTATAGATAGATAAAACTACAGTTATAGTATAACAATGGGAATAAAATAAAACATATATATCAGTGGTTCTCAACCTTTTATGCTTCACGTACCCCCTGGAAATGTGTATGTAACTGGCGTACCCCTTGTATAGATAGATAAAACTATAGTTATAGTATAACAATGGGAATAAAATAAAACATATATATCAGTGGTTCTCAACCTTTTATGCTTCACGTACCCCCTGGAAATGTGTATGTAACTGGCATACCCCTTGTATAGATAGATAAAACTATAGTTATAGTATAACAATGGGAATAAAATAAAACATATATATCAGTGGTTCTCAACCTTTTATGCTTCACGTACCCCCTGGAAATGTGTATGTAACTGGCGTACCCCTTGTATAGATAGATAAAACTATAGTTATAGTATAACAATGGGAATAAAATAAAACATATATATCAGTGGTTCTCAACCTTTTATGCTTCACGTACCCCCTGGAAATGTGCATGCAACTGGCGTACCCCTTGTATAGATAGATAAAACTATAGTTATAATATAACAATGGGAATGAAATAAAACATATATATCAGTGGTTCTCAACCTTTTATGCTTCACGTACCCCCTGGAAATGTGTATGTAACTGGCGTACCCCTTGTATAGATAGATAAAACTATAGTTATAGTATAACAATGGGAATAAAATAAAACATATATATCAGTGGTTCTCAACCTTTTATGCTTCACGTACCCCCTGGAAATGTGTATGTAACTGGCGTACCCCTTGTATAGATAGATAAAACTACAGTTATAGTATAACAATGGGAATAAAACTTTACCAGATCTAGCGACTTTTGAGTTCTCACGGTGTACCCCAAAATATTTTACCGCGCACCCCACGTTGAGAACCTTTACTCTAGAGAGTTGGTATTTTTTTTGTAACTCATTTTTTATGTATTTTTCAGTGTCTACACGTTTGTGTTATACATATTAAATTTTCTATTTTTTTCCTTTCTGTAATTCAAATTATTTCACCTGCTACATAGTGTCTTCCCTGGTCTTCCAGGTCATATGGCTGAGTGGTTAGCACGCTTGGCTACTGATCAAGGGGGACCTGGGTTCGAGTGCTGGGAAAGGCATGGATGTTTGCATTGTTTTCTGATGAGGTCTCACCTTTCTCACAGATTTTCTACTATGGCATTTAAACTGACAGTTTCCTGTCAGATCTCTCTGGAAAGCAGCTTCTTGAGGGGATATTTATTTACTATTTTTGTTTTATCCATTCGTAAGCTATAAAACTTGTAATGAGAAATTCTTTCTCCTTTTGAATTCAAATATCTTAATCGGCTGCTAGGTGGGTTGGGTGTTTGTACCTCTGAGCGGCACTTTTTTTGCACACCATGGGCTAAATGTCCAGGTCACATGGCCCCGAAGGCTCATAGAAGGTTGGGGGGACCCACTGGAGCAGCTGTTGGGAGACAGATGGTAGCCTCCCGTCAAGGCCATCCAGCGTGTTCTTTAACGTGCACAGGGTATGGCTCTCTCGCACACGGGACCACGGCTTAACGTCCCATCCGACGGACGGCGGCCTTTCCAAGCCCATCGGTGTCCCCTACTGACCGTGGGCAGGGCGGGGAATTTTGCGGAGATAAATCTCAACGCTGACCCAGCTGGGACTCGAACCTGGGAACTACAGATTACGAGCCTGGCGCGCTACCGACTGAGCCACTCCCGTCCCTCTGCTAGGTGGATGGAGAAATAATGAGAAAAGCGAACACGTTTAAATATTTGGAGTCTATCGTCCAAACGTTTTCTATTAATGAGGAAGTGAGAGCAAGATTATAATAGACAAACAATAAGAATGCTCAATTCTGTTATATGGGATAGAAATATAGTAAGAAATAATTTTTTCTCACAATTATTATTAAATTTACCCCTCAAGCAAATGTTTGTCACAGAGGTCTGACAGGGAGTTGTCAGTTTAATGCACCAGAGAGAAAATCTGTGAGGAACGAGAGACCTCATCAGAAAGACTACATTGGGTCAGCGTTGAGATTTATCTCCGCAAAATTCCCCGCCCTGCCCACGGTCAGTAGGGGACACCGATGGGCTTGGAAAGGCCGCCGTCCGTCGGATGGGACGTTAAGCCTTGGCCCCATGTGTGGGAGAGCCATACCCTGTGCACGTTAAAGAACACGCTGGATGGCCTTGACGGGAGGCTACCATCTGTCTCCCAACAGCTGTTCCAGTGGGTCCCCTCCCCCAACCTTCTCTGAGCCTTCGGGGTTCATGTGACCTGACCATTTAGCCCAGGTGTGCAAAAAAGTGCCGCTCAGAGGTAAAACAACCCAACCCAGAAAGTCTACACGGAAAAGTAACTTTCATACTTAGTGTGGGGTTCGAATCCAGGTCTCTTAAATCAGTAGCCAAGCGTGCTAACCACTCGGTCAATTAATAGAGAATATTTTAATATGTGGATTAAAGACATAGACTCTTATAGAAAGGTAAGTATCGAAAATAAAAGACGTCGAAATGGATTTCTGGAGAAATTCCGTGCTGAGAAATGAATGAAAGAAGTGAACAGAATTGTTATGGGAATATGAGAATACTTTGGATTGAGGTGGATACTAAAAGGGATGGAGTTGGATACTGATGGATGCCAAAGGGGATACTGAAATCGGAACTCATTGGAAGAAGAAGACTCGGGAATGGTATGAATATAATCATTTTTGTTTTTAAATCTGAAACTTGTAAACTGACATCAACTAGCAAGATTGTTATTTAGATTTTAAAATATATTTAATAATATATATATTATGAATTAAATTTATTTACAATGTCATTAGAAGATTTGAAAAATCAGCTTTTTGGTTCGTTAACCGATAGATGATATTATAAAAATTATTAATGAATGATTTCTTGAACAAAAGTAAATTACAGAAGGCAGCCATTTAATTTTTCTAAAGTAATGTACATATTAGTTGAATATACAAAAATTTAATGTGTCTGAATGAAACTAATTAGCATTCGTATGATACTAGGGTGAGATATAGCATGAAAGGCCAAGGGTTGGGTTGTTTTACCTTTGAGCGGCACTTTTTTGCACACCATGGGCTAAATGGCTAGGTCACATGGACCCCGAAGGCTCAGAGAAGGTTGGGGGAGGGGACCCACTGGAACAGCTGTTTGGGAGACAGATGGTAGCCTCTCATCAAGGCCATCCAGCGTGTTCTTTAACGTGCACAGGGTATGGCTCTCCCGCACACGGGGCCACGGCTTAACGTCCCAACCGACGGACGGTGGTCTTTCCAAGCCCATCGGTGTCCCCTACTGACCGTGGGCAGGGCGGGGAATTTTGCGGAGATAAATCTCAACGCTGACCCAGCTGGGACTCGAACCTGGGAACTGGAGATTACGAGCCTGGCGCGCTACCGACTGAGCCTCCCCCGCCCCTAAAGGCCAAGGGTATCTATTAAGTAGTAAAGGGAAAAACCTGGGCCAGATCGAAACTGGATGTGAAATCACTTCTTTACTAGGCAGAGTCTTTGTTTTGAGTAGTCGGAGTCTTTGTTTTTGTGATTGTAGGCAGTGTTTGTAGTCTTTGTTCTTGTAGGCAGAGTCTTTGTTTTTGTGATTATAGGCAGTGTTCGTAGGCTTTGTTCTTATAGGCAGAGTCTTTGTTTTTGTGAGACACAGTATTGATTGCAATTCAAATTTAAATTCCTTCCTAGAGTTATCTTAAAATCCCATTTTTTCATTCATGAAAAAATGGGATTTTAAGATGCATATCTCGATAGATTATCCAATTCTTTTCGAGATATGCAGAGATTAATTAGATACGTAGGAATTAAGATTTGCTATGAGGATATACTTATGTTTTTTCAAAAAAAATATTACGCGATTAAAACCTTTATGGTATGCCTCAGTTGTTCCAATTATTTAAATAATATCTGTAAATGTTTTTTTAAAGCTACGGCTTTTTTTTTGCTTCTACAAAGTATCGTTTTGTTTCGTAGTATTTTATTTATATGCTATATCTATTGCTAAGATAAACTCTCTTATTTTCATATAACTCCGTAGTTTCCCATTCATGTTGTTATTATTTTTACTTCCTCTATTGCCTTCCGACTGCAGGGGGGGGGGGGTTCAATCGGTAGCGCGCCAGGCTCGTAATCTGTAGTTCCCAGGTTCGAGTCCCAGCTGGGTCAGCGTTGAGATTTATCTCCGCAAAATTCCCCGCCCTGTGCACGGTCAGTTGGGGACACAGATGGGCTTGGTAAATGCCGCCGTCCGTCGGATGGGACGTTAAGTCGTGGCCCCGTGTGCGGGAGAGCCATACCCTGTGCACGTTAAAGAACACGCTGGATGGTCTTGACGGGAGGCTACCATCTGTCTCCCAACAGCTGTTCCAGTGGGTCCCCTCCCCCAACCTTCTCTGAGCCTTCGGGGTCCATGTGACCTGGTCATTTAGCCCATGGTGTGCAAAATAGTGCCGCTCAGAGGTAAAACAACCCAACAATTCTGACTGCAGCACGAAGTGGCGGGGGGGAGGGGGTCTCAGCCGATGTCTCCCCCAAGTTCGTAATCTGATGTTCCCAAGTTCAAATCCCACCTATGACTGCTTGGAGAATCAATAAGCTCTCACCGAATGGCTTTTAAAGGTCATCGGAGTGGACGGTAGGCCGTGGTCCGTTTACAGGAGATCTATATTCTTGTGAACCTAAAGTTGTTTTTGGGTTGTTTTACCTCTGAGCGGCACTTTTTTGCACACCATGGGCTAAATGGCCAGGCCACAAGGACCCCGAAGGCTCAGAGAAAATTGGGGGAGGGGACCCACTGAAACAGCTGTTAGGAGACAGATGGTAGCCTCCCGTCAAGGCCATCCAACGTGTTCTTTAACGTGCACAGGGTATGGCTCTCCCGCACACGGGGCCACGGCTTAACGTCCCGTCCGACGGACGGCGGCATTTCCAAACCTATCGGTGTCCCCTATTGACCGTGGGCAGGGCGGGGAATTTTGCGGAGATAAATCTCAACACTGACCCAGCTGGGACTCAAACCTGGGAACTACAGATTACGAGCCTGGCGCGCTACCGACTGAACCTAAAGAACACACGGGAATGTGAACCTAAAGAACACACCGCCCCTTGTGAACCTAAAGAACACACGGGATGGCCATGACGGAAGGTGTCCATGTGTTTCCTAGCAACTGTTCAATGGATCCCCTTTTACCAACTTTCTCTGAGCTTTTAGAGCCCTTTTGATCTGGCCATTTAGCTCATTGTGCAAAAAAAAAAAGTTCTGCTCAGAGGTAAAAATAACCCATCACCTGAATTTTAAATCCCTTTGGTAAATAAATAGTTTTTCGTATTTAATATATTTTATCTAACTTTACAAAAAAAATATTTTTCCTGTTTCTAAGCCGAACTTATTCTACTTCCTAAAGTAAGCTACGAACAATGTTCTGAAAATAGCATTTAAGAAGAATTCGAGTTATAAATCATCGCGGAGAAAGTTTAAGGCGCTTTCTTTTGTGTGTGCCCCCCCCCCCCCCCCCCGACACTTAACAGACATCATCGGAGTAATTTCCGCGGCCTGAAGAAGATAGATTCTTCGTCACCTAGGCAACGGTGTTGATCTTTCAAGTTTACGACAAATAAATCCTCGCTTGGGCCATCTGGTGTCGGGCACTTTCAGGAGCCAGTGCAGCTGAAGCAGCTCTTCACTTCAGTTGGGAAGCTGAGTGAGAGGAAATTCGAGGATGTTCGACGTTTAAGTTAATATCCAAAGTTACCTCTACCTTGGCTTTACTCTACCCCCCCCCCCCCTGCATGAAATAAATTAGTTTTATTCTTGCTCCAGATAATAATAAGACGGAAAATTTTGCTTAATTACATCGCTGGGGGAAAAAATATATAGCCCATTTTTTTAACGATCGGATGATCCTCAGCGTGGAATCAGGTTCGCAGTTTATCGTTAGTTGAAATTGAGTTATGATGAGATAGGTCGATAGGAAGAACATCTAACACGTTTTCGGAGTTGTGTTGTTTTACCTCTGAGCGGCACTTTTTTGCACACAATGGGCTAAATGGCCAGGTCACAAGGACCCCGAAGGCTCAGAGAAGGTTGGGGGAGGGGACCCACTGGAACAGCTGTTGGGAGACAGATGGTAGCCTCCCGTCAAGGCCATCCAGCGTGTTCTTTAACGTGCACAGGGTATGGCTCTCCCGTACAAGGGGCCACGGCTTAACGTCCCATCCGACGGACGGTGGTCTTTCCAAGCCCATCGGTGTCCCGTACTGACCGTGGGCAGGGCGGGGAATTTAGCGGAGATAAATCTCAACGCTGACGCAGCTGGGACTCGAACCTGGAAACTACAGATTACGAGCCTAGCGCGCTACCGACTGAGCCACCCCCGCCCAGAGTTATGATGAGATAGGTCGATAGGAAGAACATCTAACACGTTTTCAGAAATTTTTGGTTTCGGTTCACACTTTAGCACTTTCAAATATTTCAACTAACTCGTCATTTGTTAAAAGGCAACATCATATGTGAATTGAATCATAATTGATTGCGAAGCGATTGATAAGTCATTCTCTTTTTTTTATGAAAAGTGCCTGAAGGTCAATTCTATCTCATAGAGTAGGGGGGCGGGGGTGGCTCAGACGGTAGCGCGCCAGGCTCGTAATCTGCAGTTCCCAGGTTCGAGTCCCAGCTGTATCTCCACGAAACTCCCCGCCCTGCCCACGGTCAGTAGGGGACACCGATGGGCTTGGAAAGGCCGCCTTCTGTCGGATGGGACGTTAAGCCGTGGGCCCCTGTGCGGGAGAGCCATACTCTGTGCACGTTAAAGAACACACTGGATGGCCTTGACGGGAGGCTACCATCTGTCTCTCAACAGCTGTTCCAGTGGGTCCCCTCCCCCAACCTTCTCTGAGCCTTCGGGGTCCTTGTGACCTGGCCATTTAGCCCATGGTGTGCAAAAAAGTGCGCTCAGAGGTAAAGCAAACCAAAACCAAATCATTGCCAATCACGTTACGCTGCTATAATAATTTTCGGGTCTCCCCTGTGCCTGGTTGATATTTTATTTACTAACCACCTCTCTGCCTTTGGATAAAAGAAAATATGTGAGAAAAGATCATCGTCCATTGCATAGGTTTTTTAAGGCGTGGACTCGTGTGCAGGTAGTATTGAGTTGTTTTATCTGTGAGCGACCCTTTTTTGCACACAATGGGCTAAATGGCCAGGTTACAAAATCATCAAGGTCTCAGAAAAGATGGTGGTGGTGGTGGTGGTGGGAGAGTGATTCACTGGATAGGTATTAGGATTGGTTGGTTGGTTGGTTGGTTGGATTACTTCTGAGCGGCACTCTTTTGCACACAATGCGCTAAATGCCAGGTCACAAGGCCCCGAAGGCTCAGAAAAGGTTGGGGGAGGGGACCCACTGGAACGGCTGTTGGGAGACAGATGGTAGCCTTCCGTCAAGACCATCCAGCGTGTTCTTTAACGTGCACAGGGTATGACTCTCCCTAGCTATTAGGAGATAGCCGTCAGGAGAGGAAGCAGCAGGTTCAGCGTCCCAGGGCTTGAGACTTGTAGAAGTTCGATGAGAACACCCTGATTAAGTTTCGAGAAACATTTTTCTTAACGGAAAATGGGGAAGTTTTAAAGGCAAGAAAGGTGTATTCCTAGAATTTGCTCTCTTGGACCCTTTGTTATGATTTTTAGAGTCATTACCTCTATTCCCTGCATCCGTCCTTCTTTTACAGTATTGTTTCATTTACACATTTAGGAATGTACAATATCATTGTTCATTTTTTTTTTGCATTGTTTAAATGGATATGATTTCGATTGTATGAACGTATTTCCAATGTTTAGAATCACACAGAGAAGGTTTTTAGAAAAGCAACACCAAAGTGTTATTGAGGACTTTTCACATTCAGTTAACCTTATAAAAAGAGACATGTTTTTCACCATTAATTCATTTAAAATCATGTTTTTATGATACCACGTCATGTTCTCAGTATAATATTTTACTTAATATTCAGTCTTCACCAACTGCATCTAGACTGAGGAGATTTTGCCTCATAAAAAATATATGCCTGTGATTAAACCACCATTGGTTTTACAACAAAGAAATTTTTAAAATATACTGCTCACAAAAATTAGGGGATATTTCAAAATGAATATGAAGCTATAATATAACCCCTAATTTTTGTGAGCAGTATATTTTTCAAAATAAGCAATATAATGTAATTGACAACTTATCGGTATACAAAATTAATGCTATTAAAAAATGTGGGACCCGAAAAAGTGGCCCACATGTTCGGCCCTTGACAATGATGAAAAAAAATTGTCCAGTGGATCTCTAGCAGTTCTGCGCCCTCAGGGTCTTTGTGACCTGTCATTTATCCATTGTGCGAAAACAACAACTGCTGTTTCTGTTGGGTATCCTGCTGAATTCTCCTGTCAACTCACTATAGCAAGTGGCTGGCTAGCTAGATATTTACTCTTATTTCTTTCAATAGTCACGACTTTAAAAAGTTTAAATTCATCAAGCACATCACGGGAGATGAAATCCCCATCATCCGAATCGATTTAAAGCAGCATCCCTCCTCACCAATCCTCATCTCGATGACAATGAGAAGAAACGAGTTCCAGAAGGTGTTGCCACTTAGGTGTACTGAAAATGAATGATGGGTAACGAACCTGTCTCTGTAAGCCCCGCCACAACAGCTGGGAACCCCTACCGAGGTCGTCTGTCAGTTTCCCTTTCTCTTCTTTGATCTCTTCATCTTCCTTGATGGTAATGGATGGCGGCTGATTCGCAGCAGGGGCCTACCCACGCTCTGCGAGGGAAGGCATGTTAGATTCAGCCTCTCTGCTTGACTTTAACTGCAACACTGTTGTTAGCTTTCGCGAATGAGGAAAAAAAGGAAGCATTGCGAAGAATAAACTTCAGTCAGAGTGTCATGAAGAGATTGAGAAGTCTAAACCGTCACATGATTGTCTTATCAGAGGTGTTTATCTTAATAACTATTGGGTAGAGAACCAACACACTTCGGACAATTTGATTTATTTGTGTGAAAACCGTTTCTTAGAGATTTTTTAAGTGTTTTATCAGATGGAACAAAATATGTCTCTAGCCAGTGATAAATTTAAGGTTTTAGTGGTCACAGACACAAAATTATTTCGAGTTTCCCCTATAAGATTGGTTTATTAAAGATATCATCTTTTCATGATGGAATTTCTATGTACAATAAAATGTGTTTTATGAGATTACTTTTACCTCAGATTTTTCGCGCACAATGGATCACCTTTTTTTGCGCACAAGATCAAGTCAGAGCTGCCCAATGGATCACCCTCTACCCAATTCACCCAAGGGCAGCAAACTGGGTAGAAGGAATTGGGAGACGATATTCTTATGGGGCGGGGGTGGCTCAGTCGGTAGCGCGCCAGACTCGTAATCTGTAGTTCCCAGGTTCGAGTCTCAGCTGGGTCAGCGTTGAGATTTATCTCCGCAAAATTCCCCGCCCTGCCCACGGTCAGTAGGGGACACCGATGGGCTTGGAAAGGCCACCGTCCGTCGGATGGGTCGTTAAGCCGTGGCCCCGTGTGCGGGAGAGCCATATCCTGTGCGCGTTGTTAAAGAACACGCTGAATGGCCTTGACGGGAGGCTACCATCTGTCTCCCAACAGCTGTTCCAGTGGGCCCCCTCCCCCAACTTTCTCTGAGCCTTCGGGGTCCATGTGACCTGGCCATTTAGCCCATGGTGTGCAAAAAAGTGCCGCTCAGAGGTAAAACAACCCAACCCAGGGCTTCTTAAACTTTTTCCAGTTGCGACCCCTTTTCGCCCGAGAAATGTTTACGCGACACGGGTCTATAGATATATAAAATAGGTATACATATCAAACATTTACTGATAATAAGTCATGAAGAAATTTATTTTAAAACAATTCTTTGGCATACATATAATTTTAACATTTATTAAGGACGAAAACAAGTTGGCATACTAATGAGATGGATGTGCTTGGTTATTTTTAAATAAAGAATTAAATCTTGGCTGAATATTTGACACTGCAGGACGTAGAGCATCTTCAACGTTTTTCAGAGTTGATCGATATTTTGATTTTATAATCGTCAATGCTGATAATGCCTCTTTGCATAAATACGTAGTACAAAATGGGAGAAGTATGTTCAGGTCCATTTCGGAAATTTTTGGAAACTCTGTTCTAATCCCAAGCCGAAATTCATTTAACGATTTTTTAGGAAACACAAGTTTTGAACTTGTGTCACTTGATAACTCGGCAAATTCTTTTTGAACTTTTAATGGCAGATGACTGACGTTTTTGATTTCAATTGAGTATGGTTTCTGAACCCAACTTAGGTTTTTAGAATCAAAATTTGAAGAGAAGAATTTCTCAAACTGTCTCCAGGCACTTCAGATGATCAATTATAAATCTTAGAATTAAATCTTTGGAAAGGTTATTTTCAATTATAAAATCATCTGTAGTTGTAAACATTTCTAAAGAACCATTTTCCATCCTATTCTTCCATACGTTAAAATTGAAAGTTTTACTAAAAAAGTTATCTTTTAACATAAATACGTTACAATTTTTTCCTTGAAGCAATATGTTTAAATCATTAAGTTTTTCCAAAATATCCGACAAATAACACAGTTTTGAAAGTCATAAGTCATTATAAAAAAAAAATTACAAAATCACATTTCTGCTCAGTCAAAAATATAACAACTTCATCTTTCAGTTTCAATAATCTGTTTAAACTTCGCCCTCTTAAGTGCCATCTTACCTCTGTATGTAGTAATAAGCTTTTGTAATCGGAATCCATATTTTTGCAAAGGTTTGAAAACAAACGAATGTTAAGATCATGGCTTTTAATGAAGTTAATGATTTTGATAGTATCGCGAAGCACAACATCTAACTCTGTTGATATTTTTTTGGCTACGAATGCCTCTCGATGGATCTGCAGTGATATGTTCATTGCCACCAGCTTTAACTTTTGCTACAAATCCAACATTCTCGCCCATCATTGATTGCTCCAGGACCGTCTGTACAGACTCCAACGCAGTTTTTCCACTGTAAACCTTCATTTGCGAAAAATTCATCGACTTTAAGATATATATCTTCCCCTCTTGTGTACCCTTCCAGAGGGCGACAAAACAACAATTCGTCATGTATGCTTCCTTCATAAACATATCTTCATAAAGTAACAACTGTGCCGTGTTAGAAATATCTGTTGTTTCATCTAACTAAATTGCAAACTTTGGACTGCCCTTAAGCCTGATAATAATCTGCTGGAATTGGTCTTTACTGGGGCGGGGGTGGCTCAATCGGTAGCGCGCCAGGCTCGTAATCTGTAGTTCCCAGATTCGAGTCCCAGCTGGGTCAGCGTTGAGATTTATCTCCGCAAAATTTCCCCGCCTTGCCCACGGTCAGTAGGGCACACCGATGGGCTTGCAAAGGCCGCCGTCCGTCGGATGGGACGTTAAGCCGTCGTCCCGTGTGCGGGAGAGCCATACCCTGTGCACGTTAAAGAACACGCTGGATGGGAGCGCTTGGCGGGAGGCTACCATCTGTCTCCCAACAGCTGTTCCAGTGGGTCCCCTCTCCCAACCTTCTCTGAGCCTTCGGGATCCATGTGCCATTAGCCCATGGTGTGCAAAAAAGTGCCGCTCAGAGGAATTTTACGAATTTCATCCCAATACTTTTTCCCATGAACTATTTCTGACAATTTAATAGCAGCAGGTAACACGAGATCTTCTCCTATCGCTTAGGGCTTTTTTGTTTTTGCAATTAAAAAGTTTCGTAAGATGCAAGTAAATACTTTTCGTTGACAGTAACAAATTTCTCAAAACATTGTTTTTCTTTTTTTGAAGATTTTAAAAGTCTTTCAAAATATTCTCTTGCTTTATTGCAGTACGCTGCATGCTTGGTATTAAGATGTTTTAGTTTTGCAGGTTTCATGCTCTCCGCATTCAAAACTTTACAAATTAAGCAAAGAGGTTTTTCCACACCATCATGATTATTAGAAGTAAATCCATATTGCAAAAATGATTCGACATATTTTCTTTTTCTTGTCAATTTAGGTGTACTACAACCTGGTAGCGAAGACTGCCGCATTGTCATCAGTATTTTTATCTCTTCTGTCTATATTTAGCCACTTACCCATAATCCAATAGAATCCAAAGATATACTATTTTGATACATGCTGAGGAATGACGGTAGGAAAATATTAAAAGTCTTTATTTTCCGTAATTGAACTATTATGTTTTTATAAGAGCAGAAAACTTTATATGTACAGACAAAACAATGCTAATCATAAAATACAATAGTCTCGAATCCGAGCCGAGGTGTTTCTGGCAGCGACGTTGCGTGGCGTGACGACACGCGCAGTTCAAAGTGCACATGTTGTGTGTTAAGAACAAGGCTGCAGTGAAGTCGCGCTGACAGAAACACCTCGGATTCATTATGTGTTTCATTTTTAATAAATTTTTGGTCGCTGCGCGTTCATAAACCTTTTACTGTTGCCAAATTTTTCGCGACCCCCACATCCGATTACACGACCCCATATGAAGTCGCGACCCATAGTTTAAGAAGCTATGCTCTAGATGACCTTGACAAAAAGCTTCCCAGAGAGGCTATTCGGTGTGTTTTGTAATGTGTTCTTAGTGTTTTTTACAGGGATGGCTTTCCTGTACAACGAGTCACGGTTTAGCATCATCATTAGTATATTAAATTAATAATGTTACATGCATACATCATATATTTGTAAAATTACCCGCCCTGCCTACGGTCAGTAGGGGACACCGATGGGCTTGGAAAGGCCGCCGTCCGTCGGATGGGACGTTAAGCCGTGGCCCCGTGTGTGGGAGAGCCATACCCTGTGCACGTTAAAGAACACGCTGGATGGCCTTGACGGGAGGCTATCATCTGTCTCCCAACAGCTGTTCCAGTGGGTCCCCTCCCACAACCTTCTCTGAGCCTTCGGGGTCCATGTGACCTGGCCATTTAGCCCATGGTGTGCAAAAAAGTGCCGCTCAGAGGTAAAACAACCCAACTCATATATTTGTAACACTCTAATTAATCCAAGAGCATCTAAACCTTTTTAGGTTAATATACCAGTAATTTCAGAACACAGGAATTTCGGCAGCATTGACACTCAGCTCCGGCGAACAGTGTCCTCTTCCTCTCTGAGGACAGAGTGGGAGGGGGGAGTAGAGAAAATCTCAGTGCTGACACTTTGGGAGCCGAACCTGGGAACATCAGATTATGAACCTGACACCATACCAACTGAGGCAATCCTCCTGATATATTTGTGCATGAAATTCTAAATATTTAGAGAGTTGGGTTGGGTTGTTTTACCTCTAACCGGCAATTTTTTTTGCACACCATGGGCTAAATGGCCAGGTCATATAGACCCTGAAGGCTCAGAGAAGGTTGGGGGAGGGGACCCACTGGAACAGCTGTTGGGAGACAGATGGTAGCCTCCCGTCAAGGCCATCCAGCGTATTCTTTAACGTGCACAAGGTATGGCTCTCCCGCACACGGGGCCACGACTTAACGTCCCATCCGACGGACGGCGGCCTTTCCAAGCCCATCGGTGTCCCCTACTGACCGTGGGCAGAGCGGGGAATTTTTGCGGAGAATATTTAGAGAGAGAGCGTGACATTGAAGAAGTTGACATTGGCAGCAATGAATTGGCCGTTACCCCACGGAGGGTAGGAAATATAATTTTTTTATTTTAAGAAATGAATTCAATAATATTCTTGGTGTATTATACATAATAACTAATAAAATATTACTTTGAATTTTCGCAATTATCAAGTAGTTCCAATATCCACTGTTAGATGGTGCTAAAAGTGGAAGATAAAAAAAAAATTCATTCTTTTTGAAAAGGAGCATCTGATGCTCGTTAGTGGCTATATGTTATTCTGTAGTTATATAAATGAGTACAAATTCATTACTCAAAGAAGGGATTCGGTTCGAAGAAGAACATCGGTTCTGTAGTAATGAATATAGCAAGGATAATACAGGTTAAGGTGGATATCGGAGACGTTGAGGTCGCACACAGAGTTCCTTCGGTGAAAAAAGAAAAAACGAAACCTATCGTGTTGCAAATGAAAAACAAGTCTATAAGAGATAAATGGATTTCAGAAGCAAAGAAGAAACGGATTAAGGCTAGCAACGTAAACAGAAATTTTGATGATAAACCAATTTATCTGAATGAACATTTGACACAACGAAATAAAAAATTGATCTATTTGGCAAAGCAATTCAAATTAGAGCATAACTATAAATTTTTATGGGTTAAGGACGGAAAAATTTTTTTAAGAAAGGAAGAAAACTCCAAGGTTAGAAGAGTAAGAAATGAAAGAGACATAACGGATTATACTGAACAAAATGGATGATTTAGTCTGTGAGATTCAGTCCGAACTGGATTCGTGTGCTTTGCTAACAGATATTGATGAAGTTAATAAATTCCTTTCTTGTCATTGTGTTTTAAATTATACCCTTTTGCATGTGAATATCAGAAGTTTGCGATTGCATTTCAATGATTTACTTGTATTAATGTACCAATTTCGAAATCTCGTTGATATTATAATCTTAAGTGAAATTTGGGTAAAGGATGATGAAGTTGTAAATTATAAAATTGATGGTTATCAGCAATTTTTTAGGAGTAGGCAATATAATAAATCAGGAGGAATTGTAGTTTATGCAAATGTTACGAAGTTTAGTTTCTGTGATTATAATGTAAATATGAAAACTGCAGAGAATATTAATCTATTTGACTGTAACACAGGTATATATTTATGTGCTATATATCGTTCTCATGAATACTCCGTCAAAGAATACATAACTGAATTTAGTAGTACTTTGCAAAATATTAAAAATAATAAGCTAATAATAATTGGGGATATAAATCTTAATCTATTAAGCAACAGCTCGGAGGTGTCAGATTATCTTGATGTAATGTCTTTAAATGGTTTAAAGTCTTTTGTGAATATTGCTACGAGATCTACTTTTTCCTCTCATACTTGTATAGATCATGTATTTATACGAGATAAGAATAATGATTATACGTACAATACAGCTGTCTTCCAAAATGATATTACAGATCATTATCCAATACTTGTAAGCGTAAGTGGGAAAGAAATTTTTTCTAACCCTAAACCTTTAGTGAAAAGCTGTATAGATTATAATTTATTCGAGAAATATATTAAAGAATTTAAATGGAACAATGAGGATGATAAAACTGATGATGTAAACGCATTATATGATAAATTCATATACATGATAAATGAGGCCAAAACAGTAAGTACTAAAGTTACTAAAAACAATAATGTTTTGGGTCCTACTCAGAGGAGCAAAAACAAATGGATAACAAATGAAATTATAATTTTAGCAAAAGAAAAGCAAAAATTATACAACAAATGTAAAAAACGCCCTTTTGATAAATCGCTTGAAAAGCAATATAAATCATTAAGAACTCAACTAACAAATAAAACTAGGTATGCAAAAAAACTTCATTATTTAAAAGAGTTCCATAATTGTAATAGTGATGTAAAAAAGCAATGGGCAACAATAAATAGCATTTTAGGGATCGAAAAAAAACCTGAGATATATCCTTCAAAAAATGTTGATGAAGATCTAGCAAATAAATTTAATGCACATTTCACAGAAGTTAACCAGGGGTATCAATATACTACAATTTATTTTAATACTGAAATTGACAAATATGTAAACCATAATGATAACTCAATGGTTCTGTTTGAAGTAGATCAAACGGAATTAAACAATATAATATCACAATTGAATAATAAGAAATCATGTGGTTATGATGAAATAAATGCCCATATGTTAAAAATTGTTTTTAAATATAAACCTCATATTTTTGTAAAAATTGTAAATTTATCTTTTTCTACTGGAATGTTCATAGATGCTTTAAAAATTGCTAAAGTAAAGCCAATTTACAAAAAAGGTAAAAACACGGATTTTAATAATTATAGACCAATTTCCATACTCCCTATCTTTTCAAAAATTATTGAAAAACTCATGAAAGAGAGATTAATGAAATTTCTATCGAAATATAATTTCTTATCAAATAAACAGTTTGGATTTAGAGATAAATTGGGTACAGAACATGCTATGTTACAACTTACCGGCAACATCTATAACAGTGTAAATGAACACAGGAAAACTTTAGCCTTATTTATAGACATAAAAAAAGCTTTCGACACAATAAATCATGAAATTTTAATGCAAAAATTAAGTATAATAGGAATAAGGGGACTTGCTTTCAATTGGTTTAAATCATATTTGGAAAACAGGAAACAATATGTGGCCATACATAAACTGGAAAGTAATATGCTTGTTTTGAATGGTGGTGTACCGCAAGGTTCTATTCTTGGACCAGTATTTATTGTTTTTAATATATATTAATGATTTTTTGCAATTTAAATTTATTTGGCAAAATCACAGCTTATGCGGATGACACAGCGATAGTGTACTCGACTGAAACTAATAATGAGTTAATGTTCAAGATAAACAATGACTTAAAAAGCATAAGAAACTGGTTTAGTAGTAATAAACTGCAAATAAATGTGGAAAAAACTAATTTTATCTATTTCGGCTTATTGAATACAAGTAAAGAGGTTGTCATAAAATACCATAATTCTGGTTGTAATTTGGTAAATGGTTGTGTATGTAAAACTATCGAACAAGTTGAATGTGTTAAATATCTAGGCATTTATGTTGAACAAAATCTAAAATGGAAGAAACAAGTAGATACAGTGTGTAAAAAATTAAGATTTATTTTGTACAAGTTATATTATCTTAAATCATGTTCTCATAAGAAGTTGTTAATTTTAGTTTATTTCGCTTGGGTTCACTCAATTTTAAGCTATGGAATCACATGTTGGGGGGGAGATTATATATCAAACCTACTCCCTCTAGTGAAATTGCAAAATAAAATTGTAAAACTAGTTTCAAATAGCAATATTAGCAATGTAAATTATCATTACATAAGCAATAATATATTACCCTTGAGAAAGTTATATTTATATAGAAGTCTTTTGTATCTACATAAAAACAACAATTGGATCGAAAAACGGTTCATCCCATACGATACCAGATGTTCTACAAACATATTTCATGTTGTGAAATCAAAAAAAGAAATCATGCATAAGCATTTCAATTTTATTGCACCAAAATTATATAATTCTTTACCAAATAGTATAAAAGAAGAAAAAGTGATTGTAATTTTAAGAAAAAAAACCAAACTTTTTTTGGTAATACTGAAGATATTGAAGACGCTTTTAATGTAATTTCTTAGTTTTTTTATCCATTGCCAAAGATTTTCGTTTACAGTAGAATTTTGTTTTTGCAATCTGTAAGAGTTGTTTTGTAACTCCTAGATTACACAGAAATACTTGTAACATGTATGTTTGTGTGTTTTTTATTTTTAATCGTTTTTTTTTTAATTTTATTTTATATTATTTCCTTTTGCTATTTTCCATCCAAATTTGATGGTAAATTTTTGTGTGTAATGTTTCTGTAAATGAGAATGGATATAAATATTATTATTATTAAAAAAAATAAAAAAAAATAAAAATGTAGATAATTCATTTTCTAAATATTACCATGTCTGATTCCTTGGGGTCCTTGTGACTTGGTCATTTAACCCAATTGTGTGCACAAAAGACAGCTCAGATGTAAAACAATCCAACCCAACTGTCACAGCAATCTCCAGAAAGGATGAAGCTCTTATAGAGCCTAATTTTAGTCTTTAGGTATATATCTATTTCTCCACACTCTCCTAAAATTCCCCGCCCTGCCCACGGTAAGTAGGGGACACCGATGGGCTTGGAAAGGCCGCCGTCCGTCGGATGGGACGTTAAGCCGTGGCCCGTGTGCGGGAGAGCCATACCCTGTGCACGTTAAAGAACACGCTGGATGGCCTTGATGGGAGGCTACCATCTGTCTCCCAGCAGCTGTTCCAGTGGGTCCCCTCCCCCAACCTTCTCTGAGCCTTCGGGGTCCATGTGACCTGGCCATTTAGCCCATGGTGTGCAAAAAAGTGCCGCTCAGAGGTAAAACAACCCAACCACACTCTCCGTAGATTCTTAAAAATCTCAGCAGCAATCCCCATTAGTCTGTTTATCTCATGCCGCACATTACCAGTATCTGCCACACAGATCCAAATAAAATTAAACTGCAAGACAAATTTTCATAAAGTTATTTCACTTCTCGATTTATTTTCATTAGGTATTAATTATTCATAACGATTATGTATATAAATATTGTCCTGACTGGCGGAATGAAACTATTATTATCATTATTGATATTTAATAAACTTCTGATATGTGAGAACTGCCTAGACATCATCTGTGCAGTCTCATAGTCTCATCACTTTCCCAAGAGCTATAAATCAAAATGAGGCTTCGTTCTCTTTGGAGAAAGCAGCTCTCAATGCTTTCGAACAGCATGACGAAACTTCTGTTCGCCCCCTAATAAAAAAAATACCCCCTCAAGCAGCTGCTTGCCACAGAGGTCTGACAGGAGCCTGTCAGTTTATATGCCATAGTAGGAGATCTGAGATCTCCTACTGCAGGACCTCCGCAGAAAAATAACACAAACAATCATGCCTTACCCGGGGCTCGAACCCAGGTCCCTTAGATCAGTAGCCAAGCGCGCTAACCACTCGGCCATGGGACGGCAAAAAAAAAATAAATACACCCTCAAGCAACTGCTTGCCACAGAGGTCTGACAGGAGCCTGTCAGTTTATATGCTATAGTAGGTCTGTGAGGATGGCAGGGCCTCAGCAGGAAAACGACACATACATCCATGCCTTACCCGGGGCTCGAACCCAGGTCCCTTAGGTCAGTAGCCAAGCGCGCTAACCACTCGGCCATGGGACGTCTGTTCGCACCCTAGGGTTGCAAAAATATGTGAACCAAGCAAGGGACTATGGCACAGTGAAATTCGCATTAGTAACGATTAGGATCGAACGTGAACCAAGCAAGGGACTATGGCACAGTGAAATTCGCATTAGTAACGATTAGGATCGAACGTGAACCAAGCAAGGGACTATGGCACAGTGAAATTCGCATTAGTAACGATTAGGATCGAACGTGAACCAAGCAAGGGACTATGGCACAGTGAAATTCGCATTAGTAACGATTAGGATCGAACGTGAACCAAGCAAGGGACTATGGCACAGTGAAATTCGCATTAGTAACGATTAGGATCGAACGTGAACCAAGCAAGGGACTATGGCACAGTGAAATTCGCATTAGTAACGATTAGGATCGAACGTGAACCAAGCAAGGGACTATGGCACAGTGAAATTCGCATTAGTAACGATTAGGATCGAACGTGAACCAAGCAAGGGACTATGGCACAGTGAAATTCGCATTAGTAACGATTAGGATCGAACGTGAACCAAGCAAGGGACTATGGCACAGTGAAATTCGCATTAGTAACGATTAGGATCGAACGTGAACCAAGCAAGGGACTATGGCACAGTGAAATTCGCATTAGTAACGATTAGGATCGAACGTGAACCAAGCAAGGGACTATGGCACAGTGAAATTCGCATTAGTAACGATTAGGATCGAACGTGAACCAAGCAAGGGACTATGGCACAGTGAAATTCGCATTAGTAACGATTAGGATCGAACGTGAACCAAGCAAGGGACTATGGCACAGTGAAATTCGCATTAGTAACGATTAGGATCGAACGTGAACCAAGCAAGGGACTATGGCACAGTGAAATTCGCATTAGTAACGATTAGGATCGAACGTGAACCAAGCAAGGGACTATGGCACAGTGAAATTCGCATTAGTAACGATTAGGATCGAACGTGAACCAAGCAAGGGACTATGGCACAGTGAAATTCGCATTAGTAACGATTAGGATCGAACGTGAACCAAGCAAGGGACTATGGCACAGTGAAATTCGCATTAGTAACGATTAGGATCGAACGTGAACCAAGCAAGGGACTATGGCACAGTGAAATTCGCATTAGTAACGATTAGGATCGAACGTGAACCAAGCAAGGGACTATGGCACAGTGAAATTCGCATTAGTAACGATTAGGATCGAACGTGAACCAAGCAAGGGACTATGGCACAGTGAAATTCGCATTAGTAACGATTAGGATCGAACGTGAACCAAGCAAGGGACTATGGCACAGTGAAATTCGCATTAGTAACGATTAGGATCGAACGTGAACCAAGCAAGGGACTATGGCACAGTGAAATTCGCATTAGTAACGATTAGGATCGAACGTGAACCAAGCAAGGGACTATGGCACAGTGAAATTCGCATTAGTAACGATTAGGATCGAACGTGAACCAAGCAAGGGACTATGGCACAGTGAAATTCGCATTAGTAACGATTAGGATCGAACGTGAACCAAGCAAGGGACTATGGCACAGTGAAATTCGCATTAGTAACGATTAGGATCGAACGTGAACCAAGCAAGGGACTATGGCACAGTGAAATTCGCATTAGTAACGATTAGGATCGAACGTGAACCAAGCAAGGGACTATGGCACAGTGAAATTCGCATTAGTAACGATTAGGATCGAACGTGAACCAAGCAAGGGACTATGGCACAGTGAAATTCGCATTAGTAACGATTAGGATCGAACGTGAACCAAGCAAGGGACTATGGCACAGTGAAATTCGCATTAGTAACGATTAGGATCGAACGTGAACCAAGCAAGGGACTATGGCACAGTGAAATTCGCATTAGTAACGATTAGGATCGAACGTGAACCAAGCAAGGGACTATGGCACAGTGAAATTCGCATTAGTAACGATTAGGATCGAACGTGAACCAAGCAAATCGAACGTAAACCGATTCAACGCGCAGGAGGCGGATTGTTGAACCTTTTTTCAACACTTGTCTTAATTTAACCAAGTTTCATGAAATTCGAAAGGGATTGCAATTGATCTCGTTTAAAGTAATGCAAATTCGAAAATAATGATCACTTCGATAAAAACTGATTTATTAACTTACGGTTTAGAGATTGAAGATTTAACGTTCTTTGCAGAGAAGCAAATATTTCTGCGTCTGTGAGAGAAAGGGAGAATTTCCATGTAGGACAAGAGAGCCAAATTAGAAATTCAATATACTAATCGATAATCTTCTTATCGGAATTAGACTGAATGTAAAGATTTAATTCCAGTCTATATAAATATTGAATTTAATCAATGTTCGTTCAGTGTTTAAAGAGTTGTAGAGGGTTGGGTTGTTATACCTCTGAGCGGCACTTTTTGCTTTTTATGCACCCAAAGACTAATGGAGATTCGGAGAGACCGAAGACTCGGAGAACGTTGAGGGAAGTGAACCCACTGATGTGCTTTTAGGAGACAAATGGTAACCTCTTGTCAAGTCCATCCAGCGTGTTCTTTAACGTGCAGAGGGTATGGCTCTCCCGCACACGCGGCTTATCTCCGCAAAATTCCTCGCCCTGCCCACGGTCAGTAGGGGACACCGATGGGCTTGAAAAGGCAGCCGTCCGTCGTATGGGATGTTAAGTCGTGGCAACGTGTGCGGGAGAGCCATACACTGTGCACGTTACAGAACAGGCTGGATGGCCTTGACGGGAGGCTACCATCTGTCTCCCAACAGCTGTTCCAGTGGGTCCCCTCCCCCAACCTTCTCTGAGCCTTCAGGGTCTATATGACCTGGCCATTTAGCCCATGGTGTGCAAAAAAGTGCCGCTCAGAGGTAAAACAACCCAACACAACCCACACGGGGCTTAACGTCCCATACGACGGCGGCTTTATCCAAGCTCATCGGTGTCCCCTACTGACCGTGGGCAGGGCAGGGATAAATCTCAACGCTGGCCCAGCTGGGACTCGAACCTGGGAACTGCAGATTACGAGCTTGGCCCGCTACCGACTGAAACAACCCCCACCCTCTCAGTTACAGAAGTTTGAATAATTAACCTCAAAAGTTGCAAGAAATAAGAATTTATCTGCAAAGCTAATCAGAACACAAATATTAATTATTACATCAAACTGATTATTAAAATATTTACATATTAGAAGTTCGCCTAATACTGCTTTCAGTTTTCGACAGGTGTGAAACAAGAACTGTTTTAAAATATCTAATTTAGGGAGGGCTAATGCTCCTGTTAACTATTCCGCCATCCTTATGTCTTTAAATAACCAACGCTTACTGCTGAATTTCAATATTTAGATGAACTTGAATTAGACATTTATTTATCTTTAACTTTTAAATCCCATGAAAAGTTTATTTTCCAAATGTTGACATAACACATAAAATCTCTAATGATTTGTTAGATGTTCTATAATAAATAGCCTAAAGGTAGTAGGGGTTGCGTTGTTTTACCTCTGAGCGGCACTTTTTTGCACAGGTCACATGGACCCGAAGGCTCAGAGAAGGTTGGGGGAGGGGACCCACTGGAACAGATGTTGGGAGACAGATGGTAGCCTCCCGTCAAGGCCATCCAGCATGTTCTTTAACGTGCACAGGGTATGGCTCTCCCGCACACGGAGCCACGGCTTAACGTCCCATCCGACGGACGGCGGCCTTTCCAAGCCCATCGGTGTCCCCTACTGACCGTGGGCAGGGCGGGGAATTTTGCGGAGATAAATCTCAACGCTGACCCAGCTGGGACTCGAACCTGGGAACTAAAGATTACGAGCCTGGCGCGCTACCGACTGAGCCACCCCCGCCCCTGGTAGTAGGGGAAGAATAGTTGAGCACACATTGAATTTGAATATAAACATTAAGAAAGCTATATTCTGCTTAAGACTGGAATTATCCGCAATTTTCTCTACGATAATAAGTTAGTGATGCTGTAGGTAATTGTAACGGATCGCGATCTCGCGCCATTATTATTTCGGCGTCTGCGCAAGAAGCATAAATCTCTTACAGATGACGTAGCAGCTGAAATTAAAGGGGGGGGGGTCTTCTCAGACAACTGATGTAGAAGTCTGTTTCAGTGTTGCACATTAGTTTTGATTATTATGCAATCATTCAACCTTATGAAACTGCTGTTGCCCAACTATGTGCCTACTTAGAGAACCGTTTGGCTTAATTGGAAAGATTATTAGGCAATCCAAACTACAAGTCTGTTGGCAGAGTCGTAAACACGGGTTGCTCGGATCTCTTTCTCTCTATGCACACATCCTTAACGGCCAAGTAGCCAGAGATTATGGCAATTCAGCCAGACTGTAATTTAGTTATCCAAACACGTCTTTCCCTAAGCAATGGAAGGTGCATTTAGTCACTGTAGCCAAATTCTAATGGGGTGGCTCAGTCAGTAGTGTGCCAGGCTCGTAATCTGCAGTTCCCAGGTTCGAGTCCCAGCTGGGTCAGCGTTGACATTTATCTCCGCAAAATTCCCCGCCCTGCCCACGGTCAGTAGGGGATTCCGACGGTCTTAGAAAGGCCGCCGTCCGTCGGATGGCGGCCTTTCTAAACACGCTGGATGGCCTTGACGGGAGGCTACCATCTGTCTCCCAACAGCTGTTCCAGTGGGTCCCCTCCCCCAACCTTCTTTGAGCTTTCCATGTGACCTGGCCATTTAGCCCATGGTGTGCAAAAAAGGGCCGATCAGAGGTAAAACAACCCAAATTTAGTTAAAGCCTTAACTGGCATAGTGGTTAGGCAGCTAGCGACTGTTCAGCAGGGCAAACTTTGTGTGTTGTGTTAGCTCTAACTAAGGCAGTGGTCAGCAGTGACTTCGGTCTTACTAGGGCATGTCCTTGTATGAGAAGGCCTGTATTAAGCTAGGAGTAGCTTCTAGGATTCTTCTCTGTCCTATATGTCGCAAATCAAAAAAATTTCTAACAAGGTCTCGTTTGACATTGTCAATCTACATGATCTTAGGTCCACCCCTCTTCCTGGGGTGTTTAGGCACATTCTTTATAATTTTGGTCCCTAGCAAAATGTTCTGCTGCTGACGACATGACTAAAATCAACTTCAATCTCTCGGTATTAGGAACGGGAGTGGCTCAGTCGATAGCGCGCCAGGCTCGTAATCTGCAGTGCCTAAGTTCAAGTCCCGGCTTGGCAGCGTTGATGTTTTTCTCCGTAAAACTTCCCTCCCTGCCCACGGCCAATAGGGACACCGATGGGTTTGTAACGGCAGCCATCCGTCGAATGTAACGTTAAGACGTGGCCTTATTTGGGCACAGAGAGCCATACCCTGTGCATGTTAAAGAACACGCTGGATGGCTTTAATGGGTTGGATTGGGTTGTTTTACCTCTGAGCGGCACTTTTTTGCACACCATGGGCTAAATGGCCAGGTCACATGGACTCCGAAGGCTCAGAGAAGGTTGGGGGAGGGGACCCACTGGAACAGCTGTTGGGAGACAGATGGTAGCCCCCCGTCAAGGCCATCCAGCGTGTTCTTTAACGTGCACAGGGTATGGCTCTCCCGCACACGGGGCCACGGCTTAACGTTCCATCCGACGGACGGCGGCCTTTCCAAGCCCATCGGTGTCCCCTACTGACCGTGGGCAGGGCGGGGAATTTTTGCGGAGATAAATCTCAACGCTGACCCAGCTGGGACTCGAACCTGGGAACTACGGATTACGAGCCTGGCGCGCTACCGACTGAGCCACCCCCGCCCCTATGGCCTTAATGGGAGGCTACCATCTGTCTCTCAACGATTGTTCGATGAGTCCCTTCCCCCAACCTTATCTGAGCAGTTGTGATTTGGTCATTTAGCCCATTGTGTGCAAAAAAGTGCTACTCAGTGGTAAAACAACTCAATCTCTTTCTTTGTACAAGATCTTGTTTAAGAGTAGTTAATTCTTAATTACTTACACAATCAAACAACCTATTTATCCAAGATGCAATTTTAGCACCTGAAATAAAAAACATCAAGCTTATGGTATCTTGTTTGCAATTGGACACACTTTCACTACAATAACAAACTTCAGAGAGGGTCGAAACAAATTTTTTTCACAGAATCAAAAGTATAATAAACATTCCAACGTTCTACCTGATATTTGTACATTACTATAATTGTAAGCACAACAGAATTGTAGAAATACTCTCCTCATATGGGGCGGGGGTGGCTCAGTCGGTAGCGCGCCAGGCTCGTAATCTGTAGTTCCCAGGTTCGAGTCCCAGCTGGGTCAGCGTTGAGATTTATCTCCGCAAAATTTCCCGCCCTGCCCACGGTCAGTAGGGGACACCGATGGGCTTAGAAAGGCCGCCGTCCGTCGGATGGGACGTTAAGCCGTGGCCCCGTGTGCGGGAGAGCCATACTCTGTGCACGTTAAAGAACACGCTGGATGGCCTTGACAGGAGGCTACCATCTGTCTCCCAACTGCTGTTCCAGTGGGTCCCCTCCCCCAACCTTCTCTGAGCCTTCGGGGTCCTTGTGACCTGGCCATTTAGCCCATGGTGTGCAAAAAAAGTGCCGCTCAGAGGTAAAACAATCCAACCCAACCCTTACCAAGATGTATGGCTGCTGTTGTGAGGGCAAAAGATGGACCAACAGGTTATTATGTAGGTGTATATAATAATTTGCCCATTCAGTGTATATGTGTAATGGTCAGCTGCAGTATCTCTTACCCTCACGGTGTTTGGTTGTGTTACCTCTGAGCGGCACTTTTTTGCACACCATGGGCTAAATGGCCAGGTCACAAGGACCCCAAAGGCTCAGAGAAGGTTGGGGGAGGGGACCCACTGGAACAGCTGTTGGGAGACAGATGGTAGCCTCCCGTCAAGGCCATCCAGCGTGTTCTTTAACGTGCACAGGATATGTCTCTCCCGCACACGGGGCCACGGCTTAACATCCCATCCGACGGACGGCGGCCTTTCCAAGCCCATCGGTGTCCCCTACTGACCGTGGGCAGGGTGGGGAATTTTGCGGAGATAAATCTCAACGCTGACCCAGCTGGGACTCGAACCTGGAAACTACAGATTACGAACCTGGCGCGCTACCGACTGAGCCACCCCCGCCCCACCCTCACCGTGTGTAGGTCGAAGAGCTAGATGCACCGCACGTGAAAGTGATCAAGGGCGATCAATTATACATTGATAGGTTATCGGGACTCTAACTGGAGAAAATATTATTTTAAAGTACACTTACATTGAAAGAGAAGTTGGTCATTTTTTATCTTTGCTTGCGAAAAGACATATATCAATCTTTTCCAACATTTAATCTTTTCATTTTTTTTTCGTTTTTTACATCTATATCTTCTTTCCCAATCTCTTTCAGCTGTAAATAAAAAGAAAGAAAAAGAAGGTTATGTCCGGCAGCCAAGCTTCCTTGGAAGTGATGAAGAGGAGCAGTGGAGCATCTCTTTCGAATCAACCATGCATCTTGCTAAAGTGCAAGCATGTTGTCTCGAGAGGAAGTCTGTTGTCTTCCCAGGGTTGTTTTCTCTGCCAAGAGAGAGATCCCCAGGTAAGCCTCCCACTTCAGCTCTAGCCACCTAGTTTTCTGATTAAAGTTCTCTCTCTGAAGTTCTTTTCCATCCTGAGCGAAAAGGCAAACTACGTTTCGTGAATGAAAATGGGAATTGATGATTAGAAAGTGTGACACGTTGGATGAGCTTTAATCTCGTTCCTTCATCGAAGCGTTATATTGACAGAATTGATTGTGCAACCAATTTTGGATTCATTTTTTGATAATTACTTTTTTTTATTGATGCTGGGTGGTGGAGGGTTGGCTCAATTTCTCTTGCTCTAGCCACGTAACCTAATTTTTCCAAGTTCGTCCCCCCCCCCCCCATTGTGCCTGTGTCGAGATTTTCTCTTCCTTATACGCGCCTGTCTTCAGCGAGAAAAGGGAGACACTGATGAGGTTAAAAAGGGTGTGTATAGGAGAGCCTCACCCGAGATTTTCTCTTCCTTATACGCGCCTGTCTTCAGCGAGAAAAGGGAGACACTGATGAGGTTAAAAAGGGTGTGTATAGGAGAGCCTCACCCTGGGACTTTGTGCACAAGGGGGCGCTCAAAGGTAAAAACAACTGAACTCAACATTTTCTTTTCGGACTATTACTGAGATTAAACAGCGACCAATGATTGTATTTTGGATGGGTCCGAATGGCGCTTCAGAAATTGAAACAGGCATCCCAAACCATTCAAACCCGAAAAAGCTTCGTCTGTGCAAATTAATAAATCACCATTTAATGAAGTTAAAGTTTTAATGTGTTATCTGTTTTAAAACAAAGATCAGACTCCCAAAGCAGCAGTTTATCTGCAACGTTATGACAGAACAAGGTTGGGTTGTTTTACCTCTGAGCGGCACTTTTTTGCACACCATGGGCTAAATGGCCAGGTCACATGGACCCCAAAGGCTCAGAGAAGGTTGGGGGAGGGGACCCACTGGAACAGCTGTTGGGGGACAGATGGTAGCCTCCCGTCAAGGCGATCCAGCGTGTTCTTTAACGTGCACAGGATATGGCTCTCCCGCACACGGGGCCACGCCTTAACGTTCTATCCGACGGACGGCGGCCTTTCCAAGCCCATCGGTGTCCCCTACTGACCGTGGGCAGGGCGGGGAATTATTGCGGAGATAAATCTCAACGCTGACCCAGCTGGGACTCGAACCTGGGAACTACAGATTACGAGCCTGGCGCTCTACCGACTGAGCCACCCAGGGAGGGGGTAACTGTTAGGAGACAGATAGTCATCATTATTAGAGGGCCATACTCTGTGCACGTTAAAGAACACGCCATCCAGCATGTAACGTGTACAGAGTATGGCCTTCTCGCACATGGGGCCACGGCTTAACATTCCATATGACGGACGGCTGATTTTTCAAGCCCATTGGTGTCCCCCTACTAACAGAGAGCAGAGAGTTTTACGGAGATAAATTTTAGCGATGACCTAGCCGGGTCTCGAACCTGGGAACTGCAGTCTGGCGTGATTTTATACAGGAACAATTAGTTTTATATCCATGAAGGGGAATTTAGAAGTAGTTCTTTTTAAAAGAGGGCGTTAAAAAAAGGATTCGCAGTTTTAAAAAATCGCAAATACTACGAAGCTGGGAATAACTTCAGTGTCTATTCTTTGGTGTGCTTTCTTCACAAACCAAATTCTGTGTCTTTGGACAGGGGAGGAACTGTGGAGGGGGGAGGCTCCCTCCCAAAGTAAATCGGGTTGTTGGGTTGTTTTACCTCTGAGCGGCACTTTTTGCACATCCCATGGACTAAATGGCCAGGTCACATGGACCCCGAATGCTCACAGGTTGGGGGAGGGGACCCACTGAAACAGCTGTTGGGAGACAGATGGTAGCTTCCCGTCGAAGCCATCCAGTGTGTTCTTTAACGTGTACAAGGTATGACTCTCCCGTACACGGGGCCACGGCTTAACGACGGACGGCGGGGTATGACTCTCCCGTACATATGGAGGTAGGACTCTCCCATACACGGGGCCACGGCTTAACGACGGACGGCGGCCTTTCCAAGGCCATCGGTGTCCTCTGTTGACCGTGGGCAGGGCAGGAAATTTTGCGGAGATAAATCTCAAAAGCTGCCACCCAGCTGGTACTCGAACCTGGGAAAGTAAATCGTAGTTGGCAAAATTCGAAACGACTTCCTAAAATCCAAGTGAGCTGTGAAAATTGGTATTTTTTTTTGTAAAATTATTACGAGTTGGCAAAATCTAGGGAAATTGGCAAAATTCGAAGCCACTTGGTAAAATACAGGCATGTTGTGAAAATTGGGATTGGTTATGTAAAATTAAGGCGAGTTGACAAAATCGAACCAACTTGGCAAATTCTTAGGGATTTTGAAAGATTCGAAGCCACCTGATAATATACAAAGGTGTAAAAATTTTGATTTTTTTTCTGGAAAATTATAAGTCGGCAAAATTCGCAGCCATATGGTGAAATTAAGGTGAGATGTAAAAATTTAGATTTTTGTTGTAATTTATAGCGAGTTGGTGAAATCGAGACAACTTGGCCAAATATTAGGGGTGCCCCCTACGGAAGGAAATCCTGGTCCTTCCGTGGCAGAGACACAAATTCTGTAAAGTACTTGTTTCCTCATTTGGCAAAATTAATTGCCAGAGTTGGAAAAATTTCGTTCTCTCCCTCCCCACCTGGGACGGGGGTGGCTCAGTCGCTGCGCGCCTGACTCGTAATCTGCAGTTCCCAGGTTCGAGTCCCAGCTGGGTCAACGTCGAGACTTGTTTCCGCCAAACTCCCCGCCCGCCCGCCCACGGTCAGTAGGGGACACCAATGGGCTTGGAAAGGCCGCCGTCCGTCGGATAGGACATTATATTTATTTGCCCTGTGCACATTAAAGAACACACTGGTTGGCCTTGACGGGGGCTACCATCTGTCTCCTAATACCTGTTCCAGTGGGTTCTCTCCCCCAACCTTCTGTGAGCCTTCGGGGTCCATGTGACCTGACCATTTAGCCCATGGTGTGCAAAAAAGTGCCGCTCACAGGTAAAACAACCCGACGTTAAAGAACACCATGGTTAGCCTTGCCGGGGGATACCATCTGTCTCCTAATAGCTGTTCCAGTGGGTCCTCTCCCCCAACCTTCTCTGAACCTTCGGGGCCCATGTGACCTGGCCATTTAGCCCATGGTGTGCAAAAAAGTGCCGCTCACAGGTAAAGCAACCCAACGTTAAAGAACACACTGGTTGGCTTTGACGGGGGCTACCATCTGTCTCCTAATACCTGTTCCAGTAGGTCCTCTCCCGCAACCTTCTGTGAGCCTTCGGGGTCCATGTGACCTGACCATTTAGCCCATGGTGTGCAAAAAAGTGCCGCTCACAGGTAAAACAACCCAACGTTAAAGAACACACTGGTTGGCCTTGCCGGGGGCTACCATCTGTCTCCTAATAGCTGTTCCAGTGGGTCCTCTCCCCCAACCTTCTCTGAGCCTTCGGGGTCCATGTGACCTGGCCATTTAGTCCATGGTGTGCAAAAAAGTGCCGCTCACAGGTAAAACAACCCAACGTTAAAGAACACACTGGTTGGCTTTGACGGGGGCTACCATCTGTCTCCTAATAGCTGTTCCAGTAGGTTCTCTCCCCCAACCTTCTGTGAGCCTTCGGGGTCCATGTGACCTGACCATTTAGCCCATGGTGTGCAAAAAAGTGCCGCTCACAGGTAAAACAACCCGACGTTAAAGAACACACTGGTTAGCCTTGCCGGGGGATACCATCTGTCTCCTAATAGCTGTTCCAGTGGGTCCTCTCCTCCAACCTTCTCTGAACCTTCGGGGTCCATGTGACCTGGCCATTTAGCCCATGGTGTGCAAAAAAGTGCCGCTCACAGGTAAAGCAACCCAACGTTAAAGAAGACACTGGTTGGCTTTGACGGGGGCTACCATCTGTCTCCTAATACCTGTTCCAGTAGGTCCTCTCCCCCAACCTTCTGTGAGCCTTCGGGGTCCATGTGACCTGACCATTTTGCCCATGGTGTGCAAAAAAGTGCGGCTCACAGGTAAAACAACCCAACGTTAAAGAACACACTGGTTTCCTTGCCGGGGGATACCATCTGTCTCCTAATAGCTGTTCCAGTAGGTCCTCTCCCCCAACCTTCTGTGAGCCTTCGGGGTCCATGTGACCTGACCATTTAGCCCATGGTGTGCAAAAAAGTGCGGCTCACAGGTAAAACAACCCAATGTTAAAGAACACACTGGTTGGCTTTGACGGGGGCTACCATCTGTCTCCTAATAGCTGTTCCAGTAGGTTCTCTCCCCCAACCTTCTGTGAGCCATCGGGGTCCATGTGACCTGGCCATTTAGCCCATGGTGTGCAAAAAAGTGCCGCTCACAGGTAAAACAACCCAACGTTAAAGAACACACTGGTTGGCTTTGACGGGGGCTACCATCTGTCTCCTAATAGCTGTTCCAGTGGGTCCTCTCCCCCAACCTTCTCTGAGCCTTCGGGTCCATGTGACCTGGCCATTTAGCCCATGGTGTGCAAAAAAGTGCCGCTCACAGGTAAAACAACCCAACGTTAAAGAACACACTGGTTGGCCTTGCCGGGGGATACCATCTGTCTCCTAATAGCTGTTCCAGTGGGTCCTCTCCCCCAACCTTCTCTGAGCCTTCGGGGTCCATATAGATAGATAGATAGATAATTTTTATTTCAGATAATGTTTTACAGTATACAAAAACTTTTGAAGTCTCACAAGAGCAGGCTCGTTCGTGAGATCTCAATATAGAAACAATTTCAATTGAAAACATCAGTCGTCACATTGAATAATACACAAAAAAAAAACGAAAACAACTCAAAACAAAAAATTTCTAGTAATCCAGAAGTGTGAAAGTCAGAAACATTCAATATCCATGTTACATATAACAGTTATAGTAGATTAATGCAAAAAAGTTTCCACGTCATCCAGTTTCAAAATGTATTTCTTGAGAACTTTAGAAAACAAATGATAATTCGTGATATTTTTCATGCTGACTGGGAGAGAGGAAAGAAATTTCGGTGCTAAATACAAATAATAGTGCCTAAAAATTTCCTTATGTAATGCAGGAATTCCATAATTTATGTTTTTATCTCGTCGTAATTGGTAATTATTCGTGTCAGTTTTAATGCTATCATTTCTAAAGTAAAAGTATTGAATTATTTCGAAAAAATAATCATAGTGTAAAGGCAAAATTCCTGCTTCTCGAAACAAAGATAATGAAGGCTGCGTTTTTGGGCTTTTAGTTAATAAGCGAATAAATCTCTTTTGCAGCACTAAAAGTTGTTTAAAATTATTGAAATACATGCCTCCCCAAGATTTTATACCATATGTTAGTTGAGAATGGATTAATGCATAATATAATGTACACATAAATTTAAATGAAACTAAATGTATTACAAGATATAAGCGGGGGATGTTACGGATGACCTTTCTTTTACCCATGTTACATGCACTTTCCAAGTTAGGCCTGCATCAATCCAAATACCTAAATATTTCACTGACGGCACAAAAGGAATTTGAGGACAATTACAGTGACTTTTCGATGAACAATTCGTATCATGATATTTCAATTGATTGCGGTGCAAAATATCTGTAACAGAACTATTTTTCTTTAAGTACAAATAAACTGCATTTGTCTTTGTCAGATTAATTGTTAAAAAATTACTCGTGGTCCAGTTTCTAATTAATTCTAGATCACTATTTGCTTGTTTAAAAATAATCGAAGAATCAGAACCAGTATATGTCAGGCAAGTGTCGTCAGCAAAAATAGTTAATTTACCTGTTAGGTTAATGGAATCTAGATCATTAATGTAAATAATAAATAATAAGGGACCCAGAACAGATCCCTGGGGCACTCCGTATTCAACTTTAGTCCAAGCACTGAATGTATCTTTTATTTTTACTCTTTGACTTCTGTTAGCTAAATAACTGCGAAACCAATTCAATGCCACTCCTCTAACTCCAGCAGCTTGTAATTTTTGTATTAATTTTTGATGATTTACCGTATCGAATACTTTTTTAATGTCCAGAAAGATTGTTAATGCATGATCACTGTTATTCATAGCTGTGTAAATCGTATTTGTTACCTGCAATAATGCATCATCCGTACCCATTTTTTCTCTAAACCCAAACTGATTGCTACTGAGAAAACATTTTTTTCCAGATATTCATATAATTTATTTTTCACTATTTTTTCAAAAATTTTAGATATTACTGAGAGTAATGCAATAGGTCTATAATTCCCTAATTCCTTTGGGTCACCGTCTTTAAAAATAGGAACAATAGTAGCTTTTTTCAAAACATCAGGGAAAATTCCTTGCTCAATGGATAGATTAAATAGATTCAAAGTATTTCGATAAATGTTTCTCCCAACAGATGAATTATTTCTGCGGTTAAGCCATCAAAACCTGGAGATTTATTTTTTGGTAGAAGTATAATTCGAGTCCTAATATCTTTAGCTATTATTGGCGTTAAGAAGAAAGAACTTACCGCAGTTGATGATTTTCCATCTCCTTCCCAATCAGCATTTGTTTGAACTAAATCTTTGTTCAAATTTCGTGCAATTCCGGCAAAATAATCGTTGAAGAAATTTGCAAATTTACAAGGGTCTTCATCATATTTAATTAACTCGTTTTTACTTTTAATTGCACGGGGATAGTTTTCTTTCTCTTTAAAGTTACCACATATTTCATTTATTACATTCCACTGCTTTTTCTGATTTTTGCCTGCTTTGGAAAATTTATTAGTAAAGTATTGTGTTTTGTTTCCCTTATGGCACTGGTAACAAAATTTCTGTATCGGGAAAATGACAGTTTAAGCGACATATCTGTAGGATTCTTCTTCATTTCCTTATACAGAGTGTTACGATAATTTATTAAAATTGCTAATTCATTTGTCATCCACGGTTTAATTTTCTTAAAACGTTTTTTCTTTACTTTCATTGAATCATCAATTAAATGGCTTAGTGTATCAATTAAATTTTTAAAAGAAGCATTAACAGAACCGTCAATATATATATCATCCCATTTTATATTTGCAACTAAGTTCGTTAATCTTTTCAAATCTACCATTTTTATTTCATCATTTTTTAATTTTTGTTCAATTTTAATATCCAAATTAACCTTAACTAAGCAGTGGTCTGTAATTCCAATGTCATCCAGAAATATATTACAGTTATATAATTCTTCGGTTCTAAGAAATGCATGATCAATACATGTAGACGAGTTCTCCGTAATTCTGGTTGGCTCTTCTATCATATTAACTAAACCATTTTCTGCTAATAGTCCTAGATATTCATCAGTGTTTGTGTTGTCATTTAATAAGTTAATATTAATATCTCCAAGATAGAGAATATTAAGAGTATCAAGTGATTCTAGGATTCCGTTTAATTCGGAAATGAAATTAGATACATTTTCAGAAGGAGATCTGTATACAGCCATTAATGTCCACTCTTTGTTTTCAATTTCAAGTTTTAAAACCGCAATGTCTGCGCAATTCATTGTGATTGGTTGCTGTATAGCATCGATGTCGCAGCTAACATCAATAAATACTCCACCTGATCTATAATCATCCCTACAAAATGAGAAGCACTTGTAACCGTCTATTTTGTACAGTGAGACTTCCCAGGAGTAGATCCAAATTTCTGTCAATATAATTAATCTGGGTCTTTCCTGAAAAGTCCCCAACCTTCTCTGAGCCTTCGGGGTCCATGTGATGTGGCCATTTAGCCCATGGTGTGCAAAAAAGTGCCGCTCACAGGTAAAACAACCCAACGTTAAAGAACACACTGGTTGGCTTTGACGGGGGCTACCATCTGTCTCCTAATAGCTGTTCCAGTGGGTGCTCTCCCCCAACCTTCTCTGAGCCTACGGGGTCCATGTGACCTGGCCATTTAGCCCATGGTGTGCAAAAAAGTGACGCTCACAGGTAAAACAACCCAACGTTAAAGAACACACTGGTTGGCTTTGACGGGGGCTACCATCTGTCTCCTAATAGCTGTTCCAGTGGGTCCTCTCCCCCAACCTTCTCTGAGCCTTCGGGGTCCATGTGACCTGGCCATTTAGCCCATGGTGTGCAAAAAAGTGACGCTCACAGGTAAAACAACCCAACGTTAAAGAACACACTGGTTGGCTTTGACGGGGGCTACCATCTGTCTCCTAATAGCTGTTCCAGTGGGTCCTCTCCCCCAACCTTCTCTGAGCCTTCGGGGTCCATATGACCTGGCCATTTAGCCCATGGTGTGCAAAAAAGTGCCGCTCACAGGTAAAACAACCCAACGTTAAAGAACACACTGGTTGGCTTTGACGAGGGCTACCATCTGTCTCCTAATAGCTGTTCCAGTGGGTCCTTCTCCCCCAACCTTCTCTGAGCCTTCGGGGTCCATGTGACTTGGCCATTTAGCCCATGGTGTGCAAAAAAGTGACGCTCACAGGTGAAACAACCCAACGTTAAAGAACACACTGATTGGCTTTGACGGGGGCTACCATTTGTCTCCTAATAGCTGTTCCAGTGGGTCCCCTCCCCCAACCTTCTGTGAGCCTTCGGGGTCCATGTGATCTGGCCATTTAGCCCACGGTGTGCAAAAGGTGCCGCTCAGCCAACAACCCAACCCAAAACAACTCTCTCCCCACCTCCTAACGATAGTCCTTTCGCTAATATCTCCGCAAAAATTCCCCGCCCTGCCCACGGTCAGCAGGGGACACCGATGGACTTGGAAAGGCCGCCGTCCGTCGGATGGGAAGTTAAGCCGTGGCCCCACGTGCGGGAGAGCCATACCCTGTGCACGTTAAAGAACACGTTGGATGGCCTTGACGGGAGGCTACCATCTGTCTCCCAACAGCTGTTCCAGTGGGTCCCCTTCCCCAACCTTCTCTGAGCCTTCGGGGTCCATGTGACCTGGCCATTTAGCCCATGGTGTGCAGAAAGGGCCGCTCAGCCAACAACCCAACCCAAAACAACCCTCTCCCCACCCCCTAACGATAGTCCCTTCGCTAAGCCCCTGTCTTTGGATCTTTATCAGGCGACTTTCTAGCCCGTTTAAGGAAGAAGTAAACGCTCTCCTCTGGGGCAAAAACAACGTTCTATGTTTGGCTGGTCGTAATGTCACCACCGAGAGCTCAGGTGCTATAAGAGACGAGACGATAAGATTTTATCCCGAGTGACGAACACATAAATATCGTGCTGCTGTCTTCCGTGCCAGGTGTCCTAGAGATTCCAAAAAAAAGATGTAAAGATCACGTCCTGAAATGCAGGATTTACTTTGTGTTGACGATGCAGGTGCAACAGCGGATACCACTCTGGAATATCACGCGCAATTGCGTAACTTTAGTTATAGAATGGGCGAAGCAATTTCTGAAGGTAAAGCTGATATGGGGCCGATGCTCATTAATTTATGAATATATTTTGACTTATGAAAATAATTACTGCAAAATACACTTAATGATACATTTTTTATCGGAATTGTGGTAAGAATTGATTTCCTGGGTCCACGGATATTTATGTACGTGCTCTGAAACAACTATAGTGCCGAAATAAAATATAACATATACTTATATACTTCAAAGGAAGAAAGTCCCTGATTTACCCTCAACAAGATTGCAGGCGCCCTATTTTCCTTTGAAATGAATACGAACTCAATGACTGATTGCACCATCGATATGGATTAGGTTTATTTACTACTTTTTAGGGCCCTAAGAAGATAGACATTTGTAAAAAAAAATTAATTAATTTTTTTAATTTCCTAAAAGATTTAATTGCACTCTCTAAAGGTAAATGGTTTTGAAAATTTCCAAACTTTAAAGGAATACTGCAAACGATCTATTTAAGCGAGATATTTTATTGGTGGAGTGCGATGATCAACGGTTTTCATTGGCAGCAACAATGTGTTCTTTCATCCCCAGAAGTGGTGGGGCGGGGGTGGCTCAGTCGGTAGCGCGCCAGGCTCGTAATCTGCAGTTCCCAGGTTCGAGTCCCAGCTGGGTCAGCGTTGAGATTTATCTCCGCAAAATTCCCCGCCCTGCCCACGGTTAGTAGGGGACACCGATGGGCTTGGAAATGCCGCCGTCCGTCGGATGGGACGTTAAGCCGTGGCCCCGTGTGCGGGAGAGCCATACCCTGTGCACGTTAAAGAACACGCTGGATGGCCTTGACGGGAGGCTACCATCTGTCTCCCAACAGCTGTTCCAGTGGGTCCCCTCCCCCAACCTTCTCTGAGCCTTCGGGATCCATGTGACCTGGTCATTTAGCCCATGGTGTGCAAAAAAGTGCCGCTCAGAGGTAAAACAACCCAACCCAACTGACCAACATACCAACTTTTTCATTTTAATGAATAAATGAGAATTTCTTTTTGTGTTATATAAGGATAATAATATATTTTCCAATCACATTAAGTGCGCATTACTTTTGTTAAAGGGTGTAAATTTTGGGGAAAAAAAGACATTATTATCTTTAAAAAATGAGCATTCGATATTCGCCAAATGCGATCAGTTTGTATCTATTAAGACTTCGCAAGTGACTTTGCCATTTCCGTGTTGGGTTCCTTGTGACCTGGCCATTTCAGCCCATTGTGGGAACAAAAGTACCGCTTAAACAAACAACCCCATAGGGAAGAAATAACTCCAAGAATTTCTAAAGTGTTTTCTTAGTTATTTTCTCTTTGTTATTTCATCGAAATCCCCTCATCAAAAATCCCCTTTGCAAAAACTCCCCCTCTCTATTTTTCCCACTGATGATGGCGAACAACAGAAATCGCCCCGAACAGAAAGAAGAGGGGCGAACAAAAGCTTTCTCTCCATCAAGTAAGTGCGAGAGCCTTTTCAGATGATGAAACTGGCCGTGAGATTGAGGAAGTGGACCGTGTCTTCTTCCTCCTATTGTCGGGGATCTGACAACCCTCTTCTTCGTATTCTTCCATTGTCAGCCGCAAATGCTGCCGGAGCGGGCCACGATCGACTCAGCTGAAACCTCCCTTCCTCTTCCTACTTCCCCCCCCCCCACAACACACTTCCTCAATCCAGCGCATCTCGCAGCTCTCAGCGCCACTCTGCCAGCAGTGGAAGTGTTGCGGAGAAAGATGAGTGAAATGGGGTGGGCAAAATGCGAGCGCATGATTGGGTTCTTCTTAGTTTGTTTTAACTTTAGACAGAAGAGTAAACAAAAAAAAAAACGGGAGGGGGGGGGGTGGCGTTTAATAGTTTGAACCATATTTTCTGATTTTACAAAATGCGCGTTGATTTAATAAAACTCAACACGTATTTATAAGTGGTAGTCGTCCCGTGGCCGAGTGGTTAGCGCGCTTGGCAACGGGACCTGGGTTCGAGCCCCGGGTAAGGCATGGATGTTCGTGTTGTTTTCTGCTGAGTCCTGCCATCCTCTCAGATCTTCTACCGTGGTATATAAACTGACAGGCTCCTGTCAGACCTCTGTGGCAAGCAGCTGCTTGAGGGGGTATTTATTTATTTTTAATAGTTTGAATGTCAACTGGGGATACTCTGAGACTGCACAGTTGATGTTTCAGCAGTTTTCTTACGTCATAGGTTGATTGATAAGGTCATTGGTCCATGATCTTTGAGGGTTGGATTACTTACCTTCTGAGTGATTTTTTTGCATACAATGGGCTAAATGGCCAAGTCACACGGACCACCAAGGGGTGAGAAATGATTGGGGATGGATATCCACTGAACAATTGTAAGGAGGCAAATGGAAACCTCCTGTCAAAGCCATTTCTTGTCAGCGTGGGGTTAGCGGATATGATCTTTGAAGACTGTTGTTGCGTCAACTGCGCAGTCTCACAGTCTCCCCTGCTACATCACTGGATCTACCATTCCTTCAACCAATACCGTAACTAGACATTCTTAACACCTGCGCATGAGTTCCTTTTGCGCTTCGGCATTATCACGAAAATGAGGCAACGACTCATATCAAGCCATTTGATTAATATTGCAAATGAAAAAGAAAAACGGGGCGGGGGTGGCTCAGTCGGTAGCGCGCCAGGCTCGTAATCTGTAGTTCCCAGGTTCGAGTCCCAGCTGGGTCAGCGTTGAGATTTATCTCCGCAAAATTTCCCCGCCCTGCCCACGGTCAGTAGGGGACACCGATGGGCTTGGAAAGGCCGCCGTCCGTCGGATGGGACGTTAAGCCGTGGCCCCGTGTGCGGGAGAGCCATACCCTGTGCACGTTAAAGAACACGCTGGATGGCCTTGACGGGAGGCTACCATCTGTCTCCCAACAGCTGTTCCAGTGGGTCCCCTCCCCCAACCTTCTCTGAGCCTTCGGGGTCCTTGTGGCCTAGCCATTTAGCCCATGATGTGCAAAAAAGTGCCGCTCAGGGGTAAAACAACCCAACACAACAACAACGCAAAAGAAAAAAACTCCAATATTGCTTCATTTAATACACATGTTGATTTTTATGAGTAGGCGCAAACCATGGCGCTCTCTTGAGAATTTTTATTTTTATTTATTAAAGGTTATCAAGGAAGATATCATTCTGAATTTAACGTCGATTAATTTTAGGGGAAAAATTGTCTTGAGCCGGGTGGGATACGAAACCACGGAATCCTGAAAATTTAATCAGAAAATCTCTTCAGTTTAATCAATTTTATGTTAAGAATATACACTACAGGACATAAAAAATGCAACACTTGCAAGAAGTTACGCAAATGTGACGAAATTTAGGGAGGCGGTAGTATAATGCATGGAAATGGTTAGGTTTGCAGGACGATCAAAACGATTGGATAGGTGCGAGCTGACGTCACAGGAGCGGAGCACTCAAACGCAGATAAAGGCAACCAAAGCTCCCTGTTTGACAACACGTTGTGGAAATTGTTCTAAACCGCTGAAGATGCCCTTACGCAGACGTCGACAGCCCTTCCAACAGTTAAGACTTTGAGCGTGGAAGAATCATCGGCATTAGAGAAACTAGTTTGTCGTACAGAGATGTGGCCAACCACGTTGGCTACAATCCCAGCACTATCGTACACATATGGCGCCAGTGGGTTCAAGAAAGATCCAGCACACGCCGACAAGGATCAGGAAGACGATATATGACCACGGAGCGACAGGACCGCCATTTGCGACGCATGGCATTGTGTGACAGATTCGCGACTGCAACGTAACTGCAAAGAGATTGGCAACAGGTAACACATTGAATATGTACTAAACGGATGGTAAACAACAGGCTTTTATAGTTCTCATCGCGAGTTTATCATCCAGCATTGCGTTTGCCACTCACATCTGCCCACATGCAAGCACGTCTTCAGTGGTGTCGCCTCAGACAGAACTGGGACAAACAAGAGTGGAGTACCATGTGTTTAGTGACAGATCTCTTTTTTGTCTTGGTCAGCATAGTGGTAGAATACGTGTTAGCCGTCATCCAGGGTAAAGGAACGCCACCCAATACGTGCGACATCGTCACACAGCTCCAGCATCTGATGTCTAGGTGTGGGGTGCCATTAGTCGGACATCTCGGTCAGAACTGGTCATCATAAGGGGATCTCTAACTGCCCAACGATATGTTACCAACATTTTGCAGCCAGTGGCTGTCCCTTTTCTTCAGCAGCACGGAACCTTTTACCAGCAACATAACGCCCATCCACACACAGCCCACATTAGTCTGCAGTATCGACATGAGCAAAACGTTCAGCTACTACTATGGCTAGCACGCTTGCCGGACATTTCACCTACTGAACACGACTGGGACATGATGGGCCGAGAGCTCCAACCACACCCAAGAGGTGCGCTAACCACTGTCGCTGAAATGGAACAGCGACTTCACGCTATTTGGTGTTCTGTCCCTCAGGAGGACATTATAGAGCTGTACGATAGCCCTTCTCTGTCGTGTTCATGAATGTATTGCTGCGCAGGGCGGTTCAACATCATACTAATTATACCACTTTACCGGGTAGGTAAAGTGATAATTTTCCATATTTTTTTTGATAATATATTCAATCGCACATCTCAGTATATGCTAACAGCTGCCTGCGTTGCAATACAATGGCATTATCTTTCCAGGTGTTGCAATTTTTTTCCTGTAGTGTACTTGCCATTGATACTTGTCATTGTTCCTTGAAGATGAGAGCAGCTGAGACAATACCTTCGTGAGACATAAAATTGGGTACTGTTGATAGAAAGTTCATAAACATAAATTACAGGAGATCTTGATCGGCGGCCGGTAGCTGAGTGGTCAGTGCACCTGAAATGTTATCAGGAGATTGTGGATTCATATCCCACCTGGCTCAAACAATTTATCCTTTAAAACTGATCGACATCAGATTCAGAGTGATCTTCCTTGGTAGTTGAATAAATACGCCGAAAAATCTCTGCAATATAATTTATTAAAAATATTAAACTTCATAAATCCCCAGGGGTAGATGAAGTTACCCCAGAAATGCTTAGAGCTGGGAATGTTTCAGTTACCACTTCGATGACTGAAATTTTGAATATCTTTTATGATAAAGGCATGGTTCCTAAGGATTTTACCAGAGCTATTATTATCCCTATTTTCAAAAAAGGTGATCGCAGTTCTTGTGATAACTATAGGGGTATCAGCCTACTCTCTGTTCCAGGTAAAGTTCTTTCCATGATTGTGCTTAATAGAATTAAGAATCTGGTTGACAGGCAATTGCGTGATGAGCAATGTGGATTCAGAAGTGGTAGGGGATGTGTGGATCAGATATTTTCACTTAGGCAGGTTCTTGAGAAATATTTAGAGTTTCAGAAACCTTTGATTGCTTGATTTGATGATTTCAAAAAGGCTTTCGACTCTGTTGATCGACAAAATCTGTGGTTGATTGTGAAATCATATGGTATACCAGACAAGTTAGTTAACATTATGAAAGCTCTCTATAATAACACTGAGTCGTGTGTGAGAGTTGGTAAGGCTTGTAGCAATTGGTTTAGCATTACTTCCGGTGTTAGACAAGGGTGCATTTTGTCTCCCTTTCTCTTTAGTTTTGTTACTGATTATGTTATGCGAAATTCATTTCAAGGGAAAAATTTTGGCCTTAAATGGCCTGGAGATACGAAAATTTCTGATTTAGATTATGCTGATGATTTAGCCCTTTTGACAAATGATGTTGATGAGATGAACTCTTTCATTCGAGCTGTTGATGAGACTGGTAGTAAAGTAGGTTTGGTTATAAACAGAGAGAAAACTAAAGTGATGAAAATTGGTCAGGCAGGTTGTGATTCAGTTCATCTGAATGGTTGCAGTCTTGAGCAGGTGTCACAGTTTAATTACCTTGGGAGCTATGGAACAGATACTGGTGATGTGCGGCATGAGATTAACAGACGAATAGGGATTGCTGCCGGGACTTTTCAGAACCTACAGAGAGTGTGGAAAAATAGGCGTATACACCTAAAGACTAAAATTAGACTGTATAATAGTTTGGTTCTTTCTAGGGTTAGTTATGGTAGTGAAACTTGGACACTTTGTAAACAAGATAACAGGAAACTAGATGCTTTTGATTCCAGATGCTTACGCAGTATCTTGGGCATTAGGTGGTTCAACTTTGTAACTAATGATGAGGTTAGGCAAAGGAGTTTGCAACCTCCTTTAAGCAGCATATTGTGCAGAGAGAGACTCCGCTGGTTTGGCCATGTTGCCCGTATGAATAATTATAGATTGGCGAATAGGGTTATAAACAGTGTGACTAGAGGCCTCAGAAGGAAGGGGAGACCTAGGATGCGGTGGGCAGACAATGTCAAACAGGACCTTGTTAGAATTGGTGTGCAGTGGCCGGATGCAGCAGGTGTAGCTCAGGATAGATATGCTTGGAGAATTAAACTGCACGGTCTGGTGGGACCTCCGTAGCCCATGGCTGCTTGAGGATGATGATGATGATGAACGAATTTTTGAACCCTCTTTTATGTTGCATCTACCTATATTTCTCAGTGCTTTTAACTTTTCTTTTAACTTTACATGTTGTGACCAGGTTCGAGTCCCAGCTAAGTGAGCGTTGACATTTATCTGCGTAAAATTCCCCGCCCTGCCCACTGTCAATAGGGGACACCGATGGGCTTGGAAAGGCCGCCGTTCGTCGGATGGGATGTTAAGCCGTGTCTCCGTGTGTGGGAGAACCATACCCTATGCACGTTAAAGAACACGCTGGATGACCTAGACGGGAGGCTACCATCTGTCTCCCAACAGCTGTTGCAGTGGGTTTCTCCCCCAACCTTCTCTGAACCTTCGGGCCCATCTGACCTGACCATTTAACCCATGGTGTGCAAAAAAGTGCCGCTCAGAGATAAAACAACCACCTACATGTTGTGAATTAAATGCAAACCACTTTCATAAGGTTAAGTCCTCTTCCAATTTATCAAATTCTACACTAAAGATAATAGACCCATGTAGGCCCGTATGAAGGAAAATATCTAGGGGGGGGGGGCAAGACACTTGATTTCCAATGCAGTATAACATTTCCCCTCCATTTTAAACTTTAAATGTCTTTAAAAAATTTGTTGAAAAATGCATGAAATAACAAATATGATTAACATTTATTTTTTGCCTCTATTACCCATACTATCATCCTGAAAGAGGTGGGAGGGATGACCCCTTGGCCATCCCTAGATCTGGACCTGGACCCAGGCAACCGAGAGAATTTTTAGTGAGTTCAGAAATTGGCAATCTGAACATTTTAGTTAATACATTTTACGATTAATTTTCGCGTAATAATAAGAATACCAAGAATTAAATACCTAAAATAAAAGTTTGAATAATGTAAATCAGTTTTTTTTAAATGCTTTTAAGGAAAGATCAGAGTTACATAAATTAGACGACGCTAATGATTTGTTTACTCCAGAATGTAAAACACACATTATTTCCGTATATCATTATCGTAGATTAAATATTGAAATTAAACTAATGTACAGTCGCTCAAAAAAGTATACGAACACTATGGTTGATATCAGAATTCAGAAAAAATATCTGGCAACGATTTTTTTAGAAATTAGTGATCTGGCAACCTTCGTGTCACGTGACACCTTCTTGAAACCGGAAATAAGAAGCGTCCAGAACGTTGGAACAAGTGCATTGCAGTTAACGGAGATTACGTTGAAAATTAATTAGTATGTATGATTTTTCTCTTTTGCTGTGAACGAATTTTTTAGAATCAAATTCGCAATCTGAACGTCTCGTAGATATCCCAATGGAATCTGCAATGTAAGTAGTAGTTAGAATGGGGGTTCTGGATCTCCATTCTGCTTACTACTTGCAATGTTAATGAAAAAAAAATTAGTTAACATGGAATTTCGTTGAATTGATGTTGATCCAGAATCCTCTTTCTCTCTACTACTAATGCGCACTGTCAGTAATCCCTCGCTAGACCACTTTTAATGAATACTAAATTAATTCAGGTTAATTTGATTATTTGTTATCTTATACACTAAACTGTGGAAAATCTAACGCATCTTCTCATTTTATTGGCTCAGTCAGCAGGGCCCCAGTCTCGTAGCCTGATATTCGTTGGGTTGGGTTGTTTTACCTCTGAGCGGCACTTTTTTGCACACCATGGGCTAAATGGCCAGGTCACATGGACCCTGAAGGCTCAGAGAAGGTTGGGGGAGGGGACCCACTGGAACAGCTGTTGGGAGACAGATGGTAGCCTCCCGTCAAGGCCATCCAGCGTGTTCTTTAAAGTGCACAGGGTATGGCTCTCCCGCACACGGGGCCACGGATTAACGTCCCATCCGACGGACGGCGGCCTTTCCAAGCCCATCGGTGTCCCCTACTGACCGTGGGCAGGGCGGGGAATTTTGCGGAGATAAATCTCAACGCTGACCCAGCTGGGATTCGAACCTGGGAACTACAGATTACGAGCCTGGCGCGCTACCGACTGAGCCACCCCCGCCCCTCCTGATATTCGAAGATCCTATCCTCAATGTGCCTATGTCAATATTTATCTCCGTTAACCCCCCCCCCCCCCCTCTCCTCTCTCGGTGAGAATAATGACTGATTGGCTTTGAAAGAAGCCTTGACGGGAGGCTTCCAATGAATCTCCTACCCAATTTAGAGCCTTTGGGGGTCCTTGTGGCTCTCAAAGGTGAAAATAACTAAACTCAAGAATCTTTTGATTTTTATTATTCACTTTACCCACCCCCTTTTTTTTCAAAATTTTTATAAATTGCCAACGGAGTCCAGTTTCTCCCTCTCCCACTTCGAGAATGCTAGTAACTGGGATATATTAAACATATGCGTATTACAGCATTTTTCAAGAATTTTTTTAAAGAACACTAAAACAGAACGACATTTTTTATTCTGGAGCTCCGATCCAGTGACTACCCCCCCCACCTTTTTTTTTTCTTTTCCTGGATAAGGGTTGAGTTATTTTATCTCTGAACGGTACTTTTGTTGCACACAATGGACTAAATGGCCAGGTCACAAGGACCCCGAGTGCTCAGAGAAGATTGGCGGAAGGGGATCTATTGGACAACTGTTGGTAAAGAGATGGTAGTCTCCCATCAAGGACATCCAGTGTGTTCTTTAAAGTGCACAAGGTATGGCTCTCCCGCACGCGGTGCCACGGTTTAACGTCCCATCCGACGGACGGCGGCCTCTTGTAAGGCCATCAGGTGTCCCCTACTGACCACGGGCAGGGCGGGGAGCTTTGCAGAGATATATCTCAACGCTGACCCAGCTGGGACTGGAATCAGGGAACTGCAGATTGCAGATTACGAGCCTAGCGCGCTACCATTGAGCCATCCGCGCGCCCCTGGATACGAGCCTCATGGCACATTTATATATACTGTATATTTACTTTTTATTTTTGCCCAATTTCGAAAACTTTTGTTCCAGTGTGAAGTTAAAAATTTGGTGAACACTGATTCAAATGTATTCATCGATAGAGAACACATCTTTTTTTTCTCCTCCAAAATTCCGTGTCTTTATCTTTAAACAGCTGAAGAACTTCTGCCGTTACCATATCTGGTAACCTTGGTTACCACAGCACGATGACTGTCTGGGGAATATGAAGGCCATTCATTATACTTCCGGCACAAGAACGAAGTTGACGACGGAAGGTGGGAGAAAAGGGAAAGGGAAAATAATAAAAAAAGAAAGCTTGGTGTAGAGACCATCTATAACGAGAGTATCTCAGATGACAGAGTTATTTCGCCTAAGATTTCTATGTAATTAAGGTTGTAAATTGCGTGCTGTGCTTCTGATGCTGAACACTATTTTTTCTGAATCATCAAAGTCAGCATTTTTTTCCCACCCAACGCAGCTTTATTTCGATTTCGTCTTATTCTGAGAAAGTTTAATGAGTTGCAAATCCAAGACGTATGCTGTTTTGCCTCAGAATATAATGCTCATAATAGTAAGAACAATAGGAAAGTATTTATTTGTTTGATAGAGGATATGTTTATTGTTGAAGAGGACATGTTTTGACTACTGTATGATCGTTTTTTATTCCATAAGCAAATTTATGTAGGCCCGGATTTAGGAGGTTTTTAAGAAATTCCTTGAAAAATGCGAGAAATATGAAAAAGTTTAATCATTTTGGCTTCCATTATTCTGAATGACATTCTCAGGGGGGCGGGGGAGGAGATGATGACTTCCACTGTGCCGAAGTGGGGGGACTCATCAGAGAAAATTTCACCGATGGCACAGTAAGAGTCGTGAGAGAAAATCTCTCTGAAGGCGCAGTGATAGTCATCAGAGAAAATATCTCCGAAAGCACAGAGAGAGCCATCAGAGAAAATCTCACCCGAAGGCACAGTGAGAGTCATCAGAGAAAATCTCACCGAAGGCACAGGGAGAGCCATCAGAGAAAATCTCACCCAAAGGCACAGCGAGAGTCATCAGAGAAAATCTCGCCGAAGGCACTGTGGGAGTCAACAGAGAAAAATCTCACCTGAAGTCACAGTGAGAGTCATCAGAGAAAATCTCGCCGAAGGCACAGTGGGAGTCAATAGAGGAAATCTCACCCGAAGGCACAGTGAGAGTCATCAGAGAATATCTCGCAGAAGGCACAGTGGAAGTCAACAGAAAAAAATCGCACCGAAGGCTCAGTGAGAGTCAACAGAAAAAAATCGTACCGAAGGCGCAGTGAGAGTCAACAGAAAAAAATCGCGCCGAAAGCGCGGTGGGAGTCAACAGAAAAAATCTCACCGAATGCACGGTGAGAGTCAACAGAGAAAATCTCGCCGAAACCACAGTCAGAGTCAACAGAGAAAATCTCGCCGAAAGCACAGTGAGAGTCATCAGAGAAAATCGCACCGAACGCCCAATTAGGACTCGAGCTTGAGAACTATGAATCTGGCCAATGATCTGGCGCATTATCGACAATCAGCTGCCGTTCACAGTTTTTGGACAAATCATTGATGTCTGCATTTCTCTTTATTTATTTTCTTTGATCATAGTACAAAAAAATTGTATCTTCACAGGTGATCTGCAAAGTTTAAAGCTTATCTGCAAGATATGGAATAATTGCTTTTATGCTTCATTATAACAGTAGGATTAATCTTCTTTCATTTAATGTGATTTGATATTAATCACATTTCTCATTGGTATGGGACATTTAGAATAATTGATATGTGAAATTTATAATATTCGACATTATATTATTGACATTAACACTGTGACATTTGTAATATTTCATAATGAAATTATTAATATTTAAATACAACATTGATAATAAAATAATACTTCTAATGTGAAAGCGAATTCCATGGTAAATGAATAAGATATTTCACATAAGTATTTCTTCGTCAGTAAAATCTATTCTTTCAGTAATTCTTTTCCCTGATTTGTTACAATTAATCATTTTTTAACTTCGGTTACATGAAGTTGCTTTGACTCCCAGTAATTGATTACAGTGCTCGTTAGGAAATCGACTCAGGTGTAATTTTAGGAAATAGTTAAAATATATTTCTTGGTCCTTTTATGAGGGAATTATAGTTATTAACCCTTTCAGGACCATAAGGTTTCTAAGAGTAAATATTAGTATGTAACTGTTTATTTTAGTTTGTTTAGACGTAAAATAAATAAAAATCATAAGAAAAATACATAACAATGTGTAGTTTTTTTGGAATTTTATGGAAAATATTTTTCCCAATGGACTATAAAGGTAACACAAATTATAGTTAGGCTTATTATGCAATGTCTTTTATTTATTGGTTTATTAGAACAAAATGTTAACTAAAATAATACAAAATTATGAAATAAAATTACTATACAAAATGATGTGCTAATTATGATATTCTGCGAAGCAATTTCTTTTGGTAGTGAGGCAAAGATGGACATTGCACATAGTACATATATTATGCGTCCTGACAGTTCTGTTTTTGTTTTCTAAACGTTCCCGTTTACGTAATTGCGTTCGGCATACGTTCTATTTTGACATTCTGTATAAAAAATGCAGATAAGGTTATAATTAAATACGACAATCACCAATTTTAAAATGGGGAAAAATGTTTCCCTTAGTCGTGAAAGGGTTAAAATAGGGTCACTTTATGAGATAAAAAACGTATTCGGGTCACTTCAGGAGATAATTAAATTATTTTATTCGGTCACTTTAGAGGGAAATTAAAATAACTCTACGAGAGTCACTTTAGAAGACAACGTTGTTAGACTGAAAGAGATTCAAGAAGAATTACTGATAGTGTGCGTTAAGAAATGTTATGGGACGTTGTTAATAGCTTCCTTACTGGAAAAATAATACGCTGTGATTTCAGAAATTTGCTCAGATGAAAAAATAAATATTTTTAAAATTCACCAATATTTGAGACATTTTCTGAAATTATTACGATTATTTTGCTCAATGGATAAATTTATGAAAAAATTACAATTATTACATTTGGGCCATTTTATGGTACAATATTTTACACCTTGGTCAATGATAATGACAAATACTATACTTAATGGATTAATTTCTGAGACATTATTATATTTAGGTCAGTTATGAATACAGTTAAACTTATTGGGTCAATTTATGAGAAATTTATCATTATTACATCTGGGCTAGTTTATGTGATAATAAATATCATTATTAAACTTACAAGGCCACATTACGCGACACAATCAATTCTCTTTGATCAATTTATGAAAAAAATTAAAATTATTATATACGGTCAATTTATTAGGAATAAAATTATTACACTTTGGTCCCTGTAAGACAGTTGTGATTATTATTCGTCGATGACTTTTATAATAAAATGACAGTTATTACTATTGGGATATTTTACGAGACAATTAGAATTATAGTTAGCTCGCTTTACAAATGAATCGCGATCATTTTGCTGGGGTCTTTTGAACATAGCTGGGGTTTGTCTTTGAACATTGATGGGGGGGGGGGGGGGGGGTTTGCTGGGGTTTGTGAAACAATTGCAATTATTACACTTGGATTATTTTACAAGATAATCAGAATTGTTATATTTGAGTGACCTTATGGGACGAGCTTTCTCAAATTATTTTTTTTTCTTTTTCATTTAAACGGTTTGTTTCTAGTGAAAGAAAGCAATCTTTTGACTATTTATGTTGCTTGCCAAAAATATATAAAATTATGCAAGCTGACATATGAATTAAAACAAAAAATTCTTCTTACAATTTTTCTTAGAAAAAAAGCAAAACAATTCTGCTCAATTTCCGTGGAGATCTGTTAGTATTAAGTGCATTTAGGAAGATCTGAATATTTGTAATGATTTTTCAATCTCTTTGATTTTATTGAATAATTTGAAGGGAAAATGAAATTATAATTAATAGCTTTAAAAGTGGAAAAAGAGAATTTCGTTTCTACACGAGCAAGGTTTCGTTACATTGAAATTGGATTTAATGAAATTGTGCTATGCAATTTTGTATGCGAAAAGGAACCGTAATTAATTAGTTAGAAAAGTAAAAGGCATTTTTCGAGCAGTCATTTTCCACGAGCAAACAAAAAAATTAACATATAAAAGAAAAAAAATATCGTTTTAATTTAAAACTAAAAAGCTGAATAAATCAAAGCTGTATTCGCATTAAAATTCCATCGAAATCTGAAGCAAAAATTATTATTTAATGTCGTGATAAGAAATTTGAATTGACACTCATCGATTTCTCTTGATCCTTAAAAATGCAAGGCACAATTGCTGGTGATACGGCGCGTGGCGCCATCTAGGGATTGAGAAGTAAATTAAATATGATTTAGGCTATCACACATATTGGATCACATAGTTTAACAAAGTTCCCCCGAAAATAGTAGTTTATCTGCATAAGTTAAATGTGACATTTATAGATATTAATAATTACGAAAATTCAGAACATTGCGGTTGTCTTTCTGCTGAGATTTTCCTCACAGATAATTTTTACGGTATATTTAAGACTTATGTAGCAGATAGCTTCTTAATGGTATTTTTTTATTTTATTCTAATGCTGCAAACTGATCCAGTTTGCTTCGGATCACATGATTAGTTAAGGACCAGGTAAGAGTCAACTATTCACCACTTGTAGATAGTTTGCATTAATACACTGCACCACAATTTCTCCCATAATTTTTTAAAGACTGAAAAGTTTTCCCATTTTATGATAAGAAAGAAGTTAATAATAATTAATAATTAATAATAATTAATAATTAATAATTACTAATAATCTAAGTTAGAAAGTTTAAAAGCAGAAATTTATAATTCTTTTGTTATTAACGATTATGAAATGTAGTTTTTGAAGATCGATATCTTTGTAAAATATCGTATAGTTACAAAAATGTCCATGGGACATTTTACAAAGTGTCCATTTCATGGGATTCTCCCGACGACTATTATTATTAGGAGATGGAAAAAGACCTCTCAAGACTAATTCACGTGTCCTTTAATGTGCACAAGTTGGGTTGTTTTACCTCTGAGCGACACTTTTTTGCACACCATGGGCTAAATGGCCAGGTCACATGGACCCCGAAGGCTCAGAGAAGGTTGAGGGAGGGGACCCACTGGAACAGCTGTTGGGAGACAGATGGTAGCCTCCCGTCAAGGCCATCCAGCGTGTTCTTTAACGTGCACAGGGTATGGCTCTCCCGCACACGGGGCCACGGCTTAACGTCCCATCCGACGGACGGTGGCCTTTCCAAGGCCATCGGTGTCCCCTACTGACCGTGGGCAGGGCGGGGAATTTTACGGAGATAAATCTCAACGCTGACCTAGCTGGCACTCGAACCTGGGAACTCCCGACTGAGCCACCCCCGCCCCAATGTGCACAAGTTCAACTGAACATGACTTACTATCCCATCCATCCCTCTTGGGAACTCTAAATAACATTAAAAATGCGTCCATGTAAATGGATGTATTTTTCTGGACACAATTTTGGCTCTAATTTGCTCAAGTCACAATTTAGGAACTGAAACACTAAAATGGACTTTTAATCCTCTAGCAGTGACGAAGCCAGTAATTTCCAAAGTGTGCGCGCGTTCTGTTGATGTTTTACCTCTGAGCTGCACTTTTTTTTGCACCCCATGGGCTATAAATGGCCAGGTCACAAGGACCTCGAAAACTCAGAAAAGTTTGGGGGGAGAGGACCCACTGGACAGCTGTAAGGAGACAGATGGTAGCCTTCCCTCAAGGTCAGGGACGTACCCAATATTTAGTTTCGAGGGGGGGGGGGCGAGAATTCAGATTCGTGGAGGGTCCGAGAATGTAGCTTCGTAGAAAGGAAAGGTTAAAATAATATTCTACACCGAATAAAATTTCATAATTTTTTCAAATCTACTTTTAGTGTCGGACGTATACTTTGGGGTTAAAATTAAATTATCCAAAGAAAATTGTTTTGTATTCCAAAATAGAATTCCTATATTCCAAAGAGGAAAATAGGACAGGATTTTCTGGGGGAGGGGAGGGTCCCTCTCCCCGTGGTACATCCTTGGTCAAGGCCGTCCAGCGTGTTCTTTAATGTGCACAGGCAGGGCCGTTTGAAGACCTTTTATTTCTAGTTATATTTCTAGAGGCCTGTGTGTCGAATATTTTTACCCATTTTTATGCTAATTTCATCGTTTGCACGCACAAAAAACAATTTATGAATTTTGGAAATACTCGGTTGTTGGGTTTCTGATTGTATCAGTGAGGCTGTTGAGGAACGCAACGACTTAAATTATTGTTTTTTTCATTCAAATATCTAAATAAATATTTTGAGTTATAATTTGCAGTTTTTCCTTATTTTAGGATTTTTTTATATATATTTTTCAAGTGAAATGTTGTGGACCCTAGGCACTGTGCCTAGTCGGCCTAATGGATAAAGCGGCCCTGTGCACAGGGTATGGCTCTCCCGCACACGGAGCTACAGCTTAACGTCCCATCCGATGGACGGCAGCATTTCCAAGTCCCGTCGGTGCCCCCTACTAATCGAAGGCGGGAAGTTTTGCGCAGGTAAAACTCGATCCCGGGAACTGTAGATTACGAACCAGACATGCTACCCACTGAGTCACCCCCGGTGAAAAAATTCTCTAAATTTCCTTGGATTTTGTTACTTTAACCATACTTATTTCTCCATTTTTCTGAAATTTTAAATTATAAAAAAAAGTGGTAATATTAGATACTATTTAAAATCATGTGTGGCCGAGTGGTTAGCGCACTTGGCTACTGATCTAAGGTCCCTTAGATCAGTAGCGAGCCCGGGATTCGAGCCTCGGGTAAGGCATGGATGTTTGTACTGTTTTTCTGCTGAGGTCCTGCCATCCTCACAGACCTTCTACTATGGCATATAAACTGACAGGCTCCTGTCAGACCTCTGTGGCAAGCAGCTGCTTGAGGGGGTATTTACTTTATTATTTTAATATTTATAATTTTTGTGGAAGTTTTCTAAATAAATACAACATGATTCTGGATGAAAATATCTCAACAAACCAACACAACATCAAATTTCGGAAAAACAGCAAAGAAAGGATCACTCCGGAAATTATGAATATGATTGAACAAAGAGATGCATCATGGGTAGCTTACAGAAACAACAGAAACGACAATGCTAACAAAAAACTTTATCAACAACTACGAAATTCAGTAACCGATTTTATAAGCAAAGAAAAATCTAAATTTTACGAAAAATGCTTCTAATCCATTGCTGGAATTACAAAACAATCCTGGGATATTATTAATACCATATTAGATGGAAAGAAGGAAAAGCCACTAGATCAAATAATAATTAATCATATGCCCAAAAATCTGACAAATTTTCAAATTGCTACTAATTTTAATAATTATTTTGCAGACATGGTTGATAAATTAGGGGAGAATAATCCAACCGAAAAAGATAATTATATGCCGGAGCTTAATATCCCATTGAGCTCATCCATTTACATTTCACCTATTTCGGACATTCAGTGGAATAAAATAATTACCTCTTTGGATGAACGCAAATCATGTGGCGTTGATAACATACACGCCAAATATACTGTATAAATGCATGCATGATTCAATTAACAGAATATCTTGCTAATTAATTAAGTGTTACTTCTGGAAATATATCCCTCACCTTAAAAATTACAATACTGAGACTTATCTGTAAAAGTGGTGTTAAAAGTAATAATACGAAATATAGACCTATCGCTATCTTGTCCACAGGTAAACGAAATTTTAGAGAGGTACATCGATGACACTCTCCGTAGTTCTCTCTTAAAACAACATTATTTCTAATAGGCAACTTCCAGAAGGGAAAAAGTACTACAACTCTCCTGTCTAATTTTGCAGAATGTGTTAATAAAGCCTTGAACTATCGAGGAAAGGTTGCTGCTCTCTTTCTCGACTTTAGTAAAGCATTCGACACATTGGATCACTTCTTTCAAAACTTGAAAACTATGGAATTAGAGGGACAGCTCTTATGTGGTTCAAAAATTACGTAAGCAATAGGACTATTATAACCAAAATTGGAAATGCATTAAGTAGCGAAGGAAAATTAAATGTTGGAGTTCCACAAGGATCTATACTTGGACCCTTGTTGTTCCTCTTGTATGTTAATGATATAACTAATTTAAAAAGTAAATTATTTCTATTCTAAAAAAAAACAGCAATCACGACGTCGACGCGGCTATAAGTGAATTACAGGATGACTATAATTGCTTGGTGAGATTGCTGAATATTAATTTAATATAAATATAAATAACGATAAAACTAAATCGATGATCTTTCACTCACCAGGTACTTTGAAAATATCAAACCATGTGATTAAGATCCACAATATAAATTGTATATACAGTATAAATCCGAAACTTATAAAAATATTTGTGATTGTCATAGCATTGAATTGGTGGATAATTTTAAGTATCTAGGTATATATTTGGATTCAACCTTTTGATGGGACACTCACGTCTTGAAGCTATGTGAAAGTCTCAGATATCGCGCTGCAAAAATTTACAAATTGCAATTCACAGTCGATACCGACCTTTGCCTTATGGTCTACAAGGCAATTTGTGAATCTTTAATTAAGTATGGAATTGCAATATATGGAACGACTGGCATCACTAACCTAAAAAAAAATGAAAAATTGCAATCATCTGTAGCGAAAAATATAATTCCATGCAAGCTTAGAGATAATCTTTCAAACGCAAGTAAAAGATTTACATTCCTCAATATTCTATGTGTCCAAAATCTCTTTAGATAAGGCATTATTCTGGACAACTTTTTCAATGACACATATAAAGTACATATTACACATGATAAGAATACCAGATTTCAGACCAATAATTATTTTCAAATCCCGAATTTTGTTAATTATTTTGGTAAAAATCTTAAACAGTATAAAGTGCCGGAGATCTTTAATTAGTTACCAAGAAAAATTGTTTATCTAACTAATTTTAATGAGCTTAAGTTAAAGGTTAAAAACTATTTCAAGAATGTCTGTTAATCTGTAATCCTGAGAAAACCTGTATCTGTATGACTTTTGTGTTGTTTTTTATTATGTTCACTTATGTGTGAAAACTAATGCGAATCAATATTTCCTGCAGATAAGCCATTAGTTTTGCGGGTCAAATGTATAAAATCTCTCTACATCTGTGTTTTGTGAGATGACGATGATGATAATAAATATATTATTATTATATAAAAAAAGTAGAATTATTTTAGGTTTAAATTTAATTGTAGCTATTTCAATTGGCAGAAATTTGTGGATTGGGTTGGGTTGTTTTACCTCTGAGCGGCCTTTTTTTGCACACCATGGGCTAAATGACCAGGTCACATGGACCCCGAAGGCTCAGAGAGGGTTGGGGGAGGGGACCCACTGGAACAGCTGTTGGGAGACAGATGGTAGCCTCCCGTCAAGGCCATCCAGCGTGTTCTTTAACGTGCACAGGGTATGGCTCTCCCGCACACGGGGCCACGGCTTAACGTCCCATCCGACGGACGGCGACCTTTCCAAGCCCATCGGTGTCCCCTACTGACCATGGGCAGGGCGGGGAGTTTTGCGGAGATAAATGTCTGAGATAAAAGCTGGGACTCGAACTGGGAACTGCAGATTACGATCCTGGCGCGCTACCGACTGAGCCACTCCCGCCCCTAGGAATTTGTGGAAATCACAGTATGAAGTGACTGCCGCATAGGTTCTACCATGACAGCGATGACGAACCTTTTTTGTAAAATGGGTTAAATTACTGAATTAAAAATGACGTTGCCCTTTTAATATATTATTTTTGCTGCTTTCTGTCAATTCATAAAAAAAATACCCCCCCCCCCCCAAAGCAGCTGCTTGCCACAATGGTCTGACAGGAGCCTGTCAGTTTATATTGCCATATTAGAAGGCCTGTGAGGATGTCAGGACCTCAGCAGAAAAACGATACATACAAAAAAATGTTAAAATAGCACAGAAGGTCAAAAGGATACCACTTGGTAGCACAGAAACGAGGAAGGTTTTGTAATGCAAATTAATGAGCTGAAGATTTTTCAGAAATTCAAAATGTTTTCGAGGTGCGTGGTCAATCTTCTCCCTTGATTACGCCCATTGCATTGCAAAAATTTAGAACAGGGATTTTGCTCTGTCTTTAAAATCAATTGTTTTTATTACTATTAAAACGAACTGATTCTGAAAACATACATATATGTATCACAAGTCCCGAAAACGATGTTTCATGGCAAATCACAACAGTGATCTCTTGAATTGTTACTAAAAAATACAATTTTTCGATGTTGTGCTGCCATCTGGTGGCTGCAATTAAAGACTCATATCACATTTAGACGTCCCAAACACGTGGTTACACCGTTTTTGAGCCCTTTTACCATATAACGACCTATTTTTCCAAGAATTATATTCTAATTTCTCACGGAAATAAAACAATTTTTTCTTGTATAAAACTAGTTGAAAACTAAATGGCAGTAGCATCCCCCCTCCCCCCCATTATAAAATTAACTATTGGCCCTATGGCCACATGGTTAGCGCTCTTTGCTATTGGGTTGGGTTGTTTTACCTCTGAGCGGCACTTTTTGGCACACCGCGGGCTAAATGGCCAGGTCACATGGACCCCGAAGGCTCAGAGAAGGTTGGGGGAGGGGACCCACTGGAACAGCTGTTGGGAGACAGATGGTAGCCTCCCGTCAAGGCCATCCAGCGTGTTCTTTAACGTGCACAGGGTATGGCTCTTCCGCACACGGAGCCACGGCTTAACGTCCCATCCGACGGACGGCGGCCTTTCCAAGCCCGTCGGTGTCCCCTACTGACCGTGGGCAGGGCGGGGAATTTTGCGGAGATAAATCTCAACGCTGACCCACTCGAACCTGGGAACTACAGATTACGAGCCTGGCGCGCTACCGACTGAGCGCGCCAGGCCCCGTCCTCTCTTTGCTATTGATCAAAGGGACTTCGTTCGAGCACCGACTGCGTAGAGCAGTGGTTCTCAACCTTTTATGCTTCACGTACCCTCTGGAAATGTGTTTGTAACTGGCGTACCCCTTGTATAGATAGATAAACCTATAGTTATAGTATAAAAATGGTTATTTTTACTTTGTTACTAGATCTAGCGACTTTTGAGCTCTCACGGCGTACCCCAAAAAATCTTACCGCGTACCCCACGTTGAGAACCCCTAGCGTAGAGTACAGATGTTTCTTAAATGTGTTTTCTTTGTGTTCGATTTCCCTTTCGTTACAGACTTTCTCTGTGTCAACTGATTGAGGGGAAATTTATTTAAAATCCGTCTCGGTGGCCTAGTGGTTAGAATACTTGGCTGCAGAGCAAAGGATTTCTTATGCTCTCCATTTCAGTCTCCTGTCTATGCCTTATTATACTGACATTTAGTTTCCTGTCTGTGCTTATTATACTGATATTTTAGTTTCTTGTCTTGGGCTTATTATACTGATATTTTAATTTTCTTGTCTGTGGCTTATTAAGCTGATATTTTAGCCTCTTATCTATGGATTATTATACTGCTATTTTAATTTTTTATCTATTGGTTATTATACTGAGAAAACATCATTCACTCCAGTATAGAGCGAGGAAAAAATTATTCTATATTATCCAATTTTCATGCGGGTCTGATAAAATTGTAAAATTTGCCAGATTGGCTCGTCTGCAGGAGTTTGTGTATTATTTGTATCGGCATGAGTATGTGCAGGATAAGCATTACTTGTTATTTGTAGTTGATACCACCAGATGGCAGCATCATTCAAATCCTAGACTGGCTTCAATAAGAAAAACTGAAAATGCATGGAGGATGTCACTCGCCCATTGATTAAAAGGGTAAATTTCTGTGTGCGGGGACTGCTGCCTGATGGGTATAAAGGGTTAAACGATCTCGATGACTGTGGGTTAAGTTTCTTTACCTCATTGGCATAATTTGATAGTCGGGCTAAATTGCCAGGCCATAAGTAGATCCTGTGTGATGAACATCTCAGTTCTACACAAAGTTTATTTTGGTCTAAATGATAAGCTCTGCAGTAATATATTTATAACAAATATATTTAAGAATTATAGATTTATTTTAAAAAATTATATGCTGGAAAAGTAAACAAATATATCTTTTAAATAACAAATACACAGTGTTGCCATATTCAAGCGGTTACTTATGCAAACAGGTGCCGTGAATACTGAAAGGCATTTGCTTTTGGGAAACAAAATCGCCAGAATAAATTCTCAGCCAAAAATACTTAAAAACATCACTTTATGCAGCATTTATTACGGTGCATATTGTACAGTAATTTGGAGTAACTTTCTTCTCACTTCACAGGAAGGTGGAAAAAGTGTAAAGCTATTGCTAAGCATAGTGACGTATTTCCTTTCAGCATGCATGATGACGTAATACTTAGGCCGTGTTGACACGAGACGCATCTATTAGTCATAAATATTTTTGAAAGGTTACTGACAGTTTAAATCTTTTCGACTCCCTGTAACATACAAATACTTCACCGTTAGGTCTCATATTTGGCTCTGGGTTTCCTCCGAGTCGCTACATATTGAGTGAAAACTTCAGGCCTCCAGCTATAATAGAAAGTTAAAAAAAAATACCCCCTCAAGCAGCTGCTTGCCACAGAGGTCTAACAGGAGCCTGTCAGTTTATATGCCATAGTAGGAGATCTGAGAGGATGGCAGGACCTCAGCAGAAAAACGACACACACATCCATGCCTAATCCGGGGCTCGAACCCAGGTCCCTTAGATCAGTAGCCAAGCGTGCTAACCACTTCAGTTTAAAAATACTTTTATTTTTCCATTCCTATATTTTTCTGGTTTGACTTTTAACAGTATCCTAAACATTTTGCCACCGCCGTCACCAAATTTCGCGTAATGAATCCCCCCCCCCCCCCCCCATCAATTTTATATTTTATGATCTCACCTAAGACATAACTCGATTTGGGAGTGGGGTGGCTCAGTCGGTAGCGCGCCAGGCTCGTAATCTGTAGTTCCTAGGTTCGAATCCCAGCTGGGTCAGCATTTTGAGATTTATCTCCGCAAAATTCCCCGCCCTGCCCACGGTCAGTATGGGACACCGATGGGCTTGGTAAAGGCCGCCGTCCGTCGGATGGGACGTTAAGCCGTGACCCCGTGTGTGGGAGAGCCATACCCTGTGCACGTTAAAGAACACGCTGGATGGCCTTGACGGGAGGCTACCATCTGTCTCCCAACAGCTGTTCCAGTGGGTCCCCTCCCCCAACCTTCTCTGAGCCTTCGGGGTCCATGGGACCTGGCCATTTAGCCCATGGTGTGCAAAAAAGTGCCGCTCAGAGGTAAAACAACCCAACGTTAAAGAACACGCTGGATGGCCTTGACGGGAGGCTACCATCTGTCTCCCAATAGCTGTTCCAGTCCCCCTCCTCCAACCTTCTCTGAGCCTTCGCGGTCCATGTGACCTGGCCATTTAGCCCATGGTGTGCAAAAAAGTGCCGCTCAGAGGTAAAACAACCCAACCCATAACTCGATTTCAAAGTCGGAAGCCACTATATGCTAGGAATCTATTAAATAAGCGAGTACATAATAAGTAATTGTTAATAGTTACATTAATGCTATGTTTGTTCGAGTTCCCCGTAGATGTCTGTCTCCATTGCTTTCCCCAGGGATGCCCATTACGGCGCTCGTGGGCTACTGATCGCCCTTTAGCAAGGTAAGAGTCGCCTACTGCATGGAAATGAAGGAGTAGAATTAATTTTTAAGAGATAGTGTTTTCTGTTAAAAAGTTTTTATTTATCGCAAAAATGCGATAAGAGGAATTTTCACTAAGTTCATTAATGTAACTATTTGTTATTTTAGTAACGTCTTCCTTATTAAAACAATGCTTGCTAAAACGGAGAAGGCGAAAATCAAAATTAGGTGATTTGTATGTCCAGTAGTAGCCATCCCATGGCCGAGTGGTTAGCACATTTGGCTACTGATCTAAGCTTGGCTACTGATCTAAGGGACCTGGGTTCGAGCTACGGGTAAGGCAAGGATGTGTGTGTTGTTTTTCTGCTGAGGTCCTACCATCTTCACAGACCTTCTACTATGGCATATAAACTGTCAGACCGCGACCTCTGTGGCAAGCAGCTGCTTGAGGGGGTATTAATTTATTTCATTTATGTCGAGTAGGGAAAAAGAGTTCTAGCTTCGAACTTTATAGCTTTCCACATATAATTCCCATTACTTCTGATCACTGCTGAGAAAGAACAAGTATCAAAATCTTCAATTTTCTTAATAATATCAGAGTAAGGATCTTCATATTTGATTTTCAGGTAGTTTTTACAGATAGTGCATTTGTGACTTTGATATAATGTTTATTTGACCTGACAGCAAGAACATGACGCGGGGGTGACTCAGTCGGTAGCATGCCAGGCTCGTAATCTCTAGTTCCCAGGTTCGAGTTCCAGCTGGGTCAGCGTTGAGATTTATCTCCGAAAAATTCCCCGCCCTGCCACTGTCAGTAGGGGACACCGATGGGCTTGGAAAGGCCGTCGTCCGTCGGATGGGACATTAAGCCGTGGCCCCGTGTACGGAAGAGCCCATAACCGCACGTTAAAGAACACGCTGGATAGCCTTGATGGGAGGCTACCATCTTTCTACAAACAGCTGTTCCAGTTGGTCCCCTCCCCCAACCCTCTCTGAGCCTTCGGGGTCCATGTGACCTTGCGATTTAGCTCATGGTGTGCAAAAAAAGTGCCACTCAGAGGTAAAATAATCCAACAACCCAGCAAGAACATCCAGAGTGGATGTTCCAGGTAATAGACCCAATACACCTCTAAAAGAATTATTATAAATTGCTTCTAGTGCAGACTAATTGAATTCAGACATTCTCGTTAGAACAAAGTTTCCATAATCAATTTTAGATTTGATTAGAGCATGATGGCGGTTTAAGAGTGAGGTTTCGTTTGCTCTCCAATTTTTATTTGCAAGATATCGTAAAATGTTGATATCAATCTTAGTAGAAGCTTTAATTTTCTATAGTTGATGCTTCCATGTTAGGGTTGGGTTGTTTTACCTCTGAGCGGCACTTTTTTGCACACCATGGGCTAAATGGCCAGGTCACAAGGACCCCGAAGGCTCAGAGAAGGTTGGGGGAGGGGACCCACTGGAACAGCTGTTGGGAGACAGATGGTAGCCTCCCGTCAAGGCCATCCAGCGTGTTCTTTAACGTGCACAGGGTATGGCTCTCCCGCACACGGGACCACGGCTTAACGTCCCATCCGACCGACGGCAGCCTTTCCAAGCCCATCGGTGTCCCCTACTGACCGTGGGCAGGGCGGGGAATTTTGCGGAGATAAATCTCAACGCTGCCATGTTAGGGACTTATCAAGTATTATTCCAAGAAACTTGTAGTGAGTGATAGCTGAGCAATTGATGTTATTTAATTTGCATTTAATGTCCTCAAAATGAATACGTTTCCTAGTTATAGGTAAAATATGAGTTTTTTCAGCGGAGAGTGCAAGACCCAACTTTTCACAGTGATGTTGAATTTCATTTAAAGAGGACTGGAGACTCTGCAAGATTACTCATGTGAGATTATTCAGATTCTTTTCTGAACCCATACAGCATTTCGTTTGCAAATATTGATATCTTAACTTCTTTAGTAATGTGTTTGGCCAAGTCTTTTTAGATAAAGATTGAATAAGACAGGGTTTAATAATCTTCCTTCAATCCCAAACCTTGGGATTGAATTTTGTAGGAAAAATATTTCCTAACTTGAACTTCTCTGGTAGACAAAAAATTCTTTATGAAATTCCAAATTCGTTTAGTTTGTATAGTTGGGTTGTTTTGGGTTGTTTAACCTCTGAGCGGCACTTTTTTGCACACCATGGGCTAAATGGCCAGGTCACATGGACCCCGAAGGCTCAGAGAAGGTTGGGGGAGGGGACTCACTGGAACAGCTGTTGGGAGCCTCCCGTCAAGGCCATCCAGCGTGTTCTTTAACGTACACAGGGTATGGCTTTCCCACACACGGAGCCACGGCTTAACGTTCCATCCGACGGACGGCGGCCTTTCCAAGTCCATCGGTGTCCCCTCTGACCGTGGGCAGGGCGGGGAGTTTTGCGGAGATAAGTCTCAACGCTGACCCAGCTGGGACTCGAACCTGGGAACTACAGATTACGAGCCTAGCGCGCTACCGACTGAGTCACCCCCGCCCCTTTGTATGGTAGAATCTTACGGTTGACAATATCGAAGGCGCTTTCAATGCCAATAAATATATAGAGTGTTATATCTTTTTTGTTGATTGTACCTTCTGAATCATCGGTGATGAGTTCAATGATGTTTTCATTAATTGACTCATTTCTTTGGAAAGCGGTTTGCTGCTTTGAGAGTTTACGATATTATGTAACGAAGCCCTAATGCACACAGACTTTTCAAAGATTTTTATAATGCAATTCAATAAGGTTATAGGTCTGTAAGCATTCAGTTGATAGTTTGTTTTATTCGTTTTTTTAAAGGTATTTTATGAGCATTGTTCAGTCGCTCAAAAAAGTATCCGAAAACTATGGTTGCTTACAGAATTCAGAAAAAATATCTGGCAACGATTTTTTTTTAAATTAGTGATCTGGCAACCTTCGTGTCACGTGATTACAGAATTCAGGAAAAATATCTGGAGCGTGTACAGCAACTGTACACGCTCCAGTTACCGTTCACAGCAAACTGGACCGTGTGCAGTTACTACACACGCTCCAGTTTGCTGTGAACGGTAACTGCACACGCTCAATATTTCCGTGAGTGAGCCCACACGATCTAGTATCAAAATAATATGACCACCTACAGTCGCTCAAAAAAAGTATCCTAACACCATGGTTGATTACAGAATTCAGAAAAAATATCTGGCAACGATTTTTTTTAGAAATTAGTGATCTGGCAACCTTTGTGTCACGTGATTACAGAATTCAGGAAAAATATCTGGAGCTTGTACAGCAACTGTACACGCTCCAGTTACCGTTCACAGCAAACTTGAGCGTGTGCAGTTATTGCACACACTCCAGTTTGTTGTGAACGGTAACTGCACACGCTCAATGTTTCCGTGAATGAGCCCACACGATCTAGGTCTTTGTGAGCTCACACGATCCAATGTGCTGTGAACATTAACCGCAACCGCTCCAGTTTGCTGTGAACGGTAACTGCACACGCTCCATATTCATTACATTATATATTCATACGCATTACATATATTAAAAAGTATCCGAACACTAAGGTTGATTGCAGAATTCAGAAAAAATATCTGGCAAAGATTTTTTTAGAAATTAGTGATCTGGCAACCTTCGTGTCACGTGACACGAAGGTTGCCAGATTACTAATTGCTAAAAAAAAAACGTTGCCAGATATTTTTTCTGAATTCTGTAATCAACCCTAGTGTTCGGATACTTTTTTTGAGCGACTGTTCCAGATTTTAGGAATGAAATTATCATTTCAACACTGATTATAAAGATAGAGAAGTTTCAATTTCATGTTTTCACTCAAGTTAACGAATGCATTGTAATTTATGTGATCAGGTCCTGGGGATGAAATTTTTTTATATTGTGAAGAACTTAATTCAGTTCTTTTAGAGTGAAGTCGACATTCACAGTAAGATTAATAACGATGTTATTCTTATCAAGGTTGTTAGTGGAAAACTTAAGATAGTCCTCAAAATTTTTAAATTTCTCCTTTTGCGCCAAAATTCATAAAAACTGTTCTGCAGTTTAGTTTTCATTCCAGTTATTGACCTGGCTTAAACCAAACCACTGAGCAGTAGGAAGTTGTGTGTTTTATTGATGTTTTAGATTTTCCTCCATGTCATTCCCTTTAGTAGTGAGATTGATATGGAGCAAAATTTAATCCGTTCTTTTTCCTTTGTTGCTTTATTTCTTTTCTTAGCAATAGAAAATACATTACAGGAAATAAAAAAAAATACAACACTTCAAGAAGTTACGCAAATATGACGAAATTTAGGGAGGCTGTAGTGTAATGCATGGAAATGATTAGATTTGCACGTCGATCGAAACGATTGGATAGGTGCGAGCTGACGTCACAGGTGCGGAGCACTCAAACGCAGATAAAGGCAACCGAAGCTCCCTGTTTGACAACACGTTGTGGAAATTGTTCTAAACCGCTGAAGATGCCCTTACACAGTCCTTCCAACAATTAAGACTTTGAGCGTGGAAGAATCATCAGCCGTGGAGAAGCTGATTTGTCGTACAGAGATGTGGTTGGTTTGGGTTGTTTTACCTCTGAGCGGCACTTTTTTGCACACCATGGGCTAAATGGCCAGGTCACATGGACCCCGAAGGCTCAGAGAAGGTTGGGGGAGGGGACCATCTGGAACAGCTGTTAGGAGACAGATGGTAGCCTCCCGTTAAGGCCATCCAGCGTGTTCTTTAACGTGCACAGGGTATGGCTCTCCTGCACACGGAGCCACGGCTTAACGTCCCATCCGACGGACGGCGGCCTTTTCAAGCCCATCGGTGTCCCCTACTGACCGTGGGCAGGGCGGGGGAATTTTTGCGGAGATAAATCTCAACGCTGACCCAGCTGGGACTCGAACCTGGGAACTTCAGATTACGAGCCTGGCACGCTACCGACTGAGCCACCCCCGCCCCACAGAGATGTGGCCAACCACGTTGGCTTCAATCCCAGGCGGGGGTGGCTCAGTCGGTAGCGCGCCAGGCTCGTAATCTGCAGTTCCCAGGTTCGAGTCCCAGCTGGGTCAGCGTTGAGATTTATCTCCGCAAAATTCCCCGCCCTGCCCACGGTCAGTAGGGGACACCGATGGGCTTGGAATGGCCGCCGTCCGTCGGATGGGACGTTAAGCCGTAGCCCCGTGTGCGGGAGAGTCGTATCATGTGCACGTTAAAGAACACGCTGGATGGCCTTGACGGGAGGCTACCATCTGTCTCCCAACAGCTGATCCAGTGGGTCCCCTCCCCCAACCTTCTCTGAGCCTTCGGTGTCCATGTGACCTGGACAATTAGCCCATGGTGTGCAAAAAAAGGCCGCTCAGAGGTAAAACCCCTACAATCCCAGCACTATCGTACATATATGGCGCCAGTGGATTCAAGAAGGATTCAGCACACGCCGACAAGGATCAGGAAGACAATGTATGACCACGGAGCCACGGGACCGCCATTTACGACGCATGGCATTGCGTGACAGATTCGCGACTACAACGTAACTGCAAAGAGATTGGCAACAGGTAGCACACTGAATATGTAGTAGACGAATGGTAAACAACAGGCTTTTATAGTTTTCATCGCGATCCTACTGTCCAGCATTGCGTTTGTCTCTCACATCTGCCCACATGCAAGCATGTCTTTATTGCTGTTGCCTCAGACACAACTGGAATGAAGTTGTGTCTGAGTTTACGTCAGCACGATGGTAAAAGTACGAACAGTTTACGGCGGCTCTCATTTGACACCTAACTCGTAACTGTAGGTCCTCCTGTTCGGAAAATATGGTAGAACCACTTTCATATTTCCCGTTTTTTAGGGAGTAAGAAAGATGCATGGTCAATAGGTTTATAGCTTATGACATTTCCCGCGTCACAAGCTTTCATTTGGCAAATAAATCATTAAGATTCTCGATCATATGGTGGAACAACTTTTTGTCAAATCCACAAACCGACAAAGCCAAAAGCAATAGGGTTGGGTTGGGTTGTTTTACCTCTGAGCGGCACTTTTTTGCACACCATGGACTAAATGGCCATGGTTCCAGGTCACATGGACCCCGAAGGCTCAGAGAAAGTTGGGGGAGGGGACCCACTGGAACAGCTGTTGGGAGACAGATGGTAGCCTCCCGTCAAGGCCATCCAGCGTGTTCTTTAACGTGCACAGGGTATGTCTCTCCCGCACACGGGGCCACGGCTTAACGTCCCATCCGACGGACGACGGCCTTTCCAAGCCCATCGGTGTCCCCTACTGACCGTGGGGAGGGCGGGGAATTTGGCGGAGATAAATCTCAACGCTGACCCAGCTGGGACTCGAACCTGGGAACTACAGATTACGAGCCTGGCGCGCTACCGACTGAGCCCCCCCCCCCCCCCCCCGCCCCCCCAAAAGCAATAGGAAGATGGGTAAAAAACCTTGAAGACACACAAATGCTCTATCGGGCTGAGATCCAAAGAGAAAGTAGGCGACTCCATTTAACCAGTCACTAACCTTTCAAAGGCTCTCCATGATATTAACTAGTCTAAATGTGGCATCATGAAGCAATTGACTATTCCAGATTGACAATGAATTGTTTCAGTTTGAAATGATAGAATATCTACGAGACTACAATTTTTATAGAGATACGTTTTAAATATTCCGTGAAATTTTACGAGTTTTACAAGTTGATTTTTCAAACTACACCTTTAATTACCCAGGGACTTTAAAAATCATTTATTTTTCACTAACAATTATTTTTTAAGCAAGATTGAAAAAACAGAAATAATCATAATTAAGGTGCATCGGACACCTTTTTGCAAGCGTAGCATTAAAATAATTATTTTTATAATGGTATTTAAACGAAAAAAAATAATTTTCTTAACGAAAAACTTATAATTTTAATGCTTTCGCTACATTTATCGCTTGGTCAGTATAATATGAAACATCCTTTAGAATGGAAACCGTCCTGCTGTCATGGATGCAATACAGATGTCGTTAAGCCCAAGGAAGGTTATCATGTAAGAGTTGGGTTGGGTTGTTTTACCTCTGAGCAGCACTTTTTTGCACACCATGGGCTAAATGGCCAGGTCACATGGACCCCGAAGGCTCAGAGAAGGTTGGGGGAGGGGACCCACTGGAACAGCTGTTGGGAGACAGATGGTAGCCTCCCGTCAAGGCCATCCAGCGTGTTCTTTAACGTGCACAGGGTATGGCTCTCCCGCACACGGGGCCGCGGCTTAACGTCCCATCCGATGGACGGCGGCCTTTCCAAGCCCATCGGTGTCCCTTACTGACCGTGGGCAGGGCGGGGAATTTTGCGGAGATAAATCTCAACGCTGACCCAGCTGGGACTCGAACCTGGGAACTACAGATTACGAGCCTGGCGCGCTACCGACTGAGCCACACCCGCCCCATATCATGTAAGAACATTTAACTCAAGCACCATAGGCGCACAAGTTGCTCAGTAGGTAGAGCATCAGGATCTTCATTTGCAGTTACCAGGTTGGAATCCCAACTGTGCAATGTCCCATCAGACGGACAGCATCCTTTCCAAGCCCATGTGCACGTTAAAGAACACTCTGGATGGCCCGGACAGAAGGGGGGGGGGGGCTTAGTCGGTAGCGCGCCAGGCTCGTAATCTGTAGTTCGCAGGTTCGAGTCCCAGCTGGGTCAGCATTGAGATTTATCTCCGCAAAAATTCCCCGCCCTGCCCACCGTCAGTAGGGGACACCGATGGGCTTGGAAAGGCCGCCGTCCGTCGGATGGGACGCTAAGCCGTGGCCCCGTGTGCGGGAGAGCCATACCCTGTGCACGTTAAAGAATACGCTGGATGACCTTGACGGGAGGCTACCATCTGTCTCCCAACAGCTGTTCCAGTGGGTCCTCTCCCCCAACCTTCTCTGAGCCTTCGGGGTCCATATGACCTGGCCATTTGGCCCATGGTGTGCAAAAAAGTGCCGCTCAGAGGTAAAACAACCCAACCCTAACAGCTGTCCAGAGGGTTCCCTTCCCACAACCTTCTTTGAACCCTCGGGGTTCTTGTGATCTGGCGATTTAGTCAGTGTGTGCAAAAAAGTGTCGTTCAGAGGTAAAACGTTCAATAATAACAATTATATTGTCCGTAATAACAGCACAATATTCATAGCCATCCAGAAAAGTTCCTTGATGAAAACACTAAAAGTTTCAAAGAAAAAGCAAATATCGAAAGTCAAATAGTTCATGTTATTTTAGATGGCAGAGCTGGGTCGGATCAGGGGGGGTGATCCGACCCAGGGGGGGGGGGGGTGATCCCCTGATATTGCCAGTAAAGGTGATAGAGGCAAATATTATGAAAGATTTTCATATCTGACGCATTTTTCAATAAATTTTTGAAGACCTCTTAAACAGAGGGAAAATTTTTATACTACAATGGAAACTAAATATCTTGCCCCCCCCCCCCCCCTCTCCCTCCTTTTTTTGTAGATCCGGGCTCGTGACAGAGTGACTCTTAGTAAAAGTGGTAGAGCAAGAATAGTAACTGGGGGGACTATGACACTGCGCAGTTAATGCTCCGACAGTTCTCGTAGATCATAAATTGTTTGATAGGCGATTGATCTATGGGAACTCTCGTAGCATCAACTGCGCAGTCTCATAGTCTCCACTCGCACTACGCCACCTACTGTTGATGGAAGACGTCGATCCGCAATTTGTTCTTTCACTTGCTCATTGCATCACGTGCTTTTCATTCTCCTATACCTCGGGGTTCGAAGGTACGAATATTTAACGTCTTCAAGATGCGATAAAGTTGAATGAATGAGTCACACGAATCATCAAAAGGTTATGATTTACTTATTTGGTTATGTACTTTACACTTCAGAACTTGCAGCGAGTTATTGGCCTGAGTTACTTCTCCGTCGGTGAAGTACAGGTCACTTTCAAGTGGTTTCAAGATCGACTTGAAATGTATGCTTCTTCTTATACGTGCATGTATTTTTGCTATCTGGAAGAGATAATACGCTGGGTCAGGCTGGACCGCCTTGTACTTGCAGCAGAAAAAAAAATCAATAACAGGATTAGGTTTGGTTATTGCCAGTTGGGTTATGTTGTATTTCCTCTGAGCGGAACGTTTTGTTTGTACACACTGGGGCTAAATGTTCAGGTCACAAGAACCCCAAGGTCTCAGAGGAATTTTCCCCGCCCTGCCCACGGTCAGTAGGTGACACCGATGGGCTTGGAAAGGCCGCCGTCCGTCGGATGGGACGTTAAGCCGTGGTCCCATGTGCGGGAGAGCCATACCTTGTGCACGTTAAAGAACACGCTGGATGGCCTTGACGGGAGGCTACCATCTGTCTCGCAACAGCTGTTCCAGTGAGTCCCTTCTCCCAACCTTCTCTGAGCCTTCGGGGTCCTTGTGGCCTGGCCATTTAGCCTATGGTGTGCAAAAAAGTGCCGCTCAGAGGTAAAACAATCCAATCCAAACTCAGAGGAATTTGAAGAAGGGAATCCACTGGACCACTGTTAGGAGATAGAAGGAAGCCTACTGTCAAGGTCATTCAATGTGACACAGGGAATGGCTCTCCTGCACACGGGGCCACGGCTTTATGTATCATCCAGACCGACGGCAGCCTTTCCAATGACGCCTTTCGTACTGAGATCAGGTTAGGGGTTAGCGGAGATAAATCTCAACGCTGGCACAATTGGGACTCGAACCTGGGAATATTAAATTACGAGTCACGATCTCTACTGTAAGTAAAACCCTGCCTCAAAATATAAAATGACATCTCCAGCACTTTCTTCCTCAAAGTAAATCTTTTTTTTTTTAAATATACTATTATATATAAAATACTGAAATTCTTTGGAATTTCTGCATTTCAATGTCAACACTGCAACTCTCTTCAAGGCCTTTGATTTATATCTAGCTATTTTCAAAGTCTTTGTATTTTAAATTTTTCATATTTCAATTATTGGCATTTATGACTTTTATTTTCCTAATTCCATTTATGACCCTATTCAGTCAAATTAACTGGTAATATTCATTTTTTGCGATAAATATGCCGATTGGTAACTATTTTTTTATGTAGCATCACGTTATTTAATGCACACAATTTTTCATAAAGGCAACTTTTATACGTAACTTACTTATTGTGGAGTAAATGCAGGCTCGAAAACAGCTAACCAGTTCTTGACAAGGATTCTGACGCCATATGAGCGTGTGCAGTTACTGCACACGCTCAATATTTCCGTGAGTGAGCTCACACGATCCAGGTCTTTGTGAGCTCACACGATCCAATGTGCTGTGAACATTAACCGCAACCGCTCCAGTTTGCTGTGAACGGTAACAGCACACGCTCCATATTCATTGCATTATATATTCATACGCATTATATATATTAAAAAATATCCGAACACTATGGTTGATTACAAAATTCAGAAAAAAATCTGGCAACGATATTTTTAGAAATTAGTGATCTGGCAACCTTCGTGGCACGTGACACGAAGGTTGCCAGATCACTAATTTCTAAAAGTATCGTTGCCAGATTTTTTTTCTGAATTCTGAAATCAACTATAGTGTTCGGATATTTTTTGAGCGACTGTACATTCCTCACATTACGCATGTTGCTTTCTTCCCTATTTCCGGCCAGTGGGGTATCCCACACAACCCCCAGTAACAGCCAATTCTCTTCAATTTCATTTTTTTTTTCATTCTGCTGTTAATTCAAACATAAAACAATACAGAATTCATTTGGAAAAATTTCATTTTTAAAGGTCAGTAAAAAAAGAAGCATTCACAACTTTTTAATTCATATACATCCATTGGCATTATTATTAATCAGCAGTTTACCCGCATTTCTGTGGTACGAAACGCTCTCAAATACTATATATCAGTGCTGGCCAACTTCTCTAGGACCACGGGAAATTTTTTCTTTTGCCAATATTTCGCCGGCCAACAAAAAAAAAGGATAGGTAATTGAAAAATCAGTTTATGTCACCTCAAAAAATTATTTATACGAAAAATAATAAGTAATAATAAACCAATATGAATTTTCTAAACCTTATCAAATATCTAATAAATTTAATGGGAGCACTGTGGCCGTAGTTGTTGGGCAATAATTTCTTTTACTTTCATATCGATATTTGTATTTGCAAGCCGAAGTATGTGTTCAAGTGTAGAGTCTTTCAAGCAGTTTCTATTTTGTCTTGATTTCATGTATTTCATATCAGAAAATGCGTGCTCGCAGATATATATACTTCCGAACATAGAAATTATTTAGAGTCCAAAATCTTTCATTTTTTGATATTTTTCTTTAGACAAAAGTTTGAACAATTCTATTCCAATTTCTCTATTAGATTCAATAATTGGGTCGGCCTGAAGGTCACATAATTCCATTTGATATTTAGGATTCTACGGTGCTAATATCAATACTTAATGGATTACTGAATAAATTTAAATTTTGCTTAATGTCATCAAATTGAGAAAATCTTCTATCAAAATCTTCAATTAGGATATCTAATTTAGGAACAAATTTCTCAAAATTAACTGTTTTCCTAAGTTGCTTCATTTCTTCGTAGAACTCATTACAAGTTTCAAAATGAATTAAATTATTTTCCTGCAAATTGTAGTTTGTTTCTAAACCTAGTAACATGATTATAAAGAAGCACACGTTTTGATATTTTCCTTGTAAGGATTTATTCAAGACATTTAAATAATATGTAATGTCTGTTAGGAAAGCAAGTGAACATAGAAAATTTCATCAACGAAACTTGCTATTAAATCTTCATCGGTGCCCACTTCTGTGAGAAAATGTTTTTCTTTCGAAAGTGTAAAAAATCTTTTGAGGCATTTTCCGGCACTTAACCAGCGAATATTATTTTTATATAATATTAATATATATGTTAAAGCAGATCGCCATACTCAGCATGCAGTTCGTCCAAAAAAGCTGGGGCGGGGGTGGCTCAGCCGGTAGCGCGCCAGGCTCGTAATCTGTAGTTCCCAGGTTCGAGTCCCAGCTGGGTCAGCGTTGAGATTTATCTCCGCAAAATTCCCCGCCCTGCCCACGGTCAGTAGGGGACACCGATGGGCTTGGAAAGGCCGCCGTCCGTCGGATGGGACGTTAAGTCGTGGCCCCGTGTGCGGGAGAGCCATACCCTGTGCACGTTAAAGAACACGCTGGATGGCCTTGACGGGAGGCTACCATCTGTCTCCCAACAGCTGTTCCAGTGGGTCCCCTCCCCCAACCTTCTCTGAGCCTTCGGGGTCCATGTGACCTGGCCATTTAGCCCATGGTGTGCAAAAAAGTGCCGCTCAGAGGTAAAACAAACCAACCCAAAAAAGCTTTAAATTTTTTGTGTGTAAGAGAAAGATTTCCGCCACGAATTCAATTGGTAATTTTGACAACATTTTCCGTTACGTCGTTTAGTCTCATCGAAATGCCACACAATATCTCCTGGTGCACAATACAATGCAACATTCGACAATTAATTCCTTCTTTTTGTAAACAGTCCTGCAAGCCCAATATTTTTGCCAGTCATAACTCTGGCACCGTCATTTACAATAGCGGTGCACTTATCAAATCCGCCATATTCCGCTACTGCACATTTTAATTCTTTATAAATGTCTTCACCTTTTGTTGTTCTGCGTAATGATCCTAATTTTAAAAGTTCTTCTGAATAACTATAGTTTTCATTTGCAGTCCTTATAAAAACAAGCATTTGGCTTGGATCGCAGATCTCTGTACTTTCGTCCAAAGCTACAGAAAAATAGCAGAAATTATTGATTATTTTTTCTAATTTTTTAGTAACATGCATACTGATCTCTTTCACACGTCGAATTACAGTTTGATGAGAAAGCGAAACAATTTTTTTTACTATTTCTTCGTCGCCAAAAGCTTGAGCCATTTTTATAGCACATTTTTTAATTAATTCTCCACCCGAAAATGGTTTTTTTGCTTTTTCTACTTCTAAACAAACTTCAAATGGTGCAGCTCGCGATTCTTCTTGAGATTTTGATATATTATTAAAAAAAGTAGTTGGGTATTTCCGTTGTTTTTTTAATTTTTTAACGAACCCTATTCTCATGTCTTCTGTGCACTAAGGGGGCGGGGGTGGCTCAGTCGGTAGCGCGCCAGGCTCGTAATCTGTACTTCCCAGGTTCGAGTCCCAGCTGGGTCAGCGTTGAGATTTATCTCCGCAAAATTCCCCGCCCTGCCCACGGTCAGTAGGGGACACCGATGGGCTTGGAAAGGCCACCGTCAGTCGGATGGGACGTTAAGCCGTGGCCCCTTGTACGGGAGAGCCATACCCTGTGCATGTTAAAGAACACGCTGGATGGCCTTGACGGGAGATTACCATCTGTCTCCCAACAGCTGTTCCAGTGGGTCCCCTCCCCCAACCTTCTCTGAGCCTTCGGGGTCCATGTGACCTGGCCATTTAGCCCATGGTGTGCAAAGAAAGCGCCGCTCAGATTTAAAACAACCCAACCTGTGCACTAAGAATACTTTTTTTCATGCATTGAAAGGTAATGGCGTTTTAAGTTTTATTCTTTACACACAGCTATAGTCTATAAACATTCCAAACACTGTGGCTTTCCCTGGTTAAGAATAAATAAATATTCAATCTCCCACCGTTCTTGAAATTCGCGATTTTCATTATCAATCTTTCTTTTATTATGCACTCATATTTAACTACTAATTTAATTTACTAATAAATATGAAATTCAGTTAGCACATGAACAAACAACGGAACGTCTAAAAATAACTCACGTTACAGAATAGCAAATAACCAACGATATATTGTGCCCAACCGTCTGCTTCAATTATTTAACTGAATTTTCATTAAACTTGAAAGCTCATGTTGTTGGGTTGGGTTGTTTTACCTCTGAGCGGCACTGTTTTGCACACCATGGGCTAAATGGCCATGTCACATGGATTCCGAAGGCTCAGAGAAGGTTGGGGGAGGGGACCCACTGGAACAGCTGTTGCGAGACAGATGGTAGCCTCCCGTCAAGGTCATGCAGTGTGTTCTTTAACGTGCACAGGGTATGGCTCTCCCGCACCCGGGGCACACGGCTTAACGTCCCATCTGACGTACGGACGGCGGGCTTTTCAAGTCCATAGGTGTCCCTACTGACCGTGGGCAGGGCGGAATCAATCTCAACGCTGACCCAGCTGGGACTCGAACCTGGGAACTACAGATTACGAGCCTGGCGCGCTACCGACTGAGCCACCCACGCCCCCTCATGTTGTTGCTAACACAGCGGAGATCAAAATACCTTTAGCGATTATTTTTGTATGGCAAAATTCCAGGCCATGTGCATGCGCAGTGAGAGCGATTCGCGCTGTCGTTAGACGATTCTTATTACTGCAGCTTCATAAAAACATTTGTTTGATGACGCCGCCAGGGGCATAGCGAAGGTTGGGTTGTTTTACCTCTGAGCGGCACTTTTTTGCACACCATGGGCTAAATGGCCAGGTCACATGGACCCCGAAGGCTCAGAGAAGGTTGGGCGAGGGGACCCACTGGAACAGCTGTTGGGAGACAGATGGTAGCCTCCCGTCAAGGCCATCCAGCGTGTTCTTTAACGTGCACAGGGTATGGCTCTCCCGCACCCGGGGCACACGGCTTAACGTCCCATCTGACGTACGGACGGCGGGCTTTTCAAGCCCATAGGTGTCCCTACTGACCGTGGGCAGGGCGGAATCAATCTCAACGCTGACCCAGCTGGGACTCGAACCTGGGAACTACAGATTACGAGCCTGGCGCGCTACCGACTGAGCCACCCACGCCCCCTCATGTTGTTGCTAACACAGCGGAGATCAAAATACCTTTAGCGATTATTTTTGTATGGCAAAATTCCAGGCCATGTGCATGCGCAGTGAGAGCGATTCGCGCTGTCGTTAGACGATTCTTATTACTGCAGCTTCATAAAAACATTTGTTTGATGACGCCGCCAGGGGCATAGCGAAGGTTGGGTTGTTTTACCTCTGAGCGGCACTTTTTTGCACACCATGGGCTAAATGGCCAGGTCACATGGACCCCGAAGGCTCAGAGAAGGTTGGGGGAGGGGACCCACTGGAACAGCTGTTGGGAGACAGATGGTAGCCTCCCGTCAAGGCCATCCAGCGTGTTCTTTAACGTGCACAAGGTATGGCTCTCCCGCACACGGCGCCACGGCTTAACGTCCCATCCGACGGACGGCGGCCTTTCCAAGCCCATCGGTGTCCCCTACTGACCGTGGACAGGGCGGGGAATTTTGCGGAGATAAATCTCAACACTGACGCAGCTGGGACTCGAACCTGGGAACAGCAGATTACGAGCCTGGCGCGCTACCGACTGAGCCACCCCCGCCCCACATAGCGAAGGACTATGGTTGGGGGAGGAGGGACGAAGTCCAAAATTTTCGCAATATTTGGCAACTGAGCAAAGATTTCCGCTCCGTGGGGAGGGGGTTGTAAGAAGTCAATTTTAAATTTTAACGTCTCTCCTACATTTTGCCATTTGACTTCCAATTTGCCAACTAACCATAATTTCTCAGAAATACTTGGGGCGGGGGTGGCTCAGTCGGTAGCGCGCCAGGCTCGTATTCTGTAGTTCCCAGGTTCGAGTCCCAGCTGGGTCAGCGTTGAGATTTATCTCCGCAAAATTTCCCCGCCCTGCCCACGGTCAGTAGGGGACACCGATGAACTTGGAGATGGCCTTGACGGGAGGCTACCATCTGTCTCCCAACAGCTGTTCCAGTGGGTCCCCTCCCCCAACTTTCTCTGAGGCTTCGGGGTCCATGTGACCTGGCCATTTAGCCCATGGTGTGCAAAAAAATGCCGCTCAGAGGTAAAACAACCCAATCTCAGAAATACTTCCAATATTTATATTTCGTCTGAATTGTAGCAAATCAGTATGAACTTTTGCCTTGATTTGTTCAAATCTCCTTAGTTTCAAGAAACTAATCCCAATCTTTACATCTCTCCTAAATTTGCCAAATCAGTTCAAACTTTGAAACTCCCCATTTTTTTTTTTTGGAAAATTAAGATGGGTTGTCAAAATCGAGGCAACTTGGCAAATCTAAGGCAGTTTGGAAAATGGAGAGACGGCAAAATTTAGAGCAGTTGGCAAAATTCAAAGCCACTTAGTAAAAACAGGTGAGTTGGCAAAATCTTAGGGTGTTGGCAAAATTCGGAGTGACTGTAAAATCTTGGGGATTTGTGAAAATTGGGATTGCTTTTGTAAAATTAAGGGGAGTTTATAAAATAGAGAAAACTTTGCAAAATCTAGGGCACTTGGTAATACAGGTGAGTTGTAAAAATTGGGATTGGTTTTGTGAAATTAAGGAGAGTTGGAAAAACCAAGAACTCTTGTCAAAATCTAGGGGAGTTGGCAAAATTCGTAGCCACTTGGTAAAATACAGCGGAGTTGTGAAAATTGTGTCTTTCTTGTGCAATTAAGGAGAGTTGATAAAATTCGAAATGATTTGGCAAATTCAGGTAAGATGTAAAAAGTGCGATTTTTTCTGTAAAATTACGGCGAGTTGGTAAAATCTAGAGTAGTTGGCAAATTTTGAATGCACTTGGTAAAATATAGGCGAGTTGTGAAAATTGAAATTTGTTTTGTGAAATTAAGGAATGTTGGACAAATCGAGGAAACTTAACAAAATGTACGGCAGTTGGCAAAATTCGAATCCACTTGGAAAATAAGGGCGAGTTGTGATAATTGGATTGGGTTTGTGAAATTCAGAATAGTTGACTGAAATCACTACAAACTTTCAAACTCCCCAAGATTTTGCCAAATTTACTCGATTTTAGTCAACTATCCTGAATTTCACGAACCCAATCCCAATTATCACAACTCGCCCGTATTTTCCAAGTGGATTCGAATTTTGCCAACTACCCTACATTTTGTTACGTTTCCTCGACGTCCTTCCTGTCCTGTTACGTTCACTCCTTAATTTCACAAACAAATTTCAATTTTCACAACTCGCCTATATTTTACCAAGTGCATTCGAATTTTGCCAAATACTCTAGATTTTGCCAACTCGCCGTAATTTTACAGAAAAAATCGCACTTTTTACATATTCCCTGAATTTGCCAAGTCATTTCGAATTTTATCAACTCTCCTTAATTGCATAAGAAAGGCACAATTTTCACAACTACCCTGTATTTTACCAAGTGGTTTCGAATTTTGCCAACTCCACTCTTTTGCCAAGAGTTCTTGGTTTTTCCAACTCTCCTTAATTTCACAAAACCAATCCCAATTTTTACACCTCACCTGTACTTTACCAAGTGGTTTCCAGTTTTGCCAACTTCCCTAGATTTTGCCAAGTTTTCTCGATTTTATAAACTCTTCTTAATTTCACAAAAACAATCCCAATTTTCACAAATCGCCCGTATTTTACCAAGTGGATTCGAATTTTGACAACTGCCCTAGATTTTGCCATCTCGCCACAATTTTTCAGAAAAAAATCCCAATTTTACATCACACCTGATTTTTGTAAAGCGACTCTGAATTTTGCCAACTCCCCCAAGTTTTTCCAACTCTCCTAGATATTGCGAAGCTGCCTCGATTTTGCCAACACGACATATTTTTACAGAAAAAAGATTGCAATTTTTAGATCTCATCTGAATTTTGTCAACTGTCCACGATTTTGCCAAGTCACTCCGAATTTTGCCAACTGCCCCTAGTTTTTGCCAACTCTCTACGTTTTGCCAACTCGTAGATTTTGTAAACTCGCCATGATTTTACAGGAAAAAAATCCAAATTTTCACATCTCATCTGAATTTTGCCAACTCCCTACGATTTTTCCAAGTCACTCCGAATTTTGCCAACTTCCCCTAGATTTTGCCAACTCCCTATGTTTTGCCAACTCGCCATAATTTTACAGACAAAAAAATCCTAATTTTTACATCTCACCTGAATTTTGCCAACTCCCCACGATTTTACCAAGTCACTTCGAATTTTGTCAACTCCCCAAGATTTTGCCAAGTCACTCCAAATTTTGCCAACTCCCCAATATTTTACCAAGTTGTCCCGATTTTGCCAACTCCCCAAGATTTTACAAAGCACTCCAAATTTTGCCAACTCCCCAAGATTTTGTCAAGTCACTCCGAATTTTGCCAACTCCCCAAGATTTTACAAAGTCACTCCGAATTTTGCCAACACCCTAAGACTTTGCCAACTCACCCGTTTTTACTAAGTGGCTTTGAATTTTGCCAACTGCTCTAAATTTTGCCGTCTCTCCATTTTCCAAACTGCCTTAGATTTGCCAAGTTGCCTCTATTTTGACAACTCTGCCCCAAAAAAATTCAAATTTTCACAACTCACCTAGATTTTGAGAAGTCGCTTCGAATTTTGCCAACTCCGAGTTACTTTGCCCCCCCCCCCCCATCCCATCCCATGGCTACGCCCCTGGACGCCGCACCGCTCTTAAAAAGTTTCAGAAGTTTGCCGATCGGCTTAAGAATGTTTTGTAAACTTTATGGAATGAGTAAGTTGAAAATTGCATATCAAGTAAAGTAATATAAGTTGACAAAAAATTATAAGGTGGATTACAGATATTTAATTAAAATTTCAAGTTAGAACTTGATTTTTTTTCGCGGGCCACAAAAAACCTTGTGCGGGCCCCCTAGTTGGACAGCGCTGCTGTATACGGTAGATGGCATTCCACACGTCACTAACTTTAATTTGGCGTAAAATCCATTACGATAGTTTCGTCCTCTCTGCTCCTCCCTTTCGATAAAAGTTTTATCCCCCTCTCTTAGGGGAGGCCTGAAACTCCTAAGTATACAATAAATGGCCCTTCCCAGAGGTAGCGCTACCACTCGGTGCAACCGGTGCGACAAATTTGCAAACAAACTAATAACCATACCTGCAATAAAATAGTGATTCGAGTAAATATGACCGGTTTTTCAACCGATGATTTTCAATTGCTTTTTAAAATGACATTAAAAATAGCTGAATTAATCATTAATATCTAAGGTCAGACTTGGAGAAAGGGGGGCGGGGGTGGCCCAGTCGGTAGCGCGCCAGGCTCGTAATCTGTAGTTCCCAGGTTCGAGTCCAAGCTGGGTCAGCGTTGAGATTTTTCTCCGCAAAATTCCCCGCCCTGCCCACGGTCAGTAGGGGACACCGATGGGCCTGGAAAGGCCGCCGTCCGTCGGATGGGACGTTAAGCCGTGGCCCCGTGTGCGGGAGAGCCATACCCTGGGACCCCAGGACCAATTCGAACAAGGTCCTGTTTGACATTGTCTGCCCACCGCATCCTAGGTCTCCCCCTCTTTCTGAGGCCTCTAGGCACACTGTTCATAACCCTATTCGCCAATCTATAATTATCCATATGGTCAACATGGCGAAACCAACGGAGTCTCTCTCTGCACAATATGCTGCTCAAAGGATATTGCAGATACGATACTAATAGTAAAGAGCAGAGTATTTATTGCATTTATAATTACAACTAATGCATCACAAAATCAAAGGAGGCCCCAAATAGCCTCTCGGCTACTTAAATGCATTTTCCTAGGATGTCTCGTTACCGAGTTGTAATTGGTTATTACTCCAGAAATATGAGATAAAAACCTTTCAGTACTCTGTCGAAGAGAAAAGAAATAAATATTTGTGTTAAGGTCGCCTATTTGCTCTATTTGACTACCCCCCCCCCCCCAAGACAATCGAACTATGAAATCTGTAATGGGAGCTTTGTTGGGTCGTGTTATACTTCATTTGAAAAGTCTGCCGAAAGGCAGTTCAAACCAGTTTAAAAAAGACATTGTGTATCATATTTTATGTCTGAGAATGCGATTATTTCAATTTATGATTCATTTTGCATTTTACGGTGCGATGCAAGGCATCGCTGAAGGAATTCCCCGGGAAGGAATCAGTGGACTGCAATCAGGAGATGAGAAAACTGAGCTTATCAGAAAGAAGAGACAACAGCATCTTTTTGAAGCATATTTATTCGCAGTTATTTAACACAGTGATTCTCAACCTTTTATGCTTCACGTACCACTTTTGAAATATGTATGCAACTGGCATACCCGTTGTATAGATAGATAAAACTATAGTTATAGTATAAAAATGTGAATAAAATAAACCATATATATATATAACATATATCTAGCGACGTTTGAGCTCTCATGGCGTACCCCACGTTAAGAACCCCTAATTTAACAGAATACGAAAAAAATGTTAAAGAAAAATTAAAACACTAGAAATGCTTAATGTAAAAAAAGACTGTTGAGAAGAGGTTTGCTAATGATCTCATTTCATAGCAAGCAAATTTGACCAAAGCATAAGATGGTTCTTTTCGTTGATTTTTCCCTCTGAACGACACTTTTTGTGTATAATGGGCTAAAAGACAAGTTTAGAGCCAAGGCCCGAGTTTGAATAGGCAAATGGGATTCACTGGACAGCTGTTAGGAAACACATGGTAGCTCCCTTCAAGGCCATCCAGCGTGTTCTTTAATACGCACAATGTATGTCTCTCCTTCGCATCAGAACACATTTTAACGTCCCATCCGAAGGACAGCATCCGTAACAAGTCCATCAGTGTCTCCTTTCTTACCAACGTAGGTTAGGGGTTAGAAAAGATAAAAAAGCTTGGTCCTATATTGATTGGGGATGTGGAAACTAATCAGCGTTTGAAATGTAATCTAAAAAGAAAAGCAGTTTGTAATTTATAACAACGACAGGAATTAATTGCCTTCAGCAGGATTGGATTGTTTTACCTCTGAGCGGCACTTTTTTGCACACCATGGGCTAAATGGCCAGGCCACAAGAACCCCGAAGGCTCAGAGAAGGTTGGCGGAGGGGACCCACTGGAATAGCTGTTGGGAGACAGATGTAGCCTCCCGTCAAGGCCATCCAGCGTGTTCTTTAACGTGCACAGGGTATGGCTCTCCCACACACGGGGCCACGGCTTAACGTCCCATCCGACGGACGGCGACCTTTCCAAGCCCATCGGTGTCCCCTACTGACCGTGGGCAGGGCGGGGAATTTTGCGGAGATAAATCTCAACGCTGACCCAGATGGGACTCGAACCTGGAAAGTACAGATTACGAGCCTGGCGCGCTACCGACTGAGCTACCCCCGCCCTGAAAACTTCACAGAAATTGGGAGATCCTTCCTCAGACTTTCCCATTACAGTACTTTGTGTGAATCATAGCGGTTAACACATTTTTTTAAATGATAATTTTTTAAATTTTTAAATTTAAATTTTTTAAATTTTTTTTAATTTTAAAATTTTAAATATGTATATATATATCTTAATTCTCTTTTTTTATTATTATTTATTTTTTGTCTTAATTGTTTGTTTTTTTCATAACAAATTCCAAAGATTAGTTTCCAGGAGGAAGTCAGGAATAAATTGGAAAATTTTAATTTTGATTTTAAAATTTGGATAATTGAGGAGTGAATTTATAGTGAAATCTCGTAAACCGATGCTTTTCAGGTTGTTAAAAGAAAATTCCCTTTGGGTTGTAAATTTTAGACAGTTTAGTAAGATATGGTTGACATTTTCTGGTGAATTGCATGTTGTACAGTTTGGAGAGTTGATGAAGTTTAGGTAATATTTTGATTTCTTTAACATAATTGTATCCGTACGTAGTCTTATTAAAATTTTAAATTCAATTCTAGAAAAAGGAAGTTTTAAGAGGTAATTAATATTTTTTGATAAATAATATTTTTTATTGTGTTTTGCCATTGTGTGCACTTTTTTGCCCATTGCGTACACTTTTTTGCACACAATGGGCTAAATGGCCAGGTCACAAAAACCCCGAAGACTCAGAGAAGGTTGGGGGAAGGGACCCACTGGAACAGCTGTTGGGAGACAGATGTTAGCATCCCGTCAAGGCCATCCAGTGCGTTCTTTAACGTGCACAGGGTATGGCTCTCCCATACACGAGCCCACGGCTTAACGTCCCATCCGACGGACGGCGGCCTTTCCAAGCCCATCGGTGTCCCTTACTGACCGTGGGCAGGGCAGGGAGTTTTGTGGAGATAAATTTCAACCTGACCCAGCTGGGACTCGAACCTGGGAACTGCAGATTACGAGCCTGGCGCGCTACCGACTGAGCCCCACGCGTACAAAAGAAAAACACTCCAATATTCCAAAAATTAAGATTTCCTTTAAGTTATTTTTTGGGTTGTTCTACAGTCGCTCAAAAATATATCCGAACACTATAGTTGATATCAGAATACAGGAAAAAAATCTGGCAACGATATTTTTAGAAATTAGTGATCTGGCAACCTTCGTGTCACGTGACACAAAGGCTGCCAGATCACTAAATTCTTAAAAAAATAGTTGCCAGATATTTTTTCTGAATTCTGTAATCAATCATAGTGTTCGGATATTTTTTTGAGCGACTGTGCACTGGACTGCTTACTACATAAGTATAAAATAAGTGTTATGCCCAAACGTTTGCGCGCCAGGCTCGCAATCTGTAGTTCCCAGGTTCCAGTCCCACCTGGGTCAGCGTTGAGATTTATCTCCGCAAAATTCCTCGCCCTGCCCACGGTCAGTAGGGGACACCGATGGGCTTGGAAAGGCCGCCGTCCGTCGGATGGGACGTTAAGCCGTGGTCCCGTGTGCGGGAGAGCCATACCCTGTGCACGTTAAAGAACACACTGGATGGCCTTGACGAGAGGCTACCATCTTTCTCCCAACAGCTGTTCCAGTGGGTCCCCTCCCCCAACCTTCTCTGAGCCTTCAGGGTCCATGTGACCTGGCCATTTAGCCCATGGTGTGCAAAAAAGTGCCGCTCAGAGGTAAAACAACCCAACAACCCAATATATTCCAACAGAGCATCCGTTAGACCTGACGTCACTGTCAGCACTATCAGTTCAATGGCCACGTGATTCATTGTCCGATGCTGCTCTCGCTACAAGGAAAGCTGTCCATCTGCATCGTACAAAAGGAAACGCTATTGCCGCTCAGAGGTAAAACAACCCAACCCAAACGTTTATTGAATCAAGTGCTTTTTTCTACGTTTAGTTTAATTGTTGTTTCATCTGTAATTGTTCCCAGTCTGATTCTCTTTTGGAGAAATGTTTTCCGAGCGACAGACACCAAGTTAAAAATGTTTCGACTTTTATCGTAGTTTCATTTCGAAATGCTGAACTAATATTTTAAAAAATCTAGAATTATATATGCCATTGCGATCTTTAATTCCAGTAAAATCTTTTTCTAAGGAAAGCTTATTTTCTAAATTGTGAAACATAAAATTATTCCTTCAGCTGTTTCATTTTTGAATTCCCTTAAAAATTTGCTTACAACAAAATTATTCTCTAAGCTGCATACGATATCTGTGCACAATTCATAAAATAACTCTTCGAGGTAGACTACAGTTTCTACTTTCAAGTGAACTGAAAACTCATCAGCAAATGAAAGAAATCACCAATGCTACAGCGTCAAAAGACAGTTAATCTAATCAGATAAAATAAAACTAAAATTAGTCAAACACAAATTTTTAATGTCATTTAAATTTAATAATCAAATTTAATTTCTTTCAAGAACTGTTGATTCTAAAACTGTAGCGTAATCTGTAGTTCCCAGGTTCGAGTCCCAGCTGGGTCAGCGTTGAGATTTATCTCCGCAAAATTCCCCGCCCTTCCCACGGTCAGTAGGGGACACCGATGGGCTTGGAAAGGCCGCCGTCCGTCGGATGGGACGTTAAGCCGTGGCCCCGTGTGCGGGAGAGCCATACCCTGTGCACGTTAAAGAACACGCTAGATGGCCTTGACGGGAGGCTACCATCTGTCTCCCAACAGTTGTCCCAGTGGGTCCCCTCCCCCAATCTTCTTTGAGCCTTCGGGGTCCATGTGACCTGGCCATTTAGCCCATGGTGTGCAAAAAAGTGCCGCTCAGAGGTAAAACAACCCAACCCTAAAACTGTAGCCAACTATGAGAGAATTTTTCAACTTCGAGAATTTTTTCCGCTAATTCTCACCACTCTGCCCTCTATCAGAAAGAGAAAACCGATGGGCTTGCAAAGACCGCCGTCCGTCTGATGAGACTTAAAGCCCTGGTTCCGTGTACGGGAGAGTCCCTGTGCACGTTAAAAAAACCGCTGGATGGCCTAGACAGGAGACTACCATCTGAATCCTAACAACTATCCAGTCGGCCCCCTACCCCAACCTATTCTGAGCTTTGACTCTACCTGTAAACATTAGATTACGAATTTTTTTTAGAAATTAGTGATCTGGCAACCTTCGTGTCACGTGACACGAAGGTTGCCAGATCACTAATTTCTAAAAAAATCGTTGCCAGATATTTTTTCTGAATGCTGTAATCGACCATAGTGTTCGGATACTTTTTTTGAGTGACTGTACCAGTGTTGGAGAGACATAACCTGCGCAATTGTAAGGACAAACTGGATGGCCCTGACTCGGGACTTATATCTCCTTACAGATGTGCCAGTGAATTACCGATTTAGCATTGATTTCTTATGACCTGTGATTCTTTGTGACTTCGCCATGCAGTCCATTTTACGCAAAATGTGCCGTTCAGAGGTAAAACAGCCTAATAATTATTTAGCGAATTGTCAAAACCAATAAAGACAAATCAGTAATGTTTGCTTTAAACATAAAAAATAAGTTAATTAAAATTAAAAAAAATATATATCTATTTTTCCTATATGGGCTCTAAAAAGCAGAAAATAAACCTAAAGCACATCGATGGTGCAATCAGTCACTGAGTTCGTATTCGCTTCAAAGGAAGATAGGGCGCCGGGAATCTTGTTGAGTTGGTAGGTTGGGTTGTTTTACCTCTGAGCGGCACTTTTTTGCACACCATGGGCTAAATGGCCAGGTCACATGGACCCAGAAAGATCAGAGAAGGTTGGGGGAGGGGACACACTGTAACAGCTGTTGGGAGACAGATGGTAGTCTCCCGTCAAGGCCATCCAGCGTGTTCTTTAACGTGCACAGGGTATGGCTCTCCCGCACGCGGGGCCACGGCTTAACGTCTCATCCGACGGACGGCGGCCTTTCCAAGCCCATCGGTGTTCCCTACTGACCGTTGGCAGGGCAGGGAATTTTGCGGAGATAAATCTCAACGCTGACCCAGCTGGGACTCGAACCTGGGAACTACAGATTACGAGCCACCCCCGCCCCTTGTTGAGTTGGTAAATCGGCGCCCTATCTTCCTTTGAAGTGAATACAAATTCAGTGACTGATTGCACCATCGATATGCTTTAGGTTTATTTTCTACTTTTTAGAGCCCGTCTTTTTAAAATTTTTTAAATTTCTCTACATTTTTTCTTTGTCACTGACAACATCTGTATTCAGAAACTTTCATTTGATATATGGCTTATAAACATCGACCACATTTTATATCCCTTTGGAGTCGTGTTTGAGGTTGCCCATGGCATTCGAGACCTCACAAGCTTTAATTTAGATGACTCGTTAAAGTCTAACCACATGAAAATCCTGCCCCCCCCCACCCTCTTATCAGGGATGATGGTTAGAGTAAAATTCGAAATAGTTTACAACAGTTATTATGTGAGTGTAAGCCCTCGCGTTCGGAAGATATAGTAGAACGACTTTCACATTTCCCCTAAATTAGGGGGGAAGAAAGCACGCAGGGGTCCTTTTTATAGCCTATGACGGGTGGGCAAATACCGGCCCGCGGGCCACATTCGGTCCGCTAAGAGTTTTTTGTGGCCCGCCAAGACAGTCAGAAAAATTCGCCTTGAACCGAGATTTCCTTCCCGTGCGCGACCGAAGATTCGTCTCGTATATACGCATGCACAGTGTAGATACGAAACGGCCACGTCAATACGCATGCGCAGTGTAGATACGAAAACAATTGCCCACCCCTGGCCTATGACATTCCCTGCGTCATATACTTCCAATTGACGTATAGCTTGTTAATTTCCGTACTCGCGTTCAAGAGATGTAGGAAAACAATCGTTTTTATATTTCCCCCTTTTTTTTAGGGGGGAAGAAAAGCTTAGGGGGTCAATATTTCATAACTTATGGCATTCCACGCGTTGAAAGCTTTCATTTGACGTATTGTTTGTTACTTTTGGCACCCGCGTTCCGGTGAAACATAGTGAAAGAATAGTTTTTATATTTTCCCTTTTTTAGGGGGGAGAAAGCATGGGGGGTCAATTTTTTATAGCCTATGACACTCCCCGCGTCATAAGCTTTCATTTGACACATATGAATCGTTAAGTTTTACATCGCGTTCGAAAGATATGGTGGAACAACTGTTTTGTAAAATCCACAAACTGACAAAGCGACAAATGTCAAAGCGAAAATCAATAGGATTTGGGTTGGATTGTTTTACCTCTGAGCGGCACTTTTTTGCACATCATGTGCTAAATGGCCAGGTCACATGGACCCCGAAGGCTCAGAGAAGGTTGGGGGATGGGACCCACTGGAACAGCTGTTGGGAGACAGATGGTAGCCTCCCGTCAAGGCCATCCAGCGTGTTCTTTAACGTGCACAGGGTATGGCTCTGCCGCACACGGGGCCACGGCTTAACGTTCGATCCGACGGACGGAGGCCTTTCCAAGCCCATCGGTGTCCCCTACTGACCGTGGGCAGGGCGGAGAATTTTGCGAAAATCAATAGGAAGATAGGTAATAAGAAAATAATGGAATATAAGCTGGAGGAGGGCAACAGCGGGCAAGAAATTTTAAACAGCTTAGCCTAAAAAAGAATTATAATAATTTGCAATCGCTATACAGAATCAAAGCCGTCCCATGGCCGAGTGGTTAGCGAGCTTGGCTATGGGACGAGGGATCTAAGGGACCTGGATTCTGTGATATGGCTATGGGATCTAAGGGACCTGGGTTCGAGCCCCGGGTAAGGCATGGACGTATGTGTCGTTTTTCTGCTGAGGCCCTGCCATCCTCTCAGACACTTGTACTATGATATATAAACTGCCAGGCTCCTGTCAGACCTCTGTGGCAAGCAGCTGCTTGAGGGGGTATTTATTTATTTATACAGAATCAGGTGGGTGTGAAATATGAAGATCAAATAAGAGTTTTAGTTCGATTTTTTGTTCACTTTTGAGTCCATTGATGAAAAAACGACAAAAACTTCCATTCACGCGATCGTTCTTCTCAACCAAAACATCGCCAGCCCCATTCTTGATATTGTTCTTTTAATAGCACTCCACCAAAACTGACTGGCGTTATCAAGAGAATGCTCTTTACGTAGACTTCCTCTGCAGAGAGAGACTCTTAATCTCCCTCTTCCTGTTGCCCTCGAAAGCTAAGAGCTCTCACGAGAAAACTCTGATGCCTTTATGGTCACAAAAAACTTTCTACCAGCAAATGTTCATTCATCGCAGTAAATATTTTTATTTGCATAAAGGTCTATTTGACTTACCCTTTATAGATTAAATGGGACGGGGTGGCTCAGTCGGTAGCGCACCAGGCTCGTAATCTGTAGTTCCCAGGTTCGAGTCTCAGCTGGGTCAGCGTTGAGATTTATCTCCGCAAAATTCCCCGCCCTGCCCACGGTCAGTAGGGGACACCGATGGGCTTGGAAAGGCCGCCGTCCGTCGGATGGGTCGTTAAGACGTGGCCCCGTGTGTGGGAGAGAGCCATACCCTGTGCACGTTAAAGAACACGCTGGATGGCCTTGACGGGAGGCTACCATCTGTCTCCCAACAGCTGTTCCAGTGGTTCCCCTTCCACAACCTTCTCTCAGCATTCTTATCCTCTCACCTTCTCGTGACACGAAAGTTGCCAGATCACTGATTTCTAAAAAAAGTAGCCAGGTATTTTTTCTCGATTCTGTAATCAACCATAGTGTTCGGATGCTTTTTTGAGCAACTGTAGGTGGTCATATTATTTTGATACTAGATCGTGTGGGCTCACTCACGGAAATATTGAGCGTGTGCAGTTACCGTTCACAGCAAACTGGAACGTGTGCAGTAACTGCACACGCTCCAGTTTGCTGTGAACGGTAACTGGAGCGTGTACAGTTGCTGTACACGCTCCAGATATTTTTCCTGAATTCTGTAATCAACATAGTGTTCGGATATTTTTTTGAGCGACTGTACCTATTCAACTCAAAAATAATTTTTCATTATTCCCTCAAAACGTAAAGTTTCGTTTGCCCCCCCCCCCCTATGTGAAGGGTTAAATTGTTGCTGCCAATGTAAACATCATTACACTCCACCAATAAAATGTCAAAGTTTTTTGCTTAAAATAAAAAAAAAACCGTTTTCCACCCCTTCTGGAGATGAAAGGTAAAAAATCATTGTTTTCAATGCAACCTTCCTAATATTTACATTTCACAACAAAAATTTCAAATTTCTAACGTAATTACATCGCTTTCTATATTTGAACCTCAATTATAGCTATAAATAGATTCCGAAAGTGCAAAACGTAATATTTCATCAACGGCTATCGAACCCAAAAATAATTTTTATCTCTTAAAACACAAAACAATGTCTACAGACAGACGGAGAAAAAGTGAAAACAGCTAGTTTTGTTTTTCTGAAAAAGAGGTAAAAATGTACATGTTAAAAACCAAAATACATCTACTAAGAATAAGTACACGAGCCAGTTCTTAAATATATCTCAGCTAATCAGTGTGAATAAGGCAAACCGGTGCTTCCCTTATAATCCTGATCAGCAAAAATACAACTTTTATTCGTAATGTCGTTAAAATATTGGCATAAAAATCAAAGTAATGCCACAAGTAGGTTGGGTTGTTTTACCTCTGAGCGGCACTTTTTTGCACACCATGAGCTAAATGGCCAGGTCACATGGACCCCGAAGGCTCAAGAAGGTTGGGGGAGGGGACCCACTGGAACAGCTGTTGGGAGACAGATGGCAGCCTCCCGTCAAGGCCATCCAGCGTATTTTTTAACGTGCACAGGGTATGGCTCTCCCGCACACGGGGCTACGGCTTAACGTCCCATCTGACGTACGGACGGCGGGCTTTTCAAGCCCATAGGTGTCCTCTACTGACCGTGGGCAGGGCGGAGAATTTTGCGGAGATAAAAGCACGCTTGGCTACTGATCAGAGGGACCCTGGGTTCGAGCCCCGGGTAAGGCATGGATGTGTGTGTTGTTTTTCTGCTGAGGTCCTGCCATCCTCACAGATATTCTACTATGGCATATAAACTGACAGGCTCCTGTCAGACCTCAGTGGCAAGCAGCTGCTTGAGGAGGTATTTATTTTTATTTTTTTTAAATCTCAATGCTGATTCAGCTGGGACTCGAACCTGGGTTGGGTTGTTGGGTTGTTTTACCTCTGGGCGGCACTTTTTTGCACACCATGGGCTAAATGGCCAGGTCACATGGACCTCGAAGGCTCAGAGAAGGTTGGGGGAGGGGACCCACTGGAATAGCTGTTGGGAGACAGATGGCAGCCTCCCGCCAAGGCCATTCAGCGTGTTCCTTAACGTGCACAGAGTATGACTCTCCCGCACACGAGGCTACGGCTTAACGTCCCATCCGACGGACGGCGGCCTTTCCAAGCCCATCGGTGTCCCCTACTGACCGTGGGCAGGGCGGAGAATTGTTTCAATGCTGACTCAGCTGGGACTCGAACCTGGGAACTACAGATTACAAGCCTGGCACGTTACCGACTGAGCCACCCCCGCTCCGCTGCAAGAAGTAGGCATTGTCTGTTTTCAGTGCTACTGTTAGAAATTGCTATCCTTAATCATGCAAAATCATTGCAAAAATCTTTGCAATATCATGCTAATCCAGTGATGCTTATACATTCAATCAGGGCCGGATCTAAGGAGGGTGGGGGCCCATTGCCCTCTCCCCTATATCCTTACTAGCATCAGAATGTTAGTAATGCTACTAATGTTAATGGAGGCCAAAATTATTAATTTCGTGCACATTTCAAGTATTTTTGAAAAAAAGTTTTAAAAACCACTAAAATGAAGAGTTGGGTTGGGTTGTTTTACCTCTGAGCGGCACTTTTTTGCAGAATATGGGCTTAAATGGCCAGGTCACAAGGACCCCGAAGGCTCAGAGAAGGTTGGGGGAGGGGACCCACTGGAACAGCTGTTGGGAGACAGATGGTAACCTCCCGTCAAGGCCATCCATCGTGTTCTTTAACGTGCACAGGGTATGGCTCTCCCGCACACGGGGCCTCGACTTAACGTCCCATCTGATGGACGGCGGGCTTTCCAAGCCCATCGGTGTCCCCTACTGAACATGGGCAGGGCGGGGAATTTTGCGGAGATAAATCTCCACACTGACCCAGCTGGCCTAAAATGAAGAGGAAAATGTTACACTGCTAAAGAAATCCAATCTGTGGGCGTTCCCCTTTACATTTTTCCTGCTCGATTGCATCGTTTGCACCCCTCCCCTCCCGGGAGTTCTCTAAATTTTTTTTAGATCCGGGCATGCCCTCGTTGCCCATTGACTCTGACCATCCCAATCTCTAGTGAATAATGAATTACGCCAACATTGGGCAGCATTCAGTTCGTGGTGGTTAAGTTTACGAGACGTGTGACTTATAAAGTAACCCAAATAATGAGCGAACGCAGGAATTTATTAAGAATTTGAAAGAAGCATTATTGCTTGGCTGTAGGTGTATGAGTCCTCTTTATTAAAAACAGCACGTCTCATTGTTTGTTTGTTCCAGAGCAACATTTATACGAGATGGAAGACGAGCCGAACGTCTTCTTCAAGCCAACAGTTGAGCCACTAGCCTCTGAACACAACGTTTTGTGGGGGGCGGGGGATGTCTCAGTCAGTAGCGCGCCAGGCTCGTAATCTGTAGTTTCCAGGTTCGAGGCCCAGCTGGGTCAGCGTTGAGATTTATCTACGCAAAATTCCCCACCCTGCCCACGGTCAGTAGGGGACACCGATGGGTTTGGAAAGGCCGCCGTCCGTCAGATGGGACGTTAAACCGTGGCCCAGTGTGCATGAGAGCCATACCCTGTGCACGTTAAAGAACACGCTGGATGGCCTTGACGGGAGGCTACCATCTGTCTCCCAACAGCTGTTCCAGTGGGTCCTCTCCCCCAACCTTCTCTGAGCTTTCGGGGTCCATGTGACCTGGCCATTTAGCCCATGGTGTGCAAAAAAAGTGCCGCTCAGAGGTAAAACAACCCAACAACACAACGTTTGCCAGTCGCAACAGATTTCCAGCATTACAAATGCTTCGAATGCTCTATCGTTTGGAACAGTAAAGAAGACGATCAACAACGGCCACAACTCCTAACCCCATAACACAGAAAACTGCTTTCCATAAGGCGTCAGGAACATGAAACATTGACCGTAGACGATTTAAAAAAAACTTTTCAGGTCCGCTGAATAGCGTTTCCTTTTGTACGATGCAGATGGACAGCTTTCCGTGTAGCGATAGCAGCATCAGACAATGAATCACATGGCCATTGAACTGATAGTGCTGACAGTGACGTCAGGTCTAACGGATGCTCTGTTGGAATATATTGGGTTGTTGGGTTGTTTTACCTCTGAGCGGCACTTTTTTTGCACACCATGGGCTAAATGGCCAGGTCACATGGACCCCGAAGGCTCAGAGAAGGTTGGGGGAGGGGTCCCACTGGAACAGCTGTTGGGAGACAGATGGTAGCCTCCCGTCAAGACCATCCAACGTGTTCTTTAACGCGCACAGTGTATGGCTCTCCCGCACACGGGGCCACGGCTTAAAGTCCCATCCGACGGACGGCGGCCTTTCCAAGCCGATCGGTGTCCCCTACTGACCGTGGGCAGGGCGGGGAAAATATATTGGGTCCTCTGATATAAGTACGATAATGTGTTAAGCAAAGACGGATCTAGAAAGGAAGGGGGTGGGGGGGTGTACGTGCCTTCCTCGAGAATAAATAAAAATAAATAAATACCTCCTCAAGCAGCTGCTTGCCACGGAGGTCTGACGGGAGCCTGTCAGTTTATATGCCATAGTAGAAGGTTTGAGAGGATCGCAGGACCTCAGCAGAAAAACGACACAAACAGCCATGCCTTGACCCGGGTTCGAACCCAGGCCCTTTAGATCAGTAGCCAAGCGCGCTAACCACTCGGCCATGGGACGGCTCCTCGAGAATAAACAACCGAAATAACAATTGGAACGGAGGCTTGTTCATGGCCCCATCTCTTTCATTCCTCCCCTCCCCCAAACTTTATTTTTTTCTAAATCCCGGGCCTGGTGTGAAGTCTACTTAAAGATTGTGGCAGAAAAAGTATCATCTTTCGTTGTTAATATTTTTTCCCAATCTCTTTCAATATGACATTGTACCATATGTCATCGAACTCATACAGGGATGGTTTGGAGAACTTTTAGAACGTCTTCACCCACTTCACAGGGGCGGGGGTGGCTCAGTCGGTAGCGCGCCAGACTCGTAATCTGTAGTTCCCAGGTTCGAGTCCCTGCTGGGTCAGCGTTGAGATTTATCTCCGCAAAATTCCCCGCCCTGCCCACGGTCAGTAGGGGACACCGATGGGCTTGGAAAGGCCGCCGTCCGTCGGATGGGACGTTAAGCCATGGCACCGTGTGCGGGAGAGCCATACCCTGTGCACGTTAAGGAACACACTGGATGGCCTTGACGAGAGGCTACCATCTGTCTCCCAACAGCTGTTCCAGTGGGTCCCCTCCCCCAACCTTCTCTGAGCCTTTGGGGTCCATGTGACCTGGCCATTTAACCCATGGTGTGCAAAAAAGTGCCGCTCAGAGGTAAAACAACCCAACCCAACAGCTGTTCCAGTGGGTCCCCTCCCCCAACCTTCTCTGAGCCTTCGGGGTCCATGTGACCTGGCCATTTAACCCATGGTGTGCAAAGAAGTGCCGCTCAGAGGTAAAACAACCCAACGTTAAAGAACACGCTGGATGGCCTTGACGGGAGGCTACCATCTGTCTCCCAACAGCTGTTCCAGTGGGTCCCCTCCCCCAACCTTCTCTGAGCCTTTGGGGTCCATGTGACCTGGCCATTTAACCCATGGTGTGCAAAAAAGTGCCGCTCAGAGGTAAAACAACCCAACCCAACAGCTGTTCCAGTGGGTCCCCTCCCCCAACCTTCTCTGAGCCTTCGGGGTCCTGCCGCTCAGAGGTAAAACAACACAACGTTAAAGAACACGCTGGATGGCCTTGACGGGAGGCTACCATCTGTCTCCCAACAGCTGTTCCAGTGGGTCCCCTCCCCCAACCTTCTCTGAGCCTTCGGGGTCCATGTGACCTGGCCATTTAGCCCATGGTGTGCAAAAAAGTGCCGCTCAGAGGTAAAACAACCCAATCCAACCCACTTCACATGCCATGAACTTCTTAAGATCTCACCTCCAACCAACATCTGTGAGATGATGTGGAACAGGAAATGCAATAGGCTCATACACCATTGGTTGCGGTAGTGCTTAACATTCAGCTTGACTGAACATATTTCTGTATGTGCGTGATAACCTAGTAGCATTCATGCCACATCGTGTTAGGCAGTTATTCGAGCCCGAGGAGTCCCTAGCACACTATTAGGTGGATGGTCATAATTTAGTGGCCACTGAATGTACATAATAAGATAACTGGAGTAGTTCGAGAAAAGAAGAAAGCCACCTAAATGGTGGCTTTCTTCCTAAAGTCTTCCATAAAATAGATTCTAGCTCTGCCACTCTCATGGCTCTCAGTGCTTCATATTGTCTGCATTCTTCTCACTGACTCTAACTTGGAAATGTATTCGAAAGACAACCACCTCTATTTTTTCCTTCTTCTCTCCGTCCATTTTAATTCTCTATCTCACGACGACGATCTCAAAAGACTGCCGTCTGTCAGACGGGATATTTGGCCGTGACTTCGCGTGCAAAAGAATTCTGCCCTCTGGCGGAGCAGGGATGGCTCAGTCGGTAGTACGCCAGACTCGTAATCTGTAGTTCCCAGGTTCGAGTCTCAATTGTACCAGGGTTTAAATTTATCTCCGATAAACCCCCACCCTGCCTTGGTCGGGGAAGGGGACACCGATGGGCTCGTAAAGTTGGGTTGGGTTGTGTCCAGCGTGTTCTTTAACGTGCACAGGGTATGGCTCTCCCGCACACGGAGCCACGGCTTAACATCCCATCCGACAGACGGCGGCCTTTCCAAGCCCATCGGACTTGGAAACTGCCTATTGACCGTGGGCAGGGCGGGGAATTTTGCGGAGATAAATCTCAACGCTGACCCAGCTGGGACTCGAACCTGGGAACTACAGAATACGAGCCTGGCGCGCTACCGACTGAGCCCCCTCCGCCCCCCCACCGGGCTCGGAAAGACCGTCATCCTTCGGATAGGATATTAATCTGTGATGCCTGGGCAAGAGAGCCATACCCAGTGGACGTTGAAGAACATGCTGGATGGCCTTGACGGGAGGTTACCATCTGTTTTCTAACAGCTTTCCAGAGGGTTCCTTCGTTGAACATCTTTGAGCCTTAAGGTCCTTATAACTTGACCATTTAGCCCACTGTATGCCCAAAACTGTTGCCAAAGTGAACTGTTGGGAGACAGATGGTAGCCTACCGTCAAGGCCATCCAGCGTGTTCTTTAACGTGCACAGGGTATGGCTCTCCCACACACGGGAACACGGCTTAACGTCCCATCCGACGGACGGTGGCCTTTTCAAGCTCGTCGTTGTCCCCTACGGACCGTAGGCAGGGCGGTGAATTTTGCGGAGATAATCTCAATGCTGACTCAGCTGGGACTCGAACCTGGGAAATACAGATTGTGCAAGCCTTATGAACTTTGGAGTTAAGTTATATAACACCGCAAATGATTGTATTATGATGGTCTATGTGACGTTGCATGCAGGAGGAGTTGGGTTGTTTTTCTCTGAGAGCCATTTTTCTTAACATAATGGGTAAACATAATGGGTTGAACAGGTCACAAGGACTCGAAGTACTCAGAGAAGATTGGGTTGGGTTGTTTTACCTCTGAGCGGCACTTTTTTGCACACCATGGGCTAAATGGCCAGGTGACATGGACCCCGAAGGCTCAGAGAAGGTTGGGGGAGGGGACCCACTGGAACAGCTGTTGGGAGACAGATGGTAGCCTCCCGTCAAGGCCATCCAGCGTGTTCTTTAACGTGCACAGGGTATGGCTCTCCCGCACACGGGGCCACGGCTTAACGTCCCATCCGACGGACGGCGGCCTTTCCAAGCCCATCGGTGTCCCCTACTGACCGTGGGCAGGGCGGGGAATTTTGCGGAGATAAATCTCAACGCTGACCCAGCTGGGACTCGAACCTGGGAACTACAGATTACGAGCCTGGCGCGCTACCGACTGAGCCACCCCCGCCCCTACTCAGAGAAGATTGGTAAATAGAATCCACTGAGCAGCTGTTACGACACTGAAGCCTCTCTTCAAGGCCATCCAGCGTGTTTTTTAGCAGGCACAAGATGCGACGGACGGTGATCTTTTCATGGACATCGGTGCCGCCGAAAAGGACTTTTACAAAAAAGAAACGTGTTACATAACACTGGGTATGTAAAAAAGAAAAAGAGAACTTTTAGTTTGAATGGATTCAAAAATTTATGCATGTGTTTTGTGATGCCCATAGTCAATGAGAATCTGTGTGCAAAATTTGAGATCGAAAGGATTAAGAATTGCTCAGATACCGAATATTATAGAGATTAGGATCAGAAGAGAATGTTAAATGAAAAAAGCGAAGTCTTTAAAACGTTAAAAGCATAAAAAAAATATAAATGAATGAGAGCTTTGTTGGCCTGTCGTACTAATTTTTTAAAGTTTACGAAAGTCAAACTCTTAGTTGAAGTCAAAGTTATTTTCAGCAACTCCTACAAACGAAATTATCGGTCAAATCTTTCAAAGCGAGATTTTCGAGGTTTTCAGTGCAGAAAACGAAGCAGACGTTTCAGTGCAGAAAACGAAGCCACGGTCAGTAGGGGACACCGATAAAAATCGTTGCTTTTTACGAAATGTGAAAAAGTAAATTGCGTCCCCAAAAGTAATTTTCTCTAAGAAAATAAAAAACAGGTGTTTTAGTAGTAAGCGGTTCGACGAGCACGTGTTTTTAATTTTTTTTTGTCTGTTCTTAAACAGTCCATGAAGTTAAGAAAACGATGTAGATTCCCTAATCTTGGAAAATTGCGACCAGTTTTGCGCATGTGCCACTCCCTCTCAATGGCCAAGATATTTGACACTGAGAACGGAATACAGATATTTAGTGACGGTTAAAAGCATTTTTAGTTCATCTTATTGTAAATTAATATTGAACACTGCTAGGTTAACTATTCAGCGGGCGGGGGTGGCTCAGTCGGTAGCACGCCAGGCTCGTAATCTGTAGTTCCCAGGTTCGAGTCCCAGCTGGGTGTAGCGCGCCAGGCTCGTAATCTGCAGTTCCCAGGTTCGAGTCCCAGCTGGGTCAGCGTTGAGATTTATCTCCGCAAAAATTCCCCGCCCTGCCCACGGTCAGTAGGGGACACCGATGGGCTTGGAAAGGCCGCCGTCCGTCGGATGGGACGTTAAGCCGTGGCCCCGTGTGCGGGAGAGCCATACCCTGTGCACGTTAAAGAACACGCTGGATGGCCTTGACGGGAGGCTACCATCTGTCTCCCAACAGCTGTTCCAGTGGATCCCCTCCCCCAACCTTCTCTGAGCCTTCGGGGTCCATGTGACCTGGCCATTTAGCCCATGGTGTGCAAAAAAGTGCCGCTCAGAGGTAAAACAACCCAACCCAACCCAGCTGGGTCAGCATTGAGATTTATCTCCGCAAAATTCCCCGCCCTGCCCACGGTCAGTAGGGGACACCGATGGGCTTGGAAAGGCCGCCGTCCGTCGGATGGGACGTTAAGCCGTGGCCCGTGTGCGGCAGAGCCATACCCTGTGCACGTTAAAGAACACGCTGGATGGCCTTGACGGGAGGCTACCATCTGTCTCCCAACAGCTGTTCCAGTGGGTCCCCTGCCCCAACCTTCTCTGAGCCTTCGGGGTCCATGTGACCTGGACATATAGCCCATGGTGTGCAAAAAAGTGCCGCTCAGAGGTAAAACAACCCAACCCAACTGCTGGGTTAACTATTCAGTTTGTTCGAATGGATCGTAACCATCAAATAAGAATGAATTAATGCTTCACAATAAGAATATTTGATTTTATTACATTAACCCCTCTATTTGACAACTAATTGGTGGGAATAGATGTCCGTTAAATCCGAATAATCGGATTTAACGGACATCTACTCCCACCAATTCAATAATCATAATCAATCAAAAATACATCTGTAAGCGAATGCGATTTTATAAAAACCAGAATAACAAATTAATATTTTTTTGACAGGTTCACAAAACGCAATCATGTACAGTCGCTCAAATAAATATCCGAACACTATGGTTCGTACATCCGTACTCCGTAAATAAATATCCGAACATCCGTAAATATCCGTAATATCCGATACATCCGTAAATATCCGTAATATCCGATACATCCGTAAGTAAATATCCGAACACTATAGTTCGTACCGCTCAATCGTATCCGAACACACGAAGACACGAAGGTTGACAGATCACACTTCGTGTCACATTTCACGTGACACGAAGGTTGCCAGATCACTAATTTCTAAAAAAAAATCGTTGTCCGATATTTTTTCTGAATTCTGCAATCAACCATAGTGTTCGGATATTAATTTGAACGACTGTAGGTGGTCATACTATTTTGATACTAGATCGTGTGGGCTCACTCACGGAAATATTGAGCGTGTGCAGTTACCGTTCACAGCAAACTGGAGCGTGTGCAGTTACTGCACACGCTCCAGTTTGCTGTGAACAGTAACTGGAGCGTGTACAGTTGCTGTACACGCTCCAGATATTTTTCCTGAATTCTGTAATCACGTGACACGAAGGTTGCCAGATCACTAATTTCTAAAAAAAAAAATCGTTGCCCGATATTTTTTCTGAATTCTGTAATCAACAATAGTGTTCGGATATTAATTTGAGCGACTGTACATAAGACCATTACACTCCTGATTCCAATTTTTGAGTCAATTCTAACTTTTACACTCAGATTTACTTTTTTTTCTATTTACGCTCACCCTTTGAAGCCATGATTGATTCGAATTTCAACTTTATATTATAAAATATCCCAAACACAGACAGTCGTATAAATCAAATTATGCGAATGCAAGACGGTGCTTTGCACACAGAGAGACATTCGTCAGAGTGAAAATGGGCTTGGAAAGGCCGCTGTCCGTCGGATGGGACGTTAAGCCGTGGCCCCATGTGCGGGAGAGACATACCCTGTGCACGTTAAAGAACACGCTGGATGGCCTTGACGGGAGGCTACCATCTGTCTCCCAACAGCTGTTCCAGTGGATCCCCTCCCCCAACCTTCTCTGAGCCTTCGGTGTCCATGTGACCTGGCCATTTAGCCCATGCTGTGCAAAAAAGTGCCGTTCAGAGGTAAAACAACCGAACAACCCGTCAGAGTGAATAAATAACCTTTGATGAGAGACGATGCTTACGCAGAAAAAGAACAAAGATGCTGATGTATTGCGACGTTACGGACTGGGAACACCCGACGGGGAAGTACCGAAATTTTCCCGGACTGATTCGCAAATAACGGATTCCGTCCGTTGTTATAGCAGAAGTCCGCTATTGGCTGAAATGATTTTGTCCGTTATATGATTATTTTTTCGAAATTACTAAATACTTTTTTTACTTTAGAAACGAAAGTATTAAAACTGATATGAAAAATTATCAATTAAGAAGGGATAAAAACATAAATTATGAAATTCCTGCATTACATAAGGAAATATTTACATACATATATACATACAAAATCCTCAGGGGCGGGGGTGGCTCAGTCGGTAGCGCGCCAGGCTCGTAATCTGTAGTTCCCAGGTTCGAGTCCCAGCTGGGTCAGCGTTGAGATTTATCTCCGCAAAATTCCCCGCCCTGCCCATGGTCAGTAGGGGACACCGATGGGCTTGGAAAGGCCGCCGTCCGTCGGATGGGACGTTAAGCCGTGGCCCCGTGTGCGGGAGAGCCATACCCTGTGCACATTAAAGAACACGCTGGATGGCCTTGACGGGAGGCTACCATCTGTCTCCCAACAGCTGTTCCAGTGGGTCCCCTCCCCCAACCTTCTCTGAGCCTTCGGGGTCCATGTGCTCTCGCCATTTAGCCCATGGTGTGCAAAAAAGAGCCGCTCAGAGGTAAAACAACCCAACCTGCTCATAGCATCCTAAGTCTCCCCTTTTTCCTGAAACCCTTAGGCACACTGTTCATAATCCTCTTTGCCAATCTGCAGCTATGCATACGAACAACATGGCCAAACCAACACAATCTCTGCACAATATGCTGTTCAAAGGAGGTTGATGACTATTTCTTCTAACCTCATAATTACAAAGTCGAACCACCTAATGCCCAAGATACTGCACAAGCATCTAGAATCAAAGGTGTGATGTTGCTTCTTCGTTTGTTTGTCTATTGGAACCACTTAGGACGTCCCCTCGGTTCGATCGCAATACGCGACGGGTAAAAGAGTGTTTCGAAACAAAAATCAAAGATTTTATCACAATTGCAGAGACTCAATACTGAGGCTCCTCCCCAATAAATTGGTTCAACTTCAGCCTTTACTTTAAAATAACAAATATTTATTTAACCTTCCAAACATGCTTGATGGACGAGGACATATGCTCAATTACATAGATTACAACAACACTAGCTTACTATGCCTGTTCAGCTGTATTCACAGAGCCCAATGCCGTTATTACCAGTCGGCATTTCCCAGCTTTACAATTCCACATCTGCACGCTTTCAAAACTCGACCGGCTCTGTCCTTCTCGTTGTTGCCAACCCTTTCTTCCTTTCTCTCTCCGCTCCAGACCATCTGGGGCGTCCGCGAGCAGTGGGGTGACCTCCGTCCCCTCGGGGCACTGCTACTTCAATTAACTCTCCAGATGCCGGGACAGAGGGCCTCCCACGTAGCATATGCCTATTTTGGTGAAATCCAAAATAATATACAAATCATGAACAAAAAAAAATATCTAAAAAGGCCTCTAGCCTGACAAAAGGCATCAAGTTTCTTGTTATCCTTATTACAAATGGTCTATGTTTCACTCTCATAACTGACCTTAGAAGGAACCAAACTATTATACAGCCTAATTTCAGTCTTTAGGTGTACATACCTCTTTTTACACACTCTCCATAGATTCTTAAAAGTCCCAGCGGCAACTCCTATTCTTCTATTTATCTCATGCCGCACATCAAGAGTATCTATTACATAGCTCCCAAGATAATTAAACTGAGACACTTGCTCAATAGTACAGCCATTCAAAGCAACTGAAGCACCATCTGCCTGACCAATTTTCATCACTTTAATTTTTTCTCTGTTTATCATCAAACCTACTCTATTACCAGTCTCATCAACAGCCATAATGAAAGAATTAATCTCATCAACATCAGTAGCCAACAAGGCCAAATCGTCAGCATAATCTAAATCAGAAATTTTCAGATCTCCAGACCATTTAATGCCAAAATCTTTCCCTTGCAAAGAATTTCGCATTACATAATCAATAACTAAACTAAAGGAGACAAAATGCACCCTTTTCTAACTCCACTAGCAATGCTAAACCAACCGCTGCAAGTCTCACACAAGACTCAGTGTTATTATAAAGAGTTTTCATTACACTAACTAACTTATCAGGTATTCCATATGATCTAACAATCAACCACAAATTATGTCGATCAACAGAGTCAAAAGCCTTTTTGAAATCTTTAAAGCTAGCAACCACAGGTTTCTGAAACTCTAAACATTTCTCAAGAATCTGCCTAAGTGAAAATATTTGATCCACACATCCCCTACCACTTCTGAATCCACACTGTTTATCACGCAGTTGTACTTTTTAACTTTTAAAAAAAAAGTTTAACTTTTTTAAAAAACGGGGCAATAATAGCTGTAATAAAACCCTTAGGAACAACACCTTTATTATAAAAAATATTCAAAATTTCTGTCAGCAATGTGACAACACAATATTCCCAGCTCTAAGTATTTCAGTGGTGATTTCATCTACCCCTGCAATTTATGCAGCCTTAGTTTAGAGATAGCCAAAGCGACTTCAGAATGCGATATAGGGCCATCATTAAAGCCAGTAATAATCTATCCTCATTACAAACAATGGGAGTAGAAATAATCACATTATTTTGGGAAATTATTTAATTAATCACATTATTTATTTGTAATGCTCAGCCCACCTAGCCATCACAGAATCTTCACCATCAACCACCTTGCCATGTTTATCCCTCAATCCCTGTGTACCTGTCTGTTTCTTCCCACATGAAATATTAACAATCTGGTACAACCCCCTGATGTTGTGCTGTCTAACTGCTTCCTCTGCTTTGTCAGCCAAGCTATCAAGCCAAGATAAGAGCTGTTAACTGATCCTTTATACATTTATTAAGCTCGTTGTAATGCCTTCTGTTAGGGCTAGTAGGGTGTTGATTCATATTAATCATGCAATTCCTTATTTCAGAAATAAGTTCCATAACCTTATCACTCAAATAATTTTGTTTCCTCTGTTCCCTTTTACCAAAAGAGTACTGTTGGTTTCAAGAAAAGCCTGTTTAAACTGATCCCATTCTTTCTCAACTTCAGCAGTAAGCAAACCACGACTGTCATAATGACTAAGTAGCATATCATGATGAAATTTGGCTATCAAGATCTTTCAGACATTAAGTGTTAAGGCCAATTTTCTTAACCTTAACACAACATTTCTTAAGCTTCAGCTGCAAGACCCTTTTTACCAGGTAACGAATGATCAGACCCAATTTCGGCTCCTCTGTATGATCTGGCATTCCTAACTGAACTAGCCCATTTGCTGTTAATTAAAATATAATCAATCATATTCCTGTGCAATCCATCAGGTGAAACCCATGTATATTTATAAATTTCCCGATCTTTGTAGTATGCATTAGTTATTCGCAAACCACTAAATTTACTTACCATTTAGGAGTTGGGTTGGGTTGTTTTACCTCTGAGCTGCACTTTTTTGCACACCATGGGCTAAATGGCCAGGTCACATGGAACCCGAAGGCTCAGAGAAGGTTGGGGGAGGGGACCCAATGGAACAGTGTTGGGAGACAGATGGTAGCCTCCCGTCAAGGCCATCCAGCGTGTTCTTTAACGTGCACAGGGTATGGCTCTCCCACACACGGGGCCACGGCTTAACGTCCCATCCGACGGACGGCGGCCTTTCCAAGCCCATCGGTGTCCCCTACTGACCGTGGGCAGGGCGGGGAATTTTGCGGAGATAAATCTCAACGCTGACCCAGCTGGGCCTCGAACGTGGGAACTACAGATTACGAGCCTGGCGCGCTACCGACTGAGCCACCCCCGCCCCGACCATTAGGAGACGTTCCCCATTACCATTGGAACTACCAATGACAAAGGGACCTAAAACCCTGCCCAAAGGTCAGAGTCAGTACCAACTTTAGCATTGAAGTCACCTAACACAAGAGAAATATCTCCTTTCTTCATAGAATTTAAAATATCCTGAAGATGGCTGTAAAAGGTATCTTCCTCGTTCTCATCAGAGTCCTCTGTGGGGGGTTAACAACAGATGACATTCAAGTCTTTAATTTTTGTTTTAAATTTTGCTGTATGAAATAATGCAGTGATATCCTTGAAGAGCATCACTGGCATGTCTGCTGAGAAGCAAACCTACACTTTGGAGATGCTTTCCATCCTCCCTCCCTGTAAAGAGAAATTTAAAGTTATTTTTAAGTATCTCACCTTTACTTGTCCATCTGGTCTCTTACAAGCCTAGAATATCTAGGTTATAAAGCTGGAATTCCTGCGAGAGGACATCAAGAGAATAATCTCTATGTAACGTCCTCACGTTCCAAGATCTTCAGAGAGAAAATGATTAGTAGGATTTTTAAAGAAACTAGGTTTATTGAGAGAGGTAGGGCCAAAAATATCAAACAGACCCCTGATCGCAGGCATGGGGCAAATACCTGTACCTCTTCCGCTACATACATAAGTAGATGAGGTAAGGAAATGACGAACTTGACACTTACGACAAACTTGCATTGTTTAAAAGACAATGAATAGTTTTCCGTCATTAAAAATAGCGAAATGACGCTAAGATGATATGGCAAGGAATATTGTATATAAATATCTGAATGCAGTGAAATGCGAAATATATGTCGCAGCAAAATTAAAGATATAAATATTCGATAATATGATTCGCGCTGCTGAAAAATGTTTGTCATTCTTGTCTCCATTTCTTAAAAATGTTCTCAATTTCGCAGTAAGATTTGCAATGCTGTAGGATTTTAGTCTAGAATCTAGAAAAAAAATATGAATTGGGGCAAGAAACTCAATAGAGCCGGAAAAATGTAAAAGAGTGGGCCAAGACTGGATTTCCAATGCAGTGTAACATTTCCCCTCCGTTTTACAAGTCTTTAAAACATTTCTTGAAAAATGCACGAAATATAAATAAGTTGAATAATTATTTTTACTCAACTGTCCATTGGATCCCCTTCTCCCACCTAACTCCAAAATATTGGGGTCCCTGTGACTTAGCCATTAAGCCCGTTGTGTGCGCAAAAGTACCGCCGATAGATAAAACAACCCAACGTGGACACAGAGTCATGGCTTAATATCCCATTCGACTGATGGCGGCCTTTACAATCCTTGGCGGGGTCTCAGTCGCCAGTCTCGTAATCTTCAGTTCCCAGATTCGAGTCCGAAATATACCTGGTTTAAGATTTTTCTCCGTTAACGCCCACTCTGCCCTATGTCAGAAAGAGAACACCAACGGACTTGGAAAGGCCGCCATCCATCAGAATGGGACGTTAAACCGTGGCCCCGTATAGACAGTCGTATCAGAAAAATACGACCACCTATCGTAGTATATGTATGGTCATCATCATCATCATCCTCAAGCAGCCATGGGCTACGGAGGTTCAACCAGACCGTGCAATTTAGTTCTCCAAGCAAGTTTATCCTGAGCTACATCTACTGCATCTGGCCACTGCACACCAATTCTAACAAGGTCCTGTTTGATATTGTCTGCCCACCCCATCCTAGGTCTCCCCTTCCTTCTGAGGCTTTTAGGCACACTGTTCATAACCCTATTCGCCAATCTATAATTATTCATACGGGCAACATGGCCAAACCAGCGGAGTCTCTCTCTGAACAATATGCTGCTTAAAGGAGGTTGCAGACTCCTTTGCCTAACCTCATCATTAGTTACAAAGTTGAACCACCTAATGCCCAAGATACTGCGTAAGCATCTGGAATCAAAAGCATCTAGTTTCCTGTTATCTTATTTGCACAGTGTCCAAGTTTCACTACCATAACTAACCCTAGGAAGAACCAAACTATTATACAGTCTAATTTTAGTCTTTAGGTATATACGCCTATTTCTCCACACTCTCCAAAGATTCTTAAAAGTCCCGGCAGCAATCCCTATTCGTCTGTTAATCTCATGCCGCACATCACCATTATCTGTTACATAGCTCCCAAGATAATTAAACAGTCGTATTATTCTGATACGACTGCGTATAAGACAGAGAGAGCCAGACCCTATGCACCTTAAAGAACCCTCTGGATCCTGTAAGCCTGCAGGCTTCCATTTGTCTCCAAACAGCTGTCCGGTTGGTCCCTTTCCCCGAAATTTATCGGGGCCCTTAGGATCCTTATGACCTGGCAAAGTTAGTGTACGAAAAGTGCCGCTCAGAGGCAAAAATAACACAACAATCTTTCACAATACTATCGGTATACTATTTCTTGCTGAAGGCAGAGTGGAAATTAACGGAAAAAATCTCAACGCAATCACAGTTGGTACTCGAGTGTGGAAACATCAAATTGCGATTACCTACCCCCTACCCATCTATATAGATATCTATATAGATTTAATTTCTTGATATAGCAACTCTTGAAGTAAAGTTGCAAATTTTTTTAAACTTTAAATTCGTTCTTCATTTTAATTTTTCGCCATTTAAAAACAGCGGTTTTGAAAAATTAAATTCAAAAGAATAAGCCAGATTTTAATCAGGGACGTAGCCAGGGAGAAGAGGAGGTTTGACCACCCACCCTCTGAACAATTTGGTCTTCTTATACAAAATGGGGCGGGGGTGGCTCAGTCGGTAGCGCGCCAGGCTCGTAATCTATAGTTCCCAGGTTCGAGTCCCAGCTGGGTCAGCGTTGAGGTTCATCTCCGTGAAATTCCCCCGCCCTGCCCACGGTCAGTAGGGGACACCGATGGGCTTGGAAAAGCCGCCGTCCGTCGGATGGGACGTTAAGCTGTGGTCCCGTGTGCGCGAGAGTCATACCCTGTGCACGTTAAAGAACACGCAGGATGGCCTTGACGGGAGGCTACCATCTGTCTCCCAACAGCTATTCCAGTGGGTCCCCTCCCCCAACCTTCTCTGAGCCTTCGGGGTCCATGTGACCTGGCCATTTAGCCCATGGTGTGCAAAAAAGTGCCGCTCAGAGGTAAAACAACCCAACCCAAATTCACCCACCCTGGGTCTAAGAGGTCAATTCATTGTTGCCAATGGAAACATCATGGCGTTCACATTCCACCATCAAAATTAAAATTTCTAGCTTAAATATCTCGTTAGCAATTTCGTTTGAAATTTTGGAATTTGCAAATTTTTAGACCGTTACAGAGAGCAATGATAATTTTCGGAAGATTTGAAAACTGTGAATCATAATATTTTATCAATTCCTAACCCAAAAAGAATTTTTCATTTATCTCTAGAAGCAAACAATTATCTGCTAAAACTAAAAAGGTGTGTTTTCCCACCCCCTCTGGGTCTAAGGGGTTTCAAATTTCTAGTATAAATACATCATTTGCAATATTCGTTTGAAATTTGAAATTTTCAAAATTTTCCACCTCTAGAGGGCGTCATTATTACTTTAGAGAGATTTGGAAAGCGCATATCGTAATATTTCATTAATACTTATCCAACACAAAAAGAATTTTTAATTTATCTCTGTAAACGAAAGAAGTTCGATGTCTACAGACGGACGGACAGACAGAAGACAAAGCGAAACTATTATCTCGTTTTCTTTGAAGACGAGTTAAAAATTATAAAGTCTTATTCTACAGAATGTCGTTTTAGCTTATTCTGTTCGGTGAAATATTTTAATAATTAGGAAACCCTGCTCAGGTGTTATTCTTACCCCCCCCCCCCCGAAACTAAATTCCCTAACCCTCCCCGAAACTGAATTCTCGACCCCCCACCCCCCTGATGGGCTTGCAAAAGCCACCGTCCGTCGGATGGGACGTAAAACCGTTGCCCCATGCGCGGGAGAGCCAAACCGTGTTCACTTTAAAGAAAACGCTGGATGGCCTTGACGGCAGGTCACCATCTGTCTCCCAACATCTGTTCCAGTGGGTCCCCTTCCCCAAGGCTCAGTTTGTTTTTTACCTCTGAGTAGTACTTTTCTTGCACAACAACAACAAAGAAATTTAAATCCCCCCCCCCGTAACTAAATCTTGTGTATGTTCCCGATTTGAATTGTGGAAAATTTATTATTTTTGGTAAATTAATTACAAATTTTGCTTTCCTAAAGTTATAAATAATAATGTCATCATACTACTGTAAAAAAAAGGCATATTTTTCAAAAAACGATAAAAAAAAAATTTGTTATTTCAAAAAAAAGTATTATCAACGAACCCCTTTTTATCACTATTTCTGGACTTCTATTTTCCTACTATACACGTTCATAAAAATTCATAAAGAATGTGCAAAATTTAAAAAAACTAATCTAACAGCTAAAGACCGTAAAATTCTTCCCAGCTCTTTACTTGAGATATGATCTACCTTTTTTTTTTTGCACCATTCCGCGGTGCTTCCTTCCCGAAATCCCCTTTTCCCTGCTTACAGCGTTGAATGGCTGATTACGTAATCCTTACATAATACCAGATGATGTCCACCATCCCTACCAGATGGCGCCAAACAGCCCAGCTGGCATTTGGGCGCCATTTCCATCGCTTTGCGTGTTTTGGTTGTGCCCGGTGGTAGCCGTCCTCTCCAGTGATTTCAGTAGTAGCCCGTCCCACCAAATACTGTGTGCGTCCTTCAGGCAAAGGCTTCATCGTCAAATCAGATGACATGACGTCACGCCAAACAGGCTCACGGAGCCCATGCGTGAAAAAGTTATCGGATGGTGAATGTAGTGGCCCATATGACGGAGAGTACAGCGTGGCTTAAGGCTTAACGAGCCGTGGATATAGTTAAGTGTGTTTATGTGAGTTCCCCTTGGAATACTACTTCTTGTGATCGACACAAGTTTGAGAGGATTTCGCTGTGTCGGTTTTAATTTGGAGAGAGAGATATTTAGTTGTGCCTTGCATGTGTGTGGATCTGTTATTGTGCTGTGAACGCTGCAAGCCGTGTCCTACGAAAATCTTTCCTTGATAAGATACGCCAAGGTATACTTAAAAGTGTTGTACGTTGTCCTGCGGCGGCGGTGATCGCTTCCGATCCAAGTAGGCGATAAAATTGGGGGACTTGTGTCAACTTCTGCAGTAGGACTTCTTGTGTTGTTCCTGATATCACGATTTCTCTAGAGAGTAAATAGCGCGTTATCGACACTTCTCGAGATTAATCCCCCCCCCCCCACAGTTTATTGAATAATTTTGACAAATTGAAACTAGAAAAGTTTAGAAGTAGTGGAAAAATGATTTTAAAAATTCCGAAGAACGTCTAAGAAAAAGGTAAGCAAGTATCATTTTATTTAAATAATAGCAATATTATAAATTCAAATGATTTCAAAAATTATAGTTGAGTTTTATTATTTTTTCATTATTTAAAAACTCATTTATAGGAATTATATTTTTAAATCTTAATAATATAAATCGCTGTATTTTTAGTTTTCAACAATTCGGAAAAAATTGGCAGATTTCAATGCTATATACCTTTAATCTTACAATAGTAAATACACAGACTACTTGTTGACAGGGGCGGGGGTGGCTCAGTCGGTAGCGCGCCAGGCTCGTAATCTGTAGTTCCCAGGTTCGAGTCCCAGCTGGGTCAGCGTTGAGATTTACCTCCGCAAAATTTCCCCGCCCTGCCCACGGTCAGTAGGGGACACCGATGGGCTTGAAAAGGCCGCCGTCCGTCGGATGGGACGTTAAGCCGTGGCCCCGTGTGCAGGAGAGCCATATCCTGTGCATGTTAAAGAACACGCTGGATGGCCTTGACGGGAGGCTACCATCTGTCTCCCAACAGCTGTTCCAGTGGGTCCCCTCCCCCAACCTTCTCTGAGCCTTCGGGGTCCATGTGACCTGGTCATTAGCCTATGGTGTGCAAAAAAAGTGCCGCTCAGAGGTAAAACAACCCAACCCAACTTGTTGACATAGAATTCAAGAAATAACAAATAAAACGAATAATAACCACGTCTCATCACCTGTGACAACGTCTATTAACCGTTTGGGACCACTATATTCAAACATTGCCAGCATCTTCTTACACGAGGCAACTCTAGAACTTTTTTTTGCGGGGCGGGGGTGGCTCAGTCGGTAGCGCGCAGGCTCGTAATCTGTACTTCCCAGGTTCGAGTCCCAGCTGGGTCAGCGTTGAGATTTATCTCCGCAAAATTCCCCGCCCTGCCCACGGTCAGTAGGAGACACCGATGGAAAAGGCCGCCGTCCGTCGGATGGGACGTTAAGCCGTGGCCCCGTATGCGGGAGAGCCATACCTTGTGCACGTAAAGAATCACGCTGGATGGCCTTGACGGGAGGCTATCATCTGTCTCTCAACAGCTGTTCCAGTGGGTCCCCTCCCCCAACCTTCTCTGAGCCCTCGGAGTCCATATGACCTGGTCATTTAGCCCATGGTGTGCAAAAAAAGGCCGCTCAGAGGTAAAACAATCCAAACCAACCTTTCTTTGCGTGGATTACCCATTTAGCACAGATCTTTCTAAACTTTAAATGTTGATGAATAATTGTGTCCACACTACCAATCGATACACTGAAATCTAAAGGTGTTACATGAATAATGATGTGTGGGTTTCCTTAACGAGTTCACGAAGAGCAATGATTGTTCTCCCGCTCACAGCCTCCTTCGATCTTCATGCACAGGGATGTCTTCGAAGCTCTGCCGACCTTCTCTGAATTTGCGCATCCATCCCATAACAGTGCCCTATGAACAAGGATGATCTTCATATATTTGTGATAAAATCGGCATGATTGTCTTCGCGTCGTCCCCAAGCTGAATTCTTGTGCAAATGTAAAATCTTTCCCCGTCTTTAGTTGGCTCCATAGCAACAACAAACAGATTTCGCCGTCCGAATTTTACACGCCGCCAGCGAAGAGAAAAATGATGCCTTTGTTTTTAACAGCTAATGACAAGTTTAAACAAGCTTTTAAAAAGTCGTTGCTCGTTAACTTCGGTGGAATGAGTGCAAATCTACAGACACGTGTCAAGAACTTTTTGAACGCCCTCGTATTTCATTTGGTCATTCTATGTCAGCCTGTAGTCTGTGTATTACCATGAATTCATTCTTTCATTAATAACAGGAGTAGGGGGGGGGGGTCTCAGTCAGTATGGAGTCAGGCCCGTAATCTGTAGTTCCGGTTCGAGTCCCAACTGGTCCAGCTGCGAGATTTTTCTCCGCAAGTGTGCGGGAGAGAGGCAGCCCTGAGCACGTTAAAAAACATGGTTCATGGCCTTGATGGAAGGACTATCATCTGTCTCCTAACATCGACCAGTGGCCTCCTTTCCCCGTCCTTTTCTGATCCCTAGGGGTTCTCGCGACTTGGGTTGGTTGGGTTATTTTTCCTCTGAGCTGCACTTTTTTTGCCCACAATGGGCTTGAATGCCCAGGCCACAAGGACCCCGAAGACTCAAAGAAGATTGGGGGAGGGGACCCACTGAACGGCTGTTCAGAGAAAGATAGTAGCCTCCCGTCAAAGCATCCAGTGTGTTCTTTAACTTGCACGAGATATGGCTCTCCTGCACACTGTATCATGGCTTAACGCCCCGTTTGACGGACGGAGGCATTTGCAAGGCGGTCCGAAAGCAGGATGCGGAGTTTTGCTGAGATAAATCTCAATGCTGTCCGAACTGAGACTCGAACCTGGTAACTGCAGATTACGAGCCTGGTGCGTTACCAACTGAGCTCTCCCTGCCGCCGCTTCCCCTCAGAGGTAAAAGGACACACCTAATTCATTAATTACCCTTAGCATGAGTGACTATTCTACTTTTAATCTTACCATGAAAACCTAATAAGCAGGGACATCTTAAGCCTCATTCTCGACCCCTAGGCAAAAGCAAAATATGGGCCCGCCCCCCATTCCCTCTCTTTACGATATGTGCCTCCAGCATTTGCCTATGCCTAAAGATGGCCGTGCTAATAAGAAGGTGGATTTGGCAGGCCTTAAGATTCAATTAATAAAAATAGTTTGCAAAACAGTCGATTTCGAGGTAATCAAGAGATGATTATATATCGATGATTTATAGAAGAGATTATTTATATGTATCATTTGCATCAATGTGAATATTTTGTGCTATCTAGGACTGGTAAGCGATACTGATCACCAAAAAAGGAAATCATCCCGTGTTTAAAGCAATCATCAGCAAGATGTTTCAAAACTTGAACAAATTCAATTTTTTTCAATTTTTATTCAACATAGATATGTATCAATACAAAAATTTATGAAATATACCCAGCTAAAGTAACTGAATACTTGAGCGCTGGTGTATAATTATGACAAAAATATAAATACAAAAAATTAACAAGGCAACAATTGATAATTGAACCAATCAATGATGTAGAAGTCAAAAAATTGGTTTTACATACAGTTATCATTCATTGTTTAGTATCCATTCCGAAAGAGATTTATTAAATAAATATTTAGAAGTAATTTTCTTCATTGTATCTGGAACACTGTTGTGTAATTTAGGCCCAATATAGTTTATATTACGGGTAGTAGCTTGCTTTGATATAAGTGGTATTTGCAATTTAAATAATGAGTCTCTAAGTGGTATATATGTCTGTCGAACCTGAAATAGATGTAAATTGAAATGGACATATTCAATAACTTTTAAAATGTAAATTTGAGACAAAGTCAGTAACCTTAACTACATTTGTTATTATCAATTGCATGCAAAGATTGATTTTTGAGTGGGCGTAAAGGATACCTAGAGTCTTGATGAGATGTCCCCTGAACATATCTCTAGGAATAACGCAATCCATTTACTCCCCACATTTTCTACTTAAAATTGTATTTAATTTGTTAAATTAACTTTCTGTTATTCAAACCTAATTAATAATAATATTTACTTAATATTGATAATTATAGGTATATAGGGCATCTGCCCTAACTGATGAAAAATAAGATGGAGGTAACAGTCGCTCAAAAAAGCATCCGAACACTATGGTTGATTACAGAATTCAGAAAATATATCTGGCAACGATTTTTTTTAGAAATTAGTGATCTGACACGAAGGTTGCCAGATCACTAATTTCTAAAAAAAATCGTTGCCAGATATTTTTTCTGAATTCTGTAATCAACCATAGTGTTCGGATACTTTTTTGATCGACTGTACAGCATTTCCCTCCCCCAGATAAATTTGCTCTTTATTCCATGTGACTGTTTATAACAAGGAAATGCATTCCAATGTCCTTTACTATTTTTAAAAAAATTGTACAGGAAAGCTGGAAAAAAAATTCCATTTGAGAAAAAGAAATCCTCATTTTATTGCTTGATAGTATTAATTGACTATTTGCTGATAAAAATCAGTTCGAAAAATGAAACTTTGCATTTCATCTACTGATGATAAAATTCAGGTGATTTTTTATTTATTATGCCCGCAAGAAATCGAGGACGTACGCGCATAAATGACACAAAAATATATAATGTACAAACTTGGAGAATACATCACTAAGACGAGTTATACATAGATATCAACAATTTGTCACATAACAAACGTATAATAATGCTAATTAAATACGAGTTAGGGTTAACATTTTAAAGCTTGAGTTTAAAACTCTTACGAAAATTAACGAGCCCTATTAGAGATAAAAAAGAAACTGATACATTGCAATATATGTAAGTTTTAAACAAAAAGAAAACCCGTTAAACAATTTTCTTAAATTTTCGTATTATATAGGCCATTACAATTTTAAAATAATCATAATTATTTCAAGACAAAATTTCAAATCTCAGTCCGATGGGGCGGGGGTGGCTCAGTAATCTGTAGTTCCGAGGTTCGAGTCCCAGCTGGGTCAGCGTTGAGATTTATCTCCGCAAAAATTCCCCGCCCTGACCACGGTCAGTAGGGGACACCGATGGGCTTGGAAAGGCCGCCGTCCGTCGGATGGGACGTTAAGCCGTGGCACCGTGTGCGGGAGAGCCATACCCTGTGCACGTTAAAGAACACGCTGGATGGACTTGACGGGAGGCTACCATCTGTTTCCCAACAGCTGTTCCAGTGGGTCCCCTCCCCCAACTTTCTCTGAGCCTTCGGGGTCCATGTGACCTGGTCATTTAGCCCATGGTGTGCAAAAAAGTGCAGCTCAGAGGTAAAACAACCCAACCCTCAAGTAACGAATGAAGAAAAATGAAAATAAAAAACGCAACGGGAAATCGAACTTCGGAACATTAAATTTCAGGTGCTGGTCCTTTTTGGGCTTTTATGACAACTCCCGCAAAGTTGTGACACGAACCTATTAACCTCAAATTGAAAACATCGAAATTTACGTTTGGAGCCTTCTAAGGGAAGATGCAGAATTCAAAATGTAAGGAAAATTCCAGGTATAATATATTACAAAATAATAATCTTCTACACTACTGAAAACAATTGAGTAATAAGGCTCATGTTATGGAGCTAAATATTATAAATTCATTATTTTTTCAATTTCCGTCTATTGCATCGTAAAATTCTATCAAAATGTGAAAATATTGTTTTATGTTCCAATTTCCATAAATCTTTAAATATTGAACGAATATTGTTGAAAATCGAGACAAGAGAGATTTATTTTAGATCTTTATTTCCAGCGATATTTTTCCGTAAAAAAAAGCTTGTATTTTTTGTTACGGAACTCCGAATGGCGAATTACCTAACACTGACATACCCGCATGCATTTCTTCTAATTGTTAATGAACTGTGTAAGGAAATAATTTTAAAAACCATCTTTTCCTTACGTAAATGCATAATTTTACTCGAATTTCTTTTTATCCAGTGGCTCAGTCTGTAGCGCGCCAGGCTCGTAATCTGCAGTTCCCAGGTTCGAGTTCCAGCTGGGTCAGCGTTGAGATTTATCTCCGCAGAACTCCTCGCCCTGCCCACGGTCAGTAGGGGACACCGATGGGCTTGGTAAAGGCCGCCGTCCGTCGGATGATACGTTAAACCTTGGCCCGCGCACGGGAGAACCCTACTCTGTGCACGTTAAAGAACACGCTGGATGGCCTTGACGGGAGGCTACCATCTGTCTCCCAACAGCTGTTCCAGTGGGTCCCCTCCCCCAACCTTCTCTGAGCCTTCGGGGTCCTTGTGACCTGGCCATTTAGCCCATGGTGTGCAAAAAAGTGCCTCTCAGAGGTAAAACAACCCAAACCAGCTTGTTGGGTTGTTTTACCTCTGAGCGTGGGCAGGGCGGGGAATTTTGCGGAGATAAATCTCAACGCTGACCCAGCTGGGACTCGAACCTGGGAACTACAGATTACGAGCCTGGCGCGCTACCGACTGAGCCACCCCCGCCCCATTGCAATAGGCAACTGATTGAAGATTTTAGGTGCGTTATATGAATGATGCTTATGAGTAATTTTTTTTTGGTCAAAGGAACTGAATATTTTGGACCTTTGTCTCTGAGGTTATATAAATCCGGCTGAATTTAAAAATTAAACTAATGTGCTTAAAAAATATCATCACTCTAAAAATAAATGCGTCTAATATGTAGAATATTCAGCACAGAGTAACGACTGACATTGCTTAAAATATTCATGCTTTTTTTGCAGTTAATTTAATTTTAATTGTTTGGTTTTGAAGAGAAACCAGAGTTTTAAAAACTGAGACAAATACTAGTTACGAATATTGTTCAAAAAAATCGAGATTTAAATAGATTTGAGTGAGACCTTCAATCACGTATTTTCCGTCTAAAGCTTGTTTCCAATTCCGCTCACATAACATGGAAGTATCCGAGCCCTTTAGTTAATATAGTTTATTTGAAAATCCTGACCTAGGCGGTCTTTTGAAATATTTTTCCTTGGCAATCATTCTTTTAAAAGATAAAAATAAAATAACCTTCAAAAAAGAAAAGAGATGACAAATTTTTCCGTGGCCTTTACAGAAAGATTTGCATCAAACTGAACAGTGTGTTTCGAAGAATGAGGTTGACAAAGATTTAGTAACAAGAAACAAAGCCTCGTTCCTTATTCTAGCCCAATAGATCTTCTTTTCAAACATATTTATGCATTGAAGATAAAAGGATGACGGAAAGTGTGCAAACTGAAGTTGCATCCAAATCGTAAAAGCATTTATAATTCCAGTCACAAATAAATTACGGCCGGAAGCAATAAATTATACTACCTGAGAAACACGAGAAAATTTATGGTCAAATTCAAGTAAGACTATTTGTTTTATTTCAAAAATAAATTAAAGAATTAGTAGAAGCTGGTTTTTGGGGCGGGGGTGGCTCAGTCGGTAGCGCGCCAGGCTCGTAATCTGTAGTTCCCAGGTTCGAGTCCCAGCTGGGTCAGCGTTGAGATTTATCTCCGCAAAATTCCCCGCCCTGCCCACGGTCAGTAGGGGACACCGATGGGCTTGGAAAGGCCGCCGTCCGTCGGATGGGACGTTAAGCCGTGGCCCCGTGTGCGGGAGAGACATACCCTGTGCACGTTAAAGAACACTCTGGATGGCCTTGACGGGAGGCTACCATCTGTCTCCCAACAGCTGTTCCAGTGGGTCCCCTCCCCCAACCTTCTCTGAGCCTTCGGGGTCCATGTGACCTGGCCATTTAGCCCAAAGTGTGCAAAAAAGTGCCGCTCAGAGGTAAAACAACAACAAAGCCTATTGCAATAAGAAATTTAAAAAAAAATTGCTATGCCCAAACAGAACTTAAAAAAGCTTTCTCTTTGGAAGATGTTGCACCATGTTGAATAATGTAATATAAAGCAGAAATTTATTCTATATATATCGTAAAAATGGCACATATTGTCTATGATCTCTGTATTGAGTAAGTCGTTATTATTTTAGTATTAACTTTCTTCAGTGACCTGGATAAAGCACGTGGTTTTTGGGTTCACTCATATTTTTCTATATTGTGTATGAGGATGACATGAAATTGACTGATTGATAACATTAAGGAGTCTGAACACTTTTGATAATACAGTGTATATGACTCATGATAGGGTTGTTGGGTTGTTTTACCTCTGAGCGGCACTTTTTTGCACACCATGGGCTAAATGGCCAGGTCACATGGACCCCGAAGGCTCAGAGAAGGTTGGGGGAGGGGACCCACTGGAACAGCTGTTGGGAGACAGATGACAGATGGTAGCCTCCCGTCAAGGCCATCCAGCGTGTTCTTTAACGTGCACAGGGTATGGCTCTCCCGCACACGGCGCCACGGCTTAACGTCCCATCCGACGGACGGCGGCCTTTCCAAGACCCATCGGTGTCCCCTACTGACCGTGGGCAGGGCGGGGAATTTTGCGGAGATAAATCTCAACGATGACCCAGCTGGGACTCGAACCTGGGAACTACAGATTACGAGCCTGGCGCGCTACCGACTGAGCCACCCCCGCCCCACTCATGATAGGTTTTACAATACGAATGGTATGGAACTAAGGTTACTAACCAAAAAATTCCGAATATAAAAAAATGGGGAACTTCATGAAGTCTTATCCTTAAGTGAAGTTTTATTAATTTTTATATGCATAATAGAAGCAGCCAACGTCTGACGTTAAGCCGATGGTTTCCATGGTTACGTATTATTTATAACTAGATTGCGACTAAAATTGGTTTGCTATTGAAAACATTGATAACACAAAAGAAGGTGTTGGCATTGAGGGCTTTTTTGAAAGTGGGGACAAGGGACACTTAGTCGGTAGCGCACCATGTTCGTAATCTGCATTTCCCAGGTTCGAGTCCCAACTGTGCTAGTTTGAGATTCATCTCCGCTAACCCCCGTTCTGCTTTCGATGCGAAAGGGAACCCCGATGGGCATGGAAAACCTTGTCCTTTGGATGGGACATTAAGCCATGGCTCAGTGTACATGAGAGTCATAGCCTTGAGAGGAGGTTTCCGTGTCACTTAGCAGTTGCCTAATGCAGTGGTTCTCGACCTTTTATACTTCACGTACTCCCTGGAAATGTGTATGTAACTGGCGTACTCCTTGTATAGATAGATAAAAAACAATGGGAATAAAATAAAACATATATATCAGTGGTTGTCAACCTTTTATGCTTCATGTACCCCCTGGAAATGTGTATGTAACTGGCGTACCCCTTGTATAGATAGATAAAACTATAGTTATAGTATAACAATGATAATAAAATAAAACATGTATATGTTACCGCTAAAGTGCAGAAATCAGTTATTCTACAGATTATCTAGGTATTGTGCAGATTAACTAGGGTGATCCGTTAACGTGCCGAAAATTGTTTCATTTCTCAAATTACCTAGGTAATCTGCAAATTACCTGGATAATCTGCACATTACCTATTAGGCACTCGTTAAAGTGAAAATAAGATCTTTGCTGGAACAACAGGAACGTTTCTGTACGCTTAAATTAACATAATATTATTTATTTATTTTTCGATATCTAAAGAATCAAGTTTATACAATCAACAAATTAGTTGATAGAATCAATCATCAATCAATTAAAAAACTCTAATACAAAGAATCAAACGGTTTAAAATATTATTACAGTTAAGGAAATGAATTTGCAAAACATATGATAAAATTATATTTACTTATTAGTGCAATGTAAAGATTGGTGACACTTTGAATTACATAGCAATTGGTTTTTGCAACAAGGACACCTATTTGTGGTACATTTAGATTTACAGTCCCATTTTCTGCAACCCTGCCCAGTACCAAGGGATTGTTTTATTGCTGTTTGACGTAAAGATATTTCTACAGCAGGGACATCTTCTTTCGTTAAAAATCTCTCTTTGCAAACACTGAATTCAGATTTTGCATACAATTGTTTTAAAATACCCGTTTTAGAACCAAGTTTATAAAAGCCATCCTCTTTTTTACTAAGAACCACAGCTAAAATCGAGCGGGCATCAGTTTTTGCTCTGTCTACTTCCGGTACTTTAATTCTCACAGTGACACCTTCATCAACATTTGGGTGCTTTGCATTAGAAACTGCTAACATTTTCTTTGCTTGCTTTTCTAAACCTTTCTTGGCTTCATGACGCTGTATTTTCTGATCCATATTCTTTTTTACAAATGTTGCACAATACATTCTTACCATACCCTTCCTCTTTAGGATCTATTTCACCACAAATTACGTGAACAAACATGTCACACGATTTACACTTGTGAGCACCTGATGCTGCTTTTGAGCAAACAATACAGACCATTTCTTGTATAGTCCTCTATACAGACTCTGTACGAAACTGTGATGGGCGGCGACGACAAGACTCTGGGAAACGAAACTAAAAGTGGAGGGAGAGGGGGGGAAGGAGTAGGGAAAGGAAATGAGAGAAACAAACTTTTGAACTTTAACGATACGGAAGCCGTTAATGTGCACATTACCTAGGTAAAATGCGGAAAACTCCTGATTCCGCACGTTAACGGAGCAAATCAGTTAATCTGCAGATTAGCTAGGTAATGTGCGCATTAACGGCTTTCGAGCTTTAGCGGTAACATATATATAACATATATCTAGCGACTTTTGAACTCTCGCGGCGTACCCTAAAAATTTTTATCGTGTACCCCACGTTGAGAATCACTAGTCTTGTGGATTCCCTTTCCCATACCTTCTCTGAGCCCTTGGGATCTTTGTGACTTGTTCATATAATCCAATGGGTGCAAAAAAGTGCCACTTAGCAGAAACCCATCCTTACGACATATCAGATTTGTCGGAGTGTCACCTGCGCAGTCTCATAATCATCCCAGTTGCCAATCTCGATACGCCACTAGTACCACCATTCATTGCGTGTTTTATAGCTTTTAAAAATAATCTGATAAGTCACGCGACACTTTGAATGGTTGAGAGAGAGAAAAAAAAATAATTCACACCGATCGATTAGTAACTACATAATCCTACCAATTTATCCGAGAATTTCAGCGTTATATTAATGGGAGGCTTATTTCGGAGTTCTGTAACTTCTGAACTAAGTTTTTTTAATGAGAAAATGCGACTTATTTTGAATTCGAGACCTCAACTAAATTAATCTAAATCTCGATTTTCAACAGTGTTGTTTTGGGTTGTTTTACCTCTGAGCAGCACTTTTTTTGCACACCATGGGCTAAATGGCCAGGTCACATGGACCCCGAAGGCTCAGAGAAGGTTGGGGGAGGGGACCCACTGGAACAGCTGTTGGGAGACAGATGGTAGCCTCCCGTCAAGGCCATCCAGCGTGTTCTTTAACGTGCACAGGGTATGTCTCTCCCGCACACGGGGCCACGGCTTAACGTCCCATCCGACGGACGGCGGCCTTTCCAAGCCCATCGGTGTCCCCTACTGACCGTGGGCAGGGCGGGGAATTTTGCGGAGATAAATCTCAACGCTGACCCAGCTGGGACTCGAACCTGGGAACTACAGATTACGAGCCTGGGGCGCTACCGACTGAGCCACCCCCACCCCCGCCCATCGCTTTTCAACAGTAATCTTCGGATATTTAAAGAGTTATGAAAGCACCGATATTTGACAGGAACAATACTACTAATAAGAAACCACTAATAAGAATGTATATAATTGATCAAACTGAGTTATTTTTCGCAAAAACTTATAGAATAAACACATGCTTTATTGAATGGGTTTGAAATAACACTTATTTAGTTTCAATGAACTTAATTACTGTCATTGCTGTTGTTAAAGATTCAAATTTCCATAACTCTGTAAATACTGAACAAATATAATTGAAAGTCGAGATTTAGGTAAATTAGCTTAAGACATTACTTTCAGGCACAATTTCCCCATAATATGTTTATTTTAGAAGCGGAAATTCTCTAAATACTGGGGGCGGGGGTGGCGCAGTCGGTAGCCGCCAGGCTAATCTGCAGTTCCCAGGTTCGAGTCCCAGCTGGGTCAGCGTTGAGATTTATCTTCGCAAAATTCCCCGCCCTGCCCACGGTCAGTAGGGGACATCGATGGGCTTGGAAACGCCGCCGTCCGTCGGATGGAACGTTCAGCAGTGGCCCCGTGTGCTGGAGAGCCATACCCTATCCACGTTAAAGAACACGCTGGATGGCCTTGACGGGAGGCTACCATCTGTCTCCCAACAGCTGTTCCAGTGGGTCCCCTCCCCCAACCTTCTCTGAGCCTTCGGGGTCCATGTGACCTGGCCATTTAGCCCATGGTGTGCAAAAAAGTGCCGCTCAGAGGTAAAACAACCCAACCCAGTAACATCTGCGGAATGTTTTCCCTTTTCGATGCAGACTAAGTCTTTCCAAATCTCTCAACATATAGCGGTTGGCGATATTTACATGCCAAGGCAATGAAAGGCCTTCACGTGAACTTTCTCAAAGCTCAATGGCCAGTCTGTGCTCGCTAGCATCACGCTCTCATTTCCTCTCCGCAATCCCTTGCACCAGATTCTCAAACATTTTCAGTCGCGACCGCCTTTATCACCAGGAAATTTTTCACGGCTTCCTTTTCATTATTCACGGAATTTGTCACGTCATCCCCTTCCGATTGATGAAATATATGTCACGCACTTCTTTGCCATTGGCGAAAGTAACTTGAACTGATGAAAGACTATTCTCACAAGAGTCGCTAGTTTCATTCGCACTGAGTCTCTCAGAGAAATTCCCCGCCCTGCCCACGGTCAGTAGGGGACACCGATGGGCTTGGAAAGGTCGCCGTCCGTCGGATGGGATGTTAAGCCGTGGCCACGTGTGTGGAAGAGTCATACCCTATGCATGTTAAAGAATACGCTGAATGGCCTTGACGGGAGGCGCTACCATCTGTGTCTCCAACAGCTGTTCCAGTGGTCTCTCCAACAGCTGTTCCAGTGGGTTCCCTCCCCCAACCTTCTCTGAGCCTTTAGGGTCCTTGTGACCTGGCCATTTACCCCATGGTGTGGAAAAAAGTACCGCTCAAAGGTAAAACTACCCAACTTTTCTGCTGAGGTCTCGCCTTCCTCCCAAATCTTCTTTACGGCGCGTAATCTCCTTTCAACCTCTATGCCAAGCAGCTGCTTGAAGGATGTTTATTTTATCAGTTTTTAACTTAGTCTCGTAGATTCAGTCTCGTAGTTTTTAAGTTAATCTCGAGTGCCGTAATTTTCGGGCGGTGCGGGGAACCAACCCCGCACCGCGACGGCCTGTTGTATGTTATGCTATCATTTTTTTTTAAATTTTTTTTTTGTCCTACTACATTTCTTTAACATTTTTTCATTCACAAAGTAACCAAAAGTGTATATTTTTCCTAATCCACTGCTGCTTTTGATAGTTTTTTAAAAAGAAGTTTTCAGCGCAAAAAACCCATTAATCTGCAGGAACCGTTATTCTTCAGCGTTCAGCAAAGTGCTTATTCTACCAAAGAAGTAAACAATAATAAAAGGAGTGTTTATCATAACCATAGCAAATGACGTCAAAGCGACTGTGAAACGAGAAAAACGACGCTAATCTTCCCATTTCTCAAGGCAAGGACAAGAAATTATAACTCCAAAACTCTAGAAACAAACGATATTCATCCTACGTCAAGTTTTGCTCGATGACGATATTGGATTCCTTTCATCCTGGGCTGCTATTGGTTGAATAGAATGGACGACCTTCTAATGACCTTGTGTACGAACTCGTGAAGAATCCACTTCCGGCTGAATGTCTTTCGGAGCAAAAAAATGAAATCCTCTTAAACGAAGGTGATTTTAAGCATCTATTTGCGGAATAGAAAAAGTTTAAGAATTCTTAGACATGTTTACTTCTGAATTTCTTTCGGATAAAGCAAAGAGAGCTCCATTAACTGAACTTGTTAGGCTTATCTCTCATAATGCTGCCTCGCTTTATTTTTCATTTTCTAATTATAATTCTACTTTCCATATCGTCAAAGCAATATTTCGTACTTGGTTTCTGCTGTGTTATTTTATAATGGCCGTTTCAGCACAATGTGGGAAGCGAAAAAAAAAAATACAAAAATTGTCCTTTTGATTCTCTGATGGCTTCAAGTTGTTTATGTTAATAGAATATTATAAATTCTATTGCTCATTTCATCAATAATATGCGCAGAAAAAAGATGAAAAAAAAAAAGTAATTGAATCGAAAAAAAAAAAGGGAAATTGGTTCAAAAAGGTTTTTTAAAAATGAAATTATTATTTTTTTTTCAAAGATTATATTTTGGACCGCTGATTTATTTTTTAACCGTCCATCGGACGTGTCGCTAAGCCGCTGATCCGTGTGCAGGTTGGGTTGGGTTGTTTTACCTCTGAGCGGCACTTTTTTGCACACCATGGGCTAAATGGCCAGGTCACATGGACCCCGAAGGCTCAGAGAAGGTTGGGGGAGGGGACCCATTGGAATAGCTGTTGGGAGACAGATGGTAGCCTCCCGTCAAGGCCATCCAGCGTGTTCTTTAACGTGCACAGGGTATGGCTCTCCCGCACACGGGGCCACGGCTTAAAGTCCCATCCGACGGACGGCGGCCTTTCGAAGCCCATCGGTGTCCCTTACTGACCGTGGGCAGGGCGGGGAATTTTGCGGACATAAATTTCAACGCTTTATCTCAGCAAAATTCCCCGCCCTGCCCACGGTCAGTAGGGGACACCGATGGGCTTGGAAAGGCCGCCGTCCGTCGGATGGGACGTTAAGCCGTGGCTCCGTGTGCGGGAGAGCCATACAGTGTGTACGTTAAAGAATACTCTGGATGGGCTTACCGGGAGGCTTTCACCTGTCTCTTCAGAGCTCTTCAGTGAGTCCCCTTCCTCTTATTTCTTGATCTTTTAAGATAAGATTGTTACAGTTAAATTCTCATTCGGAACCATTGTCGAACCCGCTTACTAACAAAGGATATATATTAGCGTATATTATACGGGAGGTTTTCATCCAATGGGACCCCAACCTTCTCCGAGCCCTTAGGGTCCTTGTGACCTGGACACCTAAGTATTTAAAAAATGCGAATTATATTTCACTAGTATCAATCCTACTGAAAAATAGTTTTCCTGTTATCTCTTAAAACAAAGTAGTTGTTTCCCCCCCCCCCCCTGGTGGTAAGGGGGTCAACTCATTGTTGGCAACGAAAACTTTGACTTTCATATTCAAATTTCAAATTTCTAGCATAAATACATCGTTTGCAATATTCGCGTAAAATTTTGGAATTTTAAAACTTTTCCGCCTTTAGATGGCGCTATTATAGTTTTGGTAATACTCGAAAGTGCAAATTCATTAATACCTATCCAAAAAAATAAATACCACCTCAAGCAGCTGCTTGCCACAGAGGTCTGACAAGAGCCTGTCAGTTTATATGCCAGAGTAGAAGGTCTGTGAGGATGTTGGGACCTCAGCAGAAAAAACGACACATCATCAATGCCTTACCCGGAGCTCGAACCCAGGTCCTTAGATCAGTAGCCAAGCGTGCTAACCACTCGGCCATCAAAAAGAATTTTTAATTTATTTCTAAAAACAGTTATCTCTTAAAAGAAAAGAGTTGCGTTTCGCCATAGGGATAAGGGCGAATTTATTGCTACCAATGAAAACTTCACATTCCACTACGAATCTTTAAGAAATTCTAGTATAAAGGAATCGTGTGCATTATTAGTTTTAAATTTTGTAATTTAGCTTTTACACCGTTAGAGGGCGCATTTATAGCTTTTGGGAGATTCAGACAGTTATAATCGTAATATTTCATCAATACCTATCCAACCGGAAAATAATTTTTAATTTATCTCTAAAAACAAACAATTTTAAATAAAGTCGCGTTTTCCCACTCACTTTGAGTCAAAAAAAGTAATTAACTTTTGTAACCATGTGACCTGGCCATTTAGCCCATGGTGTGCAAAAAAGTGCCGCTCAGAGGTAAAACAACCCAACAACTCCAAGCTTTGCCCCCCTCCCCCTGGAAAACGTTCTGCGGACGCCCATGACGACTCTAATGTACGACGATTCAAACACCGTCAGTTCTTTTAATGTCGCCATATTTGAGAATGAATTAACGACGATGTTGGAAATCGGCCTTTGTTTTTCAAGCTGTAAAATAATCAAACCCTCTTAGGTTATTAATCTTGATATTCTTGGATTATTTTGCATTATAATTGTAATCTGTTTTTGTTTTAGACAACTGCCTGAGAGTGTGAATTTACATCTTCATATTTAACGCCTGTTTTTCTTCTTCACCTTGGTCAGTTTGAAAATATCATTTAATTAATTTTCAGATGGATAAATTCCATTTGTGTCATTAATCTTCAAAGACTTTTCTGTTGGTAATATTTCACAATTTGAGAACTCTAGTTTCAAACCGGATTTAAACAAGTCTGCATTGAACCTATCTTCTTTGGTGATTCATAAAGGACACGAGGAAAACTTTGGAAAGGGAGATTTGGGCGTTAGATGGCCGAAAAAAAATGAACTATCTGACTCAGATTATGCGGATAATTTGGCCCATTTGGCAAATGATGCTGACGAGATGAACTCTCTCATTAAGGACGTTTGTAATAGAGTAGCTTTGGTAATGAAAAGATTAAAAAGTAACGAAAACTGGTCGGATGGGTTGTGTTCCAGTTCATTTGAATGGGTGTGCTCTTGACCAAGTTTTTCAGTTTAATTATCTCGGGAGTTGACAGATATCGGCAATGAGAATCACGAGCCAGACAGGAAAAATAGGCATTGCCGCGGGGTTGGGTTGTTTTACCTATGAGCGGCACTTTCTTGCACACATCGGGATAAATGACTAGGTCGCAAAGTACCCCAAGGGCTGAGAGCAGATTGGGGAAGGAAATCTCCATACAGCTGTTAAGATACAGATGTTAACTTTCCGTCAAGGCCATCCACAGTATTCGTTAGCTGCATGCGGAGCCACGGCTTAATATCCCCATCCGACGGACGGCGGACAGTCCAAGTCTATGGATGTTCCCTTTTTCAACGAGGGCAGAACGGGTTGGGTTGTTTTACCTGTGAACGGCACTTTCTTGCACACATCGGGATAAATGGCTAGGTCGCAAAGTACCCCAAGGGCTGAGAGCAGATTGGGGGAAGGAAATCTTCATACAGCTGTTAAGATACAGACGTTAACTTTCCGTCAAGGTCATCCACAGTATTCGTTAGCTGCATGCGGAGCCACGGATTAATATCCCATCCGACGGACGGCGGCCAATCCAAGTCTTTGGACGTTCCCTTTTTCAACGAGGGCAGAACGGAAGTTAGCGGAGATAAATCTGGTAACTGCAAATTGCGAGCCTGGTGTGCTACCTGTTGAGCCACCCCACCCTATTTAAAAACATTGCTACTGATAACATTGAAACATTCTCTTTCGTGATTCAAACTCATTTGGCAGAGCTCATGAAGTGAGCCGTGTCACACGTGTTGAGAAATTAATATTTTACTTTAAATTCAACAACTTATTCAAAATAATACCATTCAATAACAAAAATAATGATACATAATCTAATAATTCTTGTCTTATATATTTATAAGCCGTCCCGTGGCCGAGTGGTTAGCACGCTTGGCTACTGATCTAAGGGACCTGGGTTCGAACCCCGGATTAGGCATGGTTGTGTGTGTCGTTTTTCTGCTGAGGTCCTGCCATCCTCTCAGATCTCCTACTGTGGACACGGTCAGTAGGGGACACCGATGGGCTTGGAAAGGCCGCCGTCCGTCGGATGGGACGTTAAGCCGTGGCCCCGTGTGTGGGAGAGCCATACCCTGTGCACGTTAAAGAACATGCTGGATGGCCTTGACGGGAGGCTACCATCTGTCTCCCAACAGCTGTTCTAGTGGGTCCCCTCCCCCAACCTTCTCTGAGCCTTCGGGGTCCATGTGACCTGGCCATTTAGCCCATGGTGTGCAAAAAAGTGCCGCTCAGAGGTCAAACAACCCAACCCGAACAGGAAAATGATAGGACGGTATATAGCAGACAGATCGGACTGCGACTACAATTCGAAAGTAATCACGATGCAATTGCTCTCCGCACACTGACGTCGTTAGTGCTTGCCCCGTTTAGGTAAATTGTAAATAAATGTACTTTGTTCTTCCAATGATGTCTGAAATGAGTGATTCTGTAGTGGTGACTGCAGACACGAAATAATAGGACAAAAATAAGGAAACAATGGGTAGGCCTATTTCTGAAACAAAATTTATCTTCTGAAACGTACACAGTTTCTCAAGAGGAACACATTCGGGATTCAGAGGAGGACTGGATATATTTATTATTTTTTTTGCCTTTCTTACAGTTATTAGTATTCTGAAGGAGGAGGCAAAGTCCCTTTCCCCCTTTTCAAAATGCTAATAACGGTAATAGAGGCAAAAAATATTAAACTTGTTCATATTTTATACAGACAACGGCAGTACCAAACTGAAAACACCGGTTCTTCGTCAGATCATCGAAGTTAAGTAGTTTTGGGCGCTGTCGGTCATCTGGGAGAGTGACCACTTGGGAACACCTCATGCAGTTGGCAAAGTATCTGCTGAGGACCCGCCATCCTTACAGATCCTTTTCTATGGCGTATTAAACTGATAGGCTTCTTTCTAGACCTCTGTGACAAGCAGCTGCTTCAGGAGGTATTTTTTTTATTTACATTTTATGCATTTTTTTCAAGAAACTTTTTAAAGACCTGTAAAACAAAAGGAGAAATGTTATAATGCATTGGAAATCCAGTCTTTTGCCCCCATCCCCCTTTTGCATTTTCCTGCTCAATTGTATTTCATGCCCCCCTCTCTCCTCTATTTTTTTCTCTAGATCCGGGCCTGGTTCAGAATCACAAAGATTTTTTTATCTCGACTTTTAAAAACGGGGTAAAAATAGTTTGAGATGACAAAATTTCAAAATTGGTTAAAATTGAAAACGTCGTACTCTGCTTTAAAATAAGCTTATACGAACCACTGCAGTTTAATATAATTTATACTATTTGTATTTTAATAAGTCTGTATCAACTTTTCAGATTAATTTAACTGGCATCACCAATAGTAAATATTTTAGTTCCATATACAGGGTGAATATGAAAAAGTGGGCAAAACTTTACGGGGTGGTAGAACGCAGCTATACGAGCAATATTCGTCATAGAATGTATGGTCGGAACGCAAACGGCGAGCCGCTAGGTGGCGTTGGAAATGGTATAAAAGGGTCGGTCCTCGCACCCAACGTCTTCGCAAATGTGCGTCGGTCCCTATCCCGCAGGTGTGAAGCCTGCATTACAGCTGGTGGCAGCTCTTTTGAGCAATTTCTTTGAGCATGTACCTCAATTACATTCCTGTTAATAAAATGTTTTCTGAAGTATCTCCTCTCCTTCTTGTGTTCATTCTTTAAATGTGACAGTGGAAAACTACCTTTTAACTTCTCACCGCTTGCGTTCCGACCATACATTCTATGGCGAATATTGCTCGTATAGCTGCGTTCTACCACCCCGTAAAGTTTTGCTCACTTTTTCAGATTCACCCTGTATATAAAGAGCGAATGTGTATTTTTATTCGAGACGGACGATATTGAGATATTAAATTTTTTTCGGCCTCATTTTTCGTTAAAAAAAAAAACCAAATTTACGAAGAACCTCCGTTTTTTAATTGAAATGAAGAATTTCTATTAAAGGTACAGTCGTTAAAAAAAAATATCCGAAACTATGGTTGATTACAGAATTCAGAAAAAATATCTTTTTTACGATTGTTTTTAGAAATCAGTGATCTTGCAACCTTTGTGTACTGTACACGAAGGTTGCCAGATCGTTATTTTCTAAAAAAATGGTTGCCAGATATTTTTTTCTGAATTCTGTAATCAACCATAGTATTCGATATTTATTTGAGCAACTGTACTAGGTAACCATATTTTTGGAAAGAGTAGGTTAAATCTTAACATTTAAATGTAATTTACGAAACCATTATCATATCCAAAATCTTTCAAGTAGATGTTGAGGGGAGGGGGGGGGTGCATGCTTGAGGGGAGGGGGGGGTGCATGCATCCTTGATTTTAAGGGTCTTCCATAGAAAAAAAAAACGTTATTCAAACTCTCAAATTAGAGAGACCCTTGGATATGTCACTGGTAGGAAAGGGGCGGGGGTGGCTCAGTCGGTAGCGCGCCAGGCTCGTAACCTGTAGTTCCCAGGTTCGAGTTCCAGCTGGGTCAGCGTTGAGATTTATCTCCGTAAAATTCCCCGCCCTGCCCACGGTCAGTAGGGGACACCGATGGGCTTGGAAAGGCCGCCGTCAGTCGGATTGGGACGTTAAGCCGTGGCCCCGTGTGCGGGAGAGCCATAACCTGTGCACGTTAAAGAACACGCTGGATGGCCTTGACGGGAGGCTACCATCTGTCTCCCAACAGCTGTTCCAGTGGGTCCCCTCCCCCAACCTTCTCTGAGCCTTCGGGATCCATGTGACCTGGCCATTTAGCCCATGGTGTGCAAAAAAGTGCCGCTCAGAGGTAAAACAACCCAACTGGAAGGAAAATTTTCCCCATGGGGAAGGTTCAAGGCTCCCTCCCGAAATACAACATTGCCCAACATCATAATATTTACGATGAATAGAAAAATTTGTTGCCAGATTCACACTCCGTGGGATGAAAATTAGAGCGAGGTAGTCAAAACACTTCAGACAGAGGAAGAAAAAATTTATCCAAACTTACTGGAATTGAACCAAATTATTATTATGAATACTAGTCGCAAAATTTTTTAATTTTTGAATTATGAAATCGTCCTTCTGCCCCTTACTTAATAAATTAAATAATAGTTAAAATCGTTCTTTTATTTTGCCGTAAATGCAAATCAGAGCCTGTTTTTATCTTTTATAGCTCACAAAAATCATGCGGATAAATAAAAGAAATCTGGTGAGCAGCTTTTATGTTTTTATTCAGTGAAAAAAAATATTCAGACAGAATTACATTACTCTATATCAGGGGTGGGCAAATAGCGGCCCGCAAAGAGTTTTTTGTGGCCCGCCAAGACAGTCAGAAAAATCCGCCTTGAACCGAGATTTCCTTCCCGTGCGCGACCGAAGATTCGTCTCGTATTTTCCACTAGGACGGCCACGTCAATACGCATGCGCAGTGTAGATACGAAAACAATTGTCCACTCGTGCTCTATATTAATCAAATCGGAGATCTTTAAATTAGGAGCTCTACTTGCAAACTTATACACGTTTGTGAAATCCTATATTATTAATTAAAGAACATTCCGAAAAGCTTTTCGATTATCATTAAGTCACTCTGGGGCATCAAGCCACTTCAAAGTTTAATGTCCAAAATTACCTGTACCTTGGCTTTACTGTAACCCCTGCATGGAACAAATTATTATTAAGCAAAGCATGCCAAAAAAGGAAATTAACGGTATGCAAACAGTTAGAAAATAATCTAGCAGTGAAATTATTTAACATAAAAAATTATTTATTTTTAATAAGGCTCTAGAAGCTGAAAGATTTTATTTAAATTAATAACATTTTATCTGCATTGGAATTACTCGCCTATTCGTTAAGGGTTGGGTTGTTTTACCTCTGAGCGGCACTTTTTTGCACACCATGGGCTAAATGGCCAGGTCACATGGATCCCGAAGGCTCAGAGAAGGTTGCGGGAGGGGACCCACTGGAACAGCTGTTGGGAGACAGATGGTAGCCTCCCGCCAAGGCCATCCAGCGTGTTCTTTAACGTGCACAGGGTATGGCTCTCCCGCACACGGGGCCACGGCTTAACGTCCCATCAGACGGACGGCGGCCTTTCCAAGCCCATCGGTGTCCTCTACTGACCGTGGGCAAGGCGGTATTCGTTAAGGAAAAAAAATATTTATTTCAATTCTTCTGAACGAATGGGAGACAAAATAAGTTCTACAGCAAAATAAAGCCTAATTTAAATCAAAATGAAAGTGATACTAGCACCATATTGTTCTCACGCCACAAAACAACAGTTGACATGATCATTTTATTAGTAGCTGTTATCCGAAATATTGAAACTTAATCTCCCGAACGTTACAATCTGAGAGTTCATTTCAACACAATACTGTTTAACAATCACGAGTTTTATTAATATTGTACGGGTATATAAAATATACTGTATTAGACAGCTTGTGTACTAGTGATATTAGCGTTATTAAACGCCTTGCCGCCATTATTGCAAATTTCTAATTATTTAACTGCGTAGTTAGTAATAGCATATATAAACTATGCAGAAATATACGCCGTAGTGTATTATCATTAGCATTCTAATGTAATTTTGTCACATATAAGTAATAAAATAATATATATTATTATGCAGTGATTAATAATGTATTAATCACTGCATAATAAATGATTACTTACCAGACTCCACAGTTTTAATACAAATGTAATCCATATTGGATGTTTGTCAAGGTTGTTGTTTGGGTTGTTCTACCTCTGAGCGGCACTTTTTTACACACCATGGGCTAAATGGCCAGGTCACATGGACCTCGTAGGCACAGGGAAGGTTGGGGACCCACTGGAACAGCTGTTGGGAGACAGATGGTAGCCTCCCGTCAAGGCCATCCAGCATGTTCTTTAACGTGCACAGGGTATGGCTCTCCCGCACACGGGGCCACGGCTTAACGTCCCATCCGACGGACGACGGCCTTTCCAAGCCCATCGGTGTCTCCTACTGACCGTGGGCAGGGCAGGGAATTTTTGCGGAGAAAATTCTCAACGCTGACCCAGCTGGGATTCGAACCTGGGAACTGCAGATTACGAGCCTGGCGCGCTACCGACTGAGCCACCCCTGCCCCTATGTTTGTCAAGACTAGCTTGATATCACTGTAAAGATTCGACGGTTTAAAACAAGCAAAATTTTTATTCTTAGAAAATAAATCCCAGAAGATTCACACAATTATCTTGTTAACGATGAGTAATGGGACACTAAACGATGAAATTAAACTTGCCGAGTAATCCACGACCAAAAACAAAATAGGAGGATGACACATGATTGCTTCGTTTCACAACATATCGCTCCAATCGTTTGCAACCACACTCCGCATTCACAGGAAGTCGCCACTGCAAATTGCAGGAAAATTGCAATTTTCGCATCGCAGCTGAATTGCGATTGCTGTGGTGTGAGATACCTCAGAATATGGCGCTACATGCATTTTTAAGAAGCAACAGCGATATCCTGTTGTGGCGGTGTGCGCTCTCCCTATCGCATTTCTACAAAAAAAAAAGCTTAAAAAATGTTTAAAATTGTAATACACCTATCCCTCGATTTACACTGAAGATATTGATTGAAAGATATTGATTGAAGATATTGATTTACACTGATTATTGTGTAAATTATTGAAGATATTTATTTATTGAATTATTATATTTATTGATTATTGAAGATATTGATTGAAGATATTGATTTACACTGAAGATATTGATTTTGTGCGGAACCTATCATCAGTGTAAATCGAGGGATAGGTATATTAGGAAATCAACAACAACACCGAAAAAGAAAGTGAATTTTTGTTCGGTTGTGTTATCTCTGAGCGGCACTTTTTTTGCACACAATGGACTAAATGGCCAGGTCATAAGGACTCCGAGGACTCAGAGAAGGTTGGGGGAGGGGAACCCACTGGACAACTGTTGGGAGACAGATGACTCCCATCAAGGCCATTCGGCGTGTTCTTTAACGTGCACAGGGTATGACTCTCCCTCACATAGGGCCACGGCTTAACGTTCCATCCAAGCCATCAGTGTCCCCTATTGGCAGAGCGGGAAGTTCTACGGACATAAAGTGAGACTAATGCAGTCAAGTCTCAAAACTGTGGAAACGTCAACTGCGCAGCCTCGTAGTCTCCCAAGTTGCTACTCAGGGTATTGCTAGATTGCACAGTTTGGTTGGGTTGTTTTACCTCTGAGCGGCACTTTTTTGCACACCATGGGCTAAATGGCCAGGTCACATGGACCCCGAAGGCTCAGAGAATGTTGGGGGAGGGGACCCACTGGAACAGCTGTTGGGAGATAGATGGTAGCCTCCCGTCAAGGCCATCCAGCGTGTTCTTTAACGTGCATAAGGTACGGCTCTCCCGCACATGGGGACACGGCTTAACGTCCCATCTGACGGACGGCGGCCTTTCCAAGCCCATCGGTGTCCCCTACTGACCGTGGGCAGGGCGGGGAATTTTGCGGAGATAAATCTCAACTCTGACCCAGCTGGGACTCGAACCTGGGAACTACAGATTACGAGCCTGGCGTGCTACCGACTGAGCCACCCCCGCCCCACCACAGTTTGGTTGTATGCTGTTTCTTTGGTAGCGTTAGTATTTTGTATGAACCAGACTTCGAAAGGAAGGGGCTTGAACAAATTTCATTTTGCGAAATTTAAAGAAATTAATCCTTAGAGTAGTGTTTTTCAATTTTTTTTGAGTCCACGGCTCTCTTTTTAGAATCCAAAATTGCCTCTGCACTCCAGGAAAAAAATATGCGATTGCAATTTAGGAACATATTTCCTAGTGCATTATTAAAGGTTAAAATATCGCAAATGCTCTAATACAGTGTCTCGCAAACTGTGTGCCGCGGCACAATAGTGTGCCGCGAGAGAGATTTTTTGTGTATGCAGCCTATTCTTTTATTTAGAAGTACAAAATAATAATACCTATGAAACATCAAAATAAAATAAACACATTATTAATAAATGACTGAAAGAACTAGCCAAAAGGCAAAAATTATATTCGCATCTAACTACCAATACAAAGTGCACCATAAAATTATAACCTACACCAGTGTCTCGCAAACTGTGTGCCGCGGCACGGTAGTGTGCCGCGAGAGATTTTCAAATTGACACTAGATATTCCAAAGATTTCATTTTGACTTGACTTGTGTTATCGACGTGCTATCGACGTGCTTTAATAAAAATCTTTCAGATTTTATCAACTGGGATCTTGTAAGTATATATCAAGCTTTTTCCAAATTTTGGTATTAATTTTTGATTATTTCAAGCCATAGAATGGACAAATATTTAAAACAAACACCGAGTTATGAATTAAAGAACGAGAGTCGTTCTGCTAAGTAAATCTTAGCAGTAATCTTCAAGTAAAACCAGGCTGATGACTTCAACAAAGCGCAAATATAATGACGATTATATAGAGTTTGCTTTTATTCTTTTTTTAGGTGTGCCGCGGAAAAAAAAATTAGATTCAGTGTGCCGCGGGAAAAAAATTAGATTTAGTGTGCCGCGAAAAAATTAGATTCAGTGTGCCGCGGGGGAAAAAATAGATTCAGTGTGCTGCCGGAAAAAAATTAGATTCAGTGTGCCGTGGGGGAAAAATTAGATTCAGTGTGCCGCAGAGTAAAAAAGTTTGCGAGATACTGCTCTAATATATAAAAGAAGATATTTCGAGGTTAAAGGGTCTGTTTTGTTACTGAAGGCTAACTATTACTTCTGTTAACAGAGCAGTGCAAACAAGAAATATTTCTTCCTCTTGAGAAATTGGGGAGATATTTGAATGCGAAAATGACGAATTTGAATGACAGAGTGACGACTTGGAGAAATCTTGTGTTATAAAATTTAATAAAATGTTTTATAAAATATATTTTTCTAAAAATCTTTTTGTGAAAAACGTTTAAGAAAATTTGCGGCATACCCTGAAATCAACTAGCGACGCATAGTGTGAAAAACCTAAGAAGGACACATTTCTTAAAATGCATCCAAAATAACATTTTTACTTTCTTCTTAGCAGGAAAACAACGGATTTTTAGAACTTTATCCTACAGTAGCTAACAGATATATATCTATGGGGGACTCAGTCGGTAGCGCGCCAGGCTCGTAATCTGTAGTTCCCAGGTTCGAGTCCCAGCTGGGTCAGCGTTGAGATTTATCTCCGCAAAATTCCTCGCCCTGCCCACGGTCAGTAGGGGGGACCGATGGGCTTGGAAAGGCCGCCGTCCGTCGGATGGGACATTAAGCCGTGGCCCCGTATGCGGGAGAGCCATACCCTGTGCACGTTAAAGAACACGCTGGATGGCCTTGACGGGAGGCTACCATCTGTCTCCCAACAGCCGTTCCAGTGGGTCCCCTCCCCCAACCTTCTCTGAGCCTTCGGGGTCCATGTGACCTGGCCATTTAGCCCATGGTGTGCAAAAAAGTGCCGCTCAGAGGTAAAACAACCCAACCTATATCTATGGGTCATGTTACAAATCAAAGAGCATGTCATTCTGAATAATAAAATAACAGAAATTCAAATTAAAATGAAGATAATTTAATTTACTCTTTCATTTTGCATTTCATAAAATTTAAATTTCATGAAATTCGAGTTCACATATAACAAAATTTTTTATATTTGTTTAACTATACATTTGTTAAGTAATAAAATAAATGATATTCTTAAACATTTATTTACTATTAAAAGTAATTATTGGAATATCAACTACCCAGAAGAGTATCAAACTCGCCTTGCAATAACAATTTTATGAAAAATATAATTAAAATTTATTTGTAAGTGAGAATTAAATTTTACAATTTATATTGATTATTGATTCGTAAATAATAAATAAATAAAAAATAAATAAATATACCCTCAAGCAGCTGCTTGCCACAGAGGTCTGACAGGAGCCTGTCAGTTTATATGCAACAGTAGAAGGTCTGAGAGGATGGCAGGACCTCAGCAGAAAAACGACACATACATCCATGCCTTACCCGGGACTCGAACCCAGGTCCCCTAGATCAGTAACCAAGCGCGCTAACCACTCGGCCATGGGAATACCAATATTTATTACATTTATATATATATATAACAACAAACATAAAATAATTTAATAATTTTTCTTAAGGATCATTTCGGTATCAATAATTTCATCAGTCCATATTTTTAATAATTTTAATTTAATTTTTAATTTGACTGAAGCCTAATTAAAAAAAAAAAATCTGAATCCTCTTCGTGGACTCTTTAAAGGTTAATGCAGAATCATTTTCGTTGAGTTTGATCATAATTCACATGAAGGAAATCTTCCTCCTCCCCCGCAAAATATAATCCTTCTAAAATCTGTGAAAGCAAGAAAATAAACAATCATGTTTTAAAATTTCTTTTCCAAAGAACGTGTTGCATTTCCAGCAAACATTTTATCATAGCTTTATCGCAATCCTCGTTTTGCATTCGCACGAACAAAAGAAAAGCAAAAAGTGATTTAGTGTGGATAGCAGGCGTGTCTTGCATTAGATCTGAGCTGCGGTTAACCGATGACAGATAAGAAATCCCCTTCTTGTCGTTCTGTCTGGTTTCTTGGGGAAATGAGAACAAACCCTGAGAGTTTCTAGGTTGCCATGACCATGAGAACTTTTCGTTCTTGCACGTTTTCTGAAGCGAGAACCGTATTAAAGCGTGAACGTTATATAGAGTAACGTAATGCATCTGTCATTCATAATATAAGAAAAACCTTTGGAAATGCCATCAGTTGATTCTATCAGACAGCGATTTCTAAGCAGACGTTAAAGCAACACAAATTCAGTCTTCAGGTAACTTAATGTTGTTTATAGGCAAGTAACCCACTTAAATGAGAAGCTAAAAATAGGCTATGTAGACGAATATTTTTTCTTCTTCCCCTTTTTTTCTGTGTTTCATTTTAACATTTGATCAGTGAGTCGTTGCAGTTTTCCCTGAGTTGAACTTCCTCAGTCACTTGATTTTTCTTTAAAAAAATAACAAAAAGCAGATGTCTTGAACGAGAAAGTTCATTGGCGGAATTTCGGCGAAAATTTTCATCAGATTGATTGAGTTTCGCTACCTTTGCGTAAAGTTGACAGGCAGCGAGTTTAACTTAGATATGAGGGGCGGGGGTGGCTCAGTCGATAGCGCGCCAGGCTCGTAATCTGTAGTTCCCAGGTTCGAGTCCCAGCTGGGTCAGCGTTGAGATTTATCTCCGCAAAATTCCCCGCCCTGCCCACGGTCAGTAGGGGACACCGATGGGCTTGGAAAGGCCGTCGTCCGTCGGATGGGACGTTAAGCCGTGGCCCCGTGTGCGGGAGAGCCATACCCTGTGCACGTTAAAGAACACGCTGGATGGCCTTGACGGGAGGCTACCATCTGTCTCCCAACAGCTGTTCCAGTGGGTCCCCCTCCCCCAACCTTCTATTAGCCTTCGGGGTCCATGTGACCTGGCCATTTAGCCCGTGGTGTGCAAAAAAGTGCCGCTCAGAGGTAAAACAACCCAACCCAACAACCCGCATGGACCTCTTAAAGTCCTTGTCGTTTAGACCACTGTGTTAAAAAAACAAAACAAATAAAACAACAAAATCCAAATCCTCCACCAAATTTTGTGAAACTTTACCAAATATAGTCAGGTTTACGACTCCATCATATTAAATTTGCCTCTTCTATAGAAGACAGATATTTGAAGTTCAAGAAGTTGTTCTTTCATAATCTAATTGACGATGGTCCATGTGCAGGTTTCAAAATCTCTCTCAACCAAAAAAGAAAAAAGTCCACTTCGCATGCGTGAACGAAACAGATGTTACGGCAACAAGAAACAATCTTTTTTCCCCCATGTCATCCTGAGATGACCTCCAGCGATCATTTTGGGCATCCAACCGACACTTGGGAAAAGGTCAGAAGTCAAGGGCACACTAAACGCTTCGAGTCGTTTTCGGACGATAAGATTCGAAAGAGTAATACCGGGTAAAGAAAGGGAAATAATGGCGGGAGATCTTTTTTTTTATTTTACCGCCACGTTTCTCGTGATCATTAAGGGAACAGGAAAGTGCGTTTAGCCATGTGATACAATTATTCAACGAATCTGGGATTATGGAGCTTTCCTTCTTAATTGGATTGTTGATGTCTGTTTTCTTTACGGACGTTTCGAAAGCAGTAATGAATGCAATGTCATAAGCTGTTGCTTTTTATCATTTCTTTCAGAATAAATGTACAGTTCTCTATCAAAAGTGCTCAGACAACTTTAGTAAACGTTTACGATAAGGTAAAGCCAAATCGAAAAATTCACAATTGTTGATGAATCAACAAAACGTATGCAATTTGATTTATTTACCTAAATGTCATTGAGGGGGGGGGGGCTCAGTCGGTAGCGCGCCAGGCTCGTAATCTGTAGTTCCCAGGTTCGAGTCCCAGCTGGGTCAGCGTTGAGATTTATCTCCGCAAAATTCCCCGCCCTGTCCACGGTCAGTAGGGGACACCGATGGGCTTGGGAAAGGCCACCGTCAGTCGGATGGGACGTTAAGCCGTGGCCCCTTGTACGGGAGAGCCATTCCCTGTGCACGTTAAAGAACACGCTGGATGGCCTTGACGGGAGGCTACCATCTGTCTCCCAACAGCTGTTCCAGTGGGTCCCCTCCCCCAACCTTCTCTGAGCTTTCGGGGTCCATGTGACCTGGCCATTTAGCCCATGGTGTGCAAAAAAGTGCCGCTCAGAGATAAAACAACAACCCAAAATCCGTCACACTTTAAGTACCGATATTTTATTAAACGAATCTTTAGTCACAGTTTCCGATGGAAAATTTATTTTAGAACTTATAGAACTTCAGCTTTAAATTTCCATTGGCATAATTGTTATTGTGACGTAACTTTTGATTCAAGTTGTAGTTCATTTAATGCAAATGCGAATTATTTATGCATGCAACCTTCCAGGGTTAATGCGGAACAAGCAAAAGAAAAAAAATAAAATGTTTTATTTTAAAAGTAGTGGAACCAAAGTTTGCTTACTTCCGACAAACCGCACGTCCGCAATTTAATCCGAAACGTGATTCAAAATACGACGCAAATTGTTTTAAAATGCTACTTTACTTTCCAGACAGAAGACGGTCAACGGTCAAAAAGGTAGGAAGCGATCAGAATAAATAAAAAAATAAAATAAATACCCCCTCAAGCAGCTGCTTTCCACAGAGGTCTGACAGGAGCCTGCCAGTTTATATATGCATTCAGGTTCTCATTTCTCAGGCCTTGACTTCCATCCAAATCTTCAAGGTGTAGGTTCTTTTGTATTCCAAAAGCAATCCAGTAAGGTAGAAAGACTAGATAAGAACAAAATGAAAGAAAAAGGAACAACTTTAAGCAAACCCAAAGATACAGTTTTATTGTTTATGACAGGTTCGACCTTATTGCTCGAGCTACGCTTTTTGAATTTATAAAGACGTTTCCGTACGAGAGAGTAGTTTAAATGGACGATTTCGTAATCGTGTTTAACCTCGAGAACAGCTCGAGGTAGGGGGGGGGGAGAAATATAAGAATGCACGAGAGGGGGAGGGATGAAGAGAGATAGTTTCTGCAGGCAATCACGTTTTCGTTTTGCGTTTCGTTACTGGAAGAGTTATTTATTAAGCAGGAAAATGGTTCTTCCACTTTTGGTTTTTTCGTCTACATTTCTCGTCATTCATATATATTTTTTTTAGTTTGGTTGTTTTACTTCTGAACGGCACTTTTTTGCACGCCATGGGCTAAATGGTCAGGTCACATGGACCCTGAAAGCTCAGAGAAGGTTGAGGGAGGAGACCCACTGGAACAGCTGTTGGGAGACAGATAGTAGCCTCCCGTCAAGGCCGTCCAGCTTGTTCTTTAACGTGCACAGGGTATGGCTCTCCCGCACACGGAGTCACGGTTTAACGTCCCATCCAACGGACGGAGGCCTTTCTAAGCCCATCGGTGTCCTCTACTGACCGTGGGCAGAATATTGCGGAGATAAATCTCAACACTTACCCAGCTGAAAATTTTCTTTATATATACTGCTCACAAAAATTAGGGGGTATATTATCGCTTCATATTCATTTTGAAATATCCCCTAATTTTTGTAAGCAGTATAGATACATAGGAGACGGAGAGTTTAGAAATGTACAACCTGGACATGTCGAAATATTTGTTTGGGAAATTCTGAAGAAATACGTAATGCTTAGTGGTGGTTAGTGTGTGTTTAACCTCGATTGATTGCGTTAGGTAGTTTTACCTCTGAGCGGCCCTTTTTTGCACGCAATGGCTAAATGACTTGGTCAAAAGAACAGCGACGGCCCAGAGAAATTTGGGGGAAGGGGACACACTGGACAGCTGTTAGAAGACAGATGGTAACCTCGTAACAAGAACATCCAGCGTGTTCTTTAACTTGCATAGGACATAGCTCCCTGTAAACGGGACCACGGCTTAACGTCCCATCCGACGGCGTCTTTTCCAAGACCTATCGCAATCAATAAGTGTATCTTACTGACCGAGGAAAGAATGTGAGTTAGCGGAAATATATCTCGACGCAGGCACAATTGGGACTCGAACCTGGGAACTGAATATTAAGAGAGCATGGTGCGCTACCGACATGTGCTACAGAGCATGGTGCGTTTCCTTTCGATAAACTCGGTGAGATTATGGACTTGAGAAGGTTGGTTTCCTTTCGCTAAACTCTTGGTGAGATGATGGAATTGAGAAGGTCGGTTTTCTTTCCATAAACTCTTGGTGAGATGATGAACGTGAGAAGGTCGGATTCCTTTCGATAAACTCTTGGTGAGATGATGGAATTGAGAAGGTCAGTTTCCTTTCGATAAACTCTTGGTGAGATGGGTGAGATGATGGACTTGAGAAGGTCGGTTTTCTTTCGATAAACTCTTGGTGAGATGATGGAAATGAGAAGGTCGGTTTCCTTTCGCTAAACTCTTGGTGAGATGATGGAATTGAGAAGGTCGGTTTCCTTTCGCTAAACTCTTGGTGAGATGATGGATTTGAGAAGGTCGGTTTTTTTTCGATAAACTCTTGGTGAGATGATGAACGTGAGAAGGTCGGATTCCTTTCGATAAACTCTTGGTGAGATGATGGACTTAAGAAGGTCAGTTTCCTTTCGATAAACTCTTGGTGAGATGGGTGAGATGATGGACTTGAGAAGGTCGGTTTTCTTTCGATAAACTCTTGGTGAGATGATGGAAATGAGAAGGTCGGTTTCCTTTCGCTAAACTCTTGGTGAGATGATGGAATTGAGAAGGTCGGTTTCCTTTCGCTAAACTCTTGGTGAGATGATGGAATTGAGAAAGTCGGTTTCCTTTCGCTAAACTCTTGGTGAGATGATGGATTTGAGAAGGTCGGTTTTTTTTCGATAAACTCTTGGTGAGATGATGGACTTAAGAAGGTCGGTTTCCTTTCGATAAACTCTTGGTGAGATGATGGAATTGAGAAGGTCGGTTTCCTTTCGATAAACTCTTGGTGAGATGATGGAATTGAGAAAGTCGGTTTCCTTTCGCTAAACTCTTGGTGAGATGATGGATTTGAGAAGGTCGGTTTTTTTTCGATAAACTCTTGGTGAGATGATGAACGTGAGAAGGTCGGATTCCTTTCGATAAACTCTTGGTGAGATGATGGACTTAAGAAGGTCAGTTTCCTTTCGATAAACTCTTGGTGAGATGGGTGAGATGATGGACTTGAGAAGGTCGGTTTTCTTTCGATAAACTCTTGGTGAGATGATGGAAATGAGAAGGTCGGTTTCCTTTCGCTAAACTCTTGGTGAGATGATGGAATTGAGAAGGTCGGTTTCCTTTCGCTAAACTCTTGGTGAGATGATGGAATTAAGAAGGTCGGTTTCCTTTCGATAAACTCTTGGCGAGATGATGGACTTGAGAAGGTCGGTTTCCTTTCGATAAACTCTAGTGAGATGATGGAATTGAAAAAGTCAGTTTCCTTTCGATAAACTCTTGGTGAGATGATGGACTTGAGAAGGTCGGTTTCCTTTCGATAAACTCTTAGTGAGATGATGGAATTGAGAAGGTCGGTTTCCTTTCGCTAAACTCTTGGTGAGATGATGGACTTGAGAAGGTCGGTTTCCTTTCGATAAACTCTTGGTGAGATGGGTGAGATGATGGACTTGAGAAGGTCGGTTTCCTTTCGATAAACTCTTGGTGAGATGATGGAATTGAGAAGGTCGGTTTTGTTTCGATAAACTCTTGGTGAGATGATGGACTTGAGACGGTCGGTTTACTTTCGCTAACCTCTTGGTGAGATGATGGAATTGAGAAGGTTGGTTTCCTTTCGATAAACTCTTGGTGAGATGATGGAATTGAGAAGGTCGGTTTCCTTTCGATAAACTCTTGGTGAGATGATGGAATTGAGAAAGTCGGTTTCCTTTCGCTAAACTCTTGGTGAGATGATGGATTTGAGAAGGTCGGTTTTTTTTCGATAAACTCTTGGTGAGATGATGAACGTGAGAAGGTCGGATTCCTTTCGATAAACTCTTGGTGAGATGATGGACTTAAGAAGGTCAGTTTCCTTTCGATAAACTCTTGGTGAGATGGGTGAGATGATGGACTTGAGAAGGTCGGTTTTCTTTCGATAAACTCTTGGTGAGATGATGGAATTGAGAAGGTCGGTTTCCTTTCGCTAAACTCTTGGTGAGATGATGGAATTGAGAAGGTCGGTTTCCTTTCGCTAAACTCTTGGTGAGATGATGGAATTAAGAAGGTCGGTTTCCTTTCGATAAACTCTTGGCGAGATGATGGACTTGAGAAGGTCGGTTTCCTTTCGATAAACTCTAGTGAGATGATGGAATTGAAAAAGTCAGTTTCCTTTCGATAAACTCTTGGTGAGATGATGGACTTGAGAAGGTCGGTTTCCTTTCGATAAACTCTTAGTGAGATGATGGAATTGAGAAGGTCGGTTTCCTTTCGCTAAACTCTTGGTGAGATGATGGACTTGAGAAGGTCGGTTTCCTTTCGATAAACTCTTGGTGAGATGGGTGAGATGATGGACTTGAGAAGGTCGGTTTCCTTTCGATAAACTCTTGGTGAGATGATGGAATTGAGAAGGTCGGTTTTGTTTCGATAAACTCTTGGTGAGATGATGGACTTGAGATGGTCGGTTTACTTTCGCTAACCTCTTGGTGAGATGATGGAATTGAGAAGGTTGGTTTCCTTTCGATAAACTCTTGGTGAGATGATGGACTTGAGAAGGTCGGTTTCCTTTCGATAAACTCTTGGTGAGATGATGGAATTGAGAAGGTCGGTTTCCTTTCGATAAACTCTTACTGAGATGATGGAATTGAGAAGGTCGGTTTTCTTTCGATAAACTCTTGGTGAGATGATGAAATTGAGAAGGTCGGTTTTGTTTCGATAAACTCTTGGTGAGATGATGGACTTGAGACGGTCGGTTTACTTTCGCTAACCTCTTGGTGAGATGATGGAATTGAGAAGGTTGGTTTCCTTTCGATAAACTCTTGGTGAGATGATGGACTTGAGAAGGTCGGTTTCCTTTCGATAAACTCTTGGTGAGATGATGGACTTGAGACGGTCGGTTTACTTTCTCTAACCTCTTGGTGAGATGATGGAATTGAGAAGGTTGGTTTCCTTTCGATAAACTCTTGGTGAGATGATGGACTTGAGAAGGTCGGTTTTCTTTCGATAAACTCTTGGTGAGATGATGGAAATGAGAAGGTCGGTTTCCTTTCGCTAAACTCTTGGTGAGATGATGGAATTGAGAAGGTCGGTTTCCTTTCGCTAAACTCTTGGTGAGATGATGGATTTGAGAAGGTCGGTTTTTTTTCGATAAACTCTTGGTGAGATGATGAACGTGAGAAGGTCGGTTTTGTTTCGATAAACTCTTGGTGAGATGATGGACTTGAGACGGTCGGTTTACTTTCGCTAACCTCTTGGTGAGATGATGGAATTGAGAAGGTCGGTTTCCTTTCGATAAACTCTTGGTGAGATGATGGAATTGAGAAGGTCGGTTTCCTTTCGATAAAATCTTGGTGAGATGATGAAATTGAGAAGGTCGGTTTTCTTTCGATAAACTCTTGGTGAGATGATGGAATTGAGAAGGTCGGTTTCCTTTCGCTAAACTCTTGGTGAGATGATGGACTTGAGAAGGTCGGTTTCCTTTCGATAAACTCTTAGTGAGATGATGGAATTGAGAAGGTCGGTTTCCTTTCGATAAACTCTTAGTGAGATGATGGACTTGAGAAGGTCGGTTTCCTTTCGATAAACTCTTGGTGAGATGATGGAATTGAGAAGGTCGGTTTCCTTTCGATAAACTCTTAGTGAGATGATGGAATTGAGAAGGTCGGTTTCCTTTCGATAAACTCTTGGTGAGATGATGGAATTGAGAAGGTCGGTTTTGTTTCGATAAACTCTTGGTGAGATGATGGAATTGAGAAGGTCGGTTTCCTTTCGCTAAACTCTTGGTGAGTTGATGGAATTGAGAAGGTCGGTTTCCTTTCGCTAAACTCTTGGTGAGATGATGGACTTGAGAAGGTCGGTTTCCTTTCGATAAACTCTTGGTGAGATGATGGACTTGAGAAGGTCGGTTTCCTTTCGCTAAACTCTTGGTGAGATGATGGAATTGAGAAGGTCGGTTTCCTTTCGCTAAACTCTTGGTGAGATGATGGACTTGAGAAGGTCGGTTTTCTTTCGATAAACTCTTGGTGAGATGATGAAATTGAGAAGGTCGGTTTTCTTTCGATAAACTCTTGGTGAGATGATGGAATTGAGAAGGTCGGTTTCCTTTCGCTAAACTCTTGGTGAGATGATGGACTTGAGAAGGTCGGTTTCCTTTCGATAAACTCTTAGTGAGATGATGGAATTGAGAAGGTCGGTTTCCTTTCCATAAACTCTTGGTGAGATGATCGACTTGTGAAGTTCGGTCTCCTTTCGATAAACTCTTGGTGAGATGATGAAATTGAGAAGGTCGGTTTTCTTTCGATAAACTCTTGGTGAGATGATGGAATTGAGAAGTTCGGTTTCCTTTCGATAAACTCTTAGTGAGATGATGGAATTGAGAAGGTCGGTTTCCTTTCGATAAACTCTTGGTGAGATGATCGACTTGTGAAGTTCGGTCTCCTTTCGATTAGCTCTTGGTGAGATGATGAAATTGAGAAGGTCTGTTTTCTTTCGATAAACTCTTGGTGAGATGATGGAATTGAGAAGTTCGGTTTCCTTTCGGTAAACTCTTGGTGAGATGATGGAATTGAAAAAGTCGGTTTCCTTTCGATAAACTCTTGGTGAGATGATGGACTTGAGAAGGTCGGTTTCCTTTCGATAAACTCTTGGTGAGATGATGGAATTGAGAAAGTCGGTTTCCTTTCGATAAACTCTTAGTGAGATGATGGAATTGAGAAGGTCGGTTTTCTTTCGATAAACTCTTGGTGAGATGATGAAATTGAGAAGGTCGGTTTTCTTTCGATAAACTCTTGGTGAGATGATGGAATTGAGAAGGTCGGTTTCCTTTCGATAAACTCTTGGTGAGATGATCGACTTGTGAAGTTCGGTCTCCTTTCGATTAGCTCTTGGTGAGATGATGGAATTGAGAAGGTCGGTTTCCTTTCGATAAACTCTTGGTGAGATGATGAAATTGAGAAGGTCGGTTTCCTTTCGATAAACTCTTGGTGAGATGATGGAATTGAGAAGGTCGGTTTCCTTTCGATAAACTGTTGGTGAGATGATGGAATTGAGAAGGTCGGTTTCCTTTCGGTAAACTCTTGGTAAGATGATGGAATTGAGAAGGTCGGTTTCCTTTCGATAAACTCTTGGTGAGATGATGGAATTGAGAAGGTCGGTTTCCTTTCGCTAAACTCTTGGTGAGATGATGGAATTGAGGTCTGTTTCCTTTCGATAAACTCTTGGTGAGATGATGGAATTGAGAAGGTCGGTTTCCTTTCGATAAACTCTTGGTGAGATGATGGAATTGAGAAGGTCGGTCTCCTTTCGATTATCTCTTGGTGAGATGATGGAATTGAGAAAGTCGGTTTCCTTTCGATAAACTCTTGGTGAGATGATGGACTTGAGAAGGTCGGTTTCCTTCCGATAAACTCTTGGTGAGATGATGGACTTGAGAAGGTCGGTTTCCTTTCGATAAACTCTTGGTGAGATGATGGAATTGAGAAGGTCAGTTTCCTTTCGATAAACTCTTAGTGAGATGATGGAATTGAGAAGGTCGGTTTCCTTTCGCTAAACTCTTGGTGAGATGATGGAATTGAGAAGGTCGGTTTTCTTTCGATAAACTCTTGGTGAGATGATGAAATTGAGAAGGTCGGTTTTCTTTCGATAAACTCTTGGTGAGATGATGGAATTGAGAAGGTCGGTTTCCTTTCGCTAAACTCTTGGTGAGATGATGGATTTGAGAAGGTCGGTTTCCTTTCGATAAACTCTTGGTGAGATGATGGAATTGAGAAGTTCGGTTTCCTTTCGGTAAACTCTTGGTGAGATGATGGAATTTAGAAGGTCCGTTTCCTTTCGCTAAACTCTTGGTGAGATGATGGAATTGAGAAGGTCGGTTTTCTTTCCATAAACTCTTGGTGAGATGATGAAATTGAGAAGGTCGGTTTTCTTTCGATAAACTCTTGGTGAGATGATGGAATTGAGCAGTTCGGTTTCCTTTCGGTAAACTCTTGGTGAGATGATGGAATTGAGAAGGTTGGTTTCCTTTCGCTAAACTCTTGGTGAGATGATGGAATTGAGAAGGTCGGTTTCCTTTCGCTAAACTCTTGGTGAGATGGTGGAATTGAGAAGGTCGGTTTCCTTTCGCTAAACTCTTGGTGAGATGATGGATTTGAGAAGGTCGGTTTTCTTTCGATAAACTCTTGGTGAGATGATGAAATTGAGAAGGTCGGTTTTCTTTCGATAAACTCTTGGTGAGATGATGGAATTGAGAAGTTCGGTTTCCTTTCGGTAAACTCTTGGTGAGATGATGGAATTGAGAAGGTCGGTTTCCTTTCGCTAAACTCTTGGTGAGATGATGGAATTGAGAAGGTTGGTTTTCTTTCGATAAACTCTTGGTGAGATGATGAAATTGAGAAGGTCGGTTTCCTTTCGATAAACTCTTGATGAGATGATGGACTTGAGATGGTCGGTTTCCTTTCGATAAACTCTTGGTGAGATGATGGAATTGAGAAGGTCGGTTTCCTTTCGATAAACTCTTGGTGAGATGATGAAATTGAGAAGGTCGGTTTCCTTTCGATAAACTCTTGGTGAGATGATGGAATTGAGAAGGTCGGTTTTCTTTCGATAAACTCTTGGTGAGATGATGAAATTGAGAAGGTCGGTTTTCTTTCGATAAACTCTTGGTGAGATGATGAAATTGAGAAGGTCGGTTTTCTTTCGATAAACTCTTAGTGAGATGATGGAATTGAGAAGGTCGGTTTCCTTTCGATAAACTCTTGGTGAGATGATGGACTTGAGAAGTTCGGTTTCCTTTCGATAAACTCTTGGTGAGATGATGAAATTGAGAAGGTCGGTTTTCTTTCGATAAACTCTTGGTGAGATGATGAAATTGAGAAGGTCGGTTTTCTTTCGATAAACTCTTAGTGAGATGATGGAATTGAGAAGGTCGGTTTCCTTTCGATAAACTCTTGGTGAGATGATGGACTTGAGAAGTTCGGTTTCCTTTCGATAAACTCTTGGTGAGATGATGGACTTCAGAAGATCGGTTTCCTTTCGATAAACTCTTGGTGAGATGATGGAATTGAGAAAGTCGGTTTCCTTTCGATAAACTCTTGATGAGATGATGGACTTGAGAAGGTCGGTTTCCTTTCGATAAACTCTTGGTGAGATGATGGAATTGAGAAGGTCGGTTTCCTTTCGATAAACTCTTGGTGAGATGATGAAATTGAGAAGGTCGGTTTTCTTTCGATAAACTCTTGGTGAGATGATGAAATTGAGAAGGTCGGTTTTCTTTCGATAAACTCTTGGTGAGATGATGAAATTGAGAAGGTCGGTTTTCTTTCGATAAACTCTTGGTGAGATGATGGAATTGAGAAGGTTGGTTTCCTTTCGCTAAACTCTTGGTGAGATGATGGAATTGAGAAGGTCGGTTTCCTTTCGCTAAACTCTTGGTGAGATGATGGAATTGAGAAGGTCGGTTTCCTTTCGATAAACTCTTGGTGAGATGATGGACTTGAGAAGTTCGGTTTCCTTTCGATAAACTCTTGGTGAGATGATGGACTTCAGAAGATCGGTTTCCTTTCGATAAACTCTTGGTGAGATGATGGAATTGAGAAAGTCGGTTTCCTTTCGATAAACTCTTGATGAGATGATGGACTTGAGAAGGTCGGTTTCCTTTCGATAAACTCTTGGTGAGATGATGGAATTCAGAAGGTCGGTTTCCTTTCGATAAACTCTTGGTGAGATGATGGAATTGAGAAGGTCGGTTTTCTTTCGATAAACTCTTGGTGAGATGATGGAATTGAGAAGGTCGGTTTCCTTTCGATAAACTCTTGGTGAGATGATGGAATTGAGAAGGTCGGTTTTCTTTCGATAAACTCTTGGTGAGATGATGAAATTGAGAAGGTCGGTTTTCTTTCGATAAACTCTTGGTGAGATGATGAAATTGAGAAGGTCGGTTTTCTTTCGATAAACTCTTAGTGAGATGATGGAATTGAGAAGGTCGGTTTCCTTTCGATAAACTCTTGGTGAGATGATGGAATTGAGAAGGTCGGTTTCCTTTCGATAAACTCTTGGTGAGATGATGGAATTGAGAAGGTCGGTTTTCTTTCGATAAACTCTTGGTGAGATGATGGAATTGAGAAGGTCGGTTTTCTTTCGATAAACTCTTGGTGAGATGATGAAATTGAGAAGGTCGGTTTTCTTTCGATAAACTCTTGGTGAGATGATGGAATTGAGAAGGTCGGTTTCCTTTCGATAAACTCTTGGTGAGATGATGGAATTGAGAAGGTCGGTTTTCTTTCGATAAACTCTTGGTGAGATGATGGAATTGAGAAGGTCGGTTTCCTTTCGATAAACTCTTGGTGAGATGATGAAATTGAGAAGGTCGGTTTCCTTTCGATAAACTCTTGATGAGATGATGGAATTGAGAAGGTCGGTTTCCTTTCGATAAACTCTTGGTGAGATGATGGAATTGAGAAGGTCGGTTTCCTTTCGATAAACTCTTGGTGAGATGATGGAATTGAGAAGGTCGGTTTCCTTTCGATAAACTCTTGGTGAGATGATGAAATTGAGAAGGTCGGTTTCCTTTCGATAAACTTTTGGTAAGATGATGGAATTGAGAAGGTCGGTTTTCTTTCGATAAACTCTTGGTGAGATGATGGAATTGAGAAGGTCGGTTTCCTTTCGATAAACTCTTGGTGAGATGATGAAATTGAGAAGGTCGGTTTCCTTTCGATAAACTCTTGGTGAGATGATGGACTTGAGAAGTTCGGTTTCCTTTCGATAAACTCTTGGTGAGATGATGGACTTCAGAAGATCGGTTTCCTTTCGATAAACTCTTGGTGAGATGATGGACTTGAGAAGTTCGGTTTCCTTTCGATAAACTCTTGGTGAGATGATGGACTTCAGAAGATCGGTTTCCTTTCGATAAACTCTTGGTGAGATGATGGAATTGAGAAGGTCGGTTTTCTTTCGATAAACTCTTGGTGAGATGATGGAATTGAGAAGGTCGGTTTCCTTTCGATAAACTCTTGGTGAGATGATGGAATTGAGAAGGTCGGTTTTCTTTCGATAAACTCTTGGTGAGATGATGAAATTGAGAAGGTCGGTTTTCTTTCGATAAACTCTTGGTGAGATGATGAAATTGAGAAGGTCGGTTTTCTTTCGATAAACTCTTAGTGAGATGATGGAATTGAGAAGGTCGGTTTCCTTTCGATAAACTCTTGGTGAGATGATGGAATTGAGAAGGTCGGTTTCCTTTCGATAAACTCTTGGTGAGATGATGGAATTGAGAAGGTCGGTTTTCTTTCGATAAACTCTTGGTGAGATGATGGAATTGAGAAGGTCGGTTTTCTTTCGATAAACTGTTGGTGAGATGATGAAATTGAGAAGGTCGGTTTTCTTTCGATAAACTCTTGGTGAGATGATGGAATTGAGAAGGTCGGTTTCCTTTCGCTAAACTCTTGGTGAGATGATGGAATTGAGAAGGTCGGTTTCCTTTCGATAAACTCTTGGTGAGATGATGGACTTGAGAAGTTCGGTTTCCTTTCGATAAACTCTTGGTGAGATGATGAAATTGAGAAGGTCGGTTTCCTTTCGATAAACTCTTGATGAGATGATGGAATTGAGAAGGTCGGTTTCCTTTCGATAAACTCTTGGTGAGATGATGGAATTGAGAAGGTCGGTTTCCTTTCGATAAACTCTTGGTGAGATGATGGAATTGAGAAGGTCGGTTTCCTTTCGATAAACTCTTGGTGAGATGATGAAATTGAGAAGGTCGGTTTCCTTTCGATAAACTTTTGGTGAGATGATGGAATTGAGAAGGTCGGTTTTCTTTCGATAAACTCTTGGTGAGATGATGGAATTGAGAAGGTCGGTTTCCTTTCGCTAAACTCTTGGTGAGATGATGGATTTGAGAAGGTCGGTTTCCTTTCGCTAAACTCTTGGTGAGATGATGGAATTGAGAAGGTCGGTTTCCTTTCGATAAACTCTTGGTGAGATGATGGAATTGAGAAGGTCGGTTTCCTTTCGATAAACTCTTGGTGAGATGATGGAATTGAGAAGGTCGGTTTCCTTTCGATAAACTCTTGATGAGATGATGGAATTGAGAAGGTCGGTTTCCTTTCGATAAACTCTTGGTGAGATGATGGAATTGAGAAGGTCGGTTTCCTTTCGATAAACTCTTGGTGAGATGATGGAATTGAGAAGGTCGGTTTCCTTTCGATAAACTCTTGGTGAGATGATGGAATTGAGAAGGTCGGTTTTCTTTCGATAAACTCTTGGTGAGATGATGAAATTGAGAAGGTCGGTTTTCTTTCGATAAACTCTTGGTGAGATGATGGAATTGAGAAGGTTGGTTTCCTTTCGCTAAACTCTTGGTGAGATGATGGAATTGAGAAGGTCGGTTTCCTTTCGCTAAACTCTTGGTGAGATGATGGAATTGAGAAGGTCGGTTTCCTTTCGATAAACTCTTGGTGAGATGATGGACTTGAGAAGTTCGGTTTCCTTTCGATAAACTCTTGGTGAGATGATGGACTTCAGAAGATCGGTTTCCTTTCGATAAACTCTTGGTGAGATGATGGAATTCAGAAGGTCGGTTTCCTTTCGATAAACTCTTGGTGAGATGATGGAATTGAGAAGGTCGGTTTTCTTTCGATAAACTCTTGGTGAGATGATGGAATTGAGAAGGTCGGTTTCCTTTCGATAAACTCTTGGTGAGATGATGGAATTGAGAAGGTCGGTTTTCTTTCGATAAACTCTTGGTGAGATGATGAAATTGAGAAGGTCGGTTTTCTTTCGATAAACTCTTGGTGAGATGATGAAATTGAGAAGGTCGGTTTTCTTTCGATAAACTCTTAGTGAGATGATGGAATTGAGAAGGTCGGTTTCCTTTCGATAAACTCTTGGTGAGATGATGGAATTGAGAAGGTCGGTTTCCTTTCGATAAACTCTTGGTGAGATGATGGAATTGAGAAGGTCGGTTTTCTTTCGATAAACTCTTGGTGAGATGATGGAATTGAGAAGGTCGGTTTTCTTTCGATAAACTCTTGGTGAGATGATGAAATTGAGAAGGTCGGTTTTCTTTCGATAAACTCTTGGTGAGATGATGGAATTGAGAAGGTCGGTTTCCTTTCGATAAACTCTTGGTGAGATGATAGAATTGAGAAGGTCGGTTTTCTTTCGATAAACTCTTGGTGAGATGATGGAATTGAGAAGGTCGGTTTCCTTTCGATAAACTCTTGGTGAGATGATGAAATTGAGAAGGTCGGTTTCCTTTCGATAAACTCTTGATGAGATGATGGAATTGAGAAGGTCGGTTTCCTTTCGATAAACTCTTGGTGAGATGATGGAATTGAGAAGGTCGGTTTCCTTTCGATAAACTCTTGGTGAGATGATGGAATTGAGAAGGTCGGTTTCCTTTCGATAAACTCTTGGTGAGATGATGAAATTGAGAAGGTCGGTTTCCTTTCGATAAACTTTTGGTGAGATGATGGAATTGAGAAGGTCGGTTTTCTTTCGATAAACTCTTGGTGAGATGATGGAATTGAGAAGATCGGTTTCCTTTCGCTAAACTCTTGGTGAGATGATGGATTTGAGAAGGTCGGTTTTCTTTCGATAAACTCTTGGTGAGATGATGAAATTGAGAAGGTCGGTTTTCTTTCGATAAACTCTTGGTGAGATGATGAAATTGAGAAGGTCGGTTTTCTTTCGATAAACTCTTAGTGAGATGATGGACTTCAGAAGATCGGTTTCCTTTCGATAAACTCTTGGTGAGATGATGGATTTGAGAAGGTCGGTTTCCTTTCGATAAACTCTTGGTGAGATGATGGAATTGAGAAGGTCGGTTTTCTTTCGATAAACTCTTGGTGAGATGATGGAATTGAGAAGGTCGGTTTCCTTTCGATAAACTCTTGGTGAGATGATGGAATTGAGAAGGTCGGTTTTCTTTCGATAAACTCTTGGTGAGATGATGAAATTGAGAAGGTCGGTTTTCTTTCGATAAACTCTTGGTGAGATGATGGAATTGAGAAGGTCGGTTTTGTTTCGATAAACTCTTGGTGAGATGATGGACTTGAGACGGTCGGTTTACTTTCGCTAACCTCTTGGTGAGATGATGGAATTGAGAAGGTCGGTTTCCTTTCGATAAACTCTTGGTGAGATGATGGAATTGAGAAGGTCGGTTTTCTTTCGATAAACTCTTGGTGAGATGATGGAATTGAGAAGGTCGGTTTCCTTTCGATAAACTCTTGGTGAGATGATGGAATTGAGAAGGTCGGTTTCCTTTCGATAAACTCTTGGTGAGATGATGGAATTGAGAAGGTCGGTTTTCTTTCGATAAACTCTTGGTGAGATGATGGAATTGAGAAGATCGGTTTCCTTTCGATAAACTCTTGGTGAGATGATGGACTTGAGAAGGTCGGTTTCCTTTCGATAAACTCTTGGTGAGATGATGGAATTGAGAAGTTCGGTTTCCTTTCGATAAACTCTTGGTGAGATGATGAAATTGAGAAGGTCGGTTTTCTTTCGATAAACTCTTGGTGAGATGATGAAATTGAGAAGGTCGGTTTTCTTTCGATAAACTCTTGGTGAGATGATGAAATTGAGAAGGTCGATTTTCTTTCGATAAACTCTTGGTGAGATGATGAAATTGAGAAGGTCGGTTTTCTTTCGATAAACTCTTGGTGAGATGATGGAATTGAGAAGGTTGGTTTCCTTTCGCTAAACTCTTGGTGAGATGATGGAATTGAGAAGGTCGGTTTCCTTTCGCTAAACTCTTGGTGAGATGATGGAATTGAGAAGGTCGGTTTCCTTTCGATAAACTCTTGGTGAGATGATGGACTTGAGAAGTTCGGTTTCCTTTCGATAAACTCTTGGTGAGATGATGGACTTCAGAAGATCGGTTTCCTTTCGATAAACTCTTGGTGAGATGATGGAATTGAGAAAGTCGGTTTCCTTTCGATAAACTCTTGATGAGATGATGGACTTGAGAAGGTCGGTTTCCTTTCGATAAACTCTTGGTGAGATGATGGAATTGAGAAGGTCGGTTTCCTTTCGATAAACTCTTGGTGAGATGATGGAATTGAGAAAGTCGGTTTTCTTTCGATAAACTCTTGGTGAGATGATGGAATTGAGAAGGTCGGTTTCCTTTCGATAAACTCTTGGTGAGATGATGAAATTGAGAAGGTCGGTTTTCTTTCGATAAACTCTTGGTGAGATGATGAAATTGAGAAGGTCGGTTTTCTTTCGATAAACTCTTGGTGAGATGATGAAATTGAGAAGGTCGGTTTTCTTTCGATAAACTCTTGGTGAGATGATGGAATTGAGAAGGTTGGTTTCCTTTCGCTAAACTCTTGGTGAGATGATGGAATTGAGAAGGTCGGTTTCCTTTCGCTAACCTCTTGGTGAGATGATGGAATTGAGAAGGTCGGTTTCCTTTCGATAAACTCTTGGTGAGATGATGGACTTGAGAAGTTCGGTTTCCTTTCGATAAACTCTTGGTGAGATGATGGACTTCAGAAGATCGGTTTCCTTTCGATAAACTCTTGGTGAGATGATGGAATTGAGAAAGTCGGTTTCCTTTCGATAAACTCTTGATGAGATGATGGACTTGAGAAGGTCGGTTTCCTTTCGGTAAACTCTTGGTGAGATGATGGAATTGAGAAGGTCGGTTTCCTTTCGATAAACTCTTGGTGAGATGATGGAATTGAGAAAGACGGTTTTCTTTCGATAAACTCTTGGTGAGATGATGGAATTGAGGTCGGTTTCCTTTCGATAAACTCTTGGTGAGATGATGGAATTGAGAAGGTCGGTTTTCTTTCGATAAACTCTTGGTGAGATGATGAAATTGAGAAGGTCGGTTTTCTTTCGATAAACTCTTGGTGAGATGATGAAATTGAGAAGGTCGGTTTTCTTTCGATAAACTCTTAGTGAGATGATGGAATTGAGAAGGTCGGTTTCCTTTCGATAAACTCTTGGTGAGATGATGGACTTCAGAAGATCGGTTTCCTTTCGATAAACTCTTGGTGAGATGATGGAATTGAGAAAGTCGGTTTCCTTTCGATAAACTCTTGATGAGATGATGGACTTGAGAAGGTCGGTTTCCTTTCGATAAACTCTTGGTGAGATGATGGAATTGAGAAGGTCGGTTTCCTTTCGATAAACTCTTGGTGAGATGATGGAATTGAGAAGGTCGGTTTTCTTTCGATAAACTCTTGGTGAGATGATGGAATTGAGAAGGTCGGTTTTCTTTCGATAAACTCTTGGTGAGATGATGGAATTGAGAAGGTTGGTTTCCTTTCGCTAAACTCTTGGTGAGATGATGGAATTGAGAAGGTCGGTTTCCTTTCGCTAAACTCTTGGTGAAATGATGGAATTGAGAAGGTCGGTTTCCTTTCGATAAACTCTTGGTGAGATGATGGACTTCAGAAGATCGGTTTCCTTTCGATAAACTCTTGGTGAGATGATGGAATTGAGAAAGTCGGTTTCCTTTCGATAAACTCTTGATGAGATGATGGACTTGAGAAGGTCGGTTTCCTTTCGATAAACTCTTGGTGAGATGATGGAATTGAGAAGGTCGGTTTCCTTTCGATAAACTCTTGGTGAGATGATGGAATTGAGAAAGTCGGTTTTCTTTCGTTAAACTCTTGGTGAGATGATGGAATTGAGAAGGTCGGTTTCCTTTCGATAAACTCTTGGTGAGATGATGGAATTGAGAAGGTCGGTTTTCTTTCGATAAACTCTTGGTGAGATGATGAAATTGAGAAGGTCGGTTTTCTTTCGATAAACTCTTGGTGAGATGATGAAATTGAGAAGGTCGGTTTTCTTTCGATAAACTCTTAGTGAGATGATGGAATTGAGAATGTCGGTTTCCTTTCGATAAACTCTTGGTGAGATGATGGACTTCAGAAGATCGGTTTCCTTTCGATAAACTCTTGGTGAGATGATGGAATTGAGAAAGTCGGTTTCCTTTCGATAAACTCTTGATGAGATGATGGACTTGAGAAGGTCGGTTTCCTTTCGATAAACTCTTGGTGAGATGATCGAATTGAGAAGGTCGGTTTCCTTTCGATAAACTCTTGGTGAGATGATGGAATTGAGAAGGTCGGTTTTCTTTCGATAAACTCTTGGTGAGATGATGGAATTGAGAAGGTCGGTTTTCTTTCGATAAACTCTTGGTGAGATGATGGAATTGAGAAGGTCGGTTTCCTTTCGATAAACTCTTGGTGAGATGATGGAATTGAGAAGGTCGGTTTTCTTTCGATAAACTCTTAGTAAGATGATGGAATTGAGAAGGTCGGTTTCCTTTCGGTAAACTCTTGGTGAGATGATGGAATTGAGAAGGTCGGTTTCCTTTCGATAAACTCTTGGTGAGATGATGGAATTGAGAAGGTCGGTTTCCTTTCGATAAACTCTTGGTGAGATGATGGAATTGAGAAGGTCGGTTTCCTTTCGATAAACTCTTGGTGAGATGATGGAATTGAGAAGGTCGGTTTTCTTTCGATAAACTCTTGGTGAGATGATGGAATTGAGAAGGTCGGTTTCCTTTCGATAAACCCTTGGTGAGATGATGGAATTGAGAAGGTCGGTTTCCTTTCGATAAACTCTTGGTGAGATGATGGAATTGAGATGGTCGATTTTCTTTCGATAAACTCTTGGTGAGATGATGGAATTGAGAAGGTCGGTTTCCTTTCGATAAACTCTTGGTGAGATGATGGAATTGAGAAGGTCGGTTTCCTTTCGATAAACTCTTGGTGAGATGATGGAATTGAGAAGGTCGGTTTCCTTTCGATAAACTCTTGGTGAGATGATGGAATTGAGAAGGTCGGTTTTCTTTCGATAAACTCTTGGTGAGATGATGAAATTGAGAAGGTCGGTTTTCTTTCGATAAACTCTTGGTGAGATGATGGAATTGAGAAGGTCGGTTTCCTTTCGATAAACTCTTGGTGAGATGATGGAATTGAGAAGGTCGGGTTCCTTTCGATAAACTCTTGGTGAGATGAGAACTCTTGAGAAGGTCGCTTTCCTTTCGATGGGACGTTAATCCTGAGAGCCGTACCCTGTGTACGTTAAAGAACACTCTCGATGGCCTTGAAGGGAACTTTCCATCGTCTCATAAAAGCTGTCTAGTATATTCCCTTTCTATACTTAAACCCTTTTAGTCCGTGTGACCTGACCGTTTAGTTCGTTGTGTGCACAAAAGTGCCTCTCCTGAGATGAACTTTGTCCTCTTGATTCTTTCTTTGGAACTGATCTCCCTTTTACCTTTCCTTCTCTACTGCTGATGACTTTTGAACGATGAGGCCACCGCCGCTTTATCAATCTCCTTCGGTTACGGTCCTGTGCCGTGAGTTCCTTGCTGTGTCAGCTGAAGATAACAGATTGATACAACGGCATTGTTATCAGAACCTGTTGAGACTGATATGATTTCTTTCTCTGCCCTTTGCACATCTCTAATCCGAATGCACAAAATGTTGCGTTCTTTTTATATATAAAGGGATACACATATTAAGAATCAGTTTCTTTAAATATTTCTGTTATCTGCTTAGTCTAATTGCACAACACTGATATCATCTCAGTCCGTTTGCACACCTTTCTTGTTGACTCATTCTGTTTGCCAATGAGCTCTATTGTACCTATGAGACTTTTTTTTCAATGATTTAAATGGGTAAGGGAATCCAAAGAACAGCTGTCAGGAGAGATGGAGGCTTCTGTAGCCCCAGCCTGGACGAGGAGCCTCCATCTCTTTCCTAACAGCTGCCCTTTGGCCGGGGCTAGCTGTCCGGTAGCGCTCCGAGCTCGTAATTTGCAGTTCCAGGTTCGAGTCCCAACTCTGCCAAAGCTGAGATTTATCTGCGCAAACTGCATCCCTGCCGTCTGTCAGAAAGCAGGAATTGATGGACTTGGAAAGGATGCCTCAAATAGGACTTTAAGCCTGGAGAGGGTTGGGCGGTTTTACCTGTGAGCGGCACTTTGTTTGCACACATATGTGCGCTAAATGGCCAGCTGCCATTAGCTGTGATGAATTAGCTGCCATAGCTAGTGGGTACCATCCCCCCGCAGGGATGTGAAGCCCCATAGCTAGTGGATACCATCCCCCCGCAGGTCCCCGCAGGGACCCCGCAGGTTCAGAGAAGGTTAGGGGAGGAAACCCTCTGGAACTGTTTTTGGGGAGACAGAGAGTAGCTTCCCGTCAAGGCCATCCTGCGTGTTCTTTAACTTGCACAGAGTATGTTGGTCTCCCGCACACGTGACCAAGGTTTAACGTCCCATCCGACGGACGGACGGCCTTTCCTAGCACATTGGTGTCACCGACTGACCGAGGGTAGGGCGGAGATTTCTGCGGAGATAAATCTCAATTCTAATCCAGTCGGGACTCGCAACTGGGAACTGCAGATTACGAACCTGGCGCGCTACCGACCGAGTCACTCTCTCCCCTAAATGAACTGGATTGAGATCTTTATCTTCAGTGACATTTCTCGATAAAAAATATTATTTAGGAAGTTACTGAGTTCTGAATGATTCTCGATTGACAGGGGCGGGGGTGGCTCAGTCGGTAGCGCGCCAGGCTCGTAATCTGTAGTTCCCAGGTTCGAGTCCCAGCTGGGTCAGCGTTGAGATTTATCTCCGCAAAATTCCCCGCCCTGCCCACGGTCAGTAGGGGACACCGATGGGTTTGGAAAGGCCGCCGTCCGTCGGATGGGACGTTAAGCCGTGGCTCCGTGTCCGGGAGAGCCATACCCTGTGCACGTTAAAGAAAACGCTGGATGGCCTTGACGGGAGGCTACCATCTGTCTCCCAACAGCTATTCCAGTGGGTCCCCTCCCCCAACCTTCTCTGGGCCTTCGGGGTCCATGTGACCTCGGGGGCAAAAAAGTGCCGCTCAGAGGTAAAACAACTCAACAACACAACTCGATTGACATAAAATGGTACTGTTTTGAATAAAGGACCTATTCAGCTCTTTTTATCCTCCTCTTGACGTATTTAAGGAAAGAAACGCGATAATTTAGAGACGTCATTGTCCTTGAGATTGGGCATTAAGGCGTTAGCGTCCAAAAACCACCTCTTGTGCATGATAAAGGAAGGATACATCAGATGAACTTGATCAATTCTTTCATCAGTTTTCACGAAACTAGTTAATGGCGTCCTCTTTCATCAGCCGTACTGCCCTTGTGACCTGCCTGTTTCTTGAACTGCTGTAGTGGGGTTTCGATCTCGACTGGATATTTTGGTGTTTGTTTGCTTGTTCTCCAACAGCGTTAAAACGGTGATATACTTCAGAAGGTCTGCAAATTTTTTTGAACAATGACAATAACGTGGCTCTCTGGTGTTATTACAATATTGAGTGGAGATGTACCTCATTAATTAGCAAATGTATATACTGTCTTGTGATTGGGTTGTTTTACCTCTGACCGGCACTTTTTTGCACACCATGGGGTAAATGGACAGGTCACAAGGACCCCGAAAGCTCAGTGAAGGTTGGGGGAGGGGACCCACTGGAACAGCTGTTGGGAGACAGATGGTAGCCTCCCGTCAAGGCCATCCAGCGTGTTCTTTAACATGCACAGGGTATGACTCTCCCACACACGTGGCCACGGCTTAACGTCCCATCCGACGGACAGCGGCCTTTCCAAGCCCATCGGTGTCCCCTACTGACCGTGGGCTGGGTGCGGAATTTTGCGGAGATAAATCTCAACGCTGACACAGCTGGGACTCGAACCTGGGGACTACAGATTACGAGTCTGTCGCGCTACTGACTAAGCCACCCCCGCCCCACTCTGTTTCGAGTTCTTCCAGTCTCAGGTACTATAAAAACTCCCCAAGTAACATTTGCAGTGTTTCATTACTGATCATTTATGTTTTACTGGCAAACCTAAAATGGTGTATATATTTTCCACTACCTTGGCTACTCGGATTAAAATACTCCACGCCGAAGCTTGGTAAAGACGTTGCCATAGCAACTAAGTGTTTCGTGGTCATTTGAACCGAGTTTTTCGTGGCTATTTTGGTAAGAAAGGCGAAATTGCAGATTTTTTTAATACTGTAGCTGATTGGATGAAAACTATAATAATTTAATGTTTTTAGCTTCTTCGATACTATGTATCTGTCAGTAATAATACCTTAAAGCAGTGGTTCTCAATCTTTTATGCTTCACGTACCCGATGAAAATGGGTATGTAACTGGCGTACCCCTTTTATAGATAGATAAAACTATAGTTATAGTATAATAATGCCAACTTAGCGACTTTGTTACTAGATCTAGCGACTTTTGAGCTCTCACGGCGTACCCCAAAAAATTTTGCCGCGTACCCCACCCCACGTTGAGAACCCCTGCCTTAAAGAATTACCTGTAACTAAACACCATAAAAAATTAATCAACAGCCAAATTAATCAATAGCCAATTAATTATAACCAAAAGCTGTATTTGCCCCCCTAAGCGGTGAAGGATATGGTACAATTTTAAATGAATATTGCAACCGATGTTATTATGTATTGAAAGTAATAATTTTCATCTTTATCCCGGGGGTGGAGGAAATGCAATTTTTTGCTTTAAAGATAAGTGTTTGTTTTTAGATATAAATTAAAAATTCTGTTTGGGTTAGATAGGTATTGATAAAATATTACTATTCACACTTTTCGAATCTCCCAAAAGTTTTAATTGCGTCCTCTAGCGCTTGAAAATTTTGAAACTTTAAAAACTTTAAATCAGTATTTCAAACGATCTATTTGGGCTAGAAATTTGATAATTTGGCAGCGAGTGTGATGATCAAATGGTGTACATTGATAGCAACGATTTGACTTTTCATTTCCCAAGGAGGGGGTTGTTGTTGTTGGGTTGTTTTACCTCTGAGCGGCACTTTTTTTGCACACCATGGGCTAAATGGCCAGGTCACATGGACCTCGAAGGCTCAGAGAAGGTTGGGGGAGGGGACCCACTTGAACAGCTGTTGGGAGACAGATGGTAGCCTCCCGTCAAGGCCATCCAGCGTGTTCTTTAACGTGCACAGGGTATGGCTCTCCCGCACAAGGGGCCACGGCTTAACGTCCCATCCGACGGACGGCGGCCTTTCCAAACCCATCGGTGTCCCCTACTGACCGTGGGCAGGGCGGGGAATTTTGCGGAGATAAATCTCAACGCTGACCCAGCTGGGACTCGAACCTGGGAACTACAGATTACGAGCCTGGCGCGCTACCGACTGAGCCACCCCCGCCCCCAAAATGTTTAGAGAGAAGTGTACTGTTGTTAAATATTCTAGTTTCCGTAATTCTTTAAATATTGGACGAATGTTTCTTAGATACAAGAACTGAATTATAAAAAAAATTATATTTAATTTGTTTTTAGTCTTATTTTCATAAAAAGTTTATTTTTAAGACAGTGCTTCCAAATTGAAATATTTATGTTGACGCAAAATTTTCGCCACCCTATTCACTTCATTGTAAATTATGTGATTGAAATGTAAGAAGCGGAGAGTAAAATTTGTCCTCCATTTATTTTTTATTGAGGCGAAGTAAAAATTCTTTGTAAGCAAAATATGTATAAGGGGGTTAAAAAAAATCATAAATGAAATTTTTTTGAATTCTATATACGTGTGTTTAGTTGGGTACTCAACTATCCAATATGAAATTTTTGAAGGGAGGTGGATAGGATACGAAGGCGCTTGGCTACTGATCCAAGGGACCTGGGTTCGAGCCCCAGGTAAGGCACGGATGTATGTGTCATTTTTCTGCTGATGTTCTACCATCCTCTCAGACCTTCTATTGTGGCATATAAACTGACAGGCTCCCGTCAGACATCTGTGGCAAGCAGCTGCTTGAGGGGTTATTTATTTTTTATAACCTAACCATTAGACATAGAAAAATTTCACACTTGTTTTCATTTCAGTTTTTCTAATCCTATTTATTTGTCCAATATCACTAGAAGAATCTATTCTCTACTTTAGTGACGTTAGACAAAATTATACTCATAAAGTGTCGTTGCTCTTGTTGAAATCCTGCTAATATAATATAATATATCCTGCTATATAATCCTGCTAATGAATATATAAATGAAATCCTGCTAATGCTGTTGAATATCCTATTGGTTATCTGCAAAATGAATCAACTATAATACGAAAAACAAGTTTCTTTTTTGAGGTTAAGAAATCTATTTTGCAAAAGTATTTTGTTGCCCCGAAATTACTTAACTCTTTACCTTATGATTAGAATGGGGAAAAACCCTCACATCTTTAAGAAAAGAAAATCACAATATAATCTTACACACCTACGAACTTAGGCCACAACGTTTTGGTTTCTGTAATGCAGGCTCGATTATTCTAAACGCGTTTTATGGAAAGTATATTCATTTATATTTTATCTGCCACCGTTCTTGCTTTAAAGGTTTTGCATTTAGTAGTAGTAGTATCCTTTATTTCCATTTATATTAAATTATGATACAATATAGGTATTTACAAAAATTATGGAAATGTAAAACTCCACAAGAGTTCATAGACTCGCACGCGGAGTATAAGGTTAAAATAAAAAGCATATATAAACATTAGAAACAATATTTTAAGTATATTACCATATTAATATTTTCTGTCATGGTTACATCAACAACACAGTAGCAGAATCAATAATAAACTATAAATACACCAATTTTTATTCAAAAATTTATCATCCCAAAGAGCAAACAAATAAAAAGAAAATTTTACAATCAGAAATATAGGGGAAAAACCCTCCAACCTAAAGAAATTTTTCTATATCATCTATATTACAAATCCAATCTCTTAGTTTTCGAGAAAACGTAAGAGAATTTATTTCATCCTTTATAGTTTCAGGTAAACTGTTAAATATTTTAGGCGCCAAAAATATATAATGATTTTGCGTAATAGTTTTCTTCGGAAGTGGTACAATGAAATTAATATGTGCACTTGTTCAGGTATTCTGCATTACATTTTTAATGTCACTTTCTCTATAGTGCTTTTTTAAATATAAGATCACATTATAAACATACATTTTCCGTAGTGGTAAAATTTGAAGATCATTATAAAAATATTTAATACTATCATATTTTCTTTTTCTTAATAAGGGGGCAGGGGTGGCTCAGTCGGTAGCGCGCCAGGCTCGTAATCTGTAATTCCCAGGTTCGAGTCCCAGCTGGGTCAGCGTTGAGATTTATCTCCGCAAAATTTCCCCGCCCTGCCCACGGTCAGTAGGGGACACCGATGGGCTTGAAAAGGCCGCCGTCCGTCGGATGGGACGTTAAGCCGTGGTCCCTTGTGCGGGAGAGCCATACCCTGTGCACGTTAAAGAACACGCTGGATGGCCTTGACGGGAGGCTACCATCTGTCTCCCAACAGCTGTTCCAGTGGGTCCCCTCCTCCAACCTTCTCTGAGCCTTCGGGGTCCTTGTGGCCTGGCCATTTAGCCCATTGTGTGCAAAAAAGTGCCGCTCAGAGGTAAAACAATCCAATCCATTTTCTTAATACACATCTAATTACTCTATTTTGAATAGTAACTAAGGATTTAATATTACTATAAAACATTCCTCCCCAAGATATTATTCCATAACTTAAATATGACTTAACCCAAGCATTATATATAAGCTTTAAAAAAAAAAGTAAGATTCATAAAATTTCTAATATAAAATAATTTTGGAATTATTGCATTAATTTTTTTATCAAATATTTAATATGTTCATTCCAATTTAACTGACTGTCTATATATATGCCCAAATATTTATAATATTCTACTCTTTCAATTGCTTCAAACTGATGTCCAGAAGAGTAACTATGTCTGTAAACTATATAGGACAACACTGATGTCCTATATAGTTTACAGAATGATAAAATAATTTATTTTTTAACTTATCGACTTTATTACGTTTTAAATTGAAATATAAATATTTCGTTTTATTAATATTCAATAACAATTTATTTTTTAAGAACCATTTTATAATATTACCCAAGTCTTCATTTATTTCTTCAATTAAAATATTCTCATTGTCAGCCGCATATATCAAAACAGTATCATCAGCGAAAGTTATTATTTTTCCTTTAAGTTCAAGATTACAAAGATCGTTTTTAAAAACATTAAATAATATTGGCCCCAACACAGAACCCTGTGGAACTCCATATTTTAGTTCAATTCCCGTACTAAACAAGTTTACCATTTTTACTCTTTGAATTCTATTTTTCAAATAAGTTTCCAACCATTTCAAAACATTTCCTCGAATTCCAGCCATTTCAAGTTTTTTATCAGCAAATCATGCGAAACCGAGTCAAACGCTTTTTTGATGTCCAAAAAGAGCACAACAGTTTTCAAATGATCATTTATAGATCTGTATACTGTGGAAGACAATTGTAATATAGCATCCTCAGTACCTACATTTTTTCTAAACCCATACTGATGATCAGAAAAAAATTTATTTCTATTCAAGAAATTTAAAATTCTAATTTTAAGTTGCTTTTCGAAAATCTTTGAAAAAACTGAGAACAAGGCTATCGGTCTGTAATTTCGATATCTAAATATTCACCTCCTTTATATATTGGGACAACGGTTGAATCTTTCAAAATCGAGGGAAAACATCCAGATGATAACAATAAGTTAAATAGGTAACATAATATCTCTAAAATATAACTTTTTATTTCTTTTAGTGTCTCCACAGATATCTGATCACTTCCAACTGCTTTTCCTAATTTTAATGATGCAATAACTCCAAAAAATCTCATTCTCTTATATATAATCAATAAAAATAGAATTTAGAGATGAAATCGATTTATGACTTTCATTATCAGCATAATCAGGAATTTCCTTTACAAGAGAAATTTTCTGTCTGTAATCTGTATGAGTTAAGTGCACCTGCTCCTTGATTCCAGCTTTCCATTCTTGTTTGTATCTCGGATCTAGAAGAAAAAAATAGAGGTTGGGGGGAGGGGCCTATGACGCAATCGAGTTAGAAAAAAGTTTAAGTAGGGGGAGGGGAGAAGAGATTGTATTTTAAATGCAATATAACTCCGTTTTAGACATCTAAGAATTTCTTGAAAAATGCGTGAAACATGCACAAGTTTAGTTCTTATTATTCTCAGGGGAGGGAGCATGATGATGATGAGAGGGAGCATCCCTCTCTCACTAGATCTGGCCCTGATTGTTTATATTTTCTTTGTTCTGTTTGTTTTGTTTGTGTTTTTTGTGTATCACTTTGAATTTGAATAAATTTGAATTTAATAAACTAATATTTTTTAAAATAGCTGGCATGTTTTTTTTTCTAGGAATCTCGTAAAAATGTTTGGTTTTTTAAAAGTGTGCAGCGGACTGAAAAAAGGTTGGAAATAGTGGTTTAAGATATCGTGTTTCTAATTTTGCTTTCTATTGGCATAACGTGAGGATAATTCTCAAGTTTTACGTCCAGGAAATGCAGTTATTGCAACACGAAAATGGAGTTGATAAAAATAAAACAGGAATTATTCGAAGTAATCTACCTGCCACCCTGTCAACAGAGTTATAACCTGATGCGTCATGCTATTACATAGCTATTACATGGCATGACTTTCGGAATATTTCTGAAACATTCTCGTGATGTAACTGCATTTACTTTGTGAAAAATTCCCCTGTTGCATCTGAAACGCTCCTGTAATTTTCCCGAAACGTGAATGATTTAGCATCCCTCGTGATATTCCGTTTATCCCTAATTGGTCCGCACGAAAGCATCATCGCAGCATCCTACCTGAGACACGATTCCTCCCGGCAAGCACTCGGATCGTGCATTTGAATCCTTACTCCAACTCACTTTGTTCATGCGTGCGCAACTGCACGCCACTGACGTCACAGTCTTCGGTTCTTCCGGAATAAATGTAACATTCACCTCGCTTTTAAATGGCGCGCGCGTTTGAGCCCGTGAGACTCCATTTATCTTGTGACGCTCTTTTAAACTGACAAACCTAGAAGAAAATCACCTGACCTGTCTTTTGTGTAAGAGTTCAGCCTTCGGAAGAAGGCTAATGTCACCTCTCAAAACCATTTCCTCAAAGAGAAATTATTTACTTTTGGAGAAATGTTTCTCTTATCCGGAATGAGGATTGATATTGTCTCGATATTGATCTGCTTTTAGTTTTTGCTCAAAATGGTTCACTTACGTTACGAAGTCAAGGGAATACTTTTTTTTATTGCCGTTTTAAATTGTTTTGATAGAGAGTCATGTCAATCCGAGGTTTCTTTAACAGCAGAGTGGTTAGCATGCTCGAATACTTGTTTGGAGCTCTGTATAAAGTATCGATGTTTCCTTTGGGCTTCAGAATGCTAGTAAGGATAGTGTAGGCCAAAAATTATTAAAGTACTACATACTTCACGTATTTTTCAGGAATTTTTTTTACTTCTTAAACGAAGACGAAAATGTTACATTGCATTTCCATCCCCCCCTCCTTTTTTTTCCCAGCTTGATTGCGTTGTTTCCTCCTCCTCCTCTACTGTTTCTAGATCCCAGCCTGATAGGAAGTGTCTGGATATCATATAGATATACACCCACACACTTTAGGGGCGAGGGTGGCTCAGTCGGTAGCGCACCAGACTCGTAATATGCAGTTCCCAGGTTCGAGTCCCAGCTGGGTCAGCTTTGAGACTTATCTCCGCAAAACTCCCAGCCCTGCCGACGGCCAGTAGGGGACACCGATGGGCTTGGAAAGACCACCGTCCTTCAGATGGGACGTTAAGCCGTGACTCTGTGTGCGGGAGAGCTATACCCTGTACACGTTAAAGAACACACTGGATGGCCTTGACGGGAGGTTACCATCTATCTCCCAACAGCTGTTCCAGTGGGTCCCCTCAACCGACCTTCTCTGGGGTCCATGTAACCTGGCCGTTTAGCCCATGTATATCGTAAACATTAAAGCATACAAACATACGTAAATAATTCGGGAATTTACTTGAAAGTAAAAAAAAAATGTTTGAACTAGCCACTATCAATGTGAATGCACTGTTGTACACGGAAGGCCTCACTTGTAGGCGTGTTGAAGGTTAAATACCCATAAAGACTAATTCAGTCTCACCTTGGCTACTCCAAGTTTATTGGCCTCCTCGCTTGTGTTTATTTCTTTAGAGTACAGTAGAATTAAAACCTTAGGGTTGGGTTGGGTTGTTTTACCTCTGAGCGGCACTTTTTTTGCACACCATGGGCTAAATGGCCAGGTCACATGGACCCCGAAGGCTCAGACAAGGTTGGGGGAGGGGACCCACTGGAACAGCTGTTGGGAGACAGATGGTAGCCTCCTGTCAAGGCCATCCAGCGTGTTCTTTAACGTGCACAGGGTATGGCTCTCCCGCACACGGAGCCACGGCTTAACGTCCCATCCGACGGACGGCGGCCTTTCCAAGCCCATCGGTGTTCCCTACTGACCGTGGGCAGGGCGGGGAATTTTGCGGAGATAAATCTCAACGCAGACCCAGCTGGGACTCGAACCTGGGAACTACAGATTACGAGCCTGGCGCGCTACCGACTGAGCCACCCCCGCCCCACCCAGCTGGGACTCGAACCTGTGAACTACAGATTACGAGCCTGACGCGCTACCGACTGAGCCACCCCCGCCCCACCCAGCTGGGACTCGAACCTGGAAACTACAGATTACGAGCCTGGCGCGCTACCGACTGAGCCACCCCCGCCCCACCCAGCTGGGACTCGAACCTGGGAACTACAGATTACGAGCCTGGCGCGCTACCGACTGAGCCACCCCCGCCCCTATTAAAAGCCTAGAGGTGCGAGATCATGATGCTATTTCAGTTTTGTCTCCTCTCTTTATATCTCACTTTTATGCACACAATGGATTAAATGTCGAGGCCACAAGGATTCCAAGGGATCACATCTGGATACCAGAAGATCGGGATATACTCCGCATTTCTTCTAGTGCATATCCATTTCAGCTTTAATAATGTCCAAAGTGTGCATGCATTAACGGTGCAGAAAACCTGGCATGTATCTGCGAGGCGTGGGTTCGAGTTCTACTCACGACGAAACTCAATTTTTTTCACCTAACTATTCATGAGTCCCATGTGTACAGTCTCTCAAAAAAATATCCGAACACTATGGTTAATTACAGAATTCAGAAAAAATATCTGGCAACGATTTTTTTAGAAATCAGTGATCTGGTAACCTTCGTGTCACGACACGAAGGTTGATAGATCACTAATTTCTGATAGTAACACGGATAGTGGCTAGTTCAAACATTTTTTTTTTACTTTCAAGTAAATTCCTGAATTATTTACGTATGTTTATATGCTTTATTGTTTACGATATACATGAATAAAGTGTGTGGGTTGGGATGTTTTACCCCTGAGCGGCACTTTTTTTGCACCCGACAGGCTAAATGGCCAGGTCACATGGCCCCCAAACGCTCAGAGAAGGTCGGGTGAGGGGACCGACTGGAACAGCTGTTGGGAGATAGATGGTAGCCTCACGACACGAAGGTTGCCAGATCACTAATTTCTAAAAAAATCGTTGCCAGGTATTTTTTTTCTGAATTCTGTAATTAACCATAGTGTTCGGATTTTTTTTTAAGCGGCTGTAAAAGCTATCTCAAGTGATACTCTCTCTCTATCAAGATCCGCAAAAATTCCCCGCCCTGCCCACGGTCAGTAGGGGACACCGATGGGCTTGGAAAGGCCGCCGTCCGTCGGATGGGACGTTAAGCCATACCCTGAGCGTGTGCGGGAGAGCCATACCCTGTGCACGTTAAAGAACACGCTGGATGGCCTTGACGGGAGGCTACCATCTGTCTCCCAACAGCTGTTCCAGTGGGTCCCCTCCCCCAACCTTCTCTGAGCCTTCGGGGTCCATGTGACCTGGCCATTTAGCCCATGGTGTGCAAAAAAGTGCCGCTCAGAGGTAAAACAACCCAACTCTATCAAGTAGTCAATTTTTCATGGCCAAAGTAATACAGATGCATATATGATGTCTTCTTGATATTGTTATAGCAAATGATGGTGGAAGTCTACGATACCACGTGAATAAAGTTCATATATATATAAAATAATTGGGGCATCCGGTATAGAAACATCCATTTTTCGCATCCTTCTCAACTGGAATTGGAAGTATATTTGTGAAAGATCTTTCTGGATAATTACTGTCAGGAAATTGAGAGTTAACAAACATTCTAGCGATTAAGTAGTAATGTCGAAGAAATTAACTTATGAAGAAATGAAGTTTATATTTGAAACATATGGACAATTTAAATATATATGTTAAGGAAGGATTTGGAACTCCCCGCCCTTGTGATCATTTTTAATCAGAGTTTAGCTTTAGGAATTCAAAACTACTAAATAGGTCCAATATCCTTACAAGTCCAGTAGCGAATGAGGTGTAAGGCGAGGAAGGACGAAACGGGATATCTTGGGTATGGAATAGAAAGGATTATTTTACTTCAGTGCGATTCGTAGGTACACGATTTTGGTCCAGTTCAGGGTTAAATGGCTAGGTCACAAGAACCACGAGGTTTCAGAACTGGCAGGTTGGGTTGTTTTACCTCTGAGCGGCACTTTTTTGCACACCATGGGCTAAATGACCAGGTCACATGGACCCCGAAGGCTCAGACAAGGTTGGGGGAGGGGACCCACTGGAACAGCTGTTGGGAGACAGATGGTAGCCTCCCTTCAAGGCCAACCAACGTGTTCTTTAACGTGCACAGGGTATGGCTCTCCCGAACACGGGGCCACGGCTTAACGTCCCATCCGACGGACGGCGGCCTTTCCAAGCCCATCGGTGTCCTCTACTGACCGTGGGCAAGGCGGGGAATTTTGCGGAGATAAATCTCAACGCTGAACCAACTGGGACTCGAATCTGGGAATTACAGATTACGAGCTTGGCGCGCTACCAACTGAGCAACCCCCCCCCCCCCCAGAACTGGCAGGAATGTACTGGATATATGTTAAGAAACAGATGGAAGCCTGCCTTCAAGGTCATCCAGCTTCTTGTTATGATGACTTTCCCTTACATTGGTAATGATTTAATGTTTCATCGGATGAATAAGGGTGTGTCGCTCGATGTTCCTTTTCTCACCGAGGGCTGAGGGAACGGAAATATCTGAACTCTGGCGCAGTAGGGACTCGAAACTGGGAAAATCAAAATACAATCCTGACCAGTAGCCTTGGATTGGCAAGGCCACTGACTCAGCCAATCTGCACCCCAATATGAGAAAAGGGAAACTGTTGTATATTAATGAGAATTCTCTGTAGTGTGAGTGCAAAGCTTAGAAACAATTCTGGATGGCCTTGATGGGAGATTTCCATCTGCTCGTGTTGAGTGGACTGCATCCTCATTTTTGCTTGAGGCTTGGGATCCATGTGACCTAATCATCGATCCCATCATGCGTCAGAAAAGAAATCGCTTCTCAGGGATACACTGAAACGCTCTCTTAACTTTCTCGATATAGTTCGTCATGTTTTTTCCAAGTGGTTTGCCTCCCATATTTGGAAGCTGGCGAACAATCTTTTATCCAACAACGCCCAACACGAAGTGTTTATGTAACAACAGATCTCATAAACAATGAATATCTTTGCATTTTGGAAGAGAGCTGACGTAATGGTAGAGTAATAATAACCGTGATATTCAACTCGTGGTCACCTTGTATGCAACGAGGGCCTTGTAACCTCTCGTGTTGCGGCGACACTATCGTATCTCGTATAAATGTTAGAGTGACCTCGTGAACTTTGGCATTGGGCATGCCTTATAACAGGAACGTGATACGTTTCTGGTAATGAAGAAGATATCTCGATTTTGGAGCTGGTAGTTTGTCTTTCAGTGGAGAGGTATTTTTTGTTCCTGTCTGACCTTCGTTGGGGTTGGCGTAGATTGTTTTAGCGGCACTTCTGTACCCACAATGGAATAAATGGCCAGGTCACAAGAATCCGTAAGACAAAGCTAGAGAGGGGAAGGCGATTCGATCCAATCAGAAAAGCCGCTCAAAAAAGTATCCGAACACTATGGTTGATTACAGAATTCAGAAAAAATATCTGGCAACGATTTTCTTTTAGGAATTAGGGATCTGGCAACCTTTGTGTAAAGAAGGTTGCCAGATCACTAATTCATGTCGGTAGCGTGCCAGGCTCGTAATCTGTAGTTCCCAGGTTCGAGTCCCAGCTGGGTCAGCGTTGAGATTTATCTCCGCAAATTTCCCCGCCCTGCCCACGGTCAGTAGGGGACACCGATGGTCTTGGAAAGGCCGCCGTCCGTCGGATGGGACGTTAAGCCGTGGTCTGTGTGCGGGAAAGAGCCATATCCTGTGCACGTTAAAGAACACGCTGGATGGCCTTGACGGGAGGCATGCTATCTGTCTCCCAACAGCTGTTCCAATGGGTCCCCTCCCCCAACGTTCTCTGAGCCTTCGGGGTCCATGTGACCTGGCCATTTAGCCCATTGTGTGCAAAAAAGTGCGGCTCAGAGGTGAAACAACCCAATCACAACACAGTATATACATTTGCTAATTAATGAGGTACATCTCCACTCAATATTGTAATAACACCAGAGAGCCACATTATTGTCATTGTTCAAAAAAATTTGGAGACCTTCTGAAGTATGAAACCTGATTTTTCCGTTTTTATGACGACCATTAGTTACGATTAGAGTCTTGTGCTGATGCGGATTCCGCATAAAAAAGCTGTCGGCAGAAAAAAGATTAATTTTAACGCCGATAGCTCATAAAAAATTGATGGTACTGCGGATAAAATCTCGGGTTTCATAAGATAGGAAGAAACACGAACAAACGTTACTGCATTTTTGAAGGCTGACGTGTTGGAAAAAAAAACCTACCTGAGACAGTCGAAAAAGAAACCACCAGAGACGGTCGAAAAAGAAACAACCCAGAGACGGTTGAAAAGAAACCGCCCAGAGACGGTTGAAAGAGAAACCGCCCAGAGACGGTTGAAAAAGAAACCGCCCAGAGACGGTTGAAAAAGAAACCGCCCAGAGACGGTTGAAAAAGAAACCGCCCAGAGACGGTAGAAAAAGAAACCGCCCAGATTGGGTTGGGTTGTTTTACCTCTGAGCGGCACTTTTTTGCACACCATGGGCTAAATGGCCAGGTCACATGGACCCCGAAGGCTCAGAGAAGGTTGGGGGAGGGGACCCACTGGAACAGCTGTTGGAAGACAGATGGTAGCCTCCCGTCAAGGCCATCCAGCGTGTTCTTTAACGTGCACAGGGTATGGCTCTCCCGCACACGGGGCCACGGCTTAACGACCCATCCGACGGACGGCGGCTTTTCCAAGCCCATCGGTGTCCCCTACTGATCGTGGGCAGGGCGGGAATTTTGCGGAGATAAATCTCAACGCTGACCCAGCTGGGACTCGAACCTGGGAACTACAGATTACGAGTTTGGCGCGCTACCGACTGAGCCACCCCCGCCCCTAACCGCCCAGAGACGGTTGAAAAAGAAACAACCCAGAGACAGTTGAAAAAGAAACAACCCAGAGACGGTTGAAAAAGAAACCACCAAAGACAGTTGAAAAAGAAACCGCCAGTGCCAGTTAAAAAAGAAACCACCAGAGACGGTTGAAAAAGAAACCACCATAGTCGGTTAAAAGAAAGAAACCAACAGAGACAAAAAAAGGAACCATCAGAGACGGTTGAAAAAGAAACCACCAGAGACGGTTGAAAAAGAACCAACAAGAGATAGTTGGAAAAGAAACCATCTGAGACAGTTTTAAAAGAAACCACTAGAGATAGTTGGAAAAAAAACCGTCTGAGACAGTTTTAAAAGAAACCATCTGAAACAGTGGAAAAAGAAACGTGATCTGAAAATTCAATGATGATATTCACTTTGAAAAGAATTAAAATGCCTATGGATAAAGCCAAAATAAAACAAAAAAAATCTTATATTAAAGAATCTCTTTTTTTTGTTGACAAAGAAAAATACAAAATGGAAAAAAAAAATTAGAGTGTTGCGTAGAAAACTGGAATTAAATCTTGGAAAGATTCAGTCATGGTGATCACAAAGTTTGCATAAGAAATATAGAGAGGAGTTACTGGGTAATAAAAAGGAATATACTCCCATAATTATAGGTTGTTTTACCTCTGAGCGGCACTTTTTTACACACCATGGGCTAAATGGCCAGGTCACATGGACCCCGAAGGCTCAGAGAAGGTTGGGGGAGGGGACCCACTGGAACAGCTGTTGGGAGACAGATGGTAGCCTCCCGTCAAGGCCATCCAGCGTGTTCTTTAACGTGCACAGGGCATGGCTCTCTCCCGCACACGGACCACGGCTTAACGTCCCATCCGACGGACGGCGGCCTTCCCAAGCCCATCGGTGTCCCCTACTGACCGTGGGCAGGGCAGGGAATTTTCCGGAGATAAGTCTCAACGCTGACCCAGCTGGGACTCGAACCTGGTAACTGCAGATTACGAGCTTGGAGCGCTACCGACTGAGTCACTCCCACCGCAATTTCAGTTGAATTCAGTTTTTTCTTTATCTATGAGCGACTTTTTTTATGCACAGAATGGGTTAATTGAAGCTGTTAAAAGAGGAAGATGGAAGCCAAGGTCATCCATCCTTGGAACAGGTTCGGTTCGGTTGCAGCCGTGACCTGGTTGGTGCACAGGGAACCACAGCGTAACGTTCCTTACAAAGCCCATCGCTGTCGCCTTGCTAGCAGAGGATAAATCGTGGATTAGCGAAGGAAATATCAACGCAGATATTGCGGGGGACTGAACCTGGGAATGAAAGGTTATGAAATCTTGCGCTACCAATTGAGCTAATTCCTCCCCCCCTTGCCATTCCCTCCCCGTCCAAAAGGAAAAGTCACTGTTGTCATTTCTTTAAGATAACCTTTAAGTTTTTGGCCTACTCCAATCGTGAATTGATAATCTGAAAGAAATGAATAACAATGCAATTTGAATCTCGTATCCTGCATAGGGCGGGGGTGGCTCAGTCGGTAGCGCGCCAGGCTCGTAATCTGTAGTTCCCAGGTTCGAGTCCCAGCTGGGTCAGCGTTGAGATTTATCTCCGCAAAATTTCCCGCCCTGCCCACGGTCAGTAGGCAGTAGTGGTACCGATGGGCTTGGAAATGCCGCCGTCCGTCGGATGGGACGTTAAGCCGTTTCCCCGTGTGCGGGAGAGCCATACCCTGTGCACGTTAAAGAACACGCTGGATGGTCTGGCTTGGGCATCAAGGGAGGCTACCATCTGTCTCCCAACAGCTGTTCCAGTGGGTCCCCTCCCCAACCTTCTCTGAGCCTTCGGGGTCCATGTGACCTGGCCATTTAGCCCATGGTGTGCAAAAAAAGTGCTGCTCAGAGGTAAAACAACCCAACCTGCAATAATTTCTCAAGTCAAGCAGCTGAATGGCTTCGACCTCAGGCTGCTAAAAAAATTTATCATCGGTTGAGAAGTTGACACGGAACAGATTAGATCAGCAAAAGAAGCAGTCAAAAAGCATTCTGACACCTGCTCAACTTGGTTTTACATTTTTTTATCTTCTTCATTATCATCATCTGTGATCATCCATAATCCCCGACATCACCATTTTGCATTCATCGCAACCACTTCAAAATTGTAATGAGGATGCGACGTTCATGCTGATCACCTCAACTGGTTCTCATGGCAACCACGACCAGAATCTGTGACCATCTTTCGTTCAGTCCGAAGCCGGAAAGAAGTAATGGTATACTCAAAGGGGTTGACCGCACTAAACTCCTTTCCGGTTGGCGAGGAATGGTTCTGATGATCCCACCCAGTATGTGCGTCTGAGTGACTTGTTCTTTGACGCGTCTGATAGGGGACGAACCCACGGACTTTGTCGCTTTGGCTTCTGCTTTTTTGATAAATTGCTTGAACATTGTTGTTTATGTTTGGTTCGTGTTCAAGGGAGAGAGGTAAAAACGTTTCTGGCAACTTCCTGAATACGTGGCCGTGCATTAACCCCTTACGTGATTTGGATATCGTAATATTTGCACAGTCCCCTTGCGCGAGCTAGGTCTTGTTTTGGGCCACCGTATAATTAGTTTTTTTTTCATTCCGTTGAAGACTACATGATTTTTCCTCAGATGATATATGGACGATACCTGACTTACTAGGGGGCGGGGGTGGCTCAGTCGGTAGCGCGCCAGGCTCGTAATCTGCAGTTCCCAGGTTTGAGTCCCAGCTGGGTCAGCGTTGAGATTTATCTCCACAAAATTCCCCGCCTTGCCCACGGTCAGTAGGGGACACCGATGGGCTTGGAATGGCCGCCGTCCGTCGGATGGGACGTTAAGCCGTGGCCCCGTGTGCGGGAGAGCCATACCCTGTGCACGTTAAAGAACACGCTGGATGGCCTTGACGGGAGGCTACCACGGGAGGCACTTTTTTGCACACCATGGGCTAAATGGCCAGGTCACATGAACCCCGAAGGCTCAGAGAAGTTTGGGGGAGGGGACCCACTGGAACAGCTGTTGGGAGACAGATGGTAGCCTCCCGTCAAGGCCATCCAGCGTGTTCTTTAATGTGCACAGGATATGGCTCTCCCGCACACGGGGCCACGGCTTAACGTCCCATCCGACGGACGGCGGCCATTCCAAGCCCATCGGTGTCCACTACTGACCGTGGGTAGGGCGGGGAATTTTGTGGAGATAAATCTCAACGATGACACAGCTGGGACTCGAACCTGGGAACTACAGATTACGAGCCTGGCGCCTCCCCGCCCCAATTCAAAGAAGTAAATGCCCCTTCTCCTCGGTTACCTGCTATAGAATTCTACTAAAATCCAAAATAATAAGTCCTACGTTTTATTCCTGACGGTTTTCATTCAGTCTCGTAAGAATAGCCGAAGTAGATGATCTATATTATTGCGCGAGGCTTCTTTCTTTTCTGAACATATTTGTGCTTCCATTTCAAAACCGTGTCTTGCATTCTTTCCCGAAAGCTTCAATAGAAAATGCTGCAACACTGTCGTATTAATATTTCTTTGGCATCAGTAAATATAAATTTTTGATTTCGTAAAATGAGGGGGTGGAAGAAATATTTTCCTCTACAAAAATGGGCACAAGTAAAATTTATGACAAGTGGGGGCGTAACAATTGTATAAATCTTATAAACTTCTATAAATTTTAACTAATAGCGACCTGTTATACTAATTATTGTAGCTAACAAGTATCATCATCCTCAAGCAGCCAAGGGCTACGGAGGTCCAACCAGTCCGCGCAGTTTAATTCTCCAAGCATATCTGTCCAGAGCTAAATCTGCTGCATCTGGCCACTGCACACCAATTCTAACAAGGTCCTGTTTGACATTGTCTGTCCATCGCATCCTAGGTCTCCCCCTCCTTCTGAGGCCTCTAGGCACACTGTTCATAACCCTTTTCGCCAATCTATAATTATCCATACGGGCAACATGGCCGAACCAACGGAATCGCCCTCTCTGCACAATAAGCGCTCAAAGGATGTATACTTTATATGTCTGTGGGGGTCGGCTTAGTCGGCAACCACCAGGCTCGTAAACTACCTTTGATCTCTAAAACAGGGATTTCTTTTCTTACTGATTAGTGTTGGATCGCGTGTCAAGCTCATAATGGGCGGTTCCGAAGTTCGAGTCCGAAACTGTGTTCCAGCTTCGAAATTTCTTTCCGTTGACATCTGTCTTGCCCTCTGTGCGAAATGAGCTTGGAAAGGTCACCGTACATTGGATGGGACTTTAAGCAGTTGCCTCGTATGGGGAGCGGGGGTGGCTCAGTCGGTAGCGCGCCAGGCTCGTAATCTGTAGTTCCCAGATTCGAGTCCCAGCTTTGTTAGCGTTGAGATTTATCTCCGCAAAATTCCCCGCCCTGCGCACGGTCAGTAGGGGACACCGATGGGCTTGGAAAGGTCGCCGTCCGTCGGATGGGACGTTAAGCCGTGGCCCCATGTGCGGGAGAGCCATACCCTGTGCACGTTAAAGAACACGCTGGATGGCCTTGACGGAGGCTACCATCTGTCTCCCAACAGCTGTCCCAGTGGGTCCCCTCCCCCAACCTTCTCTGAGCCTTCGGGGTCCATGTGACCTGGCCATTTAGCCCATGGTGTGCAAAAAAGTGCCGCTCAGAGGTAAAACAACCCAATTCAACCTTAACCTGGCATGATTTTGTACATTTTTTGCACTAATTCAGATAAAGCTTAAATTAATTTCTCATACATTTCTTTTGGTCATGAAAAATACTCATTGTTAATGCAGACGTACAGTCGCTCAAAAAAGTATCCGAACGCTACGGTTGATTGCAGAATTCAGAAAAAATATATGGCAACGAATTTTTTAGAAATTAGTGACTGGCAATCTTCGTGTCACGTGACACGAAGGTTGCCAGTCACTAATTTCTAAAAAATTCGTTGCCATATATTTTTTCTGAATTCTGCAATCAACCGTAGCGTTCGGATACTTTTTTGAGCGACTGTACACTATCGAATTTTAAGAAAAAATATTTGAAAGAAGGATGCATTGATGGGGAGCTGCATTTTATGAATTGAATATAAATTAGAAATTAAGCATTTGTACCAACACTTAGTGCTTTATTTTGCAAAATAGCATTGATATGATATTTTATGAATGAGTATTAGGGTTGAAGAATAATCGATAATTTAAAAGCCGCGTTTTAATAGATCTGTTTTTTAAAGATCGGTTTTAACCAAAACGTATAGTAACTTTTAAAAGCCAAAATGAAAGGTACTGACTTTAAATCTTAACAAGCATAGTTTAGCGCCTATTTTTTGGTAAAAAAATGCAGCATCATACGCATGCATATGAGAAAGAAAATGACAACTTTGACAGTTGACATATATTTTATTTTAGCCAAAATAATACATCATTAAAACAATTTAGAATTGAAAATAATTAATAAAGAATCTATACTTAGAAAACAAAAATTAAACTTTTTATAAAAAAAAAAGAGATAAATTTTAATTTGATTTTTATATTATGGGAAAAAATAACATTGAAATAAATTTTTTAATAAAAAAATTTACCTGGAAAACAAAAAAAGATAGACTCTTCTTGTAAGAAAAGATATAAAATTAAATTTAGATTTTATCGCTATGTTGAAAATGACATCCTAAAAAAAAACAAAGGGCATTAAGGGTATTAGCTGTCTTTCTTGAATGAAGCTTAGATAAAAGAAAAGCCCGCAGCTGAAAAGCCTCTTTTTGATTCAACCCTCGTTGGTTTTAACGATAAGTAACGCATTATGTAAAAGCTCTAATTTTTTACTCTTTTTTTAATGTGGCTTCAAAGTATTTAAATTCTTCGTTGACATTAAAATCTCTGGAATCTTTCGTAGGCAGCATTTCTAATTTATTCATTTCGCTCAAATACTCGTGCATTAATCTTCGTCAGTTTTAGCAATGCGAGCTGCACCTGACACTTCTGACTCTGCGTTATCATCTACCTCGATGGTTTCACATTCATTAGGAAAAAGACTTAAGAAACGCATTTTCTTTGTTTGCCTTGATTATAAAGGGAATAAATCAGACGATTCATTTTTAAAATCCTCTGGATTGGTTAGAGATCTCAATATTGAAATGACTTCCTTTTGTCGTCTTGATGACGGGGCGGGGTGGCTCAGTCGGTAGCGCGCCAGGCTCGTAATCTGTAGTTCCCAGGTTCGAGTCCCAGCTGGGTCAGCGTTGAGATTTATCTCCGCAAAAATTCCCCGCTCTTCCCACTGTCAGTAAGGGTGTGGGACACCGATGGGCTTGGAAAGGCCTCCGTCCGTCGGATGGGACGTTAAGCCGTGGCCCCGTGTGCGGGAGAGAGCTATACCCTGTGCACGTTAAAGAACACGCTGGATGGCCTTGACAGGAGGCTACCATCTGTCTCCCAACAGCTGTTCCAGTGGGTCCCCTCCCCCAACCTTCTCTGACCTTCGGGGTCCATGTGACCTGGCCATTTAGCCCATGGTGTGCAAAAAATTGCCGCTCAGAGGTAAAACAACCCAACCCAACGTCTTGATGAATAGCGTTTGATAAAGCATTCTTTGAGATTGGCAGCAATAGGATTTTCTTTATTGTCTAGTTTCTTAAGACAAATTTTCATAAGCATGTCAGCTTTAAGTAAAGTTACTTCTTCAGAGCATAGAACCTTTAAAACAAATTCAAGTGGACGAAGAGTTTCAGCGAGGTTATCTAACAAATTCCATTCCTCCTCAAAGACATTTTGTGTTGACGCCAGTACTCGTAGAGCCTTTAGGAATGCAGTTCCTTAGCTTTAGAAAAAGTTCAATATTAGAAATTAGACTATTCCACCGTGTCTTGCAGTCTAAGATAAGCTTCTTGTCTTCTCCATTGAATTCCTCCTTTACGAAATCTTGAAGCCTGTCTTTATTCAAAGAAGATTTGCGAAACATTCGGCAGATTTTTTTGACTTTTTTAATTACTCTCAAATAATCTGCACCAAGTCGCGATGCCTCATTTGTGTCAATATTTGTCCCAAATATGGGATCCAAATATAGGCATTGATTAGCATCATACTCATCTTCATCTAAGTCATCATCTTCAATGTCAACATCAGCTACTTCTTCATTGACACTCGCTGTAGCTTTGGAAAACAAAATATCTGAAACTGCTAAATGAATGCAATGCGCAAATTGTTGGTAAACTGAAGTTATTTCCTTGCCAAATTTAACCATTACGGCTGCTCCATCAGTCGTACATCCGACAACAGGGTATTAAAATCTAACCCAAACTCTTCTAATCTTTTGTGAACTATCTCTACAATTCTGCTGCAGTTCAGAGTTAGATATTTTAATCATGCCAAGAGACCAATGCTGATCGTCTCTCTTATGAACATTTATATTCATGTATCGTACATTTTGGGAAGAAGTGTATTCATCTAATGTCAATGAGAAACTGATACCCTTACTCACTTGTTCCTTGAAACGGCATATAAACTCCTTTTTCTCATAAAAATCAAGCAGCAACTTTCTTACACCAGTATGGTGTAAGAAAGTATACGTTTTGGTCCAACTTCCCGTAATTTGCCATTTGACTTCCAATTTTGCCAACTAGCCATAATTCATAATTTCTCAGAAATACTTCCAATATTTACATCTCGTCTGAACGTCTGAATTGTAGCATATCAGTATGAATTTTTGCCTTGATTTGGTCAAATCTACTTAATTTAACGAAACCAATCCCAATCTTTACATCTCTCCAAAATTTGCCAAATCACTTAACTCCCACAATTTTTTTTTTTTTTTTTGGAAAATTAAGGGGAGTTGTCAAAATCGAGGCAACTTTGCAAATCTACGGCAGTTTGGAAAATGGAGAGACGGCAAAATTTAGAGCAGTTGGCAAAATTCGGAGTGACTTGACAAAATCGTGGGGAGTTGGCAAAATTCAGGTGAGATGTAAAAATTAGGATATTTTTTCTGTAAAATTATGGCGAGTTGGCAAAACTTAAGGAGTTAGCAAAATCTAGGGACAGTTAGAAAAATTCGGAGTGACTTGGCAAAATTCAGGTGAGATGAGAAAATTTGGATTATTTTTCTGTAAAATTATGGCGAGTTGGCAAAACTTAGGGACTTGGCAAAAGCTAGGGGCAGTTGGCAAAATTCGGAGTGACTTGGCAAAATCGTGGAGAGTTGACAAAATTTAGGTGAGATGTAAAAATTGCAATCTTTTTTTCTGTAAAATTATGTCGTGTTGGCAAAATCGAAGCAACTTTGCAATATCTAGGAGAGTTGTAAAATCTTGGGGGAGTTGACAAAATTCAGAGTGGCTTTACAAAAATCAGGTGTGATGTAAAAATGGAATTTTTTTCTGTAAAATTGTGGTGAGATGGCAAAATCTAGGGTAGTTGGCAAAACTGGAAACCACTTGGTAAAGTACAGGTGAGTTGTAAAAATTGGGATTGGTTTTGTGAAATTAAGGAGAGTTGGAAAAACCAAGGACTCTTGGCAAAATCTAGGGGAGTTGGCAAAATTCGAAGCCACATACAGGGAAAATTGTGTCTTTCTTGTGCAATTAAGGAGAGTTGATAAAATTCGAAGTGGCTTGTCAAATTCAGGGAAGAAGTAAAAAGTGCGATTTTTTTCTGTAAAATTACGGCGAGTTGACAAAATCTAGAGTAGTTGGCAAAATTCGAATGCACTTGATAAAATATAGGCGAGTTGTGAAAATTGGAATTTGTTTGTGAAATTAAGGAGTGTTGGACAAATTTAGTAAACTTAACAAAATGTAGGGCAGTTGGCAAAATTCGAATCCACTTGGAAAATACGGGCGAGTTGTGATAATTGGGTTCGTGAAATTCAGGATAGGGTGACTAAAATCACTTCAAACTTTCAAACTGCCCAAGATTTTGCCAGCTCCCCAAGATTTTACCAAGTCACTCGGAATTTTGCCAACTCTATAAGATTTTACCAACTCACCTGTTTTTACTAAGTGACTTTGAATTTTACCAACTGCTCTAAATTTTGCCGTCTCCCCATTTTCCAAACTGCCTTAGATTTGTCAAGCTGCCTCGATTTTGACAACTCCCCTTAATTTTCAAAAAAAAATTAAAAATTTTCACAACTCACCTAGATTTTACGAAGTCGCTTCGAATTTTGCCAACTCCGAGTTACTTTGGGGGGGAGCCCCATTCCCCCCTATGGCTACGCCCCTGCCTCCACAACACTTTAAAGTCTTGTTCCATTTCTTGCATTCAGCAGTTTCTTTTGTCTTACGCATAAAATAATCCCATATTTTAGATCTATTCGACATGTTCCACAAATTTAAAAAGGGTTTCGATTATTAAATTAATAAAATCCCAATTTTAAAATTTGTAATCGACACTGAACGTTCCAAAATATGTTCCATTATTCGACTGACTCTACACGGCAATCTACATCATGGGTGCGCAACCTTTTGACTTCCCTGGGCCCCATTAAGTGAAGATGAATTGCTTTGGGCAGCACATAAAATAGCTAGAAAAGTTTTTAATTGGGATATTTGCTTGTGTCACTAATACTTTAGTCATTAGTGCTCTGTAGTCACGAAAAAACTCGCTGAAATTCACATAATCATGTTGAAAGCTTATGTCGTAAACATGTAAACTTTACGATTTAGTGGACCGCATTACCAGCTGTTTAGGGTCACCCGCGGGCCGAGGGTAGGACACGCCTGGTCTACATGATGAAACAGACTAAAGATTGAGTTGCCAGATAGGCAGAAATTATACTAAAGAGCAGTTGACAGTTGTCACATCTCAACTTAGTAGGTAATGTATTCAAAGTTGCAATTTCTTTATCATGTTTTAATTACTGCATTGTAATTTTCAAAGCACCACAGTTATTTATAAATAATATTTAAACTATAAAACTATTACCATTGCAATCTATTTCATAAAATGATGATTTGTTCACGTAGGACTTCATTCTCTCATTCTCTCTGTATATATATATACGGTATAGAAAATTGGAACAGAATAAAATTTCACGTGTGCGTTTGTTCATTATTTGAATGACTTCAAAATGTGTTCATTGCTCATTTTTCTTTCTCTCTGCCTCTATATTAAAAATTCAACATTGCTATAACCAAATAAAAAAAATCAATCTAAAAAAACCCGTATTTTGTTTTCGATTTTCGATTTTTGGGGAAATTTAAAAAACCGGTTGAAACCCGGTTCGGGTTTCAACACTAATCAGTATGCTAACGAATCAGTTCTATTTAGCTAATATAACAATCTACAAAGTTAAACTTATTGCTAAAAATGAGATAAAAATACGGTTTTTACTAGTTCGGTAAAAACCGTATTTTCATCGTAAAATACGGTAGTTTTACTTAGTTTTTACTAGTAAAAATTCAGTCTGGAAAAGTAAGATCTCGCTGTCGATACAAAACAGACTTCATTTCATTGAGATGTCGCGAGACAGATTGCATTAAAATGGCTACAATATAATTTTAGTGGAAGAATATAAATAGTTACAGATGACGATTTTATTAATGTAAGATTCTGCTATTATCTATTTATTCTTGAAAGAAACGATATCAACTAATAATCTCCCTTGACGCTATACCATTACTACTTCGTAACATGTGATATATCTACATACATACATTAAAAAAAATCAATATCTGTACCATTAATACAGAGTCTATAATCGTGTAAAAAGAAACAGGTTCCATTTCCTTCACTGTGTAAAAACCGAGTCTATCACCGTGCAAATCAAAACTGGTTGCACTTTTTGACCGTGTAAATCAAGTACTGTATAAATCGAAGGACAGGTGTATATTCAACTTTGTATTCGAACTCTGTAATATGATTTGCAAGAAACTTTCAGTTTTAAATTCCTTACAAAATTTCGTTTCAGAAAAATTGTTTTTTGTCATCCTACAGAGTTGGGCTTATTTTTAACAACTCTTGCATCATTAGAATATGTGCTAAGAGGTTTGACACTTTTCGAAAAATTATTCATTTTTTTTCCCTTGAAACATTTATGACACCTTTACTATACATAATGCAACAGATCATTTGATAGAGAATGTTAAGCTGTACCAAATGATCGATAAAGATCATTTCCATAGATCATTTGATGTGCATGTTTAGCGCCCTCTAAAGGTGAAAATTCAAACTAAATGAATGTTATAAAACTGAGAATAGCAATATCCTGTTATATCCTACCAAACACAGAAAGTGAATTTGATTTAGCTCTTAAAACAAAAAAGAAAGTTGCATTTTAAAACTCCCACCCTCCTGGGGTGAAAGAAAATCGCTGCTCTCAACACAACTGACCACGACAGTACAATCCCAAAATTTCCAGTAATGATAGATCGTTTGTAATATTCGTATAAAAGTTTTTTTTCTGCTTTAGAGCAATGTAGCTGTGGAAATTGAAACCATTCAGCGATTCGCAAATTGTATTATTTTATAAGTAGCTCTCTAACCTAAAAAGAATTTTTCATTCAACTCATAGTAAATAGTTCTATAACCTGAAAAAGAATTTTTCATTCAACTCATAGTAAATAGTTCTATAACCTGAAAAAGAATTTTTCATTAAAAAACAAAACAAAGTTGAAATTCTATAGGTGGACAAATGGAAGATGGAAAAAAATACAGCTATTTAAAAAACACGAGCTAAAAACATGAAATACTTTTATTCCCTTACATATAAAACTTATAAAGTTCTACTCATGATATTGAGAATCTGCAAAAAGGTTTCGATTCAGCATTAAAATTCAATTCAAAAATATATATTTCTGGCCTTCAGATTGAATATTCTAGTAACCCCTCTCCTACACAAAAAAATCTCCTTTATAAAGGTTTTTTTGCCAGACTTTTACAAATAGCTATATAAAAAGAAACATCAGTGCATATAAATTTATAGTATTAAAGATAAATGAGTCGTAAAATATCAGAATTACACCTTTTTCTGGCTCATTAACGTATTTTTTATACGTGTGAGCCAGAAATTTTCACTACGTCATTTTCCACAAACCGATTACCGGAAAAAAAAGGGTTTATTTATTCCTTGGAGTAAATGACCTTACATTCGTCATTCTGAATCACAGTAATCTAAAAAATACGTATACTAAATAGAGCATCTGAGATTCTTGATTTTTTCTGGAAGGTCTCATCAACAATAAAAAAAGTAAATAGAAAAGAAACACATTTCAGTCTTACTTTTATTATTATTATTACAGAAATGACCGGAAGTTACAATATTAGTACACTGATACCGGACATGCAAAGTACATTAAAATTTGAAACACCTGAGAAATGGGGATAAGTCAAATTTCTTCAGTCTGAAAGAAAAAAAAACATCAGTGGTCGAAGAAGTGACAATGTCTCTGGGTTGTTGTTTTACCTCTGAACGGCACTTTTTTGCACACCATGGGCTAAATGGCCAGGTCACAAGGACCCCGAAGGCTCAGAGAAGGTTGGGGGAGGGGACCCACTGGAACAGCTGTTGGGAGACAGATGGTAGCCTCCCGTCAAGGCCATCCAGCGTGTTCTTTAACGTGCACAGGGTATGGTTTTCCGCACACGGGGCCACGGCTTAACGTCCCATCCGACGGACTTATCCAAGCCCATCGGTGTCCCCTACTGACCGTGGGCAGGGCGGGGAATTTTGAGGGAGGTAAATCTCAACGCTGACCCAGCTGGGACTCGAACTTGGGAACTACAGATTACGAGTCTGGCGCGCTACCGACTGAGCCACCCCCGCCCCAATGTCTCTGGGAAGAGTGTTTCATACTCTTCCAACACGACAGATGTAATGAATGAAAAAGAAAGCTTACAAATTGTTCAAATATCCAGTTCTTACTGTTTAGTTTCGCACCTCATTTTTTGCCATACACACTCTACTAGCTTTTTTCAGCACATAATCCAACAACATACCTGAACTCATTTTCAACAGCTTCCTTAGCATACATAACTTGTAAATCGCTTCTTGGCATTCAGATTACCAAAAAAAAAGTGTGAATGGCATTACATGGTCCTAATCAAAGCAAAGAATTAATCTCTACAACAGAGACATCCAATTTTTTTTTTTTCCAAAGCAGAATCATTCTTCATTTCTAACAACTACAAAAATGAGTGATTTCTTTTTTTCACGATTGCTTGAGTGAGAAGAGAACTGACATAAATAAAATAAACAACTTCAGCGATGCGGAATTCCCTTACATGATAAAAGCGGAAGGAAGAAGAATAATTGCGCGGAACATCAAAAATTTCCTGTCTTGTACCACCAAAAAGCATTTTACCGTGGGGCTAGGAGTTCTTATTATCCTACCAGCTCAAACCAGTTCTCTATGCCGTAGGCTTTCTGTTACTGCAGCTCTGAATGTATTATTTTTTATGGGAGGACAGAAAATCACGCAGCATTTTTATTGCCTGTACCAACCAGTTCTTCCAACTATAAACTAGACACCTAAGATCGAGGAAGCGAAAATTTGATCAGAGATATTCTTGATTAGACACTTCCTTATGCTAATGACAGTGGGAATAATAAAAACTAAAATTCAGACACTTAATTATCCCATAATGGGTCTGTGAATGGTTGGCAGTCCTAGTGGCTGACACTTTATTAGAGACTAAACTTTCGTGTGTCCCTTGGTTGATGTGTCATAATGAATATAAAACCGTAGATTTATATTTTACCTTTGTTTTATCAGCATTGAATATTTTAATGCTGTATGGAAGCTTTAAGATGAGTGTGATTGATATGAAATGTTTTGCATATTTGTTAAAAATAAAATATGCAAAAAAAAAATCTTGTTCCTGAGGTTACGTTATCTTTTTGTGGTAAATATATGTATGTAGAATTGTACAATTTTATAAGTCAATATATCTCTAATAAATGACTGTATGTAAGGGGTGTGGTGGGGGACGTAATTCAGAATTTTTTTTTTACACAGGTTGGGAGAATACTTAGTTCCGACATTGCTGGAAGGCCCTAATCGGAGACTTCCATCAGTTTCTTCACAGATGTCCATTAGAACCCCTTTCATAATCTTCTCTGATCTCTTGGGGTGTTTGTAACATGATCCTTTAGCCCATTTTGCGTACAAAAAATATTGTACGAAAGTACTTTGAATGTCTTGAAATCATAATATTTATGCAAATAAATGAAATGCGGCTTGATCTCTTTTCGGCGACTCATTAGTGCTTACTTTATATCACCTACTGAAATATTCTCATACAGTCGCTCAGAAAAGTATCCAAACGCTATGGTTGATTACAGAATTCAGAAAAAATATCTGGCGATGATATTTTTAGAAATTAGTGATCTGGCAACCTTTGTATCACGTGATCACAGAATTCAGGAAAAAATATTTGGAGCGTGTACAGCAACTGTACACGCTCCAGTTACCGTTCACAGCAAACTGGAGCGTGTGCAGTTACTGCACACGCTCCAGTTTGCTGTGAACGGTAACTGCACACGCTCAATATTTCCGTGAGTGAGCCCACACGATCTAGTATCAAAATAATATGACCCCCTATAGTCGCTCAAAAAAAGCATCCGAACACTATGATCGATTACAGCATTCAGAAAAAATATCTGGCAACGAATTTTTTTAGAAATTAGTCATCTGGCAACCATCGTGTCACGTGACGTTGTGAATAATGTCCACGAATTCTTAACAAAAAATCACATATCTGGTTAGTTGCTTAACACGATATTTTTGAAATAAATGTGTTAATTAAATCGTTTTGTTTTTATCACTTTATATATATATTTTTTTGCAGTTTTTAATATCTCCTGCAGTGACGTCATTGAGACCCTTCATCAATGATGCAGCTTGTCGTTTGCGAAATTAGCACGTAGGTTATTCTAAATAATAACAACGACGAAAAAAAAAGAATTGAAATTAATAACTAATATTGATTATCCTAAAGCTGCATCAAGTGTAAAAAAATATGTAGGACATCCTATGTATTTTTTTTTACATACGTAGGATTCTCATAGTTATCAAACAAGTCGTTTTGATAACTACGAATTTTAATAATTATTTTTCTCATAGTAAATGAAACAGGTCATTTGATAACTATGAAATCAAACAAAGAATTCAGAGGCCATTTTGACCATCACCGCAGCTGTCGTCATCCAAAAATTATGGGGGGGGGGCGGGGGAGGCTCAGTCGGTAGCGCGCCAGGCTCGTAATCTGTAGTTACCAGGTTCGAGTCCCAGCTGGGTTAGCGTTGAGATTTATCTCCGCAAAATTCCCCGACCTGCCCACGGTCAGTAGGGGACACCGATGGGCTTGGAAAGACCGCCGTCCGTCGGATGCGACGTTAAGCCGTGGCACCGTGTGCGGGAGAGCCATACCCTGTGCGTGTTAAAGAACACGCTGGATGGTCTTGACGGTAGGCTACCATCTGTCTCCCAACTGCTGTTCCAGTGGGTCCCCTCCCCCAACCTTCTCTGAGCCTTCGGGGTCCATGTGACCTGGCCATTTAGCCTATGGTGTGCAAAAAAGTGCCGCTCAGAGGTAAAACTACCCAACCCAAAATTTATGAAGCGCAGTTAAGCGTTAAAAGTGTCCGATTCAGGAAATCTACTTTAAGTGACTGCGATGATTTTACTACAAGGACGTACCTGGGGGAGCATGGGGTACATTCGCTCAAAAAAGTGATATGGCAACCTTCGTGTCACGTGACACGAAGGTTGCCAGATCACTAATTTCTAAAAAAAAAATCGTTGCCAGATATTTTTTCTGAATTCTGTAATCAACCATAGTGTGCGATTCTTTTTTTTTGAGCGACTGTACGTGGTCATATTATTTTGATACTAGATCGTGTGGGCTCACTCACGGAAATATTGAGCGTGTACAGTTACCGTTCACAGCAAACTGGAGTGTGTGCAATAACTGCACACGCTCCAGTTTGTTGTGAACGGTAACTGGAGCGTGTACAGTTGCTGTACACGCTCCAGATATTTTTCCTGAATTCTGTAATCACGTGACACGAAGGTTGCCAGATCACTAATTTCTAAAAAAATCGTTGCCACACATTTTTTCTGAATTCTGTAATCAACTATAGTGTGCGGATCCTTTTTTGAGCGACTGTACGCTTCCCAAAAAAACATTGTCTTATACGAAATCTCAAACCGGTCGATTTGCTTTGATATCCAAACAGGTTCCAAAACACAATGGGCTAAATTGCCAGGTCGCAAGGACCCCGAGGGCCCAGAGAAGTTTTTTTGGATCTCAAGGGATCTAACAGGACAGCTGTTAGGAGACAGATGGTAGCCTCTCATCAAAGCCTCTCATCAAAGCCATCTAGCTTGTTCTCTAACGTGCACAGGGTATGGCTGTCCCGCACCCGGCGCCACAACTTAACGTCCCATCCGACGGACAGCGGCCTTTCCAAGCCCATCGGTGTTCCCTACTGACCGTGGGCAAAGCGGAGAATCTTGCGGGATGAATCTTAACGCTGGTCCAGCTCAGACTCGAACACGTGAACTGTATATTTCGAGTCTCGCGCGCTACCGGCTGAGACATCTCCCCAAAATATTAGAGATTTTTTATGTTACATTAACGGATTGGGTTGGGTTGTTTTACCTCTGAGCGGCTCCTTTTTGCACACCATGGGCTAAATGGCCAGGTCACATGGACCCCGAAGGATCAGAGAAGGTTGGGGGAGGGGACCCACTGGAACAGCTGTTGGGAGACAGATGGTAGCCTCCCGTCAAGGCCATCCAGCGTGTTCTTTAACGTGCACAGGGTATGGCTCTCCCGCACACGGGGCCACGGCTTAACGTCCCATCCGACGGACTGCGGCCTTTCCAAGCCCATCGGTGTCCCCTACTGACCGTGGGCAGGGCGGGGAATTTTGCGGAGATAAATCTCAACGCTGACCCAGCTGGGACTCGAACCTGGGAACTACAGATTACAAGCCTGGCGCGCTACCGACTGAGCCACCCCCGCCCCTACATTAACGGAAGTAATTTTGAAGCTCTAGAACTTCTAAAATATGCACTTAATAGGAAAATGTAACTGAAGATAAATTAAAGATCATGATCAAATATATGTAAGTCACGATTTTCCCCAATATTAATTCAATATTTTAAGAGTTATTGAAGCTGGAATATTTAACAATAAATTATCTTTTTTTAAATAAAAAAATTCATAATTATATAAAATTGAAATAATTATTACAAAAACCTCTTCAACTGATATCATTTTTATAAAACGGTTCGAAAAGATACTTCTTTTTTTTAAAGTTTTAATTAATTTATGAGGTAAATCCTTATAACACATTGCTCTTGTTAAATATCCTAGCTTCCATCATTCTTTAAACATTGAGCGAATATTATGGGAAATCGAGATCAAAATAGATTTGATTATGATATTTATGCTCGGTTTACATTTTCCCATTAAATGCATGTTTTAGAATTATAGAATTTCGAAATTAGATTCCCATTGGAATCTAATTTCGAAATATAGATAAAAACTATATTTTTAGTATTTTTTATAGGAAAAATAGATAAAAACTATATTTTTTTCTGTATAGAATATCATTTTATCCTTTCCTGTCTCGTGGAATATTTTAGTAATTGAGAAACCTTATTCAAGTATTATTCTCAGATTCCCTCCCCCCCCACAAAATAAAATCCTTGGGAAAGTGTTTTTTTTTGCGAAATAAAAGTATAGATCTACAAAAAGTTAATGACACAGTTTACGGTTTGTTACACTCAAAGACTAACTCTATAATAATGTCTCGCAAACATTTTTACTCTACGGCACACTGAATCTAATTTTTTTTCCTCGGCACACTGAATCTAAATTTTTTTTTCCGCGGCACACTTAAAAAAGAATTTTTGATGGTTACGTAAAAAGAGGAAAATTGAAGTTTCGTTAAATCCCAGTTGATAAGATCTGAAAGATTTTTTATTAAAGCACGTCGATAGCACGTCGATAACACAAGTCAAGTCAAAATGAAATCTTTGGAATATCTAATATCAATTTGAAAATCTCGCGCGGCACACTTGGAATCTCGCGGCACACTACTGTGCCGCGGCACACAGTTTGCGAGACACTGCTCTATACAAAACAATGTCTTTATTCATATTTTTTCTTTTTCTCTCTTGTATCTATTTTCTATTCGGAGGTTTATGGAAGACTTCCGTTAAGGACATCCACTGTGTTCTTTAATGTTCTTTGGGTTGGCTCACTCAGTAGTACGATAGGCTGGTAATCTTAGGTTTGAAGTCTCGAGTTCTGAGCCAGCGTCGATATTTATTTCCGGTAAACCTGCCTCGGTTAGAAAGGGAACACTGGTGGGTTTGGAAAGGCCGCCGTCGATCGGTTGGGACATAAAGCCGTGGTTCTATGTTCAGCCATACCCTGTGCACGTTAAGAACATAAATTAACGTTTATCTTCAAACAACTGTCCTGTGGATTCCCTCCCCCAACCTTCTCTGAGCCTTCGAGGTTTCCGTGATTTGGCCATTTAGCTCATTGTATGCACGGAAGTGCCGCTCAGAACTCTTTAAATACCAACTGATGTTTGAAATTCAAGATTTAGAGAATTTGATACGTATCTTTAATTTATCTTCAATAACATTTTTCCATAGAAAATTTGGGGCAGAGGCGCTCAGTTGGTAGCGCGCCAGGCTCGTAATCTGCAGTTCCCAGGTTCGAGTCCCAGCTGGGTCAGCGTTGAGACTTATCTCCGCAAAACTCCCCGCCCTGTCCACGGTCAGTAGGGGACACCGATGGGCTTGGAAAGGCCGCCGTCCGTCGGATGGGACGTTATGCCGTGGTCCCGTGTGCGGGAGAGCCATACCCTGTGCACGTTAAAGAACACACTGGATGGCCTTGACGGGAGGCTACTATCTGTCTCCCAACAGTTGTCCCAGTGGGTCCCCTCCCCCAGCCTTCTTTGAGCCTTCAGGGTCCTTGTGACCTGGCCATTTAGCCCATGGTGTGCAAAAAAGTGCTGCTCAGAGGTGAAACAACCCAACTCATAGAAAATTTCTTTCAGACCTTATAAAGCTTCGAAGTTAGTTTTCGAATTGACGTAACGTAGAGTTGAAAGCTTTCGCACATTAGTATTTAAAGTGGCCATTCCAATGACTAAAGTAAAGACTACAATAAAAGTAATTCGACTTTTTTTCTTTCGCATTTGCTTCTTTGTCTTCCCTCTGGTTATTGTTTGGAAATTAAGGAACGCACATCTGAACTCTAAGGGTCTTTCACCTGGCTATTTGGCTTCAGTAGCCAAAGTATTGTTCAGCCAACTACAGCGCAAAAGCCGAAACAGTAATCACCAGGCCATCTCTGCACGCATGTTTTGTATTATATCTTTCCAGTTCATCTTTTGACATCTGGCATCACACTTCACTGGCTATGTGTTCATCTCAGCATAAAAAATGTTGGCACTGTGAATGGCAAAAAGAAATTTGGTGAATTATATCTCAGAAGAAAAAGAGAATACGATTAGAATATCTTGTAAATAACGCCGATTTAGTTTGTTATTCTTGAAATATAAGTATCGAAGAAGTAAAATCGAAATATAAGTAGGGGAGCCAATAAGTTATTTTCCGAATTAAGGTGAAAGCAATATTAAAGTAAAAACGATTTCCATACCAGTCGTTTTAAGCAACAATAAGAATAAAAAATGCTGAAGTTTGTCAGAAAACATGAATACAGTAATCTTGATCATTAGAAAAAAAAAAGTTAATAACCTAAATGGAATAAAGGTAATTAATATATAGAGTATAATAAAGGGCAATTCCCCACCCTGCCCACTGTCAGTATGGGACACCGATGGGCTTGGAAAGGCCGCCGTCCGTCGGCTGGGATGTTAAACCGTGGCCCCGTGTGCGGGAGAGTCATACCCTGTGTACGTTAAAGAACACGCTGGATGGCCTTGACGGGAGACTACCATCTGTCTCCCAACAGCTGTTCCAGTGGGTCCCCTGCCCCAACCTTCTCTGAGCCTTCGGGGTCCATGTGACCTGGCCATTTAGCCCATGGTGTGCAAAAAAGTGCCGCTCAGAGGTAAAACAATCCAACAACCCAACCCAACAATAAAGGGCTCAATTTTTCAAGTCCTCTGCAGGCTGATTCGAACCATTTCGACAATGATTGAATCTGAGTCGGATTTTGGAAAAAAAAATTCTCTGACGCATCGTAAGATATGTGTAAAGAAATGCATGTCACTAATCATTTATTTTTATACTATTAATTATAATCATTTAATGACAAAATGTCAATTCTATTTTGAACGAAAAATATTAGAAATGCTAGTAGAAACTGAAAATTCGTGGGTAACAACATTACAAACTCAAAGAGCTATTTAGGGGCGAGGGTGGCTCAGTCGGTAGCGCGCCAGGCTCGTAATCTGTAGTTCTCCGATTCGAGCCCCAGCTGGGTCAGCGTTGAGATTTATCTCCGCAGAATTCCCCCGCGCAAAATTCCCTCGCTCTGCCCACAGTCAGTAGGGGACACCGATGGGCTTGGAAAGTCCGCCGTCCGTCGGATGGGACGTTAAGCCGTGGCTCTGTGTACGGGAGAGCCATACCCTGTGCACGTTAATGAACACGCTGGATTGCCTTGACGGGAGGCTACCATCTGTCTCCCAATAGCTGTTCCAGTGGGTCCCCTCCCCCAACCTTCTCTGATTCTTCGGGGTCCATGTGTGAAATTTGAATTATTCTAAGCCTGAGCCTGCTGACCCAGCTGTGCTCAAGTAAAGCACTAACAAAGCTCTTAAATATTATAATTATATATTATAATCCAGAGTCCTCCCAAATAATAATTGTCGAATTATTACAGAATTCCCATGTTATGACAATGGAAGCCAAATTAAAAATTCAATATCTTCTTAAATAAACTTTTGATCGAATTAAAACCAAAAATGAATTAAAGATCTAGTTCAAGTTTATCTAAATCTTAAATTTCAGTAGTATTTTTTTCAAAATTTAAATAGTTATGGAAACTAAATTATTTAACGTCACCAATCATACGAATTTTCCTCAAAAGCTAATCAAGACCAATAATTGTTATACCAAGTTATCTTAAAACAATTGTACATTTAAAAGAATTGTCCAATAATTCTTTTTCACTCTTTTTTTTTTGAGTATGCGCCGAAATTACTCAATTCATAGAAAGAATAGAAATGTAAGGAATATAAATTTTTTGGTGCCATTGAAGAACCTCTCTATAGAAGAGTTAGCAGAAAGACTAGAGAAGCAGAAATATCAGAAAATGGTTTCTATTCGCACACCTTAAACTGATTTTGATAAAACGCCGTAGAAGTTTATTTCACCCTGATGCCCTAGAACAGGGGTGGGCAAATAGCGGCCCGCAGGCCACATTCGGCCCGCTAAGAGTTTTTTATGGCCCGCCAAGACAGTCAGAAAAATCCGCCTTGAACCGAGATTTCCTTCCCGTGAGCGACCGAAGATTCGTCTCGTATTTTCCACTAGGACGGACACGTCAATACGCATGCGCAGTGTAGATACGAAAACAATTGCCCACCCCTGCCCTAGAATATTGTTGTAAACATCGCTACGTTAGGCTTATTTGCTTTGACTCTTTCATACATGAATTTGAAAAATCCGGAGCCAATAAAATTCTCTTAAAATATTATCTTTTAGCAGAAAACCTGGTTACTGTCAGTACTATATCATTTGATGAGATAAGCCTTGAGCAAATCTAGATCTCACTAACTTCTGTGTGCTTATAAAAGAGATAAATTTAAAGTCAATATAAAAAGAATTAACCCTTAAGCAACTGTTTGAGACAGCGATCAGACAGGAAACTATGAATATATCATCAAGAAGATCGCTGAGCATATATCAGCCATATTTTATCCGGGACGCCAGTTCCGCAGTCAAGCACACTAACCACTCAGCCTAAGGGAAGGTTTAGTTATTTTTAAAATATAGCCGAAAGCCAAAAAACAACTATAACAGGTATATATACACACACACATGATAGAAATTCAGACTATTAAAAGATTTGGGAATATCTGAAGAACTTTGAAAAGAAATGAGCGCACTTTCTTACTTGTAATGAGAGAAAATCTCCCGCAGAAAAAGACCTTGGAAATGGAAAACTGTTTTCTTGAAAGCATTCATCAGCTGGAGAAAGAATTTCAGGAAAGATTTGAACTCTCCAACGAAGACAAAATTATAATTCAGGCTGATTAAAGATTCTTTTTCAGTGGATTTGCAGGATGCTTTCATCACTTGCAAACGCTATTGCTCATAGTTATATAAAAACATTTGGACTTTACTGCTCTAGTTTAACTGCATTTGTCATACTTGAACGTTGTTTTATCTCTGGACGACAATTTTTTTGCACACATTAGGCTAAATGACCAGGTCTCATGAACCCAAATACTCAGAGAAGGTTGGGGAAAGAGATCCGCTGGAAAACTCTTAGGACAGATGATAGCCGCCCATCAAGATCATCCAGCGTGTTCTTTGGCGTGCACAGGGTGAATCTCACCTGTACACGGAGCCACGGCTAACCGTCCCATCCAACGGACGAGGCCACTCGAAGATCATCGTTGCCCCCTTCCTGACAGAGGATTTTTTAGCAGTTATAAAACTCAATGGCAGCCCCAATTGAGACTCGAACCTCGTAATATCAAATTATGAGCCATGCACGGGCTGCTGGCTGAGAAAACTCCAGCCCCAATTTGGACATTGCTAATCAAGTGAATTCGTTAGACTTGATCATTTAAAATACTTTTGTTGGAAAGGGTTGGGTTGTTGGGTTGTTTTACCTCTGAGCGGCACTTTTTTTGCCCACCATGGGCTAAATGGCCAGGTCACATGGACCCCGAAGTCTCAGAGAAAGTTGGGGGAGGAAACCCAGTGGAGCAGCTGTTGAGAGACAGATGGTAGTCTCCCGTCAAGGCCATCCAGCGTATTCTTTAACGTGCACAGGGTACGGATTTCCCGCACACTCCGCCACGGCTTAACGTCCCATCCGATGGACGGCGGCCTTTCCAAGTTCGTCGGTGTCTTCTACTGACCGTGGGCAGGGAGGGGAGCTTTGCGGATAAAAATCTCAACGCTGACCCAGCTGGGACTCGAACCTGGGAACTACAGATTACGAGCCTGGCGCGCTACCGACTGAGCCACCCCCGCCCCTTTGTTAGGAAGGACCAGAGGGATGAATCAAGGGGTTGAAATAGCTCCCCCCCCTGGAGAATTTTAACAACTTGATGGAATGCAAAAAAAATTGATATTAATTTAATTATAAAGGGGAGAAGTTTCTCCCCTGACAGAGATAACCTAGAAGCTCTTTTAAGCTTCTCCTGGTTTCTCATCAACATACAAACTCACAGACAGTGCTGGGTTGTTTTACCACTGAATGGCACTTTTTTGCGCACAATGGGTTAAATGGCCAGGTCACAAGAACCCCCGAGGGGTCTCCAACCATTTCAATTTTTGGCACACAATAGACTAATGACTAGGTCAGATGGACCCAAATATTCAGAGAGGTTTGACAGGAGGCTAGTTTTCTCCCAACAGCTAGCCTCCTGTCAAGGCCATTCAGTGTGTGTTTAACGCCGGGTATAAGCTCTTCTCAAGACATGGCTAGGCTCTTTCTCAACACATTACATAGCTCTTTCTCCCACACGGCTTAATGTCGCACCCGATGGACGGCGGCCTTTCCAAGCCCATCGGTATCCTTTACTGATCGTGGGGAGGGCGGGGAATTTTGCAGAGATAGATCTCAATGCTGGTCCAGTTGGAACTCGAACCTGGGAAATGCAGGCACGATACCCACTAAGTTCCTTGTCATGTCTCTTTAATTTATTTATTTTTATTTATTATTGTAATTTTATTTGTTTTCGTTGTTAAAAATATATATCTGTATTGTGTTTTTGGAAGTGCTGAGATGAGGATGTGGCTAATGAGCTGTTGTTTTCGGGTCTGAGCTGGCTGACTGTATATGCTTACAAGTCGAAAGGTACTTTTACGACTATTTACGATTAGCCTCTGGCGTGAGTGCTAGGAGGCGAGTGCGGCAATAATGAAGAGCAGTGGGAGCGTCGCTGTCAAACGGGAAGGAAGTTTGAACACGCATCAAGGGACGCCGCTCTTGCTCAAAAACAAAAGATTCGGTTCTGTGTGAACCAGAGTTCGGTTCTGTGTGAACCAGAGTTCGGTTCTGTGTGAACCAGGTTATAGGCAAGGATTGAGTATCCTTTCGCTGAGTTTGAGGTCGGTAAAGGTGCGGCATGAGATTAACAGGCGAAGAGGGATTGCCTCTGGGACTTTTAGGAATCTATGGAGAGTGTGGAGAAATAGGCGTATACACCTAAAGACTAAAATTAGACTATAATAGTTTGGTTCTTCATAGGGTTAGTTATGGTAGTGAAACTTGTATACTTTGTAAACAAGATAACAGGAAAATTGATGCTTTTGATTCTAGATGTTTACGCAGTATCTTGGGTATTAGGTGGTTCAACTTTGTAACTAATGATGAGGTTATGCAAAGGAGTTTGCAACCTCCTTTAAGCAGCATATTTTGCATAGAGAGACTCCACTGGTTTGACCATGTTGTCCTTATGGAAATTATAGATTGGCGAATAGGGTTATGAACAGTGTGCCTAAAGACCTCATAAAGAAGGGGAGACCTAGGTTGCGGTGGGCAGACAATGTCAAACAGGACCTTGTTGGAATTGGTGTGCAGTGGCTAGATGCAGTAGATGTAGCTCAGGATAGACTTGCTTGGAGAATTAAACTGCACGGTCTGTTTGGACCTCCGTAGCCCAAGCTGTTTGAGGATGATGAAAGGGAGAATCTGCAAAGCTCAGATCTCCACCTCATTGCATGATTGTTTGCAACAGCAAAGGCCCACGGAATCGACCACATCCCCAGCACGTAATTGTATATGAATGTAAATAAACCGTGTCGTTCAGATATTATAGATTATTCTAGATTATTAGATTATTCAGATATTATATTATATATATAGATTTATTTATTTATTTATAAGAGTGAAGGTAATTAAAGGAAGTAATTGATCGTCCTCTTGTACAGAGTGGTTAATCGTTTGTCATCTGGCCCACCACGACAACCCCCCCCCCCCAAAAAAAGAAAATGGTGTATAAAATACTTGCTGACATCATCATAAAATTTAAAATTGAAACGTCCGCGCCTGTAAAAATATTTCAGTGTGTGTAAGTGCATATACAAATTTTATATTAACATAATAAAATAATATAATAAATACCCCCTCAAACAGCTGCTTGCCACAGAGGTCTGACAGGAGCCTGTCAGTTTATATGCCATAGTAGAAGGTCTGAGAGGATGGCAGGACCTCAGCAGAAAAACGACACACACATCCATGCCTTACCCTGGGCTCGAACCCATGTCCCGTAGATCAGTAGCCAAGCGCGCTAACCACTCGGCCACGGGACGGTATTATATTAACATAACGAACTAATAAAAAGTGAAATCATTAATCTGATACGGAATACATGACTACAACTTTGGGTCTTCTGGGGATTGGTTGGACTTTGTATTGTAGAGTATTGGCAGTGTATCTCACTACCCTTGCCACATAAGACGTAGGGTGGCTTTCTCGTGACATTTTTCTCTTTGGGTTGATTTACTTTGTGCACTTTTGTACAGCATTTTTTGGCGCACAATAAGCTAAATAAATCAGGGTTGTTTTACTTCTGAGCGGCCTTTTTCTTCACACAATGAGCTAAATCGCCAGGTCATAACGACCCCAAACCTCAGAACTGACAGGAGCTGTTAAGAGACAAGTGGAAAACTCTCGTTGTTTTTCTGAGCAGCACCATTTTCTTCATTTTGTGATCAGATCTGCAAAGCTACTAGCTTATCTGTTGGTTATAACGGAAAGACTCGAACCCAGATCACAGCAATTGCTGTGTCAGAGCAAGCCAACCCAATACTTCTGCGACGACGTAGTTTTTGCACACACTGTCACGCCAGGCAAAATAACTCCAGAAGCTCAAAGAGGGTTGGGGGGAAGGAAACCTTAGGAACTGTCAAGGTCATCCAGAGTATTCTTTAACGTGCACAGGGAGGACTCTCGTGCTCGGCTTAACTTGCCATCTGACGGACAGCATCCTTTCCAAGCCCATCGGTGTCTCCTTTCTGATCGAATTGTCATAATTCTTAACACTGGCACAAATGGGGCGGGGGTGACTCAGTCGGTAGCGCGCCAGGCTCGTAATCTGTAGTTCCCAGGTTCGAGTCCCAGCTGGGTCAGCGTTGAGATTTATCTCCGCAAAATTCCCCGCCCTACCCACGATCAGTAGGGGACACCGATGGGCTTGGAAAGGCCGCCGTCCGTCGGATGGGACGTTAAGCCGTGGCCCCGTGTGTGGGAGAGCCATACCCTGTGCACGTTAAAGAACACGCTGGATGGCTTTGACGGGAGGCTACCATCTGTCTCCCAACAGCTGTTCCAGTGGGTCCCCTCCCCCAACCTTCTCTGAGCCTTCGGGGTCCATGTGACCTGGCCATTTAGCCCATGGTGTGCGAAAAAGTGCCGCTCAGAGGTAAAACAACCCAACCCAACACTGGCACAGGTGGAACTGCAGATTACAAATCTGTCACGCTACCGACTGGAGCCAACCCAGGCTACCTGCAACACTGGCAAACCTGGGAACTGCAGATTACAAATCTGTCACGCTACCGACTGGAGTCAACCCAGGTTCGAGTCCCAACTGTGCCTGCCTTGAAATTTATCTCCGCTAACCCCCGTTCCTCCCTCGGTGCACAAAGTGACATTGTTGGTCTTGGAAAGGCCGCCGTCCGTCGGATGAGACGTTAACCCACGGTGCCTTGAGCAGGAGAGCCATACCGTGTGCAGGTTAAAGAACACACTGAATGACCTTGACGGAAGGCTACCATATACCTCTTAACAGCTCACCATTAGATTCACTTCCCAAACTTTCTCTGAGCCCTTGGGGTCCTTATGACTTGGCCATTTTGCTCGTTGTTTGCAAAAAATAATCCTGCTCAGTGGTAAAACATCTCAACCCACTTTCCGAAAATACGTTAAATAATAATAATGCAGTATTGAAACTTTCAATCAATGAATTACTATGAATACTTTGACGTTTTTTGTCGTATGCGAATAGATCACTTTCCAAACTGGACAGATTTTCTGTCCAGTTACAATTTCATTTTCTCCACGAAACACACATTTCTGATTCCCTGCGCATGGACGCCAAATGATAGGGGATCACCCTGAGATACACTTGACCTCCCCTATCGTTGTTGTTTACCACTTTTGCTGAGTTGCATGATATTTCAGCTGGCTCAGCAGAAAACGCGTTTCACTAAACTGTGAATTATGCAATAGCAACAGGAGAGAAGTCAATGCTTATCGCTTTTTCGATAGATTTGTCCTTTTTTTATTCCTTATAATTCCTTTGCATCTACCCATGTGTTGCATGTTGAAAAGGTATCATGTCTGGTTTTCGCGGATGCTTTCGTTACATTTGCTCTTCTGAACATTGACCCAGGCTCGGTTGATGCAAACAACAAGGTTATATTATCTGGTCTCATGTACATTTACCTCTTCAGCTCGGTCCTGTAATGTCTCCTATGTTTTATAAACGATGTCTACGTCACTGGTTCCAGTGGTTCAGGTATCGCGATGCAGTTTAACGTTTCGGTGTAAAAATCAGGATAGTAATCTACAGCAGATATCAGTTCAAAGTTTGTAATATGACCAAAAAAAACTCATCCGCAAACCGAACCTTTCGTATATTCTATACCAAAGATGCATCCTGAATGTTGCGTTGCAGTTTTACATCTGAGCAGCGCTTTTTTTTTCGCACAGAATCGGGTAAATGACCAGGTCACAAAAACCCCAAGGCTAAAAGAAAGTTCGAAAATTAGTTCTACTGAACAGTTGCTGATGGATTAATGGCACCCTCCCATCAAGGCCATCCAGTTTGTTTTTCAATATACACAGATTATGACTCTCACATACACGGCACTAAGTTTAACGTACAGTGGCTGAAAAAAATATCCGAACACTATGGTTGATTACAGAATTAAGAAAAAAAATATCTGGCAACGATTTTTTTTTAGAAATTAGTGATCTGGCAACCTTCGTGTCACGTGACACGAAGGTTGCCAGTTCACTAACGAAAAATAACTTCTAGATACCATGATACCTCGCATATTCTCGAAATATTGTACAACAAGAATGTGATTCTATAGTACACCGATAATTTGAAATGAATATATATAATAATCAATTTGAAATTAATTTCGCAGTAAAACAACAAAAAAACGCAAGTAACCGATATTCTGAAGAAAATCAATATTCAATTTCAAAAGACTAGAAATGCAGCACAGGGGTTGGATTATTTTACCTCTGAGCGGCACTTTTTTGCACACAATGGGCTAAATGGCCAGGTCAGGTGGACTTCAAAGGCTCAGAGAATGTTGGGGAAGGGGACCCACTGGAACAGCTGTTGGGAGACAGATGGTAGCCTCCCGTCAAGGCCATCCAGCGTGTTCTTTAACGTGCACAGTGTATGGCTCTCCCGCACACGGAACCATGGCTTAACGTCCCATCCGACGGACGGCGGCCTTTACAAGCCCATCGGTGTCCCCTACTGACCGTGGAGAGGGCGGGGAGTTTTACGGAGATAAATCTCAACGTTGACCCAGGCGGGACTCGAACTTGGGAACTGCAGATTACGAGCCTGGCCCCGCCCCCAAAAATGCAGCACAACCATCAAAAATAACTCTACAGGGCTATTTCTCATCGTGGAATAGGAAAGAGAGCAGCAAGTGTCACTGAGAATATCTATGGGCATATCACAACACGATGAATTGGGGGGGGGGGGAGGAGTTGTAATCTGTTCGTCCCAAATGTGCCAAGGTTTAGATTTATCTCCGCTAATAGCCACATTGTCCCCTCGGTCAGAAAGGGAGTTCCGATGGGGCTTGGAAAGGCCAACCCCTTCTGATGGGATGTAGATCTGCATGTAGGAGGGACATATGATGTGCATTTAAAGAACACAGCAGGATGGACATGACGGGAGGTTGTCTCCTAATAGCTGACAATGGGTACCCTTCCCCAACCTTCTTCGAAAAGATGGCGTCCTTGTGACCTGGCCGTTTAGCCCATTGTGTGCAAAAAAAGTGCTCTCGGGTTTCAAAAGAACCCAACCCACAACATGAAGGAAGTATAAAGCATTGTGTGTTATTGTGGGCCTTTCTCATTTTCGTGTACCAAAAGTGCACTTGCATCAGGTCCAGATCTAGAAAAAAAATTAAACAGGACTAAGTGACTGGATCGAACTGGAATTATCCTTCATATAAAATTCTCCCCTGTTTTAGTTTTTTTTTTCAAAATGCATATAATATATACGTTTAATATTTACTATTGTGCCAGTCATTAACACTCTGAGAGTGGGAGATTGGGTTGGGTTGTTTTACCTCTGAGCGGCACTTTTTTGCACACCATGGACTAAATGGCCAGGTCACATGGACCCCGAAGGCTCAGAGAAGGTTGGGGGGGGGGACCCACTGGAACAGCTGTTGGGAGACAGATGGTAGCCTCCCGTCAAGGCCATCCAGCGTGTTCTTTAACGTGCACAAGGGTATGGCTCTCCCGCACAAGGGGCCACGGCTTAACGTCCCATCCGACGGACGGCGGCCTTTCCAAGCCCATCGGTGTCCCCTACTGACCGTGGGCAGGGCGGGGAATTTTGCGGAGATAAATCTCAACGCTGACCCAGCTGAGACTCGAACCTGGGAACTACAGATTACGAGCCTGGCGCGCTACCTACTGAGCCACCCCCGCCCCAAGAGAGAGTGGGAGAGGGTGATATCATGGTCCTCCTCTTACTCTATCCCTTCCCTGGATCCTGCTCTACCTGGCACATATGGAAAATACCCAGGACTAGCATGAGTACCTGCTGATTGGTTAATTGCCCGGGGCACCATGATCCAAAGAGCACCAAGTGCTCCAAAAAATATAAAATTATTTTGCTTATTTTTTATATTTCTATTGTTAATTAACAAAGGTACTTAAGAGTCAGAATTTGAATATTTCAGAATATTTCAATGTGGAATTTATAAATCTTTTTAAACGGTAAACGGCGCTGAAAGTTCATTTCTCCCATGGTGCCATTTTAACTCGAACCGAGCCTGAAAATACCTCTCCCCAGTTCTATATTGTCTCATCTCAGTTTGTATTACAACTAAAAGCTGAATAATACAGTGGGGCGGGGGTGGCTCAGTCGGTAGCGCGCCAGGCTCGTAATCTGTATTTCCCAGGTTCGAGTCCCAGCTGGGTCACCATTGAGATTTATCTCCGCAAAATTCCCCGCCCTGCCCACGGTCAGTAAGGGACACCGATGGGCTTGGAAAGGCCACCGTCCGTCGGATGGGACGTTAAGCCGTGGCCCCGTGTGCGGGAGAGACATACCCTGTGCACGTTAAAGAACATGCTGGATGGCCTTGACAGGAGGCTACCATCTGTCTCCCAACAGTTGTTCCAGTGGGTCCCCTCCCCCAACCTTCTCTGAGCCTTCGGGGTCCTTGTGACCTGGCCATTTAGCCCATGGTGTGCAAAGAAAGCGCCGCTCAGAGGTAAAACAACCCAACAACCTGAATAATACAGTAATACGACTACCACACAAAAGAGTTTCCGATCGGTTATAACGATAAAAAGTATTTTGTAGAAATTCAAATTATGTGAACCTTGAGACACGCGAATATCTTTTTTACTTAGAAATTTTTTTTTCAGATATGAAACATTTGAAAAGTAAATGTCTAAAATTATTTTTAAGAATAAAATGATAATATAAATTGTCATATTAATAAAATCGACATTTGTAACAAGTAATATTTATAATCTTTCGCTAAAATTTTATTTCTGTCGTTGCAATGGAATCTGTCTCGCGACATCTTAATAAGATGAAACCTGTTTTGGATCAGCAGCGGGATCAAACTTTTCTAAACTGAATCCAAACAACAAGATATTGTCAGAAGATTATGTTATAGTTGTCACCATCATCCAAACATATAGGTCAACGGCATTGTCATTTATCATCATCTCTCACCACCTTCAATACTTTTTAATCGTCCTAAATCACATTATCTTTTGTCATTGTTATCATCATTATGTCCATCATTTTTCGTCCTTGTTGTTAACATCAGTCGTCGTGACCACCATTTTTCAACTATGATCATCGTCATCATCTTTGGCAATCTTATCGTCATTATATCACTGTCTTCACCGCTACCACTATCGAAAGAATTAGATCAAAAACGTTTACATTTATCCTCATTACTGCCTGATTCTCATCTTTCATCATCACCACAACCACCAACAATCTCCATATTTCCACGAAAGCTTCGCTGCCAAACTTGCCCCTAGCGAGACAACATCCCTATCATCATAGCTTTTTATTTCCTTTAGCGTAGCCTCCCCATCACACTGACCGACCCTACTTAGCTTGCATGGCTTCAACATTCAACGGTCTGGCAAAGGGACGTTGCAGGCAGGTCGTGAAACACGTGGGAAGAACCGTCGTTCACTTGTCGTTGCATCCAGATAGATAGAGCAGGGAAAAAAATTCGTTTTCCACCTCCTGAGTGTTTGCCCTCCTCTCTGCTGAAGTCCGCAAATAGAAAGAAAAACGTCGACTCGCCTTTAGCAATGGGGTAGTGAGAGAACGACTAAGAAACGTCGATGATTGGCGTGAACAATTTTCATAAGGACATCGATGCAGAGGAATAGGTGACAGCAGAAAATAATACGCCATAAGGAGGAAGAAGAAGTAAATTGCGGCCACGGATGAATGGACAGGAAATGGGCTTTAACCGCTACGCCAACAGTTCATCATCATCATCATCTTGGTTGAGGATGCTCCTTTTCTCAGGAAGAATGGATCGTCTATTTTCGATTTTGCCTTGGATGGTGGTAGGATCATTAAGAAGCCTTTCAGAGTTTGGAACAGCTCATTGCAAAAAAAAACCCTTCTTTTTCAAACATTTTTTCTCTCTCATTACTCCCATTTGACTATCTGTCGCTTTAAGTTCCCATTTTGGGCTTCGTTTCCATCCAGCAGTCAGGAATTTGTGTTTTTATGTTCGTTTTTCCAAATTGTTTGCTTATTTTGGGAACACGATCTGTAATGTAACTCGAGTGATGACATATAGAAATTTTTTTCCAAAAAAAAAATCAACACCAGCAAAAACGATTTACAGTTCTTTAATATGGGCGTTTTAATTAAGCCGACTTCTTATAGAAATGTGAAGTGCTGGTTAAGAAAAGATCTTTGAAATCTGCCTAACTTGAAACTAAGAGGGAGAAAAATCTTACAGTCGTTCATACAACGTTTTCAAACAAGGTTTTGAGAAAAAATAGGAAATTTCATAAAAAAATATATATATATTGTAAAATCCGATAACCACACTGGTGGCAAATGCAAAATACGATCAAACACTGGCGACATCCGATCGAGTCACTGGCGACATCCGATCGAGTCACTGGCGACAACCGTGAAAGCTGTTCAAGCACATTGCTAATAAATGTGAAATCCGATCAAGCACATTGTATACAAACCTGAAAGCTGATCAAGCACGTTGGTAATAAATGTGAAATCCGATAAAGCACATTGTATACAAACCTGAAAGCTGATCAAGCACATTGTTAATAAATGTGAAATCCGACAAGCACATTGTATACAAAACCTGAAAGCTGATTAACCACATTGGTAATAAATGTGAAATACGATCAAACACATTGTATACAAACGTGAAAGCTGATCAAGCACATTGGTAATAAATGTGAAATCCGATCAAGCACATTGTATACAAACCTGAAAGCTGATCAAACACATTGGTAATAAATGTGAAATCCGATCAAGCACATTGTATACAAAACCTGAAAGCTGATCAAACACATTGTATACAAACGTGAAAGCTGATCAAGCACATTGGTAATAAATGTGAAATCCGATCAAGCACATTGTATACAAACCTGAAAGCTGATCAAACACATTGGTAATAAATGTGAAATCCGATCAAGCACATTGTATACAAAACCTGAAAGCTGATCAAACACATTGTATACAAAACCTGAAAGCTGATCAAACACATTGGTAATAAATGTGAAATCCGATCAAACACATTGTATACAAACCTGAAAGCTGATCAAGCACATTGGTTATAAATGTGAAATCCGATCAAGCACATTGTATACAACCCTGAAAGCTGATCAAGCACATTGGTAATAAATGTGAAATCCGATCAAGCACATTGTATACAACCCTGAAAGCTGATCAAGCACGTTGGTAATAAATGTGAAATCCGATCAAGCACATTGTATACAAACCTGAAAGCTGATAAGCACATTGGTAATAAATGTGAAATCCGATCAAGCACATTGTATACAAACCTGAAAGCTGATCAAGCACGTTGGTAATAAATGTGAAATCCGATCAAGCACATTGTATACAAACCTGAAAGCTGATCAAGCACATTGTTAATAAATGTGAAATCCGATCAAGCACATTGTATACAAAACCTGAAAGCTGATCAACCACATTGGTAATAAATGTGAAATCCGATCAAGCACATTGTATACAAACCTGAAAGCTGATCAAGCACATTGTTAATAAATGTGAAATCCGATCAAGCACATTGTATACAAACCTGAAAGCTGATCAAGCACATTGTTAATAAATGTGAAATCCGATCAAGCACATTGTATACAAAACCTGAAAGCTGATCAAGCACGTTGGTAATAAATGTGAAATCCGATCAAGCACATTGTATACAAACCTGAAAGCTGATCAAGCACATTGTTAATAAATGTGAAATCCGATCAAGCACATTGTATACAAACCTGAAAGCTGATCAAGCACATTGGTAATAAATGTGAAATCCGATCAAGCACATTGTATACAAACCTGAAAGCTGATCAAGCACGTTGGTAATAAATGTGAAATCCGATCAAGCACATTGTATACAAACCTGAAAGCTGATCAAGCACATTGTTAATAAATGTGAAATCCGATTAAGCACATTGTATACAAAACCTGAAAGCTGATCAACCACATTGGTAATAAATGTGAAATCCGATAAAGCACATTGTATACAAACCTGAAAGCTGATCAAGCACATTGTTAATAAATGTGAAATCCGATCAAGCACATTGTATACAAACCTGAAAGCTGATCAAGCACATTGTTAATAAATGTGAAATCCGATCAAGCACATTGTATACAAACCTGAAAGCTGATCAAGCACATTGTTAATAAATGTGAAATCCGATCAAGCACATTGTATACAAAACCTGAAAGCTGATCAAGCACATTGGTAATAAATGTGAAATCCGATCAAGCACATTGTATACAAACCTGAAAGCTGATCAAGCACGTTGGTAATAAATGTGAAATCCGATCAAGCACATTGTATACAAACCTGAAAGCTGATCAAGCACATTGTTAATAAATGTGAAATCCGATCAAGCACATTGTATACAAAACCTGAAAGCTGATCAAGCACGTTGGTAATAAATGTGAAATCCGATCAAGCACATTGTATACAAACCTGAAAGCTGATCAAGCACATTGTTAATAAATGTGAAATCCGATCAAGCACATTGTATACAAACCTGAAAGCTGATCAAGCACATTGGTAATAAATGTGAAATCCGATCAAGCACATTGTATACAAACCTGAAAGCTGATCAAGCACATTGTTAATAAATGTGAAATCCGATAAAGCACATTGTATACAAAACCTGAAAGCTGATCAACCACATTGGTAATAAATGTGAAATCCGATCAAGCACATTGTATACAAACCTGAAAGCTGATCAAGCACATTGTTAATAAATGTGAAATCCGATCAAGCACATTGTATACAAACCTGAAAGCTGATCAAGCACATTGTTAATAAATGTGAAATCCGATCAAGCACATTGTATACAAACCTGAAAGCTGATCAAGCACATTGTTAATAAATGTGAAATCCGATCAAGCACATTGTATACAAAACCTGAAAGCTGATCAAGCACGTTGTTAATAAATGTGAAATCCGATCAAGCACATTGTATACAAACCTGAAAGCTGATCAAGCACATTGGTAATAAATGTGAAATCCGATCAAGCACATTGTATACAAACCTGAAAGCTGATCAAGCACATTGGTAATAAATGTGAAATCCGATCAAGCACATTGTATACAAACCTGAAAGCTGATCAAGCACGTTGGTAATAAATGTGAAATCCGATCAAGCACATTGTATACAAACCTGAAAGCTGATCAAGCACATTGTTAATAAATGTGAAATCCGATCAAGCACATTGTATACAAAACCTGAAAGCTGATCAACCACATTGGTAATAAATGTGAAATCCGATCAAGCACATTGTATACAAACCTGAAAGCTGATCAAGCACATTGTTAATAAATGTGAAATCCGATCAAGCACATTGTATACAAACCTGAAAGCTGATCAAGCACATTGTTAATAAATGTGAAATCCGATCAAGCACATTGTATACAAACCTGAAAGCTGATCAAGCACATTGTTAATAAATGTGAAATCCGATCAAGCACATTGTATACAAAACCTGAAAGCTGATCAAGCACGTTGGTAATAAATGTGAAATCCGATCAAGCACATTGTATACAAACCTGAAAGCTGATCAAGCACATTGTTAATAAATGTGAAATCCGATCAAGCACATTGTATACAAAACCTGAAAGCTGATCAACCACATTGGTAATAAATGTGAAATCCGATCAAGCACATTGTATACAAACCTGAAAGCTGATCAAGCACATTGTTAATAAATGTGAAATCCGATCAAGCACATTGTATACAAACCTGAAAGCTGATCAAGCACATTGTTAATAAATGTGAAATCCGATCAAGCACATTGTATACAAACCTGAAAGCTGATCAAGCACATTGTTAATAAATGTGAAATCCGATCAAGCACATTGTATACAAAACCTGAAAGCTGATCAAGCACATTGGTAATAAATGTGAAATCCGATCAAGCACATTGTATACAAACCTGAAAGCTGATCAAGCACATTGTTAATAAATGTGAAATCCGATCAAGCACATTGTATACAAAACCTGAAAGCTGATCAACCACATTGGTAATAAATGTGAAATCCGATCAAGCACATTGTATACAAACCTGAAAGCTGATCAAGCACATTGTTAATAAATGTGAAATCCGATCAAGCACATTGTATACAAACCTGAAAGCTGATCAAGCACATTGTTAATAAATGTGAAATCCGATCAAGCACATTGTATACAAACCTGAAAGCTGATCAAGCACATTGTTAATAAATGTGAAATCCGATCAAGCACATTGTATACAAAACCTGAAAGCTGATCAAGCACATTGGTAATAAATGTGAAATCCGATCAAGCACATTGTATACAACCCTGAAAGCTGATCAAACGCATTGGTAATAAATGTGAAATCCGGTCAAGCACATTGTATACAAACCTGAAAGCTGATCAAGCACATTGGTTATAAATGTGAAATCCGATCAAGCACATTGTATACAACCCTGAAAGCTGATCAAGCACATTGGTAATAAATGTGAAATCCGATCAAGCACATTGTATACAACCCTGAAAGCTGATCAAGCACGTTGGTAATAAATGTGAAATCCAATCAAGCACATTGTATACAAACCTGAAAGCTGATCAAGCACATTGGTAATAAATGTGAAATCCGATCAAGCACATTGTATACAACCCTGAAAGCTGATCAAGCACGTTGGTAATAAATGTGAAATCCGATCAAGCACATTGTATACAACCCTGAAAGCTGATCAAGCACATTGGTAATAAATGTGAAATCCGATCAAGCACATTGTATACAACCCTGAAAGCTGATCAAGCACGTTGGTAATAAATGTGAAATCCAATCAAGCACATTGTATACAAACCTGAAAGCTGATCAAGCACATTGGTAATAAATGTGAAATCCGATCAAGCACATTGTATACAACCCTGAAAGCTGATCAAGCACGTTGGTAATAAATGTGAAATCCAATCAAGCACATTGTATACAAACCTGAAAGCTGATCAAGCACATTGGTAATAAATGTGAAATCCGATCAAGCACATTGTATACAACCCTGAAAGCTGATCAAGCACGTTGGTAATAAATGTGAAATCCGATCAAGCACATTGTATACAACCCTGAAAGCTGATCAAGCACATTGGTAATAAATGTGAAATCCGATCAAGCACATTGTATACAACCCTGAAAGCTGATCAAGCACGTTGGTAATAAATGTGAAATCCAATCAAGCACATTGTATACAACCCTGAAAGCTGATCAAACACATTGGTTATAAATGTGAAATCCGGTCAAGCACATTGTATACAAACCTGAAAGCTGATCAAGCACATTGGTTATAAATGTGAAATCCGATCAAGCACATTGTATACAACCCTGAAAGCTGATCAAGCACATTGGTAATAAATGTGAAATCCGATCAAGCACATTGTATACAACCCTGAAAGCTGATCAAGCACATTGGTAATAAATGTGAAATCCGATCAAGCACATTGTATACAACCCTGAAAGCTGATCAAGCACGTTGGTAATAAATGTGAAATCCAATCAAGCACATTGTATACAACCCTGAAAGCTGATCAAACACATTGGTTATAAATGTGAAATCCGGTCAAGCACATTGTATGCAAACCTGAAAGCTGATCAAGCACATTGGTAATAAATGTGAAATCCGATCAAGCACATTGTATACAACCCTGAAAGCTGATCAAGCACATTGGTAATAAATGTGAAATCCGATCAAGCACATTGTATACAACCCTGAAAGCTGATCAAGCACGTTGGTAATAAATGTGAAATCCAATCAAGCACATTGTATACAAACCTGAAAGCTGATCAAGCACATTGGTAATAAATGTGAAATCCGATCAAGCACATTGTATACAACCCTGAAAGCTGATCAAGCACGTTGGTAATAAATGTGAAATCCAATCAAGCACATTGTATACAAACCTGAAAGCTGATCAAGCACATTGGTAATAAATGTGAAATCCGATCAAGCACATTGTATACAACCCTGAAAGCTGATCAAGCACTTTGGTAATACATATGAAATCCGATTCAGTGCGTTGGTGAATCATGCGAAATCCGATTAAGCACATCGGCAACAACCGTGAAATCTGTTCGAGTACTTTGGCGATAACTGAGAAATCCGATTAAGCACACTGGCGACAACTGTGAATCTGACTAGTGGTATTTTGTAGAGGTTCTGTATAGTTAGAGGCTGGCCATCTCGGTGATTCACTGCTATTGGTTGATTGAGTCACGTGGTTTATGGACGCCATGTTTTGTCGTACCGTGAGACGAAAACCTATGAGTTAGTGTATGTACCAAGTTAAAACTTCTCAGTTGTTATAGTTTTATATATTTCTATCACTTTTTTTGTCTATAAAAGCTGTCATATTTTATGAATGCCTCACTGCGCTGCAATTGGGTGTAAAAATTTCACTCAGAGAAATAAATTAATGAATTATCCCCCCCCCCCCCGAGAAACTCCGTAGAAGACGGCAATCGGCTGGAAAAGTGAAATGGGCTAACTGAAAACTAACAAATAATTTATTTTAAGGTTCGTTTGAAAAACGAACTAATGTTTTCACTTTATCGTCTGCCTATGCCAGTATTTGTTCGTCTGTCTGTCCGTCTCTCTGTTGTCTGTCCATCTGTCTTTCCACTTGTCTGTCCGTCTATAGACAAAGTTCACTTTTATCAATTTTTTTTTACTTTTAGAACTAAATGAAAAATTCTTTTTAGGTTGGATAGGTATCAAACAAATATTGCGATTCGCAATTTTGAAAATTTTCAATAACTTTAATAGTGCCCTCTAGCGGTGCGAAAAGACGGGGAAAATGCTAAAATTTTAAGCGAATATTGCACACAAACTATTTACACTGGAAATCTGAAATTTTGGTGGTGGAGTGTTATGGTCAGAAGGTTTACAATGGCAACAAGGCTTTGACGTCTTAGCCAAAAGGGAGTGCGAAAATGAAACTTTTTCTTAGAGAGATAAACGAAACTATATATATATTTGTTTTACAGGCCTAACAAAATATTAATAATTTTTTTTAAAATATTTGATAATCTCAGTGTTACCTGTAGACGTTTAAACGTCTATAAATCAATAAATGTTTTTGTGGAAAAAAATTTCGCCGATATACGGGATTCGAACCCGCATTTCTCCAAAAACATACCAGAGTATTCTAACCTGTTGAACTAATACCATCTGTCTTTTTTCCACTAATAATGACTATCACTCTTCCCGTGAATTTTGGTCGCCTTCATATGACATCTATGATCTCGGCTGGCAACTATTTCTTTTTTAGTGCTCGGAGTAAGATTGATATAAAAAATGAAGTCACATCACGCTATTTAGGTTATTAATGATTTAAACAATAATTGATAATCTCGGCGTTACCTGCAGACGTTTAAACGTCTATAAATGAAAAAAAATTTTTTTTTTTTTGAAAACAGCCGGCGTTAGTTCAACAAGTTAGAATGCTCTGGCAGGTTTCTGGAGAGATGCTGGTTTGAATCCTGTATGTCGGCAAAATTTTTTTCCACAAAAATATTAATATTTACATTTTTCGAATACCCATCAATTTGAATTTCCAGTGTTCGAGAGTGCTAAAGGCGGTAAATAAAAACTCGAAAGGCGACCTCTAGTGGCGGAAAAAAGGTTGAAAATACAAAATCTTTAAATAAATATTGAAAACGATCTGTTTTTGCTAGAAACTTAAATTTTTGGTCCCAGAGTGTAATGATCAAGTGGTTTACACTAATAGTAATGATTTATCCCGTTGGTAAAATGCAACATTTCTGCTTCAAGAGATAAATGAAAAACTTTTTTTGCACATTACAGGTACTAATAAAATATTAAAAGTTTATTTTCTCAATTATACAGTAGTTCGAATTTCTACTGTCAGAAAGTATTGAAAGTGTAAAATAACTAGAACGCATATCGCCTCTGCCTCATATGGGAATCTCATTTTCAAAGAGAATTAAGTTCTTCCTTTGCATACTTCTTCACTCCTTAAAAGTTTTAATTATGGATGTTCGTGTTGTTTTTCTGCTGAAGTGCCGCCATCCTCATGGACTTTCTACAATGGCGTATAAACTGACAGGCTCCTGTCAGACCTCTGTATAAGTAGCTACTTGAGGGGTTATTTATTTTTTAATGTATGATGGGGGAGATGCACATAGTAGTGTTTTATTAGTAATTATAAAACATAAAAAGTATTTGTCTTTTAGTTCTTAACCCTTTCACGACTAAGGGAAACATTTTTCCCATTTTAAAATTGGTGATTGTCGTATTTTATTATAACCTTATCTGCATTTTTTATACAGAATGTCAAAATAGAACGCATGCCGAACGCAATTACGTAAACGGGAACGTTTAAAAAACAAAAACAGAACTGTCAGGACGCATAATATATGTACTATGTGCAATGTCCATCTTTGCCTCACTACCAAAAGAAATTGCTTCGCAGAATATCATAATTAGCACATCATTTTGTATAGTAATTTTATTTCATAATTTTGTATTATTTTAGTTAACATTTTGTTCTAATAAACCAATAAATAAAAGACATTGCATAATAAGCCTAACTATAATTTGTGTTACCTTTATAGTCCATTGGGAAAAATATTTCCCATAAAATTCCAAAAAAAACTACACATTGTTATGTATTTTTCTTATGATTTTTATTTATTTTACGTCTAAACAAACTAAAATAAACAGTTACATACTAATATTTACTCTTAGAAACCTTATAGTCCTGAAAGGGTTAAACATAAAAAGTCGCCTTTCTCTCGCTCCTCTGAAAATAGTGGGCAGATAACTGATGTCAGTAATTCGTATAGAATTCTAACGATTTCTACACGCCGAAATTTCTATCATAAACATGATCTCTGATGATATAAATTAAAACTATCTTTGAAAATGCGAATTACATTTCATTAGTAACCAACTAAAAAAGAGTTTTCTAATTATCTCTTAAAACCGTTCCATTTCTTACCTACCTTGGGTGTATATATAGTTTTTCTGCCTAGATCGACATCAAACTTATGTCTCACAGAGGCATTACATTTATTCTTGCGTGACAGCGTGTTGAGAGTTGAGAGACTTTTATTCTTATTGGGAGCGTGTTGGAGAGAAGTGATGAATTCGAAGCCCTGATATGCATTGCTTGCGACCAAGTTCTTAGTTCGCCTACAACTGAACTTGTATGTCTCTAGCTTGCACTTATTGTTTGGTGCTCAACACAAAGCGAGTTTTCCCACACACTCTCGAAAAAGCCCATGTAAATGGGGAAAAAAAGCCGTAAATACAATGACCGAGCCATTCCAAAAAACCCATGTAAATTGAGAGCCGACTGTTACATAAACTTCATATTTTGAGTTTATGTTAGTGAACGATTTGTTGTAATAGTTGTGTTTTATCTCTTGAAGCAGATTTTTACGAGTAGTAAAAGCTACAGTTACAACGAAGAGTCAAAACATTATGACCACCTACCTAACGTAATGTTGGTCCTCCACGTGCCGTCAAAACAGCTCTTACCCAACGAGGCATGAACGCTTCAAGATTTCTAAAGGTGTCTTCAGGTATCTGGTACCAACACGTTACCAGCAGATCCTTTAACTCTTGTAAATTACGTGGTTGAGCCGCCGCAGATCGGATATGCTGTTCCAATACAAACCACAGATGCTCGATTGATGTCTGGGGAATTTGGAGGCCAGGGCAATATCTGGAAGTCTTCCTCGTGTTCCGCGAACCATTCTCGAACAATCCGGGCATTGTGGCATGGCGCATTATCCTGCTGAAAGAAGGTCGTACTAGAGGAGAATACCATTGCCACGAAAGGATGTACAGTCACTCAAAAAAGTATCCGAACGCCATGGTTAATTAAAAAATTCAGGAAAAATATCTGGCAACGATTTTTTCAGAAATTAGTGATCTGGCATCCTTCGTGTACTGTACACGAAGGATGCCAGATCACTCATTTCTGAAAAAATCGTTGCCAGATATTTTTTCTGAATTTTTGTAATCAACCATAGCGTTCGGATACTTTTTTGAGCGACTGTACCTGGTCTGCAATGATATTCAAGTAGGTGGTAGAAGTCATAGTTCCTGCACATGAATGACTGGACCCAGGGTTTCCCAGCAGAACATTGCCCAAAGCATTACACCTCCTCCACAGTCTTGTTTTCATCCCACAGTGCATCCTGGTGCCAACATTTCCCCAGGTAAACGACACACACGTACCTGGCCATCCACATGGTGCAACATGAAACGAGATTCATCGAACCAGACCTTCTTCCAATCATTCAAGGTCCAGTTTCGATGCTCGCGTGCCCATTGTATGTGCTTTCGATGATGAACTGAGTTAGCATGGGCACTCGAAGTGGCCTGCGGCTACGCAGCCCCATTTTCATCAGGGTTTGATGTACTGTGTGTTGTGACATATTGCATCCGTCACCAGCATTCAAATTACAGGTGAGTTGCGCCACATCATCCCTTCTGTTAGCTCGTAACCCACGGGATAGCCTTTGCTTACCTCTGTTATCAATGAGCTGTGGTCAGCCCATTTCTTGCTGGCGGTTAGTGGTTTTTCCCTCCACAGTTCACTTTTAGAAGGTACTAACCACGGCTGACCGTGAGCACCCCACAAGTCTTGCCGTTCCCATCTGAAGAACAAGAATAACACTGATTAACAGAGCTCAGTATCAGGTGTTATTTATACCGTTTCATGACCTTCACACGCGCCGTCGTTTACCTGCAGTTGCTTCGATTTGCATAAAAACGTGCTGGTCATAATGTTTTGGCTCTCCGGTGTAAATGTTTCAGCTTCCATAATTCTTTAAATATCAAGCGAAATTGCTGAAAATATATAATTAGATTTCAGTGAGATCAATTTATCGTCAGTAACATTTCCCCCCCCCCCTCCCATAAGAAACTTATTTTCAAAATTAGGGCGGTTGAATGTGACTTTCCATTCACATAACATGGATAGGTCCGTTTTTTGTAATATGTATATTGTATTATGTTTTTATATCATAAGACTAATAAACAGGTGTATCAAATGAGTATGTACGGTAGTAAGAGGTCGGAGTGGTGATCCAGAAGTCGATAAACATCGTTCGGGAAGACGAAGATGAAGTTTATCTAAAAAGATAAATTTCATTTTGAAGCTTGTTGTTGTCCTGCATCTCCAATCAACAAGTTATTGCTTAGTCACGCCTTGTTATGCTCTCTGACCTAGCGTGATGCGAAAACACTCAAAAGGGTAGATGCTTATCTTTTCAGGTAAAAATAGCAGGTATTGGCCGGGGAAAAAATGGAGATAATTTCTTGTTATAATAATACGGAATCACATCAGAACTCAGTAACTTCGTAAAGGAGATTTTTATGGAAATATGTGACTGAAGATGAATTAAAGGTATCAAATTATCCAAATTTCGATTTTTTTTCAACGATATTTGTTTAATGCTTAGAGAGTTATGGAGCTAGAATATTTAACAATAACATGCGCATTCTGCAATAACCATGTACAATTGGGAACAAATTGGATCATTATATGAATATTATATTTTACCTCTGAGCGGCACTTTTTTGCACACCATGGGCTAAATGGCCAGGTCACAAGGACCCCGAAGGCTCAGAGAAGGTTCGGGGAGGGGATCCACTGAAGCAGCTGTTGGAAGACAGATGGTAGTCTCCCGTCAAGGCCATCCAGCGTGTTCTTTAACGTGCACAAGGTATGGCTCTCCCGCACATGGGGCCACGGCTTAACGTCCCATCCGACGGACGGCGGCCTTTCCAAGCCCATCGGTGTCCCCTACTGACCGTGGGCAGGGCGGGGAATTTTGCGGAGATAAATCTCAACGCTGACCCAGCTGGGACTCGAACCTGGGAACTGCAGATTACGAGCCTGGCGCGCTACCGACTAAGCCACCCCCGCCCCCTTATTAACTGTTAGTTACTTTAGTATAAATATTATTATTTCCATTTTAACCCGTTTCGATTAACATTTCAGATAAATTATTTTAAATGATTAAATATTACAAGTGTCATAATATTTTTATACACTATGGTACAAAAAGTAACGGGATACCTCCATGTTACATGAATTAAAAGCCACATTCAAAGTTCCCCTAACTTCGAAAATAAGGCTTTTTTAGGGGGAAAAATGCAAGAGCTGAATTGTAGATCTCGTCCACATCTCTCAAACTCTCCACTTTCAATAATATTCGTTTGACATTTAAACAGATATTAAAGTGGCATCACTTAATAACTATGTTGCCAACTGTTGTGGATATGGGGTTGGGGCGCATAAGGACGGCGTCCCATTAGTTCCAAATATGAAAAAAGAACTAGCTCTTAAAACACTAAGATGAAAAAAAATTACAAACCCAGATCTTTCATCCTCCACTTCAGCTTGCAACTTTGAGTGTTACTTCGCTTAAACTCTTATTTTTTGTTTGTGTCATAGAACTTTGCCGTAATCCTAGTTCAAAATTCCCATTTGCATCGCCAGTTAAGGTTGGGTTGGGTTGTTTTACCTCTGAGCGGCACTTTTTTGCACACCATGCGCTAAATGGCCAGGTCACATGGACCCCGAAGGCTCAGAGAAGGTTGTGGGAGGGGACCCACTGGAACAGCTGTTGGGAGACAGATGGTAGCCTCCCGTCAAGGCCATCCAGCGTGTTCTTTAACGTGCACAGGGTATGGCTCTCCGGCATACGGGGCCACGGCTTAATATCCCATCCGACGGACGGCGACCTTTCCAAGCCCATCGGTGTCCCCTACTGACCGTGGCCAGGGCGGGGAATTTTGCGGAGATAAATCTCAACGCCGACCCAGCTGGGACTCGAACCTGGGAACTACAGATTACGAGCCTGGCGCGCTACCGACTGAGCACCCCGCCCCCGCCAGTTAAGAATGTAGATCAAAAGTTAATTAAAACGTAAATAATTAATGCTGTGAGAAATTATTTATTGAAATAAATGCAAGTGTTTATATTTGTATAATGATCCTTTCCGCTTTCATCAGTGTGGAAATAGCAGCTTCTGCTATTAAACGTTTCAGTTTCAATACCGCGTTAAATATTGAACAACTATTGTCGAAAATGTGAATTTAGAGAGGGTTCAGTGAGATCTTCAATTCATTTTTTTATTATTTTTGTAGAAAGCTTTTTTTTTTCCAAATTAGGGAGCTTTTCAAATGTGGTTTTCCTTTTATATAACGTAGAAGTGTTCGGATATTTGATGTAGTATTGTGTATACAGAAAACGTAATGCTGAAAAATTCAGATTTAAATAGATTTTTGTCTGATTTTGAATTTGTGTACCCATCAATTGTTTTCACAAGAAAGCTTATGAGTGAATCTGACTCAAATTGACATCACATGAAACATTTTTTTTTTATGTTCAGTACCTGTATTTGAGTAAACGGTGAAATACGCAACACAGAAAACAGTTAGTCACATGTAAAAAAAAACCGTAAACATAGAAAATTCTGCAATTGTTTTCGATTATTCTTTATGAGGGTTTGTCTCGTTGCGCATGCGACTTAATGCTTGTTCCTGGTCTGGAGCCAATGTTCGTAAGCATCGTAATGGGAATACAATTCGGGAAACATCACTTCGAGTGGGGTGGGGGTGGCTCAGTCGGTAGCGCGCCAGGCTCATAATCTGTAGTTCCCAGGTTCGAGTCCCAACTGGGTCAGCGTTGAGATTTATCTCCGCAAAGCTCCCCGCCCTGCCCTCGGTCAGTAGAAGACACCGATGGACTTGGAAAGGCCACCGTCCGTCGGATTGGACGTTAAGCCGTGGCCCCGTGTGCAGGAGAGCCATACCCTCTGCACGTTAAAGAACACGCTGGATGGCCTTGACGGGAGGCTCCCATCTGTCTCCCAACAGCTGTTCCAGTGGGTCCCCTCCCCCAACCTTCTCTGAGCCTTCGGGGTCCATGTGACCTGGCCATTTAGCCCATGGTGTGCAAAAAAGTGCCGCTCGGTAAAACAACCTAATCGCTTCGAGTGGTTGCCTCATTTAACAAACTCGAAATCGATTTTTTCCAGCCATTAAGCAAAATTTGAAATAAATGGCATATCGATATAATTTTGAATGCGCCTATTACAGTAGGAAGGGCAATTACTCTCGATTGGGATTGAATGGAGCTCCAGAGAAAAAAATCGGAGAGAATAGAGTTACGCCAAATAAATATAAAGGAAACTAGAAGTCATTCGCATTTGGCGAGTAGGGTACATTCGTTTTCGAAAAGCAAATGTTTTCCCCCACGCCCATTAGGGCTGAGGTTTTCTCAGTAGGTTGCGGTCTCATAATCTAATGTTTGCACCCTGCCAGCGTCGAGACGCCTGTCAGCACGCTGCCAGCGTCCTCACCCTGCCAGCGTCGAGATTTTTTCCGCAAACACCCACCCTACCCTCGATGAAAAAGGAGTTGGGTTGTTTTACCTCTGAGCGGCACTTTTTTGCACACCATGGGCTAAATGGCCAGGTCACATGGGCCCCGAAGGCTCAGATAAGGTTGGGAGAGGGGACCCACTGGAACAGCTGTTGGGAGACAGATGGTAGCCTTCCATCAAGGCCATCCGGCGTGTTCTTTAACGTGCACAGGGTATGTCTCTCCCGCACACGTCGTCACGGCTTAACGACCCATCCGACGGACGGCGGCCTTTCCAAGCCCATCGGTGTCCCCTACTGACCGAAAGCAGAGCGAGGAGTTTTGCGGAGATAAATCTCAACGCTGACCCAGCTGGGATTCGAACCTGGGAGCTACAGATTATGAGCCTGGCGCGCTACCGACGGAGCCAACGGCGCCCCAAATGAAAAAGGGGACACTGGAAGGCTTTGAAATACCGTCGTCTGTGTGATAGGATGTTAAGCTGTGGCTCGGTGTGCAGGAGAGCCAAGTCTTGTGCACGTTAAAGACTATACTGTATAGTTAATCAATCTCCTCGAGCCACTTCTATCTTTGTAACTTGCCCTTGTAGTCCATTTCGTGGTGGGGTGGCTCAGTCCGTAGCGCGACAGGCTCGTAATCTGCAGTTCTCAGGTGCGAGTCCCAGCTGGGTTAGCGTTGAGATTTATTTCCGCAAAATTCCCCGCCCTGCCCACGGTCAAGTAGGGGACACCGATGGGCTTCGAAAGCCGCCGCCCATCGGATGGGACGTTAAGTCGTGGCCCCTTGTGCGGGGGAGTCATACCCTGTTCACGTTTAACAGGCTCGATGGCCTTGACGAGAGGCTACCATCTGTCTCCCAATATCAGAATATCAGCGATGAAAATTCAGAATTGAAATATATACTAAATATGGAAACCTGTGTATTATTTTATAAAGTAAGATGCGAATCGATTTCAAATTATGGAATAATTGTGCATGGAACAACTAACTTAACTAACATAAATAAAATAGGAAAACTGAAGTCTATAAGAGTTAAAAATATTATTCCGTTTCATTTGCAAAAAAATTATAAAACTTCAACAGATAGATTAAATTTTTTAAACCTTTTATCTTACAGTAATTTATATAAATATAATTTAATAATTAAATTTTTTTGAAGATACATGCAAACTAAAAATTCAACACAATAAAATTACAAGACTTTTTAAAACCAAGGGTATTACCAATTGCTTACTTTTCGAAATAATTACGGAAAACGTACCACTTATATTAATGCCATCCCAAAAGAAATATTAAATCTTTTGGGATTAGATTGAAAATCGAATTGAAAAAATATTTGGGAATTTGAAATTAGCTGAATATTACGTGTTGAGTTTCGTGAATTTATTTGATGCATACCATTTTTGTGGCTGAATGACGTTTGTTTAATTTATTCATTTTCATACAGATAAGCTATTTAGCTTGGCGGGTCTAATAGTAAATGTTGGGTTGGGTTGTTTTACCTCTTACCCCGAAGGCTCAGAGAAGGTTGGGGGAGGGGACCCACTGGAACAGCTGTTGGGAGACAGATGGTAGCCTCCCGTCAAGGCCATCCAGCGTGTTCTTTAACGTGCACAGGGTATGGCTCTCCCACACACGGGGCCACGGCTTAACGTCCCATCCGACGGACGGCGGCCTTTCCAAGCCCATCGGTGTCCCTTACTGACCGTGGGCAAGGCGGGGAATTTTGCGGAGATAAATCTCAACGCTGGCTCAGCTGGGACTCGAACCTGGGAACCACAGATTACGAGCCTGGCACGCTACCGACTGAGCCACCCCCACCCCTAATAGTAAATGTACTGTATTCTTTACTCTTATGAATAAAAATTTATATTTTCAAAAAACAAACAAACAAACAAAACAACTGCCCCAGTGGGTCCCCTCTCCCAACTTTCTCTAAACCTTCGTGGTCCTTGCGACCTGGGCCATTTAGCCCACTGTGTGCAAAAAAGTGTCTCTCAGAGGAAAAACAACTCAATTAGAACCCCGGATCTAAAAAAAAAGGTGTTGGGATAATGACCTGAATTTCCATTTCAGTAGAACATCTTCCCCTCTGCTTCAGTTTCCGTCATTAAAATTTTATTAAAAAATGCACGAGGTTACTCATAATTTTTCATAATATTTTTTCCAGTGCATAATTTGTTACGATTGACTCATGATTTTTAACCAGTCTAAAAAGAAGAAAATTTGACACAAGAAACGAAAACAGGTAAAAAAAAAGAAAACGTTAAAATGATTAAAAATATTTCAAAGTTCTCAGGAGTTAAAATTATTCAAATTCGGTACATCAATTACATTTTTAGCATCATCTGAACATTGTACATAAGATCACGTTTACCGGAAACTGAATAGTTTTGAACATTGCAAGTTTTATGGATCCTGCAGTACATTGACTTACAGTTTGTGTATTTTTAACTCCATTCGTTTTACCAATGAACTCTTAAAGGAAGCAGATTCTTCGGTGACAGGAAATTGCTTTCTATATTGAGACCATTACATCTTGAAGCAGCTAGGCGCTGTGTTATCTTATTTTTTTTCTCCTACAGCTCCTCGAATACTGTTGCGGCTTTCCTGTAAGTTGGATTAGTTTCGTAGTTTATGCAAACTACTTGAAAGGCCGTTTTATCAAATATTTGTTTTAATTATATCCATTAAGTGTTTTTGGACCATACAGCTGAATCTCACTGAAGCTTTCCGTGCAGAAAAAAAATTGATCTATGCTTTCAAAACTGTTTACGTTGAAGTAAGAGTTGGGTTGAGTTCGTTCACTTTTGACGGATATTTTCGCTTTGATTGTAACTTGGTGTAAAAGGCCAAGTCAAAAGGAGAGGTGGGCTCGGATGAGAAAGAGGTAGTAAGTAAATCGGGAGAACTGATTAATTTAAAACGCATTTTATCCCTAAATTTTATTTTTTTACCCGTTCCTGCGGACTAATAAAAACTAATTGACGATGAGAGTTGTTACGAAAATTCGTAACTCGTTTCTTGACACATTAGTAGAATTCAGCCTTAATTCGGATTATCATTAGAAATTTTCGACGTATTTTTTTAAAAAATTGCGTTTTAATGCAGGGTATTTCAATCCATTTCGCCATTCGAATGGTATAGGTTGTTTAACCTCTCAGCGTCATTTTTTTTAACCGAATGGTCAAAATAGACAGGTCACAAGAACTCAGAGGAAGTTGGGGAAAGGAGACCCGTTTTTCCGGTCGTTATATTCAAAACATTTCTGTTTTCAGCGAAGTCACGTTCCACAATTTCGATCTTGACTATATTCTCATTCGGAAATTTTTTCTATCACTAGGTCACATTTCGAAATTTCTTTTTTCACTGATATCATTCATAAATTTCTTCTTTTGCCATTGATATCATTCAGAAATTTCTTCTTTTACCACTGATATCATTCAGAAATTTCTTCTTTCACCACTGATATCATTCAGAAATTTCTTCTTTAGCCACTGATATCATTCAGAAATTTCTTCTTTAGCCACTGATATCATTCAGAAATTTCTTCTTTCGCCACTGATATCGTTCAGAAATTTCTTCTTTAGCCACTGATATCATTCAGAAATTTCTTCTTTTACCACTGATATCATTCAGAAATTTCTTCTTTCGCCACTGATATCATTCAGAAATTTCTTCTTTCGCCACTGATATCATTCAGAAATTTCTTCTTTTACCACTGATATCATTCAGAAATTTCTCTTTTACCACTGATATCATTCAGAAATTTCTTCTTTCGCCACTGATATCATTCAGAAATTTCTTCTTTCGCCACTGATATCATTCAGAAATTTCTTCTTTCGCCACTGATATCATTCAGAAATTTCTTCTTTCGCCACTGATATCGTTCAGAAATTTCTTCTTTCGCCACTGATATCATTCAGAAATTTCTTCTTTCGCCACTGATATCATTCAGAAATTTCTTCTTTCGCCACTGATATCATTCAGAAATTTCTTCTTTCGCCACTGATATCGTTCAGAAATTTCTTCTTTCGCCACTGATATCATTCATAAATTTCTTCTTTTACCACTGATATCATTCAGAAATTTCTCTTTTACCACTGATATCATTCAGAAATTTCTTCTTTCGCCACTGATATCATTCAGAAATTTCTTCTTTCGCCACTGATATCATTCAGAAATTTCTTCTTTTACCACTGATATCATTCAGAAATTTCTTCTTTCGCCACTGATATCATTCAAACATTTCTTCTTTTGCCACTGATATCATTCAGAAATTTCTTCTTTCGCCACTGATATCATTCATAAATTTCTTCTTTTGCCACTGATATCATTCAGAAATTTCTTCTTTCGCCACTGATATCATTCAGAAATTTCTTCATTAGCCACTGATATCATTCAGAAATTTCTTCTTTCGCCACTGATATCGTTCAGAAATTTCTTCTTTCGCCACTGATATCATTCAGAAATTTCTTCTTTCGCCACTGATATCATTCAGAAATTTCTTCTTTTACCACTGATATCATTCAGAAATTTCTCTTTTACCACTGATATCATTCAGAAATTTCTTCTTTCGCCACTGATATCATTCAGAAATTTCTTCTTTCTCCACTGATATCATTCAGAAATTTCTTCTTTCGCCACTGATATCATTCAGAAATTTCTTCTTTCGCCACTGATATCGTTCAGAAATTTCTTCTTTCGCCACTGATATCATTCAGAAATTTCTTCTTTCGCCACTGATATCATTCAGAAATTTCTTCTTTCGCCACTGATATCATTCAGAAATTTCTTCTTTCGCCACTGATATCGTTCAGAAATTTCTTCTTTCGCCACTGATATCATTCATAAATTTCTTCTTTTACCACTGATATCATTCAGAAATTTCTCTTTTACCACTGATATCATTCAGAAATTTCTTCTTTCGCCACTGATATCATTCAGAAATTTCCTCTTTCGCCACTGATATCATTCAGAAATTTCTTCTTTCGCCACTGATATCATTCAAACATTTCTTCTTTTGCCACTGATATCATTCAGAAATTTCTTCTTTCGCCACTGATATCATTCATAAATTTCTTCTTTTGCCACTGATATCATTCAGAAATTTCTTCTTTCGCCACTGATATCATTCAGAAATTTCTTCATTAGCCACTGATATCATTCATAAATTTCTTCTTTCGCCACTGATATCGTTCAGAAATTTCTTCTTTCGCCACTGATATCATTCAGAAATTTCTTCTTTTACCACTGATATCATTCAGAAATTTCTTCTTTTACCACTGATATCATTCAGAAATTTCTTCTTTCGCCACTGATATCATTCAGAAATTTCTTCTTTCGCCACTGATATCATTCAGAAATTTCTTCTTTCGCCACTGATATCATTCAGAAATTTCTTCTTTCGCCACTGATATCGTTCAGAAATTTCTTCTTTCGCCACTGATATCATTCAAAAATTTCTTCATTAGCCACTGATATCATTCAGAAATTTCTTCTTTTACCACTGATATCATTCAGAAATTTCTTCTTTCGCCACTGATATCATTCAGAAATTTCTTCTTTCGCCACTGATATCATTCAGAAATTTCTTCTTTCGCCACTGATATCATTCAGAAATTTCTTCTTTCGCCACTGATATCGTTCAGAAATTTCTTCTTTCGCCACTGATATCATACAAAAATTTCTTCTTTTACCACTGATATCATTCAGAAATTTCTTCTTTTACCACTGATATCATTCAGAAATTTTTTCTTTCGCCACTGATATCATTCAGAAATTTCTTCTTTCGCCACTGATATCATTCAGAAATTTCTTCTTTCGCCACTGATATCATTCAGAAATTTCTTCTTTCGCCACTGATATCATTCAGAAATTTCTTCTTTCGCCACTGATATCGTTCAGAAATTTCTTCTTTCGCCACTGATATCTTTCAGAAATTTCTTCGTTTACCACTGATAACATTCGTAAATTTCTCTTTTGCCACCGAAACAATTTGCAAATTTCTCTTTTGTCGATCATAACATTCGGAAATTTCTGTTTTTGCACTGAAAATATTCGGAAATTTCCATTTTGCCACTTATTAAGTTTGGAAATCTCTTTTTTTACCATGGACATGTTTTGGAAATTTTCCTTTTACTATGGGTCGCATTCGGAAATTTATGTTTCTCCGCGGATAACATTAGAAATTTTATGGTTAAAATCAAGCCATCCAAATTTTTTTTAATGTTCAAATGATTATTACTCCCTTTGTCATAGGGGCGGGGGTGGCTCAGTCGGTAGCGCGCCAGGCTCGTAATCTGCAGTTCCCAGGTTCGAGTCCCAGCTGGGTCAGCGTTGAGATTTATCTCCGCAAAATTTCCCCGCCCTGCCCACGGTCAGTAGGGGACACCGCTGGGCTTGGAAAGGCCGCCGTCCGTCGGATGAGACGTTAAGCCGTGGCCCCGTGTACGGGAGAGCCATACCCTGTGCACGTTAAAGAACACGTTGGATGGCCTTGACGGGAGGCTACCATCTGTCTCCCAACAGCTGTTCCAGTGGGTCCCCTCCCCCAACCTTCTCTGAGCCTTCGGGGTCCATGTGACCTGGCCATTTAGCCCATGGTGTGCAAAAAAGTGCCGCTCAGAGGTAAAACAACCCAACCCAACCCTTTGTCATAACTATTATTTATAGATCGATTGGTGTTATGTCTGGCGGCTTTTCCAATCCCGTCGATGTCTTCGTATTTTTCACGAGAAAAAAGGAAGACTAGCAGAGAAAATCTCAGCTGAGGAACAGTTAGGAGTCGAACTAGGGAACATAAGAGTTCGATTTGGCCTACCGCCGTCTCAGTGAACCCATGCAAAGTTTTAAATAGTCAGAGAAATGAGCAACCACAAAGATTTCTTCTTTTTATGCGTATATCCGTTTCATGATTTGTAATTGCGGTGTATATTAATGTTTTTAACTTTTGAAGTTATTTTGCATTTTTTAATAACCGGTTCGTAGATCAATAATATCTTTAATAATTGGTTCGAACTAACCGGTGCTAAACCTGCTGGATGACACCAGTAGTTGAGAACGATTAGAATTTATCTCGAAAGTTAACTGTGAAATAAATAATAACTGTTATATAAAACCATTAACTAAAATAAATTTCTACAAGTCTGTATAATAATTCTTATAGTTTTTGCCATTTTCGTAAAATTAGCTTTTTCAAAGCGATCGGAGTAGTAATTCAAGATTCACAGCATCCATAACTTTAAATATTGAAAAATATTGGTGAAAATGAAGTTTCAGATATATTTAATTGAGATGAAGGACTCTTTTAATCATATTTTGGGGGCGGTTGTGGCTCAGTCGGTAGCGCGCCAGGCTCGTAATCTGTAGTTCCCAGGTTCGAGTCCCAGCTGGGTCAGCGTTGAGATTTATCTCCGCAAAAATTCCTCGCCCTGCCCACGGTCAGTAGGGGACACCGATGGGCTTGGAAAGGCCGCCGCCCGTCGGATGGGACGTTAAGCCGTGGCCCTGTGTGCGGGAGAGCCATAACCTGTGCACGTTAAAGAACACGCTGGATGGCCTTGACGGGAGGCTACCATCTGTCTCCCAACAGCTGTTCCAGTGGGTCCCCTCCCCCAACCTTCTCTGAGCCTTCGGGGTCCATGTGACCTGGCCATTTAGCCCATGGTGTGCAAAAAAGTGCCGCTCAGAGGTAAAACAACCCAACCCAACCCTTTGTCATAACTATTATTTATAGATCGATTGGTGTTATGTCTGGCGGCTTTTCCAATCCCGTCGATGTCTTCGTATTTTTCACGAGAAAAAAGGAAGACTAGCAGAGAAAATCTCAGCTGAGGAACAGTTAGGAGTCGAACTAGGGAACATAAGAGTTCGATTTGGCCTACCGCCGTCTCAGTGAACCCATGCAAAGTTTTAAATAGTCAGAGAAATGAGCAACCACAAAGATTTCTTCTTTTTATGCGTATATCCGTTTCATGATTTGTAATTGCGGTGTATATTAATGTTTTTAACTTTTGAAGTTATTTTGCATTTTTTAATAACCGGTTCGTAGATCAATAATATCTTTAATAATTGGTTCGAACTAACCGGTGCTAAACCTGCTGGATGACACCAGTAGTTGAGAACGATTAGAATTTATCTCGAAAGTTAACTGTGAAATAAATAATAACTGTTATATAAAACCATTAACTAAAATAAATTTCTACAAGTCTGTATAATAATTCTTATAGTTTTTGCCATTTTCGTAAAATTAGCTTTTTCAAAGCGATCGGAGTAGTAATTCAAGATTCACAGCATCCATAACTTTAAATATTGAAAAATATTGGTGAAAATGAAGTTTCAGATATATTTAATTGAGATGAAGGACTCTTTTAATCATATTTTGGGGGCGGTTGTGGCTCAGTCGGTAGCGCGCCAGGCTCGTAATCTGTAGTTCCCAGGTTCGAGTCCCAGCTGGGTCAGCGTTGAGATTTATCTCCGCAAAAATTCCTCGCCCTGCCCACGGTCAGTAGGGGACACCGATGGGCTTGGAAAGGCCGCCGCCCGTCGGATGGGACGTTAAGCCGTGGCCCTGTGTGCGGGAGAGCCATAACCTGTGCACGTTAAAGAACACGCTGGATGGCCTTGACGGGAGGCTACCATCTGTCTCCCAACAGCTGTTCCAGTGGGTACCCTCCCCCAACCTTCTCTGAGCCTTCGGGGTCCATGTGACCTGGCCATTTAGCCCATGGTGTGCAAAAAAGTGCCGCTCAGAGGTAAAACAGCCCCAATCATATTTTGTTTAATAAACATCTTAATTTGCAAGTTACCAAGCTTTGAATTGACTTTCTATTGAGATAACATGGAAGAAACGGAACTTTTTCAAAATGCAGGGTATTTCCTATCAATTAGGCCCAACTCTCAACTTAATATGTATTGTATCGAATATCCTATCTACAACCATATCGGATCAGGTTCCTGGGTGGCGTAATCGTTAGTGCGCCAGGCTGGTAATCTGCAGTTCCCAGGTTGGAGGTCCTTTTATCTTATTTAGCCTCCATCCTGTTCTCCTTGAGAAAGGGGACACCGACGGGCTTGGAAAGGTCGCCGTCCTTCGGATGGGACGTTAAGCCGTGTGGGACAAAACATTATACCATGTGTACGTTAAAGACACGCTATATGCCTTGACGGGAGGCGACCATCTGTCTCCTCACAGTTGTGTAGTGGATCCCCTTCCTCCAACCTTCGCTGAGCCCTTGGGTTTCTTGTGACCTGGCCATTTAGCCCATTGTTTGCAAAAAAATGTCACTCAGTTTTGAAATAGCCAACCAAAATTTATTTGATAAGTCTTGGGTTGTTTTTCCTTTAAGATTGGATTGGATTGTTTTACCTCTGAGTGGGGCGGGGGTGCTCAGTCGGTAGCGCGCCAGGCTCGTAATCTATAGTTCCCAGGTTCGAGTCCCAGCTGGGTCAGCGTTGAGATTTATCTCCGCAAAATTCCCCGCCCTGCCCAAGGTCAATAGGGGACACCGATGGGCTTGGAAAGACCGCCGTCCGTCGGATCGGACATTAAGCCGTGACCACGGGTGCGGGAGAGCCATACCCTGTGTACGTTAAAGAACACGCTGGATGGCCTTGACGGGAGACTACCATCTGTTTCCTAACAGCTGTTCAAGTGGGTGCCCTCCCCCAACCTTCTCTGAGCCTTCGGGGTCCATGTGACCTGGCCATTTAGCCCATGATGTGCAAAAAAGTGCGCTTAGAGGCAAATGGGTTGAGTTTCCAAGCCCATCGGTGTCCCCTACTGACCGTGGGCAGGCGGGGAATTTTGCGGAGATAAATCTCAACGCTGACCCAGCTGGGACTGGAACCTGGGAACTACAGATTACGAGCCTGGCGCGCTACCGACTGAGCCACCCCCGCCCCTTTCCTTTAAGCAACACTTTTGTGCATTCAATGGACTAAATGGGCAAGTTACAAGGATCCCAAAGATTCAGAGGAGTTGGAGGAAGGAGGGCCACTGGACAGCTTTTAAATGACAGATGCTAGAATCCCGTCAAAGCTATCCAGTGTGTTTTTTAAAGTGTACAGGTTCAGAGCACTTTCTAGGGAGCAGATAATTTGGGAGCCATGGTTAGGAGGCCATTTCTCTCCTTTGAGAGCATGAGATTAACAGACGAATGGGAATTGCTGCCGGGACTTTTAAGAATCTATGTAGACTGTGGAGAAATAGGCGTATACACCTAAAGACTAAAATTAGACTGTGTAATAGTTTGGTTCTTTCTAGGTTTAGTTATGGTACTTTCTAGGGTTTTCTTCTTAGGTTAACTTTCTATGGTTAACTTTCTAGGGTTAGTTATGGTAGTGAAACTTGGATGCTGTGTAAACAAGATAACAGATAACAGGAAACTAGATGCTTTTGATTCTAGATGCTTATCTTGGGTATTAGGTGGTTTCCCTTTGTAACTAATGATGAGGTTAGGCAAAGGAGTCTGCAACCTCCTTTAAGCAGCATATTGTGCAGAGAGAGACTCTGCTGGTTTGGCCATGTTGCCCGTATGGATAATTATAGATTGGCGAATAGGGTTATGAACAGTGTGCCTAGAGGCATCAGAAGGAGGGGGAGACCTAGGATGCGGTGGGCAGACAATGTCAAACAGGATCTTGTTAGAATTGGTGTGCAGTGGCCGGATGCAGCAAATGTAGCTCAGGACAGATATGCTTGGAGAATTAAACTGCACGGTCTGGTTGGACCTCCGTAGCCCATGGCTGCTTGAGGAGGATGATGATGATAGGGAACAGAAGCGAAAAAAATGTTGAACATGTGCATAATTCATATATTTTCCAAGAAATTTCGTATAAATTATTAAAAGTTCAAAGGGGACTGGATTCTAGCACCGGATAAGGTATAGACATTTATACTCTTTTTTTAGCAGAGGTCTAACCTTTCTTACAAATCTCTATGGCGTATTAAACTGGCAGGAGTTTTAAGATCTCTATGGCAGGAGTTTTAAGACCTCTATGGCAAGAGGCTGATTGAGGGGAATATTTATATATATGTATAAATTTAAAATAAAGGGAAACGTTTTACAGAGGAACGGCATTCCGCCCTCCCCTCTTTCACTCGTATCACTTGCCCACCATTTATTCCTCTCTCGATTCACAGGGTATAATTCCTGTAAACAGTTGCACAGCTTAACCTCTCATCAGGCGGACGGCATCTCTCTAAGCACATCGGTGTCCTTTTTTCAGCGATGGCAGAGTGGAAGTTTGCCGAGAAAAATTCAACTCAGGCACAGAAGAGATTCTAACATTAGAACATCCCGCATTCAAATTCAAATTTATTTTCAATAAGTATTATCTATAATTATATTGCATAAAAAATCCCAATAAAGCCGAAGCTTATCAGCGGGAATGTACATATATGTTTTTACAGATATGATCTAGATTGCCTTAGTAGTACAAAAATGAAGGAGAGAAAAAAGGTTGGGTTGTTTTACCTCTGAGCGGCACTTTTTTGCACACCATGTGCTAAATGGCCAGGTCACATGGACCCCGAAGGCTCAGAGAAGGTTGGGGGAGGGTACCCACTGGAACAGCTGTTGGGAGACAGATGGTAGCCTCCCGTCAAGGCCATCCAGCGTGTTCTTTAACGTGCACAGGTTATGGCTCTCCCGCACACAGGGCCACGGCTTAACGTCCCATCCGACGGACGGCGGCTTTTCCAAGCCCTTCGGTGTCCCCTACTGACCGTGGGCAGGGCGGGGAATTTTTCGGAGATAAATCTCAACGCTGACCCAGCTGGGACTCGAACGTGGGAACTACAGATTAAGAGCTTGGCGCGCTACCGACTGAGCCACCCCCGCCCCTACAGAAAAAAGGAATAAATGAGAAAGAAAACCGACAAAATGATGAAAGTTTCCAAATAAAAACATCACTTTTTATCAACCACTGAAATAATTTCTTTAACATCACAAATTTTTTTTCAGTTAACTATTTCTCTAGGAAGCAAGTTAAATAGGTAGGGAATTTGATATTCTTTGGCTTTACATAAAATTAAAGATTTTAAGTTTTAACCATTTCTGCTCCCCCAAAAAATCATCTTAAGCACCGAAACGCTGATCAGTTCTTTATCTGCTACATATCATAGCCACCTGGAGTTTGTCATTAATATTCCTCGTTTTATGATAAAGGAAGAGATTATTTCCAAGTGCTTTTTATCTTCCATTCCAATGTTACTCCAGGGACGTGATATTGTTCCGATACGAAGAATCGGGACCAAGGTGAACACTAGTTGCATCTGAGTGGCTAAGTACGGGCTGCTTACCTTTGACCTCAGTCATGTTTCAACGGAACTTGGGCGACGTGTTATACATTTTGTCTAGACGGGTTAAGAAAAGTGGTCCGACCTCGATGTGATAAATAGCTCCATCAGCTGGCAGTTGATAAGCTACTGAACCAGCTGGTGTCATCGCGTTCGCTCTACACTGTGTGTATTGATGTGTACACAGGCTTTCGAAAGTTCAGGCAATATCTGATTCCGATGCCGCTTGTATGCAGCGATTATTAAAGCTGCAGAATGAAAAAATTTCCCCATATACTTGAAAGTGATAAACATTTGATATAACTGGGTGGTGAAAGTCATAAAGAGATTTCGTTTATTGCTTGGTGTAAGACGAACTATTTAATGTGCAACTGATAGTTTTTTTTCGCTAATGCAAGAAACCTTCGTGAATATTTCCCCAGTTGTAAATTTTAATTTTCTTATTCCTACTTACTGAAAATACTTAGTAAGAACGAATATTTTCAGTTGGGTTGTTTGGGTTGTTTTACCTCTGAGCGGCACTATTTTGCACACCATGGGCTAAATGGCCAGGTCACATGGACCCCGAAGCCTCAGAGAAGGTTGGGGGAGGGGACCCACTGGAACAGCTGTTGGGAGGCAGATGGTAGCCTCCCGTCAAGGCCATCCAGCGTGTTCTTTAACGTGCACAGGGTATGGCTCTCCCGCACACGGGGACACGGCTTAACGTCCCATCCGACGGATGGCGGCCTTTCCAAGCCCATCGGTGTCCCCTACTGACCTTGGGCAGGGCAGGGAATTTTTGCGGAGATAAATCTCAACGCTGACCCAGTTGGGACTCGAACCTGGGAACTACAGATTACGAGCCTGGCGCGCTACCGACTGAGCCACCCCCGCCCCAATATTTTCAGTTTTTGCTTAAATATGAGAAATACAAATTTATAAATCTTCAGTCGAACATTTCTCATTTAATTTATTCTCTAATGTTATACATATATTTTAAACGTCAATAAGCTTAATTATTTTTTTTTCTTTTAGTAACTCTCAAGCATTGATATGCATTGAAAAGAAACAGAATGATGCCCTCCACTATCGCCCCCCCCCCTCCTTATTTTTGTTGAAAATATTCTCGCTAAGCAGTTCAGTAAAGATGAGTCGAGCTAGGACTTCGTCTGGCTCGGAATAATTTAAATTTGAAATATTTCCCGCAATTGTGAAAAGATAACAAAAAATATATAATATTTTTGATTATAATTTGAACCTTTTAATCAGTCTTTAGTAATTAAAAATAAACACCACGTGGCTTTCGATTATTTTTTACGTATTCTCTATCTTTAATAAACGAATGGCTCTTTGCGTTTAAAATGATATTACCTTCATAAACGTTCAATTTCTGCTGCTAAAATTACTAATAATTATCATTCCAAATAGCATTAAAATATTTATTGCCAAAAACAATTATAATTAATAATATAAGAATAAAATAAGTGATTAGTGATATCTAGGGCAGGATCTAGAGGGGAACCAAGGGGGCCATCCCCCCACCTTTGAGAATGTTAGTAAAGAAGGTTAAATAGAGGCCAAAAATTATTACACTGGCTTCCATAAATTAAGGAATACCTCCTACGTTTAGGGGCGGGGGTGGCTCAGTCGGTAGCGCGCCATGCTCGTAATCTGTAGTTCCCAGGTTCGAGTCCCTACTGGGTGAGCGTTGAGATTTATCTCCGCAAAATTCCCCTCCCTGCCCACGGTCAGTAAGGAACACCGATGGGCATGGAAAGGCCGCCCTCCGTCGGATGGGACGTTAAGCCGTGGCCCCGTGTGCGGGAGAGCCATACCCTGTGCGGGAGAGCCATACCCTGTGCATGTTAAAGAACACGCTGGATGACCTTGACGGGAGGCTACCATCTGTCTCCCAACAGTTGTTTCAGTGGGTCCCCTCCCCCAACCTTCTCTGAGCCTTCGGGGTCCATGTGACCTGGCCATTTAGCCCATGATGTGCAAAAAAGTGCCGCTCAGAGGTAAAACAACCCAACCTCCTACGTTAAGTCAATGGGAAGCTAACGTTAAGGCTCTATAACTGCTAAAATAAGTTTTTCGTTTCGAAAAATGTGATTGCAGATAAAGATCTCATTCAAATAAATCAATATCTCGATTTTCAACAATATTCGTTCAATATTTAATGAGACATGGAAGTTTGAATATTTAACAACAGCAATGCCAGTCTTAAGAAACTTATACAAAACTGAAGAATAGTGAAAGAATTCTTTACACAAAGTTCTAAAATACAAACTTATTTTATTAAACATTTTGATACAATACTTATTACTAAGTTTTAATTAACTTCTGAGGTCAATTTTTGTAGCTGGCTTTGTTATCGCTAAATATTCAAACTTCCATAACTCATTAAATAGTGAACAAATATTGTTGAAAATCGAGATATTAATTTATTTGATTGAGATCTTTATCAACAATCACATTTTTCAAAACTAAAAAACTTTTTTTTAGTAGTTATAGAGCTTTGACGTTAGCTTCCCATTGACTTAACATAGGGATTTTCCTTAATTTATGGAAACTAGTGTCTTAAACGCGTGCATATTTCGCGCATTTTTCGCGAAAAAATGTTAAAACCTCTAAAGTAAAGGGGAAAATGTTACACTGCAATGAAAATCCAGTTTCTTTCACCTTTTACTAGCTTGAATGCGTCGCTCGTCCCCCCCCCTCCCACCCCGCTTTATTCTTTCCTTGATCCGGGCCTGGTGACATCCATTTCCGTATAATATGTCTTCTGGTACAACGGACAAATTTTTCAACCATATCGAGTGCAGCTGGAAAACGTAGGTCCGAATTCATCTGCACTGTTCAATATATCCTTCTTCCCCCTCTGTTTCTCAGTGGTCTTTAATAAAACAATTCTTTCAAAATACATATAACATAATGTCAATTTAGTTTCTTACAAAATATAGGTTATTCAATCCTAAAAGTTTGGAAAGGCCTCCGTCCGTCGGATGGGACATTAAGTCGTGGCCCCGTGTGTGGGAGATCCATACCCTGTGCACGTTAAAGAACACGCTGGATGGCCTTGACGGGAGGCTACCATTTGTCTCCCAACAGCTGTTCCAGTGGGTCCCCTCCCCTAACCTTCTCTGAGCCTTCGGGGTCCATGTGACCTGGCCATTTAGCCCATTGTATGCAAAAAAGTGCCGCTCAGAGGTAAAACAACCCAACCCAACCTGGATATAGGAGTAGATGAAAGCATTCGAATAAGGATCATCCAACATAAATTTTTATGTCTACAGGGAACCATGGATTAACGTGCCATCTATAGCAGTGTTTGTCAATCTTTACTGAATCGGGAAACGTCTACATGTATTAAATGTATTACAAAAAAAAAATATTTGAGGAGAATATTGAAAGCATTATGAAAGCAGAAATATTTAATGTTTTTAATAAATGGCCTGAAAACATATTTTTACTGTTAAAGGGATGTAACCAGTTACATTCCTCTAACTGTAAAAATTCAAACTATTTAGAAATTAGGAAATGCAAATCGTTATATCTAATTAGTATACCTATCCAACCCAAAGAGAATTTTTCATATATCTTGTAAAACAAAAAAAAAAAGCTGAATATCTGCAGTCGGACAGACAGATAGGAGAAAAAGTAGGAACAATAGCTCGTCTTTTGAAAACGATCTAATAACGTGAATAACGTACTTTGGAAGAGTTATAGGAAATTGACACACTACCTATTGAACTTACTTCGTTTCCTGAATTGCTTTCCTAACTCACAACAGCAAAATAAAATTTCTAAGTAATAAATAAACAAAATGGGATGTTATTAATCTGAAAGATATTCCACTTCTTTTTTGGGGGAGGGAAGCTAAGACCATCCCACTTCATTTTCCCTAGAGCTAAAACCATCCCACTTCATTTCACCTAGAGCTAAAACCATCCCACTTCATTTCACCTAGAGCTAAAACCATCCCACTTCATTTCACCTAGAGCTAAAACCATCCCACTTCATTTCACCTAGAGCTAAAACCATCCCACTTCATTTCACCTAGAGCTAAAAACATCCCACTTCATTTTCCCTAGAGCTAAAACCATCCCACTTCATTTCACCTAGAGCTAAAACCACTCCACTTCATTTCACCTAGAGCTAAAACCATCATACTTCATTTTCCCTAGAGCTAAGACCATCCCACTTCATTTTCCCTAGAGCTAAGACCATCCCACTTTATTTTCCCTAGAGTAAAATCATCCCATTTCAATTTTCCTAGAGCTAAGACCATCCCACTTCATTTTCCCTAGAGCTAAAATCATCCCACTTCATTTCACCTAGAGCTAAAACCATCCCACTTCATTTCACCTAGAGCTAAAACCATCCCACTTCATTTCACCTAGAACTAAAACCACTCCACTTCATTTCACCTAGAGCTAAAACCATCATACTTCATTTTCCCTAGAGCTAAGACCATCCCACTTTATTTTCCCTAGAGTAAAATCATCCCATTTCAATTTCCCTAGAGCTAAGACCATCCCACTTCATTTTCCCTAGAGCTAAGACCATCCCACTTTATTTTCCGTAGAGTAAAATCATCCCATTTCAATTTCCCTAGAGCTAAGACCATCCCACTTCATTTTCCCTAGAGCTAAGACCATCCCACTTCATTTTTCCATAGAGCTAAAGCCACCCCGATTCATTCCTGTGATGTCTCAATTCAAAACTGTCAATTTCAGACTGGGTGCTATTGGCAACATTCCTAATAATCAACAAACCATTCCTTTCGATTCTGCACATGCATCCAATGGATAATGATATCCTTTCAGGAAGAAAACAAATGAAATTGGCATTGATGAATCTGCCATACATCTGAGAAGACAGGAAAACTATGTGATTGATGATTCAGTTTTCCTCTTGCTGAAGAGGTTGAAGTCCTCGCTAGGAGACATTCAAATGCTATATCAGCATTCGTTCTAGATCTTCCTAATCAGTCAATCACTCCCAACAAGAAGTGAAGAACATTACTTCCTCAAATGCGCAGCGAATTTCATTAACAAGACTAATAAATGATTTTCTCTTGAGAAAACGAAAAGGCTATTGTTTTCGGTTGCTGTACCTTTGAGTGCATTTATTTACATAAAATAGACTAAATGGTGACTCAAAGCAGGATAGAGAATGAAATCCACTGAAGGACTATTGGGAAGGTTGGGTTGTTTTACCTCTGAGCGGCACTTTTTTGCACACCATGGGCTAAATGGTCAGGTCGCATGGACCCCGAAGGCTCGGAGAAGGTTGGGGGAGGGGACCCACTGGAACAGCTGTTGGGAGACAGATGGTATCCTCCCGTCAAGGCCATCCAGCGTGTTCTTTAAAGTGCACAGGGTATGGCTCTCCCGCACACGGGGTCACGGCTTAACGTCCCATCCGACGGACGGCGGCCTTTCCAAGCCCATCGGTGTACCCTACTGACCGTGGGCAGGGCGGGGAATTTTTGGACTATTGGGAAAGATGAAAGCTGCCCATAAAGTCCATCCCAGCAGTGTATTCTAGGTGAGATTATTTAACATCTTAATGGCACTTTTTGTACACAGAGTGTGCTAAAGGGCTTGGTGTCACAAAGACTAAAAAGGCTTGAAGAAAGTTGACGAGGGTAAAGTAGGGGAAAATCTGAATGCAGGCGTAGTGTGGACCATCACGAAGGCAGCGGGCACATGCCATCAACTATGTGTTGGAAATTGCCTTGTTTTAGTTAATCATACACCTGAGTTTTATTTATTTTTTTATCACAAGAGTGTAATAAAAATATCATATTTTTCCGTTTGCTCTTTTGAATACTTTTCGATTGAAAAGAAAACGCAGTGGCATATAATTTCCTCCATCCATCCGATCCATGACGCGAACCCAAAAAAAAAATGAACGATTATTGTTGAAATTCAAGATTCAGACAGACTTGATTAATATTTTTAAATTATCTTCAATCTCATTCACATAAAAATATTGTTCTTGAAAATATTGACCCTCTAAGTTTGCCCTTCAGTGGCAATTCACAGGAATTAAGGGATGATTTTCTATGAGATTTGCATTAAAAACATCAATATTTTAATAAGGCAGTTTGACCAGGATTTTCCATAATGGAGTCTTCATCGTTTCCCTCATTACCCCCGTTGTCATGTAAACCGATTAGCAACTTAGGATATGTTATAATATATCCCCGTTGAATTTTCCTCTCCCTTTTGGGGTGAAGAAGGAAACGTATCTGAGAGAGACCCAGCTGGGTCGGTGTCGAGATTTATCTCCGCAAAATTCTCCGCCCTGCCCACGGTCAGTAGGGGACACCGATGGGCTTGGAAAGGCCGCCGTCCGTCGGATGGGACGTTAAACCGTGGCCCCGTGTGTTGGAGAGAGCCATACCCTGTGCACGTTAAAGAACACGCTGGATGGCCTTGACGGGAGGCTACCATCTGTCTCCCAACAGCTGTTCCAGTGGGTCCCCTCCCCCAACCTTCTCTGAGCCTTCGGGGTCCATGTGACCTGGCCATTTAGTCCATGGTGTGCAAAAAAAGTGCCGCTCAGAGGTAAAACAACCCAACCCTACTTCATTTGACATGCAACTCGCTATACTCAGCCTTCGTTCGGAAGATATAGGGCAACAGTCTCTTGCGTATTTCGTCTTTTTTTTTTCGGGAGCAAGAAAGCAAATGTGTAAATTTTGTTTTATGGCCTATGACATTCCCAACACCAGAAGCTTTTATATGGTTCAGAACTCATTACGATCTGTTTGCTGCGTTGTAGATGGTTTGATAAGCACACAAACTGTTGAACATACAGGGTCAGCAAGGGGAAGAGAAACGCAATAGGGAAATAGATAAGAGCGAAATGATGCAGCCCGGATCTAGAGAAAATTAAGGGGGCTGATCAAATAATCCGGTTTGAAAGAATGGGTTTAACACCGAATAGGAATGAAACGCAGCAACGATATAACGGTATAATTACCATCTGATAAGGGAGAAAGTTGGCACCGTGCACAGAAGAGCCATAAGAGCCATACCCTGTGCGAACACTCTGAGTGGCTTTGGAGACAGACTCCCAGCTGTCTCCTAACAGCTGTTAGGTGGATTCAATTTCCTTATTAAGCAATGAGCCTTTGGGTTCCTTCTAACTTGGTCATTTAACTCACAGTGCGCAAAAGAAGTGAAGCTTAGAAGTAAAACTACTCAAAACAATGGGGCGGGGGTGGCTCAGTCGGTAGCGTGCCAGGCTCGTAATCTGCAGTTCCCAGGTTCGAGTCCCAGCTGGGTCAGCGTTGAGATTTATCTCCGCAAATTCCCCGCCCTGCCCACGATCAGTAGGGGACACCGATGGGCTTGGAAAGGCCGCCGTCCGTCGGATAGGACGTTAAGCCGTGGCCCCGTGTGCGGGAGAGCCATACCCTGTGCACGTTAAAGAACACGCTGGATGGCCTTGATGAGAGGCTACCATCTGTCTCCCAACAGCTGTTCCAGTGGGTCCCCTCCCCCAACCTTCTCTGAGCCTTCGGGGTTCATGTGACCTGGCCATTTAACCCATGGTGTCCAAAAAAGTGCCTCTCAGAGGTAAAACAACCCACCCAACTCAAAACAATACGCGTAGCAGCTACTTAGTGGATCCCCTTCATAAATACATGTCTTTAGGCGTTTGCCATAGACGCCTGTTTGGTTGTTTGGAGTTTTTTGGCGTATTAGAAACTTAGGAATAATGTGTTAGTCGTATACTCCTGTAAGACTAAGTGGGAAGTAGGTTGCCTATGGAGTAATTCCTTTTTTATTTCAATAAATCAACAGAACCTTACACTTTAATTTGGCCAATGATTTTGTTCATTTTCAACAAAACATAATTGTTATCACCATGGGAAAAAAGCTAATCTTTTCCTAAAAAAAATCGTCTTCTTTTCTTCTGAATGATATTTTTTCCCTTTCGTTTCCCCCTCCGTCTTTTTTTTCTCGTCGGAGCAAAGATAACGTGGACGATGCGATGGAGGTCATCCCGGCACGTTTTGGGAAAAGAGGTCTATTCCTGTCTTCCCTGTCGCTGGGTAGCTTCACCACATAACGGTTGGTAATGTGAAACGGCGGCCAAGTTGTGTGCGTAAACAACTCCCCGACTCTCCTTTGCTATGAATAGGCCTGCTTACTGCCTCTCCCGATCCATGGTCTGTGTGCTCTTCAGGAACAACTGCCTACGCTGGGGACACAGGAATGGCAATCATGTTGCCTGAAGAGCAAGGTCGAGCATGATAAATTCAAGCGTCTCGCCTTTGCTCTCTTTTCAAAGTTGAGGACATTTTTAGCTCATTTTATACCCCCTCCCCAAAATTTTTTTGATAAAGATTCAAAGGTTTTACATTTTTTTCTCCTTTTCTAATATCTTGGACATTTTCTTTAGTTTGGTTCTGTATACATACAGTCGCTCAAAAAATATCCGAACACTATAGTTGATTACAGAATCACTAATTTCTATAAAAAAATCGCTGCCAGATATTTTTTCTGAATTCTGTAAACAACCATAGTGTTCGGATATTTTTTGAGGTTGCCAGATCACTAATTTCTAAAATAATCGTTGCCAGATATTTTTTCTGAATTCTGTAATCAACGTTCGGATCAGTGTTCGGATATTTTTTTGAGCGACTGTACATCTTTTCAAAATATATTCAGTCATTTGACCTAAGCTCGTTTTTTCAACATCTTATATATTTGCAACTCGTTTTAAAAAAATGTCTGGTAATCCACAGACATTTAATTTTTATTAATAGATGTTTACATCTATGCTTACATTTGACGTTTACAACAAATGTTTACATTTTCACTTTTGTTATCTCTTTTTTCGATGTCATAAACATATATTCTTTAAACCTGTCTTCACATAAAAAAAAACCCAAACTGTTTTTAAACTTTGTCATCTCCGTCAGCAGACATTCAACTTCTAACAGATTCATGTTTGATTTTTTTGTTCTATTTTCATGTCGTGTTTTTTTTTCAAATCACGTTTTTTTTAAAAATAGAGCTGCTATTTTCGTCTTGTTGTATGTTCGTCTTTAAACATTCAAATTTTCATAATAAACTCACTTTTCTTATCTCTTTTTTTTTTCATTGTCGTGGACACATTTTCAGCATAGTTTCGAACACAACACTGAGCTATTTATACTTTATCTTCTGTCCGCTTCACTTTCACCTTCAGCTTTTCATAGTAAATTCGGAACTTCAATTTTTATCTTTTTTTTTCCAATGTCCTGACATTTTTTCTCTTAAAAAAATGGGCATTGTTTTCACTTCTCGTCCGCATGTATTTAAAAATTCAAACTCCCCTAATGAATTTAAACGTTCGACTTTTGCTATCTTTTTTTTTAATTCGCAAACATATTTTCTTAGTTTGTTTTCGAGAAAAAATTTAAACTTTCGTTTACTTTGCTATCTGACCTTCGATTGACATTCAGTTTTTCATAAATATATTCAGACCTTTTAATTTTGATCTTTTTTTTCTCCGATGTTCTGAATTTTTTTTTATGGGTAGGTGGTGGCTCAGTCGGTAGCGCGCCAGGCTCGTAATCTGTAGTTCCCAGGTTCGAGTCCCAGCTGGGTCAGCGTTGAGATTTATCTCCGCAAAATTCCCCGCCCTGCCCGCGGTCAGTAGGGGACACCGATGGGCTTGGAAAGGCCGCCGTCCGTCGGATGGGACGTTAAACCGTGGCCCCGTGTGCGGGAGAGCCATACCCTGTGCACGTTAAAGAACACACAGGATGGCCTTGACGAGAGGCTACCATCTGTCTCCCAACAGCTGTTCCAGTGGGTCCCCTCCCCCAACCTTCTCTGAGCCTTCGGGGTCCATGTGACCTGGCCATTTAGCCCATGGTGTGCAAAAAAGTGCCGCTCAGAGGTAAAACAACCCAACATCCAACCCAACTGAATTTTTTAACACGTTTATTTTTGTTTTTATGAAAAAGAGAGCTGTTTTCATCTTGTCGTCTGTCGCCCGCAGATATTCAGCTTTTCATAATAAATTCAAATGTTTGGCTGTCTGCTTTCTTAGTTTTGTGAAAATTTTTTGCCCTTTTTCTAAAAAATTAGTTGTCACTTTGTCGTTTGACTGCGTATGAATTAAAAACGTTTTAGAAAATATTGAGCTCACTGACTTTTTTACATTTCTTTTCAATACCATGGGATTTTTTTTGTTTCTTTTTCGTAAAAAAAAGATCAATTATCCTGACCATCCGTTGACGTTGAATTTTTCATAATTAATTAAAACGTTTGACTATTGTTGTCTTTTTTTTTTCAGTGTTGCGATGTCCCCGAGTGTAAAACAGGGTTAGAGGGGGGGGGGGAGGAATCTCAACCCAGGCGCAGTGAGGACTCGAACCTGGTCAACTACCAACCGAGACAAAATAAAAACAATATTCTCTCAAGCAGCTGCTTGCTATGACAATCTTTGTTTTCATGGCTATGAGATCTCTTACAAGTCATGTGTCATTAAAGCACTTGCTGTACTTTTACTAATACAGATATGGAGCCCTAAAGCACATGGTTGAATGTCGACTTAATATAAGTCCAGGGGTACTAAAACATATGGCTCTCAGTGGCATAGTGGTATCGTGTTGATTCGCAGTGACACTGCAACTGCTGGAGTCCTGGTTCGAGTCCTGGCATGGACATTTATTCTATCATAACCTGCAGATAAGCTAGCAGCTTTATCTGTCTGATCACCAGTGGAAAAGAAATATCTTTTCATACAGAGTTTAAAAACAAAAGCTACATCACGAGAACTCAAAGACTAAAAAATAGAAAAGTAGAATGCAATATATCTCTAATAATTTGAATCACGTAAGCAAACACACTAATTTTGAGGCCTTGCAGTGTAATCACTTTTTATCAGTGTAAACTTGTACCAGGCATTTCTCAGCAATACTGATCACTGAGCACATATGTAGAAGGAACAGGAGAACAATGCCAGGACGAAAAGCCTAACAATGCCATAAAAATGTAGTTTATCAAATAAACGAGATATGTAAATATACGGCTGCTCTTTTCCCCTCCTGCGCCTTATCGTTCACGGGGTTTTGCAGCTTGAATCCATACAGCCTCTTATGAATCGACACTGGAAGCCGGATGAGAAAGATTCACTGAATATGATATCGTCGTAACGACCGTCTCGTATCAGATCCGCTGTGGGCTAGTCCACCTGTTTCTCCCAATCTGTAATTACCATCGCCTACGTTGTTTCCGTAGGCGCTTAGGGATTAAACATTGGCTCCACTGATCTCTAGATTTCGATTTCAGTTGCTGTGGTGCCCAATTGTGTGTGTCTGAGAGGTCTCCTTGTCTGTCCTGTTACTCTGTTAGTTATTGAAGGCATTAGTGGAAAAGAATGAGAGACGAATCATCAAACAAGACAATGACCTATTGATTGCTTTTCATCCAACTTCTGATCTATCAGAACTGCCGAAATATTAACTGTAAAGTATCCCCATAGTCTCTACTTGCATAGCTTTTGCGGCAGTTTCGTGAGATTGCGCATTTGATGTTTCGAAACTTTCTCGCAGAACAGGCCCGTCCAATCAGAAACTTGTTGCTCGTGAAACAAATACAGCAATTCCTCTATTTACAACGTAGATAGGTTGTGTTCGGTTGTTTTACCTCTGAGCGGCACTTTTTTGCACACCATGGACTAAATGGCCAGGTTACAAGGACCCCGAAGGCTCAGAGAAGGTTGGGGGAGGGGGACCCACTGGAACAGCTGTTGGGAGACAGATGGTTGCCTCCCGTCATGGCCATCCAGCGTGTTCTTTAACGTGCACAGGGTATGGCTCTCCCGCACACGGGGCCACGGCTTAACGTCCCATCCGACGGACGGCGGCCTTTCCAAGCCCATCGGTATCCCCTACTGACCGTGGGCAGGGCGGGGAATTTTGCGGAGATAAATCTCAACGCTGACCCAGCTGGGACTCGAACCTGGGAACTACAGATTACGAGCCTGGCGCGCTACCGACTGAGCCACCCCCGCCCCACGTAGATAGATTCTGGGAAATCACCGTGCAAATCGAAGCCAACAACTTATGGTAGAAACGAGGATAGGTTCCGAAAATATCGTCGTTATGAATAAAATGCACATTAACAGTTTCATTTATACATATTTATCTCAAATTTGAGTTCAGTAGAAATAATAACCATTAATGTAACATTAAACTTATCTTGGGAGCTATGTAACAGATAATGGTGATGTGCGGCATGAGAGTAACAGACGAATAGGGATTGCTGTCGGGACTTTTAAGAATCTATGGAGAGTGTGGAAAAATAGGCGTATACACCTGAAGAGTAAAATTAGACTGTATAATAGTTTGGTTATTTCTAGGGTTAGTTATGGTAGTGAAACTTGGACGCTTTGTAAACAAGATAACAGGAAACTAGATGCTTTTGATTCCAGATGCTTACGCAGTATCTTGGGCATTAGGTGGTTCAACTTTGTAACTAATGATGAGGTTAGGCAAAGGTGTTTGCGACCTCCTTTAAGCAGCATATTGTGCAGAGAGAGACTCCGTTGGTTTGGCCATGTTGCCCGTATGAGTAATTATAGATTGGTGAATAGGGTTATGAACAGTGTGCCTAAAGGCCTCAAAAAGAAGGGGAGACCTAGGATGCGGTGGGCAGACCATGTCAATCAGGACCTTGTTAGAATTGGTGTGCAATGGCCAGATGCAGTAGATGTAGCTCAGGATAGACTTGCTTGGAGAACTAAATTGCACCGTCTGGTTGGACCTCCGTAGCCCATGGCTGCTTGAGGATGATGATGATGATGTAACATTATTTTTTTGTATTTGCATTAATTTAGATAAAGCTTAAATTAATTTCTCATACATTTCTTTTGGTCACGAAAGATAATCTTTGTTAATGCAGACGTACACTATGAAATTTGAAAGAACAATATTTGTGAACAGAATATAAATTAGAAATTTAAAAATTAAGCATTTGTACCAATACTTAAATGCTTCCTTTCGTAAAATTGGCATTTATGTGATATTTTATGAACCGGTGTGTTTACGAATCAGCTATATTAATAATATATACAAAATTATACTTTTTGCTGAAAAAAAGATAAAACACAGTTTTTACTAGTCTGAAATTTCAGTCTAAAAAATCTGACCTCGCTGCCGATTCAAAACAGGCTTCATTTCATTATGACCACATTTTGAAAAACAATTTGAATCATTTTCATACCACATCCTATAATGCAATTTAAAACTGTTCAATTGATTTCTTTACTGCAATGAAAATCTTTCGTCAAGGCCATCCAGTAGGCTTTTACCAGTACGTAAGTCATTTCTCTTGTACACGAAACTACGGCTTGAACTCCCATTTGAAAGACGGTGACCTTTACCAGCAGAATGGTCTCCACATACTATCCCTAGCACTCCCACTGGGAGCTGTAATATCCACTATCATAAGAACCCAACACACACAGAAACATAGTTCACAGGTTCGAGTCCAGCTGGGTCAACGTTGAGATTTATCTCCGCAAAATTCCCCGCCCTGCCCACGGTCAATATGGGACACCGATGGGTTAGGAAAGGCCATCGTCCGTCGGATGGGACGTTAAGCCGTGGTTCCGTGTGCAGGAGAGCCATACCCTGTGCACGTTAAAGAACACGCTGGATGGCATTGACGGGAGGCTACCATCTGTCTCCCAACAGCTGTTCCAGTGGGTCCCCTCCCCAAACCTTCTCTGAGCCTTCGGGGTCCATGTGACCCGGCCATTTAGCCCATGGTGTGCAAAAAAGTGCCGCTCAGAAGTAAAACAACCCAAACAACACACAGAAACACCTGAGACGGGGTAGACAGACAGCTTCATAATCTTCTATTATGAAGCTGGATTCTAAACTCTGACTATATTCAGATTTACTCCACTAAACCCCTCCGACATTGGTGAAAGGGGACACCAGTGGGGTTTGAAAAGCCATCGTCCGTCTGATGCGACGTTAAGCCATGGCTCCGTGGAGCAGGAGATCCATACTCTATGCACGTTAAAGAACACACTGGGTGTTCTTGACGGGAGGCTTCAATCTGTCTTTTAAATAGTTGTCCAGGGAAATCTCTTTCCTTACTCTGTTCTGAGCGTTGGAGATTTTGCCACCACATAAGTGGGTAAGAAGTGAAAACTACCCAACCCAATGGGGCGGGGGTGGCTCAGTCGATAGCGCGCCAGGCTCGTAATCTGTAGTTCCCAGATTCGAGTCCCAGCTGGGTCAGCGTTGAGATTTATCTCCGCAAAATTTCCCCGCCCTGCCCACGGTCAGTAGGGGACACCGATGGGCCTGGAAAGGCCGCCGTCCGTCGGATGGGACGTTAAGCCGTGGCCCCGTGTGCGAGAGAGACACCCTGTGCACGTTAAAGAACACGCTGGATGGCCTTGACGGGAGGCTACCATCTGTCTCCCAACAGCTATTCCAGTGGGTCCCCTCCCCCAACCTTCTCTGAGCCTTCGGGGTCCATGTGACCTGGCCATTTAGCCCATGGTGTTCCAAAAAGTGCTGCTCAGAGGTAAAACAACCGAACCCAATCCTCGAAAACATAATTTTCGAGATGATATCCACATTTTGTACGTTATTTCCTTTTTTGTCTGTGTGAAAAATTCGAACGAAAGGAGATGCAATTTTTCTCTTTCTTGCAATTGTTTTCAAAAAGTGCTTGTTTGATAATTTTGATTATCTTCTTAATATGAGTTGGGAAATGCTCCAAACATAAAAAATTCCGTATAATGTAAGAAAGAAATGAAAATTCGGTTCTCTTCATGAAACGTTTCCAGAAACTGTGAGCTATGATAATCGTCCCCGACTTATTACCCATAAAAACGTACATTAAACACTCGTATATAAAATTTCACAGACAGCATTTATCTTCTGTGCTTCAGAAATTATGCTAGTCTGTTGAGATTACAAATCATGGTTCTGAAATTTGCCTAGGGACAGTCGATCAAAAAAAATATCCGAACACTATGGTTGCTTACAGAATTCAGAAAAAATATCTGGCAACGATTTTTTTTTTGAAATTAGTGATCTGGCAACCTTCGTGTCACGTGACACGAAGGTTGCCAGATCACTAATTTCTAAAAAAAATCGTTGCCAGATATTTTTTCTGAATTCTGAAATCAACTATAGTATTCGGATACTTTTTTGAGCGACTGTAGGTGGTCATATTATTTTGATACTAGATCGTGTGGGCTCACTCACGGAAATATTGAGCGTGTGCAGTTACCGTTCACAGCAAACTGGAGCGTGTGCAGTAACTGCACACGCTCCAGTTTGCTGTGAACGGTAACTGGAGCGTGTACAGTTGCTGTACACGCTCCAGATATTTTTCCTAAATTCTGTAATCACGTGACACGAAGGTTGCCAGATCACTAATTTCTAAAAAAATCGTTGCCAGATATTTTTTCTGAATTCTGTAATCAACCATAGTGTTCGGATACTTATTTGAGTGACTGTAGGTGGTCATATTATTTTGATACTAGATCGTGTGGACTCACACACGGAAATATTGAGCGTGTGCAGTTACCGTTCACAGCAAACTGGAGCGTGTGCAGTAACTGCACACGCTCCAGTTTGCTGTGAACGGTAACTGGAGCGTGTACAGTTGCTGTACACGCTCCAGATATTTTTCCTGAATTCTGTAATCACGTGACACGAAGGTGGCCAGATCACTAATTTCTAAAAAAAAATCGTTGCCAGATATTTTTTCTGAATTCTGTAATCAACCATAGTGTTCGGATACTTTTTTGAGTGACTGTACAACGCAACCGGCTTTAATCACCGGCGAATTAAAAAAATCCATTCTTCCTTGAAAGAAGAAAATTCGAAAATCTGACACAAAGAATTAGATTTATTTGAAGCTACAGAAAAAAGGAATAAAAAATCGTGAATTGCCTTAAAGATTGCCGCGATCAATAGATAAAAGAAATGCCCACTGAAGCGGAAGGCGTCTTTTATATTTCGTAGAATTTTCGCATAAAAAATAAGAACTGGTTATTCCTCGAAAGCGCTGGCTGGCTTCCATAAAAATTTATTTCCTCAGATATTTATTTTTTATTTATATATAAATTGCCGAAGAAATCTTTCGAGAAAGGATAAAAATAAAGATTTAGTTTCCGAAAAATTGTCGAATTCTGTTTTTTTTTTTCAATATAAATGGTTTTAGATAAAACGAAAAAAAAAAACCAGAAAATAAGAAATTCGAAATAATTTTTTATTTTCGAAAATTTACAGAAAACTGACATTTCCTAGGAAATTAGAAAGCTATTCATCCTAAACAGGAAATCAAAAGTTCAAAAATCGTAATAAAAAAAAGTCGATCCAGATGTTTTGGAGCCATGCAGAGCACACTACAGTTTATCAGTCGTGCCACTTTCCTGCAATGCAAGTAGGAATCGGGACTGGTGGCAGATACCAGATGGAACTGCCATTGTCAGCAGGTGGTTGGTAAAAGTCAACATCAGTCGTTCTCTATTGGCCAGCACATACTCTCTTTTTCTACGTGACTAGATTGCTTCACGTGACTCTCCAACTACATCAATGAAGATTACAATATTAACGGAAATTATTCAGCCTTGGCTTCCAGTTATCCCCTCTCATGAATCAAGCAATTGTTTACAGCTGTTCCGTTTCTGGGGGTTGGGTTGGGTTGTTTTACCTCTGAGCGGCACTTTTTTGCACACCATGGGCTAAATGACCAGGTCACATGGACCCCGAAGACTCAGAGAAGGTTGGGGGAGGGACCCACTGGAACAGCTGTTGGGAGACAGATGGTAACCTCCCGTCAAGGCCATCCAGCGTGTTCTTTAACGTGCACAGGGTATGGCTCTCTCCCGCACACGGGGCCACGGCTTAACGTCTCATCCGACGGACGGCGGCCTTTCCAAGCCCATCGGTGTCCCCTACTGACCGTGTGCAGGGCGGGGAATTTTGCGGAGATAAATCTCAACGCTGACCCAGCTGGGACTCAACCTGGGAACTACACATTACGAGCCTGGCGCCCTACCGACTGAGCCCCCCCCCCGTTTCTGGGGTGAGGCGAGACATAATCTCGAAACTGCAGATTATGAGCCTGATCACTACCAACTGATCGCGCCAAGATCGAGCAACTCGCCCCTTTCCATTCGTTCTACGATCCGTTACATCCGTCGATCTAGTCACGTGGATGACTACAATGTGGAGGTGGACTGATCTGTATCTTTTTGACGAAATGGCTCCTGTTTAATCGTCCTGTCCTCATTAATCACGCATACCCTGTTGACACAACTGTCTGCGTGTTTGCGTCAGCAGCCCAACATTTCGTGCAGGTATGTCGCAAACGTCACATCGTTCAAAATTGCTTCTCGAGACATTCCATGTTCTCATGGGGAGCAGTCTACTTTCCCAAGGCTACCTCACGAAGGCAGCTGGCCTCTACATCGTTCTATTTATCACGGGGCCAATTAGCTAAGTGGTTTTATTCATTCGAATGTGAAAAGGGAGCCATGAAAAAAAAAATCAATAAATATTGCTAAATGCAATGTGTCGTGGCAAGGTATACACTGCATTAACTAAAGTAACGAGTCATTTCAGTGCTGTGGGTGAGGATTTTGGGTTGGGTTATTTTACCTCTGAGCGGCACTTTTTTGCACACCATGGGCTATATGGCCAGGTCACATGGACCCCGAAGGCTCAGAGAAGGTTTGGGGAGGGGACCCACTGGAACAGCTGTTGGGAGACAGATGGTAGCCTCCCGTCAAGGCCATCCATCGTGTTCTTTAACGTGCACAGGGTATGGCTCTCTCGCACACGGGGCCACGGCTTAACGTCCCATCCGACGGACGGCGGCCTTTCCAAGCCCATCGGTATCCCCTACTGACCGTGGGCAGGGCGGGGAATTTTGCGGGGGTGAGGGTGAGGAAGGATGGAACAGTTCCTTGTGACGTCAATAGGGAATCAGATTCAGGATGAAGCAACTTCTTGAATAAGCTTTTTTTACCGTTAACTATGACAGTACAAGAAATTAAAAATCTCAATCAAATCTGTCTGAGTCTCGATTTCCTACAGTTTATTTTTAGTTTTTATACAGCTGGATTATTTAACACTCAGCTCGTCGATTAATTGGGGAAAAATTAATCGTTCTAAAAAAGGACTAAAATAAGCTTACGCTTATTAGCAAATTATTATTATTATTAGCTTATTATTAATTATAATGATTATGACTATTTTTTAACCTTCCTGAGGAAGTGATCTTTCCTAGCGCTTTGGTGCAATATCATAAGTGGGGAGATGGTGGCTCAGTCGGTAGCCCGCCAGGCTCGTAATCTGTAGTTCCCAGGTTCGAGTCCCAGCTGGGTCAGCGTTGAGATTTATCTCCGCAAAAATTCCCCGCCCTGTCCACGGGGGGTGGGGATGGCTCAGTCGGTAGCGCGCCAGGCTCGTAATCTGTAGTTCCCAGGTTTGAGTCCCAGCTGGGTCAGCGTTGAGATTTATCTCCGCAAAACTCCCCGCCCTGCCCACGGTCAGTAGGGGACACCGATGAGCTTGGAAAGGCCGCCGTCCGTCGGATGGGACGTTAAGCCGTGGCCCCGTGTGCGGGAGAGCCATACCCTGTGCACGTTAAAGAACACGCTGGATGGCCTTGACGGGAGGCTACCATCTGTCTCCCAACAGCTGTTCCAGTGGGTCCCCTCCCCCAACCTTCTCTGAGCCTTCGGGGTCCATGTGACCTGGCCATTTAGCCCATGGTGTGCAAAAAAGTGCCGCTCAGAGGTAAAACAACCCAACCCAACCCTGTCCACGGTCAGTAGGGGAAACCGATGGGCTTGGAAAGGCCGCCGTCCGTCCGATGGGACGTTAAGCCGTGGCCCCGTATGCGGGAGAACCATACCCTGTGCACGTTAAAGAACATTCTGGATGGCCTTGACGGGAGGCTACCATCTGTCTCCCAACAGCTGTAGGGAGGCTACCATCTGTCTTGACGGCAGGCTACCATCTGTCTCCCAACAGCTGTAATAATCTGAATCCAGTGGGTTTCCACCCCCAACCTTCTCTGAGCCTTCGGGGTCCATGTGACCTGGCCATTTAGCCCATGTAGTGCAAAAAAGTGCCGCTCAGAGGTAAAACAACCCAACCCACTTCTCCTAACCTTCTCTGAGCCCTCGATGTTGTTGTAACTTGGACATTTAAACATTGCGTTAAAAAGAATCTGCGCTAAGATGCAAAGCAATAACACGAATCTCTCTCACTCGTACTGAGAACGCCGTCTCTGGCCAATCACCCCGTGTTGGTAAAGAAGCGTGTCTCAATTTCCCGCCCATAAACTTGTGGCTCCTGCACGACTGTGGCCAGCCATAATACTTTTACGTGGGCAGATTGCTCCGCCACCGAGCATGCGGACAGCAAGATACAATATCGATCGAACTCAGCAGAGTTCGTGCCCTACTGTTACCATGGGACCGTTGCTATAACCGTTCTCAAACATTTTGCAACGAAGATTTTTTTAGCAAAAAAAAAAACCGCCGAAGTGTAAACAATTGAGCAACAATCTCTGGGAAATTATTTTTGCGTTTTTTATTTTTGCTTCTGGTGGAATTGTTTGTTGAGGTCAAAAGTTCAGAGACACCAGTTACCAAGAAGAAATTCCTCACCACCTAATTTGCCACGGATAGATATCTATCATTGGTTATCAAGTCAGTTATCTAGGCATTCTGATGCAATAACTTTGCCTTGAGTTGTGAGTTGTTTTACCTCTGAGCGGCACTTTTTTGCACATAATGGACGAAAATAGCTAGGTCACAAGGACCCCGAGATCTCAGAGAAGGTTGGTGGATAGTAAACAGTAACAGCTGTTGAGAGACAGATGGCAACCTCTTGTCAAAACCATCCAGCGTGTTCTTAAACATGTATAGATTATGGATATATTATTTTGATACCAGATCGTGTGGGCTCACTCACGGAAATATTGAGCGTGTGCAGTTACCGTTCACAGCAAACTGGAGCGTGTGCAGTAACTGCACACGCTCCAGTTTGCTGTGAACGGTAACTGGAGCGTGTACAGTTACTGTACACGCTCCAGATATTTTTCCTGAATTCTGTAATCACGTGACACAAAGGTTGCCAGATCACTAATTTCTAAAAAAATCGTTGCCAGATATTTTTTCTGAATTCTGTAAGCAACCATAGTGTTCGGATACTTTTTTGAGCGACTGTAGGTGGTCATATTATTTTGATACTAGATCGTGTGGGCTCACTCACGGAAATATTGAGCGTGTGCAGTTACCGTTCACAGCAAACTGGAGCGTGTGGTAAAACAACCCAATCCTACTGCTTTGGCAGAAAATAGGGTGCTGATATCTTCAGTCGTGGCGCGCCAGGTTCTTGAACCGATGTTCCCATGTTCGAATCAACACTGTACTTGCGTTGAAAATTTTTCCACTAAACCCTGCTTTGCCCTCGCTAAGAAAGGGAACATCTTTGGATTAAAAAAAAAGTTGCCACGTTAAGTCGTTGCCCCACATGCAAGAGAGTTACACTCTGTACACTAAAAGGAACACCTGAATGTTCTTGACGTGAAGCTTCCATCTGCAACCTAACAGGTGTCTAGATCGGTGTCTCAACGTGGTACGCGATAAAAACTAACAGGTGTAAAACTAACAGGTGTCTCAACGTGGGGTACGCGGTAAAATTTCTTGGGGTACGTCTGAGAGCTCAAAAGTCTCTAGAGCTACTAACAATGTCGCTAAGTTGGCAACACTGCTATGCAAAAATGTTATTTTTTGTGTTTATCGATATATGTAATTTATGAATACAAAATTTAATGTGTATATATATGTATGTTTTATACTATAGTTTTATCTATCTACATAAGGGATACCTCATTTACATACACATTTCCAGGGGGTACGTGAAGCGTAAAAGGTTGAGAACCACGGCTCAGAGGATTTCCTTTCGGAGTTCTTGAAGTTCTTTGTACCTGATTATTTTGGGAGCGGGGTTAGCTTAGTTGATAGTGCGCCAGGCTCTTCATCTGCATTTCTCAGGTTCGAGTCTCACTTGTGCTAGCATTGAGATTTGTCTCCGATAAAATCACTCTTCGCCCTAGGTCAAAAAGATTAACTTGGAAAGAGCGCCGTCTATCAGATGGTGCGTAAAGCCGTGGGTCCGTGTGTACGAGAGAGCCATACCCTATGTACAGTCGCTCAAAAAAGTATCCGAACGCTATGGTTGAGTACTAAATTCAGTAAAAATATCTGGCAACGATTTTTTTTTAGAAATTAGTGATCTGGCAACCTTCGTGTCATGACAAACAAGGAATGACGTGTCATGACACGAAGGTTGCCAGATCACTAATTTGTAAAAAAAAGTCGTTGCCAGATATTTTTACTGAATTTAGTACTCAACCATAGCGTTTGGATACTTTTTTGAGCGACTGTACACTAAAGAAGACGCTGGGTGACCTTGAGGAGAGGCTACCATCTGTCTCCTAACAACTACACAATAGTACCTTTTTCCCCAACCTTCTCTGAGCCTTCGGGGTCCTTGTGACCTGGCCATTTATATACTGTGTGCATAAAAAGTGTTGTTCAACCCACTTAGCTTAACAACCTGGTCATTTTTCTACTGTATGCAGAAAAATGACGTTCAATTGTAAGCCTACCCAACCTCTTTGTGCTTGTGTTGTGATTTTTTTCCTTTAACTCCCTTTCTGCAATGGGGCGGGGGTGGCTCAGTCGGTAGCGCGCCAGACTCGTAATCTGTAGTTCCCAGGTTCTAGTCTCAGCTGGTACAGTATTGAGATTTATCCCCGCAAAATTCTCCGCCCTGCCCACAGTCAGTAGGGGACACCGATGGGCTTGGAAAGACCGCGGCCCGTCGGGTGGAACGTTAAACCGTGGTTCCGTGTGCGGGAGAACCATACCCTGTGCACGTTAAAGATCACGCTGGATGGCATTGACGGGAGGCTACCATCTGTCTCCCAACAGCTGTTCCAGTGGGTCCCCTCCCCAAACTTTCTCTGAGCCTTCGGGGTCCTTGTGACCTGGCCATTTAGCCCATGGTGTGCAAAAAAGTGCCGCTCAGAGGTAAAACAACCGAACCTTTTCTGCAAATTGTTCGTCAGAAAGAATTAAAAGTTCTGACCTTATGCGCAGGTTGGTTATAATCTGTGTACGTTCAAAACTCACGGGATGTCCTTGACGGAAAGTTTTAGGAACAAATGTGCAGTGGATCACTTCCTCCTGCAAGCTCTGAGCTCTTATGGGTTCTTGTCACTTAGCCATTAAGACTGTTGGATTAAGAAAAGTGCCTCTCCTAGGTAAAACAGTTCAGCAATTCCATCTTCTAAACCCAGAGAGTTTGTACAACGCATGGAACGATGTTACCTGATCATCTGGTTTCTTTCCAGCACGACAGTTGACAAGTGGACGATTTTCTTTCGTTTAATTGATGCCGGCGGTGACAACTCTGGCAACGATAAGTGTTGGGAGACTGACAGCTCCATCTGATGTCGAAATAATCTATTGACAAAAAAATTTCATCTGCCTTTATGAACAGTGTCCTGATGCATAATTTGATGAATATCAGCAAAGTGCGTATATTAATGAAAAGTATGACCGGTTATGATAATCAAATATATGCTTCCGGTAATAATAGATGCTTTGTATTCCTGAGAGCAGGGGTTCTCAACGTGGGATGCGCTGTAAAAATTTTTGGGGTACACCGTGAGAGCTCAAAAGTCTCTAGATCTAGTAACAAAGTCGCTGAGTTGGCAACACTGCTACTGATTTGTTAAATTGTTTATGTCATTTTTTGTGTATATCGATATATGTAATTTATGAATGCAAAATTTAATGTGTATATACATATGTTTCATTTTATTCGCATTGTTATAATATAACTATAGTTTTATCTATCTATGCTAGGGTTACGCCAGTTACATACACATTTCCAGGGGCTACACAATGGGTGAGATGCGGATGAAGGTGGCAGTGGGATGTTAGATTAACTTGTTTTATCGCTGAGGTACACTTTTCTGCATACAATGGACTAAATTGCTCGGTGGCAATAACTCAAAGATATTTGTGGAAGGGGATACACTAATAGTTGTTTTGAATACACTAATATGTTTGCTGTAGCAGTCGTTGCGATCGGACGTTCCTCGCAGAGATCCTGCCAGCAGGGTGTGTCCGCTGCCCTCCCGTGACCGCGACCAGCGTCGGTTTAGCTTCTGGACCGTCATCGGACTAGTAAGTGACATACACTTTATTGCTCGTATGCGTCCTCTCCCCCCTGCATCAGTCCGTCGTGTTTTACGCAGTGCCTTGTGTAGAGTGAACTGGCTAAAATCAATTAAGCACCAGAACTTCAGAGCCCAATTTGAGCATCTCCCAATAGTGGTTCGCCGTTGAACTTGTGAGCCAAAACTCTCTACACAATGAATTTTACGTGTTACAGCTCTGGAGAAACAATTGCTCCTATTGCCGACCATATGCTGTGCAGTGGATGCAAAGGGAAATTGCATTTTGGGTACTCTGGCACAACGGAGAGAAATTACAAAAAGGAAACTCAAGAGAAGAAAAAACGTGGCTCTGTACTGACTGCAAATTAAGCAGGACAAACAACAGACCCGTTTCAGATAAGGAAAACAGAGGCAATACGCCTCTAAAGAATAACACGCGTGTATCAACCTCGCCGACATCGAATAACAGCTGTGACTACAACCAGGAGACATCTTTGGGTCACCGCTCCTCTAAGACACCTGGAGAAGGCTGTAACTCTAATAGTATACGGCCCCCGTCTTCGCGCAAGAAGAACCTAGAAACTTTCAAACGTTACTAAATGAAATAACGCACTTAAGAAACGAAATCAAAGACTTAAGGCATTCAGTAGAATTTTTCTCATCTCAATATGATACACTATTGAATAATTTTCACGACTATGAAGAGACGCAACTAGACACTATGAGTAAACTAGCTACCATTGAAACTACATGTGCAGATCTCACTCAAGATAATATTGCTCTAAAGTTGCAATGATCTTGAACAATACGGCAGAAGCCGAAATATCGAGTTAGATGATTGGATTGTTTTACCTCTGAGCGGCACTTTTTTGCACACCATGGGCTAAATGGCCAGGTCACAAGGACCCCGAAGGCTCAGAGAAGGTTGAGGAAAAAACCCACTGGAACAGCTGTTGGGAGATAGATGGTAGCCTCCCGTCAAGGCCATCCAGCGTGTTCTTTAACGTGCACAGGGTATGGCTCTCCCGCACACGGGGCCACGGCTTAACGTCCCATCCGACGGACGGCGGCCTTTCCAAGCCCATCGGTGTCCCCTACTGACCGTGGGCAGGGCGGGGAAATTTTGCGGAGATATCGAGATAGATGGCATTCCAATGGACGACCAGGATGAGAAAGAATATCTAAATCAGATAATGATCGATGTTGCAAAAGTGCTGGATATAAATAATTTTAACATTGATCAACTTGAAGCCTTACATAGACTGCCAACAAGGAACAAGAAAAAAACACCTGCGATTATTGCCCAATTTAAATCTAGAAACGAACGTGAACAATGGATTTAAAAAAAGAAATCGAAAATCTTTGCCAGTAACGTTATTGATGACGCTAAAAAGACGACAGTATATCTAAATGAAAATTTAACTCCAATAAACAGACAACTTTTCTGGAAAGCGAGATGCCTGGCCAAATCGAAAAATTTTAAATACATCTGGTTTCGGAACGGGAAAATCATGATGAGAAAAACTGATGGTGACAGCGTAATTCGAATTGATATGCTTACGAATTTCGATGAATTTTAAACGAGGATTAACTTACTTATATGCTCCTCTATTTTTTTTTCTGTCATGGCAACTTTTCATTTTGATAACTTACCAACATTTGATCACAACGAAAATGCTCTGTGCGACTATGAAGAAGATAAGAAATAGTTCTTGACTAGTAAATTATGTTATGAATCTGATGAACATTTAAGCTTTCTGCATGTGAACATTCGAAGTCTGAAAAAAAACTGGGATACTCTCTGTGTTTATCTTAAAGATATTTTGAAATTTTTAGATATTATTATATTGACATAAACTAATATCCTCAGCACGGATGCTCCATTGTTCAATCTAGAAAATTTTAATCAACTTTTTACGAGAACACCTGGTCTGTTTGAACATGAGATTCTGCTTTTCTTCCGCGACACATTATTAGTCAAAACGATACCTTCGCTTGTGATTCCTGCTGAAACATTGAATATAAATATCTACAAGTGTAATCTAACTTTCAATTTACTTGCTATTTACAGATCACCAAGCTCGAACATTAACACTCTTCCTTCTAATCTCAAAAACTGGTTCGAAATAACTGGGTTGGGTTACCTCTGAGCGGCACTTTTTTGCACACCATGGGCTAAATGGCCAGGTCACATGGACCCCGAAGGCTCAGAGAAGGTTGGGGGAGGGGACCCACTGGAACAGCTGTTGGGAGACAGATGGTAGCCTCCCGTCAAGGCCATCCAGCGTGTTCTTTAACGTGCACAGGGTACGTCTCTCCCGCACACGGGACCACGGCTTAACGTCCCATCCGACGGACGGCGGCCTTTCCAAGCCCACCGGTGTCCCCTACTGACCGTGGGCAGGGCGGAGAATTTTGCGGAGATAAATCTCAACGCTGACCCAGCTGGGAGTCGAACCTGGGAACTACAGATTACGAGCCTGGCGCGCTACAGACTAAGCCACCCCCGCCCACGAAACAACTGATAAACATCGCAATCAAATACTAGTTGGAGATTTTAATTTAGATATCAAAAATATCAAAAAATGTGGAGTTGCCAAATATGTAGAGTTGCTAACCGAATTTGGTTTCTCACCTATCATTACTGGTATCACCAGAGAAGACATCAGTGGTGATTCTCTCTCTCAGACATGCATTGATCACATTAACGTCCGACTTGACATTAAACTCGACACAAATTCAATGATTTTTTGCAGTAGGATCGCAGACCACTACTTAATTGCGTCAACTTGCAGGAGAAAAAAAACTTGGGAATTCGTTCAATCACACTAGAATGCTAGACAGCAATTTTAATACAAAACCTAACTTAGATCATAAAAACATATGGAAAGAAATATTAAGCCTAACAAACTGGCTGGATAGAGGCACTGGAAACGAAACCCTAAATTCAGAACCAATAGACGCACTTTATGAAGCATTCATAAAAAAATATACGGCGATTGTTAACAATAACAAAATTAATAAACTATCGGATGGCTCAAAAATTAACCAGCGCATTGTAGCAAAGACTGGATAAATTAGGAAATAATGAACTTAATAAGAAAAAGAGACTCGGCTTGGATTGACTACAAAAGTAACAAGAGAAACAGAAATTTAAAATACTATACACAAACTTAAGAAACACAGTCACGTCCCTTATCAGGCAGGAAAAGAAAAAATATTACTTCAAACAATTTGGGTCCTGTTAAAACAATCCAAAGCAAAATTGGGAACTCATCAAGCATAATTATCAACAATAAACCTGAAATTGCTATTGACGATTTCATCATGAAGAATATGCCACAAGGTACGTCTGAAACTCAAAGCAACAGAGAAATTTGACACCTTTGCAGACATTATTGTCAATCTTAGAGACGATAACGGAATGCAGAATCTCTCTACAGGGTGATTCAGAATTCATCATCAATATTTAGTGGGGAGGAAGGGAATAAGAAAAGAAAGAGATTTCACATAGGAAAGTATGGGGGCAGACGAACGCATGGTGGTGTAGAGGGCGCTGTGTATACACACCTCTCATACAGAAGCACAGCTGTTTGACGCGTGCAGTCAGTTGTCATTCGACAAGGTGAATTTGCAGAAGTAACATGAACCGGTATACGTGGAATGAATGGGCAGATATGCATGTAACTTACGGTGCGGCAGGAGAAAGATGTCTTCGAGCCAGGCAATTGTATGCAGCGCACTTCCCAAACCGCCGTGTGCCACAGCATCAAATGTTTTCACGTATTCATCGCCAACTGCGTGAAACAGGATCGTTTGCTGCTAGTAATGTTAATCGAGGGAGGCGCAGATCGGCACGGACAGTAGCAGTAGAGGAAGCTGTCCTACAGGAAATCGAGGAACAACCTGGTGCTAGCACACGAGGTATGGCTAGGCAGTTTGGAATTTTGCAAGCAACAGCGTGGCGGATATTACACGATGAAGGGTTACATCCGTTTCATCTGCAAAGACTGCAATTATTGGCAGCAGACGACCATCCCAAGCGTGTTATTTTTTGTCAGTGGTTCATGCAGAGAACAGCCGTTGATCCCAATTTCCCAACGTATGTTCTTTTCACCGATGAGGCGTTGTTCACTCGAGAGGGTGTCTTCAACCTCTCGATGTGTGGGCTCATCAGAACCCACACGGTACAAGACCTGGAGCTGCGCAACAACGTTTTGCTGTCAATGTGTGGACTGGGATTGTCGGTGACTGTTTGTTGGGCCCGTATTTACTACCATCCCGTTTGGACGGTGCCAAGTACCTAACATTTCTTCAGACTGTGTTACCGGATCTGCTGAACGAGGTTCCTGATGGTAGTCTCCGGCGAATGTGGTTCCAGCATGACGGCGCTCCTGCACATTTCGCAAATGCTGTGCGTGCTTACCTACGCAGACAGTTTGGTGGTCAATGGATTGGCCGCGGTGGACCGGTTTCTTGGCCACCACGTTCACCGGATTTATCTCCAATCGATTTCTTTGTATGGGGTGCTATGAAAAACATGGTGTACGAGACCCCTGTTGATAGTGCTATGGATCTTGTAGCACGCATATCAGTTGCTGCCTCAAACATCCGGGAAATGCCAGGCATCTTCCACAGGGTCCGCTGTCCATGCAACGCCGTTGTGAGTCATGCATTCTAGCACATGGTCGGCAGTTCGAGCACCTCTTGTAAGTCTGTACAACCAATGCAAAGAAATGTTACATGTAAGATAATAAATGTTTTTTCCTTACCACTTCCTTCTTATGTGTTTTTTCCATCATTGAACTGGGGTCATTTTGCCCTACTACATGGCATATGCGCCCATGCTTTCCTATGTGAAATCTCCTTTATTTCTTATTACCTACCTCCCCACCAAATATTGATGATGAATTCTGAATCACCCTGTATAGTTCCTAAACGTATCCAACTTTCTATTCCCTCAAATTTTATTCCTCCCATCTCAAAACAGTAAACTTTCAAAATTCTAACGTGACTTAAATGAAAGAAAATCATGTGTATAGGATCAGTTACACATAAAGCACATTAAAGCATGCAAAATCTCCTTAGCTGATCTCGTGACGAACTTTATCAATGAAAGCATATCTGCAGGAAACATCCCTAATCAACTCAAAATTGCTATTCTAAGGCCAATATACAAAAGTGGAACTAAATCCGATTGCACTAACTATAGACCCATTACCATCTTACCCGTTCTTCACAAAATACTTGAAAGATATGTAGCTAACGTTCTAGCCAATTTCTTGAAAAAACGTAACATTATTAATGAAAAGCAATATGGTTTCCAAAAAGGTAAAAATGCAATTACACTTTTAACGGAGTTTTCTAACGTCATTAACGGAACTTTAAACAACGGAAAAAAGCAGCAGCTATCTTTCTGGACTTTGTAAGGCATTTGATACGTTAGATCACGATATTTTACTTCAGAAATTGTCTACCTATGGTATCCGAGGTATTACCCTTAAATGGTTTGAAAATTATTTAAAAAACAGAGTGCATGTTACCAAAATTAATAGCGTTTTTAGTGAGAAGAAAACAATGTACACTGGTGTTCCACAAGGTTCAATTTTAGGTCCGCTTTTACTCATTATTTATATTAATGATCTAGCTAACCTTAAACTGAAGAGCTCTCCTTATATATATGCTGATGACACCGCCTTGGTTAAGTGAATCACAATATAGGAGACGCAGTCCGAGATACACAGGATGATTTTAACAAAATTTTTTACTGGTCTAACATTAATCGTATTTACATAAACTCAGATAAAACCAAATGGATGAGCTTTCATTCGCCAGAATATTATGATCTTTCATCTTATGCAATAAAAAACCTCGAACCCTTGTGTCCTCATAAAATGATAACTCACGACCTTGACTCCTGCGGTTGTGATGCTATTGAGCGTGTTGAGAGCCATAAATATCTTGGACTTTACATGGACACAACCTTCCGATGGAATGCACATATTCAAAAGTTAGCAGGGAAATTGCGTCTATGTGCGTCTAAACTTTATAAACTACAATTTGTTGCAAGCACACATACATGTATTTTGGTTTACAAAGCTATCTGTGAATCTATATTGACTTATGGTTTGACAATATACGGCTTAACTAACCTCACAAATATAAAAAAATAGAAACTATTCAATCATCCATTGCTAAAAATATAATCCCATACAACTTAAGAAATTCATTTTATCATAGCGAAGAAAGACTAAATTATCTAGGCATACTTTCTTTTCACAATCTTTACAAATACAACATCACTTTAAAATATTTTTGACAATCAATTTAAATCTAAAATCTCTCATGGGAAAAACACAAGGTTACAATCGAAAAATTATTTCCAACTTCCAAAAATATTAAACAATTACAGGAAATGTACAAGGGCATATACAATACCTTACGTGTTCAATCAATTACCAAGATAAATTATTTTATTAAACAAATTTAAAGAAATCAAAAATAAGACTAAAAAGTTTCTTCTAGGCACTAAAATCAATATAAAAATTTGAATCACCACAATGGAGCTTCCACTGAAATTCACATAATTCGATGACATTGTTTTAAACTATATCTTACGTATTTCCATGTAACGTTATTATTCTTCTCTCCTGCAGATAAGCTTGCTTATCGGTCATTTGTTTTGATCATTGATGCTTTGCGGGTCATTTGTTTAAACATTTGTATAACTAACATGAGTATGAATAAAGATTATTATTATTAAACAGATGGAATTTTCATATCAAGGCCTTCAGCAGGGGTTCGAGTACCAGCTGGGTCAGCGTTGAGATTTATCTCCGAAAAATCCCCCCCCCCAGGGTCAGTAGGGGACACCAATGGGCTTGGACAGACCGCCATCCGTCGGGTGGGGCACTAATCCGTGGTCTCGTGTGCGGGTAGAGCCATACTCTGTGCACGTTAAAGAATACGCTGGATGGCCTTGACGGGAGGCTACCATCTGTTTCCCAACAGCTGTTCCAGTGGGTCCCCTCCCCCAACCTTCTCTGAGCCTTCGGGGTCCATGTGACCACGTAAGGCTCAGAGAACACCATTAGCACCATTAGTTTTTTGAACACCATTTAGCCCATGGTGTTCAAAAAAAAGTGCCGCTCCGAGGTAAAACAACCCACAAATAAAGCAAGTGTTTTACCAAAATAAATATAATTTTGGAAGTTTGGGAATTAATATTTTAAATTTTAGTTAATTTTGAAAATTTCTTAAAATAATTATTAAACAAATGTTATTGAAAATTCGAGATTAGAGATATATTTTCGTGAAATGTTCAATTTCTCTCTAATGGTATTTTCCGTGAAAATCTTATTTTCAAAGATGGAGAGATCTTTGAATCTCACTTTCCCTTCACGTAACATGGAAGGACCCCAATACCTGTTGGAGTGTAGATTATATTGATTACGTTTTCCTAATGTCTTTTTCAGGTAGTAGAAAATATGTCAGTCATTTAAAAACAGTCCCAACCTTTCATTAGTATATGCAGAGTACAAAGTAATATAAACTCAATTTACATCGCGTGGTAATTAACAACATGGGGATCCTGTTGCCAATAGCTCAGAATATCGACCTGCCTACCATTGGTATGCACATCGTTACGCTACTCAAAGACAGAGAAATATTTACGAAGAACCTGTTATTATGTGGCGAATTTGTCAGACGACAAGTCATGTGGTCTTTCAGTGAGATAAAAATAACTCAAGTTCAACGATCACAAAACTGATACTTTGTGGACTTTACGACGAACGTCAAGGTTTAAAGACGACAGAAAAAGAATCGCGAGAGAATTATTTAAATGAAGTGAAACTTTATCGCTATTAAGATTTTAGATAGAGTTGAAAAAATAATTTCTTCAATTGTATGCCAGGCTTCTAATGTTTAAAGGTTCGAGTTCCTATTTTGCATGGGGGCGGGGGTGGCTCAGTCGGTAGCGCGCCAGGCTCGTAATCTGTAGTTCCCAGGTTCGAGTCCCAGCTGGGTCAGCGTTGAGATTTATCTCCGCAAAATTTCCCCGCCCTGCCCACGGTCAGTAGGGGACACCGATGGGCTTGGAAAGGCCGCCGTCCGTTGGATGGGACGTTAAGCCGTGGCCCCGTGTGCGGGAGAGACATACCCTGTGCACGTTAAAGAACACGCTGGATGGCCTTGACGGAAGGCTACCATATGTCTCCCAACAGCTGTTCCAGTAGGTCCCCTCCCCCAACCTTCTCTGAGCTTTCAGGGTCCATGTGACCTGGCCATTTAGCCCATGGTGTGCAAAAAAGTGCCGCTCAGAGGTAAAACAACCCAACCCACAACCCAAATCCTATTTTGCATATGTTGGGATTTTTTCCTGTAAAGCATGCATTCCTCTCGATGATATCTCGGCATGGGATATCGATGGGCTTTGCAAAGGCAGTCTCCCAACAGATGTTCAGTGAGTCTTCTTCCTTCCCCCCTCCACCGAGGCACCATTTTCGGTTCTAAACTCTCTAATTTTATATTTTTTTCGGCTGTGTTGTTTTACCTCCGAGAGGCATTTTTGTGTACACAATGGGCTAAATGGCCAGTTTACAAGAACCGAAATCTCAGAATTGTGTGAGGGAAGACGATTCGCTGGATAGCTTGTTAGAAGATAGATAGGAACACTCTCTAAAATCTATCGAACGTATCCTTTAATGTGAGCAGGACATCTCCCCTGCACACGGACCCACGGCTTGACGTCCCATCTGGACAGGGGCAGAAATTTGATCAGTCGGTTGCGAGTGAGGCTCATAACCTATAGTTTTCAGGTACGAGTCCCATTTCGGCCAGAGTTCAGTTTTATCTCTTCTAATCCCCACTCTGTCCTAGGCGAAAAAAGGATGCAGATAGGCTTGGAAATGATATAGTCAGATGGACGTTAAGCCGTTGTCTATGTATGCAGGACAGCCACACCATGTACGTTTCCAGTGGGTCACCTTACCCCAATTTTATCTGAGCCCTTGGGGTCCTTGTGACCTGTCCATTCAGCCCATTGTGAGCAAAAAAAAGCTTCGCTCACAGGTAAAAAAACTCAAAAGAACTGAATCTCCATAAAGCTGGAGCCCTTGGGGTCCTTGTGACCTGGCCATTTAGTCCATTGTGTGCAAAAAAAAAGCGTCGCTCAGAGGTGAAACAACTCAAAAAATAACCTAATCTCTATAAAGCTCGGAGCCCTTGGGGTCCTTGTGACCTGGCCATTTGGTACATTGTGTGCAAAAAAGAAATTGCGTCGCTCAGAGGTAAAACAACTGAAAACCCAATCTGTATAAAGCTCGGAACCCTTGGGGTCCTTGTGACATGGCCTTTTAGTCTATTCTATGTAAAATAAAAAAAAGCGTCGTTCATAGGTAAAGCAACTGAAAAATAATCCAATCTCTATAAAGTTCGGAGCCCTTCGGGTCCTTGTTACCTGGCCATTTACTCCATTGTGTGAAAAAAAACGTTGCTCAGAGGTAAAACAACAGAAAAATAACCCAATCTCTATAAAGCTCGGAGCCCTTGGGGTCCTTGTCACTTGGCCGTTTAATCCACTGTGTGCAAAATGAAAAAAAAAGCGTCGCTCAGAGGCAAAACAACTGAAAAATAACCCAATCTGTATATAGCTCGGAACCCTTGGGGTCCTTGCGACCTGGCCATTTAGTCCATTGTGTGCAAAAAAAAGTCGCTCAGAGGTAAAACAACTCAAAAAATAACCTAATCTCTATAAAGCTTGGAGCCCTTGGGGTCCTTGTGACCTGGCCGTTTAATAAATTTTGTGCAAAATGAAAAAAGCGTCGCTCAGATGTAAAACAACTGAAAAATAACCCAATCTGTATAAAGCTCGGAACCTTTGGGGTCCTTGTGACCTGGCCATTTAGTCCATTGTGTGCAAAAGAAAACGTCGCTCAGAGCTAAAACAACTCAAAAAATAACCTAATCTCTATGAAGCTCGGAGCCCTTGGGGTCCTTATGACATGGCCATTAGTACATTGTGTGCAAAAAAAAGTCACTCAGAGGTAAAACAACTCAATAAATAACCTAATCTCTATAAAGCTCGGAGCCCTTGGGGTCCTTGTGACCTGGCCATTTAGTCCATTGTGTGCAAAAAAGAAAAAGCGTCGCTCAGATGTAAAACAACTGAAAAATAACCCAATCTGTATAAAGATCGGAACCCTTGGGGTCCTTGTGACCTGGCCATTTAGTCCATTGTGTGCAAAAAAAAAAAAGCGTCGCTCAGATGTAAAACAACTGAAAAATAACCCAATCTGTATAAAGCTCGGAACCCTTGGGGTCTTTGTGACATGGCCGTCTAGTCCATTGTGTGCAAAAGAAAAAAAGCGTCGCTCAGAGGTAAAACAACTGAAAACCCAATCTCTGTAAAGCTCGAAGCCCTTCGGGTCCTTGTGATCTGGCCATTTACTCCATTGTGTGAAAAAAAGCGTTTCTCAGAGAAAAACACCCAAACCCAGGTTCGTACCCCAACTGCGCATGTGTTGAGAATTTCCTCCGCTAACTCACGTTCTGTCCTCTATGAGAAATGGTACATTGGTGGATTTGGAAAAGACACCGTCCGTCGGATTGGACATTAAACCGCAACTCTGTGTGCAGAAGAGCAACCTAGCCCATGTGATAGATGCCAGCGTTCCCATGCCTCTGACATTTTAGGGGGCGGGGGTGGCTCAGTCGGTAGCGCGCCAGGCTCGTAATCTGTAGTTCCCGGGTTCGAGTCCCAGCTGGGTCAGCGTTGAGATTTATCTCCGCAAAATTCCCCGCCCTGCCCACGGTCAGTAGGGGACACCGATGGGCTTGGAAAGGCCGCCGTCCGTCGGATGGGACGTTAAGCCGTGGCCCCGTGTGTGGGAGAGACATACCCTGTGCACGTTAAAGAACACGCTGGATGGCCTTGACGGGAGGCTACCATCTGTCTCCCAACAGCTGTTCCAGTGGGTCCCCTCCCCCAACCTTCTCTGAGCCTTCGGGGTCCATGTGACCTGGCCATTTAGTCCATGGTGTGCAAAAAAGTGCCGCTCAGAGGTAAAACAACCAACAACCCACAACCCTGACATTATATATGACCATTTTCTCGCCTCTGACATTATGCTTCAAATAAGGACTGGGATTTGGTCCCATCAAGCGACGAGATTGGTCGCTACAGATTTATTGGGTTGGGTTGTTTTACCTCTGAGCCGCACTTTTTTGCACACCATGGGCTAAATGGCCAGGTCACGTGGACCCCGAAGGCTCAGAGAAGGTTGGGGGAGGGGGACCCACTGGAAGAGCTGTTGGGAGACAGATGATAGCCTCCCATCAAGGCCATCCAGCGTGTTCTTTAACGTGCACAGGGTATGGCTCTCCTGCACACGGGGCCATGGCTTAACGTTCCATCCGACGGACGGCGGCCTTTCCAAACCCATCGGTGTCCCCTACTGACCGTGGGCAGGGCGGGGAATTTTGCGGAGATAAATATCAACGCTGACCCAGCTGGGACTCGAACCTGGGAACTACAGATTACGAGCCTGGCACGCTACCGACTGAGCCACCCCCGCCCCACGCTACAGATTGAGCCAACCTTGAACTCATAAATGAAAGAACTTGCGGAGTTGTGGGGCCTGCCAATAACAAAGTGGAGAATTTAAACCGCAATCCTTTGACCGTAAAAGTTAGACATCTTAACACCTAAGTAACTCTCTAAATGCTAAACTTCATAGAACTGACTGCCCGACAAGATACTTTTTTCTTCTGTGAATAGTTTAGATCAGAGTTCCATTCTGCTGATACCAGGATCTCCAGTGGTTAAACTGTTGCTATACGTGTGGTTGGCTTGGCCAGAATTGAAACACCGAATATGAACCATTCAGGTTTCGCATCGTTCAGCTGATGTTTTCATTAACTGTGTCTCAGTTAAAATTCTGAGACTTGTTGATGCTTAAAGGAATTCGCAAAACAATTCAACCTTGTACATATTTATAAACGTATTTTTGTGACTGGTTTTAGAAATTCTGTAGTAATGTACTCAATACATTATGTTATCAAATTTGTTGGGATCCTTCTATGTTATACCTCTAATAGAGGGGGGAGGGGCTCAGTCGGTAGCGCGCCAGGCTCGTAATCTGTAGTTCCCAGGTTCGAGTCCCAGCTGGGTCAGCGTTGAGATTTATCTCCGCAAAATTCTCCGCCCTGCCCACGGTCAGTAGGGGACACCGATGGGCTTGGAAAGACCGCCGTCCGTCGGATGGGGCGTTAAGCCGTGGCCCCGTGTGCGGGAGAGCCATACCCTGTGCACGTTAAAAAACACGCTGGATGGCCTTGACGGGAAGCTACCATCTGTCTCCCAACAGCTGTTCCAGTGGGTCCCCTCCCCCAACCTTCTCTGAGCCTTCGGGGTCCATGTGACCTGGCCATTTAGCCCATGGTGTGCAAAAAAGTGCCGCTCAGAGGTAAAACAACCAAACAACCGGGGTCCATGTGACCTGGCCATTTAGTCCATGGTGTGCAAAAAAGTGCCGCTCAGAGGTAAAACAATCCAATCCAATCATTTAATATTTAAAGAGTCATTGAAGCTATAAACATATAACACAGACGCAGTTGTTAGACTTGTCATAAATTAAAAGTTTTGGTACCCCCATGATGGAGATGCTATTACCCTCTCTTCGAAAGTCGGGATGTATAGTGAACATTTTGTTAAAAAGGACTGAAATAATCTAGAAGCTTCATCAGGCTTGTCTTGGTTTCTCATACATTATGCAAACACATACACGAACATACATACCATCCCGGGACTCGAACCCAGACCCTGGCATTTACAGTGTTTCAGCGAACGAACTCGATACTACTATGCCACCGAGGCGGAGACAAAAAATGTTCTGGCAAGAAAAAAATATACTCCAAATTAAAACAGAGATTAAGATCAAGCCATTTGAAGACAGGGGGTAGCTTTAGTGGGAAGGAGGGTTGGGTTGTTTTACCTCTGAGCGACACTTTTTTGCACACCATGGGCTAAATGGCCTGGTCACAAGGACCCCGAAGGCTCAGAGAAGGTTGGGGGAGGGGACCCACTGGAACAGCTGTTGAGAGACAGATGGTAGCCTCCCGTCAAGGCCATCCAGCGTGTTCTTTAACGTTGGGTTGTTTTACCTCTGAGCGGCACTTTTTTGCACACCATGGGCTAAATGGCCAGGTCACATGGACCCCGAAGGCTCAGAGAAGGTTGGGGGAGGGGACCCACTGGAACAGCTGTTGGGAGACAGATGGTAGCCCCCCGTCAAGGCATCCAGCGTGTTCTTTAACGTGCACAGGGTATGGCTCTCCCGCACACGGAGCCACGGCTTAACGTCCCATCCGACGGACGGCGGCCTTTCCAAGCCCATCGGTATCCCCTACTGACCGTGGGCAGGGCGGGAAGCTTTGCGGAGATAAATCTCAACGCTGACACAGCTGGGACTCGAACCTGGGAACTACAGATTACGAGCCTGGCGCGCTACCGACTGAGCCACCCCCGCCCCAGTGGGAAGGAGAGATGACTCCTGCGAAAAGAAATCAAACTTGAATAGGTGAGAACAAAAAATATGAAACTTTCAGTAAATTTTTAAATTTAGACAAAAAAATTTATAAAGCGGAAAAATTATGACAGTAGGAAATTTTTAAGAGGCGCTCGAAAAATGCGCCTCTTTGAAATTATATTTTTTATCACGAGTTGGCAAAATTTGACCTTTTGAGTTAAGAAATATGAGTCATCATCCCTCCACCCCTCTCAACCATAATCCCTTCAATACGATGTGATGGAAAATGAAGAAAAGAAACTATAAATGAGATCTTAATGAAATCAAAACACAGAAGATTATTTACATCGAAGTAACTTCATTTAAGAATCATAGACTCAATTTCGAAGAATAAAATCCCTCCCCGAAACAGATTTAAGCATTACACAAGAGAGAGACAATCCTCTAGAGACCTTTGCATGCTCGAGATCTGATTAGATTATATAATTTCTTGTGTCCTTGAAAGAGATGTCCTCTTTCTTGATCTAGTTTATGGAAGGTCACACTCGATATCGCTTCCCAACGCCATTGAGGTCGACCCACTTTCTCACACGTCAGCGAAGGAATGCTCTTCACTATCTTCTTGAGCAGGGTCAGAAGAGATGCTTCATCCATAAAAGATGCTCTAACGCTCATCTCTCTTTCTCACTCAGTTAAATTGCAATGTGTACAAACTCTTAACCTGATGCTTGCAGGTTCGAGCCTCCGCTGTGTCTACGTTGAACTTTTCTCAGCTAGCCATGGCCGTCAGCAGAGGTAAGGGGGAGGGGCAAGAAGGAGAGAGATACCCTCTCCTGAAAAAATTGTTTAAAAAAGTTTAAGAATATCAGGTGTACCAAAAATTATTGTTTTTTTTTTCCCTAACGAAGTGTAATATTAATTGCTATTTACGTTTTCTTTTGGGGGCGGGGGTGGCTCAGTCGGTAGCGCGCCAGGCTCGTAATCTGTACTTCCCAGGTTCGAGTCCCAGCTCTGTCAGCGTTGAGATTTATCTCCGCAAAATTCCCCGCCCTGCCCACTGTCAGTAGGGGACACCGATGGGCTTGGAAAGACCGCCGTCCGTCGGATGGGACGTTAAGCCGTGGCCCCGTGTATGGGAGAGACATACCCTGTGCACGTTAAAGAACACGCTGGATGGCCTTGACGGGAGGCTACCATCTGTCTCCCAACAGCTGTTCCAGTGGGTCTCCTCCCCCAACCTTCTCTGAGCCTTCGGGGTCCATGTGACCTGGCCATTTAGCCCTTGGTGCGCAAAAAAGTGCCGCTCAGAGGTAAAACAACCCAACAACCCAACCGTTTTCTTTTGCTTTCAGAAGCATGTCATTTATTTTTATTTATTAATTTAAAACAACTTTTATTACCTGTGCATTTTCAATAACGAGTTTATTTCCTTTTATTTTTGGACATCCTTAGTTATCTTATAGTACAATGTAGTAGGGGCGGATCTAGGGAGTAGGGAAGGTAAGAGGGCCGTCCCGTCTTTGAGAATGCTAATAAGGGTCGACTGGATGTATGCATATTTTTCGTATTATTCTCAACTGTGTTTGTTAATGAACAGCACAACCAAAATATTTGTATCTTGAAATATTTATTTCATTTTGCCACCCCGGGAACCAACTATCTCCTCCTTCTTCCCCATGAAAAGAAAAAAAAAAATTCTGTCAGCGCTCATGCTGTTAGTTTCGTTTCTGCCCATGGTGAGAAAAGAAACGACACTCTGTTTGGGTTGAGTTGTTTTACCTGTGAGCAGCACTTTTTTGAACACCATGGGCTAAATGGCCAGGTCACAAGGACCCCGAAGATTCAGAGAAGGTTGGGGGAAGGGACCCACTGGAACAGCTGTTGGAAGACAGATGGTAGCCTCCCGTCAAGGCCATCCAGCGTGTTCTTTAACGTGCATAGGGTATGGCTCTCCCGCACACGGGACCACTGCTTAACGTTCCATCCGACGGACGGCGGCGTTTCCAAGCCCATCGGTGTCCCCTACTGACCGTGGGCAAGGCGGGGAATTTTTGCGGAGATAAATCTCAACGCTTACCCAGCTGGGACTCGAACCTGGGAACTACAGATTACGAGCCTGGATTGGATTTACGAGCCTGGATTGGGAACTACAGATTACAGGCGCGCTACCAAGTGAGCCACCCCCGCCCCACTCTGTTTTGAGAAGGACGCTCTTTGCCGAATGGAATGGTAAGCCGTAGTACTACGTACAGGAGAGATGCTACATTCTGTGTACGTTACAGGACACACTAGATAGCTTTGGCTGCTGGCTGCCTTCTGTCTCCTAATTGCTGGCCGGTAGACTTTCTGTACTCCACTCTGAGCCCCGCGAATGTTTTGGACCAGGCTATTTAGACTATTTTTGTACACAAAAGTATCGCTGACAGGTAAAATAATCCAACTTAACCCAGATTAAAGTTGACATAATATATCAGTTGTTAATATTTCGATATGATGTTTTTTGAGGCAATCAGAGGTATATTAAAACTTCTACAAAATGAAATGAGGAAACGCTTTTCGCCAGAATGATGAAACATGGACACACCTAAAGGAATTCAAAAATTAAGCAAGAGCCAATGAGCCCAGAAGCACAAAGGATCTCTTAGACACAGAAATAAAAATCACACGAAGTCAATGAACGCTGTAGCGCGCCAGGCTCGTAATCTGTAGTTCCCAGGTTCGAGTCCCAGCTGGGTCAACGTTGAGATTTATCTCCGCAAAAATTCCCCTCCCTGCCCACGGTCAGTAGGGGACACCGATGGGCTTGGAAAGGCCGCCGTCCGTCGGATGGGACGTTAAGCCGTGGCCCCGCGTGTGGGAGAGCCATACCCTGTGCACGTAAAAGAACACGCTGGATGGCCTTGACGGTAGGCTACCATCTGTCTCCCAACAGCTGTTCCAGTGGGTCCTCTCCCCCAACCTTCTCTGAGCCTTCGGGGTCTTGTGACCTGGCCATTTAGCCCATGGTGTGCAAAAAAGTGTCGCTCAGAGGTCAAACAACCGAACCCGTGAAAGGTGTCTGCTGAGAGAAATGATCAATATAGGAAATATAAAAAGTTCCTTTGAATATGGTTTGGAAAGTCAAATGTACAAAATGCATAAGGTACCAGGACCCATCCAAAATGAGAGGCAGGTTTACTTTTATAAGAAAGTAGATCTCTTTCCCTGTGCAGCTCTGAATCTCTGGGAGTCCTTGCGCTGAAAGCTTTATCATTTGTATCATTTGGAAGCTCTTGAACTGTACATATATAACGAAAAGAATTTTTGAAAAAATAGGTGAAATTTTGTTTAAACTTGAAAGTTGGAGTTCAGTTACGTTTGGCCTAAAAATAACTATTTTTTAGACAGTGAGCTATAACTAAATTGGTTGGGTTGTTTTACCTCTGAGCGGCACTTTTTTGCACACCATGGGCTAAATGGCCAGGTCACATGGACCCCGAAGGCTCCGAGAAGGTTGGGGAGGGGACCCACTGGAACAGCTGTTGGGAGACAGATGGTAGCCTCCCGTCAAGGCCATCCAGCGTGTTCTTTAACGTGCACAGGGTATGACTCTCCCGCACACGGGGCCACGACTTAACGTCCCATTCGACGGACGGCGGTCTTTCCAAGCCCATCGGTGTCCCCTACTGACCGTGGGCAGGACGGGGAATTTTGCGGAGATAAATCTCAACGCTGACCCAGCTGGGACTCGAACCTGGGAACTACAGATGACGAGCCTGGCGCGCTACAGACTGAGCCACCGCCGCCCCAACTAAATTGGTAATATCACTTGTAACTACCTAGTTTGGTGGTTAGCGTACCCGACTACTAAGCCACCAGGTAGGTTCTTGTACATATGTTTGTATATTGTAGGTGGAACTAGGACAAGCTATATAAAACTTGTAGGTTATCTAAGTCCGTTCTGTAGGGTAGTACTTTCTTTCCTATTTTTAAAAAATAATTCAATAATTCCAAAAGAAATTTTCTTTCAATTTACCTTTTTAAACTAGGTGATTATCGATAGATTGCAGGGGAGGTGGGCGGGGGTGGCTCAGTCGGTAGCGCGCTAGGCTCGTAATCTGTAGTTCCCAGGCTCGAGTCCCAGCTGCGTCAGCGTTGAGATTTATCTCCGCAAAATTCCCCGCCCTGCCCACGGTCAGTAGGGGACACCGATGGGCTTGGAAAGGCCGCCGTCCGTCTGATGGGACGTTAATCCGTGGTCCCGTGTGCGGGAGAGCCATACCCTGTGCACGTTAAAGAACACGCTGGATGGCCTTGACGGGAGGCTACCATCTGTCTCCCAACAGCTGTTCCAGTGGGTCCCCTCCCCCAACCTTCTCTGAGCCTTCGGGGTCCATGTGCAAAAAAGTGCCGCTCAGAGGTAAAACAATCCAATCCAAATCCGATTTTAGATTTTAATTAGGAGATTTTTTAGATTTTAATTAGAATTTATGGAATCTAATTTTAAGAATCTAAATTCTTAGAATTTAGATTCCATAAATTCCATAATCTCTTAGCATTCCATAAATCCTTAAGTACTGAGTGAACGTTTTGAAATTCAGATTTAGATAGCCCTTTTGGACATCTTCGCCCTTCCGTAAGACTTTCCCATAAAAAGTTTACTTTAGAAGTTACGTGTGTAGAATTTGGCTCGCCATTGGCATACTGCCGAAATTTTTGTCTATGCATTGTCCCAAAACATTTGGGTGAGGATTGGCTCAGTTAGTAGAAAGCCAGATTCGTAATCTGCAGTTCCCAGGTTCGAGTCTCAACTGCTCCAGATTCGAGATTTATCTCAGGTAACCGCATCCCGCACACGGTCTCTAAGAGAACACCGATAAGCTTGGAAAGGCCGCCGTCGGTCGAATAGGACGTGAAACCACGCGATGCGTACACTAACGAACACGGTGGATGGCCTTGACGGGAGGCTTCCATCTGTCTCCTAAAAGTTGTTCCAGTGGGTCCCCTCCCCACAACCTTCTCTGAGCACTTGCGACTTGGCCATTTAGCCCATGGTGTGCAAAAAAGCAACGCGCAGAGGTAGGTTGCGTTGTTTTACCTCTGAGCGGCATTTTTTTTGCTCACAATGAGCTAAATGGCTAGGTCACTAGGACCCCGAAGGCTCAGAGAAGGTTGGGGGAGGGGACCCACTGGAACAGTTGTTGGGAGACAGATGGTAGCCTCCCGTCAAGGCCATCCAGCGTGTTCTTTAATGTGGACAGGGTATGGCTCTCCCGCACACGGGGCCAGGTTTAACGTCCCATCCGACGGACGGCGGCCTTTCCAAGCCCATCGGTGTCCCCTACTGACCGTGGGCAAGGCGGGGAATTGTTGCGGAGATAAATCTCAACGCTGACCCAGCTGGGACTCGAACATGGAAACTACAGATTACGAGCCTGGCGAGCTACCGACTGAGCCACCACCGCCCAACCAAAGAAGAGATAAGGAGGAAAAAGAATCGCGATGCCTCAAACTTAAATAACATGGAAAAATAACAATTGAAAAGGATATCAGTTCTCTAGCGAATATGTCTGTTCACATTTTGATTCATCATTTTCCCAACAGAAAACAAAATCATCCGACCTGTATCGATCTCTTTTTCTCTTCCATAATAACCTCTATAATTGGTTGTAATTTTCAAATAAATGAGGTCACTAATTAGCAGACTCAGGAGCAGGTAACTCGATGACTGCTCTTTTATCTTGAAGTCTCGGGAGGAAGGAATATTGCGGCGGCAGAATCTTTTGACCTCCAGCAACGTTTTGATATCTCGTTGATCTGTACAGACAAATTAGCCCTTTTTTTCACTTTCTTATCATCTCAGTAGTCTCCTGAGTATGGAGTGTCGGATGCTGTTTCCCATGTGTAGATGTCATTGCCCGTGATTCAGCAGCCATCACAGTCTGGGTTTTTAGCCAGCTAGCTGTTATGCATTCTTATGCCGTTTCGAGCCTGAATCGATTGACCTTGAATCGAAGCTCTACGTTTTGTTGGGGCGGGGGTGGCTCAGTCGGTAGCGCGCCAGGCTCGTAATCTGTAGTTCCCAGGTTCGAGTGTCAGCTGGGTCCTCGTTGAGATTTATCTCCGCAAAATTCCCCGCCCTACCCACGGTCAGTAGGGGACACCGATGGGCTTGGAAAGGCCGCCGTCCGTCGGATGGGACGTTAAGCCATGGCCCCGTGTGCGGGAGAGCCATACCCTGTGCACGTTAAAGAACACGCTGGATGGCCTTGACGGAAGGCTACAGTGGGTCCCCTGTCCCAACCTTCTCTGAGCCTTCGAGGTCACCGTCCGTCGGATGGGACGTCAAGCCGTGGTCCGCACACGGGGCCACGGCTTAACGTCCCATCCGACGGACGGTGACCTTTCCAAGCCCATCGGTGTCCCCTACTGACCGTGGGTAGAGAGTTTTGCGGAGATAAATCTCAACGCTGACCCAGCTGGAACTCGAACCTGGGAACTGCAGAATACGAGCCTGGCGCGTTACCGATTGAAGCTCCCTATGTATAGGAGAATTATACCCTATGTACATTAAAGAATACACTATAAATTTGACTGGAGGCTTCCGTTTTTCTCCTAATAACTGTTCAGTGGAACCTCTCGGCCATAGCCATTACAAGCCTCGTGGTATCGCGCGAGGCTTATAATCTGCAGTTCCAACCAGCTGCTAATCCCTACGCTACTCTCGGTGTGAAAGCGTACACCTAGGTTTGGAAAGGCCGCCATCTTTCGGATGCTATGTTAAACCATGGTTCCGCGTAGGTTGGGTTGTTGGGTTGTTTTACCTCTGAGCGTCAGTTTTTTTTGCACACCATGGGCTAAATGGCCAGGTCACATGGACCCCGAAGGCTCAGAGAAGGTTGGGGAAGGGGACCCACTGGGACAGCTGTTGGGAGACAGATGGTAGCCTCCCGTCAAGGCCATCCAGCGTGTTCTTTAACGTGCACAGGATATGGCTCTCCCGCACACGGGGCTACGGCTTAACGTCCCATCCGACGGACGGCGGCCTTTCCAAGCCCATCGGTGTCCCCTACTGACCGTGGGCAGGGCGGGGAATTTTGCGGAGATAAATCTCAACGCTGACCCAGCTGGGATTCGAACCTGGGAACTACAGATTACGAGCCTGGCGCGGTACCGCCTGAGCCACACCCGCCCCAGGCTCCGCGTAGAGGTTGGATTGTTTCAGCTCTGGGCAGGAGTTTTCTTACACACAACGGGCTAAATGGCTAGGTCACAAGGATCCTAAGGGTTAAAACGTGCACAGGGTATGGCTCTCCTGCACAGGGGCCACGGCTTATCGTGCATTTTATGTACGGTAGCTTTTCCAAGTCCATCGGTGTCCCCTACTGACCTAGGGCAGGGTGGGATGTTTTGCGGATTAAATCTCAACGCTCTCCCAGGTGGGACCAGAACCTGGGAACTGCATATTACGAGCCTGGCGCGCTACCGACTGAGCCACTCCGTCTCTCCGTGTGTTCTTTAAAGAACACACTGAATGGCCTTAATTAGGGGGCTTCCATTTTTGTCCATATAGCTGTCTAATAAATCCCTCTTTCCCAATTTCCTCTGAGCCCTTGGGGTTGTTGTGACTTGGCTATTGTGCCAAAAGATACCGCTGACAAAGGAAAAACAACCCAACCTACTTCTCTTACTCCTCATCTTGTTGGAGCAGAAGGGCCTTACTCGTTATTGCGCCATAAACTCCCAACAACCAACCAATCCTTATAATTGTCTTTCAGTGTAACAACTCAAGTTCAATGTACTTAATGTTCCTTTTTATTCCTTTAATATGATTAGTAAAAAAAAGGGACGAATGTCACCTATAAGTTCTCTTTAGGCTTGTCCTAATTCTCATACAATATACAACCCATACTCGAACAACATATAATCATGTCATTCCGGGATTCAAACCCAGACCCCGGCAGCTACAGTGAAACCGCTACTCCACTGCAGCGGATGTGACGTAGTTGGGTTGTTTTACCTCTGAGCGGCACTTTTTTTGCACACCATTGGTTAAATGGCCAGGTCACATGGACCCCGAAGGCTCAGAGAAGGTTGGGAGAGGGGACCCACTTGAACAGCTGCTGGGGGACAGATGGTAGCCTCCCGTCAAGGCCATCCAGCGTGTTCTTTAACGTGCACAGGGTGTGTCTCTCCCGCACACGGGGCCACGGCTTAACGTCCAATCCGATGGACTGTGGCCTTTCCAAGCCCATCGGTGTCCCCTACTGACCGTGGGCATGGCGGGGAATTTTGCGGAGATAAATCTCAACGCTGACCCAGCTGGGACTCGAACCTGGGAACTGCAAATTACGCCCCTGGGTGTGACGTACTGATAGACAATTTCCTTTAGAAAAGAAATCAGCCAAAACTAGCGTGAATCAAATAATGATTATTAACTGTCCAAATTCAATCATTAATAAGACACTTCACCCTTAAATCTCGACCCTCCTCCCATCATTTACGCTTTGTTTAATAAAAAATTACTTCATCAATACGGATTGATCTCTTTTTAAAGCATGTTCATATCCTACCAGATTCTGGGAATGCATAATTTTAGATGTTAATTAATATTTAGAAGCATATCTAATGATTTTTCCTAATATCTGATATTTACAAACGTAGTAAGAATGGCTTAAAGGTCTTCCCATCTTGATTGGCACCATTCGAACTTTTTGTCAATGACCCTGACCCAAAGTTCTCATGCCCTATCTCCTTTTTCTGTCAGACTGAAAATTGAGATTATTCTGCAACTGACCCTGGATAACCTCTTTATCGTTAAACATAGCCTTGGAGAATAATCATCTCTATTTTTCTTTTCAAATATTATCTCCGATTATTCGTAACGCGAACATAAATCGATTGCTGAGAAGTTTCCCATTAATCGAAGAGTTTTTCTCTTTAGTTGAATAATAAATTGAGGCAGTCGGAATTAAGAAGCAAGAAATGAATTCGGGAAGTGAAACTGCAGACGGTTTCAAATGTAGACTTCAGCTAAAGCGAGTGATTGTGTCCCATCCATTTGTTCCGATTGGTTATTTACGTTTTCACAATTGGGCGGGGGTGGCTCAGTCGGTTGCGCGCCAGGCTCGTAATCTGTAGTTCCCAGGTTCGAGTCCCAGCTGGGTCAGCGTTGAGATTTATCTCCGCAAAATTCCCCGCCCTGCCCACGGTAAGTAGGAGACACCAATGGGCTTGGAAAGGCCGCCGTCCGTCGGATGGGACGTTAAGCCGTGGCCCCGTGTGCGGGAGAGCCATACCTTGTGCACGTTAAAGAACACGCTGGATGGCCTTGACGGAAGGCTACCATCTGTCTCCCAACAGCTGTTCCAGTGGGTCCCTTCCCCCAACCTTTTCTGAGCCTTCGGGGTCCTTGTGACCTGGCCATTTAGTGTGCGGGAGAGCCATACCTTGTGCACGTTAAAGAACACGCTGGATGGCCTTGACGGAAGGCTACCATCTGTCTCCCAACAGCTGTTCCAGTGGGTCCCTTCCCCCAACCTTTTCTGAGCCTTCGGGGTCCTTGTGACCTGGCCATTTAGTGTGCGGGAGAGCCATACCCTGTGCACGTTAAAGAACACGCTGGATGGCCTTGACGGGAGGCTACCATCTGTCTCCCAACAGCTGTTCCAGTGGGTCCCCTCCCCCAATCTTTTCTGAGCCTTCGGGGTCCATGTGACCTGGCCATTTAGCCCATGGTGTGCAAAAAAATGCCGCTCAGAGGTAAAACAACCCAACCCAACATTTTCACAATCCTACAAACACAATCGGCGATGGCTACAATTTATTCTAGTCTGGAGAATGAAAGGCTCTCGTTGTATTAACTCTAAGCAAAAATCCCGAAAACATACAGTACTGTGTAAATTAGTTGAGACAATAGGAAAATGCAATAACAAAGACACAGCTAAAATATTTATTTGTTTAACAGCGTAGTTAATAGTGAATGTGACCCCCCTTAGCTTTAATTACTACTTTCACCCTCTCAACCATTGATGCCACTAGCTTTCCACACATCTCCTTCACTTCAGGGTCGTGGTACCACACTTTCATGACACTTTCTATCATTTTGGTTTTCGTCGTGCAATCCATCTTAGATATGCGCGCTTTAATAAATGGCTCACAAATTTCAATAGGGTTTAGATCGGGTGAAATTCCTGGTCAATTTTTCGGTCGGTTTTGGTTCAAATAATCAATTTCAATGGATTTCAATGGAATTCCACAAATTTTCAATGGAGTTTAGATCGGGTGAAATTCCTGGTCAATTTTTCGGTCGGTTTTGGTCAAATAAATTTTTCAATTTTTCGTTCGGGTTTTGGTCAAATAAATCGGGTCAAATTTTCAATGGGGTTTAGATCGGGTGAATTTCCTGACCACTCCAATACCTTCAAATGTTGCTGGGTAAAGACGCTCTTAGCAAGCTTAGAATTGTGGCATGGAGCCAGATCCTGTTGAAATACCCCATCCCCATTTAGGAAACAGCTTTTGCAGTGTTGGGACTATTTTCGCCTCCAGAACGCCTATGTACTTTTTGCTGTCCATCATTCCTTCAATGGGGTGAAGCGTCTGTGGCCCGGAAGTTGTGAAACATCCCCAAAACATGACCTAGGGTGGGTGTTTGGAGGATTGCTGGATGTGGCCAGATCAAAGAGGTTCTCCAGGTGAGCGGCGGACGAAATTTGACCTGTAGCCATGCACCTCAAAGTGGGTTTCGTCGGAAAATATCACTTTTTCCCAATTCTCCACAGTCCAGTCTCGATGTTTCTTTGTCCAGGATAGCCTTTTTTGCTTCATAGCGGGTATCGAGCCCGGGGACCACGCTCCAGAAGGCGACGACGTACGGTGGAAGCATCTATATAAAACCCATGAGACGCAATCTCTCTTTTGATGTCTCCACTGGTCTTCTTCGGGTCTATGATACTAATTCTTCGAATTAGACTATCATCTCTAGGGGTGGTTTTTCTTTTTCTTCCACAATGTCCTTTACGGGACCTGTCCACGGACCCTGTCTCCTTATGCAGCTTCATGATCCGTGAAACGCTGGATTTCCCGACGCCAACTGCTTTGCTATCTGCCTAGAAGTAAGTGAAGTGTTTTCGCCTAAAGCGATTATTTTAGCTCGTTTACGAGGCGTGATGTATTTAATAAAAAAAAAAGTTTCCAATGAAAATTGTGAACTACTTACATAATCACGTCCTCAGCCTATGAAATATCAATTCCGACTAAAGTGGAAGTGTAAATAATAGCAGAGTAACACAACAGACAATTCTAGACTTGCAGCAGAAGGTTACGAACAAGTTTAGATTTACAGCAGTTTAGACTCTGCAGCGGAAGGGACTTAGCGTTCCTTCGCTTGTCCCAACTAATTCGCACAGTACTGTATATATACGCAATTTATTTTATTTCTGTATCAATATATACAGAAGTGGCTTTCTGTTTAATATAGTTACGTACTTCCCCCATCCCCATCCCAATATACTTTTCTACGTCGGCAGTTTCTTTCGCCTTGAAGTTTTTATTCGGTCTTACAATTAAGCAAATAATGCGTATTAATGCACTTTATTTGGAAAAAGTATACTTACGAATATCTATTGGATAACAAAGAAGACATCGAGACAAAATTTTCTTGTTTGAACTGAACAACAGAAGGAGACACCGAGACAATTTTTCTTGCTTGAACTGAAAAGCAGATAAGGAGACACCGAGGAAATTTTTCTCGTTTGAACTAAACAGCAGATAAGGAGACACCGAGACAATTTTTCTCGTTTGAACTGAACAGCGGATAAGAAGACACCGAGACAATTTTTCTTGTTTGAACTAAACAGCAGATAAGGAGACACCGAGGAAATTTTTCTCGTTTGAACTAAACAGCAGATAAGGAGACACCGAGGAAATTTTTCTCGTTTGAACTAAACAGCAAATAAGGAGACACCGAGACAATTTTTCTCGTTTGAACTAAACAGCAAATAAGGAGACACCGAGACAATTTTTCTTGTTTGAACTAAACAGCAGATAAGGAGACACCGAGACAGTTTTTCTCGTTTGAACTAAACAGCAGATAAGGAGACACCGAGACAGTTTTTCTCGTTTGAACTAAACAGCAAATAAGGAGACACCGAGACAATTTTTCTCGTTTGAACTAAACTGCAGATAAGGAGACACCGAGACAATTTTTCTCGTTTGAACTAAACAGCAGATAAAGAGACACCGAGACAGTTTTTCTCGTTTGAAGTGAATAGCAAATCACTCGGAAGCTTTTCCTTGTCCGAATCTAAGTTCTGTTGTTGGCTGCATAATTCAAAGAAGGAAGAATGCCTTGTTCGCTTCATTTGCTGAAGTGGAAGTTTGAGCGACACTTCCAAGATAAAAATAAATATGAACGTTCGTCACTGTGGATATTTCTTCCGTTTAGTGGAGTTTCCCTACACCAGGGGAACACAAACATTTTTGGCATCGAGTCGAATCGAAAAATATACATGCTGTTGGTCAGGGCCCGATATAGATGGATGGGAAAAGGTCATGCCTGCCCCCCCCCCCCACTTCAAAATGCTAGTAACTGGAAAGGAGGGGGAAAAGCCGATACCTCAACGACTTTCCAGTTCATTCCTATTCGATCCTCCCCTCTCCCCCAGTTTGACTTTGTTTAATACACTTTACTTGTCACATTTATAAGTAAAAAATAATAAAAAGTTAGATGTTAATATAAAGTTTACTTTAACGTTCAAACTGAAGTTGGCTTGTCGAAGCAGCATCTTAAGGATGGGACTAACAGCTGTTGGGAGGCAGATGGTAGCCTCCCGTCAAGGCCAACCAGCGGGTTCTTTAACGTGCACAGAGTATGGCTCTCCCGCACACGGGGCCATGGTTAAATATCCCATCCGATGGACGGCGGCCTTTCCAAGCCCATAAGTATCCCCTACTGATCGAGGGCAGGGCGAGGGGGGAGAGGTTTTGCGGAGATAAATCTCAACTCTGGTCCAAGTGGGACTCGAACCTTGGAACTACAGAATACGAGTCTGGCTCGCTGCCCACTGAGCCACTCGGATGTTATGCCATAACCTATGCACGCTAAAGATCATGCTGGATCGCCTTGAGAAGAGTCTTGCATCTGTCTCCTAACAGATATCTAGTACTTTGAGCCCTTGAGGTCCTTGTGACTTGCCCATTTTGCAATTGTGTTAAAAAACCTCCTTTCAGAGTAAAACAATCAAACTGTACACTACACCCATATTCAAATTTTGTTATTATCGCCTTTGATACTCCCAGCGTTGAGAATTAGCGCCATAAATCTCCCCGACTTGCCTACGGTCAGTAAGGGACATCGATGAGCTTGAAAAGACCGCCGTCCATCGGATGGGATGTAAAGCCGTGGCCCCGTGAGCGGGAGAGCCATACCCTGTTCATGTTAAAGAACACGCTGGATGGCCTTGACGGGAGACTACCATCTGCCTCCTAACAGCTTTCTCGCGGGTCCCCTCCACGCAACCTTCTCTGAGCCCTTGGGGTCCTTGTGACCTGGCCGTTTAGCCCATTGTGAGGATAAAAGTATCGCTCTGAGGTTGGGTTGTTTTACCTCTGAGCGGCACTCTTTTGCACACTATGGTCAGGTCATGTGGACCCTGAAGTCTCAGAGAAGGTTGGGAGAGGGGACCCACTGGAACAGCTGTTGGGAGACAGATGGTAGCCTCCCGTCAAGGCCATCCAGCGTGTTCTTTAACGTGCACAGGGTATGGCTCTCCCGCACACGGGACCACGGTTTAACGCCCCATTCGACGGACGGTGGCCTTTCCAAGCCCATCGGTGTTCCCTACTGACTGTGGTCAGGGCGGGGAGTTTTGCGGAGATAAATCTCAACGGTAACCCAGCTGGGACTCGAACCTGGGAACAAGAGATTACGAGGGTGGTGAGCACTGTGTCATAGAAGAAAGAGGGCGATATATGTCACGGAAGGAGGTTGGTGAGCACTGTATCATAGAAGGAAGAGGACGATATGCATCACGGAAGGAGGTTGGTGAGCACTGTATCATAGAAGAAAGAAGACGATATGTATCAGGAAGGAGGTTGGTGAGCACTGTATCATAGAAGAAAGAGGACGATATATACCACGGAAGGAGGTTGGTGAGTACTGTATCATAGGAAGAGGACGATATACATCACGGAAGGAGGTTGGTGAGCACTGTATCATAGAAGAAAGAGGACGATATATATCTCGGAAGGAGGTTGGTGAGCAATGTATCATAGAAGGAAGAGGACGATATATATCACGGAAGGGGAAGGATGTCTTATCTCGAAAGAGGAGAACGATGTATTGCGGAAAGGAAAGGAGATCTATCTCGAAAGAATTGGGTTGGGTTGTTTTACCTTTGAGCGGCACTTTTTTGCACACCACGGGCTGAATGGCCAGGTCTCATGGACTCCGAGAGCTCAAGGAAGGTTGGGGGAGGGGACCCACTGGAACAGCTGTTGGGAGACAGATGGTAGCCTCCCGTCAAGGCCATCCAGCGTGTTCTTTAACGTGCACAGGGTATGGCTCTCCCGCACACGTGGTCACGGTTTAACGTCCCATGCGACGGACGGTGGCCTTTCCAAGCCCATCGGTGTCCCCTACTGACCTTGGGCATGACGGAGAATTTTGCGGAGATAAATCTCAACGCTGAGCCAGCTGGGACTCGAACCTGGGAACTAGAGATTATGAGCCTGGCGCGCTACCGACTGAGCCACACCCGCCCTATCGCTCAGAGGTAAGAATAATTTAATGCAAATGTTCAAAATTAAAGTATTGACAAAAATAAACAAACTTTGTGCTATAAGTTGAACCGAAGTTAAAAACATAATTATTATAACGGAAAAAAATGATTTGCATAAGTAAAAAAAATGAAGAAAAAAATGACAAACTTCCTTTGTAAGAAGGAAATATAAAACTATTATTTTAAAATTAGTGACGTATTCTTTTCGTTTCGAACTAGGAAGTATGTCACAATGATGGCGGATACGTCATATGACCTTGGCATCGCTATGAAAGCTACAGTGGGTTCAGCTTTTCTCTGAGCAAATATTTTTCGTTTAAATATGTACCATTTCGTGATATTTGCCTCTACATTGCATGGGAGAAATATTTATCCTAGCGAGGATAATGGACTGTTATTCCTACGTGTTTCAAGTGACTCTGTGGTTTTCGATAGATTCTGCTTGAATTTGCGATGAAGAATTCATGAGTCATGGTGCGAGACTTTTGTGTGGATGGAATCATCATTCCACATTGCCCGATAGTTCAGAATTACTTATCATTCGAAGATTAGCATAACTCGTGGTATTTCTTTATTTATAGCACCTAAACACTAAAAAAAGCTATATAACAGCTTGCGCTTTTGTAATGTTTGCTATGGTAGTGAAATTTGCCGTTTTTTTTAAGCAAGGTATCTTGGAAGTTTGATGCTATTGTCTTTAAATGCTTATGCAATATCTTACGCTTAGCTGATTTCATTATGTTAGTAATTATGAGATTGGATGGAATCATCGATAAGCTTTGAGCAGCATCTTGGATTGGGTTGTTTTACCTCTGAGCGGCACTTTTTTGCACACCATGGGCTAAATGTTCAGGTCACATGGACCCCGAAGGCTCAGAGAAGGTTGGGGGAGGGGACCCACTGGAACAGCTGTTGGGAGATAGATGGTAGCCTCCCGTGAAGGCCATCCAGCGTGTTCTTTAAGGTGCACAGGGTATGGCTCTCCCGCACACTAGGCCACGGCTTAACGTCCCATCCGACGGACGGCGGCCTTTCCAAGCCCATCGGTGTCCCCTACTGACCGTGGGCAGGGCGGGGAATTTTGCGGAGATAAATCTCAACGCTGACCCAGCTGGGGCTCGAACCTGGGAACTACAGATTACGAGCCTGGCGCGCTACCGACTGAGCCACCCCCGCCCCAAGCAGCATCTTGTGTAGGAAGAAACTAAATAGGGTGTTGTTAGAATTGACCTACAGTGGCCAAAGTGCAGCAGCTGTAGCTCAGGATGGGCATATACGGAGATCAAAATTAAATATAATCAAAAAAATTGCAGGTGGTGTATCAATATTAAATTTCTCCAAAACTGCAACTGTTTTAGATAGTTTTTTGCTGTAAATATTTGAGAGTACATCCAGATACAACTGGAAAACATTACTCATGTAACGGTTTTGAAAAAAAAAATTCATATTTCAAATTTTATTATTTAAAATCTATGGACCTAAAAAATTAAATTTAATTTGGTCTCTAATATTCCTGGGTTTACTGTGTTATTCAGTATGGAATATGCAGCTGGGGAGGTAGATATGAAAATAATCTTCGCAATTTGATTTTAATTCATAAAAATGTATAAACTATGTTTAAATAATGCCTCATATTCTAATATACATACCTTAAACACTATACATTTTTGCAACATTCAACAAATATATTGGGGCGGGGGTGGCTCAGTCGGTAGAGCGCCAGACTCGTAATCTGTAGTTCCCAGGTTCGAGTCCCAGCAGGGTCAGGGTTGAGATTTATCTGCGCAAAATTCCCCGCCCTGCGCACGGTCAGTAGGGGACACCGATGGGCTTGGAAAGGCCGCCGTCCGTCGGATGGGACGTTAAGCCGTGGCCCCGTGTACGGGAGATAGCCATACCCTGTGGACGTTAAAGAACACACTGGATGGCCTTGACGGGAGGCTACCATCTGTCTCCCAACAGCTGTTCCAGTGGGTCCCCTCCCCCAACCTTCTCTGAGCCTTCGGGGTCCTTGTGGCCTGGCCATTTAGCCCATGGTGTGCAAAACAGTGCCGCTCAGAGGTAAAACAATCCAACAAATATATATAGGGTTGATGCAAAAAGTAATGAGGAAATGCGAGACACCAATGTGTTATTTAATCAAGAACGTAATTACCATTAGTAAATATGACCATGTTCCAACGATCTACAAGTTTTTAAATACTATTCCTGTAAAAACTCTTGCCCTTGGTGACAACGAAGTCGGCAATGTCCTCTTTCATCTCGTCTTCCTCTTCCCCCATCTCGAAGAAATTGGGAGATAAATTTAACGAGTGTCGATCATAATAAATTATGTGAAATGAAATCTTAAAACGTCAGAATAACAGACGGAATGTAGCAATTTTCTCCTCCACGGTCAGGGGGTATTTTGTTTTCAGTATAACAACGAATAATTACTTTCTTATTACTATTATTGTTATCCTATCAATATTTCTCATAACACAATGATTTCCTGATAATTATTAACCATAGATCGTTATTTCTCAGTAGAATACCGCACGACTACTAACGATTTCATGACCACTCCCGTCCCGTGGCCGAGTGGTTAGCGCGCTTGGCTACTGATTTACGGAACCTGGGTTCGAGCCCGGGTAAGGAATGGATGTTCGTGTTGTTTTCTGCTGAGGTCCTGCCATCCTCTCAGATCTTCTACTATGGCATATAAACTGACAGGCTTCTGTCAGACCTCTGTGGCAAGCAGCTACTTGAGGGGGTATTTATTTTTATTTTATTTTTCAAATCTCTCAACAGAATATTACATTATAACTCACATAAATACGTCTTTATAGTATTATGTGCTCAACTGCTTGAATAAACAATCTCCTAATCATTTCATCCTTTCAGAATCGAGAGCCATCCCAGAGGAATGCAGCATCCCTCAGCCTCCTGCCGTTGCTGTCGGCAGCATCATTAACCGAAGAAGATGCCAAGCAAGATGGCAGCCATCCAGTCTTCGACACCACTTGATTCTCCTCCGTCGGACTCTGGCAGGTAAACACAAAACCAATGCACGTGTATGTGAGATCTGTTTCTTACGTGCGTGTGATCTTGTGCTTGTTACGTAACGCTCTCTTACCTTGTGATGCCATCTAATGGGTTCAAATGATTTCCGAAAACCTGCTCGAGAGAGTGTAAATTGGCCTCGAGCTAAACACTAATGATGATCAAATTGATGAGGGATGGGATTTCTAAGATGATGATTTAGGAAGTAAGCCAAGAGATTCGGATGATATTGAAAGAATTAAAATGATACTGATATGATTCAGTGTATCATTTAGTTTGACCGTCCCAGTGGGTTGGGTTGTTTTACCTCTGAGCGGCACTTCTTTGCACACCATGGGTTAAATGGCCAGGTCACAAGGACCCCGAAGGCTCAGAGAAGGTTGGGAGAGGGGACTCACTGGAACAGCTGTTGAGAGACAGATGGTAGCGTCCCGTCAAGGCCATCCAGCGTGTTCTTTAACGTGCACAGGGTATGGCTCTCCCGCACACGGGGCCACGGCTTAACGTCCCATCCGACGGACGGTGGCCTTTCCAAGCCCATCGGTGTCCCCTACTGACCGTGGGCAGGGCGGGGGAATTTTACGGAGATAAATCTCAACGATGACTCAGCTGGGACTCGAACCTGGGAACTACAGATTACGAGCCTGGCGTGCTACCGACTGAGCCACCCACGCCCTTTTTTCAAACAGGCACAGCGTGAAATCATGCCTGTAAACATCAACATGCGTTATAAATAACAAAATGTTATTTCAATGGAAAACTAAATCATCGCGATATAACTATTAAAATAACTTTTTATGGGAAACTGTGACTGAAGATGAATTAAAGATCTCTGTTCTAATTCTAGAATTTTAACGATATTTATTCAATATTTAAAGAGTTATGAAAAAATTCTTCTAAATTGGGTATATTCCAACTTTGGTTTCCTTCGGGAATCAATGCTATAGAATAGAAGTATAAATTTGGACTTCGATTTCGTTTTTATGTCTAAAGGATATAAATATCTGATTCAGCCAAAGAACATTTTATAATTTTCTGTCTGTTGTATATATATTAGAATTTTCTTCCTTGGTATATTAATATTATATAAAGATTTTTTTTTACATGTGTATTTTTCTAAGTGTATATGTTATGTTAATATTGCATTAACACTTTCTAAGTTTTTCGGGTTTTTTTCAATTGCTTTTGGGTAGAAATATTCAATTAAACACCCTTAGAGGCGTGTTGGTTGGTTGTTTTACCTCTGAGCGGTACTTTTTTGCACACCATGGGCTAAATGGCCAGGTCACATGGACCCCGAAGGCTCAGAGGAGGTTGGGGGAGGGGACCCACTGGAACAGCTGTTGGGAGACAGATGGTAGCCTCCCGTCAAGGCCATCCAGCGTGTTCTTTAACGTGCACAGGGTATGGCTCTCCCGCACACGGGGCCACGGCTTAACGTCCCATCCGGCGGACGGCGGCCTTTCCAAGCCCATCGGTGTCCCCTACTGACCGTGGGCAGGGCGGGGAAATTTTGCGGAGATAAATCTCAACGCTGACCCAGCTGGGACTCGAACCTGGGAACTACAGATTACGAGCCTGGCGCGCTACCGACTGAGCCACCCCCGCCCCCCTAGAGGCGTGTAATGTTAAATAATAAATAATAGCACAATTGTGTCGTAAGAAATGCAACATTGGCGAATATCGTATTATTTACACGAGCTTCTAAATATACAGTTATTTTATTAAACGATTTCGAATATGTTTTCAATTAATTTCTGAGGTAAATTCGTATGACTGTCATTGCCGTTGTTGAATATTCAAACTTCATACCGATTTAGCTATTTCGAATCGAAGTGTGCTTAACATAGACCACCGTTTAGAAGTGGTAGTTTGGCAGAGTTCACTTTTGTTTTTTGGTAGATGCGAACCACTTGTTAAAAAGTTAAAAACTGTCATCAGGTATTTCTAATGAAATAAGAAAAAACAAAATCCCGTTGTTCAAGTGGTTGACGTATTTGGCTGTGGATAAAAGTGACCTGGGTTCGAGTCCCGGATAAGGCATAGATGTTTCTTCTGTATCTTTCCGCTGAAGTCTTGCCTTCCTTGGCAAATCCATTCTTTCCGTGTTTCTTCACGTATGGTGATATTTAAAATATTTAACAACCGGTATGGTAATATAAATCGGTATATAAATAAAAAAATAAAAAAATGATGTGTGCGAGCGAGCGAGCGTGCGTGAGTGTATAAGGAATGTACCTACGTGAAAATTTTCTCTTATTCTCTAAATAAACTAAATTATATATATTATAAACATCTACCAAGTGACATAAGCTATATCGCAAATCGTTCATCAAATCATTTGTTCATTTTTAGAAATTGTTAAGAAGGCTGTCACTAGTTAAATGGTGCCTGTCTCAACCATGATTTGGTATAGGAAACTACATCAAACTCATAGGTATTATTATACTATTTAATAACCGATACAGAGGGTTGGGTTGTTTTACCTCTGAGCGGCACTTTTTTGCACACCATGGGCTAAATGGCCAGGTCACCAACCTGGCCATTAGATTACCGACAGATTACCGACCTGGTCATAATGGCCGAAGGCTCAGAGAAGGTTGAGGGAGGGGACCCACTGGAACAGCTGTTGGGAGACAGACAGATGGTAGCCTCCCGTCAAGGCCATCCAGCGTGTTCTTTAACGTGCACAAGGTATGGCTCTCCCGCACACGGGGCCACGGCTTAACGTCCCATCCGACGGTGGGACGTTACCGTCGGATTCCGTTCACAGCAAACTGGAGCGTGTGCAGTTACTGCACACGCTCCAGTTTGCTGTGAGCGGTAACTGCACACGCTCAATATTTCCGTGAGTGAGCCCACACGATCTAGTATCAAAATAATATGACCACCTACAGTCGCTCAAAAAAATATCCGAACACTATGGTTGATTACAGAATTCAGAAAAAATATCTGGCAAAGATTTTTGCACACGAAGGTTGCCAGATCCCTAATTTCTAAAAAAAATCGTTGCCAGATATTTTTTCTGAATTCTGTAATCAACCATAGTGTTCGGATACTTTTTTGAGCGACTGTAGGTGGTCATATTATTTTGATACTACATCGTGTGAGCTCACTCACGGAAATATTGAGCGTGTGCAGTTACCGTTCACAGCAAACTGAAGCGTGTGCAGTAACTGCACACACTCCAGTTTGCTGTGAACGGTAACTAGAGCGTGTACAGTTGCTGTACACGCTCCAGATATTTTTCCTGAATTCTGTAATCACGTGACACGAAGGTTGCCAGATCCCTAATTTCTAAAAAAAATCGTTGCCAGATATTTTTTCTGAATTCTGTAATCAACCATAGTGTTCGGATATTCATTTTAGCGACTGTACGCTGTGAGAGCTCAAAAGTCGCTAGATCTAATAACAAAGTAAAAATACCATTCTTATACTAAAACTATAGTTTTATCTATCTATATAAATGGTACCCCAGTTACAATCCCATTTCCAGGGGGTACGCGAGGCATAAAACGTTGAGAACCACTGCTCTGAGTTATGTGATTTGAGACCTCAATGATGGAAATCAGAAATCCTTCACTGATGAGCAGATGTGACATTGGTGCCTAGTGAACATTAAATGCTGATATCACTTTAGACAATGGACTGGAAAGGATTAAATACTGAAATGGGGCAGGGGTGGCGGCTGCTAAATCGGTAGAGACGGCCGGGCAGTGGCTAAACCGGGCGGTGGCTAAATCGGTAGAGACGGCCGGGTGGTGGCTGAACCGGGCGGTGGCTAAATTGGTAGAGACGGCCGGGGGGTGGCTAAATCGGTAGAGACGGCGAGGGGGGGGTGGCTAAACAGGGCGGTGGCTAAACCGGTAGAGACGGACGGGGTGGCTAAACCGGGCGGTGGCTTAACAGGGCTGTGGCTTAACAGGGCGGTCGCTAAATCGGTAGAGACGGTCGAGGGTGGCTAAACCGGGCGGTGGCTAAACCGGTAGAGACGGCCGTGGGGTGGCTAAACAGGTCGGTGGCTAAATCGGTAGAGACGGCCGTGGGGTGGCTAAACCGGCGGTGGCTATATCAGTAGAGATTGCCGGGGGGTGGCTAATCGATAATCAGGCACGTAATCTGCAGTTCCCAGGTTCGAATCCCGACTGTGCCTTCTTTCAGAATTTTCTCCGCTACCTCCCGTTCTCTGTAGGCGAGAAGATGGACGCCGATGATCTTGGAAAAGATGCCGTCAGTCGGAATGGACTTTGAAGCCGTGTTGCCGTGTGCAAGAGAGATTTACATTGCATGCAGTTAAAAAACACGCTGGATATCCTTGTAAGGAGACCTTCCCTGTTCTAACAGCTGTTCAGGTATTACTTTCTTCTCTTTAGCACAGACCTTTGGGGTCTTTGTGACCTGGGGGGCGGGGGAGGCTCAGTCGGTAGCGCGCCATGCTCGTAATCTGTAGTTCCCAGGTTCGAGTCCCAGCTGGGTCAGCGTTGAGATTTATCTCCGTCAAATTCCCCGCCCTGCCCACAGCCAGTAGGGGACACCGTTGAGCTTGGAAAGGCCGCCGTCCGTCGGATGGGACGTTAAGCCGTGGCCTCGTGTGCGGGAGAGCGATACCCTGTGTACGTTAAAGAACACGCTGAATGGCCTTGACGAGAGGCGCTACCATTTGTTTCCCAACAGCTGTTCCAGTGGGTCCCCTCCCCCAACCTTCTCTGAGCCTTCAGGGTCCTTGTGACCTGGCCATTTAGCCCATGGTGTGCAAAAAAGTGCCGCTCAGAGGTAAAACAACCCAACCCAACTTTGTGACCTGGCATTTACTACAAAGGTGTGCAAAAGAAGCGCGGCTAAGAGGTGAAATAATTATCCCTACAATTAAAATTTTTATGTACTTTTCAGATGCAATTTATCATGGATTGCCATCATTGGACATATTGCTGTTGATGACATTTATTATAAACATGCTGTTTACCCGAAGTCCATATAACTAATTTCTATTATCTATTGCGTTTCCTTCCCATTAATTTCTCATCATATTTAATAGTCTTCTTTTTCTTCCAAAGTTTTGCGCCGAAATGTACTCAGCTCTGATGCGTAATTATGTTAACTTGTTTACAGTAACTCTTCCAAATGACGCAACAACATTGATTACTGAAGAACTTCCTCCTGCTTTTCCTTCCCCCCCCCCACTTCATCTTCTGCGCAGTCTCAGTAGTTGACTTCGCCAACAGACTCAGCAGCTGGAATGGTGGTATGGCCGTGAGAGCGATTACGCAACCTCGGAGGCTCGTCGTCGTCTGTTTTTAGCTCAAGAGTAATTCGAACAATGTCCCAACATGAAGGAGCCTTTGAAACATTTTTTTTTCTGTTTCTTTCCCGCACAAAGGATACTTTTCTGGCAAAGTGTATTTCGAATGACGCTGCCTTGAAAGTGAGGTGTCGAGTCTGACTTTTTTTTTTATCCCTTCGTTTTTACGCCTCTTTTTTTTGTCCTGACAATATTTCCATAAGTAGGTGACTAAACTTATTTTTTTCCTTTGTTCCGACGTGAGTATAGGTTGTGTGAATGTGGTGTGTGAGTTCTAAATTTAGACGAAAGGTCGTGTCTTAATGAAGGTGTTGGATGATTTATGCAAGTGGAGTAAAAAAAGTGACTTTACGTCGAGAGAAAATGATACGCGGTTTGTTTCTGGATCGTAAGGTACAGTCGCTCAAAAAAGTATCCGAACACTATAGTTGATTTCAGAATTCAGAAAAAATATCTGGCAACGATATTTTTAGAAATTAGTGATCTGGCAACCTTCGTGTCACGTGATTACAGAATTCAGGGAAAATATCTGGAGCGTGTACAGCAACTGTGCACGCTCCAGTTACCGTTCACAGCAAACTGGAGCGTGTGCAGTTACTGCACACACTCAATATTTCCGTGAGTGAGCCCACACGATCTAGTATCAAAATAATATGACCACCTACAGTCGCTCAGAAAAGAATTCGAACACTATGGTTGATTACAGAATTCAGAAAAAATATCTGGCAACGATTTTTTTTTAGAAATTAGTGATCTGGCAACCTTCGTGTCACGTGATTACAGAATTCAGGGAAAATATCTGGAGCGTGTACAGCAACTGTGCACGCTCCAGTTACCGTTCACAGCAAACTGGAGCGTGTGCAGTTACTGCACACGCTCCAGTTTGCTGTGAACGGTAACTGCACACGCTCAATATTTCCGTGAGTGAGCCCACACGATCTAGTATCAAAATAATATGACCACCTACAGTCGCTCAGAAAAGTATTCGAACACTATAGTTGATTTCAGAATTCAGAAAAAACATCTGGCAACGATTTTTTTTTAGAAATTAGGGATCTGGCAACCTTCGTGTCATGTGATTACAGAATTCAGGAAAAATATCTGGAGCGTGTACAGCAACTGTACACGCTCCAGTTACCGTTCCCAGCAAACTGGAGCGTGTGCAGTTACTCCACACGCTCCAGTTTGCTGTGAACGGTAACTGCACACGCTCAATATTTCCGTGAGTGAGCCCACACGATCTAGTATCAAAATAATATGACCACCTACAGTCGCTCAAAAAAGTATCCGAATACTATAGTTGATTTCAGAATTCAGAAAAAAATCTGGCAACGATATTTTTAGAAATTAGTGAAATTTTCCAAACCTATTGGCACTGCCTTTCTGGCTCGAGGACTCCGCGGGAGTTAGCGGAGAAAATCTCAACGCAGCCAACAATTAGCAAATTTCTAGCATAAAATTCATCGGTTACAATATTCGTTTAAAATAAGGAACACTTTTTTTCCATCGTTGGAGGAAGCAATTAAAATTTTTGTGAGATTTAGAATATGCGAATCATAATATTTCATCAATCGTCATCCAACATAAAAGGAATTTTTAATTTATCTCTTAAAAACGAAAAAGTTGAATAGACAGACGATAAAGTGAAAAATATTAGCTCGTTTTCAAAGAAAATAAAGCTAGCGAAAAGGAAAATACGATCATTTCCAATTAAATGCAAGGTTAGAATTAATAAATTTGACGATGTTTTATAGTCAACTGTAGAATTTTTTGTTTTGTTCGCAAATGCCATCAAGGCTATCAATCTAATCAAGTAAACAGTCCGAAGTTTCACAATAAAGTTGGCGCTATATATTTATTTCTGAATGAACCTGTTATCATAATCAATATATGTTGTGATGATTACGAATAATGCCCGAATACCTCTCTTTAGGGGGCGGGGGATATCTCAGTCGGTAGCGCGCCAGGCTCGTAATCTGTAGCTCCCAGGTTCGAGTCTCAGCTGGGTCAGCGTTGAGATTTATCTCCGCAAAATTCCCCGCCCTGCCCACGGTCAGTAGGGGACACCGATGGGCTTGGAAAGGCCGCCGTCCGTCGGATGGGACGTTAAGCCGTGGCACCGTGTGCGGGAGAGCCATACTCTGTGCACGTTAAAAAACACGCTGAATGGCCTTGACGGGAGGCTACCATCTGTCTCCCAACCGCTGTTCCAGTGGGTCCCCTCCCCCAACCTTCTCTGAGCCATCGGGGTCCATGTGACCTGGCCATTTAGCCCATGGTGTGCAAAAAAGTGCCGCTCAGAGGTAAAACAACCCAACCCGCAAAATTCTCCGCCCTGCCCACGGTCAGTAGGGGACACCGATGGGCTTGGAAAGGCCGCCGTCCGTCGGATAGGAAGTTAAGCCGTGGCGCCGTGTGCGGGAGAGTCATACCCTGTGCACGTTAAAGAACACGCTGGATGGCCTTGACGGGAAGCTACCATCTGTCTCCCAACAGCTTTTCCAGGGTCTCCTCCCTCAACTTTCTCTGAGCCTTCGGGGTCCATGTGACCTGGCCATTTAGCCCATGGTGTGCAAAAAAGTGCCGCTCAGAGGTAAAACAACCCAACCTTACTAACCAATTAACTGATAGCATAAATGATATTGAAACCTGAGAACATTACATATCTAGAGAGATCGACTGCCTTTTGTGTTCTGCTTTACAAAAACATTTCTCGAACATGGTCAGAGTAGAAATAAGCCAATCACCGTGAAGAGGGAAGACTCAATTGTTTCCGCTAAGGAAACTTTCTTTGTAGTAAATAACGCGGCAGACTGAACAGTGTGATCGGCTTCTGGTAGTGGTGGTGACCTTGAGGAGATCAGACGCTTGAAAGCAGACCGAACAAGCACGGGATTCGACTGTTTTCTCTTACTGTCGACCAGGAAAACCACACGTGAATACGAAAAAACGTTTTTGCAATGTAGTTGCGTAAGGTTTTGATGGATGATGGAATGAAATTGTTCCTTGTTTGCCTCAAGCTGGACTCAGTTATGCAATTCGGATGATGAATAGAAAGCTAAGTGCGAGACCATCGTGATTGTCATCTTTAGCCAATTTGCATTCAAACGAATGGGCAGATAAATTGGGGGAAAACGGCATTGTGAAGAATTCAAATCACTTTTAAAGAGGAGAGTAAATCCATTGCGTGGTGAAATGGAGCATGAACAAATGGCTACCGAAGAATAATAATTTGACTTATTATTACGTTGCATAAGTCAATCATGGAAGTAAGGTATTCAAATTCTTCAATATGGCCTAAGCGAAATAACAACTAAATTTGTTTCACTGAAGTTGTTTCTTTCAAAGAATTGTTATACGAAATGATTAGAAAAGATCAATTGAACAGAAGTTCGGTTAGTTGTTTTACCTCTGATCGGCACTTATTTTGCGCACAATGGGCTAAATGACCAGATCACAAAGATCCTGATGACTCAGAGAAGGTTGGGGGAGGGGGGGGGGACCCACTGGACAGATGTTAGGAGACAGATGGAAGATTCCCGTCTACGCTATCCGGCAGGGGTCTTGACGCACAAAGAGTAAGGGCTCTTCCATACACGGGGCCACGGCTTTGCGTTCCATCTGAAGGACGGCGTCACTTCCAAGCCCATGGATGTTTCCTTTCTGATTGAAGGCAGGGCGGGGATTTCAGATAAAATAACTTATATCTCAATGCTGGCACAAGTGGGATTCGAACCCCGAATTTCGAGCTTGGGTATTACCCCTCTTCCACCCCCACAATAATTTATTTGGGAAAAAATGAATTTCAATGATATTTTGGTTCATTATGGTTCAGTTCAGTCACTGGTTTCATCAGTTAATTTTTTTCTAGTTCCGAGTTTGCATGCCATATAACTATAAATAAATTGATTGTCACTTGTACAGTCGTTCAAAAAAATATCCGAACACTATGGTTGACTACAGAATTCAGAAAAATATCTGGCAACGATTTTTTTTTAAATTAGTGATCTGGCAAGCTTCGTGTCACGCGACACGAAGCTTGCCAGATCACTGATTTCTAAAAAATCGTTGCCAGATATTTTTTCTGGATTCTCTAATCAGCCATAGTGTTCTGATACTTTTTTGAGCGACTGTACTTAGTGAATTCAAAACGAATTTTTCATTTATCGCTTGAAACAGAAAAGTTGAGTTGCAAATCGCGAACAAACGACAAAGGGAAAACAGTAGTTGGTTTTTTTTTTGGGAAACGACTTAAAAACAGAAATTTTACCTTGCAGCTTATATAAATCTTAGAATTATATGCATGAGTTGTTTAATAAAAATTCTTCGATTTTTTTTTATACCGAAAAGTAAGATGGTGAAGCTTCTATGAAGAAATATATTATTATTCGATTAAAAAGTGCGACCAATTTTTTTGAGCTTATGAAAAGTGAACGAAAAAGAAAAAAAGATAAACCGCGAAAACTTATTAAGACTAATTCTGCGGATTTCGCTTCCGACGAGATTAAAATAAAACAACTCCGAAACCGAATTTCGTTGTTAATGAGAAGGATAAAAACTAAAAGAGATTATTTCCGTCTTACTAAGAACCTGACGTTTTGAAGTTTGTTATTTCTCACGAGCCAGTCTCCAACAGATTAACTTTCGATTAATTAAGGAAGATTTAAGTTTAAGAGCCACTTTTTTCTGCTTTTCCTTAGAGGGATATAAATTAATATTGACTCTTAATTTCATAGCAGTGAATTAGTAAACTGGTGAATCCTTAAAGTTAATTAGAACCACACTGCCCTACCGAAATATTAAAGAATTTCCATGTTATCTCAACTTTGCAGTTCTTCGTTGAAGAAATGCCACTGAAGATAAAGATCATAATCAACTCTACTTAAATCTCTGTTTTCAAAAATATTCGTTGATATTTAGAATTTTGGGAACTGGAAGATTTCACAACAGTAATGCGTCATACGAATGTACAGTTGCTCAAAAAAGTATCCGAACACTATGGTTGATTACAGAATTCAGAAAAAATATCTGGCAACGTTTTTTTTTAGAAATTAGTGATCTGGCAACCTTCGTGTCACGTGATTACAGAATTCAGGAAAATTATCTGGAGCGTGTACAGCAACTGTACACGCTCCAGTTACCGTTCATAGCAAACTGGAGCGTGTGCAGTAACTGCACACGCTCCAGTTTGCTGTGAACGGTAACTGCACACGCTCAATATTTCCGTGAGTGAGCCCACACGATCTAGTATCAAAATAATATGACCACCTACAGTCGCTCAAAAAAGTATCCGAACACTATAATCGATTACAGTATTCAGAAAAAATATCTGGCAAGAATTTTTTTTTAGAAATTAGTGATCTGGCAACCTTCATATTGCCACTAGATCTGGCAACCTTCGTGAGAAGGTTGCCAGATCACTAATTTCTAAAAAAAATCGTTGCCAGATATTTTTTCTGAATTCTGTAATCAACCATAGTGTTCGGATACTTTTTTGAGCGACTGTACCTCAGAAATTAATTAAAACTTCAATAATAAGTATTGTTTCAAACTAGTAAGAATATAAATATTTATCTTATAAGTTTGTGCAAGGATTATTTTAATATTAGACATTACGAATGTTTTTATAAAATAATTTATTATTAAATATTCTAGCTTCCATAACTCTTTAAATACTGAACGAATATTGTTGAAAATCGAGATTTAAATAGATTTTAATATGATCTTCGATTTATCTTCAGTCACATTTTTCCACTGAATGCATATTTTAGAAGTTATAGAGTTTCGAAGTTAGATTCATGTTGAAAATGGAAATTCTCTAATATTTTGGTAGCTCAGCGCAAAACTAGATATAATTAACCCTAAAATATGCAATTTAATTTTTCTACAAATGTTTCACAATACATTTTACTTGGTATGAAATTTAATGTAACATTTGATTGTCAAACGTCTGTTTTCTGATAGCTAAGTTCGAAGTTCATGAAGCAATTTTTTTTTCTTTCATCATGGAGGGGTATCACATGTTAGGTAACAGTTAACCAATTCTTAGTCGCTTTTTTTAGAGATTTTGATAGATTTAGAATCTTTTGATATTTATAATGCAGGAATGCTACATTTACTTTTTATGCAATATTTTGCGAAATCTTTCAGGCAATCTTTACGATGCATTACACCTCATTACCGAACATGGAAGCATCTATTTTCGCAAAGTTAGCATAATTGCTATCTGGTTTTACACTTTGACCACCAAGAACAGTACTTATCGCCAGGTGATAAGTGATAAGGCCAAGTGGACAAGTTATGTCAACGTCAGGTGTTATTCAATCTATATCATGAGCAGAATACAAATGTTGCCAAGATTAGCAAGGTGAAAGAATTAAATTGTTTTCCAGCTGGGTGGTATCTACATTGCGAAATGCTTTCATAATAAAATAGAAAGCTTGGCCGAGTGGTTAGTGCGATTGGCTGCTGATCTAAGGGACCTGGGTTCAGAGCTTGGCCGAGTGATTAGTGCGATTGGCTACTGATCTAAGGGACCGGGGTTCAGAGCTTGGCCGAGTGGTTAGTGCGATTGGCTGCTGATCTAAGGGATCTGGGTTCAGAGCTTGGCCGAGTGGTTAGTGCGATTGGCTGCTGATCTAAGGGACCTGGGTTCAGAGCTTGGCCGAGTGGTTAGTGCGATTGGCTGCTGATCTAAGGGACCTGGGTTCAGAGCTTGGCCGAGTGGTTAGTGCGATTGGCTGCTGATCTAAGGGACCTGGGTTCATAGCTTGGCCGAGTGGTTAGTGCGATTGGCTGCTGATCTAAGGGACCTGGGTTCAGAGCTTGGCCGAGTGGTTAGTGCGATTGGCTGCTGATCTAAGGGACCTGGGTTCAGAGCTTGGCTGAGTGGTTAGTGCGACTGGCTACTGATCTAAGGGACCTGGGTTCAGAGCCTGGCCGAGTGGTTAGTGCGATTGGCTGCTGATCTAAGGGACCTGGGTTCAGAGCTTAGCCGAGTGGCTAGTGCGATTGGCTACTGATCTGAGGGACCTAGGTTCGAGCCCTGGGTAAGGTAAGGATTTTCGTGTTTGTTTTTCTGCTGATCATATACACAGATCTTCTACTATGGCGTGTAAATTGATAGGCTCTGTCAGACCTCTGTGGCAATCAGCTGCTTGAGGGGGTATTATAAAATTATATTGTTAGAAATTATACTTTAATAAAACCAAAGTTCTCAGTTGTGGTTTAAAAAAAAAAGGCAAAGGTTTTTTTGCACACATTGGCCAAATAACAAGGTCATAAAGCCTCTAAGGGTTGAGAGTTGAACAGAGTAGGGAATACACTTGACTAGGGGTTCTCCACTTGGGGTACGCGGTATAATTTTTTTGGGTACGCCGTAAGAGCTGAAAAGTCGCTAGATCTAATAGCAAAGTAAAAATAACCATTGTTATATCATAACTAAAGATTTATCTATCTATACAAGGGGTACGCCAGTTACATACACATTTCCAGGGGTTAAGTGAAGCATAAAAGGTTGAGAACCACAGATATATATATGTTTTATTTTATTCCCATTGTTATACTATAACTATAGCTATATCCATCTATACAAGGGGTACGCCAGTTACATACACATTTCCAGGGGGTACGTGAAGCATAAAAGGTTGAGAACCACAGATATATATATGTTTTATTTTATTCCCATTGTTATACTATAACTATAGTTTTATCTATCTATAGAAGGGGTACGCCAGTTACATACACATTTCCAGGGGTTAAGTGAAGCATAAAAGGTTGAGAACCACAGATATATATATGTTTTATTTTATTCCCATTGTTATACTATAACTATAGCTATATCCATCTATACAAGGGGTACGCCAGTTACATACACATTTCCAGGGGGTACGTGAAGCATAAAAGGTTGAGAACCACAGATATATATATGTTTTATTTTATTCCCATTGTTATACTATAACTATAGTTTTATCTATCTATACAAGGGGTACGCCAGTTACATACACATTTCCAGGGGGTACGTGAAACATAAAAGGTTGAGAACCACTGCTCTAGACCATTATTATAAAACAAATATAAACCTTCCATAAAGGAAATCCAAAAGTGTTTTTTTATTCAAGGTCTGGCTCTTCTGTGCATGGGGATATAAACTTAACGTTCCATTGAAGGATGAGGCCATTTCCAAGGCCCGTGGTAGGAGGGAAGTGGGCGGAAAACTATCGGATATATGAAGACTCGAACCTAAAAGAAAAAATGTATATATATTACGAATCTGGCATGGTACCAAATGAGCGACCCCCCCCCCCCATTACTTTTCTGATTGCTATAAATAAAATAAATAAATACCCCCTCAAGCAGCTGCTTGCCACAGAGGTCTGACAGGAGCCTGTCAGTTTATATGTCATAGTAGAAGGTCTGAGAGGATGGAGGTGCTCAGCAGAAAAACGACCATGCCTTACCCGGGACTCGAACCCAGATCCCTTAGATCAGTAGCCAAGCGCGCTAACCACTCGGCCATGGGACGGCTACACTAATTGGATTACATTTCCAAGCTTACAAGATAATATAATTTTTTGAAAATTATCTCATTTTACGGCTTAAAAATAAAGCAAAACAAACCACATAGAGGCATATACATCGAAATATTAGGGGCAGACTTGGTTCAATTTGTATCGCGCCAGGCCCGTAATCTGACGTTTTCGTGTTCGAGTCCAGTTGAAACCACAGGTGGGTTGAGGGCAGCAACACGTCTCTCTAGAACATAGATTCCCAACGTAGGCGATACCGCCCCCCAGTGGGCGCTGGAGCCTTCCATGAGGGCGGTAGCGGATCCAGAGGCAAATGGGGAGGGGCGTTGAGGCAGTCAAGAGGGGCGGTCAAATAAATAAATAAATTTAATGGAATTTTCTGTGACAACCTTTTTATCTCTTCTATTCTGTGGTGTCTTCCTGGTGATTCTGGTCATCCACTACCTCATCCGTCATGTACAGCTTTTCAACTGCAGCTTGGACAATAAGTTCCCTGCTACCGCCTACTAGCGTACTGGTACGTCTGAAGTCGACTGAGATGCTCTCAAAAGTTCTCTTCAAGATCACAGATTGGATATCAGCTTCAATATGTTTCAATATGTCCACTGTAAGGTTGGACTGGACCGAGTCCAGTCCAACCTTACAGTTGTAAGCGTTGAGATTTGTAATAACCAAGGCCGAACTTACGCATAAGCTAACTAAGCTACAGTCTGGTACTACACAATATGAGGGACCACAAAGAAATATATTTCAAGTTTTACTGCATTGCGAAAAAATTTTTTAGTATTAAATCTATTGTGCAATTGCTGTTCATCTTTGCTTACCAATGCTAGAATAATGTTTTCACCACATCTATTTCGTGTTTATTTTTCGTTGCTGCATATCTATATTTCGACTTTCGAATTTTTGATGGATATTATATTTGAATGGCTTAAGTAGTATCATCACACCCCACCGATCCCCCACTAGTGCTTTCCCCCCCTATGACGTCACCGACCACGCCCTTATGACGTCACCGACCACGCCCCTATGACGTCGCCGACCACGCCCCCTATGACGCAACATGACGTAATCATTACATAATCATTACGTAACCGACCTTTATTAATAATTCCTCCCCCTTTCACCCTCTTTCCCCTCAGTGGCGCCATCTGTTGACAGTGAGAAGTACTATTTTCCCAAAAAACCCCTATTTTTATTCTAATTCTTCGATTTTTGATTTCCCCCTTTATAAAAAAAATTCCTCCCCCTTATGAAAAAACCCCTGGCGCCATCTGGTGCCTGTGAGGAACACTAATTCCCAAAAAGCCCCCTATTTTTATTCTAATTCTTCGATTTTTCTTTATTTTACCCCAATGGTTGACCGGGACTACCGCAGAGTGTTGTGCAGGCTCTGAGACGTAAACGACAGAGACGTCTGTAGACCCTGCCAGTGTGAAGACGTCAAGTGTTTTCATCTCCAGATACTCGAACTAGTACAACTATGCAAAACATCTGTATGGTTCTAGACCTCGACGGTTTCCGTGTAAATGGTCGTTTCCTAGTGCGTGAACTTGGATATGCAACTCTGAATGGGAAATGTGGTGTCTATCGTTTCAATCTTCGACAGCACCAACCTTTGTCAGCAAAAGACAGAAGGACAGCCAACTACGTGTCTAAATATGTGATAGGTCTACCCTTTCATCCTCTACCTCGAGAAAAGGTGTGGTCGCTAGATCACGTCCCTAACATCGTGAAATATGTTTACAAACTTGCACGTACTGAAGAAGCTGCTGTGGTGGGTTACAAAGGAGGTACTGTGGAAAGAATTCTCTTGGAACAATTAAATCTTCCCAGTGTTAATCTCGAACTTTACGGCTGCCCCAAATATTGTGATCTCCCCAAAGTTTCCAAGTTCGAATGCGGATATCACACCGGAGAGGACGTCCACTGCTCTTTAGCAGAAACAGTTGCTTTCTTTGGATGGATCGATCGTCGAGAGCATGTCTCAACAAACACCTGCTTATCAGCTTGTTCCTGATTGGTCGTCTCAGGTGGTGCGGCTCTCTAGTTAAATAGGGAGCGAGTGCTCTGTGCCGCATTGTTCACGATGCAGCCTAGCAATCCAGATGCGTGGTGTCTCGGTGAAGATGTGTACGTCGTGCCCTCACTGTTCAAAAATAAGTTTTCTGTGCACGTACGCCGCTACAAGAAATTTGAAAATGGTGAACTCATCTACCCTACACCAGCAGGAGTTAGCCTCTCCATACCTGAATGGGAGGCTTTGTGTGCCGCGGTACCCCACATAGAGGACAAAGTGAAAATCGGCCCCGATCAACAGACATGGTACGTGATGCACAGTTTACGTGCCTACATGTATCGCACTGCAGATGGTGAACGCTGTGTCGACTTCATCAAAGAATCAGCAGACCAAAGAACTCTACAGTTCCGTGTGGTGAGACGCTGTATAACATTGAACGCTTCGCAGTTGTTCACGCTGGCTATTCACTTAGACGAGGTGATGCGCATTGTGCACAATGTGTGCGGGACCCCCAAAGATCACCAACTCCGTACAGCCATTATGGAACATTCTGAATCCATTCGTCCTTTCCTACTGAGTCCTGTTTTTGACGGTCCCGATTGTGTTTACCCGCTGCTGCTGAATATTTTTCAGCAAGAACTTATGCGTGTGATACCGTTAGATGGACTGCAACCCGAAGAAAAAATACCGACCATCGTAGGGTGGTCTGGTGACTTGGACATTAATGGTCTAGCACAGGTATTTGTGGATACAGCCTGGAAGCGAGGTCTATTGAATTTTGTAGATTCTGGTTTTGTTTGCAATCTAAAATATAATGCTATTGTCGACGAGGCAAAAAATGAAATGTATAAATTAAATAAATAATTATAACCTTATATAATGTGTCTGTCTTTTCATCCTTTGTCATTTTAGTCTTGGTATGGATAGGAGAAAGAAGGTATTAGCTAGTGTGGGTAGTGTAATCGTGACATTGTTAACGATAGCCTTACTTGTATTAGAACTTGTAGCTCCTAGTAAAAATATTCAGTGTGGGGAGTCAAAAGCCTTAGACGGAGAATACAAAATTCGTGTGTGTAACTTAACAGTGGATATCAGACAGTTTATAGGTGACGTTCCTACAGTGACAGGTGTTACACTTTCACTACATCAATGGCAAAACCTGGTGGGGTACGACGTCTGGGTGCAGCAGAAAACAAAACTTTGGAGTCCCATTATTTCGACCCCGAAAGAGGATTCGGTAGTGTAAAAAAGTTGGCACAGAATACGGGACTGCCACTCAAACTCGTCCGAGAATGGTTAGAAAAGCAGCCTGCCTACACGTTACATAAACCTGTTCGCAGAAAGTTCCCTCGTAACAAAGTTTACGTCACAGGGTTAGACGAACAATGGCAAGCCGATCTCATGGTCGTGAAAAATCTAACTCGCTTCAATGACGGGTATCGCTACATATTAACAGTCATCGATGTGTTCTCGAGATACGGGTGGGCGCTGGCCATGAAGGCTAAAACGGGGAAAGAAATGGTCTCAGCTTTCAAAAAAATCCTTTCCAAGGGTCGATCCCCAATGAATTTAAATACTGATCAGGGTACGGAATTTACCAACAGAGTGTTCCAGAAATTCCTGAAAAAGAAAGGTATTCGGTTCTTTGCTACATACTCCGACAAAAAAGCAGCTTTGGTGGAGAGATGGAATCGTACCCTACGCGAGAGACTGGGGAGATATTATACACGCAACAATACCTACCGCTACCTGGACGTGTTGCAGCGTGTTGTAAGGGGATACAATGCCACCGTTCACAGTGCACACGATATGGCCCCCAAGGACGTGACCTTACGCAACGAAGACGTCGTGTGGGTTCGACTCTATCGCAATCCGAGTGTAGTAAAAGAAAACCCAGCATTTAAAGTAGGTGACACAGTTCGACTAGCCAGTGTAAAAGCGCCCTTCAAGAAGGCAGGTACACATTTGTGGACCGAAGAAATATTTATAGTCGACAAGGTATTACAACGACAGCCTCCTGTGTATGTCGTAAGGGATTCTGAGGGAGAAGTGCTGAAAGGCACATTCTATAAATCAGAGCTTCAAAAAGTGACAGAACCCGAACTTTACACGGTTGAGAAAATAATCGAGAGAAAAGGTCAAAAGGCACTGGTCAAATTTCGCGGATATCCCAAACCTTCCTGGATCCCTAAAAAATGGATAGTTTCTACCTGACTCTTCCCTCCACGGCTAGTCAGAATATTTATCCGAACAATTCGCAGACCGATTTCACAGTCCGTCTGGCACAACCCCTAAGACTAAACGGAAAATGGAAAGTGGGACTAGCTGAAGTTCACTTACCGGTGAGCTGGTACAATGTGGATGGTTCTAACGACACATATGAATATTACGCCCCTGCCACCCCTGAAGAATACAGGAAAATCAAACTTAAACCGGGCAAAATAACTCGAATGGAGCTGTTGTCTCTCCTCACCACACAGCTCCCCAAAGAAATAATAGTTTCCTATAACGGTGGTTACTGGGTATTCAAACCGAGTGAGGGGTACGGACTGATGTTTCCTAAAACGAATTTCGGTAAACTTCTGTGTATCGGCGAGGGAGAAGTTGACAAACCCTTCCACCAACGATTTGCCAGCAAACTTTGCAATACACCAACTTTCGACATAGATGACGAGTGTTATTTCTACGTGATCCCGCCAGGTAGTTTCCAAGAACGAAAGGTACCCCACGGACGATACGAAACTGTCGAATCGTTATTCGATGCAATGAACCAGATGTTACCCTACAGGCTGAGAAAAGCTTACCGTTTCAAGCAGCAGGCAGATCACACCGTGTTGATGGATACAGACAAGTCGCATTACATTAAATTTCCTCGATCGAACCCCGGATTAGGTGACATGCTAGGAATTGCTAAATTAGATATACCGCTGAATAAAGTCCTGGGTGACTATCCCATCGATATGAACAGAGGAATGTATGGTATTTATTTGTATTCAGATCTGATTGCTCCTCAGTTGTTAGGCGATACTCACGGTGAACTGTTGCGTGTCGTGAATCCTGCCATCAGAACCAGTAATAACGAAGCCATTGTTGCTGTATATCAACAGCCTGATTACTACCCCCTTGCAAGGAACAGTTTCGAGAGTGTGAGAATCTTCCTTCGTACCGACACCGGAGAACCGCTGCATTTTAAATTCGGTAAAGTTTTAGTCAAGTTACATTTCTGTCATGAGGGTTAAATTCGTTCCCCCTTCTGCAGACGCCTACGTGAGCTACTACAGGAGCCAGACAGGGAAGGGTGTGTTCCGTGGTCCTCGTTATCAGAGAGGCGACGGGCTAGGAAGCATCTTTGCTAGGATCGGACGTTTCATCAGCCCTCTCGTACGCCCTCTCGTACGACCTGCGCTGTCTACCCTGCGTAAGGGCGGGCTACGGTTCGTTTCAGAGATGTCCCAGGGGCAAAACTTCAAATCTGCAGCCAAAGCGGGGCTCCGTGAAGCGGGTGCCGACCTCTTGCAGCGTGCCAGTTCAAAGCTGCAGGGAGGGAAAGGAATAAAACGTCGTCGTCAGCATCCCAAGGTTCATAAAGTGAAGAGACATTGTACTGTGCAGGACGTGTTTTCATCATGAGCATTCAGAAAATTCACGCTGATTCTGGCGACTGTGCCAATTCAGAACTGGATCTGTTTCTGGTTCCACCCACTGTCTCACAATTAGAAAGAGGCTGTTATGTCAATTATTTACCTGTGGCTTCCTTGGAAGGTAATGCACCACTCGAATTCATCGTGAAGGGGACGGACGATTACATTGATCTATCTCGATGTCACCTACGTCTCGTCTTGAAAATTGTAAAATCCGATGGTACAGCACCGTCGGAAGTGATTGCCCCCTGCAATCATTTCTTCCACGCCCTCTTCAGCCAGGTAGACGTCTTCCTCAACGATCATCTCGTGAGTGCTTCTCACACCCTGTACCCCTACAGGGCGTATCTAGAGACTCTATTGAATTACGGGGCCGATGCCACACGAAGTCAGCTAGGCACCTCGCTCTGGTACCTCGACACCCCAGGTAAAATGGAACTGACCAGCAGGGAGAATGAGGGGTGGCATCAACGCAAGGGGTACGTCAAACCAACAGGTATCGAACTCATCTCGTGGATCCACGCTGACCTGTTTAATCAAGATCGTTACCTACTCAATCAAGTCGACCTGAGACTGCGTTTGCTGAGATCCAAACCCGAATTCTGCCTCATGACAGGTGAAGCAGACCCCTCTTACAAAGTACAGATACACGAAGCTGAATTTTTCGTGCGTAAAGTCAAACCCACTTCGGGTGTCATCCTTGCACACGCTCGCCTGCTGGGTACAGAGAGTGCCAAGTACCCTCTGCGAAGAACGGATTTACGTATGTTTTCCATCGCTTCGGGCCTGACGAGTGTGAACCGTGACAATTTATTTGTCGGCCAGCTCCCTGTACGGCTTGTACTGGGCATGCTGGAAAGTACCAGCCTGAATGGATCGTTCGAAAAAAATCCCTTCAACTTCCAACATTTCGACCTAAACTACATCAGTCTTCACATAGACAGTGATCATCAGTCCTACACCCCCGACTTTACGAATGGGCGCTATCTCCGCTGTTACCAAGGATTATTGGAAGCTGTGGACGCCTGGAAATCCGATAGCGGTATTAACTTATCGCGAAAAGCCTATGGAGAAGGTTTTACATTATTCGGATTCCAATTGACCCCCGAGCAACGTGAATGCAATCAAGTATTTTCTTTAATAAAGAGTGGGAGTGTGAGAGTCGAATTAAAGTTTGCCAAGCCGCTACCCGCATCGGTCACTGTGATCCTGTATGCCGAGTACCAGAATTTGTTGGAAATCCCATTGGATCGTAAAGTCCTGTTTGACTACAGCTCATGAATTCCTATCAGTTAGAATCCATCCTTTCGATGTTACCCACAAGTCTCGGAGTGTTCCCCCGTGACAGACTACCTCACAGAATCAATCAGTCAGAAGCCTTGTTTATCTACAATACCGATCCGTCCTCCCTGCCTGGAACCCACTGGATAGCGGTTTACAAGAAAGGAGTGCAAGTGGATCACTTTGACCCCCTGGGTACGAGTCCCGATGCCTCCATGCAAGAATACTATAGTCGACTAGGCATACGTCACGTCTTACACCCCTCGATACCTCTGCAGGACCCCCTGGGAGACACATGCGGTGCTCACTGTCTGTATTTCCTGTTTAAAAGAGCGTGTGGTTCGACTCTTCCCACAGTACTGCATCGTGATTACACGTGTCGAGTAGACTTTAACGACTGCATGGTGGTGCGATGGCTCTCCGCACTCCTTCAAATATTATAATTGCAGCACCTTCACAGTGTGGGAAGACGACTTTCACTCTGAAACTCATCAAAGAAGCAGCTCAAGTATTCGAACCCCCACCCCAGCGTGTCGTTTACTGCTATGGTGAGTGGCAGCCTGCCTTTGAACCCTTCAAGAAAACGGTGGAATTTTATGAAGGACTACCTACGGATCTGGAATTTGATCCTCACAGACCTACACTTCTGGTACTGGATGACTTGATGGAACAGTCTGTAGCCAGTGAGCGCATATCACAATTGTTTATTCGTGGGGGTCATCATAAAAATATCACGATTGTCCTGATCTTACAAAATCTGTTTTTAAAGGGAAGACATTCGAGGACTATATCGCTCAATGCTCACTACATGTTTTTATTTCGCAATTGTCGGGATGCATCACAAATAACCCACCTGGCGAGACAAGTGTACCCCCATCAATCTAAACTCCTGACGGATGCCTATAGACTGGCTACACAGGTAACCTGCGGTTATTTGTGTGTTGACCTTCATCCCAGAACGTTGGACAGTGAAAGGCTCCGTGCAAAGATTCTTCCATCAGAAGAACCCGAAATACTTTACGTTCCAAATGAAAGTTAAATCTCAAGGTCCGTTCCTTCAGTGCTTACCAAAGCTAGGGGGAAAGCAGCGTACAGCTCTGATGAAGCACATCTCCGACCCCCAGATGTATGCTCTATGTGAAGTGTGTTCGAATTTCTTAAAAGGAAATATACCTGTTTCCCACAGAGTATTAAAGAATTTACGTCAGCACAAGACGGTCATAAGGAGTCTAGCGTCCAAACGTGCATCTTTACGTCACAAGAAGCATCTGCTGCAGCGTGGTTCAGGGTTCATTATACCCCTGCTGACTGCTGCCCTCCCCCTGTTGGTTTCGCTATTTAAAAAAAAATGATTTCTGTAAAAGCTGTGCAGAGAAAAAACATAAGAAAAAAAGTATGTGATTTGGACTCAGAGATGAAGAAAATATTGGAGTCTGACGATGCTGACGATAAATCCGAAAAGTATCTGACTGCTTTGAAAAATTATTTGTTATTCTCAAAACAGCTTGACACTCCACATGAACTAAAAGTCAACATCCCCAGAAGCACTATAGCTGAAGAGCGCCCGCCAAAAGACATTGCTGTACCCATCCGACGTAAGAAAAGAAAATTATCCGAGTGGTCAGCATATTGAAACCTTCTGTAAAATCCAAGCCCTGTGCGCTTGAAGATTTGTGTTAAAAAACCCATGTATTTAAAATGTGCATTACAAAATATCCAATAAAAGAAAGTAAAACCGATATTTGCGTCTCTTGCTTCATTCACTCTTATACTCAATTCAGTTAATTAGTTTTACAAATCCGTGCAGTGTCCCCCCAAACACGGTCTGCCGCGCTCCACAGTCTCACTGGAGTAGTTCTCTAAGCACAGATGCATCCAAGCTTCTCATTGGTCCGTCTTCGGAGCACTCTAAGCTTGGATGCACCGGTGGTTTTTATTGGTTGCCGTCAGCATGCGCTCGCACTGTGGAGCACGACATTGATAAAACTTTCCCCCCTGCCGTAGTGTGTTTCAGCTGGGTAATAAAGAGGCAGATTTTTTGAAACCTTTTTTATTGAAACAATTCACAGACAATAATTTACATGACATATCCAATGCTGGACAGTAAAACAATGACAGATCCGCTGTAGTTTTAAATACAATAAGTTAAATACAATAAGTTAAATACAGTAATTCAAAAGCTGACGACGCCTCAGTGCTGGGTCATTACGTGTGAAATACTAAGGTTCACTAGGAACATTGAAATAATAAGTTTAAAAAGGTCTGTTACGGATACAAGATCCACTACAGATACTGAAATAATAAGGTTCCTTAGGAACATTGAAATAATAAGTTTTAAAAAAAGGTCTGCTACGGATACAAGATCCACTACAGATACTGAAATAATAATAATAATAATAATAATAATAATAAGGTCCCCTAGGAACATTGAAATAAAGTGTGCAGTGAAATAATAAGGTTCACTAGGAACATTGAAATAAATAAAGTGTGCAGTGAAATAAATAAAGCGTGTAATGAAATAATATTTACACTGGTGAGCAACGAAATAATATTTACACTGGTGAGCAACGAAATAGAGTTGTAATACTATGCACACTGAAATAATAAATGAAGATGCAATAATAAATAAATAATAAATTAGTTTACAATAATACATTAGTGTGCAATAATAAATAAAACTGTGCAATTACTCATCCATGAGTTGGATAAGGGTATCCAGGCCCAGGTCATTGTAACCATAAGGTACAGTGAGAGTCGAACCCGGGCTGAGATACCGCTTATCGAGGTTAGCCTTAAACCTTTTTACCATGGGCCTGTTCGTAAGTGACCCATCCACTTTATTACGAACCACATTGAAAGGGACATCGAAGGTCTCGCTGGCTGGGGAATTCCCTAGGACCATGGATTTTAGAAGTTCAAAATTATATTTACACCTGTTTTGCTTCGTGAGAGATATGCCCTTGGCGCGAAGAATTTCATCGCCGTTGCTCAACCGAAGGGCATAACTCTTGGCCCCGGCGCTAATGTAGTCCGTGATGTGTACACCGGGGCCATACTTTGAAGAAATTTCGTCAACGAGACCTCCAAGGAAGGGATTTTGTGATGGTGTGTAGGTGTCGCGAGGAGACGTTGTATAAATCACCGAATCCGTGTCAGAATACATTGCACGACTATCTAATTTCGATAGAAGCTCGTACAGCTTTAGTCTGGCGTGACTCGTCACCATTGCGGCGAGAATCAGGCTTCCACGGGTGTTCGCTGGAGTGGCAGACTCCGCCGGCTTGTGCGTGACAAGTACGGCCTGATCACTGATAACAGCGACGTCAGTGATGACTAGCGATGCGTCCGTCAAGAGCTCCATGTACTTGACAGGACAACTCACAATGGTCGTCTGGGTTCGACTCATGTTCTGCGCATGCTTCCCCCATGACGAATTAAGCGAGACCTTGGAAAGAGTTCGCTTAAGGTTGTTTTTCTCAACTTCCGAGGGGAGGATCCGAACCCCCTCCGCCTGGAAGAAGGCCTCACAGAAGGCTTCCTTTTGCTCCTCGGTCTGCACGTCAGGGGGAAACCCGGAGTAACGCTGCTTCAGTCCCAGAAAAGTGTCTATGTACCCAGCATAGACACCTCCCTTTTTTGTTGTAGGGTCATATTGCAGGATGGTATTAAAGTGCCACACATCGTGGAACTGGAGAAGTCTGTAGCCAGCACGCATCGCAGCGTAAATTTCGAACGTAGGCCAAGATCCTGTCAATGCGCGCTGGTTCACGGTGTGCCGACAAGGGGGTGCCAGCTGTCCATCTGCACAGATCCTACAAAGGGGAAAAAGCAGCTTCCCATTACACCTATAGGGCAGTACAGGGATGAATAAACCGTCGGGGGGTAACAGTGTGGCGTGTGCAATGCCAAAATAGTGGTCGAGGTCCGTGGCGAAATCGGAGGTGATCCGAACCGGGTGACCTTTACCGAATGCAGCCTTCTTGCAAACATAAGGGTACAGGCTGTTGTAATCAACGTAGTTAAGGCTACATCCTAAGTCAACCGATGCAAAGATGGAGAACACCTCCACGCGCCCTCCGTAGAGGTAGTCACGGGCCCCTATACGCCTGATAGGCTCGACGGATTTATAAATTAATGCGACGGACTGGTTTTTGCGCATCAACTCGTCGAATTCGTGCTCCCACATAATTTTGCATGTGTACCCGTTCATCAGCACTTTCAAGGTCTCAAGACGATCCATGGTCCGGGTGTTTAGCAGACCAAATGGCTTTCTCGTGCGCTGATCTATTTTTTCAGGGTTGAAACATTTCAAACAGCAATGAAAGTAACAGCCTAAAAATTCATAATAACAACGGGTACTGTGGCACACGCCGTCCAATTTGTACTGCCCTATCTTATACTCGCCTCCGGGTGATCGCGCAGTTTGAATTTCGATATTGTCCTTGGAAGCCTCATACTCTAACCACGCGAGAGCTTTCAAGGACTGCCGGTCGTTACTCGCCGAATACCCTTGGGCGGGACACACACCGAGGGTATTCTTTTGCAAAAACTTTCCACGGAATATGCGAAGGCAAGCACCGGCAATAGTCAGGTCACGCGCAAATGGATCTACACCTGTGAGATTTAAAAATTCCTCACGGAAAGCTTGGGCACCTCGCCGCAACAGCTCTGTATCTGCCTTGCAGTAATACAGAAGCTGCTGTTGAAAATCCCAGGGTTCAAGGCTTGCTGCGACATACCACTCATTGAATGCTGACAGAGTTTCAGGCTCCATGTCTTCCGGCTGGAAAAAAAGCCGATCAGGGATGGGTCCTGTATATTGTAGATTTTCCTCCTTCACGAATTTAAAGGGGAAAAAGCCTTTCACCGTCTCCAAGTTGAAGGTCTTCGTGAATGATCGAAGAGGAGCCTGAATAAAGGATAACGTGTCGATAAACCTTATTTTAAGGCCAGGTAAAAATATACCTAAAATCTTGGATCCATCGAACACGAGATCCGGTTTTAAAAATTTTCTGTACAGGTAACTAATGATGAACATGCCGTCAAAGCCTTTGAGATTATGCGCTAGGACTGTGGCGTCCTTGAATCGTTGAACCCCGGGACGTTCTTCGGCTAGAATCCAATCCATAAAGGCGTCCGTTTCCGGGAATGAAGCATAGACCCACTCGTCGTCCACTTGGTATGTGACCACACACAGTATCGGTTTCAGCAATCCGTCGGCACACTGCACAGTCTCTACATCAAAGTAGAGATAAGTCTGACCGACAGGGTCAATCTTGCAGGGCTCGACGAATTTTAAAGTGTCAACCTTACAAACGTGTTTTTTCAGGGGATCGTACATGTTGATGCATTTAACACAGCGATGTTGTGTCTGACATGCCTTCAGCAGATGCGCCTGAAAGCATTCAGCCCCGCGCAAATACACACAACACACTGTGCAGAGCAACAACGCCCCTGCATGAACCACATCGGTTGACAGGCACCTGTTGCAGGTCCCCTTGCAAACGTGCCCATTGTTAGAACCCTTTAAACATTTCGGACAGAATTGCTTAACCCCGAAAAATCCCGATGGCTTGGTAATCACATCGTAATGCCCAGCACTAAACAATAAATAGATGTTGTCCCCTCCTTCGGGACCGATGAAGATGGGGAGGAAGGCGTCGTCAGCAGAATACACTACAATCCGGTATTGCACCATGTGCGCTTGAAACAGTTGTACTTCCGGGAGTCCACAGGGGGCAACAGGGACCCCGGCATCCAGGTGTAGATTAAGGGCCTCTGTCTGCTGGAGTGGTCGACGGTAATCAGCAATTTTTGAATAGCTGTTTGCCAGCCCTTTATTTTTTAAACAGAGCTCTCGTGCAGCGACGAGAGCCCTTGCAAGACAGATATCGTCACGGTTCACGATTCTTAAAATGCTACCCTTCTTGGCAGCGAATGACTGAATGTCGACGAGGCTGCGTTTCTCCGGCCCGGCACGTCTCCCAATACCGCCGCTGCCGACCCTGTCCAAGTCCGCACAGACGAAGTCAAATTCTAGTTCACTCCCAGGACCGAGAGATTCATTTGACTGCACTACTTTGTCTAATGCAGTCATGAATCTCTCACCCGTCAGGGCATTACGCCGAATTAGGGACAGGTTGACGGGGTTTTTCAAATCCCGGGAGCGTAAGCATAGCCGTACGTGGCTATATTCTCCTGTGGGGACGATATCGGCTAGCATCCGCTCGTGCAAGTCGTGCAGGACCGGAATGAAATTATGGGGCTGTACATCCTCCATTCCGCCAAGCCGCACACTTGTTGAAACAAATTGTGTGCGAAACTTGGCGGAGTTGTAGTGACGAGTTTTGGTTACAGCGTAGTATGGCACTGCAGCAGGTCTGATGGTAGTGGATGGTCCTGGACCGTTGAAGGACTCGACAGACCTAGATAGATAATTTATTCTCAGAATATGCAGTACTTTACGTGTTTTTTATCTTAGAACTGAAGTTATAATGCTGTATTGCTCAGATACATGTTTTTAAAGTATCACATTTTCCCCGGATACACACTTTTAAAGTATTACATTTTTAAAGTATCACATTTTCCCCAGATACAAACTTTTAAAGTATTACATTTTTAAAGTATCACATTTTCCCCAGATACACACTTTTAAAGTATTACATTTTTAAAGTATCACATTTTCCCCAGATACAAACTTTTAAAGTATTACATTTTTAAAGTATCACACTTTTAAAGTATTACATTTTTAAAGTATCACATTTTCCCCAGATACACACTTTTAAAGTATTACATTTACTAATATTCTTCTTTATACATAGTTTGTCCAATAAAAATCATATATTTATTCACATATATATATATAGAAATTTTTCCTACAGTACAAGTCTGTGAAAAAATGATCCACAGGAGTAAACACTCGAATGTGGAAAAATTTAACAGTTGTAATAAAGGGCAACACACATTGCTAGTATAATTTTACCTACAGTACAAGTCTGTGAAAAAATGTTCCACAGGAGTAAACACTCGAATGTGGAAAAATTTAACAGTTGTAATAAAGGACAACACACATTGCTAGTATAATTTTACCTACAGTACAAGTCTGAGAAAAAATGTTCCACGGGAGTAAACACTCGATTGTGAAAGAATTTAACCGTTGCTAGCTCGAGCAAAAGGTCTAATTAAATATTTAACTAATTTATAAGTAGAATAATGAAAGTAAAATGGCTTTACAGGCTATAAAACTATATATGCTTTAGTAAATGATTGAGCCGTTTAAGACCTGCTCTACATCAAATGAAATTTCATTTACCTGACTACAGAGCCGCTGAAGAGTCCCGAGATGACGTCATCACCGGCTACTTCGTTGAGGGGGACGCCATGGCCCACGATAGGCGTCGGGGTCTTGGCAGCAGCGTCCAGCGTCTTGAAACGCGCGTCATTGGTTGAGACGGCATCAGCTGCGGGGGCCGCGCGGTCCGGAGCATTGATGGGTCTAGAAAGATAATTCCGTTTCAGAATATGCAGAACATTTACATGTTTTTCATCTTAGAACAGAAAAGACAATATGCAGTACATTTACTAGCATGATCAAAATATCTAAGTAACTAAAGTTTGAAAATTATCATTTAGACTTTACTAGATAGAAACAAATATAAAACTCTATATTGAGTAGTTATGTTGTGATAAAAGACAGCATGCCTCACAGCTTGAGCAAAAGACCTAACTAAATATTTAACTAACGTTTGAGAAATAAATTTAACAGCTGTAATAAAAGACAGCACGCTGTACATTTATTAGCGTGAGCAAAAAATCTAGGCAACTAAAGTTTGAAAATGACTTTACAGGTTAGAAACAAATATAAAACTCTATATTGAACAGTTATGTTGTGATAAAAGACAGCATGCGCCACAGTTTGAGCAAAAAGACCTAACTAACTATTTAACTAACGTTTGAGAAAAAAATTTTTTTTTCTTTTTTAACAGTTGTAATAAAAGACAGCACGCGGTACATTTACTAGCGTAAGCAAAAAATCTAAGTAACTAAAGTTAGCATTTACAATAAAATGACTTTACAGGTTAGAAAACTCGATGTACGTTAATAAATAGCTGAGTTTCTTAAGGACAGCGTTAAATAAAATTTCATTTACCTAGTTGCCGTTGAAGGGAGCGCGTCAGGCCGGACGACAGCGGGTGGTCTCATCTCCACTGCTGCTTTTGCTGCGGCGGCTGCCCTACGTCTGTGGGTCAGCGACAACCTCGTAGTCCTCTGCCGTAAATCCTGACTTGTCTTTTGTTGCATGCAGACGCGCTTCGCAGCCCTGTCCTCGGACTGTGAAGGTCTTTTAATCGCCTCATCAAGGAGCTTCACGGATTTTAGGAGGTTTTCGAAATGCTCCATATCCGTAGTTTTCCTAGATAGATAAATACGGTCTCAGAATATGCAGCACATTTACTAGCGTGATCAAAATATCTAAGTAACTAAAGTTTGAAAATTAAGATTTACAATAAAACTCTATGTTGATCAGTTTGTTACCCCGAGCAAAAGATCTAATTAAATATTTAACTAAAGTTTGAGAAAAAATTTAACAGTTTGCTAACCTGAGCAAAAGATCTAATTAAATATTTCACTAAAGTTTGAGAAACAATTTAACAGTTTGCTAACCCGGGCAAAAGATCTAATTAAATATTTCACTAAAGTTTGAGAAACAATTTAACAGTTTGCTAACCTGGGCAAAAGATCTAATTAAATATTTCACTAAAGTTTGAGAAACAATTTAACAGTCTGCTAACCTGAGCAAAAGATCTAATTAAATATTTCACTAAAGTTTGAGAAACAATTTAACAGTTTGCTAACCTGAGCAAAAGATCTAATTAAATATTTAACTAATTTATAAGTAGAATAAAGTAAGTAAAATGACTTTTACTGGATAGAAACAAATATAATATTCTATGTACGTCAGTAAATGATTGTGTCTTAAGGACAACATAGCATTAAATAAAGTTTTATTTACCTGTTAGCTGTTGATGATCCAGCAGGAACTTGCTCAGTAGACATCTTGGGATAGTCAGCAGCGTTGATAACTCAGTAGAGAAGCTAGCAATGGAATGTCCTTGGGCTGACTTGACCCCGTATATATACACCCCCAAATCCCACTATCTAATACGTGTCACAACAAGATCAGAATAACGTGGACTGTCCAGCGAGTGACACGTCACTTACCCTTAGAGAGCAACAATCACAGGACACTCAACCCTAGGGCGATTGCATCATTTGTCACGAGATGTTTCGTTGCTACCTGACACGTATGTGCATGATGAAACCTCCGAGTTTGAAATTTTTCCATTGCAGGTTGGTTCTTGTTCAAGAACAGAGTGAAGGTAGCGCGTTCGACTCTCGTTGGCCGGAGAGAAGTTTTTTTTTTCGATAAAACGCCTCTACAGAAAACTGTTTTATTTAATAAAGGTAAGGGAATTTTGATGAGTGTTTAATTACTAGGGAGTTTAATAGCAGGGAATTTTAATTATAAAGGAATCGTTTAGTCGTCCTGGCTAAATGAATAGCAAAGAGTTTTAATTACTAAGGAATAAATACAACTCTGTGAGTTGATTTACAACTTGAGATCTACATTCAAAAGAATTCAGTGCTAGTATTGGCTTTGATGTAAGAAATACATAGAAAAAGCTAGGTTAATATTTGAAATGCCTGACCCACATCAAGGCCACAGCAAGTACACGGTATAGTCTGGGAACCCAAGACAGTCGGACGGAATCCACAGAGCGAGGGACGATTTTTTTTTTTTCCGGTGAAACATATCTACAGAAAAACTGATTTTTATTTCGACCGTGATTTTAATAAAGGTGAGGAATATTTTGACGAGTGTTTAATTACTAGGGAGTTGATTAACGGAGTTTGAAAATTTTTCCACTGCAGACGTGTGTTCTAAAAGCAGATTTAACATGCCATCCCTACGAATAATTTAAACCATTATTAATTTCACCCTATGGTATTTTCTATGGAAGCAGTAAGAGTAAAATGAGTTTCAACTGTAGGATGATTTTTAATAGAGGTAAGGGAATTTTGATGAGTGTTTAATTACTAAGGAATTTTGTATCATCCTTTTCTGTACAATTATTCTAAGACCAGTCAATCGTTCCATGCAATTATTCTGAGACTTGCATCAGCCGAGTGAAGGAGTGGGGGGCCTTAAAATGGTCAACCAGAGGGTTTTTCATAAGGGGGAGGGCTTAAAATATAGGTCAACCATTGGGACAAAATAAAGAAAAATCGGGAATTAGAGTTAAAATAAGGAGGTTTTTCCGAAAATAGTACTCTTCATTGTCAACAGAAGGCATCAGGGTTTTTTCATAAGGGGGAAGAAATTTTTAATAGGGGGGAGTAATTTTTAATAGGAGGGGGAAATCAAAGAATTAAAATAAGGGTTTTTGGAGAATTAGTGTTCCTCACAGGCACCAGATGGCGCCAGGGGTTTTTCATAAGGGGGAGGAATTTTTTTTTATAAAGGGGGAAATCAAAAATCGAAGAATTAGAATAAAAATAGAGGTTTTTTGGGAAAATAGTACTTCTCACTGTCAACAGGTGGCGCCACTGAGGGGAAAGGGGGTGAAAGGGGGAGGAATTATTAATAAAGGTCGGTTACGTAATGATTATGTAATGATTACGTCATGTTGCGTCATAGGGGCGTGGTCGGTGACGTCATAGGGGCGTGGTCGGTGACGTCATAAGGGCGTGGTCGGTGACGTCATAGGGGGGGAAAGCACTAGTGGGGGATCGGTGGGGTGTGATGATACTACTGGCTTAGGGCCTCAGAAGGTCAAAGTTCGGTCTGGTTATAACAGTTGTATTTGATATTTTAAAGTAAATGTTCACGAGTAGCAGAAGTTACAGTTAAACGGTTCAGCTTCCATAATTCTTTAAATATTAGAAGAAATTTTCGAAAAATAAATAATTAGAGAGTTTCGAGTGAGATTTTCAGTTATCTCCAGTAATACATTTTGATTAAAAAAAAACTTATTTTCAAAGTTAGAGAGTTTTGAACGTGACTTTCCATTCACATATATGAAGCTATCCGGTTTCTTCTTGTAATAGGGGGCGGGGGTGGCTCAGTCGGTAGCGCGCCAGGCTCGTAATCTGTAGTTCCCAGGTATGAGTCCCAGCTGGGTCAGCGTTGAGATTTATCTCCGCGAAATCCCCGCCTGCCCACGGTCAGTAGGGGACACCGATGGGCTTGGAAAGGCCGCCGTCCGTCGGATGGGACGTTAAGCCGTGGTCCCGTGTGCGGGAGAGCCATACCCTGTGCACGTTAAAAAACACGCTGAATGGTCTTGACGGGAGGCTACCATCTGTCTCCCAACAGCTGTTCCAGTGGGTTCCTCCCTCAACCTTCTCTAAGCCTTCCAGGTCCATGTGACCTGGCCATTTAGTCCATGGTGCGCAAAAAAGTGCCGCTCAGAGGTAAAACAACCCAAATTCTTGTAATAGAGTTTATATTGCTATGACAATTGCAAACGTGTTATTTTGTTTTATCGTTTCGTTTATTTTTAATATTATTTTCCTAAATCGATGTATCTGATGTTAGTATTTCATTTTTTTGCATATTTTTATGATGCTATCAATCAGATAGCTTATGGAGCCACGAATTTGACATTCGTCATTGGAAGCTGGTTACACCACTTTAGTCGTTGTTTTCACTTCTCCCACTTTCGCTCTAACATAACCGTGAACTCGTTATTTAATACTCGAGGAGCCTTCGTTCTTTTTACAACAAGTCAAAGAAGAAGCGACAGCCATTTGCCAAAAAGGCACACGGCCAAGTCGATGTTACGCAAACGACTCGGTATGTAGAACTCAGCATATATGTTCCAAACAGTCTACTGAAATCGAGGCACTTTTTTTATTCGTTGTTTCATCTCGCTATCGCTTCATCATCTACTTCAGTGTTTTTCAACCGGGTTCAGTCAACATACACTTATTGGACACTTTATTAGAACCAGTCTCATGTTATGTAAGAGGAGAGTCAAATTTCTTCTAACGGCGGAAATTAAAACTATTGGATGATTCGTAAAAGTGAATCCTAATTTTCAGTTAATATCAATTGAACTCCAAAAGAATTCTTCATTACCTCTTAAAAAAAACAGTTGAATTTTTGAAGGCTTTGGGTTGTGTTGGGTTGTTTTACCTCCGAGCGGCACTTTTTTGCACACCATGGGCTAAACGGCCAGGTCACATGGACCCCGAAGGCTCAGAGAAGGTTGGAGTAGGGGACCCACTGGAACAGCTGTTGGGAGACAGATGGTAGCCTCCCGTCAAGGCCATCCAGCGTGTTCTTTAACGTGCACAAGGGTATGGCTCTCCCGCACAAGGGGCCACGGCTTAACGTCCCATCCGACGGACGGCGGCCTTTCCAAGCCCATCGGTGTCCCCTACTGACCGTGGGCAGAGCGGGGAATTTTGCGGAAATAAATCTCAACGCTGACCCAGCTGGGACTTGAACCTGGGAACTACAGATTACGAGCCTGGCGCGCTACCGACTGAGCCACCCCCGCCCAATATTTGAAGGCGGACAGGCGATAAAGTAAAACTACAGCTAATTTTTTTGCAACGATCTCAACATATAGAGTTATTTAACAATGTTTGCTTTTATTCTTTATTAAATTTTTAAATTATTTTATTTGGCTTTCGAATATTTCGTTGACTGTTTCGTTTCTCTCATCCCCTTGGACGTAATCCATTCTTTTATTTTGCTTTTGTACATCGTCTTGGGCATTTGACATTCTTTTATACATCCCTTTTGGACAACATCCATATTTTCATTTTATTATCGTATGTCCTGCTAGACCATAGGATCGACAAGGGGGTGGGAAGAATCAGTCCCCTCTGAAACCTTTTGCTCCTCCTGGAATAATTCTATAAAACTACTTTTAAATTTTTTTTTCTGCATTCTATAAACGATTCTATTGAACACTGGAAACTTTTGGCCCTTCCTCTCTGCCGGGTTGTTTTGGGTTGTTTTATCCCTGAGCGGCACTTTTATGCACACCATGGGTTAAATGGCCAGGTCACATGGACCCCGAAGGCTCAGAGAAGGTTGGGGCAGGGGACCCACTGGAACAGCTGTTGGGAGACAGATGTTAGCCTCCCGCCAAAGCCATACAGCGTGTTCTTTAACGTGCACAGGGTATGGCTCTCCCGCACACGTGGCCACGGCTTAACGTCCCATCCGACGGACGGCGGCCTTTCCAAGCCCATCGGTGTCCCCTACTGACCGTGGGCAGAGCTGGGAATTTTGCGGAGATAAATCTCAACGCTGACCCAGCTGGGACTCGAACCTGGGAACTACAGATTACGAGCCTGGCGCGCTACCGACTGATCCCCCCCGCCCCCCTCTCTCCCGAAAAAATTACTAACGTTCATTGGCTGGACAAGATCCCACTCTTTTTATTTTGCTCTTACACAACTCCTTGGACAAAATCAATTCTTTCTTTTTGCTTTGACATGCTCCCTCGTAAACGTGCAATCTTTTATCTTGCTTTTACACAACCTCTTGAACAACATCCAGTCTTAGATTCCCTGGATAACATCCATTTCCCATTTTGCTTTTACTCGTCTCACTACCAGACTGAACAACCTCGATTTTGCTTGTGCGCATCTCCCCGCCCCACTCAAAATACTGCGAACTGCTTCGATTAAGAAATCATCTCGACTCCGAAAACAATTTCTTTGCGACATTTTACAAAGCATAAACCATGACTGTATTGAATTTTCTCTGAGCATGGTTGACATGGCAACAGCCATCTGTCTGGATGGGGTCTATGTTGCCACCACCGTACCGAGTAAGGACTGCCTGCCCATGATTCATCGGTAGCTGTCTCTAGCACATTCGGAAGCCTTGACGGGTGTGGTGTTACGGAGGTCAAAGATTAGCCACAAACCATGGAAGAGCAAAAAGCAGGGGTTGGGTGCATTTGTGTTTATATTGAATGGTGGATAGGATGTCAAGCATCTTAAAGATCATGTTGCGTCAATGTCAAAGTTCATTCCAAAGTACACCTTTCTACAAATCCCTGCAATTGTTTTAACCTTTCAAATCCGGTGTCTCTACTAGAATCGTGTTTCTACTAGCATGTTTAAAATCATTGTCTATTTTAGATCTTGTTACACCTGCATACAATATTTTTCTCCTGAAACACGGGGATTAACATCGAACACCTGTAGAATTTGAAACTTTCAATGGGTTGTTGGGTTGTTTTACCTCTGAGCGGCACTTTTTTGCGCACCATGGACTAAATGGCCAGGTCACATGGACCCCGAAGACTCAGAGATGGTTGAGGGAGGGAACCCACTGGAACAGTTGTTGGGAGACAGATGGTAGCCTCCCGTCAAGACCATCCAGCGTGTTTTTTAACGTGCACAGGGTATGACTCTCCTGCACACGGAGCCACGGCTTAACCCTATCCGACAGACGGCGGTATTTCCAAGCCCATCAGTGTCCCCTACTGACCGTGGGCAGGGCGGGGAATTTTGCGGAGATAAATCTCAGTGCTGACTCAGCTGGGACTCGAACCTGGGAACTACAGATTACGAGCCTGGCGCGCTACCGACTGAGTGACCCCGCCCCACTTTCAGAGGAGATGTCTTCATAAAAAGGAATCCTGTGGTGAATAGACAGAAAGTCAGGCTCGCAATCTGCTGTCCCCAGGTTTGTGTCTCTTCTCAGATTGAGTTGAAATTTTCTCTGCTAAGACCTCCCCTCGATGACATTGATGCTCTTGGAAAGCTATTATCTCTCGAATGGGTCATAAACCGTGGTTCGTGAACAAGAGAATCATAACCTGTGCTCGTTGTACAACATGATATACGGGTTTGATGAGAGAATTCCGTCTCTCTCCTGATAACTATCTAATGGATCCGATTCCACTAGGGGCGGGGGTGACTCAGTCGGTAGCGCGCCAGGCTCGTAATCTGTAGTTCCCAGGTATGAGTCCCAGCTGGGTCAGCGTTGAGATTTATCTCCGCAAAATTCCCCGCCCTGCCCACGGTCAGTAGGGGACACCGATGGGCTTGGAAAGGCCGCCGTCCGTCGGATGGGACGTTAAGCCTTGGCCCCGTGTGCGGGAGAGTCATACCCTGTGGACATTAAAGAACACGCTGGATGGCCTTGATGGGAGGCTACAATCTGTCTCCCAACAGTTATTCCAGTGGGTCCCCTCCCCCAACTTTCTCTGAGCCTTCGGAGTCCATGTGACCTGGCCATTTAGACCATGGTGTGCAAAAAAGTGCCGCTCAGAGGTAAAACAACCCAACCCAAGCCTGCTGGTCCTATAGAGACTACATCGGGGCTCGCCAGCGGTAACTGATGACTCTCGCTGCGTGGTCATCTCATCGGCGCTTTCGACTGCTGCTACTCTTTTTCCTCTCCCAAAAGGCAAAAAGCTCACGTTCTTCCTTCAGGTCAGCGACGAGAGTGTGCTCTCGTTTGTGCCTTTTGTTCTCCTTCTTATCGGCCCCTGGTGGAGATCACTTTAGAGGTTCGATGTGGACGTCTCTGGTTGGTCAGGATGGGCCGAGGTGCGAATCCACTCGACCCACCAGGCATGTTGTTGACAGTGTCGGGTCACATAGACCACCCTTTGATACCTGGGGGGCCAACAGATCTCTCGCGAACTTTCTACGCCGGCGGCGGGGTTCTTCTTCGACTGGCACTGGATGCAAAACTATGGAGGCCCGGTCAAAATGTCACTATCGCTTTAAGACAAATCGTCCGAGACCTCGTGTCCACAGGATAACTGTGGGCCCGACAGTCTCACTATTTGATGTAAAGCACTGTAAATGTGGGCACTTCTCGTGCAGTTGTCTGTCTGTTATGAGTTGTCAATTGCAAGAAACGTCTGATAATTTTTTTGTGTATACTTATAAAGCCAAGTAATTATAAATTTCAATGTGTGAGGACCTTCTGTAAATGGTAACTAGGCATAAACTGGAAGAAGTTGTGAATCAATCCCCAGTGATGATGCACAGAACTGGACAGTTCTAGCACCTAATGTCCCGCCTTCTCGTGGTTCAAGCCGTTAGTATCTTACAAAAGATATACTCTCTTTTTGGGAGAGAACGGAAGAGGGAGTCGGCCAGTTCAGTGTGCTCTACTGATCTGGTCATCTATGGCCACTTTTTTCTTTTTTTTCAAACCTGCTGAGGATTGGTCAATTTCTCAGGATCCTGGTGCTGACCATTTATACCTACTAGACTGGACTTGTTTATGGATTTGAGCTTGATTATGGATCCTGGACTTGCTGCACTGGTGGGTCTCTGTTGAGGGAGAATCTGCCGCTGTGTTTTCTGTTTGCTTCTGGGTTGCCAGCCCTAAGTGAACAGAGACATGGAATATCTTATATCAGCTGGTGGATAATCCTAATCAGAGGCCATCGCAGGTACCTGAACCTCACTTAGCTGGTTGACCATCGTCAAGCCTAAACTGGAGTAATGTGTCTCAGGCAGGCCCTATGGCTCTTGAAAAAGTCCACTTGAAAAGGTGGTGCGTGAAGTTCCTACCAGCATCGGTGACTTCAGTCTTTAGCGGAGGAGGAACAGGTCTTTGTCCCATGCCTGCGATCAGGGGGATGTTTGATATTGTTGGCCCTATCTCTCTCAATAAACCTAGTTTCTTTAAAAATCCTCTCATCATTTTCTCTCTGCAGGTACACGGAACGTGAGGACATTATATAGAGATTATTCTCTTGATGTCCTCACGCAGGAATTCCAGTCATAACTTAGATATTCTAGGCTTCCACGTTATAACTTAGATATTCTAGAATTCAATGATAATACTTAGATATTCTAGGCTTTCAAGGGATCAGTTGGACAGGTAAAGGTGAGATGTTTAAAAATAACTTTAAATTCCTCTTTTCAGGGAAGGAGGATGGAAAGCATCTCCAAGGTGTAGGTTTGTTTCTCAGCAGACACGCCAGTGATGTTCTTCTAGGATATGACTGCATTAATAAAAGATTTCTAGGCAAAAATTTAAAACAAAAATTTAAGACGTGAATGTCATCTGTTGTTATGCCCCCATAGAGGACTCTGATGAGAACGAGAAGAATACGTTTTACAGCCAGCTTCAGAATATTTTGAAATCTGTGAAGAAAGGAGATATTTCTCTTGTGCTAGGTGACTTCAATGCTAAAGTTGGTACGAACTCTAATCTTTGGGCAGGAGTTTCAGGTCCCTTTGGCATTGATAGTTCCAATAACAATGGGGAACGTCTCCTACAGGTAAGTAAACTTAATGATTTGCGAATAACTAACACATACTACAAACAGCGGTTATAATAGCCATCAGGTGAAACCCATGTATAATAAATATACATGGGCTTCACCTGATGGGTTGCACAGGAATATGATACATTATATTTTAATTAACAGCAAATGGGCCAGTTCAGTTAGGAATACCAGATCATACAAGGGAGCCGAAATTGGGTTTTACCATTATCTGGTCAAAAGTATCTTGCTGCTGAAGCTTAAGAAATGTTGTGCTAAGGTTAAGAAAATTACCTTAGGCTACTTAGTCATAGTGACAATCGTGGTTTGCTAACTGCATAACAGAAGGCATTACAACGAGCTTAATAAACGTATAAAGGATCAGTTACAGCTGATAAGAATCTTTGGCTTGATAGCTTGGCTGACAAAGCAGAGGAAGCTGTTAGACAGCAAAACATCAGGGCTTGTACCAGATGGTTAATGTTTTATGGAAGAAACAGACAGGTACACAAGGATTAAAGGATAAACATGGCAAGGTGGTTGAAGGTGAGGATTCTGTGATGGCTAGGTGGGTTTAGCATTTCAGAGAAGTTCTAAATAATGTGATAATTTCTACTCCCATTGTTTGTAATGAGGATAGATGCATTAATGGCTTTAATGATGGCCGTTAATCATCTATTTAATCATTTAATGATGGTGATTAATATATCACATTCCGAAGTCGCATTGGCTATCTCTAAATTAAAACTGCATAAATCCCAAGGGGTGGATGAAATCACCACTGAAATGCTTAGAGCTGGGAACATTTCTGTTGCCACATGGCTGACTGAAATTTTTAATATTTTTTATGATAAAGGTGTTGTTCCTAAGGATTTCATTACAGCTATTATTGCCCCGATTTAAAAAAAAGGTGATCACAGTTCTTGTGATAATTATAGGGAAATTAATTTACTTTCTGTTCCAGGTAAAGTTCTTTGCATGATTATACCTAATAGAATTAAGAATTTGTTTGATGGACAACTGCGTGATGAACAGTGTGGATTCAGAAGTGGTAGGGGATGTATTGATCAAATATTTTTACTTAGGCAGAATTTCGAGAAATGTTTAGAGTTTCAGAAACCTGTGGTTACTAGCTTTATAGATTTCAAAAAGGCTTTTGACTCTGTTGATCGACATAATTTGTGGTTGATTGTTATATGGAATACCTGATAAGTTAGTTATGTAGTGTAATGAAAACTCTATAATAACACTGAGTCGTGTGCGAGAGTTGGTACGTCTTGCAGTGTTTGGTTTAGCATTGCTAACCAATAGTTGGGACAAGTTGTGTGGAGTTAGACAAGGATGCATTTTGTCTCCTTTTCTCTTTAGTTTGGTTATTGATTATATTATGCGAAATTCACTTCAAGGGAAAGATTTTGGCCTTAAATGGGCTGGAGATACGAAAATTTCTGATTTTGATTATGCTGATGATTTAGCCCTTTTGGCAAATCATGTTGACTCTTTCATTCGAGCTGTTGACGAAACTGGTAGTAGAGAGGTTTGGTTATAAGCAGAGAAAAAACTAAAGTGATGAAAATTGGTCAGGCAGGTTGTGATTCAGTTAATCTGAATGGTTGCAGTCTTGAGCAGGTGTCACAGTTTAATTACCTTGGGAGCTATGTAACTGATACTGGTGATGTGCGGCATGAGATTAACAGACGAATGGGTATTGCTGCCGGTACTTTTAAGAATCTATGGAGAGTGTGGTAAAATAGGCGTATACACCTAAAGACTAAAATTCAGCTGTATAATAGTTTGGTTCTTTCTAAGGTTAGTTATGTTAGCGAAACATCGACTCTTTGTAAGCAGGATAACAAGAAACTTGATGTCTTTGATTCTAGATACTTACGCAGTATCTTCGGCATTAAGTGGTTCGACTTTGTAAGTAATGATGAGATTAGAAGAAGTAGTCATCAACCTCCTTTGAGCAGCATATTGTGCAGAGAGAGACTGTGTTGGTTTGGTCATGTTGCCCGTATGCATAGTTACAGATTGGCAAAGAGGATTATGAACAGTGTGTCTAAGAGTTTCAGAAAAAGGGGGAGACCTAGGATGCGATGGGCAGACAATGTCAAACAGGACCTTGCTAGAATTGGCCTAGATTAGCCAAATGCAGCAGCTGTAGCTCAAAACAGACACGTCTGGAGAGGAAGATTACACAGTCTGGTTGGACCTCTGTAATCCATGGCTGCATGAGGATTTTGTATACATGCATGTATGTTGATATATGCATGTATGACCTTAACTGGCTTTATCATTTTGAAGTTGCTTCAATTGGCACAGTTATCTGTCCTTTAGTAACAGAGACGTTACATAATGTGTGAGGATAAGCCCTCTCCTCCTTCTAGGCAGCAAAGCTGTAAAAGGTGCACCAAGCTATTAATAAATCGCCATTTATTTCATGCATTAAATATTTTTTGTCGTTATTACATTATCCTATTTCGTCTTTATGTTAATTTAGCAGAAGATATGCGATTTGTTAACAATATATTATTTATCAAATCAATACAATAATTGATTTGATAATCTTGTATTAATTTCGAATTTCCTAATTTCTTGTTGACCCCAAATTTTTTTGTTTCATTACTTGTAAAATAAATAATTTACGCGCAATGAGAGTTTCGAAAATTTTTATTAAACTCCACAAATGCGATGACACTTTCGCAATTTCGACATTGTCCTAATAAAATAATTCTTAAATTATTAATAATTATTATTATTAATAATATATTAGAATTAATTATAATAATAATTAATTCTCAATGTCGGGTTCGGGTGCCCCTTAGGGGTACTCGATTACCAGTTGATTACCTAGTAAAACGTTTATAATTTTATAAGATTTGTTAAATTGTTTATGTCATTTTTTGTGTTTATCGATATATGTAATTTATGAATTCAAAATTTAATGTGTATATATATTTATTCCCATTGTTATATTATAAATATAGGTTTATCTATACAAGGGGGTACGCCAGTTACATACACATTTCCAGGGGGTACCTGAAGCATAAAAGGTTGAGAACCAGTGGTTTAATGTATGATTTGCAACCAAGTGCGGGCGGGGGTGGCTCAGTCGGTAGCGCGCCAGACTCGTAATCTGTAGTTTCCAGGTTCGAGTTCCAGCTGGTCAGCGTTGAGATTTATCTCCGCAATAATTCCCCGCCCTGCCCACGGTCAGTAGGGGACACCGATGGGCTTGGAAAAGGCCGCCGTCCGTCGGATGGGACGTTAAGCCGTGGCCCCGTGTGCGGGAGAGCCATACCCTGTGCACGTTAAAGAACACGCTGGATGGCCTTGACGTGAGACTACCATCTGTCTCCCAATAGCTGTTCCAGTGGGTCCCCTCTCCCAACCTTCTCTGAGCCTTCGGGGTCCATGTGACCTGGCCATTTAGCCCATGGTGTACAAAAAAGTGCTGCTCAGAGGTAAAACAACCCAACAACAACCCAACCAAGTGATGTTATTGACCTGGAGGAATAGGATATTATCTCCGATGAATGTGGAATGCTGGTTTTCGAAGAGAATTTTACCTTTGATTTTCCGTCTTTAACATCCTCTAACAGTGGAAATTCGAACTAATGGAAGATTGAAAAACAATGTAGATAGTAATGTTTCGACAAGTTTATCGATAATGTCCTATTAAAATTGTTATGGCAGTTTAAAGGTAGAGACCTGCATTGGCTAAATACATGGTTATAAATACTTTTAGACACTGATTTTGAATATTGCCGAAATCCAGTTCTTCAGAGTAGCGCTGTTCCCAGATGTGTAATTGGAATTTCCTTGTTTAAATAGTACCCAAAAATAAGCTCTTACTGCAAAAAAAAGTTGCGATTTATAACTAAGACAATTACAAAATCTGCAAAGATCAATCTAAAAATGAAATATTGTATTATAAAACAAAAAAGTAGAACATTGCCATATAATGTGAATGGAAAGCAACATTCAGAGCTCCCTACATTTCATATAGGATATTTTATAGAAAAATGTCCTTGACCTGAAGATCTTTTATTACTCTAAATCCCAATTTCTAACAATGTCTGTTTAATATTTAAAGCATTATTGAAGCTGAAATAATTCGCAACAGATATCGCTGTTATGTTCTTGCTCAATCCGTCAAAATTAACGGGGGCGGGGGTGGCTCAGTCGGTAGCGCGCCAGGCTCGTAATCTGTAGTTCCCAGGTTCGAGTCCCAGCTGGGTCAGCGTTGAGATTTATCTCCGCAAAATTCCCCTCCCTGCCCACGGTCAGTAGGGGACACCGATGGGCTTGGAAAGGCCGCCGTCCGTCGGATGGGACGTTAAGCCGTGGCCCTGTGTGCGGGAGAGCCGTACCCTGTGCACGTTAAAGAACACGCTGGATGGCCTCGACGGGAGGCTACCATCTGTCTCCCAACAGCTGTTCCAGTGGGTCCCCTCCCCTAACCTTCTCTGAGCCTTCGGGGTCCTTGTGGCCTGGCCATTATAACCCATGGTGTGCAAAAAAGTGCCGCTCAGAGGTAAAACAACCCAACCAACTGGTCTGGAGTATTTCCGAACTAGACAGTCATATCAAACCTTTCTAAATTATGATTCTGTACATATATACCGTAAACATCTGGCTATTAACCTTTATGTTATGCCATTTATTTACCTTTTTGTACTTTACGTATTCGCAGAGTATCATCGGACTGTTAAATCACTGAACACAGAGGATGACTTTGAGCTAGTAAGAAACAGATTATGGTTTTATGGATCAGTGCTCGCATGAATCGAGCGTGAAAGAGCTTCCATTAAAGCAAAGTTTTGAAACTCACCGAAACAGAATAGTGCAGTAATGCCATGAAGATGTTTTAAAGCGGTTTTTGCGCATTCCTCTTAAGCTAAAACGAAAACAAGATCTGCCAAGATAACGTGAAAAAACTCCTAATACTTTTTGCAATGCAGTCAACAGTTTTAACGTTATGTGAATGGAAAGCAGCATTCAAAGCTCCCTTAAATTTCAGATATGGTCTTTAGAGAAAAAAATGTCCTGGAGACGCAGATTTTTTATTTCTTTAAATCTCAATTACCGTTTAATATCACTTTAATGTTCGACCTCATCCCTTCAAAATTAACGAAACCTGAAAGAATCGTTGCACAGATATCCAAAATTGTACTCTAATGAACTGTCTGTTGTGATTTAATTAACTTTTGTAGTAAATTGTTATGAATACCAACTCTGCTGGGGCGGGGGCAGGGGGGTGGCTCAGTCGGTAGCGCGTCAGGCTCGTAATCTGTAGTTCACAGGTTCGAGTCCCAGCTGGGTCAGCGTTGAGATTTATCTCCGCAAAATTCCTCGCCCTGCCCACGGTCAGTAGGGGACACCGATGGGCTTGGAAAGGCCGCCGTCCGTTGGATGGGACGTTAAGCCGTGGCCCCGTGTGCGGGAGAGCCATACCCTGTGCACGTTAAAGAACACGCTGGATGGCCTTAACGGGAGGCTACCATCTGTCTCCCAACAGCTGTTCCAGTGGGTCCCCTCCCCCAACCTTCTCTGAGCCTTCGGGGTCCATGTGACCTGGCCATTTAGCCCATGGTGTGCAAAAAGTGCCGCTCAGAGATAAAACAACCCAACCCAACTCTGCTGTTAAACGTCCCAGCTTCCTTAACTCTTGGAATGTTATACTATTATTTTTTTTTTAATCAAAATTCATCAAGTTTTTCCATATTTCCAACTTTTGCGCTCTCTAACGATGGAAATGGAAACTATTATTTGAATCATAAAATACGACTCCTAATGCTTCATAGAATCTGTCTAATCCACAAAGAATTTTTATTTTATCTCTAATGGCAAAAAAAGACAATCGTCTACAGATGGAAGACAAAGAGAAAACGATTTAAAAAAGAAAGACTCGAAAAGTTCATCATCAGTTGGATTGTGCTAATTGCTAGTATTGTGATTGTCCTATTTTGGAAAGAGTTAAATCTTACAAGTATTTAGGAGTGCTTTTAGAAGGAAACTTAAAATGGAATACTCATGCAAATGAATTAACGAAAAGGCTAAGATATGTTTTATGCAGATTTTATTAATTAAAAAAATAGTATCAAATCAATTTTTAAGTATTTTGTACTATTCATGTTTTTCTTTTCTTGTTACAATGTGGTAAATGTGTTCCGGGGAATGACTGTCAAAATAATTTGCATAATTTATTTGCTGTTCATAAAAAAATTATAAATTAACATTTAACATACCAACATTTACAGATAGAAAATTGCTGGGAACTCATTATTTTTATAACCTGAGACAGATTTCTTTACGCAAAATTTTAATTTTTTTTAATTTATGAATAACCATTGACTTCTAAGCACTTTATTAATTTATGATATTAGAAAAGGAAAGCATAAATTTAATGTGCCTTTATCACATAAAAACATATTAAGATGTCAATTTTGCATACATAGCACCGAAATTATACAACAGCTTAGATCTAAATATAAAAATGGAAGTCAATGTACGAAAATTTAAAGAAAAAGTTAGGGAATTTATTTTTATGTTAAATAATTATGAAGAAATATTCCGATTTATAACATTATGCACCTGTTTTGTATAGTATAAGGTTTTTGTACTATTACTTATATTTTTCTAAAAATAATTTATAATTTACTAAAATAATATTGTGTTGACTTATGATGTAAGGCTATTAAACAACGTTTTGCCACAAAATCGAATTATAGAAATTCATATTGAAATCCTAACGATTACTTTGATACTCTTTGGTTTCTGTAGTAACTGTTTATTCTTATGATCTTTTGAAACTTGTTGGGGCGGGGGTGGCTCAGTCGGTAGCGTTCCAGGCTCGTAATCTGTAGTTCCGAGGTTCGAGTCCCAGCTGGGTCAGCGTTGAGATTTATCTCCGCAAAATTCCCCGCCCTGTCCACGGTCAGTAGGGGACACCGATGGGCTTGGAAAGGCCGCCGTCCGTCTGATGGGACGTTAAGCCGTGGCCCCGTGTGCGGGAGAGCCATACCCTGTGCACGTTAAAGAACACGCTGGATGGCCTTGACGGGAGGCTACCATCTGTCTCCCAACAGCTGTTCCAGTGGGTCCCCTCCCCTAACCTTCTCTGAGCCTTTGGGGTCCATGTGACCTGGCCATTTAGCCCATGGTGTGCAAAAAGTGCCGCTCAGAGGTAAAACAACCCAACCCAACAACCCTGTGCACGTTAAAGAACACGCTGGATGGCCTTGACCGGAGGCTACCATCTGTCTCCCAACAGCTGTTCTAGTGGGTCCCTTCCCCCAACCTTCTCTGAGCCTTCGGGGTCCATGTGACCTGACCATTTAGCCCATGGTGTGCAAAAAGTGCCGCTCAGAGGTAAAACAACCCAACCCAACTTTGAAACTGGTTATTTTGCAATGTGATAATGTTAATTGATGGTTCAGTTTCATTGATTGTATTATTTATTATTTGTGTTTTTCCTTTTCTTTTTTGTATTATTATTTTATTATTACTAATGATCATTTTATTGAAAAAAAAAAGTATGAATTATTTTAGTAAGATAGGAAAGTAATTCCAAAGATACTTCGCTAACGGAGGAATTCTTTAATATCGTTAACAGAGGCATCGTTTCAATTTCGGCGTTTTAATCTTAACGGGCAGTGATAGAAAAACGCGCTAAACTTCTTCTTATTTCCAGGTGGAAATCGGAGATGCCAAAGTAATTGTCTTTTTATTGCTGTTTCACTTTTACGAAACACATTCGATTTTCTTCAGACCTACTTTTATCAACGTTATATTAAAGATTCTGCATATCCATCCAAAAACTATATAAAACATTGAAGAAATTTTATTAATAGATTAATGTTAAACTGTTCATCTCGACTGGGAGAAAAATTCTTTTTGCTTCAATCTTATCGAATTTTGTTACCGGACATAAAAAATGATTACTATTTATTTCCTGGTAGCGCAACAGGTTCGTAACCTGATGCTGCCAGTTCGAGTCCCCACGTGCAAACATTGAGTTTCTCCGCTAGCTCCGACCCTGACCTCGGTGAGAAAGGGGACGGCAATGGGCTTGGAAAGGCTACCGTCCGTCGCATGGGACATTAAGCCGTAGCTCCGCGTGCTCCTTAAAGGGATGCTTCCATTTGCCTGCCATGGGGCGGGGGTGGCTCAGTCGGTAGCGCGCCAGGCTCGTAATCTGTAGTTCCCAGGTTCGAGTCCCAGCTGGGTCAGCGTTGAGATTTATCTCCGCAAAATTCCCCGCCCTGCCCACGGTCAGTAGGGGACACCGATGGGCTTGGAAAGGCCGCCGTCCGTCGGATGGGACGTTAAGCCGTGGCCCCGTGTGCAGGAGAGCCATACCCTGTGCACGTTAAAGAACACGCTGGATGGCCTTGACGGGAGGCGACCATCTGTCTCCCAACAGCTGTTCCAGTGGGTCCCCTCCCCCAACCTTCTCTGAGCCTTCGGGGTCCATGTGACCTGGCCATTTAGCCCATGGTGTGCAAAAAAGTGCCGCTCAGAGGTAAAACAACCCAAATCCATTTGCCTGCCAATATCAGTTCATTGGATACACTTCCCCAACTTAGCTTCGAGTACGTTGGGGTCCTCATAACCTGGTCATTTAGCCACGGGTCACGGACTAATGACCAGGCTAATTAACATCATCACATTGCAAAATAAAATAACAAATTAAAAAAATAATAAGACTAAACAGTTCCTACAGAAATCAAAGAGTATCAAAGTACTCGTTCTTATTTCAATATGAATTTCTATAATTCAATTTTATGGCTTTGGGTGGGTTGCGTTGTTTTACCTCTGAGCGGCACTTTTTTGCACACCATGGGCTAAATGGCCAGGTCACATGGACCCCGAAGGCTCAGAGAATGTTGGTGGAGGTGACCCAGTGGAACAGCTGTTGCGAGACAGATGATAGCCTCCCGTCAAGGCCATCCAGCGTGTTCTTTAACGTGCACAGGATATGCGACCACGGCTGAACGTCCCATCCGACGGACGGCGGCCTTTCCAAGCCCATCGGTGTCCCTTACTGACCGTGGGTAGGGCGGGGAATTTTGCGGAAATAAATCTCAACGCTGATCCAGCTGCGACTCGAACCTGGGAACTACAGATTACGAGCCTGGCGCGCTACCGACTAAGCAACCCCCGCCCCCGATTTTATGGCAAAACTTTGTTTAATAACCTTATATTATAATTCAACACAATGTTATTTTAGTAAATTATCAATTATTTTTAGTAAAATATAAGTAATATTACAAAAAGAAAACTTATATTATAGTTGAGCTCACATTAGTCACGGGCGGACTGACTCAATCGGTACGCGCCAGGCTCGATCTCCAGCTGGGCCAGCGTTCAGATTTATCTCCGCGAAACTCTCAGCCATGCCCAGGATCAGTAGAGGACACCGATGTGCCTGTAAAGACTGCCGTCCGTCGGATGGGACGTTAAGCCATGGCCATTTGTGCGGGAGAGCATTCGCTGTGCACGTTAAAAAACACCCTGGATGACCTTGATGGGAGGTTAATATCTGTCTCCTAACAGCTGTCCAATGGTCCCTCCAACTTTCTCTGAGCCCTCAGAAGGGGGGCGGGGGTGGCTCAGTCGTTAGCGCGCCAGGCTCGTAATCTGTAGTTCCCAGGTTCGAGTCCCAGCTGGGTCAGCGTTGAGATTTATCTCCGCAAAATTCCCCGCCCTGCCCACGGCAGTAGGGGACACCGATGGGCTTGGAAAGGCCGCCGCCCGTCGGATGGGACGTTAAGCCGTGGCCCCGTGTGCGGGAGAGTCATACCCTGTGCGCGTTAAAGAACACGCTGGATGGCCTTGACGGGAGGCTACCAACAGCTCTTCCAGTGGGTCCCCTTCCCCAACCTTCTCTGAGCCTTCGGGATCCATGTGACCTGGCCATTTAGCCCATGGTTTGCAAAAAAGTGCCGCTCAGAGGTAAAACAATCCAATCCAATCGAATGTCTTGAGCCTGGTGGGATACGAAGCCACGACCCCCTGATAACATGCCAGGTGCTCTGGACCACTGAGCTACCGGTACAGTACGTCCTCTAAATAACGCTATGAACTTTTTACTAACATCTAAATATATTTAAGAGTCAAGACACAAAATCTAACCCCTCTTAAGAATCAAAATAAATTGCATTTTATCTAACAACTGATCCTACTCTTACAAAAGGACGGTTTCGTCAATCGCACTAATTACATAAGTACAGAGCTGCCGATACGGTGTGTACACTAACATGTAATAAAAGAGGCAATCTAAATTCAGCGTAGTTTCTTTCATCCGTGATATTTAGCAGTGTCTGATAAACATCCTGTTTGGAAGGCAGTAGGTTTGTGTTTTACTCGGCTGTTGGATGCTGAAGTCTTTCGAAGACTATTCTGTGCGGGCTTGAAAGTCAGCAGAAAGAGGAGAAAATATTTAACGATTTTGTCGATAAACTGGCTCACTACTAAGGAAGAGCGAAATTTTTAAAATCTCGATTGAAAAGGCTTCTGAACCCTGTGTGGTCTTTGTGCTTATTACATTCAGCAGCGAAGCAATCGCAGCGTACGAGAGATTTTGACCATCAGAGATAGATGTTGGAGTAGTTGTGGAGTAGACGAGGATAATAGCCTGCTACTAGTCTCGCTTGAAGGGATTTCGAAGACTCTCCTCCAATAATGCATAAGTAACGTGACTTATCTGCTCATCGATACGTGACAGCCAGTCTATTTCATATCGCGTTTCACGTGAATAGAATTCGTAGGGCCATCTTTTATTTCGACCATAATATCAAGGGGGAAGGAACTAATAGATGCCAGAGGTTAAGTGCATTGGCTTAATCACTTTCGAGACCGCTGTTTCGCTTTATGTGGCGAGATTCTAAAACGATGAAGATTCAGCGGCGACATACACTACATTGCTAAAAGTATTTCGACACTTCTATGTTTCTTGTAATAGGTTGGATTGTTTCACCTCTGAGCGGCACTTTTTTGCACACAATGGGCTAAATGGCCAGGTCATAGGGACCCCGAAGGCTCAGAGAAGGTTGGGGGAGGGGACCCACTGGAACAGCTGTTGGGAGACAGATGGTAGCCTCCCGTCAAGGCCATCCAGCGTGTTCTTTAACGTGCACAGGGTATGGCTCTCCCGCACACGAGTCACGGCTTAACGTCCCATCCGACGGACGGCGGCCTTTTCCAAGCCCATCGGTGTCCCATACTGACCGTGGGCAGGGCGGGGAATTTTGCGGAGATAAATCTCAACGCTGACCCAGCTGGGATTCGAACCTGGGAACTGCAGATTACGAGCCTGGCGCGCTACCGACAGAGCCACTCCCGCCTTCTTGTAATGGAAAGACAGATTAAAAACTCTGAACATTAGATTTTTACGGAAAAAGTCAGTGGTGATAAATTGAAAATCTTATGAAATTTATCTAAAATCTCTTTTTTGTATTCCAATAATATTGGTTCAACATTTAAGTTAACGAAATGATTAATATCAGCATTGCAATTCTTAAGAATTTATATCAGAAGTTAATTAAAAACAAATAATAAATGTCATAACAAATAGTTTGTTAAAACAAATGAAATTTTGAAAGCTTGTGCAATAATTCAATATTTATCAAGTTCGAAGAAAAGTTAACCCTGAATGGCACTTTTTTTGCACATAATGGGCTATAAAGCCAGGTCAAAAGGACTCCGAGGGTTCAGAGAAGGTTGAGGGAGGCGACCCATTGGACAGCTATTAGGAAACAAATGGTAGCTTCCTGTCAAGGCCATCCAGCGTTTTCTTTAACGTACACAGGGCATGGTTTTTCGCACTCAGCGTCACGACTTAACGTCTCATCCTACTGACAGCGACCTTTCCAAGCCCATCGGTGTCCCCTACTGACCGAGGGGAAAGCGGGGAGTTTTGAGGAGATAAATGTCAACGCTAACCCAGCTGGGGCTCAACTTGGGAACTGCAGAATACGCGCGTGGCGCGCTACCGACTAAGCCTCCCACATCCAGAAAGAATGAGCGTAACAGAATGTTGGGTTGGATTGTTTTACCTCTGAGCGGCACTTTTTTGCACACCATGGGCTAAATGGCCAGGTCACATGGACCCCGAAGGTTCAGAGAAGGTTGGGGGAGGGGATCCACTGGAACAGCTGTTGGGAGACAGATGGTAGCCTCCCGTCAAGGCCATCAAGCGTGTTCTTTAACGTGCACAGGGTATGGCTCTCCCGCACACGGCGCCACGGCTTAACGTCCCATCCAACGGACGGCGGCCTTTCCAAGCCCATCGGTGTCCCCCTAATGACTGTGAGCAGGGCAGGGCAGAGAATTTTGCGGAGATAAATACGTAACAGAAGAGCCAGCTGCTAAATGTTCCACCTTCAATAATTCTTTAAATATTAAACACATATTTTTGAAAACTGAAATTTTGATAGATTTGAGTGAGGTCTTTAATTTATCTCCAGTGACATTTTTCCGTAAAAAATTTCGGTTAAAAAATTTAAAAGCTTTGAATGAGATTTTTTATTCTCTTAATATCGAGGTGCCCCAGTGTTTTTGATATTATACCGTGTTTTGTAAATTTTTTAAGATTTTGTTTCACTTCGCAGAGTTATATGATTATTATTATTGTCACAGAAATATAGAAACATTAATAAAAACATTTTGTTTTTAAATTCAGTCTTAATTTCTGGCATGACGGTAATTTGATTGATCCCAAAAATGATTTCACTCATTTTGTATGTATAGCATGAACTTAGAAAAGGAAAATTAACGCTCCGACATTTTTTAACGAATCGACTGAGTTTGGTTTCTTATTCCGTTTTTTTTATTCTCTTAAATAAATAATAAAAATATATACCCCCTCAAGCAGCTTCTTGCCACAGAGGTCTGACAGGAGCCTGCCAGTTTATATGCCGTAGTAGTAGGTCTGTGAGGATGGCAGGACCTCAGCAGAAAAACAACACACACAACCATGCCTTACCCGGGGCTCGAACCCAGGTCCCTTAGATCAGTATCCAAGCGTGCTAACCACTCGGCCATGGGAATTCTCTTAGGTGTTTAAAATTATTTTTGCATCCACTATGATATAAATTACGAATAAACTTGACTTCTCTCAGCACCAGTCGAAGAAATTTTTCTTTCTCGAAGCGACTTTTCCTTGCGCCGTTCAATACGAATTTAATTTTTGGCGTCCTAATGGAACTTAATTTTTGTTGCCTGCTGATTTTTTTTGTCGCTCCATGCGAATTTAATTTTCGTCGTTTAATGCGAATATATTTTTGCAGTCTCATGGACATTTAAATCCCCCCCCCCTTTTTTTAAGAAATCTCTTTCGAATTCAACTTTTGTCTCCCCATGAGAATCAATTTTTGCTTCCCCGTGGGAATTTAGTTTTTCAGCCGCTCCACGCGAATGAAATTTTATTTTTCAGCTTCCGTATCCAATTTCCGTCATCCCACAGATGGGAAATCAATATTTGCTGCAGCATGCAAATTTAATTACTGCTGTTCGGTGTGAATTTAATTTTTAGTATCGTGTGTGAATTTACGTTTTGCCGATCCACTGAAACGGCCATTTTTTTGCTTCCCCCATGATAACTAAATTTTTTGCTCGTTCACGCAAACTCATTTTTTGCTGCAGCATGCAAATTTGTTTTTTTTTTTTTGCCGATCGACAGAAATTTATTTTTATGCTACTTCGCAAAATTTTTCAACGACTTATAAATTTGAAAATGAAAGCATCATTTTTTAATATGTTAATAACAGGTTCGATACCCGGATAAGGCATGGACGTTTGTGTTGTTTTCCTGTTGAGGTCCTGCCATCCTCACAGACCTTCTACTATGGCATATAAACTGACAGGCTCCTGTCAGACCTCTGTGACAAGCAGCTGCTTGAGGGGGTATTTTTTTTTAATAACGCATACTTAGTAAACGATATTAACCGGTTGTCTTGGCTTTCTATATAATTCCAGTGGTCTAATACAAGTCCAATAAACCACTACTCAAGGTTGGGTTGGGTTGTTTTACCTCTGAGCGGCACTTTTTTGCACACCATGGGCTAACTGGCCAGGTCACATAGACCCCGAAGGCTCAGAGAAGGTTGGAGGAGGGGACCCACTGGAACAGCTGTTGGGAGACAGATGGTAGCCTCCCGTCAAGGCCATCCAGCGTGTTCTTTAACGTTGGGTTGTTTTACCTCTGAGCGGCACTTTTTTGCACACCATGGGCTAAATGGCCAGGTCACATGGACCCCGAAGGCTCAGAGAAGGTTGGGGGAGGGGACCCACTGGAACAGCTGTTGGGAGACAGATGGTAGCCTCCCGTCAAGGCCATCCAGCGTGTTCTTTAACGTTGGGTTGTTTTACCTCTGAGCGGCACTTTTTTGCACACCATGGGCTAAATGGCCAGGTCACATGTACCCCGAAGGCTCAGAGAAGGTTGGGGGAGGGGACCCACTGGAACAGCTGTTGGGAGACAGATGGTAGCCTCCCGTCAAGGCCATCCACGTGTTCTTTAACGTTGGGTTGTTTTACCTCTGAGCGGCACTTTTTTGCACACCATGGGCTAACTGGCCAGGTCACATGGACCCCGAAGGCTCAGAGAAGGTTGGAGGAGGGGACCCACTGGAACAGCTGTTGGGAGACAGATGGTAGCCTCCCGTCAAGGCCATCCAGCGTGTTCTTTAACGTTGGGTTGTTTTACCTCTGAGCGGCACTTTTTTGCACACCATGGGCTAAATGGCCAGGTCACATGGACCCCGAAGGCTCAGAGAAGGTTGGGGGAGGGGACCCACTGGAACAGCTGTTGGGAGACAGATGGTAGCCTCCCGTCAAGGCCATCCAGCGTGTTCTTTAACGTGCACAGGTTATGTCTCTCCCGCACACGGGGCCACGGCTTAACGTCCCATCCGACGGACGGCAGCATTTCCAAGCCCATCGGTGTCCCCTACTGACCGTGGGCAGGGCGGGGAATTTTGCGGAGATAATTCTCAACGCTGACCCAGCTGGGACTCGAACCTGGGAACTACAAATACGAGCCTGGCACGCTACCGACTGAGCCACCCCCGCCCCCAGTCTGACGGGAAAACGACTTCTGTCTGATGAGATGTTAACCCACGTGCAGGAGACTTCTGCCCTCGAAAATAAAAAACACGTTGGATGGTCACGAATGAAAACTTATATTTGTCTTCTAACAGATACCCAATAGATCGCTTTCCCTTCCTATCTCTGATTTCTTGGGGTTTTTGTGACTAAGCCATTTAGTTCACCGTGTGCCCAATAAGACCGCTCAGGTATAACAACTCAAACAAAAAACCAGATAATATAATGTTGCAAGATTTTGAGTTGATTTTCAGTAATGAGAAACGTTTACATAAACAATTTTTAAGCATTCTTGCACTAAAAATAAACAATGTTTACATACTAAGTCTCTCCTAAACTGAATTGAATGCGAAAGAAATCGAGTTGACGACTCTGTGACTCAAGGTTAAAATACTGTCAGCACAAGGATTATCGTTCAAAATGCAACGGCCTTTCTTGGTATTTTGCCTATTTATAAAACCCGTTATGTTCTGAGCTCCAGAGGCGAGAAAAAGCCGTCTCCACCTATACATTGCTCTTCCTCGTAGGCGGACAAATCCTGTGACTCTGAAATCGGACTGTTTACAACTACTCTCTTATCTTATTTGCCTTATTTGCTGAAGGAAGCTACGACTCGCTGAGCATTTTGTGTAGTAAGCGCAGAAGGAATGAAATTGGAAGTGACAGTTCTAGATGGTTTGTTGCTGATTGCAGAAATTAAACCAACAAAACACCATACATTTTGTTATGTGTCAAAGGCTATTTTAAGCCGTTGTACATTGCTTATAACGTTAAGTGGAAACGAGAGTGCAGTCGTATTGTGAGTGTTAAAGGCATTCTGTACGTCAGCGGTTCGGAAACTTTAAAAACGCACTTTTCACACAAGTTACGACTGTGGGAAACCACATTTGAAAATCCGTCTCTTTTAAAGTAAGCTTTTAATGAAAAAAAAAATATCTCTGCTGCGTAAGAGAGTTCACAAAAAATCTCTCGAATTTTTATTTTTTTTTAATATTTTTATTTTTTTTAATAGTTGTTAAGCATCTAAAGAAGTAGAACAGTTGGAACATTAAGCGACTTCATTTAGAAATTTCTTATCCGTTGAATATTGCACAACGGCTAGGGCCGGATATAGGGAGCAGGGACAAAGAGGGCCATTCCCCCCCCCCCCTGAGAATGCCAGTAAGGATAATGAAGTCCAAAAAAATTATTCAGCTTGTGCATATTTCACGTATTTTTCAATAAATTATTAAAAAAACTTCTGAAACAAGGGGAAAGTGTTACACTGGAATGAAAGTCTAGTGTTTGGTCCCCCACTTCGTCCCTCGTTTGCCTCTTTTCGGCTCGATTGCGTCACTTGTCTCCTTTCCCTCCACCTTTATTTTTTTTTAGATCCGGGCATGTAAAATGTCACCCAATGTCACGTGACACGAAGGTTGCCAGATCACTAATTTCTAAAAAAATCGTTGCCAGATATTTTTTTTGATTTCTGTAATCAACCATAGTGTTTGGATATCTTTTAATATATGTAATGCGTATGAATATATGATGCAATGAATATGGAGCGTGTGCAGTTACCGTTCACAGCAAACTGGAGCGGTTGCGGTTAATGTTCACAGCACATTGGATCGTGTGAGCTCACAAAGACCTGGATCGTGTGGGCTCACTCACGGAAATATTGAGCGTGTGCAGTTACCGTTCACAGCAAACTGGAGCGTGTGCAGTAACTGCACACGCTCCAGTTTGCTGTGAACGGTAACTGGAGCTTGTACAGTTGCTGTAGCGACTTCATTTAGAACACAGTTGCTGTACACGCTCCAGATATTTTTCCTGAATTCTGCAATCACGTGACACGAAGGTTGCCAGATCACTAATTTCTAAAAAAATCGTTGCCGTATATTTTTTCTGAATTATGTAATCAACCATAGTGTTCGGATACTTTTTTTGGGAGACTGCATACAACGCTTTTGTCTCTGTAAGGAGCTTTACTTTTTTTACTTTTTCTATGCATAACTAAAAAACATGTTATTTTTTTATTAAAGTCTGGAAAAAAAATTCCTTTGTTAAAGTAGCGAAAATTTACTCAAAATCTTGAAATATTATGTTATCTGGTTTTTTGTTTGAGTTGTTTTATAATCTGGAAAATGAATTCTAAAAAAGGTCGTTTAGCATAGACTGGAAGGTGGACGTATCTCATTAGTTGAAAAGCATCATGTGACTGCGACTGGTGGTATTTTTGGCAAAAGAAAAGCATTTTGGAAAGAACAGGACGACTGGAATCGAGAACGCTATGATATGGCGGGTAATTAAAATTTAAATGTGTAATTTTAATATTCCAATCACAGATTCCACTAAATTTCGTGTGAATTGTGGGTCGGGGTGGTTCAGTCAGTGGCATGATATCTTATGCTCACTTATTATTTAAAAACTTTTTTTATTTCATATTCGAGTAAATAATTTATTTGAAATTATTGAATTGAAATTTTTATATTTGACCTTCTTAGGGAATTTAATAAGACATGTAACCCTTTCTTTACGCGGAACATGTTTTATAAAATGACAGTTCAAACCAGGTTGGGTTGGTTTGTTTTACCTCTGAGGCGCACTTTTTTTGCACACCATGGACTAAATGGCCAGGTCACATGGACCCCGAAGGCTCAGAGAAGGTTGGGGGAGGGGACCCACTGGAACAGCTGTTGGGAGACAGATGGTAGCCTCCCGTCAAGGCCATCCAGCGTGTTCTTTAACGCGCACAGGGTATGGCTCTCCCGCACACGGGGCCACGGCTTAACGTCCCATCCGACGGACGGCGGCCTTTCCAAGCCCATCGGTGTCCCCTAATGACCATGGGTAGGGCGGGGAATTTTGCGGAGATAAATCTCAACGCTGACCCATCTGGGACTCGAACCTGGGAACTACAGATTACGAGCCTGGCGCGCTACCGACTGAGCCACCCCCGCCCCTTCTTTAGGCGGAAAATGTTTTACAAAATGACAGTTCAAACCAGGTTGGGTTGGTTTGTTTTACTTCTGAGGGGCACTTTTTTTGCACACCATGGGCTAAATGGCCAGGTCACAAGGACCCCGAAGGCTCAGAGAAGGTTGGGGGAGGGAACCCACTGGAACAGCTGTTAGGAGACGAGACAGATGGTAGCCTCCCGTCAAGGTCATCCATCGTGTTCTTTAACGTGCGCAGGGTATGACTCTCCGCACACGGGGGGCCAAAGCTTAACGTCCCATCCGACGGACGGCGGCCTTTCCAAGCCCATCGGTGTCCCCTATTGACCGTGGGCAGGGCGAGGAGTTTTAGCGGAGATAAATCTCAACGCTGACCCATCTGGACTCGAACCTGGGAACTGCAGATTACGAGCCTGGCACGCTACCGACTGAGCCACCCCCGCCTCAACCAGAGTGGAGACTTGAATCTCAGAAGTTCAGAGGACGAACCTGGCGCACTAGTGCACAAGCCAATCGCCTTCTCCGAAAATAAGAGATCTAAAAGATTGTGATAATTTCAGAGTCTGCCAAATTTCTCCGAATTTTCTAGACTTACGATGAAAAACGTGTTACCAAGGCAAAGAAATCAAGAGAAAGCGGTTTCTTTCTCAATCTGTGCTTATCCCCTACCTACCTCCCTTGGGCACCCTTAGGATATTTTCTCTTTCTTGCGCAAACGGAAACCCTCAAACAAGAGTTTGTCTGCAATGCGCGGCTTCTATTGGCTGGTGGATCTTTGTGGACGACTTGTTGATTAGCCTCGAGAATCAGAAGGTCACTAATAATTCTGCTGCCATGGGAACCGCTTATTACTGGGAGCGTTCAGTACAAAAAAAGAACCATTAGGGATAAACTGGAGCTGGTTATTTTATATCTATTTATAGCCGTGATGCTCCTTTGATGCAACATTACAGTTCACGCAATGTGTCTCAGAAATATGTGTATACTTTGAGGTTCTAAAAATACGAAGAAAACACTGAATATTCGTCTTATACGCAGGGATTAAAGTGAAACCAAGTAATTTCGGAATTTAAAAAATTTTGAAATTTTAAACTTTTCTCACCGTCAGAGATCATAATAGTGCATCAATACCTATCCAAACCAAAAATAATTTCGATTTATCTATAAAAACAAACAATTTTCTCTTTAAAAAAAAAACAATAAAACAAATTGCGATTTTCTTTTGTAGAAATTATAGAAATTTAAAGTTAACAAAGATTTCTAAATTTGGAGGTGCAAATAAATGCGTTTTCAGATCGTAATTTGATAAATAAAAACCCCCTCAAGCAGCTGCTTGCCACAGAGGTCTGACAGGAGCCTGTCAGTTTATATGCCATAGTAGAATGTCTGTGAGGATGGCAGGACCTCAGCAGAAAAACAACACAAACAGCCATGCCTTACCCGGGGCTCGAACCCAGGTCCCTTAGATCAGTAGCCAAGCGCGCCAAGCGCGCTAACCACTCGGCCATGGGACGTCGTAATTTGAAAAAAGGTAGTAAATTTTAAAACTTGAAAAGTCCCGTACTCAGCCTCCCATTGTCTTGGTTAACCTGGCTGATGTATCAATCAATCAATCAATTTTATTCATCATCATATACAGTTTACAAAGAAAAATATAAATGAACCGAAAAACCACATGACGCGTCTGGTCGCCTAAAAGGAAAATCAATATTAAAATCAATAACATTTTAAGTTTGTGCATTTCGGAGTAACGGGATTTCGATATTTTTTCATTTTACTCTGCAGTGGAATAAAGCGAATAATTTTAAACTGTTAAAAATTCTGTAACTCAGAAAAAACCCAAAACTTTAAATACAGTTTCTATTAGTTTGTACAGTTAGTATCCATTATCAGACTCATATTATGCTAGTCTGGAATCACATCCCAGCATCTTTATTTTAAATATGCTTTCCATAAAAAATTAAACTGAAGATGAATTAATGATATGAATGTAATGAATCTAAATCTCGATTTTTTTTCTACGATATTCGTTTGGAACTTTAAAAGTTACGGAACCTGAAACAGTTTAAAACTTGGCTTTTTCTGTAAAAGCTATTCATAAGGGACGAAAATTGAATCAATTACGCAAACTTCTTTTTCCACTGGGGCGGGGGTGGCTCAGTCGGTAGCGCGCCAGGCTCGTAATCTGTAGTTCCCAGGTTCGAGTCCCAGCTGGGTCAGCGTTGAGATTTATCTCCGCAAAATTCCCCGCCCTGCCCACGGTCAGTAGGGGACACCGATGGGCTTGGAAAGGCCGTCGTCCGTCAGTTGGGACGCTAAGTCGTGGCCCAGTATACGGGAGAGCCATACCCTGTGCACGTTAAAGAACACGCTGAATGGCCTTGACGGGAGGCTACCATCTGTCTCCCAACAGCTGTTCCAGTGGGTCCCTTCCCTGAGCTTTCGGGGTCCTTGTGACCTGTCCATTTAGCCCATGGTGTGAAAAAAGTGCCGCTCAGAGGTAAAACAAACCAAACCAAAATCTTTTTCCACTTAAGTTTCAAATTTTAAAATTCCATAACTCTAGAAAAAAGTTCTGAACAGCAAACCAATACTAAATAAAATATAGAACAATGAATAGTTGGAAGAGAGATTTTCAGTTTTTTAAGAATAAATTTTCAGAATTTTTGTAGCAAGAATTTCTTGCTAGAAATTTTAGGGTATAGCATGCAATATCTTAACCTTTTTCTCAAATTTAAAATTCCCTAGCTCTAAAATAGGCTGAAATATTTAAACAGTATTTACCGTAGTTGCAGTAATGCAACAGAATGCTGAATACAAAAATTTTCCGATTTCAAACTATTTTTGCAGATTTTTTTTTTATATTTCTCCAACTTTGAAACCATTTTTTTGATGCGAAAGTGTTATCTGAGATAAATAATAACAGTGATTTCAGGGTTTGGTTGGATTGTTTTTCTAATGGTTAGATATGGTTCTGTGACTATTGGAATGGTTAGATTCCAATCGTCACGGAATATCTGTTAGTAAACAGATAAAAACCTCTCGTTGGGTTGTTTTACCTCTGAGCGGCACTTTTTTGGCACCATGGGCTAAATGGCCAGGTCTCATGGACTCCGAGGGCTCAAGGAAGGTTGGGGGAGGGGACCCACTGGAACAGCTGTTGGGAGACAGTTGGTAGCCTCCCGTCAAGGCCATCCAGCATGTTCTTTAACGTGCACAGGGTATGGCTCTCCCGCACACGGGGCCACGGCTTAACGTCCCATCCGACGGACGGTGGCCTTTCCAAGCCCATCGGTGTTCCCTACTGACCGTGGGCAGGGTGGGGAATTTTGCGGAGTTAAATCTCAACGCTGACCCAGCTGGGACTCGAACCTGGGAACTACAGATTACGAGCCTGGCGCGCTACCGACTGAGTCACCCCCGCCCCAAAAACCTCTCGTCAAGACCATCCAGTATGTTCTTTAATACGTGTACAGTCGTTCAAATAAATATCCGAACACTATGGTTGAGTACAGAATTCAGAAAAAATATCTGGCAACGATTTTTTTTATAAATTAGTGATCTGGCAACCTTCGTGTCACGTGACACGAAGGTTGCCAGATCACTAATTTATAAAAAAAAAAATCGTTGCTAGATATTTTTTTCTGAATTCTGTAATCAACCATGGTGTTCGGATACTTTTTTGAGCGACTGTAGGTGGTCATATTATTTTGATACTAGATCGTGTGGGCTCACTCACGGAAATATTGAGCGTGTGCAGTTACCATTCACAGCAAACTGGAGCGTGTGCAGTTACTGCACACGCTCCAGTTTGCTGTGAACGGTAACTGGAGCAGTGTACAGTTGCTGTACACGCTCCAGAAATTTTTTCCTGAATTCTGTAATCACGTGACACGAAGGTTGCCAGATCACTAATTTATAAAAAAAAATCGTTGCCAGATATTTTTTCCGAATTCTGTACTCAACCATAGTGTTCGGATATTTATTTGAACGACTGTAGCTCGCTTCCAACGAGGACAGGGTTAAGGTTGTCGTAGGGGCTAGCCCTAATATTTCGTAGGCCCTTTGGCAGAATGATTTGATCGATTTCAATGGATGAAAAAAATTATCTTGAATAATTTTTCTCGTATAGCAAAACGGTATATAACAAAACTTAACAGCTGATTTGAATATCCAAGAAGATGTCTTTGTTACAGTTTTTATCACGGAAATTAGAAAAAGGAGGCCTTTAATTTTCGTACACCATAGGCACAGTGCCTAGTGTTTCTACTAGATAATACAATCCTACCTCCAGCAGGGGTTGCGTCTAACGTCCCATCCGATGCAAGACGGCTTTTCCAAGCACATCTGTGTCGTCTTTATTACCGAGGGTAGATATAATGGCCGAGTGGTTAGCGCGCTTGGCTACTGATCTAAGGGACCTGCGTTCGAGCCCCGAGTAAGAATGGATATAATAAACTGACAGACTCCTGTCAAACCTCTGTTGCAAGTAGCTCCTTGAGGGGGTATTTTTTTTTATTTAGCAAGGATTAGTGGGGAAAATCTCAACCCAGTGGAGTCTAGTGTTTTCAGCTGGAAGCATAGTGTTCCTAAAAAGATTTTTTGCTTTAATTTTGTATCTTTTTTTTTATAAAACTAAGTGCTAAAAATGACAAATCTCGTTTTAGCTTAGATGAATTTGTCTCCCAATAACTCTGCTAATTGTTGATTGAGATTAATATGCTTTATCGTAAATCATGCGGAATGTTCATAACAGAATTATAACAGCATTAGGTGATTCGCTATCTCCTATAATTTAAGATTTATTTAAATTTAATGGCGTAATCCATTAAATCTATTTTTTAACACATTTCTGATTCATTCGAAAAACTTTAAGGAAAATACCAGTTCGCTTCAAACACGATCCTTACAAATGAAATAAGAAAAAAACTGTCAATTTTTTTTGGAACGAATTCTATATATAAATTTCGTTTTGTGTGTAAAGTGTAAAAACTAGTTATGTCTTTTGAAGATGAAATTCCAACGGAAATGTCTTCATTTGCCGAAAGTTTAATTCGCATATCTAGTAGGTGGGGCGGGGGTGGCTCAGTCGGTAGTGCGCCAGGCTCGCAATCTGTAGTTCCCAGGTCCCAGCTGGGTCAGCGTTGAGATTTATCTCCACAAAATTTCCCCGCTCTGCCCACGGTCAGTAGGGGACACCGATGGGCTTGAAAAGGCCGCCGTCTTTCGGATGGGACGTTAAGCCGTGGCGCCGTGTGCGGGAGTGGCTCTCTCCCGCACACGGGGCCACGGCTTAACGTCCCATCCGAAGGACGGCCGCCTTTCCAAGCCCATCGGTGTCCCCTACTGACCGCGGGCAGGGCGGGGAATTTTAACGTTTCACGTTAAAGAACACGCTGGATACCCTGTGCACGTTAAAGAACACGCTGGATGGCCTTGACGGGAGGCTACCATCTGTCTCCCAACAGCTATTCCAGTGGGTCCCCTCCCCTAACCTTCTCTGAGCCTTCGGGGTCCTTGTGGCCTGGCCATTATAACCCATGGTGTGCAAAAAAGTGCAGCTCAGAGGTAAAACAATACAATCTATCTAGTAGGTGTCTGTCCCATTTCATTTAATTTACTAATGAATGTTATCTTTTGTGATGATCTTGGGAAATATAACGAAATTTTATTCTTCCTGATTTGAGTTCGCCGAATTCTTAATTTCCATTCGAGAACAAAGGAAGGTGGAGAACTGGTCACTTCCTCTGTCTACACTTCCCGAAGTGCTGTTTGTCATTCACTGTTTGTCATCACTTCCCGAAGGAAGCGTCTTTTTCTGGTAAATACTTTAAACGGAATTTTATATTCATTTCTCGCGAGCTTTTTGGTTTTATGGGTTGGGTTGTTTTATCTGAGAGGCAGTTCTGTACACACAATGCGATAAACGGCCAAGTTACAAGCACCCCGAAGGCTCAGAGAAGGTTGGGGGAGGGGTTGGGTTCTGTTGTTTTACTTCTGAGCAGCACTTTTTTGCACACCATGGGCTAAATGGCCAGGTCACAAAGACCCCGAAGGCTCAGAGAAGGTTGGGGGGGACAGCTGTTGGGAGACAGATGGTAAGGTTGGGGGAGGAACTCACTGGACAGCTGGGTTGGGTTGGGTTGTTTTACCTCTGAGCGGCACTTTTTTGCACACCATGGGCTAAATGGCCAGGTCACATGGACCCCGAAGGCTCAGAGAAGGTTGGGGGAGGGGACCCACTGGAACAGCTGTTGGGAGACAGATGGTAGCCTCCCGTCAAGGCCATCCAGCGTGTTCTTTAACGTGCACAGGGTATGGCTCTCCCGCACACGGGGCCACGGCTTAACGTCCCATCCGACGGACGGCGGCCTTTCCAAGCCCATCGGTGTCCCCTACTGACCGTGGGCAGGGCGGGGAATTTTGCGGAGATAAATCTCAACGCTGACCCAGCTGGGACTCGAACCTGGGAACTACAGATTACGAGCCTGGCGCGCTACCGACTGAGCCACCCCCGCCCCCTGGACAGCTGTTGGGAGACATGGAAACCTCCCGTTAACGCCATCCAGCGTGTTCTTTAACGTGCGCATGGTATGGCTCTCCCGCACAGGGGTCATGTCTTAACGTCCCATCGGGCGAACGACAGTATAGGTCCCCCTACTGACCGGAAGCAGGGTGGAGAATTTTGCGGAGTTAAATCTCAACGCTTCACAGGTGGGACTCGAACCTGGACCTCTCCTCTCGCCATGGCTAACCAGGATGTTCTTTAATGCGAGCATAAAATGCGAGTAATGCGAGTTCTAATGCGAGCATAGGGTACGGCTCTCCTGCTTACGGAGTCATGGCTTAACGTCCCATCATTAGGGGACACCGATGGGCTTGGAAAGGCCGTCGTCCGTCGGATGGGACGTTAAGACGTGGTCCCGTGTGTGGGAGAGCCATACCCTGTGCACGTTAAAGAACACGCTGGATGGCCTTGACGGGAGGCTACCATCTGTCTCCCAACAGCTGTTCCAGTGGGTCCCCTCCCCCAACCTTCTCTGAGCCTTCGGGGTCCATGTGACCTGGCCATTTAGCCCATGGTGTGCAAAAAAGTGCCGCTCAGAGGTAAAACAACCCAACAAAATATCACTCAGTAAATCATTTGGACTTGAAGTTTGAGTTCAAAATTCAATTGCATATGATTTTTAAACCTGTTTAAAGTGTAATTAACATAATTTTATTTTAAATATCGTTATTTTTTGCTTGAACCATGATTTACAGAGAATTCGGCTGTGACTACGTAATACGTGGATGGCTGACGGTACGTCCAATGAGGATGGCGCACCGTCTAATTCTCCCGCTGATGTAATAATACAATTTAAATGAAATGTATGAACACCAGCTACATGGTTTTATAAATCATCAGCAATCAACAATGATAATTATAGGTTTCATAATAATCTTAATTTGATTCTACGATTCATTTTTGGCATTTATCGACGATTGTAAATGTTGATGTTTTTTCATAATATTTATTTGTGCAATGAAAATATTAATTAATAAATAAAAATTAAAATAAGTTAATATAAATAAGTTTACCAGAAAAAAGGCTATGGGTTTTTTGAAACAACCCAAATTTTATGATAATTACGGACGAAATTCCAAAGAATATCAAATTCCCTACCTATTTAACTTGCTTCCTAGAGAAATAGTTAACTTAAAAAAAATTTGTGATGTTAAAGATAAATTATTTCAGTGGTTGATAAAAAAGTGATGTTTTTATTTGGAAACTTTCATCATTTTGTCGGTTTTCTTTCTCATTTATTCCTTTTTTCTCTCCTTCATTTTTTGTACTACTGAGGCAATCTAGATCATATCTGTAAAAACATATATGTACATTCCCGCTGAGAAGCTTCGGCTTAGTGGGATTTTTTATGTAATATAATTATAGATAATACTTATCGGAAATAAATTTGAATTTGGAATTTGGAATTAGAAACTCCGATCACCTCTCTTGAATGCGGAATGCTCATTTTGTAAATTTAGAGCTTTCATGTCCTTTGTCATTGGAAATTCAAATTAATGGAAGATTCAGAAAACCCGAGTATTAATGTTTAGTATTACCTGTCCAATCCAATTCCTTTTCCATTTATCACTTAAAAAATTGTTTTCTCCACCCTTTTGGGAGAGGAAGGAAATTACTACTCTCAGTGCAAGTCACTTGACTATCATCAGAGTGTATCACCCAAATTTGAACTTTTTTGGCGTAAATGGATCATTTACAATACCGGTTTAAATTTTACAATGTATAAATGGAAATTGATATTACTAGAAGTTCGAAGCAAAGAAGGTCTAAGGAGAAGAAGGCTAACTTCGCACAAGCGTAAGTGGCGCCGTTCTGTGGAATTTTACCAAAGCTGAACGTGGCAAATTGATGTGCATGCACAAAAACAACTGTAAGGGGCGATCTGCGCATGCGCAGTGCAATCATTTTTAGTCCACTGCAGCTGTGGTTTGTCTTACTCTTGGTATATTTATTGCGATTTAATCAGTGTTTCAACCTGTCTAACACCCATGACTGTTTGGCATAGTGATAGCTGACCCTAAAGTTATTCAATGAGTATTTTATCCCGTTCAGGAGTATATTTTACGTACCTGGAAAAGACGTTGTATGCTTATTTTGAGTAATTTTGCAGAATTTTTAAAATTAATATGTAAATTAATACATTTAATCATCTTGCGAACATGTAAGTCAATGTATGTTGCAGTTTTGTGTTCCCTGGAGCATATCGACATATATAGGTGTCTGCAGTTTGTTCTAATAGTAATTTTTTTATGGTTGATACGAGAAGTGCCTGCTGCCATCTATTGACAGTGTATACAAGTAAGAAACTCGATGTGACTTTAATTGAAAATATTCTAAATTCTATAAAATATAATTAAACAAAACATGTTGTCTCGCATTAAGCCATAAATTTCAATTTATTATAATATATTAAATATAGTAGAAAGTTCAAAATATTAAAATTTTTATGTTGAGCATAGCTACTACTTGTTTTACAAAATGAGATTTTATTAAGGAAAATAATTTTAACTAATCATTGTGAAAAGCAAATCATGATGGTAAAATTTAAGAAATGGACACTTTGAACAAAGTCAAAGTGTATGTAAAATTATTCACGTGGTGTAAGCTATTGAAAACCTTGCTGGGCAGTGGAAAAATAACGCAAGGAACTGGCACCTCTTCCTGGTTAGGTGGCTTCACTGCAATACACGAATTTGCCATGTTTAGAGGGCGCTGGAATCGAAAAGTTTACATTAAGTCTATGGAAGCTAGCTCTCTTCTCCCTTAGACACTCCTTGTTCGAAGAGTGCGAATTCTAATATTTTATTAGTAGTAATTTGGTGCATTCTCGAAAATCAAAAAATTGATAAAGTGAGATAGAGACCAGACTATGATTTCAATTATTGGATACGAATTTTCAGGACAACTACCCCAGTTTCTTCTGATCAAAGAAAGGGGGGGGGGGCTCAATCGGTAGCGCGCCAGGCTCGTAATCTGCAGTTCCCAGGTTCGAGTCCCAGCTGGGCCACCGTTGAGATTTATCTCCTCAAAATTCCCCGCCCTGTTCACGGTCAGTAGAGGACACCGATAGGCTTAGAAAGGCCACCGTCCGTCGGATGGGACGTTAAGCCGTGGCTCCGTGTGCGGGACTGTCATACCCTGTGCACGTTAAAGAACACGCTGGATGGTTATCCAACAGCTGACCAGTGGGTTCCCTCCCTCCAACCTTCTCTGAGCCCTCGGGTCCTTGTGACCTGGCCATTTAGCCCATTGTGTACAAAAAAGCCCGCTCAGAGGTAAAAGAACCCAACCTTTATGATCAAAACTTTAAAAAGAAATGATTGTTTCATTGTAAGAGACGGGGCGGGGGTGGCCAGTCGGTAGCGCGCCAGGCTCGTAATCTGTAGTTCCCAGGTTCGAGTCCCAGCTGGGTCAGCGTTGAGATTTATCTCCGCAAAATTCCCTGCACTGCCCACGGTCAGTAGGTGACACCGATGGGCTTGGAAAGGCCGCCGTCCGTCGGATGGGAAGTTAAGCCGTGGCTCCGTGTGCGGGAGAGCCATACCCTGTGCACGTTAAAGAACACGCTGGATGGCCTTGACGGGAGGCTACCATCTGTCTCCCAACAGCTGTTCCAGTGGATCTCCTCCCCCAACCTTCTCTGAGCCTTCGGGGTCCATGTGACCTGGCCATTTAGCCCATGGTGTGCAAAAAAGTGCCGCTCAGAGGTAAAACAACCCAACCCAACTTGTAAGAGGCACTACCTGCTTTTTTATTTATTTAAAGGACTCGTTCGTTGAGGTCAATGATCATGATTTCCTCGAAAACTCAACAGAGGGCGGTCGTGCCTCTGGCCACTGTTGCATTTGCAGAACGGAAGGCGTATCCCGGAAGTGGGGAATCGATAGGAGAGCAAATCAGCTTAGAGCGACCGACCAACATACTGACCTTGAAAAGAAGTAGGTCACCGATGGCACGTGACTTTTTCTGAGGAGGTGGGGCGAAGAAACAAAAAAATAAAATGCACGACACCTGGAAAAGGATTCTCGAAATAAGGGACCGGGGGAAGATTTTTGCTAATGTACAGATCGCATTGTCGGCGGAGACGTCTCTGTCTTTCTCGACGACGATCCAGTAAACAACGTTTTTGCGCATGCGATCTGTGTTTCCTTGGATGGCCGTCGCCTTGGAAATAATGAGTGATTTTTGTTACGTCAGAGTTGTTTTTATAGAGTTGTGCGTCAATCGGAAGGACCTTTGGGTTGGGTTGTTTTATTTCTGAGCGGCACTTTTTTGCACACCATGGGCTAAATGGCCAGGTCACATGGACCCCGAAGGCTCAGAGAAGGTTGGGGGAGAGGACCCACTGGAACAGCTGTTGGGAGACAGATGGTAGCCTCCCGTCAAGGCCATCCAACGTGTTCTTTAACGTGCACAGGGTATGGCTCTCCCGCACACGGGGCCACGGCTTAACGTCCCATCCGACGGACGGCGGCCTTTCCAAGCCCATCGGTGTCCCCTACTGACCGTAGGCAGGGCGGGGAATTTTGCGGAGATAAATCTCAACGCTGACCCAGCTGGGACTCGAACCTGGGAACTACAGATTATGAGCCTGGCGACTGAGCCACCCCCGCCCCTATCGGAAGAAGCGTTCTGGTCCTAAAGGTAGAAGAGAAAAAATTGATTATTCACCGAACGCACACAATCAAAAGTCTGTTGTTCATGGAAAGCGAAATTTAAATCTGTTTCAGTTTAATTAGTTTCTCTTTACAAAGTTTTTTTTTCTCATGGCTTTCTTATGAAAAAGTGTAGAGAAAATAAAAAGGGAAATTTCCACGTTATGCCAAAAGGAAAGCGGCATCTCCTTCCAAAATAAGCTTTTTATGGTATCATGTTAGTTAAGATAAATTAATAGGATCAATGAAATCTTTCAAACAGCTGTTGAGGTGGCCGAACGGGTTGGGTTGTTTTACCTCTGGCAGCTACTTTTTTGCACCCAATGGGTTAAATGGCCAGGTCATGAGGACCCCGGGGCTCAGAGAAGGTTGGTGGAAGGGGATCCACTGAACAGCTGTTAGAAGTCATGGCAGTTTTCCGTCAAGACCATTTATCGTGTTCTTTAAAGTGCACAGCGTATGGCTTTACGCCCCATCCGATGGCGGCCTTTCCTATCTCATCCTGCAGTCCCCAGGTTCGAGTCCCAGCTGGGTCAGCGTTGAGATTTATCTCCGCAAAATTTCCCCGCCCTGCCCACGGTCAGTAGGGGACACCGATGGTCTTAGAAAGGCCGCCGTCCGTCGGATATGACGTTAAGCCGTGGCCCCGCGTGCGGGAGAGCCATACCCTGTACACGTTAAAGAACACGCTGGATGGCCTTGACGGGAGGCTACCATCTGTTTCCCAACAGCTGTTCCAGTGGGTCCCCTCCCCCAACCTTCTCTGAGCCTTCGGGGTCCATGTGACCTGGCCATTTAGCCCATGGTGTGCAAAAAAGTGCCGCTCAGAGGTAAAACAACCCAACCCTATCTCATCGGTGTCCCCTATTGACCGAGGTCAGGGCGGGGAGTTTTGCGGAGATAAATATCAATGTTGGGCCCGGTGGGACTCGAACCTGGAAACTGCTGGTTATGAGGTTGGGGGGGGGGGGGAGGGGCGTTCCCACCGAACCTCTCCTGTCCCAATACGTATATACATAATCATGCCGGAAATTTAAACTTTGCCTGTTGTGATGAAGGGTTTACTTCAATAGCAGAGATTTTCCCCTTACAATCGGAGGGGGGGGGGGAGAAACTTTTTTGGTTCAAGAGATAAACGAAAAAATAGTTTTACGCTGAATAAATACTAATGGAATATTACAATTCGAAATTGAACCGTCCATTAACTTCCCATCCATGGAAATTGCTAAATTCTGAAATGACGAACCTTTATAAAAAAAAATAAACACATCCTCAAGCAGCTGCTTGCCACAGAGGTCTGACAGGAGCCTGTCAGTTTATATGCCATAGTAGAAGGTCTGTGAGGATGGCAGGACCTCAGCAGAAAAACTACACAAACATCCATGCCTTATCCGGGACTCGAACCCAGGTCTCTTTGATCAGTAGCCAAGCGCGCTAACCACTCGTCCATGGGACGACAATGAATCTTTATTCTCTTTTGAGGCGAATGTTGTCTATTGAACAGAAGCGATGTGTTACTGTCAGGGATGTTATCTCTTTTACTTTAACGTCAATATATAATTTAGAGGAAGCATTATCCGTCCCATGGTCGAGTGGTTAACGCGCTTATCTACTGATCTAAGGGACCTAGGTTCGAGCCCCGGGTAAGGCATGGATGTATGTGTCGTTTTTCTGCTGAGGGCCTGCCATCCTCTCAGATCTTCTACTGTGGCATATAAACTGACAGGCTCCTGTCAGACCTCTGTGGCAAGCAGCTGCTTGAGGGGGTATTTATTTTTTTTTATTTTTTATTGTCTTGAGGTGGGTGGGATACGAACCCACGATCTCCTGATAACATGTTAGATGCTCTGACCGCTGAGCTACCGGCCGCCAAATTGCGTGGGTGGCTCAGTCGGTAGCGCGCCAGCCTCGTAATCTGTAGTTCCCAGATACGAGCCCCAGCTGGGTCAACGTTGAGATTTATCTCCGCAAAATTCCCCGTCCTACCCACGGCCAGTAGGGGACACCGATGAGCTTGGAAAGGCCGTCGTCCATCGGTTGGGACGCTAAGCCGTGGTTCTGTGTGCGGGAGAGCTATACCGTGTGCACGTTAAAGAACACGCTGGATGACCTTGACGGGAGACTACCACCTGTCTCCCAACAGCTATTCCAGTAGGTCCCCTCCCTCAACTTTCTCTGAGCCTTTGGGGTCCATGTGACCTGGCCATTTAGCCCATGGTGTGCAAAAAACTGCCGCTCAGAGGTAAAACAACTCAACCTATATTTGAGTCCATAAGATTCTTGTGACCAAATTATTTAACCCATTGTGTTGAAAAAATTACCTCTGAGATGAAACACAACCCACCCTCCTTATTGAAAAAAATCTGACAGACGATATGCGGAGGAAAAGGTCAGTAGGCAACGAAGGATTGATCAACAAGAGTGGAGATAAATTTAGCTCATCATCTTCATCCCTGTCCTCCCCCAATCTTCGACACCCTGTCAGCATCCAAATTATGCTCTGCATCCTCCCCTCATACGACATGTCTCAGTAAACAACATTTCTCAGCCGCGTCTACTGCGACATGGCCTTGACATTTGGAAAGCAGCGACGTCGGCGACAGCAGCATCGATGCGGATTCCTCCGGCAGCGACGGCTGAGCCCTTTTGCTTGCACAACCACTGGCCATGTGTAAAGAGAAAGCTCTGGCTATATACACAGTCTCCTCTCACTTTCATCACCACCACTCCTCCATAAAAGCTCCCTCGACAAGGCCTCAGCCTATCTCTACATCTGTACGAAACTATACTGATGACTTATCTCGACACGTCGCAAAGATGATTGCAACGTGCGAAAGTCGTACTAGATAAATATTTTTAAGCGCCAATGATAGAGTAAATAGTCTTAAATTTTGTGTACTCCTGGTTAGAAGGGGGAAAAAATCGAATTTTTACAATTGGAATGCACAATTATAGAAGCCAGACGGTCTGGGGTGATGGCTACGAAAAAAAAATTCGTCAAAGACTTACGAAAAATGACGAAAGAGTTTTAAAATGTGACGTTTATTACACTGCGCATTGGAGAAAGGAAATTGATAAATAAAAGCTTGCTTTTTTACGCGAATTTGAGTTGGGTTGTTTTACCTCTGAGAGGCACTTTTTTGCATACCATGGGCTAAATGGCCAGGTCACATGGACCCCGAAGGCTCAGAGAAGGTTGGGGGAGGGGACCCACTGGAACAGCTGTTGGGAGACAGATGGTAGCCTCCCGTCAAGGCCATCCAGCGTGTTCTTTAACGTGCACAGGGTATGGCTCTCCCGCACACGGGGTCACGGATTAACGTCACATCCGACGGACGGCGGCCTTTCCAAGCCCATCGGTGTCCCCTACTGACCGTGGGCAGGGCGGGGAATTTTGCGGAGATAAATATCAACGCTAACCCAGCTGGGACTCGAACCTGGGAACTGCAGATTACGAGCCTGGCGCGCTACCGACTGAGCCACCCCCGCCCCTTTTTGCGCGAATTGCAGTAGTTGTGTTTCACCTACACTATATGTTGTACGAAGATTGCATGATGTACTTTAAAAATAATATGCTTTTGTGTTTAAGCATAATTTCCAACAAAATAAATGGTAATTTTATTAAGTTCAGAAGGTGATTTAACACGATACCCACCAACAGCTATTGTTTCACTTCTATGATATGTGAATTAAGTTGGGTTGTTTTACCTATGAGCGGCACTTTTTTTACACACCATGGGCTAAATGGCCAGGTCACATGGACCCTGAAGTCTCAGAGAAGGTTGAGGGAGCGGACCTACTGGGACAGCTGTTAAGAGACAGATGGTAGCCTCCCGTCAAGGCCATCCCGCGTGTTCTTTAACGTGCACAGGGTATGACTCTCCCGCACACGGGGCCATGGTTTAACGTTCCATCCGACGGACGGCGGCCTTTTCAGGCTCATTGGTGTCCCCTACTGACCGTGGGCAGGGCGGGGAGTTTTGCGGAGATAAGTCTCAACGCTGACCTAGCTGGGACTCGAACCTGGGAACTGCAGATTACGAGCCTGGCTCGCTACCGTCTGACCCCCCCCCCCCCCCCCGCGCCCCAGAAGATGGAAGCATACTGTCTATGAGACCATCAATGGTGTTCTAGGAGATGTTCATCCAAGCAGAATATACGTGCTCTTGTACTTCCTGTAAGCAACAGTAGTATGGCTGCGGAATTGTTGTCCCTGTTGGTCCCATATTTATTCGATGGGGGCCTGATACAGTGATCGTGAGGGCCATGGTATTATGTCTACGTCATGTAGGCTGTTAGTAACAGGTGCTGCCTGTGGGCGGACGTTATTTTGCTGCAGCATACTCACCTGAACATGTTGAAAGAACAAACTACCCCTATGGGTTGCACAAAAAAAGTCGACTTGCCCGTCAAGTGGTTTCAGTGTTCGAATTGTGTCTGTCATATATGATGTCTCACCTTACACACTGGGGCTGTAAGTCTCTCTTGTCTACTCCTTCAACCTCTGCCCCGCCATCATTGCGTCCTAAACAGGACTGGTACTCATTGGTGAACGAAACGGATCTCCATTCGTGCTTGGAAAGGCCGCCGTCCGTCGTATGAGACGTTAACCCGTGACTCCGTGTGCGGGAGAGCCATACCCTATGCACGTTAAAGAACACCCTGGATGACCTTGACGGGAGGCTGCCATCTGTCTCCCAACAGCTGTTCCAGTGGGAACCTCCCCCAACCTTCTATGAGCCTTCAGGATCCTTGTGACCTTTCCATTTAGCCCATGGTGTGCAAAAAAGTGCCGCTCAGAGGTAAAACAACTCAAACCAAATCCATTCGTGCTTTCAGTGGCTTTAGGTTCTGTAGGATTCAATGTCCACCACTGACACTGTGCTGTGATGCTAGTGGTGGGCAGGCTGGGAACTTGGGAAAAATCTCGGGGGGGGGGGAAACATAATCGATCCGAAAAAATGTAAAAGAGGGGGGACCAAGAGACTAGATTTCCAATGTAGTATAACATTTCCTCTGCTTTATAGGTCTTTAAAAATTTCATGAAATATAAGAAGTCGAATCTTTTTTTTGCCTCTTTTACAATTACTAACATTCTGAAGGGGATCCGGGACTGGACTGGTTCGCATTGGGTTGGGTTGTTTTACCTGTGAGCGGCACTTTTTTGCAATGGCCAGGTCACAAGGACCCAGAAGGCTCAGAGAAGGTTGGGGGAGGGGACCCACTGGAACCACTGTTGGGAGACAGATGGTAGCCTCCCGTCAAGGCCATCCAGCGTGTTCTTTAACGTGCACAGGGTATGGCTCTCCCGCACACGGGGCGACGGCTTAACGGGGCGACGGCACACGGAGCCACCCCCGCCCCGGTTCGCATAGGAGTGATTTATGTACATGAAGACTAGCGTTGTGTTAATGACATTGGATCGTATTAGTAGGCACTTGGGGGTCACTCCTGAACTGACACATTGAGTTCACCATAGCGGAATCCCACACCACCATTCACCGTAGTTGACGGTCCTTCTGAGCTGTGATATTGTATTGTGACCTAGTTAGTCCTTGGTCGTTGTGGACTTTTAAATCATCACCAATTGATTGTGCTCACGGAAAGATCTATATGCGTCAATTCGATGATCCTCGTATAAGAAACTTCCTTTTTCTTCTTTTTCCATTCGCGGTTCTTAATATTTACGAGATGCTCAGCCCAGAAATCAGTATTGTATTGGATTGCATTGTTTTACCTCTGAGCGGCACTTTTTTGCACACCATGGGCTAAATGGCCAGGTCACATGGACCCCGAAGGCTCAGAGAAGGTTGGGGGAGGAGACCCACTGAAACAGCTGTTGGGAGACAGATGGTAGCCTCCCGTCAAGGCCATCCAGCGTGTTTTTTAACGTGCACAGGGTATGGCTCTCCCGCACACGGAGCCACGGCTTAACGTACCATCCGACGGAGGGCGGCGTTTCCAAGCCCATCGGTGTCCCCTACTGATCGTGGGCAGGGCGGGGAAATTTTGCGGAGATAAATCTCAACGCTGAGCCAGCTGGGACTCGAACCTGGGAACTACAGATTACGAGCCTCGCGCGCTACCGACTGAGCCCCCCCCCCCCCCCAGAAATCAGTAGTAAAGAATCTAAATTTAATACCAGTTTGGCGAATCCAAATTAGGTTTTGACCATGGGACTTGTTGTTGGTTCTGTGCGGTTGACAGTACCTATGATCACATAGTTATCCTTCGTATTTTCCTGGAGCGACTAAACAACTTGACCCCTGTTAGCTGTTTAATTTGTTTGCATTCTCTTTTCTTGCAGTATTGCAATCTTAACGTCTACTGAAGTTGAAAAGGATCTTATCTCCTGGTAACTAATTCCCGTCAAGGCCATCCAGCGTGTTCTTTAACGTGCACAGGGTATGGCTCTCCCGAAAACGGGGCCACGGCTTAACGTCCCATCCGATGGACGGCGGCCTTTCCAACCTTCCTGTTATCTAATTCTATTAATTTAATTTCTTTCTTAATTTCCAGAGTTCGTGGGAGATGATATCTCGAAAGTGCGGTGTTCGTCATGGTTGTCGTATCTTAGTCCATTGGTTCCCAACTTAAGAGGGGCGGGGGTGGCTCAGTCGGTAGCGCGCCAGGCTCGTAATCTGTAGTTCCCAGGTTCGAGTCCCAGCTGGGTCAGCGTTGAGATTTATGTCCGCAAAATTCCCCGCCCTGCCCACGGTCAGTAGGGGACACCGATGGGCTTGGAAAGGCCGCCGTCCGTCGGATGGGACGTTAAGCCGTGGCCCCGTGTGCGAGAGAGTCATACCCTGTGCATGTTAAAGAACACGCTGGATGGCCTTGACAGGAGGCTACCATCTATCTCCGAACAGCTGTTCCAGTGGGTCCCCTCCCCCAACCTTCTCTGAACCTTCGGGGTCCTTGTGACCTGGCCATTTAGCCCATGGTGTGCAAAAAAAGTGCCGCTCAGAGGTAAAACAACCCAACCCGTGGTATTAATTCATTTTCAACCCTATATCGATAATCGTTTGACACTGGAGAAAAATAGTGATAAACTATTGACAGAAAGTAAAGCATTCGCTTTAAGGAAATTCACTGAGGCAACGCCTACCCCACCCCCCATATATCATGGTACAAAAAGTTGTATGACAATTTGCTGATCTTTTTCGTTCTTTTTTTTCTGTATATTAAGAATGAGAGATAATTTTGTATTTTATTTTGAAACTTGAGATATTGAATTAAAGTATTTTAATGATGAATGATTGTATTATTCTTACTGATAATTTTGAAATTAATATGCAGATTTTTTTAGGATGGTTCACAGCTTCTTGGTAAAAACTTGAAGTGTCCCGCAACTAAAAAAAGTGGGTTGTTGGGTTGTTTTACCTCTGAGCGGCACTTTTTTGCACACCATGGGCTAAATGGCCAGGTCACATGGACCCCGAAGGCCCAGAGAAGGTTGGGGGAGGGGACCCACTGGAACAGCTGTTGGGAGACAGATGGTAGCCTCCCGTCAAGGCCATCCAGCGTGTTCTTTAACGTGCACAGGGTATGGCTCTCCCACACACGGGGCCACAGCTTAACGTCCCATCCGACGGACAGCGGCCTTTCCAAGCCGATCCGTATCCCCTACTGACCATGGGCAGGGCGGGGAATTTTGCAGAGATAAATCTCAACGCTGACCCAGCTGGGACTCGAACCTGGGAACTATAGATTACGAACCTGGCGCGCTACCGACTGAGCCCCCCCCCCCCCAGAAAAAAAAGTGGGAACTTCTGCCGTAGTGAAAAAATTTAGGTATTATATTCTTTGCCCTAGTTTCGTTGCACTGTTTTTCCCATAGTCGAGAACACACTGCGAAACGTCTCTCAATCCATATCTGGCATGGCTAGCAGTCGTTCTTCATACCCATATTATAGTATACCAGGTAATCATTCGCTGAGTATTTTAATCATTTGCATATCTCAGCCAGCACGGGGCGGGGGTGGCTCAGTCGGCAGCGCTCCAGGCTCGTAATCTGTAGTTCCCAGGTTCGAGTCCCAGCTGGGTCAGCGTTGAGATTTATCTCCGCAAAATTCCCCGCCCTGCCCACGGTCAGTAGGGGACACCGATGGGCTTGGAAAGGCCGCCGTCCGTCGGATGGGACGTTAAGCCGTGGCCCCGTGTGTGGGAGAGCCATACCCTGTGCACGTTAAAGAACACGCTGGATGGCCTTGACGGGAGGCTACCATCTGTCTCCCAACAGCTGTTCCAGTGGGTCCCCTCTCCCAACCTTCTCTGAGCCTACGGGGTCCATGTGACCTGGCCATTTAGCCCATGGTGTGCAAAAAAGTGCCGCTCAGAGGTAAAACATCCCAACCCAACTCAGCCAGCACACTGCTAAGTACGACTTGCATGGCTTTAGCTGTCTTCTTTAGTGCAGTAACAATTGTAAAAACGCTAAGTAAATGCAAAGCGTCTTTTATTTTGAAATGGAAAATGCTTTGGTCGGCTGTAATAACAGGTTCTGCTTTCAAAATTCCAGCAGTTCTTGTACATTTTGAATGTTGAAAGCAGACGCAGATTATCAAGGGGCGCTGTCAATTAACGGGCGTTCATAAGAGAAAATGCTTTTTTTTAATATAATTATTCTTATTTCGATGTATAATTATAATTGTCGCGTTGGATGTTTCGTGTAATGCAAGTATCACATTAATATTTTTTGTGAGAAACTTGTAATTAAATCACGAAACCAAAACACCCAACACCGTGTGAATTATATACGTTTGTGCTCCAATGCTTTTCAAGTACCATAGAAATAAAACTCAAATTCTGTCGCGTATACGAATTTGCATTACACATTCAAATACATATTAACACTGGGCTGCACTCAAGTAAGCTATGAAAGAACATTTTCAAAACTTAAAAACCATAAAAAAATGGACCGCGTTCCTTAATTGGACTGCGTTAATGAACCAAGAACTGCTGGGATCTGTTAATGAGGTCGATAGAAAATGATATTAATACCTTTCGTGAAGAAAATTATCGTCAAAGTTGGCAGAAGTTCCACAGAATTGAGGGGGAAAAACTATTTTAAGTAACGAACTCTAAATGGAATAAGTTTCGAAATCTTAAAAAATCGAAATCGTTTTTTTTTTATTGCCTAGTTGGCCTCCCTGCTATAGTTGCGGAAAAAGTTGCTAAAAAAGTGCCTGTCCACCTCTGGCAGAAAGAATATATCGGAAAATCAAAATTTAATAGATTTAATTGAGAGCATTACCTTATTTTCAGTCTGATTTTGTCGCTTAAAGCGTAGTTTAGAAATTACAGAGCTTCGAATTTAGCTCACAACTAATACAACATGGAGGTTGCTGTACTTAAAATTTTCCCACCAGAATATTTCAATGAGCTGAACGCAGCTCACAAAAAAAGTAACAAGAACTTGACATTTTTATTAATTTACTAAACTACCATTTATTTTTTTGATTTATTTTTACTTTTAAAGAAGTTGTTTTGCTTTTGGTCGATTACAATGGCGAAACTTTATGAGATTGCGGCATGAGACAGTTCGGTAGGTAGCGTCCCAAACTCCTAACCTGATTCTCCTAGAGGATCAAATCTGCAGTGTGACTGCGTTGAAATTTTACTAACTCTTTCTCTGTTCCTATTGAAAAAGGGGACATCGATGGGATTGAAAAAGCCGCGTCATTAGATTAAACCGTGGCTTTCGGTTGGGTTGTTTTACCACTGAGCGACGCTTTTTTGCACATCATGGGCTAAATGGCCAGGTCACAAGGACCCCAAGGGCTCAGAGAAGGTTGGGGGAGGGGACCCACTGGAACAGCTGTTGATAGACAGATGGTAGCCTCCCGTCAAGGTCATCCAGCGTGTTCTTTAACGTGCACAGGGTATGGCTCTCCCGCACACGGGGCCACTGTTTAACGTCCCATCCGACGGACGGCGGCCTTTCCAAGCCCATCGGTGTCCCCTACTGACCGTGGGCAGGGCGGGGAATTTTGCGGAGATAAATCTCAACGCTGACCCAGCTGGGACTCGAACCTGGGATGAAACCGTGGTTCAAGGTTGGGTTGGGTTGTTTTACCTCTGAGCGGCACTTTTTTGCACACCATGGGCTAAATGGCCAGGCCACAAGGACCACGAGGGCTCAGAGAAGGTTGGGGGAGGGGACCCACTGGAACAGCTGTTGGGAGACAGATGGTAGCCTCCCGTCAAGACCATCCAGCGTGTTCTTTAACGTGCACAGGATATGGCTCTCCCGCACACGGGGCCATGGTTTAACGTCCCATCCGACGGACGGCGGCCTTTCCAAGCCATTGGTGTCTCCCACTGACCGTGGGCAGGGCGGGGAGTTTTACGGAGATAAATCTCAACGATGACCCAGCTGGGACTCGAACCTGGGATGAAACCGTGGTTCAAGTGAAGGAGAACTATAACCTAAGCATGTTAAAGAACATTTGGATGATCTTGACGGAAGGTTCCCATTTGTCTCTTAACATATATATTCAGTGACTCTCCGTACCACCTCTGAACCCTTGTTAGAGATCCTTGTGATCTGACCACTTTTTTCTCGTTGTATTCACCAAAAACGCCATTCAGAGGAAAACCGCTCAACTCTCTGATTATGCATTATTAAATTTTATAGCAACATTAAATTTTATAGGAAAAATCTGTGTTTCGCATGGCCATAAAGTTGACTTCCGATAACAACAGGAAAGAGTCCTTACGTAACATCATATAATTCCTGTTCCCCCTCCCTGCTGCTAGCCGTTCCCCCTTTCCTCTCCTGCACAAGAAACGGAGCCAACTGCCAGTTTGCTTCTCTGATAACAAGGTCCAAGGACATGGGAAGGTTAAGCGCGCGACAGGCATAATAACGATCCCATACATCCGGCGGCGAGGGAAAGTAGACACCTGGAGGTTATCTGAGAACGGCAGAGTGCGAGAGAGAAGATGCAGAGCAAACAGATCATCTGCTGCTTCCTTCTTCTCGTCAGAGGTGACGTTGATGAGGATGCTAGAGATGAGAAACTAGACGTTCCTCATTCGCTATGAATAAAAACAAATCGCCCTTCAAATGGATATTTTTGTATTTATAGGTTAGGTTGTTTTATCTAAATTTAACGGTAATTGTTTACTGAATAATCGTATAATTAGCAAAGTCACAAGAACCCCAAGAGAGTTGGGGAAGAAGACACACTGGACAACTGTTAAGGGTAGGTAGGAGTTTCACATCAAAGATAACCAGCGTTTTTAAGGTGTTAAGTCACAAGGACCCCAAATTTTCAAAACAAAATTGGATAATTGAACCTAATGAGCAACTGCTGGGGAGAGCAGTTGATGGGAGCCATCAGATTTCTTTCTTAAATTTTAATAAGAAAACAAACTGAGCAGCTAATAAGGACTGAGTTTAACTCCCAGCAACATTTTTGTCAACACAAATGGGCTAAATGACCAGATCACAAGTACCGCAAGTGTTCATAGTTGGGTAAGGGAGTAGAGAACCCACGAGACAGTTTGTAGGAAAAACAATCAGATGACTCTGTTTGACTGTAAAATAAGATGAAGAGGGTTGGGTTGTTTTACCTCTGAGCGGCACTTTTTTGCACACCATGGGCTAAATGGCCAGGTCACATGGACCCCAAAGGCTCAGAGAAGGTTGGGGGAGGGGACCCACTGGAACACCTGTTGGGAGACAGATGGTAGCCTCCCGTCAAGGCCATCCAGCGTGTTCTTTAACGTGCACAGGTTATGGCTCTCCCGCACACGGGGCCACGGCTTAACGTCCCAATCCGACGGACGGCGGCCTTTCCAAGCCCATCGGTGTCCCCTACTGACCGTGGGCAGGGCGGGGAATTTTGCGGAGATAAATCTCAACGCTGACCCAGCTGGGACTCAAACCTGGGAACTACAGATTACGAGCCTGGCGCGCTACCGACTGAGCCACCCCCGCCCCAAGGTGAAGAGAATGGTGATGATCAGCACTTTTTAAAATTATTACTTTATGAGGCGAAATTTGATATCTGATTAAAATTTTAAGGATCATTTGGAAACAAAATAATAATCTAGGATTAGATATCCTGTTATGTTTCAGTAGTTAATAGAGTAAATGTTTTGAGAATTTCGGCGATTTTCATTCTAATTAGAAAGCTTGCCATGTAAGCGATCATCTTCTTAAATTCTACTGCGGTTTACGCACAGCAATTTGAGATCATTTTAAGATTTGATCTTTGAAACTGAGATTTTGAAATCAGGTTAAGTTGCAGCGTATGCTAAAAACGAACGAGAGGATGAAAAGAATGAATGTCTGTGATTCGATTTTTAGTGATTAGAATAGAAAAAGTATTAAATTACGAAAAAATGCACGAGGAAGTGTTGAAAAATTTTTAATAGTCCACCATTAATAAAGGAAATATTTCTTTTGCAAGCATTTCTCCAAATACAGAGCGCTAAAATCTAAAAATGAGAAAACTTGAATATTTTCAGTCAATCAATCAAAACTTTATTCACATCACATCAGACCAGTGTTCCTCGAAATGTTTTCTATAAAGTTCCCTATTTTTAAAAACATTTTGTTGTGTCCCTCTTTAAAAATAATTTTTTGAAGTACCCTAGTACAGTCGTTCAAAAAAATATCCGAACACCATGGTTGATTACAGAATTCAGAAAAAAATATCTGGCAAAGATTTTTTTTAGAAATTAGTGATCTGTCAACCTTCGTGTCACGTGACACGAAGACAGATCACTAATTTCTAAAAAAAAATCGTTGCCAGATATTTTTTCTGAATTCTGTAATCAGCCATGGTGTTCGGATAGTAGGGGACACCGATGGGCTTGGAAAGGCAGCCGTCCGTCGGATGGGACGTTAAGCCGTGGTCCCGTGTGCGGGAGAGCCATACCCTGTGCACGTTAAAGAACACGCTGGATGGCCTTGACGGGAGGCTACCATCTGTCTCCCAACAGCTGTTCCAGTGGGTCCCCTCCCCCAACCTTCTCTGAGCCTTCGGGGTCCATGTGACCTGGCCATTTAGCCCATGGTGTGCAAAAAAGTGCCGCTCAGAGATAAAACAACAACAACCGAAGGTGTTCGGATATTTTTTTGAACGACTGTACCTAAAATTTTAAAATACAGTTTTTCCAATTAACAGTTTCATCCCAATCTTTTCTTTTTTCTGATATCTCATTTTCAAACAAATAAGCTTCCCGTTTCTCACCGAAGGCAGAAAAGAATTTAGAGGAGAAAATCTCAAAGTAAGAGTAGTTGGGTTTCGAATATCAGATTGAAAGACTTGGCTCGCTGGGGCGGGGGTGGCTCAGTCGGTAGCGCGCCAGGCTCGTAATCTGTAGTTCCCAGGTTCGAGTCCCAGCTGGGTCAGCGTTGAGATTTATCTCCGCAAAATTCCCCGCTCTGCCCACGGTCAGTAGGGGACACCGATGGGCTTGGAAAGGCCGCCGTCCCTCGGATGGGACGTTAAGCCTTGGCCCCGTGTGCGGGAGAGCCATACCCTGTGCACGTTAAAGAACACGCTGGATGGCCTTGACGGGAGGCTACCATCTGTCTCCCAACAGCTGTTCCAGTGGGTCCCCTCCCCCAAACCTTCTCTGAGCCTTCGGGGTCCATGTGACCTGGCCATTTAGCCCATGGTGTGCAAAAAAGTGCCGCTCAGAGGTAAAACAACCCAACCCAACCTTGGCTCGCTGCGGAATAAACCAAAATCTCTTTCCTGGTACTCTAAGAGTTGTGGAATTTTAGAGTACATTTATAGCCAAAAGTATTTAAAATTTTCCGTTATTTTTCACTTGTAAATTTTTGCAAGTCAGTTTTCTATTATTTTTTTTCATGATCCAAGTGTAGCTAAAGGCCTCAGAAAGAGGGGGAGACCTAGGATGCGATAGGCAAACAATGTCAAACTGGAACTTTTTATAATTGGTGTGCAGTGGCCAGGATGCAGCAGATGTAGCTCAGGACAGACTTGCTTGGAGAATTAAAATGCACTGTCTGGTAGCACCTCCGTAGCCCCTGGCTGCTTGAGGATGATGATGATGACTTTACAGGACCTTCTTAATGTTTTCTAAAGGCACAAGGTGCCGTGTGTGAAAAATTGTACGCCAAAAACTAAACCAAACAGGACCTTTTTAGAATTGATGTGCAATGGCCAGATGCAGCAGATGTAGCTCAGGACAGATATGCTTGGTGAACTAAATTGCACGGTCTGGTTGGATCTCCTTATCCTATGGTCATTTGACGATGATGATGTTGTCGTTTGATATGGTCGTTTGACGATGATGATTTGTTGAAGATGATGATGATGACTTTAGAGTATAATCTGCAAAAGATGCAAATTTATTTCCATTACAATAATTAAAATTTTGATTACAACAATGCATACTGTGTATCATTAAAGTTTTTCAGAAGTGTGGGTGGTAAAACAAGCTTCATTTAAAAAACAATGCAGATAAGGATTTTCAGCAGAAAAATTTCCTACATGGGAAGTTAAGATTACACCTTCAGTTAAAATTCTTTCAATTTCTTCTGAACTCTTAAAAACATTTTCTGCTCCACATTACTTACATTACAAAACAGAACAGACTTTACCCTGTAATGTCTACAAAAGGATGCAAAATTCTATTTATCTAAAAGAAAGTAAAAATGTTATTGACTGTCTGGGTTTAGTCTGCTTTCAGACGCCCAACCGCAGCCGCCTTTCTTTATCTCGTCAAAAAGCTTCGGTCGTAAACTTCGCTCAATTCATCGTTTTAAAAAACGTCTTCCAACTAACAGTGGCATCGAGAAAACTCTTTCATACAAGGATGCTCGGGTCACGTAAGCGGTCAATATAATGTTCTTGAAACGTGACGATAATATGTTTATGCATTTTCGAAGTGGATGGCTTAGTTTGCGAAGTTACTTCCGTGTCTGATTCTTTCGCCATCTTATTCTGATTGGCTTCTCTGTTTATTGTGCTGCTAATTCAATTTTAGGAATTGTTTTCTCGATATCTGATCTTCGAAGTGAAATAATGCGAAGAATTGTTTTTTTTTGCCGCCGCATTTTGAAATTTAGCTTTTGCGTGTTAATGAATTATGGAACAAAAGGAAATCCTTCTTTGATATCTGAAATTAAAATCACATTCGAAACTGTTTAATTTTACTAGTATGTTAATTACGCACAATCATCGCCTCAGAAAATTTTATATCCAACTAAAAAACTTGAGATTTTTTCCACTAACCCCGGCTGTGCCCTCAGAGAGAAAGTTGCAAAGGACCTGGTATGTAAAATAACACGATAGATTGTCCCTCTTTAAAAATAATTTTTTGAAGTACCCTAGTACAGTCGCTCAAAAAAAATATCCGTGTGTAACGGATATTTTTTTTTTAGGGATATTTTTTTTGGACGGATATTTTTTTTTTGAGAACACACGGATGTTTTTCACAAAACACACGGATATTTTTCACAATACACACAGATATTTTTTCACGGATTTCATTCGGATACACACGGCTCAAAAAAATATCAGTGTGTACATTTGTCAAATGCAGTGTGGGAGGTTCCCATGTGTTTATCAACAGATTCCCAATGGATCAGGGGCGCGGATGGCTCAGTCAGTAGCGCTCCAGGCTCGAGTCCCAGATGGGTCAGCGTTGAGATTTATCTCCACAAAACTCCCCTCCCTGCATACGGTCAGTAAGGGACACCGATGGGTTTTGGAACGACCGCCGTCTGTCAGATGCGACGTTAAGCCGTGGCCATCCTGTGCACGTTAAAGAACACACTGGATGGCTTTGACGAGAGGCTACCATCTGTCTCCAACAGATGTTCTCTCACAGGTGTTCAGTGGGTCCACTCTCCCAACCTTCTCTGAGCCTTCGGGATCCATGTGACCTGGCCATTTAGCCCATAGTGTGCAAAAAAGTGCCGCTCTGAGGTAAAACAACCCAACCCAATGTATCAACTTCACCTATCCAGTTCTGAACTTTGGGATCTTTGACGACTCTTTAGTTCATTGTGTGCCAAAAACTAACGCTAAGACTAACAACCCAATCCCGTCAGGTCAGGGGCGGGGGTGGCTCAGTCGGTAGCGCGCCAGGCTCGTAATCTGTAGTTCCCAGGTTCGAGTCCCAGCTGGGTCAGCGTTGAGATTTATCTCCGCAAAATTCCCTGCCCTGCCCACGGTCAGTAGGGGACACCGATGGGCTTGGAAAGGCCGCCGTCCGTCGGATGGGACGTTAAGCCGTGGCCCCGTGTGCGGGAGAGTCATACCCTGTGCACGTTAAAGAACACGCTGGATGGCCTTGAGGGAGGCTACCATCTGTCTCCCAACAGCTGTTCCAGTGAGTCCCCTCCCACAACCTTCGCTGAGCCTTCGGGGTCCATGTGACCTGGCCATTTAACCCATGGTGTGCAAAAAAGTGCCGCTCAGAGGTAAAACAACCCAACAACCCAATCCCGTCAGGTCATTCAGAATACTCTTTTTTTTTTTACCACTGAGCGGCAGTTTTTGCACAACATTGGGCTAAATGGTCAGATCACAAGGACTCCTGAAGGCTCAAAGAAGGTTAGGGAGGGGACCCACTGGACAGCTGTTAGGAGACAGATGGTATCGTCCCATCAAGGACATCCAGAGTGTTATTTACCTGCATATGAGGACGTGTCTTAACGTCCTATCCAAGGGATGGTGGTCTTTCCAAGCCTATCGTGTCCCCTAGGTCAAGGAGAGTGAGTTTTTTTTTTATTTTTATAAATTGAAAAGGAAGAAGATACTTCCCTACACAAAGGACGGAGATAACCTAGAAGTTCTACTAGGCTTTTCTTGGTTTCTCATACAACATGCAAACACTTACACAAGGACATGCTCCGCTGGTCTTAAGAGCCAGGTACGCTAACCACTAGACCAGGTGGCGTCTCGTCTAGTGATTGGCATAATTTTAATTCCGACCGTTGGCTGAAATTCCCCAAAACACGACTTTTTGTCTGCCCTATTTTTGGGGGTGACAATCGGTAACGCGCCAGGCTCGTAATCTGTAGTTCCCAAGTTCTAGTCCAAGCAGGATCAGCGTTGAGATTTATCTCCGCAAAATTCCCCGCCCTGCCCACGGTCAGTAGAGGACACCTATGGGCTTGAAAAGCCCGCCGTCCGTACGTCAGATGGGATGTTAAGCCGTGGCTCGGGTGCGGGAGAGCTATACCCTGTGCACGTTAAAGAACACTCTGGATGGCCTTGACGGGAGGCTACCATCTGTCTCCCAACTGCTGTTGCAGCGGGTCTCCTCCCCAACCCTCTCTGAGCCTTCTGGGTCCATGTAACCTGACCATTTACCCCATGGTGTGCAAAAAAGTGCCGCTCAGAGGAAAAAAACAACCCAAACCCTATTTTTGGTCTAGCATAAAGGACTAAGAGAACAATAGCCAACGAAATGTTATTCATCTAAACGAGATTTCTCCTGTTGTCATCAATTCTAAAACCCTAATTCACCTAACAAAATCAACAGCGATGGTTAAAAATGCTCAGTTTACAACTATGTACTACTTTTTCTGCTTTTTTTCGTTGCTTCAGCTGGGAGCGGTCAACGTAAACATCATAACGTGCACGAAGAAAGAGATGAGCTTTTTGCACATCTACCTGTTCTGGTTTTCTCTTCAACGACATAATTGAGGAAGTTACGTCTCCATATGTCCACACATTGAATAAACCGATTAATGCATCTCTTGAGGAAAAGATCAGCCAGACAGAGGTTGAAAACGTGCTTTGTCATGGTCTCATTGAGAACGAGTAGCCAATAGTACGTGCTAGCTCGCTTTTGTTGTTTCGAACTAGATGAAATAAAAAAATATTTGGCTCCGTTCCGTTATTCTCTTGTCACAATCTGTAGAGTTGCAGAAAATAAGCGGAGTTTGTCTGGGTCGAGTGGGAGTGGGATTGGCTGAGTTGTAGCGCGCCAGTCCTGTAATAATGTGTGGCTCAGTCGGTAGCGCGCCAGGCTCGTAATCTGTAGTTCCCAGGTTCGAGTCCCAGCTGGGTCAGCGTTGAGATTTATCTCCGCAAAATTCCCCGCCCTGCCCACAGTCAGTAGGGGACACCAATGGGCTGGGAAAGGCCGCCGTCCGTCGGATGGGACGTTAAGCCGTGACTCCGTGTGTGGGAGAGCCATACCCTGTGCACGTTAAAGAACACGCTGGATGGCCTTGACGGGAGGCTACCATCTGTCTCCCAACAGCTGTTCCAGTGGGTCCCCTCCCCCAACCTTCTCTGAGCCTTCGGGGTCCATGTGACCTGGCCATTTAGCCCATGGTGTGCAAAAAAGTGCCGCTCAGAGGTAAAACAACAACCCAACCCGTGGCCATTTAGCCCATTGTGTGCAAAAACGTCTCAGAGGAAAACAACCCTGCCTCTGGTTCGAGGCCCACTTGCGCCAGATTGAGACATTTTCTCCACTTGTTAGCGTCCTGCCGCGATAAAGGGTTTTAGGTTGGGTCTTATCTAAGAGCACACTTTATTGCACTCAATGAGTTAAAAGGCCACGTCACAAGGACCCAAAGAGTTGGGTAAAAAAAAGACGATCCATCAGACACTTCTTACGGTTATTGTTTTGGGTTGTTTTACCTGTGAAGAGAACTTTTGTGCACAAAATGGGATAAATGGTCAGTGAGAAGGACCCCAAGGGTTCAGAGTTGAAGCAGGGGAAGAGAATCCATGGAAAGGGGGCAGACGGAAGTTTTACCTCAAGGCCATCCAACGTTTTCTTTAAACGCGCTTAACGCAGGGCTTATTTTGACACCTTCTGATACTGTAAAAATTACAACGTACATTACTTTTTAGGGGCGGGGGTGGCTCAGTCGGTAGCGCGCCAGGCTCGTAATCTGTAGTTCCCAGGTTCGAGTCCCAGCTGGGTCAGCGTTGAGATTTATCTCCGCAAAATTCTCCGCCCTGCCCACGGTCAGTAGGGGACACCGATGGGCTTGGAAAGGCCGCCGTCCGTCGGATGGAACGTTAAGCCGTGGCTCTGTGTGCTGGAGAGCCATACCCTGTGCACGTTAAAGAACAGGCTGGATGGCCTTGACGAAAGGCTATCATCTATCTCCCAACAGCTGTTCCAGTGGGTCCCCTCCCCCAACCTTCACTGAGCTTTCGGGGTCCTTGCGACCTGTCCATTTACCCCATGTTGTGCAAAAAAGTGCCGCTCAGAGGTAAAACAACCCAACCATACTTTTTAAAAAAGTATTTAATCACAGGAAGAGCTGCCTGTGATGTGGCAATGTTTGTGAAGTTTTTATACTTTGTAAATATTTATCTTTTAGTATACCTGAAATTTGATGTCATCTAGGGCTATAAATAGAAACTACAATACCATGGAAGATAACTGTACCTGACATTCAGCAAGAATTATTATATTGCATTTCACAAGAAATACAAGAATTGATTTGCCACATTTCACAGTTGTGCCATTCATTTAATGTGTTTATGATGGGTTGGGTTGTTTTACCTCTGAGCGGCACTTTTTTGCACACCATGGGCTAAATGGCCAGGTCAGAAGGACCCCGAAAGTTGGAGGAAGGGTTGGGTTGGGTTGTTTTACCTCTGAGCGGCCTTTTTTGCACACCATGGGCTAAATGGCCAGGTCACATGGACCCCGAAGGCTCAGAGAAGGTTGGGGGAGGGGACCCACTGGAACAGCTGTTGGAAGACAGATGGTAGCCTCCCGTCAAAGCCATCCAACGTGTTCTTTAACGTGCACAGGGTATGGCTCTCCCGCACACGGGGCCACGGTTTAATGTCCCATCCGACGGACGGCGGCCTTTCCAAGCCTATCGGTGTCCCCTACTGACCGTGGGCAGGGCGGGGAATTTTTTCGGAGATAAATCTCAACGCTGACCCAGCTGGGACTCGAACCTGGGAACCACAGATTACGAGCCTGGCGCGCTACCGACTGAGCCACCCCCGCCCCCTTGGAGGAAGGGACTCACTGGAACAGCTGTTGGGAGACAGATGTTAGCCTCCCGTCAAGGCTATCCAGCATGTTCTTTAACGTGCACAGGAAAGCCATTACACTCTGTATAGATTTGACGGGTTGGGTTGGGTTGTTTTACCTCTGAGCGGCACTTTTTTGCACACCATGGGCTAAATGGCCAGGTCACTTGGACCCCGAAGGCTCAGAGAAGGTTGGGGGAGGGGACCTACTGGAATAGTTGTTGGGAGACAGATGGTAGTCTCCCGTCAAGGCCATCCAGCGTGTTCTTTAACGTGCACAGGGTATGGCTCACCCGCACACGGGGCCACGTCTTAACGTCCCATCCGACGGACAGCGGCCTTTCCAAGCCCATCGGTGTTCCCTACTGACCATAGGACGGGGAATTTTGCGGAGATAAATTTCAACTCTGACCCAGCTGGGACTCGAACCTGGGAACTGCAGATTACGAGTTTGGCCTTTATGATGGCTAAGGAAATATAAATTCTTTTTATTTATTACAGCTTTTACTGCTGTCGGAGATTTCAGAATTTAGAAACTTTTTGGACGGTTTGTATATTATAATGTACATGCTGAATTTCGGGAAATATTTTAAATTTTTTTAATTCTTGTTCTTTTGGTCATAAAGCACATTTAAATGAAAATATTATTTTCCTTCTATAAATAAAAATTCCAATATGAAGATGCTAAGGGAATTTTAGAGCTACACAATTACACATCAGAGAAAGTAAAAATATATTTTTCATTAGAAAAAATGATACTGCATATATGAAAAAAAATCACAATACAAATCGCACTGAGTTTTAATTATAGAAAATTATTAAAATGTAGAATATATAACTATATTATATAAATATTATTTATATACAGGGTGAATCTGAAAAAGTGGGCAAAACTTTACGGGGTGGTAGAACGCAGCTATACGAGCAATATTCGTCATAGAATGTATGGTCGGAACGCAAACGGCGAGCCGCTAGGTGGCGTTGGAAATGGTATAAAAGGGTCGGTCCTCGCACCCAACGGCATTTCTACCGTGGATTGCCGAGAGGATGGCTGGTTATACTAACCACGAAATGGCGGATATGCTCTTTTGAGCAATTTCTTTGAGCATGTACCTCAATTACATTCCTGTTAATAAAATGTTTTCTGAAGTATCTCCTCTCCTTCTTGTGTTCATTCTTTAAATGTGACAGTGGAAAACTACCTTTTAACTTCTCACCGCTTGCGTTCCGACCATACATTCTATGACGAATATTGCTCGTATAGCTGCGTTCTACCACCCAGTAAAGTTTTGCCCACTTTTTCAGATTCACCCTGTATATATACACACACATATATTTATACACTCGAAATTAAGCAAGTAGAATTAATAAATCAAAAGCAATATTTTCTATTCATTCAAACGTTTTAATTACTTCTTCGGCAGCATGTTGTCGTTTATTTCCTTTTGTAATTCAACACATTCTGAAAAAAGTCCTTTTTAATATTGCTCCGATACTTTTCTGCCGTTATGATTTTGATATGCAAATCGCCATAATTTCTTCATTGTTATTCAGCTAGAGCAGAGGTCCCCAAACTTGTTTGTCCTACCGCCCCCTTTTCAGGAAAAAAATTACTCAGCGCCCCCCTGGAAATCTGCCTTCTTTAAGCGAGCAAAGAGAAAGATGCAGTGACAAATTTGCGTTCTTTTATGTATCTATATTTCTACCTACGTCCTACAACATAGTAAAGAAAGATGTTGTTGTAAATAAGACACCTTGAAGCTTGAAATTATAAAATTATTTATTAAAATCAACCATAGTAACATTCGCATTACACACAGAAAATTAAGATAACAAAGGATAATTTTATGTGTTTTATTTGGAAAATAAAGTAATCACTACGACTTTAACTCTATGTTACACAAAGATGAAACATGTACGAACGGTTTTTCAAAATTGTCTTATCTTCCCTTCTTTCTTTATGCTTCCCCCCCCCCCAGTTGCACCCGAGGCTACTACCGACCCCCTGGATCGTTCCAGCGCCCCCCCTCCCTGGGGGCGGTATCGCACACTTTGGGAAACATTGAGCTAGAGTATAACGGATTTTCTTGGATTCCAATTGATTCAATTTGACATGTTAAAATGACCATGTAATTATTTTCAGTTCTTTAAACGCATAGTTGATTGGAGAGATATTTTTAACGAATTATTAGCACTAATACATCTTTGAAATCATTCACGGATTGAGAGAATGTAGTTGAGTGATACAAAAAATTGGTTTCTGTAGCGGTTAGATGTTTAAATAATAATGCATAAATTAACAACTCTACAAAATTAAATTTCCATTCGCACACATGATTTCTAGAACTGTACGTTAATAAAATAGATCCTGGCACAGGACATGGCTCTTCACAAAGCACAGAGACATGACTTAATGGGACGGGGGTTTGCTCAGTCAGTGGCGCGCCAGGCTCGTAATCTGTAGTTCCCAGGTTCGAGTCCCAGCTGGGTCAGCGTTGAGATTTATCTCCGCAAAGCTCCCCGCCCTGCCCACGGTCAGTAGAAGACACCGGTGGGCTTGGAAAGACCGCCGTCCGTCGGATGGGACGTTAAGCCGTGGCCCCGTGTGCGGGAGAGCCATACCCTGTGCACGTTAAAGAACACGCTGGATGGCCTTGACGGGAGGCTACCCTCTGTCTCCCAACAGCTGTTCCAGTGAGTCCCCTCCCCCAATCTTCTCTGAGCCTTCGGGGTCCATGTGACCTGGCCATTTAGCCCATAGTGTGCAAAACAGTGCCGCTCAGAGGTAAAACAACCCAACCCAACAACCCAAGCCACTCAGAGGTCAAACAATCCAACATTAAAGAACACGCTGGATGGCCTTGACGGGAGGCTACCCTCTGTCTCCCAACAGCTGTTCCAGTGGGTCCCCTCCCCCAACCTTCTCTGCGCCTTCGGGGTCCTTGTGACCTGGCCATTTAGCCCATGGTGTGCAAAAAAGTGCCACTCAGAGGTAAAACAACCCAACCCTTTCGAGGTAGATCTCTTTCCCTTGTGTCACTTGTCACGTGACACGAAGGTTGCCAGATCACTAATTTCTGAAAAAAAAATCGTTGCTAGATATTTTTTCTGAATTCTGTAATCAACAATAGAGTTCGGATTATTTTTTGAGGGACTGTACTCAAACCTTCGAACAGAAAGTTACGAATCTGGCGTTCTACCAATTGAGCCAACTCTCTCTCTCCTCTGTGCTTACACCTTTCATGTATTAAGCAGGTGTTTTTCTCAGTTTGAATGCAATTTTCAAGTAACTAAATTTGATGAAAGGTTTTCCCGCAGCACCTTGGACAAAAAAATCCGATTCTTGTTTGTATTGATGGATATTTATTTGTATCTCTGCTCCTGCATTGCAGCATCAGATTTCTGTTGTAAGAGATCCATAAGCACGTTGTGACCTTCCTTCGTCGGCCTTATCTCGCACTCTGACGTCAGCAAAACTGTTTATGCGCAGTTCTCTCGGCTGTCCAGTGCGAGGACGCCTTTAGGAGATCAAGGTCACGATATAGTGTCAAGGGCATCGCTAGAATCGACAAAAAAGGGTTAACAGGCAGTAAATAAAAGGAAGAAAAGCTGATGAAACTTCTGCATAAGCTACTTTTATGGATTTAAAAAAAGGATACTCGATAACTTTTTTTTACATCTGCACATTCGGAGGTTAAATAAAAAAATAAATACCCCTTCAAGCAGCTGCTTGCCACAGAGGTCTGACAGAAGCCTGTCAGTTTATATGCCAGAGTAGAAGGTCTGAGAGGATGGCAGGACCTCAGCAGAAAAACGACACATACATCCATGCCTTACCCGGGGTTCGAACCCAGGCCCCTTAGATCAGTAGCCAAGTGCGCTAACCACTCGGCCAACACTTGGTTATTTTTTTTTGAAGTGCAACAGGTATTTGAAGATTCGGCCTCGAGACCATTTTTACACAATTCCTCGTGGAGTGGAATCGAGGTGGGTGGTTCCTTCTTTATTCATGGCAGAAAGAATCATATCTTTTAGAAAGCCCTAAGTGGAAAACATTTTACATTTATGTTTAGGATATCACGAAAGAATATTTTTCACAGAAATTCCATTCTGAATGGCTAAGCCCCGTCTCTGTCCTCGGTGAGAAAGGGGAAGCAGATGGACTTGGAAAGGCTTTTCATAGGATGGGACGTTTAGGTACGTTCCCACGTGCAGAAGAGCTATACACTGTGCAGATTGGGTTGGGTTGTTTTACCTCCGAGCGGCACTTTTTTGCACACCATGGGCTAAATAGCCAGGTCACATGGACCCCGAAAGCTCAGAGAAGGTTGAGGGAGGGAACCCACTGGAACAGCTGTTGGGAGACAGATGGTAGCCTCCCGTCAAGGCTATCCAGCGTGTTCTTTAACGTGCACAGGGTATGGCTCTCCCGCACACGGGGCCACGGCTTAACGTCCCAATCCGACGGACGGCGGCCTTTCCAAGCTCATCGGTGTCCCCTACTGACCGTGGGCAGGGCGGGGAATTTTGCGGAGATAAATCTCAACGCTGACCCAGCTGAGACTCGAACCTGGGAACTACAGATTACGAGCCTGGCGCGCTACCGACTGAGCCACCCCCGTCCCACACTGTGCAGGTTAAAGACCACGATGGATCTCTTTGAAGGGGGATTTCCATCTACATCCTAAGCGCTGTGCAATGGCTCTCCTTCCTATGCCCAATACTGAGCTTTTGGAATCCTTGTGTTCTGGCCATTTGGTCTGTTAAGTGCGCAAAAGCACCGCTCATCTCAATCTAAAAGCAATTGTTTAAGGAAAAATAATAGTACGTGTAGCTTTATTGATATTAGCCAGAAGGAATACGAATGTCGATCTGCTATATAACATGCTAATCGGAAAACACAACATACAGTCGCTCAAAAAAGTATCCGAACACTGTGGTTGATTACAGAATTCAGAAAAAATATCTGGCAACGATTTTTTTTAGAAATTATTGATCTGGTAACCTTCGTGTCACGTGACACGAAGGTTGCCAGATCCGCCACAGACCGTTCACAGCAAACTGGAGCGTGTGCAGTAACTGCACACGCTCCAGTTTGCTGTGAACGGTAACTGGAGCGTGTGCAGTTGCTGTACACGCTCCATATATTTTTCCTGAATTCTGTAATCACGTGACACGAAGGTTGCCAGATTACTAATTTCTAAAAAAATTCGTTGCCAGATATTTTTTCTGAATTCTGTAATCAATCACAGTGTTCGGATATTTTTTTGAGCGACTGTACATCCATTGTTACTTGAAAAGACGTTAATTTTACAGCCGACCAATGGGGGGTTATTATGACTCCATTCTAGCATTTTATAAGTGATAGACATGCCATTTCTTAGCGTGTTTTTAAAAGTGAGTACAAGCGGTTTTGGGATTCGTTTTTTATTTTTGCTGTTTTCTTATTTGGCACATTATAGCATCAGTTACTCATGCACCAAAAAGAACACTGACCCCAAACGTTTTGCCGCTCCAAGTAACTATATTCCCGACCCTTCCAAAAATCTGTTTGCCGCCTGAAGAAGTGGGTTGTTTTACCTCTGAGAGCCACTTTTTTGCGCACAATGTGCTGCAGGGCCAAGTCACAAGGACCCAGAAGGCTTAGAGAAAGTTGGGGGAGGAACCCACTGGACAACTGTTAGGAGACAGATGGTAGTCTCCTGTCAAGGCCATCTAGCGGGATTTTGAACGTCCACAGAGTGTAACTCTCCCGTACACAGAAGCACGGCTTAACGTCCCATCCGATGTACGGCGTCCTTTCCAAGCCCATCGTTGTCTCCTACTAACTGTGGAAAGAACGCGAGTTTTGCGGAGATAAATCTCAACGCTGGCCCAACTGGAACTCGAACCTGCGAACGGCAGATTAGGGGCCTGGCGCGCTACCGACTGAGCTATTCCCCGTCCCTGCCACCTGAAGTGAATTTACTTTTTATTCCCATTAAAAAGGATTTAATATTTTGCCGCCGCAAGTGATCGTACCGCTTTTAAATCTCAGACGATCTTCCCATAGTTGTTCTGAGTATATTTTTCTGCCTACACGTTTGAGGGTCAAGGGTCAGTCGGTAGTGCGCCTGGCTCATAATCTGCAGTTTCTAGATTGAGAGTCACCTATGTCAACGTTGTCAGTAGGGGACATCGATGGGCTTGGAAACGACGCCGTCCATCGGATGGGATCTAAAGTCGTGCCCCCGTGTGTGGGAGAGCCATACCCTGTGCACGTTAAAGAACACGCAGGATGGCCTTGATGGGAGGCTACCATCTGTCTCCCAACAGCTGTTCGAGTGGGTCCCCTCCCCCAACCTTCTCTGAGCCTTCGGGGTACATGTGGCCTGGCCATTTAGCCCATGGTGTGCAAAAAAGTGCCGCTCAGAGGTAAAACAACCCAACCCTAGACGTTTGAGAGTCAAGGGTCAGTCGGTAGTGCGCCTGTCTCGTAATCTGCAGTTTCTGGATTGAGAGTCACCTATGTCAGCATTGTCAGTAGGGGACATCGATGGGCTTGGAAAGGACGCCGTCCATCGGATGGGATCTAAAGCCGTGGCCCCATGTGCGGGAGAGCCCTACCCTGTACAGGTTAAAAACATGCTGGAAGCCCTTCACAGCTCCTAGCAGCTGTCCATCGGGGATATTGGATCCTTTTTTCACCCTTCTCTGAACCAACGGGGTCCCCGTGACCTGGCCATTTAGCCCATTGTGTGCCAAAAAAGTCTCGCTCACAGATAGCAACCCTTCACGTTTGATATAAAATTCTAGCTAAATCTTTAGTAACAGGGTTTCAAACTTACTCTACTCGAAAACTTCTGTAATGGCCTCAGCGCTTCACATTGAGGGCTTTGGGTTGTTTTACCTCTGAGCGGCACTTTTTTGCACACCATGGTCTAAATGGCCAGGTCACATGGACCCCGAAGGCACAGAGAAGGTTGGGGGAGGGGACCCACTGCAGCAGCTATTGGGAGACAGATGGTAGCCCCCCCCGTCAAGGCCATCCAGCGTGTTCTTTAACGTGCACAGGGTATGGCTCTCCCGCACACGGGGCCACGGCTTAACGTCCCATCCGACGGACGGCAGCATTTCCAAGCCCATCGGTGTCCCCTATTGACCGTGGGCAGGGCGGGGAATTTTGCGGAGATAAATCTCAACGGTGACCCAGCTGGGACTCGAACCTGGGAACTACAGATTACGAGCCTGGCGCGCTACCGACTGAGCCACCCCCGTCCCACATTGAGGGCACATTTATTTCGAGTTGGAATTGCAGAAAGACCATCCAGTTACTGGCATGCCTTCCTCAAACCTTTTCCCTTCCCACGCGACCTCTTGGAATGTTTGTGCTGTTGGTCCAGCTCTGGCCTTAAATTCGCAAAGGACCAAAAAAAAGGAAACTTTAAACGTTTACCAAAAGTATTAATGCACTTCTATCTTATGTGAATGATAAAGACACACATGCAAAGCTTCCTAATTAGAAATAAAAGCTTTTTACTAAAAACTGTCACTGGATATAAATTCAAGATTTTATTCAAATCTCTCCAAATCTCAGTTTTAAAAACATTTGCTTAAATTTCATGAGTTGGAACTGGAACATTTAACAACTGGAAAATATTGCAGCTGAAAATTTAACAATAGACGCTGCTGGTATACACATTCAAATATTATTCTTCAAAAGTGACTGAAAGTAAATCATTATATAAACTAAAATTACATTTAGTAAACTAATTGTTATAAGCGGTTTTTTTTTTGTGTTTTAATTAACTTTTGATGTGAATTCTTATTACTAGCAACACTGATGTTAAAACTGTTTCATTGTCCACAACATCTTTAAATATTAAAGCAAATATAATTAAAAATTAGATATCAGAATGGGTTTCAGTTCATCTCCAGCCATCCTCACAGACCTTCTACTATGGCATATAAACTGACAGGCTCCTGTCAGACCTCTGTGGCAAGCAGCTGCTTGAGGGGGTATTTTTTTTTTAATATTTTTCCGCAAAAATCTTATTTTGAAAATTAAGGAATTTTAAATGAGACTTCGTAAAAATGTCTCAGTACTTTAGGTAACACTAACCAAATTACACGGAATCAGGTACAGTCGCTTAAAAAAGTATCCGAACACTATGGTTGATTACAGAATTCAGGAAAAAATATCTGACAACGATTTTTTTTTTAATTAGTGATCTGTGTCTTCGTGTCACGTGACACGAAGGTTACCAGATCACTAATTTCTAAAAAAAAATCGTTACCAGATATTTTTTCTGAATTCTGTTTACCTAGGATTTAGTTTCAGCAGGGGGGGGGGTGAGAATTAATTTGGGGGAAGAGAGTCTGAGAATGAGACTTGTGTAGAGTTTTCTAATTACAAAAATATTCCACTGGACAGGAAAGGTTGTTATTTAAACCTATTTTTAGTTTCGGACATTACTATGAAGCTAAAATAAAATCATACAAACACAATTGTTTCAGATTTCAAAGCAGGAAAACAAACTTGAGATTTCATATGAAATGCCCAGTTTTCCAGGGGGGGGGGGGGAATCACCCACCCCACCCCTGGGTATGTCCCTGCCCGGAGTTGTCCGAAGAAAAGGTGCACTTTAAAGAAATGCGGTTCTGAATTCAACCACGTTCTTTCATTTTGTCTCATGGTCAAGCTTTCCCTTTTATATAGCTATAAGATAATCCGCATTATTTTCTATTTCAGGAGATTGGCGCCGTCACGATCCGTCTTAATTTTGAGCAATTGGCATGTCTTGATTGGAGACTGGCATGTAAAATCAACCCAATTGTTACGTCGACAAGCATTGTTGGGAGGGTTGGGTTGTTTTACCTCTGAGTGGCACTTTTTTACACACCATGGGCTAAATGGCCAGGTCACAAGGATCCCAAAGGCTCAGAGAAGGTTGGGGGAGGGGACCCACTAGAACAACTGTTGGGAGACAGATGGTTGCCTCCCGTCAAGGCCATCCAGCGTGTTCTTTAACAGATTACGAGCCTGGCGCGCTACCGACTGAGGCACCCTCGCCTCCTATTGTTGGGAGGAATATGGTGTTGAGGTAAAGGTTTTTCAGATGTGCAATTTTCGGCTATTGGGTCAATCTGAGTTAACGTCTGCTGAAAATTCAAGTTCCTTGCATTTTTTTTTGTGAAGAGTTACGGTGACCACAGACACCTCTTATTATTATTATGGAACGAAAAACATATAAATAAGTGTTCCTTCTTAAAGCGATGATAATTTCAATAAAGTTGTAGTCGATATCGATGAAAGAATTTTAAATAATAATTTTTAATGCTTCTGCTTCATTTTGGTGATATAAAGATTGATAATTTTTTCCTTAAATCATCATCTGATCTTTCTTCACACAGTGCCAGTCGTCATCAGAGGAACATGGCAGAAAAGCAGCGCCGAGACAAACTGAACGGATACATCAACGAACTAGCCACAATTGTGCCGATTGTTGCCATGACTACGAAGCGTCTTGACAAGACCAGCATCCTGAGACTGAGTGCGGCGTATCTGAGGATACACCAGAGTAAGTTTAAGAGGACGGAGAGTAAAAACATGGGCTGGGGATATCACAAAAAATGACGCTGAGAATGTTCAGATGAAGAACCCTGCCATATGCTGCTACTTTTATGTATTCCTTGTTCCTACTTTTGTTATTAGCCGACTTTTCTGAAAGAGTGATTGGCAGGTTGTTGTCGGTGATGCTAAAACCAAGGATGCTGCTTTTCTTTGATGATGGAGTCTTTTCACTCTACGACTTCATCGGCTTGAAGCGCGTATGGCAAGCTCTTTCAATCTCTGTTTTTTTTTTCTTTAGTTTCTAACACATTAGCTTCTTTACGGTTATGAACACGTGGAAAAATTTCCTCCTCTTAATATTTTATATATTTTTTTTTTCTTTTCAATAAGTGTATTTCAGCCTTTAAAAAAACTTCGTAAAGGTGATAAATATCTCTGAAAAGGTCAGAGGAGGATACCCACTATCTTATGTTTACATACATTCGATTGTAGGCAAACATTTGTAGATAATAATAAACATGATAAGTTCAGGGCCGGAACTAGTGTGTGTGAGTGTGGGGGGAAAGGGGGTTATCTCCCCCCCTGGAGAATATTAGTAAAATAACAGAGGGAAACCATTATTAAATGTAGGTATATTTTATGCATTTTTGAAGAAATTTTAAAACACTCTAAAATGTAAAGGGAAATGTCAAGCTATAATGGATATCCAGTTTGGCTTTCCCTTTACTTTTATCCGGCTCGAGTTAGTTTCTTGTTCCCCCCCCCCTCCTTCCCTTTTATGTTTTTCTAGATCTGGGCCTGAATAACTTAATATTGGTATCTTAGTTTGGGAGGGGGGCTAAATATACAAGAGAAAAATGCCAAAAACTCACCTTTGACATTTTACTTGGAACGGAGAATCAGTATTATTACGATATTTATCTTGCAAATGGGGCGGGGGTGGCTCAGTCGGTAGCGCGCCAGGCTCGTAATCTGTAGTTCCCAGGTTCGAGTCCCAGCTGGGTCAGCGTTGAGATTTATCTCCGGCAAAATTCCCCGCCCTGCCCACGGTCAGTAGGGGACACCGATGGGCTTGGAGAGACCGCCGTCCGTCGGATGGAACGTTAAACCGTTCACACGTGTGCGGGAGAGCCATACCCTGTACACGTTAAAGAACACGCTGGATGGCCTTGACGGGAGGCTACCATCTGTCTCCCAACAGCTGTTCCAGTGGGTCCCCTCCCCCAACCTTCTCTGAGCCTTCGGGGTCCATGTGACCTGGCCATTTAGCCCATGGTGCGCAAAAAAGTGCCGCTCAGAGGTAAAACAACCCAACCCAAATCTTGCAAATGAAGCATATTCGTATCCAGATGAAGCAATAGATATCTGGAACTGATATTCAAGTCTTCTTCATCATGTTATATGCTTCAGAATAAGTTTTTAAGCACTTGTAAGACAAAAGTAAGCATCTAAAGCATAATTTAACAATACATATTTTATGCTGTCATCGTAAAAAAATAGATTTTTTTCCCCCTGAAACAGTTACAGGATCGGCAAAGTAGATAAATGTGTGCATCTAGCTTTGTCGAATAATCGGTTCACATCTAGCAGTATATAGTACATAATAGTTTTAAAACATGTAGTATTATCAATTATTTATCATTGTGCATGGCCAATGTGAAATTTACACTGCTTTTACTTACGAGTTACTTTACATGATAGATACTTAATCGCGCGACATATACTATTTTTATTAGTTTCGCAATAAAAGTGAACTTTTGAAACCTTTCAATCTCCAAAGCACGATGTTCAGCGACTACAGAATCTCAGTCTTAATTGACGGTTTCTCATCAGTGGATGAACTGTAAGTTGCGTATTATGCTGATGACGCAGGAATCTATTCAACCTCATTGAGCCATCAGTTTGCTGCCAAGAGAATTCAGCGTGGCTTTCTTGACCTTGAAAAAATGGTTTGCCAAACTCAGGATCAAGATAAACTCTAGTAAAAGTCCAGCTCTTTTTTTTTACCCGTGAAAGATTCCACGATTCTTTTTCTCCCTATCTTTAACTCAGCCACTGAATTGCTGTTACTTATCTCAGTGTCGCCCTTCGTTAGGAATAGAGATGGCCAACGCATACAAATTGTGGAATTAAGAAAACCCGACTGCTAAAATGCCTTCTAAATGCTCTTCTCAGTACGTAGTCAAAATTATTTATAAAAAAGAGCTTTATTTTGTATAAGATGATTCATACTTTTTTTTATCATGTATGCATCATTCCCGACTTTGGCAAAGATTCTAATATTAAGCTAGAAAATCGGAATCTCCTCTGGCGAATATGGAATGCTTGCTTTTCAAAGGGAATGAATGATGTTGGCCAGTTTCGGTTCTTTTTTAATGGTGGAAATTCGAATTAGCGGATGATTCGGACGATGCAAATCCTAAAGATAGGTATTTTTTAACTTTTAATTTTTATGTAGTCTGATTTCTTCTTTATATTTTATTAGTACCTATTTAAAAAAGAAATATTATCTTTCAAAACGAAAAGGTTGCATTTTTCCAACCTCCATGGGGATAAAGGAGTCACTTAATGCTATCAATGTATTACCACCCAACTCTGCGGGGCGGGGGTGGCTTAGTCGGTAGCGCGCCAGGCTCGTAATCTGTAGTTCCCAGGTTCGAGTCCCAGCTGGGTCAGCTTTGAGATTTATCTCCGCAAAATTCCCCGCCCTGCCCACGGTCAGTAGAGGACACCGATGGGCTTGGAAAGGCCGCCTTCCGTCGGATGGGACGTTAAGCCGTGGCCCCGTGTGCGGGAGAGCCATACCCTGTGCACGTTAAAGAACATGCTGGATGGCCTTGACGGGAGGCTACCATCTGTCTCCCAACAGCTGTTCCAGTGGGTCCCCTCCCCCAACCTTCTCTGAGCCTTCGGGGTCCATGTGACCTGGCCATTTAGCTCATGGTGTGCAAAAAAGTGCCGCTCAGAGGTAAAACAACCCAACCCAACTCTGCCATCCAAATTTCGAATTTCTAGTTATCGTTTACAGTAGGCCTGGCCGAAATTTGCTCATTGCAGAAGAACTTGCGGTTCATAAGACAAAGCATGATTAAAATGAATTTGGCTCATTTCTACAATAGTTTTTGGCCAAACATTTTTAGGTGGATAATTGAACGATTTTTCCCAATTCATAATGCTATTAAAAATGTATAGGTTTTTCTTTCAATCAAGCCATTTTCTTGGTTCGTTTAAAATATAGTTTTTTTTTTACTCATTAGAAATGTACGTTTTCGTTTTTAAGCAGAAAATATTTTTCTGCAGATCTTTAAGAACATCTTTTTTTTTCTAATGGCTCTTCGCTAAGTTTCGCCACGGTTTACAGCGTTATTTTAAAGTAGCGCCATTTTCCAGCTTTAGCGCCCTCTAACGTTGGAAATTTAAACTATTCGGAAATTCGAAAAAGGCGAATCGTAATATTTAATTCACCCATCATAAGATGAAATCTTCATTTATCTCTTGAAACAGAAAACGTTGAATATCTACAGACGGGCGATAAGAGCAAAAACTTGTTATTCGTATGTAAAAACAAAGTTCGTATTTTAAAAAAAGAGATAATAATTGCAAGTTGTTCAAAACAAAATCTTCAGATGTCAATTTCTGTATTCAAATTCAAATTTATTATAACATAAATACACGAGGACAATGAACACACAATGCACAACATTTTGTAAATAGATTGTGCACGTTAAATACACCACACACGCACCATACCCTGTGCACGTTAAAGAACACGCTGGATGGTCTTGACGGGAGACTATCATCTTTCTCCTAACAGCTGTTCCAGTGGGTCCCCTTCCCCAACCTTCTCTGAGCCTTCGGGGTCCATGTGACCTGGCCATTTAGCCCATGGTGTGCAGAAAAGTGCCGCTCAGAGGTAAAACAACCCAACTGTAGAAGCTACAAGGAGTGATGGAAGAACTATGGATGCAGAAGTAAGCGTTTTTCAATATGCATCACATTTTCAAGATAACTGCTGTCTTCACTAATAAAATATTATGACTAACGTTTTCCAAATATTCAGTAGTTTTAATTTACACAGTTAATTAGCAAATATTTCTTAAAAGTTGAAAAACATTTTTCGTTTCTGATTGTATAATCCAGTGAATTAAAATATTTAGGCACAATAAAATAAAAAATTTTATGGAAAATTTCCTTTTTCGTTTTTTCTATATAAAATTGCAAACCCAAAACTCTGGAATTAAATTTAGGAATTCTAATCGGCATTAAAATCTTGATTTTTATATAAAAAAATAGTTGAAATGTATATATATATAATTTCCTTAGTGACAATATATTGTGTTTATTGTATAATATTGTGTTCCCAGCGTAATAATTATAATTAAGATTAGGAACTATTTTATTTTGTACATAAATTAAAGGCAATAAATTTTATTTATATTCTCCTCCCCAACAACAAATCCCATAAATTAAGGTAGACTGAACCCATGCAAAATAACTATTACGTAGGAAATTATGATTACCATAACGTTTTAAATAGTATATTTTATATAATATTCTGTTTAGTTTTGAAGAAAGTGAGTAAATACGTTTTTTCAATTTTAAATTAGATTCTATTATTAATCCTAGATAATTGTAGCTATCAGTCATTTCGATAAGATCAGAGTTACAGCAGTCTGTACTTCAATAGTTCAAATCGTGAAGTTTGCTGTTATTTCCAAATGTATGTAATGAAGTTAATGTTAAATATATGTACTTAGATTTTTTACATTTAATTCTAGTTTATTTTTAGTAAGCCATTTTTTATTAATTATTAAACTACTATTAATACTTCCAAGTAATACTTCATTATCATCTGCATCAAAAAATATGGATGTATCATCCGCAAAAGAAATAATTTGTCCTCCAATTTCAATTTGCAGAAATCATTGATATATATATATATAAGAAAAAGTAAAGGACCGAACACAGAACCCTGTGGGACCCCACTTACAGTCAATAATGTTTTACTTTTAAAATTGTTAATAATTACAATTTGCTTTCTATTCTCAATGAAACTTTTAAACCGATCATAGACTATACCAAGAAAACCATAAAATTTCAGCATATGTAAAAGTATTTTATGATTAATAGAGTCAAATGCTTTTCTGATGTCTGAAAAAATCCCAATAATCTTTTTATTATTATTAATGCCCTTATAAATCAATTCATTAAATTTTATTAGTGCATGAGACGTACTGCAATTTTCACGAAAACCAAACTGGTTTTTTGCAAAAAACTCAATGCTATCCAAATAACGAACCACACTTTTTTCAATGATTTTAGAGAAAATTGGTAAAATTGCAATAAGTCGATAATTATTATAATCATCTCTGTTTCCCCCCCCCCTTATAGATTGGTTTAATTATAGAAAATTTCAAATCGTCCACAAAGGTTCCTGTTTCCATTGATAAATTAATATAAACTAATAAATCTAATTTATGTCTAGCTATTATTTTTAGAATTTTTGCATTTAAGGTATCGTATCCTACAGCTTTATTTGTATCTAAATTTGAAATTAAATTCAATACTTCTCCTGCATCTGTATTCATAAAATACACAGAACTCAAGACTGGTTGTTGATCAGATAAGTTAAAATTTGTTTCCGATTGCCGAGATACAGATAAACTTCGGTTACTATTAACATTTGTAAAAAATTCATTAATTTCATTCACTACAAATTTAGTTTCTTTATTATTTGGAAAAATATTATGCGCTGCTGATGTACAGTCGCTCAAAAAAAAGTATCCGAACACTATGGCCGATTACAGAATTCAAAAAAAATATCTGGCAAGGATTTTTTTTAGAAACTAGTGATCTGACAACCTTCGTGTCACGTGACACGAAGGTTGTCAGATCACTAGTTCAGATCACTAGTCAGATCACTAGCGACTGTACCTGTTATGTCATTTACTAATTTCCACTGTCGTCGTCGATCATTGTTACAGTTAGTAAATAAATTCCTATAATATAAATCCTTTGCATTTTTTATAGTTATTTTAAAGTTTTTATTGTAATCTTTATATTCATTCATATAAGCAATAACTAAAGGACACTTTTTTGCTTTTTTTTTATATAACCTTTCTTTTTTATTTATACTTTTTAAAATTTCATATATAATCCATTTTTCATTAATACCTTTAATTTTATTTTTATCTCTCACACCATCAATATTATAAGTACAATCCTACATAGCTGTATAAACCATATTAATAAATTCTTGATAAACCAAGTTAACGTTTTTGCATACAAAGATATCGTTATCCAATTTATAGTACCTTATTTTATTTTTCAGTTTCAGATAATTTATCCTAGTGATGCCACGCAAGATTTTATTATTTGTATTTGTTTTGTTTATTTTTTGTGATTTTATAATCATTAAAAGTGGGTAATGGTCTGTTATTTCAGCCATGTATGTAGCACATTTATTTTTGAACATGGAATTAACATTTCTAATAAATAGATGATCAATGCAAATTAAACTTAGCCGAAAATTTAATACTGCTGAGATTTGAGAGGTCTATGATAAATTAAATGAAAATAATGAAATGAAAATAGTAGAAAAACTTTAAATGAATATATATATATTTATTATAAATTATTTTCTAATAAATAGATGATCAATACTAGCTGTTGGGGCGGGGGTGGCTCAGTCGGTAGCGCGCCAGGCTCGTAATCTGTAGTTCCCAGGTTCGAGTCCCAGATGGGTCAGCGTTGAGATTTATCTCCGCAAAATTCCCCGCCCTGCCCACGGTCAGTAGGGGACACCGATGGGCTTGGAAAGACCGCCGTCCGTCGGATGGGACGTTAAGCCGTGGCCCCGTGTGTGGGAGAGCCATACCCTGTGCACGTTAAAGAACACGCTGGATGGCCTTGACGGGAGGCTACCATCTGTCTCCCAACAGCTGTTCCAGTGGGTCCCCTCCCCCAACCTTCTCTGAGCCTTCGGGGTCCATGTGACCTGGCCATTTAGCCCATGGTGTGCAAAAAACTGCCGCTCAGACGTAAAACAACCCAACCCATCTTAAAAAAAGCTTTTACAGTGTATTTATGAGACCTATAAATGGAAATGAAGCATGAATCATAATTTATCATACACCTCTAAAATCTCAGCAGTATTAAAATTTCGGCTAAGTTTGTTTTCTTCCACTGATAAATTATTTTTAAAGTAAATTATGGTACCTCCTGATTCATTATAATCTCTACCATTAAGGAAACAGTTATATCCAAAAATCTTAAAATTATCCACTTCATAGTCATTAATCCATGTTTCATTCAAAACAAGAACATCAATAACATAATTTATGTTATTGAATTTCTTTACTCTTGCGAGGTATGATAATGAAGTAAATAGACTTATTGTGTAAAAAAAAATTCTATCATTATCTTTTAGTGGATGCCATCACCTTCAAAGTAAGACTTAAGACTTTATAAACCTATACAAACAGTGGCGTGCCCAAGGGGACGGTTGTGGGAATTAATAAATAAATACCCCCTCAAGCAGCTGCTTGCCACAGAGGTATGACAGGAGCCTGTCAGTTTATATGCCACAGTAGAAGATCTGAGAGGATGGCAGGACCTCAGCAGAAAACAACATGAACATCCATGCCTTACCCGGGGCTCGAACCCAGGTCCCGTAGATCAGTAGCCAAGCGCGCTAACCACTCGGCCACGGGTTATAGGGGTTGTAATGTTCTCTTTCCTTCAGAGCTTGTTTAGCGTATGTTTTCTTGAGTATCTCTTGAGAGCTTGTTATAGCGTTATAGTGTTTTGAGAGCTTGTTATAGCTTGTTATAGCGGATATGTATCTCTTGAGAGCTTGCTTAGCGTATGTTTTCTACGACAGACACCGAAAATCAAAGACTAAAGCGTGCTCCCATCCAAATTAGGCTGAAACATTTCAAAAAACAGAAAAAAAATTCTGGATATGCCACTGTATCGCACCGTCTCTGCCATGATTGGAAACGTTACCGAAAAATCATTTTCCAGAAATCCTTCCGGTGTTTTTGTTATGGAATGTTTTCAATTGATTCAAAATGAGCTTCTTCTAAGGAGTTTTGGAAACACGAAAAAAAAAAAAAATCGCACTGTGCATGATCACGCGCAGTTGAGTGCGAAAGCGCATTGCGGAAGTCCGGTTCAAACGCATTTGGCATTATTTCAATGAGCACTTCTACTCAATTTCTTCGGAAAATATAAATAAATTAAAAAATTTAAAAAATATCTATCTTCGTATATGCGCTATAAAAAGTAGAAAATAAACCTAAAATATATTGATGGTGAAATCAGTCAGTGAATTCGTATTCACTTCAAAGGAAGATATGGCGACTGCAATCTTGTTGTGTACGTTGTTGGGTTGTTTTACCTCTCAGCGGCATTTTTTTGCACACCATGGGTTAAATGGCCAGGTCACAAGGACCCCAAAGGCTCAGAGAAGGTTGGGGGAGGGGACCCACTGGAACAGCTGATGGGAGACAGATGGTAGTCTCCCGTCAAGGCCACCCAATGAGTCCTTTAACGTGCACAGGGTATGGCTCTCCCGCACACGGGGCCACGGCTTAACGTCCCATCCGACGGCGGCCTTTCCAAGCCCATCGGCGCCCTATCTTCCTTTGAAGTGAATACGAACTCAGTGGCTGATGGCACCGTTGATATGGTTGAAGTTATTTTCTATTAGTTAAGACGTCTATAGGAAGATAGGTATTTTTTAATTTTTTAATTTATTTATATTAGCATTAATATTTTTAAATTATTTATAGCTGAAATACTTGATAACTCAGCCAGTTGAAAGAGGGAAGCTTTAATCACTTAGACTGTGCTAGAATCACATGGTGCATAACTAACTAACATAACTAACTACATTATCAAAAGCCAAATAATAATGCTTTTTAATTTGATTACTAAACGCTGATGAAATGATGAATGTGTTTCATCTGTGCAAATGACAATCCACTTTAAATATTGTACCAACAGAATATAAAACGTATAAACTTACTAATTCTGTATCTAATAAGAGTATTAAAGATCTGAGTTTCTGAAACCTTGATAGTATCTTAAGGAAACTAGAAGCTTAGATCTTACATTGAAATGATTTCTTTCATTGAGAGTGAAACAGGATTGTAAAATATTTACTTTCATCTTGCGAAGTGTTTAATAAATTCATTGTTTTACGTTTATCTCGTTTCATTCACTTACTTTTAAATTTTTGTACAGAAGTCCAGGTTTTGTGATCTATTTTGCGAAGCCCAAGATCCAACACTGTGCCACGATTATAGTTTGGGGACCACTACTGCAATTTATACCCTGATAGAAAACTTTAAAAAAAAATCAGTGTCATCTCATGCCATATTTGGGAATGTCGATCTCACTAATGGGGATAAATTTGTCTGCAAGAGAAAACACCAATGGACTTGGAAAGGCTGCTCTCCGTCGGAGAGCACATTAAACCTTGGCTCCGTGTACAGGAAAGCCATTACAGTCTGTATAGATTTGACGGGTTGGGTTGTTTTACCTATGAGCGGCATTTTTTTGCACACCATGGGCTAAATGGCCAGGTCACTTGGACCCCGAAGACTCAGAGAAGGTTGGGTGGGGGAACTACTGGAATAGCTGTTGGGAGACAGATGGTAGTCTCCCGTCAAGGCCATCCAGCGTGTTCTTTAACGTGCACAGGGTATGTCTCTCCCGCACACGGGGCCACGTCTTAACGTCACATCCGACGGACGGCGGCCTTTCCAAGCCCATCGGTGTCCCCTACTGACCGTGGGCAGGGTGGGGAATTTTGCGGAGATAAATCTCAACGCTGACCCAGCTGGGACTCGAACCTGGGAACTACAGATTACGAGCCTGGCGCGCTATCGACTGAGCCACCCCCGCCCCAGATTTGACGGGAGGCTACCATCTGTCTCCTAACAGCTATTCATTGGATTCTCTTCCTCAACCTTTTCTGAACCCTTGGGGTCTTTGTGATATGAACTTTTAGCTGAATTTGTGCAACGGAATTAAAAAAACCTTCGCTCAAAAGTTAAAGCAACCCAACTCAACCCATGGAATAGTATTATATGACATTTATACTGCAGAAAATTTTACTAATCACAAACACTCTATCATCATTAACAAATGTCTCTAAAATTTGCTGCATTATAATCAAATTGAAGCAATTATTACGCGTGCACTATTTTTAGTGTAATTCGTATCTTTTACTGAAATCAGATGTTTATAAATTGTAAAACTGGATGTGTATTGTGTAATACAAATGCGATTTTTTTTTATCTTTAGGTTGCTTGAACATTCAGAAGTACAAAAAGAAGATTACTTGGAGACCTGATTTTCTAAATTCTTCTCATTTAGATGAACTATTAGAGGTTGGTTTATTATGCCTAAGAACTTATTATACCTAACGTAAAATCTGATTTCTTGCCAGTGCACAATAACAAACATGGACCTAAGCTGCAAATTGTAGTGTTTTGAATCACATTATACGTATATAAACACTAATAGGGCAATAGACAATATTAAGCAATGCTAAAATTCTTTTAGTGCATAAAGCTCGTTGACGCTATTAATACAGCAAAATGTCAGAGCACGCCCATAATAATGGAAAATCTGAACATAGTAAAGATTATAGTAACCCCAATATTAGAATGCACTATTTTCCTTAGTAGTGGGCACAGCGAAGGGTGCAAGGCCGTAACCAGAGGGAGTGGTCAGCCACCCCTGGCAAAGTGTTTCTAGTAAATTTTTCAGTCTGCTTGAATTTCTGAAATGTTTAACTTTGGATACTTTACAGTATAAAGAATGCCTTTACACTTGGAATACTGATGCAAACCTTTGCTACGTGTGCCATAGACTCAATGATTTTACTCCTATTTTTATAAAAATTCTTTGGTGTCATTTTGTTTGTCAACTGAGTTGTCATTTGTTCAATTGCAGTGTCAATTGAGTTGTCAGTTGTGCCCATTACAGTGTCTACTGAGTTGTCAATTGGGTCCATTGCAGTGTCTACTGAGTTGTCATTTGTTCAATTGCAGTGTCTGTGCCAATTTGAGTTGTCAATTGGGATGCCAGTTACCAAATGATTATATATATAATAAATAAACTCATTGATTTTAACCGTAATTAGAATATAACCCTAATTTTGGAAGATTTTTAAATACCTATTATTATAAGGTTTGTTAATTGCAGTGCCAATGAAGTTGTCAATTGTGTCCATTGCAGTCAGATGAGTTGTCAACTGAAATGCCAATTAGGTCAATTTCAGTGTCAATTGAGTTGTCAATTGTGTCCATTGCCATGCCAATTGAGTTGCCAAGTGTGTCCATTGAATTGCCGATAGGGTTGTCAATTGTACTGTCATTTGGATTGTTAGTTGTAGTGTCAATTGAGTAGTACTCGCCCTTTTAAGATAGGTCATCCTTTCTCTTCCGCGATATAACATCCTTCCCCTATCGAGATAGATCTCCTCCTTCGAGAGAGATCTCTTCCCCCTTCTCAAATACGTCGTCCTTCCCCTTTCGAGATATATCTCTTTCCTCTCTTGAAATAGATCTTCTATCCATTTCGAGATACATCGTCATTTCCCTTTCGAGGCAGATCTCCTTCCCCATTCGAGAGAGATTTTCTTCCCCTTAGGAGATAGTCGTCCTTCCCCTTTCGAGATAGATCTCTTTCCTCTCTTGAAATGATCTATCCGTTTCGAGATATATCGACTTTTCCCTTTTGAAATAGATCTCCTTCCCCCTTACGAGAATGGATCTCTTTGCCCTTACGAGATAGATCTCCTTCCCCATTCGAGAGATATCTCCTTCCGCTTAGAAGATACATCGTCCTTCTCCTTTCGAGATCGATTTCCTTCCCCTTCTGAGATACATCGTCTTTTCCCTTTCGAGATATATCTCCTTCCCCATTCGAGGTAGATCTCCTTCCCCTTACGAGAGACATCGTCTTTTTCCTTTCAAGAACAGATCTCCATCCCCTGATGCGATATACCTCCTTCCCCTTTCGAGATACATCGTCCTTCCCCCTTTCGACATACATCACCTTCTGAGATACGCCATTGTTCCCCTTTCGAGAGCGATCTCTTTCCTCTCTTGAGATAGATTTCCCTCCCATTTCGAGATATATCGTCCTTCCCCACTCGAGATAGATCTCCTTCTCTTTCCGAGATACATCGTCCTTCCCATTTCGAGACATCTCCTTCCCCTTCGGATATACATCGTCTTTTCCCTTTCGAGATAGATCTCCTTCCCTATACGAGATACATCGTCCTTCCTCTTTCGACATAGATATTCTTCTCCTTTCTAGATACATCTCCTTCCCCTTCGGATATATACATCGTCTTTTCCCTTTCGAGATAGATCTCCTTCCCTATACGAGATACATCATCCTTCCTCTTTCGACATAGATATTCTTCTCCTTTCTAGATACATCTCCTTCCCTTTCAGAGATACATCGTCCTTTTCATTTCGGGATAGATCTCATTCCTCTCCCGAAACAGATCTCCTTTCCCTTCTGAGATAGATCTCCTTCCCCTTACGAGATACATCGTCTTTTCCCTTTCGAGATAGATTCCCTTCCCCTCACGAGTTACATCGTCCTTCCTCCTTCAACATAGATCTCTTTTCCCCCCTCCGAGATAGATCTTCTTCCCCTTTCGAGATAGATCTCCTTCCCCTTCCGAGATATATTATGATTCCCCTTTCGACATAGATATCTTACCCCGTCCGAGATACATTGTCCCATTCCTTCGAAATAGATTTCGTTTCTCTTTACAAATTCCCTTCCCCTTCTGAGATACATCGTCTTTTCCCTTTCGAGGTTCGGCGTTGAGATTTATCTCCGCAAAATTCCCCGCCCTGCCCACGGTCAGTAGGGGACACCGATGGGCTTGGAAAGGCCGCCGTCCGTCGGATGGGACGTTAAGCCGTGGCCCCGTGTGCGGGATTGCCATACCCTGTTCACGTTAAAGAACACGCTGGATGGCCTTGATGGGAGGCTACCATCTGTCTCCCAACAGCTGTTCCAGTGGGTCCCCTCCCCCAACCTTCCTTGAGTTTTCGAGGTCCGTGTGACCTGACCATTTAGCCCATGGTGTGCAAAAAAGTGCCGCTCAGAGGTAAAACAACCCAACCCTTTCGAGGTAGATCTCCTTCCCGTTTCGAGATAGATCTCCTTTCCCTTCCGCAATACATCGTCCTCCTCTTTCGAGATAAGACATCCTTCCCCTTCCGTGATATATATGGTCCTCTTCCTTCTATGATACAGTGCTCGCCAACCTCCTTCCGAGATATATATCGTCCTCTTTCTTCCATGATACAGTGCTCACCAACCTCCTTCCATGATATATATCGTCCTATTTCTTCTATGATACAGTGCTCACCAACCTCTTTCCGTGATGCATATCGTCCTCTTTCTTCTATGATACAGTGCTCACCAACCTCCTTCCGTGATATATATCGTCCTCTTTCTTCTATGATACAGTGCTCACCAACCTCCTTCCGTGATATATATCGTCCTCTTTCTTCTACGATACAGTGCTCACCAACCTCCTTCCGTGATATATATCGTCCTCTTTCTTCTATGATACAGTGCTCACCAACCTCCTTCCGTGATATATATCGTCCTCTTTCTTCTATGATACAGTGCTCACCAACCTCCTTCCGTGATACGTATCGTCCTCTTTCTTCTATGATACAGTGCTCACCAACCTCCTTCCGTGATATATATCTTCCTCTTCCTTCTTTGATACAGTGCTCACCAACCTCCTTCCGTGTATATATCGTCCTCTTTCTTCTATGATACAGTGATCACCAACCACCTTCCGTGATACGTATCTTCCTCTTTCTTCTATGATACAGTGCTCACCAACCTCCTTCCGTGATATATATCTTCCTCTTCCTTCTTTGATACAGTGCTCGCCAACCTCCTTCCGTGATATATATCGTCCTCTTTCTTCTATGATACAGTGGTCATTATCCTCCTTCCGAGATACATATCTTCCTCTTTCTTCTATGATACACTGCTCACCAATCTCCTTCCTTGATATATATCATCCTCTTCCTTCTATGATACAGTGCTCACCAACCTCCTTCCGTGATATATATCGTCCTCTTTCTTCTACGATACAGTGCTCACCAACCTCCTTCCGGGATGCATATCGTCCTCTTTCTTCTATGATACAGTGCTCACCAACCTCCTTCCGTGATATATATCGTCCTCTTTCTTCTATGATACAGTGCTCACCAACCTCTTTCCGTGATGCATATCGTCCTCTTTCTTCTATGATACAGTGCTCACCAACCTCCTTCCGTGATATATATCGTCCTCTTTCTTCTATGATACAGTGCTCACCAACCTCCTTCCGTGATATATATCGTCCTCTTTCTTCTACGATACAGTGCTCACCAACCTCCTTCCGTGATATATATCGTCCTCTTTCTTCTATGATACAGTGCTCACCAACCTCCTTCCGTGATATATATCGTCCTCTTTCTTCTACGATACAGTGCTCACCAACCTCCTCCCGTGATATATATCGTCCTCTTTCTTCTATGATACAGTGCTCACCAACCTCCTTCCATGATATATATCGTCCTCTTTCTTCTATGATACAGTGCTCACCAACCTCCTTCCGTGATACGTATCGTCCTCTTTCTTCTATGATACAGTGCTCACCAACCTCCTTCCGTGATATATATCGTCCTCTTCCTTCTTTGATACAGTGCTCACCAACCTCCTTCCGTGTATATATCGTCCTCTTTCTTCTATGATACAGTGCTCACCAACCTCCTTCCGTGATACGTATCTTCCTCTTTCTTCTATGATACAGTGCTCACCAACCTCTTTCCGTGATATATATCTTCCTCTTCCTTCTTTGATACAGTGCTCGCCAACCTCCTTCCGTGATATATATCGTCCTCTTTCTTCTATGATACAGTGGTCATTATCCTCCTTCCGAGATACATATCTGCCTCTTTCTTCTATGATACACTGCTCACCAATCTCCTTCCTTGATATATATCATCCTCTTCCTTCTATGATACAGTGCTCACCAACCTCCTTCCGTGATATATATCGTCCTCTTTCTTCTACGATACAGTGCTCACCAACCTCCTTCCGGGATGCATATCGTCCTCTTTCTTCTATGATACAGTGCTCACCAACCTCCTTCCGTGATATATATCGTCCTCTTTCTTCTATGATACAGTGCTCACCAACCTCCTTCCGTGATATATATCGTCCTCTTTCTTCTATGATACAGTGCTCTTTCTTCTAACCTCCTTCCTTGATATATATCTTCCTCTTTCTTCTTTGATACAGTGCTCACCAACCTCCTTCCTTGATATATATCTTCCTCATTCTTCTTTGATACAGTGCTCACCAACCTCCTTCCGTGATACGTATCGTCCTCTTTCTTCTATGATACAGTGCTCACCAACCTCCTTCCAAGATATATATCTTCCTCTTTCTTCTTTGATACAGTGCTCACCAACCTCCTTCCGAGGTACATATCTTCCTCTTTCTTCTATGATACAGTGCTCACCAACCTCCTTCCAAGATATATATCTTCCTCTTTCTTCTATGATACAGTGCTCACCAACCTCCTTCCAAGATATATCTTCCTCTTTCTTCTTTGATACAGTGCTCACCAACCTCCTTCCGAGGTACATATCTTCCTCTTTCTTCTATGATACAGTGCTCACCAACCTCCTTCCTTGATATATATCGTCCTCTTTCTTCTATTATACAGTGCTCACCAACCTGCTTCCGTGATGCATATCGTCCTCTTTCTTCTATGATACAGTGCTCACCAACCTCCTTCGGTGATATATATCGTCTTCTTTCTTCTATGATACAGTGCTCACCAACCTCCTTCCGAGAAATATCGGCCTTCTGCTTCCGAGATAGATCGACTTGCACGATAGATTGTCCTCTTCCTTTCTAGATAGGTCATCCGAGATTGGATATTGTTTATGTTAAAGAAAATAAAGTTAGAAATACTGTGATATATCCCTCATATTTTCTTCATTTCCGAAAAACAATTACTTGCCTAAACCCATTGCTTTTCTTAGAAAACTTCTTCTATACTCACCGATTTTTCACATATCTCACTTCTTCAACGTCGAGACTTTTCTCAAATTAATGACTACACGATAGATGGATGCGTCTTAGAATAAACTAGAAATGTAATATTGTATTTAAATTTCAAGTTAGTCTCATAGATTATACTTCACTAATACTGTAGCTTCCCACCTTGCTCTTTCCAAAAATGTTTCTCGCATCGGTTGCTTCAATTATAGTGATGATATTGGTTCTCTTCTTTTGAATCTCGTTATCCTAGAACAAAATCTAATTACTTTGCAAGCGAAAAAGTCTTGTTCTAGAATAGAAAGTTTTCATTCCTCGAAGTCTAATTCGCAGCTGAATTGCGAACTCTAAAGGTTCAAAATATTATGTAATAAACCCAATTTACTTACTCTTATATTTATTAACTATTATTTGCTATTTTTAGGCAGTGGAAGGTTTCTTATTGTCAGCGACCTACACGGGCAAGATCATTTTTGTCTCCAACACTGTGGAACATTATCTAGGTCATCAAAATGTATGTTCATTTCTGATTTATATATTGTATGATGAATTTTTTTCATAACTTTATAAATTTTAATAAACTTAAAATATTGTTACATTTTAAATTAAAAAATATATTAAAGCATCGAAATCTTAATTTTTTTATTATTTGCATATTCTTATTAAGATGGTTAAGGCTAAGATTTTAAGAGAATTAATATTCTTTCCTGCCATTAATTCATTGAAGTGAACATGTTTCTTATACACTGGTAGACGAAAGTTATGTTACAAGCCTATGTTATGTCAATGGGAAACTAATTTCGAAGCTCTACAGCTTCTAAAATACCTGGGGCGGGGGTGGCTCAGTCGGTAGCGCGCCAGGCTCGTAATCTGTAGTTCCCAGGTTCGAGTCCCAGCTGGGTCAGCGTTGAGATTTATCTCCGCAAAATTCCCCGCCCTGCCCACGGTCAGTAGGGGACGCCGATGGGCTTGGAAAGGCCGCCGTCCGTCTGATGGGACGTTAAGCCGTGGCCCCGTGTGCGGGAAGAGCCATACCCTGTGCTCGTTAAAGAACACGCTGGATGGCCTTGACGGGAGGCTACCATCTGTCTCCCAACAGCTGTTCCAGTGGGTCCCCTCCCCCAACCTTCTCTGAGTCTTCGGGGTCCATGTGACCTGGCCCATGGTGTGCAAAAAAGTGCCGCTCAGAGGTAAAACAACCCAACCCAATCTAAAATACCTATTTTTTATGGCAAAATATGAATAGGTTAAAATCTCTGTTTTTCAGCAATAAAAACTAGGTATTTATAGAGTTATGGAAGCTTGAAAGTTTCATAGCATAAATGTCACTGCTAACAAACTTAGGTAAAATTGACAAATATAGAAAGAACTACTTACAGTCGCTCAAATAAATATCCGAACACTGTGGTTGATTATAGAATTCAGAAAAAATATCTGGCAACGATTTTTTTTAGAAATTAGTGATCTGGCAACCTTCGTCACGTAACAGGAAAGTTGCCAGATCAGTAATTTATAAAAAAAAATCGTTGCCAGATATCTTTTCTGAATTCTGTAATCAACCATATTGTTCGGATATTTATTTGAGCGACTGTACACAAACTAAAGCTAAAACAAACACTTATTTCATCAAACAGCTTGAAAAAATATTTATTATTTAACTTCATTTATATTTTGAGGTAAATTTTTTATAATTGCCTTTGATGCTATCAAATTTTCCAACTTCAATATGTCTAATTATTTTTTCTGAAAATCAAGATTTCAATAAATTTGATTGATATTATTAATTCATATTCAGTTTTGACTATACATAAAAGTTTATATTAGAAGTTGTACAACTTTGAAGTTAGTTTTCCATTGACATAATGTAGGATTCTAACATAGGGTGTTTCTGAATCTCTTAATTCACTTCTACATATCTAGTATTGGCGGGGTCAGTCAGAACAAAGATGGGCATGGGAATGCCGTCGTTCATCGAATGGAATGTTGAACCATGACCATTTGTGCATAAGAGCCATCATTATCTTGTGCATGTTGAAGAATACGTTGAATGGCCCTGAGGTTTTCATCCATCTCCATTGTATGCACAAAAGTGCTTAACAGCAAGATAAAATGGTCCAAACCAATATATACGGTAGAATCCTGCTAGAATGGGGAGCGGGAGTGGCTCAGTCGGTAGCGCGCAAGGCTCGTAATCTGTAGTTCCCAGGTTCGAGTCCCAGCTGGGCCAGCGTTGAGATTTATCTGCGCAAAATTCCCCGTCTTGCCCACGGTCAGTAGGGGACACCGACGGGCTTGGAAAGGCCGCCGTCCGTCGGATGCGACGTTAAGCCGTGGCCCCGTGTGCGGGAGAGCCATACCCTGTGCACGTTAAAGAACACGCTGAATGGCCTTGACGGGAGGCTACCATCTGTCTCCCAACAGCTGTTCCAGTGGGTCCCCTCCCCCAACCTTCTCTGAGCCTTCGGGGTCCATGTGACCTAACCATTTAGCCCATGGTGTGCAAAAAAGTGCCGCTCAGAGGTAAAACAACCCAACCCTGCTAGAATGGCATTCCCGATGGACCGGTAAGATTGCGTTGCCATAATAATCAGTGACATAGCTAAATTGGCAACTGAAGAGAATATGAGACTGAAGGTATTGAAGATTTAACAATTTCCATAGATCATTGACTTAATGATGATAATTTATGCATGCATTGGCCTGTGGTTTATGAGAACTTTAAAGCCTCAACTGCGCAGTCTCACAATCTTCTCAGTTGTCATTCATGCTATGCACTGATAATAAAATGGATTGGAGCGGAATATATCCAGTCGAAAATAATATATGATCCTTGACTCAAAGGGTTTTGAATAGGCATAATAGAAATATTGTATTGGGTGTTAAGGATCATGTCACCTTTTGGGAAAATATCACATACTATCAATGTGATAATTGCGACGAGGACAAAAAGAATAGTAAACATAAATATTACATATATTTTGAGAAAATATTATTTTTAAGCTACAAGACTGGAAGGAAAAAAACTGCACTTTTTTGGCGAAAATAATTTCAGGAAAGTTGGGTCGTTTTACCTCTAAGCGGCACTTTTGCACACCATGGGCTAAATGACCAGGTCACATGGACCCCGAAGGCTCAGAGAAGGTTGGGGGAGGGGACCCACTGGAACAGCTGTTGGGAGACAGATGGTAGCCTCCCGTCAAGGCCATCCAGCGTGTTCTTTAACGTGCACAGGGTATGGTTCTGCCGCACACGGGGCCACGGCTTAAAGTCCCATCCGACGGACGGTGGCCTTTCCAAGCCCATCAGTGTCCCCTATTGACCGCGGGCAGGGAGTTTTGCGGAGATAAGTCTGAACGCTGACCCAGCTCGAACTCGAACCTGGAAACTGCAGATTGAGAGCCTGGCGCGCTATCGACTGAGCCACTCCCGCCCCAGAGAGTTGTTAAAGAAAGAGCTGTTATTTGCAGTTGCAATAAAAAATAAATTGCAACTTTTGTTCTATAAAAGTCTGTAGCCCTTTACTATTTCAAATTGAATGATTTCAAGAACGGTAAGACTTTGCGATTTACAATATTTTAATAACGTTTTTAATAGGAAAAAATTAAGACTATTTTGTTGAAAAAATAATTGCATAGTAGTTCTTTTCTACCAGTTAGTGGCAACAGTCAAGAGTGCAAATGTACTTCAGCATGCTATCTAATATATAAAGCAGAAAGTTTGTTTGTGTGTTTGTCCGCTTATGCACTCAGCCCCCTTGTAGTTCCCAGGTTCGAGTCCCAGCTGGGTCAGCGTTGAGATTTATCTCCGCAAAATTCCCCGCCCTGCCCACGGTCAGTAGGGGACACCGATGGGCTTGGAAAGGCCGCCGTCCGTCGGATGGGACGTTAAGCCGTGGCCCCGTGTGCGGGATTGCCATACCCTGTTCACGTTAAAGAACACGCTGGATGGCCTTGATGGGAGGCTACCATCTGTCTCCCAACAGCTGTTCCAGTGGGTCCCCTCCTCCAACCTTCTCTGAGCCTTCGGGGTCCATGTGACCTGTCCATTTAGCCCATGGTGTGCAAAAAAGTGCCGCTCAGAGGTAAAACAACCCAACCCACTCAGCCCCCAGAAGAGCTAGAGGCTCCAAACTTTGCATGAACTTTCCCTTCACCCAGGGGAAGAATATAGGGTATTTGCGAACCCCCTGGGATAAACCAAAATTGGTGTGGTCAGTTTTGAATTTCTCAAAATCCCCATGGACTTAACATTAATGGTTGAAAGTTAATCCAAATAACCGTTGCCACCAATAAATTTGAAAAAAGGATTGTGGGTTGGGCTGTTTTACCTCTGAGCGGCACTTCTTTGCACACCATGGGCTAATGGCCAGGTCACAAGGACCCCGAAGGCTCAGAGAAGGTTGGGGGAGGGGACCCACTGGAACAGCTGTTGGGAGACAGATGGTAGCCTCCCGTCAAGGCCATCCAGCGTGTTCTTTAACGTGCACAGGGTATGGCTCTCTCACACATGGGACCACATCTTAACGTCCCATCCGACGGACGGCGGCCTTTCCAAGCCCATCGGTGTCCACTACTGACCGTGGGCAGGGAGGTTTGCGGAGAGTAATCTCAAGGTGACCCAACTCGAACCTAGGAGCTACAGATTACGAGCCTGGCGCGCTACCGACTGAGCCACCCCCGCCTCCCGGAGGGATGGGAGATCGATTGTAATGATACTTATGCCAAATGAAAGCTTGTGACGTGGGAGAGGGCCATTTACTCTACATTTCAGGAATTTCAGACCCGAGCAACGGTGGGTAAATCTGCTAATTATCAATAATTTCGGAAAATGCAGTGTGGACTACCAGATTCCTTCAATTTTAAATATGGTTGACAGGAATATTTTTCAATTAAAAGCTTTTAAGTTTATTAAGGAGGCTGTACAATTATGAAAACATAATATATTACCAAAGCATTGATATTTTTTCTTGTTATACTTCTCTGAATCTCTTAATTCTCTAAGTTACTCAGTGATCTATTTTACTCTCCTGTATTCGATAATTGAAACTGTATAAGTATTAGAATTCTTACACTGAATATTAAGAATAAGTTCGGGCTCGATATATGGAGCTAGAGCCCAAAATATTTCAATAATTACTGAACCAGAGGCTTTCCGAACACTGTTAGAAAACAAAAAAAAAATGATATATCAAAATGCATGCCATTAAATTATTTTTTAAAAATTAATTCTTCATAATACAGGCTAATACAAATCTTAACACAACTTTAAGTATTTGTAAACAAAATTAAAATCTTAACGTTTTTTGGAATTAAAAATGCTAGAAAATATTCTTAAAAAACTAGAAATTCTACAGGTAATTTCCAGAAATAAAAATTTTCGAGTAACGTTATTGTAAACAATAAGCAAGATGTGTATATTAATGAGAGAGAGGTGTTATGAACTACTGAAAAATTAATCAAGAGCAGAATGAAATAAATAAATTATCCGTCATGTTGACACAGATGTCTAACAGGAGACTCAATATAATATGTTATAGAGAAGGTCTGTGAGGTTGTGTTGGATTGTTTTACCTCTGAGCGGCACTTTTTTGCCCACCATGGGCTAAATGGCCAGGTCACAAGGACCCGAAGGCTCAGAGAAGGTTGGGGGAGGGGACCCACTGGAACAGCTGTTGGGAGACAGATGGTAGCCTCCCGTCAAGGCCATCCAGCGTCTTCTTTAACGTTCTCTCCTGCACACGGAGTCACGCTTATCCGACGGACGGCGGCCTTTCCAAGCTCATCGGTATCCCCTACTGACCGTGGTCAGGGCGGGGAGTTTTGCGGACATAAATCTCAACGCTGACCCAGCTGGGACTCGAACCTGGGAATTACAGATTACGAGCCTGGTGCGCTACCGAGGTCGGTGAGGAAGGTGACACCTCCACACAAGAAAATAAACACCCATGCCTCATCCGGGATTCACACCCCGGTGTCTATCATCCGCAGTCAAGTATGCTAGCCCCTACATGTCAGGTGCTTATTAATATTAAATACTAACTGCTGATTAAAATGTTGAAATTATAATCCAAAGAAGTATTTTACATTTTCATTTATTTTTTCACAATTATAATCAGAATTTGAAATCTAAAAGAGCCAGATCTCGGAGAACGCTAGACCGACGTTCGGCTTTGAGTATTGAGTTCAGCCGGGAATCAAACTCTCACTACTGTATATACATTTGAATTCCTACAAAATTAACTGACAATATAATCAGAATTTAATTACGAACAAGCTCTCAGAGTTTCGTGTGACCTTCTTATTGATTTATTCTCCTCTGTCCATATCAATAAATAAAGATTATTCTTATTTTCCCAAAATAAATTTCAAACATTGTAGACGTTTACTGCCAAATTTACTTATATATCATTGTACTAAAAATAAGCATTGTGCAGTTCCAGTTTTAGGCATGATGTTTTGTTGATCCAAAACAAAAACGTTTTACGAAAGAGACCAATAAATTGTGCATGATGATATAACTGTCAGGTTTCAGAACACAATTGCCTAGAAGACAGATTGACCTATTTACTACAAATGTTGTACTCTTTGCAGTTATAGTGATTTTTATCATTTTTTTTCCATTACTATACTTCGTTTATCTCTTCCAGATTGAAATGATAGGTCATTCTTTATATTCCTTTATTCATCCTGCTGATGTGGATCGCGTTCGAGAAGAACTGAAGACATTGGCCATAGTTTCTTCTAACAAAAACGGTAAGGAACCTTTTTGTATTTAATGGTATCAGCTTTGTAGCAAGCTAATGGGTTCAATAAAACCAAATTTTATTTAGTGAGTTACATAGTTAAATATGTTATCAGAATAATTTAAGCCTGACCTTTCGTAAATTCATTTTTCTTAATCTGTTTTACTAAGGTCAATATTTTACAGAACAAGGTTCATGCTTAGATTTTATTCCAAGTGTTGGGTAAACTAAACCTTGAAGCATAATTCTGAAGACGACTGCTATCAAATCATTGCCTTTGCTTTCATATCCGCTTCATAACTAACAAAGCAATTTATAATCAGTTTGCATGTAATACATATTTATTTTCCTTTCAGATACTCTTCTGAATAGAGAATTTTATTATATATGTTACCGCTAAAGCTCGAAAGCCGTTAATGTGCACATTACCTAGCTAATCTGCAGATTAACTGATTTGCTCCGTTAACGTGCGGAATCAAGAGTTTTCCGCATTTTACCTAGGTAATGTGCACGTTAACGGCTTCCGTATCGTTAAAGTTCAAAAGTTTGTTTCTCTTATAGTGGTGAATCTCTTGAATATGAATCTTCGTGTCACGTGATTCACTCGTCCGCATTATAAAAAACGCCCCGGATGAGCGGAGGCCAAGTGAGAACGAATCGGTAAAGTGATTCATTCTTGATAACGAATCACTAAAATGATTCGTTTTCACTTGGCCTGCTCATTTTGGGGACGTTTTTTATAATTCGGACGACTGATTCATGTTGACAGAGGGATGACCCTGGTTACAACTCTACTCTCGGACACTAGATAAATAACGTTATGTTAATTTAAGCGTACAGAAACGTTCCTGCTGTTCCAGCAAAGATCTTATTTTCACTTTAACGAGTGCCTAGTAGGTAATGTGCAGATTATCCAGGTAATTTGCAGATTACCTAGGTAATTTGAGAAATGAAACAATTTTCCGCACGTTAACGGATCACCCTAGTTAATCTGCACAATACCTAGATAATCTGTAGAATAACTGATTTCTGCACTTTAGCGGTAACATATATAAATTTGACCTTATATTGACACTATGACATTGTATTTGATTGTTGTTTCTGTGACTGATTTGATTGGAGAGTGTTTGTTTGTAATTACCTTATTTATTTATTTTTAGATTACTATTTGTTTCTGCTCGGTAAAGTTTATTTGTATCGGTTTATATTATTCATCTAGTAATCACATTTTTTTTTTCTTTTCCTGATATAGTTCGGAATATTTAAGCCTCTTGTGAACCTTTCTATTACATTGCAGTTGCAATTAGCAAATGGGAAGAGAGTGGCACTGTGGATTGGAGTGTTTTACCTCTGAGCGGCACTTTTTTGCACACCATAGGCTAAATGGCCAGGTCACAAGAACCCCGAAGGCTCGGAGAAGGTTGGAGGAGGGGCCCCACTGGAACAGCTGTTGCGAGACAGATGGTAGCCTCCCGTCAAGGCCATCCAGCATGTTCTTTAACGTGCATAGGGTATGGCTCTCTCACACATGGGACCACGGCTTAACATCCCATACGACGGACCTTTTTTTAAGTGAACACTAAATTTTTAGCCGTCCCGTGGCCGAGTGGTTAGCGTGCTTGATTACTTATCAAAGGGACCTAGGTTCGAGTCCTGGTAAGGCATGGATGTTCGTGTCGTTTTTCTGCTGAGGTCCCGCCACCTCACAGACCTTCTACTATGGCCTATAAACTGACAGACTCCTGTCAGACCTCTGTGGCAAGCAGCTGCTTGAGGGGGTATTTATATATTATTATTTTAAACAAATTACATATTTTTTTTACTAACTCTTTCGTCTTTTTTTTAATTAGGTCGGATATTCGATTTGAGCAGCGGTTGCTTTATAGCCTGTTGTTAGATATAACAAATACATAAATAGGGGATATAAACTCGTAGACTGGTGTTTCCAGATTCGAGTCCGGACTCTAGCTAAGTTGAGATTTTCTCAGCTAATCCTTTGTCTGCTCTTGATAAAAAGAGGATACCTGGAAGTTTAAAACGTCTGCCGAAAGAGACCTTAGGTATCGGTACGATTAAGCCTTAAGCCATACATTTTGTACGATTAAGCCTTAAGCCATACATTTTGTACGATTAAGCCTTAAGCCATACATTTTGTACGATTGTATAATGGTTTTGATGGAAAGTTTCCACCTAATAAGAACTGTCTCAGTGGTAGCGCGCCAGTCTCATAATCTGCAGTCCTCAGGTTCGAGTCTCAGCTGTGTCGGCATTGAGATTTCTCTGAGCTAAGCCTTTATCGTGCTCTGAGTCAGAAGAGGAACAGCGATGGGACTGGAAAGTTCACCGTTGGTCGGAAGGAACGCTAAGCCTTATCCCGTCTGCAGGAGATCCATCCCCTGTGAACGTTAAGGAACACGCTGGATGACTGACGGGAGGCTACCATCTGTCTCCGTACAATAGATTCCCTTCCCCAGCCTTCTCTGAGCCTTTGCCGTCCTTGTAATAACATTACATACACTAGTCATTATAAAACAAGTGATGTTCAGAGGTAAACCAACACAACTCCTTGCCATACCCAGCTCTGAATCCTTGGGTTATTGTGACTTTGCCAATTGGCCCATTTGTGTACACAAAAACGTTGCATTCCAACTCTCCCCTTTGATAAATAAGATCAGATATTGCCTTAAATCTTTCCTTACCCATAATTTATGTAGTTTCGTGATTGTTAATGATATATGTATGAATTAATATTAGCGAAGGTTTCTGAAAAGTAAATGAATCCTATTTCAGGCCAGTCCCAAACAAGATGTACATTTTGCTGCCGATTGAGAGAAAGAAGCCAGCCTCGTTCAGAAGTGGTCACTTATCAAATGATGCACTTCAGTTGTCATTTGAGTTTCCATGATGATAAGGAGAAAGCATTCAAAACGCAAATGATCACTTCCAAAGGCAATAAAAACGTTGGTAAGTAAGTAGGAACCTTCAAATATTATTTTAGTTCTTAGAATTTATGAAGAGCTATCAAGACTGTTTTAATTATATAATGTATGAAGAGCTAGCAAGACTGTTTTAATTATACAATGTATAAAGAGCTAGCAAGACTGTTTTAATTATACAATGTATGAAGAGCTATCAAGACTGTTTTAATTATATAATGTATGAAGAGCTTATAAGAGTGTTTTAATTATATAATGTATGAAGAGCTATCAAGACTGTTTTAATTATACAATGTATGAAGAGCTATCAAGACTATTTTAATTATACAATGTATGAAGAGCTATCAAGACTATTTTAATTATACAATGTAAGAAGAGCTAGCAAGACTGTTTTAATTCTACAATGTATGAAGAGCTATCAAGACTGTTTTAATTATATAATGTATGAAGAGCTATCAAGACTGTTTTAATTATACAATGTATGAAGAGCTATCAAGACTGTTTTAATTATACAATGTATGAAGAGCTATCAAGACTGTTTTAATTATACAATGTATGAAGAGCTAGCAAGACTGTTTTAATTATACAATGTATGAAGAGCTATCAAGACTGTTTTAATTATATAATGTATGAAGAGCTTATAAGAGTGTTTTAATTATATAATGTATGAAGAGCTATCAAGACTGTTTTAATTATACAATGTATGAAGAGCTATCAAGACTATTTTAATTATACAATGTATGAAGAGCTATCAAGACTATTTTAATTATACAATGTATGAAGAGCTATCAAGACTATTTTAATTATACAATGTAAGAAGAGCTAGCAAGACTGTTTTAATTCTACAATGTATGAAGAGCTATCAAGACTGTTTTAATTATATAATGTATGAAGAGCTATCAAGACTGTTTTAATTATACAATGTATGAAGAGCTATCAAGACTGTTTTAATTATACAATGTATGAAGAGCTATCAAGACTGTTTTAATTATACAATGTATGAAGAGCTAGCAAGACTGTTTTAATTATACAATGTATGAAGAGCTATCAAGACTGTTTTAATTATATAATGTATGAAGAGCTTATAAGAGTGTTTTAATTATATAATGTATGAAGAGCTATCAAGACTATTTTAATTATACAATGTATGAAGAGCTATCAAGACTATTTTAATTATACAATGTATGAAGAGCTATCAAGACTATTTTAATTATACAATGTATGAAGAGCTATCAAGACTATTTTAATTATACAATGTAAGAAGAGCTAGCAAGACTGTTTTTATTCTACAATGTATGAAGAGCTATCAAGACTGCTTTAATTATACAATGTATGAAGAGCTATCAAGACTGTTTTAATTATACAATGTATGAAGAGCTATCAAGACTATTTTAATTATACAATGTATGAAGAGCTATCAAGACTATTTTAATTATACAATGTATGAAGAGCTATCAAGACTATTTTAATTATACAATGTATGAAGAGCTATCAAGACTATTTTAATTATACAATGTAAGAAGAGCTAGCAAGACTGTTTTAATTCTACAATGTATGAAGAGCTATCAAGACTGTTTTAATTATACAATGTATGAAGAGCTATCAAGACTATTTTAATTATACAATGTATGAAGAGCTATCAAGACTATTTTAATTATACAATGTATGAAGAGCTATCAAGACTATTTTAATTATATAATGTAAGAAGAGCTAGCAAGACTGTTTTAATTCTACAATGTATGAAGAGCTATCAAGACTGTTTTAATTATATAATGTATGAAGAGCTATCAAGACTGTTTTAATTATACAATGTATGAAGAGCTATCAAGACTGTTTTAATTATACAATGTATGAAGAGCTATCAAGACTGTTTTAATTATACAATGTATAAAGCGCTATCAAGACTGTTTTAATTATACAATGTATGAAGAGCTATGAAGACTGTTTTAATTATATAATGTATTTAAACATTTTTACACACAATTAAATGATAGTTATGTTAATGGCTTGTAGTCAATGACTATTAAAATAGAAAACAAAAAAACATTTAGGAATGTGTTAATTCTTATATTTGTATCAAATTATATATTGTAATTTTATTCAATTAACTCTCATTTTTCAATTAAAGTGTGCTAATGCAGACATTTTGTGTATTTGCATTATAGAGACAGTTCGCAGATTACTTACATGGAGTATTAATAAAGCATGAATTAGAGTATAAATGTTCATTTTGACTTATCTGAACCAAGCAATGTTTTTAGGATTCGTGTGACCCATTATTTCAGATGACTTCGCGTTCTCGAGTATTGAAAATTAGCGGTTGTGAAACAGAATGGCAATTAATCAAAAATTTTGCAAGCCGAGAAAAACTGAGTTTTCATTCATGGAGGACAGAGCGCCATGCTTCAGTTTATCTAATCTTGGTTTAACTCTTTCAGCGATGAGATTTATCTCCATTTAACTCCGACATTTCTCTCCATGATAAATGGCATACTGATGGGTTTGGAAAAGTCGTCGTCCGTCGGATGCAACCTTAGGCCGTGTCTCAGTGTGCAGGAGAGAACTACACGCAGTTAAAGAACACGCTGGATGGCTTGACGAGAGACTACTCTCTTGTCTCCTAACAGCTGACCTTGTGCCCCCTTCTCCCAATCTGGGGGGCGGGGATTGCTCAGTCGGTAGCGCGCCAGGCTCGTAATCTGTAGTTCCCAGGTTCGAGTCCCAGCTGGGTTAGCGTTGAGATTTATCTCCGCAAAATTCCCCGCCCTGCCCACGGTCAGTAGGGGAAACCGATGGGCTTGGAAAGGTCGCCGTCCATCGGATGGGACGTTAAGCCGTGGCCCCGTGTGCGGGAGAGCCATACCCTGTGCACGTTAAAGAACACGCTGAATGGCCGTGACGGGAGGCTACCATCTGTCTCCCAACAGCTGTTTCAGTGGGTCCCCTCCCCCAACCTTCTCTGAGCGTTCGGGGTCCATATGACCTGGCCATTTAGCCCATTGTGTGCAAATAGTGCCGCTCAGAGGTAAAACAACCCAACCCAATCCCAATCTGGATTCCTTGCGAGTTGACCAATTAGATCATTGCATGCAAAAAAGTGCCTCTCAAGCGAAAAACAATTCAATTCTAATCTTGTTTCAACTATCTTTAACGGGTTATATCTCTTTTGATCACAAAAAAGATAAGTCTTCATTTGCTTATTATCTATTGGAAACCTTCTTAATCTGTTATTCGTGTATCAATAATCGTATTTAAAAATGTTCTCCGTTTCGATCTCTTAATGCAAGGCCATTGAACTTTCTAATATATCTTTGATCTAACAGTCAGAGCCCTATCTAATCATTAGAGTTTTCACATATAACGTCAAGGAAAAAGTCAAATTAGAAACCCGATACAGTAAACAGTCGATGTAACGAACGCCGCAGTAACGAAATATTCAGTGAAGCGAAATTATTTTCCATCATCTGCCAGTTTGCTAGGGGGATGGGGTGGCTCAGTCGGTAGCGCGCCAGGCTCGTAATCTGTAGTTCCCAGGTTCGAGTCCCAGCTGGGTCAGCGTTGAGATTTATCTCCGAAAAATTCCCCGCCCTGCCCACGGTCAGTAGGGAACACCGATGGGCTTGGAAAGGCCGCCGTCCGTCAGATGGGACGTTAAGCCGTGGCTCCGTATGCGGGAGAGCCATACCCTGTGCACGTTAAAGAACACGCTGGATGGCCTCGACGGGAGGCTACCATCTGTCTCCCAACAGCTGTTCCAGTGGGTCCCCTCCCCCAACCTTCTCTGAGCCTTCAGGGTCCATGCGACCTGGCCATTTAGCCCATTGTGTGCAAAAAAGTGCAGCTCAGAGGTAAAACAACCCAAGCCCACGGTCAGTAGGGGACACCGATGGGCTTGGAGAGGCCTTCGTCCGTCGGATGGGACGTTAAGCCGTGGCCCCGTGTGTGGGAGAGCCATAACCTGTGCACGTTAAAGAACACGCTGGATGGCCTTGATGGGAGACTACCATCTGTCTCCCAACAGCTGTTCCAGTGGGCCACCTCCCCCAACCTTCTCTGAGCCTTCGGGGTCCATGTGACCTGGCCATTTAGCCCATGGTGTGCAAAAAAGTGCCGCTCAGAGGTAAAACAACCCAACCCAGTTTGCTATATATTTTAATGTTAAAATTCTAACAGAATTTCGAAAAAATAAAATCCTTATACAATACAACGTGACTCAGTCGAAACGTGCTACGCTCGTAATACACAGTTCCCAGTTTCGAATACCAACTGTGCCGATGTTGAGATTTATCTCCGCTAACTGCCACCCTGCCCTCGCTGAGAATGGTAACACCGATGGGCGTGGAAACACTGTCGTCCGTCGGATGAAACTTTAAGCTTCCTAAAAGCTTTCCAATGGATCCCTTTCCCCTATTTTCTCTGAGCCTTTGGGATCCTTGTGACCTGGCCATTTGGCCTGTTGTGTGCAAAAAAAAAAATCAAATAATATGACGTATGCTTTTTTATCCTTATTGGGTTTGGTTTTCAGCATTTGAACATTAATTAATTCGTAGTTTCTTTCCTTACAATTATTTTGCAATATGTAATTATCGTTATGACCTTTTAGGTTTCGCTGTAACGATTATACGAGTATTTTGGTCTCTCTCACGGTGGCGGGGGTGGCTCAGTCGGTAGCGCGTCAGGCTCGTAATCTGTAGTTCCCAGGTTCGAGTCCCAGCTGGGTCAGCGTTGAGATTTATCTCCGCAAAATTCCCCGCCCTGCCCACGGTCAGTAGGGGACACCGATGGGCTTGGAAAGGCCACCGTCCGTCGGATGTGACGTTAAGCCGTGGCCCCGTATGCGTGAGAGCCATACCCTGTGCAGGTTAAAGAACACACTGGATGGCCTTGACGGGAGGCTACCATCTGTCTCCCAACAGCTGCTCCAGTGGGTCCAACCTTCGCTGAGCCTTCGGGGTCCATGTAACGTGGCCATTTAGCCCATGATGTGCAAAAAAAGTGCCGCTCAGAGGTAAAACAACCCAACCCAACCCAAAAGGTCTCTCTCACGACTTCTTCAAGATATCGGGTTTTTATTTTGGCTTCCCATTGACATAGATTCCATCCATCATTCAGCGTCACATCCGACAGACATGCCATGGGCATGCTCTAACGATGTGATAGGGCTCTGCACATATTATGCTCTATATCGTAGTCCTTATACAAACAGATGTAAATATTTTACACATTTTATAGCTGGAAGTGTATCAAACAGTCTTCTGAATGCCTTTGTCCTACCTGTCAATACGAATCCTCTAAATGAGTTAAGTATCACAGAAGCACTAGAAGAAGAATACATCACAAGACATGGAGTTGATGGCAAAATCCTTTATGCAGATCACAGGTGAGTTTATCTTCTTTTAATAAGACAACTTCATAGACATAGGAGCAAATTTATGTTTCATTAATGTGAATAAGCATTTTTAGTTCAATAATTCCAAACCTCACGCTGTTCACGATCTACAAACATCTGTCATCAGTACAAATGACGATTTACTAAAGCTTTATTGTTGAAATAATGACTTACTAAACCTGTTTCCGCCAATGATGAACCATTATACATGTAAACAATGACTCTCTAAAGCTTCATCTATGTAAACTATGACTCACGAAAGTTTTATCTACCTAAACGATACTCACTAAATCTTTATCTGTGCAAATGATGACAAATGAAAGCTTCATCCAAATAAATAATGGCCAAATGAAGTTTCAATGACTATCTACTAAAACTTCATTTCCACAAATGGCTGCTCACTAAAGCACGAATATCCAACCCGGGTGGGGCGGGGGATGGTTCAGTCGGTAGCGCGCCAGGCTCGTAATCTATAGTTCCTAGGTTCGAGTCCCAGCTTGGTCAGCGTTGAGATTTATCTCCGCAAAATTCCCCGCCCTGCCCACGGTCAGTGGGGGACACCGATGGGCTTGGAAAGGCCGTCGTCCGTCGGATGGGACGTTAAGCCGTGGCCCCTTTGTGCGGGAGAGCCATACCCTGTGCACGTTAAAGAACACGCTGGATGGCCTTGACGGGAGGCTACCATCTGTCTCCCAACAGCTGTTCCAGTGGGTCTCCTCCCCCAACCTTCTCTGAGCTTTCGGGGTCCATGTGACCTGGCCATTTAGCCCATGGTGTGCAAAAAAGTGCCGCTCAGAGGTAAAAAAACCCAACCCAAAAATCCAACCCGGGCCTGCGGTCACATAGGCAGCCCCATGTGTTATACGACCCTGAATGTAAAACTATCTCGCCAAAAATAGCTAATACGGACAGTCTTAAAATCATGCTCGTGCAATGCCTTATATTTATAGTTATTGATATTTTAAATGTTCGTTTCAATAAATGAACTGTAAATGGATTAGAGTAGATTTATCCTTGTCATATCATTTGACTGTAGACGTCCTTCAAGCTCAGGTGGCTATGAGCAATGCGGTTCGCGCACAGTTACTCATGCGGCCTGCTACTTTAAGCTTTAGTCGCTTAGTCAAAAAAGGTTGAACTCCCTTGTACGCAAGTTCCACATGTAAATAAAGCTCCCCCTAAAGTTTCATATACAAATGACAACCTACTGAAGTTTCATTTCTGTAAGAGACGATCACTCAAGTTTCGTCTGTGTAAATGATGATCCACTACAGCTTGACTTCTGCAAATTAAGACCCACTTAAGTTTCATCTCCCCTAATAATGCCCTATTTTAAATCTACTCATTTTTTGAGCCTATAGAAATACTTCATAATTCTGTTCTTCATAATTCTATACTTATTATACTTCATAATTCTATATTCATATTTCATAATTCTTTTCATATTCATACTTCATATGGGGCGGGGGTGGTTCAGTCGGTAACGTGCCAGGCTCGTAATCTGTAGTTCCCAGGTTCGAGTCCCAGCTGGGTCAGCGTTGAGATTTATCTCCGCAAAATTTCCCCGCCCTGCCCACGGTCAGTAGGGGACACCGATGGGCTTGGAAAGGCCGCCGTCCGTCGGATGGGACGTTAAGCCGTGGTTCCGTGTGCGGGAGAGCCATACCCTGTGCACGTTAAAGAACAAGCTGGATGGCCTTGACGGGAGGCTACCATCTGTCTCCCAACAGCTGTTCCAGTGGGTCCTCTCCCACTAACTTCTCTGAGCCTTCGGGGTCCTTGTGGCCTGGCCATTTAGCCCATGGTGTGCAAAAAAGTGCCGTTCAGAGGTAAAACAATCCAACCATACTTCATAATTCTATTCTTTATAATTCTGTATTTGTAAATACAGGTGTTTTCTTAATTTTGCTCTGTTTAAAAATATATCTCTATTTTTAATCTATTGGCTACTTCTATTTTCAGGATAGCAACCATAACCGGGCATCTGCCTCATGAAGTACAGGGTATGTCTGCTTATGAGTACATTTTGGATTCTGACATACCTATTGCTAATTTTGCCCACAAGCTTAGTAAGTATCATTCTTTTTATTCTTAAAGGTAATTATATCGCCCTTATGAAATTTTTTAAGCATGTTAGTGAATTTCCAACCATAAAATCATGTCTAAAATTTCAAATAGATTATTAACGCCATATTTGAAAACTTTAAACTTTTACGCTATTGTTATCTAATTCCCGAGGTTAAAGTCCTTTTGGCATTCCTTTAATGCCACAGTAACTAATTCACGTTGTTGTTGTTTACAGTAACAATGTTTACAGTAACTAATTCACGTTGTTGTTGTTGTTGTTGACGACTTCTAGGAATTCCTACTCTTCTAGGGGGCGGGGGTGGCTCAGTCGGTAGCGCACCAGGCTCGTAATCTGTAGTTCCCAGGTTCGAGTCCCAGCTGGGTGAGCGTTGAGATTTATCTCCGAAAAATTCCCCGCCCTGCCCACGGTCAGTAGGGGACACCGATGGGCTTGGAAAGGCCGTCGTCCGTCGTATGGGACGTTAAGCCGTGGTCCCGTGTGTGGGAGAGCCATACCATGTGCACGTTAAAGAACACGCTGGATGGCCTTGACGGGAGGCTACCATCTGTCTCCCAACAGCTGTCCCAGTGGGTCCCCTCCCCAAACCTTCTCTGAGCCTTCGGGGTCCATGTGACCTGGCCATTTATCCCATGGTGTGCAAAAAAAGTGCCGCTCATCCTACTCTTCTATTGACTTAAAATTCAAGAGCAATTGAACTTAAATAATGTCAACGACAGTGACGTAAATTCTATACCGAAGACAGTGCTGAAAGGTCTTTAACTTTTTGAATTAGTTAAGAAGCCTTACCACCATCAAATAGAGTTTTTAAAATGAGCATTATCATACAAAGGTGGGAGCGCCAGCAATATTGTTAGATAATATTCCTGAAAATAAGCAAGAATATTCATACCTTTCATGTAAACGTTAGAACAGTCGACACTCATAACCGAATGGCTCCGTATTTGAGTTCCTACTGTTCCCGAGATATTTGGTGAAGAAAGGTGATATTGTCAGACTCCTAATGACCTTTCCGTCTGATCGGTTGTTTTACCTCTGAGCGGCACTTTTTTTGCACACAATGAGCTAAATAGCTAGGTCACAAGGACCCTGAAGGTTCATAGAAGGTTGGGGGAAGGGGACTCACTGGACAGCTGTTGGGAGACAGATGGTAGCCTTCCGTCAAGGCCAACTAGCGTGTTCCTTAACGTGCACAAGGTATGGATCTCCAGCACACGGGGCCACGACTTAACGTCCCATCCGACAGACGACGGTCTTTCCAAGACCATCGGTGTCCCCTACTGACCGTGGGCAGAGCGGGGAATTTTGCGGAGATAAATCTCAACGCTGGTATAGTTGAGACTCGAATCTGTGAACTGCAGATTGTGAGCATGGTGCGCTACTGACTGAGTTATCCCCCCCTCCCCCGTAGGATTGGACATTAAGTTGTATCTCATGTACAGGAGAGCCATAACAGTAACAACGTTAACGAACATGCTGGAAAATTGACGATATAAATCCATCTGTCTGGTAATAGCTGTTCATTTGATCCCCGGGCGGGGGGATCCTCGGTAGCGCGCCAGGCTCGTAATCTGTATTTCCCAGATTCGAGTCCCAGCTGGGTCAGCGTTGAGATTTATCTCCGCAAAATTCCACGCCCTGCCCACAGCCAGTAGGGGACACCGATGAGCTTGGAAATGTCGCCGTCCGTCGGATGGGACGTTAAGCCGTGTCCCCGTGTGCGGGAGAATCATACCCTGTGCACGTTAAAGAACACGCTGAATGGCCTTGACGGGAGGCTGTCATCTGTCTCCCAACAGCTATTCCAGTGGGCCCCCTTCACCAACCTTCTCTGAGCCTTCGGGGTCCTTGTAACCTGGCTATTTAGCCCATGTTGTGCAAAAAAGGCCGCTCAAAGGTTGTTGGGTTGGGTTGTTTTACCTCTGAGCGGCACTTTTTTGCACACTATGTGCTAAATGGCCAGGTCACATGGACCCCGAAGGCTCAGAGAAGGTTGGGGGAGGGGACCCACTGGAACAGCTGTTGGGAGACAGATGGTAGCCTCCCGTCAAGGCCATCCAGCGTGTTCTTTAACGTGCACAGGGTATGGCTCTGCCACACACGGGACCACGGCTTAACGTCCCATGGCCTTTCCAAGCCCATCGGTGTCCCCTACTGACCGTGGGCAGGGCGTGGAATTTTGCGGAGATAAATCTCAACGCTGACCCAGCTGGGACTCGAACCTGGGAACTACAGATTACGAGCCTGGCGCGCTACCGACTGAGCCACCCCCGCCCCCCACTCAAAGGTAAAACAACCTAAAGCAACTCATTCGATCCCTTTCCTTACTTGTTTTTTTAACTCTTGTGGTCCTCGTCACTTGTCTATTGTGTTTTATCCCAGATGTCGAACAAATAACATTCCTTCCTTTATTTCTTGTTAAATTATTAGCATTTTATTAAAGGTAAAGCGCATTGGTGGTCTGCGCAGGTGTGTGTGCAGCGGGGGCATTTCCCCCCTGGAAATGTGATTTTTAAGTTATATTTTATTGCTATAAAATTGATATAAATGCTATTTTTCTTTTTGTAACAAATACAGTTAATAAAGACGACACTAGATGTGGTTAAACGCGGTGTAAGAAGCGACGCCAATTATCTAAAAAAATAGCAATAGCACTCTTTAAAAGATTCTCGAGCCCGACCTAAAATATTTCGATAATTACTGAGTACAGTCGCTCAAAAAGTATCCGAACAGTATGGTTGATCACAGAATTCAGAAAAAAATATCTGGCAACAATTTTTTTTAGAAATTAGTGATCTGGCAACCTTCGTGTCACGTGATTACAGAATTCAGGAAAAATATCTGGAGCGTGTACAGCAACTGTACACGCTCCAGTTACCGTTCACAGCAAACTGGAGCGTGTGCAGTTATTGCACACGCTCCAGTTTGCTGTGAACGGTAACTGCACACGCTCAATATTTCCGTCAGTGAGCCCACACGATCTAGTATCAAAATAATATGACCACCTACAGTCGCTCAAAAAAATATCCGAACACTATGGTTGATTACAGAATTCAGAAAAAGTATCTGGCAACGAATTTTTTAGAAATTAGTGATCTGGCAACCTTCGTGTCACGTGATTACAGAATTCAGGAAAAATATATGGAGCGTGTACAGCAACTGTACACGCCGCAGTTACCGTTCACAGCAAACTGGAGCGTGTGCAGTTACTGCACACACTCCAGTTTGCTGTGAACGGTAACTGCACACACTCAATATTTCCGTGAGTGAGCCCACACGATCTAGGTCTTTGTGAGCTCACACGATCCAATGTGCTGTGAACATTAACCGCAACCGCTCCAGTTTGCTGTGAACGGTAACTGCACACGCTCAATATTTCCGTGAGTGAGCCCACACGATCTTTGTCTTTGTGAGCTCACACGATCCAATGTGCTGTGAACATTAACCGCAACCGCTCCAGTTTGCTGTGAACGGTAACTGCACACACTCAATATTTCCGTGAGTGAGCCCACACGATCTAGGTCTTTGTGAGCTCACACGATCCAATGTGCTGTGAACATTAACCGCAACCGCTCCAGTTTGCTGTGAACAGTAACTGCACACGCTCAATATTTCCGTGAGTGAGCCCACACGATCCAATGTGCTGTGAACATTAACCGCAACCGCTCCAGTTTGCTGTGAACGGTAACTGCACACGCTCCATATTCTTTGCATTATATATTCATACGCATTATATATATAAAAAAAATATCCGAACACTACGGTTGATTACAAAATTCAGAAGAAATATCTGGCAATGATTTTTTTAGAAATCAGTGATCTGGCAACCTTCGTGTCACGTGACACGAAGGTTGTACGTACTCGAAGGTTGCCAGATCACTAATTTCTAAAAAAAATCGTCAGATATTTTTTTCTGAATTCTGTAATCAACCATAGTGTTCGGATACTTTTTTGAGCGACTGTACTCCCCTGGAAATGTGTATGTAACTGGCGTGCCCCTTGTATAAATAGATAAAACTATAGTTATAATATAACAATGGTTATTTTTACTTTGTTACTAGATCTAACTGCTTTTAAGCTCTCACAGCGTACCCCAAAAATTTTACTGCGTACCCCACGTTGAGAACCCCTAGTCTAACTGATCGTATTTCCGGAATTTCCTATTACTTTCAATTTCCACAATTAGAAGCTGAAAAATGACAAAAATTGATTATCTTTGCGAATTAGAATTCGACATTTGCTAAAAGGCAGTACCTAAATTGTCAACAAATTAAAGAAGTTTAGTTTTTCTTGTGACTTGGATATAGTTAGCGCGTTTTCTTTTAGATTCGCTGTCTCATGTCTCAGACATCATAATTGGAAATTGTGTTTTAACTTAGTGGTAAACATAATCTTCTTTTTCTAGTCGGTATTTCGATTCAGTTTTGCATTACAGAATGTTACGTTCGAGAATGTACATTGCAATTTGATCTCATCTGGCATCTATAGTATTCTCTGAATAAGGAAATTAAGAGTAATCAGCATTTGAATATACAGTAAAGTACACTGAATTATTCTTCTCACTCATTAGTATTCTAACCCTGAACTTTAGAAAATTCTTTTCGTAGATAAAAGAAAAAACGTTTGTTCTGCTACTCCAAAGGAAATTAATTTATGAAATATTTCTGCGGTACTGCTCTGATTGCCGAATTTTACAATCGACGTACACAGTCGTATCAGAATAATATGACCACCATATTATTCGACTATGTACTTCAGAACAGGAGGGTTTAGTCGGTAGCGCGCCAGGCTTACAATCTGATGTTTCTAAGGTTCGAACTACCTCCGTTAGCCTCCGTTTTGTTCTCAGCTAGAAAGACGACACGCAATGGGTTTGCAAAAGCGAACCGTAATATGTTCGTAAAAGTTGTCGTCTGTCAAAAAGGACTTGAAACCGAGGTCCCATGTGCATTTTAAAGAACACGCTGAATGGACTTAACGGGCAACTTCCATTTTTTTACTAGCAGCTGTTTAATCGATCGCCTTTACCAATTTCTCTGAATTCCACGAAGCTGAAATGCCAGATTTAGAACTAGTAAAACAACCATCAGTCTTAAGTCATTTTTTATTCTTCAGAGACATTCAACAGATGTTTATGACCTGGCCATTTAGCCCGTTGTTTGTGGGGCAGGGGTGGCCCAGTCGGTAGCGCGCCAGGCTCTTAATCTGCAGTTCCCAAGTTCGAGTCCCAGCTGGGTCAGTGTTGAGACTTATCTTCGCAAAATTCCCCCCCCCCCCTGTCCACGGTCAGTAGGGGACACCGATGGGTTTGGAAAGGCCGCCGTCCGTCGGATGGGACGTTCAGCAGTGCGTGGTGGGAGAACCATACACTGTGCACGTTAAAGAACACACTGGATAAGCTTGACGGGAGGCTATCATCTGTCCCCCAACAGCTGTTCCAGTGGGTCCCCTGCCCCAACCTTCTCTGAGCCTTCGAAGTCCATGTGACCTGGCCATTTAGCCCATGGTGTGGTAGAAAGTGCCGCTCAGAGGTAAAACAACCCAATCCATTGTGTGCAGAAAAAAACAGTGCCATTCACAGATGTAATAACACAACCCTCGTAGTAAAATTATATACAATACTCTATGTACTGATATATATATATTTCTCCATATATTACAAAATTTTTAAATCTATGTTTCGGATTCGAAAGCGTATTTCCAGTGACATTTGCACCAACCATCATCATCATCATCCTCAAGCACCCAAGGGCTGCGGAGGTCCAACCAGACCGTGCAATTTAGTTCTCCAAGCAAGTCTGTCCTGAGCTACATCTGCTGCATCTGGCCACTGCACACCAATTCTAATAAGGCCCTGTTTGACATTGTCTGCCCACCGCATCCTAGGTCTCCCCTTCTTTCTGAGGCCTTTAGGCACACTGTTCATAACCCTATTCACCAATCACCAAACCAACGGAGTCTCTCTCTGCACAATATGCTGCTTAAAGGAGGTTGCAAAAATACTTTGCCTAACCTCATCATTAGTTACAAAGTTGAACCATCTAATGCCCAAGATACTGCGTAAGCATCTGGAATCAAAAGCATCTAGTTTCCTGTTATCTTGTTTACAAAGTGTCCAAGTTTCACTAACATAACTAACCCTAGAAAGAACCAAACTATTATACAGTCTAATTTTAGTCTTTAGGTGTATACGCCTATTTCTCCACACTCTCCATAGATTCTTAAAAGTCCCGGCAGCAATCCCTATTCGTCTGTTAATCTCATGCCGCACATCACCAGTATCTGTTACATAGTTCCCAAGGTAATTAAACTGTAACACCTGCTCAAGACTGCAACCATTCAGATTAACTGAATCACAGCCTGCCTGACCAATTTTCATCACTTTAGTTTTCTCTCTGTTTATAACCAAACCTACTCTACTACCAGTCTCATCAACAGCTCGAATGAAAGAGTTCATCTCATCAACATCATTTGCCAAAAGGGCTAAATCATCAGCATAATCTAAATCAGAAATTTTCGTATCTCCAGCCCATTTAAGGCCAAAATCTTTCCCTTGAAGTGAATTTCGCATAACATCATCAATAACCAAACTAAAGAGAAAAGGAGACAAAATGCACCCTTGTCGAACACCAGAAGTAATGCTGAACCAATTGCTACAAGCCTTACCAACTCTCACACATGACTCAGTGTTATTATAGAGAGCTTTCATTATGTTAACTAACTTGTCTGGTATACCATATGATCTCACAATCAACCAAAAATTATGACGATCAACAGAGTCGAAAGCCTTTTTGAAATCAACACAGCTAGCAACCAAAGATTTCTGAAACTCTAAACGTTTCTCAAGAATCTGCCTAAGTGAAAATATCTGATCCACACATCCCCTACCACTTCTGAATCCACGTTGCTCATCACGCAATTGTTTGTCAACCAGATTATTAATTCTATTAAGCACAATCATGCAAAGAACTTTACCTGGAACAGAGAGTAGGCTGATACCCCTATAGTTATCACAAGAACTGCGATCAACTTTTTTGAAAACAGGGATAATAATAGATCTGGTAAAATCTTTAGGAACCATGCCTTTATCATAAAAGATATTCAAAATTTCAGTCATCCAAGTGGTAACCGAAACATTCCCAGCTCTAAGCATTTCAGTAGTAATTTCATCTACCACTGGGGATTTATGAAGTTTAACTTAAGTAACCAGCTGATAAACATATCCTGTGAATCTATTCACTTGGGGCTGTCAACTCACAAACAAAGAGAAAACACAGTGGAAGATTTTCCCTCCACAGTGCAGCAATTGTGATATAGGGCCATCATTAAGGCCACCAATGCATCTATCATCATTGCAAACAATGGGATTAGAACTAACCACATTGTTTAGAATATCACTGAAATGCTCAGCCCACCTAGCCAGAACAGAATCCTCTCCTTCTATCACCTTACCTTGTTTATCCTTCAGTCCCTGTATAATTGTCCATTTTCTACCACACAAAACATTAACTATCTGGTACAGCTCTCTGTTGTTGTGCTGTCCAACTGCTTCTTCGGTTTTGTCAGCCAAGCCATCAAGCCAAAGATTCTTATCAGCAGCTAATTGATCCTTTACACGTTTATTAAGCTCTCTGTAATGCTTTCTATTAGGACTAGTAGGATATTGATTAAGGACATTCCTGCAGTTCTTTCTTTCTGAAATAAGCTCAAGTGCCTTACCATTCAGATAATTCTGTCTCTTCTGCTCCTTTTTTTCCTAAAAGAGTATTGTTAATGTTATGCAGCCCATCAGGTGAAACCCATGTGTACTTATGTATGTCACGGTGTTTGTAATAAGTGTTAGTTATTCTGAATCCATTGAGTTTACTTACCTATAGGAGATGTTGCCCATTGCCATTGCAGCTACCAATACCAAAAGGGCCTATTACTCCTCCCCAAAGGTCAGAGTCAGTACCAACTTTGGCATTGAAGTCACCTAGAACAAGGGTAATATCTCCTTTCTTGACAGAATTCAAAATATCCTGAAGTTGTCAGTAAAACCTATCCTCCTCATCAGCATCCTCAGTGGGAGTATAACAGCAGATAACATTTAAGTCTTTAACGCTTGTCTGAAATTTTGCTGTAAGAAACCTTTCATTAATGCACTCATATCCTAGAAGAGCATCACTAGCATGTCTGCTGAGAAGCAGACCCACGCCTTGGTGATGCTTATTGTCGTCCCTCCCTGAAAAGACGAATTTAAGATTTTTTTAAGAATCTGACCTTTATCTGTCCATCTGGTTTCTTGCAAACCAAGAATATCTAAATTATAATGGTGGAATTCTTGTGTGAGGATATCAAGAGAAAAAGCTCTGTGCAGAGTCCTCACATTCCAACTACCTATGGAGAGAAAATGGTAGTGGGATGTTTAAAGAAACTATGTTTATTGAGAGAGGGATTGTCGACAATATCAAACAGCCCCCTAATCGCAGACATGGGGCAAAGACCTGTTCCCCCACCACTAAAGGCTGAAGCCATCTACACTGGAAGACTTCCTCCAATGTAGAATTTGACGATGCCAATAGAAACAAAGAGTTCAGGTGCCTGCGATGACCTCCTCTCAGGATTATCCACCAGCTGATAAACATATCCTGTGAATCTATTCACTTGGGGCTGTCAACTTACAAACAAAGAGAAAACGCAGTGGAAGATTTTCCCTCCACAGTGCAGCAAAATCCACCAGTGCAGCAAAATCAGGATCCATAATCAAGCTCAGAGCCATAATTCCGTTCAGGTTGGTATATATGGTCAGCACCAGGACCCTGTATGGTTGACCACTCCTCAGCAGGGTAAAAAAAAAAGAAAAGTAGTCACAGATGTCCAGATCAGTAGGCCACACTAATCTGGCAGCCCTCCCCTTCCGTTCACTTCCACAAGAGAGTATCTCTTTTGAAAGGTACTAACGGTCTGCACCACGAGAAGGCGGGGTCGGGCATTAGGTGCTAGGCTTGGCCGGTTCTATGCATCATCACAGGAGATTGATGCATAGCTCTCCTTCCAGTGACTACCTAGCTACCATTCACCAACCATTTAGACTAATACGATGCTCAGCCATACCTATTTAAATTAGGCTTTAAGTAGTAGGTCGCTTTGAGATAAGCTCTGCATACCCCTCCTCATATAGGTTTAAGTGATGTGTCAATATAATTAATATGCATATATATATTTAATGCTATGCACCGTTCGTCGGATGGAACTTTAAACCGTGTGTAGGAGAGTCATACCCTGCGCACGTTAAAAAACATACTGGATGACCTGGATGGGAGCTACCATGTCTCCTACCAGCTGTTCAGTGTCTTCCCTGCTCCCAAAAATATATGAGACCTCAGGTCCCTGTCACCTGACCATTTAGCCCATTGTGTAAGAAAAATGCCGCTCAGAGGTAAAACATAAATAGTAACCTTCGAATGTAAACTATTTTCTTTAACGTAGCATAATTATATGCACATCCATTGGCCACTTCACTCTACCGCTAAATATCAAATTTCTTACATAAATATGTAGAATAATAAAAAACACTTTTTGTAGTCAGGTACGCTAACCACTAGCCCACACCTGGTCTAGTGGTTAACGTACTTGATTATTAAACCAGTGGGCATGTCTCTGTGTATGTTGCATGATCTGTCAGACCTCTGTGGCAAGCAGCTGCTTGAGGGGGTATTTATTACTATTATTTTTATGACAAACCAGAACAAGCCCAATAGAGCTTCTTGGTTATCTGCATCTCTTTGTGTAGAGAAGTACCTCCTTCTCTTTAAAAGGGGCGGGGGTGGCTCAGTCGGTAGCGCGTCAGGCTCGTAATCTGTAGTTCACAGGTTCGAGTCCCAGCTGGGTCAGCGTTGAGATTTATCTCCGCAAAATTCCCCGCCCTGCCCACGGTCAGTAGGGGACACCGATGGGCTTGGAAAGGACGCCGTCCGTCGGATGGGACGTTAAGCCGTGGCCCCGTGTGCGGGAGAGCCATACCCTGTGCACGTTAAAGAACACGCTGGATGGCCTTGACGGGAGGCTACCATCTGTCTCCCAACAGCTGTTCCAGTGGGTCCCCTCCCCCAACCTTCTCTGAGCCTTCGGGGTCCATATGACCTGGCTATTTAGCCCATGGTGTGCAAAAAAGTGCCGCTCAGAGGTAAAACAACCCAACAACTCTTCTCTTTAAAACGTTTTAAATAGCCAATGTGCATTATTAGTCTAAAATTTTGTCATTTTCAATTTTAGCACTTTCAAGAATTGACAGATCTAACTCCTGAGTCAACCCCTCACTCTATGTTTTGTTGCACTGCAGTTAAAACTTTGCAGCTCCAGCATCAGCAGCACTCCAGCTAGTGTCGCAGATAGAAGTGCTATTGCCCGATATTTTAAAATGTTTAAACTTGAGTATCGCGCGGTCATTAAATTTTTGACAAAAGAAGGCGAAGCCCGACAGAAATTAAACGACCTTTCGATGCTGTGTACGACGAATCTTCCCTGTCATATTCGAAGGTTCAAGAATGGGCTAAGCAGCTTCACTTAGGTTGGGTTGTTTTACCTCTGAGCGGCACTTTTTTGCACACCATAGGATAAATGGCTAGGTCACATGGACCCCTAAGGCTCAGAGACGGTTGGGGGAGGGGACCCACTGGAACAGCTATTAGGAGACAGATGGTAACCTCCCGTCAAGGCCATCCAGCTGTTCTTTAACGTGCACAGGGTATGGCTCTCCCACACAGGGGGCCACGACTTAACGTCCCATCCTACGGGCGGCGGCATTTCCAAGCCCATCGGTGTCCCCTACTGACCGTGGGCAGGGAATCTTGCGGAGATAAATCTCTACGCTGACCCAGCTGGGACTCGAACCTGGGAACTACAGATTACGAGCCTGGCGCTCTACGGACTGAGCCACCCCCGCCCCCTTCACTTAGGGAGAGATTCGATTGAAGATGAACCTCGTCAAGGCAGAAACTCCGGAAACCATTGCGCTGGTGCAAGAAGAGGGGCTAAAGGATAGGCGAAGGAAAACTCAAGAATTATCAGCAAGGTGTGGACTTTCAAAAATCACGGTGCTTCGAATTTTACACTACCATCTTGGTATGAACAAAGTGAGTGCAAGATGGGTCCCAAAACCTTTGAGTGTTGTCCGAAAAGCAACAACGCGTGGAATGCTGTACTGAATTTTTAGCACTCTGTGGGCAAGAAAAAGAAGTGATTGATTCAATTGTCACGTGAGATGAAACTATGGTTCTGTACCACGATCCCCTGTCTAAACGGGAATCTATGGAGTGGCGGCATCCTGGATCCCCACGGCCAAAAAAAAGCAAAAGTGGTACAATTCAAAAAAAAAAAAGATCATGGCCACCATCTTTTGGGATTCTCGGGGGATTCTGCTAGTCGACTTTAAGGAACGAAATACTACTGTTACTGGTAAATATTATGCGTCATCAATGTACCAATTGAAGGATACCATCAAAGAGAAACGACTTGGAAAACTGCCCCCGGGGAGTGAGGTTATTGCACGACAGTACGCCAGTGCACACTTCACTTGCTGCGAAGGTTGCTATTCAGCAATGTGGTTCCCAGGAATTAAATCACTCACCGTACAGCTCCGACCTAGCCCCTACGACTCTTTTTTTTTTTCAAAATTGAAGTCGGATCTGCGTGGAATAAAATTTACAAGTGATGAAGAAGTCATTTCTGCAGTTTTAGACCATTTTAAGGACAGAAATTCAGATTATTTTTTAGTGGTATGGAAAAGTTAATTAGCCATTCTATAAAATGTATTGAAATAAAGGGTGATTATATTGAAAAATAAAAATCATTGTTTGATTCTATTACCTCTTCATACCCTTGGGCCGGAAACTTTTGGACCTTACTACGTATATTAGGGTAATTTTCTCTGTTTTCTTTTTCTGGTAGAGAGAGGAAGTTATAGAGGTGAAGCAAAATTAGGGTTGGGTTGTTTTACCTCTGAGCGGCACTTTTTTGCACACCATGGGCTAAATGGCCAGGTCACATGGACCCCGAAGGCTCAGAGAAGGTTGGGGGAGGGGACCCACTGGAACAGCTGTTAGGAGACAGATGGTAACCTCCCGTCAAGGCCATCCAGCGTGTTCTTTAACGTGCACAGGGTATGGCTCTCCCGCACACGGGGCCACGGCTTAACGTCCCATCCGACGGACGGCGGCTTTTCCAAGCCCATCGGTGTCCCCTACTGACCGTGGGCAGGGCGGGGAATTTTCTGGAGATAAATCTCAACGCTGACCCAGCTGGGACACGAATCTGGGAACTACAGATTACGAGCCTGGCGCGCTACCGACTGAGCCACCCCCGCCTCCGAAATTAGGGTTCAAACCATTATGTTTCTTTAATTTACATTGAACAGACGGTGTATACCAAATTCGGGTTGGGTTATTTTACCTCTGAACGGCACTTTTTTGCACACCATGGGCTAAATGGCCAAGTCACATAGACCCCGAAGGCTCAGAGAAGGTTGGGGGAGGGAACCCACTGGAACAGCTGTTGGGAGACAGATGGTAGACTCCCGTCAAGGCCATCCAGCGTGTTCTTTAACGTGCACAGGGTATGGCTCTCCCGCACACGGGGCCACGGCTTAACGTCCCATCCGACGGACGGCGGCTTTTCCAAGCCCATCGGTGTCCCCTACTGACCGTGAGCAGGGCGGGGAATTTTGCGGAGATAAATCTCAACCCCCCAGCTGGGTTCGAGACCCAGCTGGGACTCGAACCTGGGAACTACAGATTACGAGCCTGGCGCGCTACCGACTGAGCCACACCCGCCCCCAAAATTAGGTTCAAACCATTATGTTCCTTTAATTTACATTGAACAGACGGTGTATACCAAATTCGGTGCTCGTAGCTTTTACAGTTTAAGTGAAATCCTTCCCCATTTTTCCCGGGAGGATTTTTTTTTTTCATTTCTTGAGGGAAAAGAATTAATGGTGACCAAAGCTTTATGCTTCTCTGTCATGGCTGATGGTATCTGTACAGCAAATTTTGTGTTCCAAGCTTTTACCGTGTAGAAATTTTTCTCCCGTCTTTTTTGAAGGACCATTTTTTTGTTGGGTGAGGATAGAGAAATTTTGGGATGGCCAATCCTTTGCTTTAGGTTACGATAATAAGAAACGGAATACTGAATTTGGTGGTCCTAGTAAATTAGGACCTCCAATTATCGTTTATGAGGTTAGGATGGGTTGTTTTACCTCTGAGCGGCACTTTTTTGCACACCATGGGCTAAATGGCCAGGTCACATGGACCCCGAAGGCTCAGAGAAGGTTGCGAGAGGGGACCCATTGGAACAGCTGTTAGGAGACAGATGGTAGCCTCCCGTCAAGGCCATCCAACGTGTTCTTTAATGTGCATAGGGTATGGCTCCCCCGCACACGGGGCCAGGGCTTAACGTCCCATCTGACGGACGGCGGCCTTTCCAAGCCCGTCGGTGTCACCTACTGACCGTGGGCAGGGCGGGGAATTTTTGCGGAGATAAATCTCAACGCTGACCCAGCTGGGACTCGAACCTGGGAACTACAGATTACGAGCCTGGCGCGCTACCGACTGAGCCACCCCCGCCCCCTTAGTAAATTAGGACCTCCAATTATCGTTTATGAGGAGTTCTTGATCAAATAATTGGGTTACTTTATCTCTGAGTGGCACTTTTTTTCCACACAATGGGCTAAATGACCAGGTCACAAGGATGCCGAGAAGTTTAGGGGGAGGGGAAGCGGACACACTTGAGAGCTGTTAGGAGACAGTTGCTATCTAGCAAAACAAGGCTATCTAGCGTGTTCTTTAACGTGCACAGGGGATGGCTCTCCTTCACACAGGGCCATGGCTTTACATTCCATCCGAAGGATTCAGTCTTTTCAAGCTCATCCGTGTCCCCTAATGACAGAGGGCGGGGGGGGAGGGGAGTTTTGCATAGATAAATCTCAACGATAGCCCATGTGGGACTCGAACCTGGGAACTGCTGATTATGAGCCTTCCCTGCCCCTCTTAATCAAAGAGAAAACAACTCTGTATAATAGATTAAAAAATATCAGCCCTCGAATTGTTTTCCAGAGAGATTATCTATACGCTGAGCCTCTCCTGTTGCTTTAAGTGTGTTGTAACCTAGTTTTGAAAGAGAAAATCTAATTTTTTTGGGTTTGGCCCTTCTGAGCGACACTTTTTTTCACCAATGGGCTAAATGGTCAGATCACAAACGACTCCAAAGGTATCTATTAGGAGACATACGTCAGCCTCCTACAGACCATTCAGCGTGTTCATTATATGTTATGCCTCTTCTACACATGGGCTAGTTCAGTCGGTAACGCGCCAGGCTCGTGATCAACAGTTTCCAGATTTGAGTCCCAACTGTGTCTATGTTGAGATTTTCCTCCGCTTACTCCTTTCTGCCCTTGGTGAGAAAGGGGACACAGATGGGCTTTGAAAGGCCGCTCTCCGTCGGATGGGACATTAAGCTATGGCTCCGTGTGCAGGAGGGCCATAATATGTGCACTTTAATGAACATGCTGGATGGCCTTGATGGGAAGCTTCCATCTATCTACTAACAGCTGTGCAAACCCTCGGGGTCCTTGTGACCTAGCCGTTTGGTCTTAATATGCACAAAAGCGCTACTCAGAGGTAAAACAACCCAAGTCAATCTTGCACTCGGGGACACGGTAAACGTAGCATCAGATGGACGGTTAACTTTCCAAGCCCTAGGGCAGTGGTTCTCAACCTTTTATGCTTCACGTACCCCCTGGAAATGTGTATGTAACTGGCGTACCCCTTGTATAGATAGATAAAACTATAGTTATAGTATAACAATGGGAATAAAATAAAACATATATATCAGTGGTTCTCAAGCTTTTATGCTTCACGTACCCCCTGGAAATGTGTATGTAACTGGCGTACCCCTTGTATAGATAGATAAAACTATAGTTATAGTATAACAATGGGAATAAAATAAAACATATATATCAGTGGTTCTCAACCTTTTATGCTTCACGTACCCCCTGGAAATGTGTATGTAACTGGCGTACCCCTTGTATAGATAGATAAAACTATAGTTATAGTATAACAATGGGAATAAAATAAAACATATATATCAGTGGTTCTCAAGCTTTTATGCTTCACGTACCCCCTGGAAATGTGTATGTAACTGGCGTACCCCTTGTATAGATAGATAAAACTATAGTTATAGTATAACAATGGGAATAAAATAAAACATATATATCAGTGGTTCTCAACCTTTTATGCTTCACGTACCCCCTGGAAATGTGTATGTAACTGGCGTACCCCTTGTATAGATAGATAAAACTATAGTTATAGTATAACAATGGGAATAAAATAAAACATATATATCAGTGGTTCTCAACCTTTTATGCTTCACGTACCCCCTGGAAATGTGTATGTAACTGGCGTACCCCTTGTATAGATAGATAAAACTATAGTTATAGTATAACAATGGGAATAAAATAAAACATATATATCAGTGGTTCTCAACCTTTTATGCTTCACGTACCCCCTGGAAATGTGTATGTAACTGGCGTACCCCTTGTATAGATAGATAAAACTATAGTTATAGTATAACAATGGGAATAAAATAAAACATATATATCAGTGGTTCTCAACCTTTTATGCTTCACGTACCCCCTGGAAATGTGTATGTAACTGGCGTACCCTTTGTATAGATAGATAAAACTATAGTTATAGTATAACAATGGGAATAAAATAAAACATATATATCAGTGGTTCTCAACCTTTTATGCTTCACGTACCCCCTGGAAATGTGTATGTAACTGGCGTACCCCTTGTATAGATAGATAAAACTATAGTTATAGTATAACAATGGGAATAAAATAAAACATATATATCAGTGGTTCTCAACCTTTTATGCTTCACGTACCCCCTGGAAATGTGTATGTAACTGGCGTACCCTTTGTATAGATAGATAAAACTATAGTTATAGTATAACAATGGGAATAAAATAAAACATATATCTCAGTGGTTCTCAACCTTTTATGCTTCATATACCCCATGGAAATGTGTATGTAACTGGCGTACCCCTTGTATAGATAGATAAAACTATAGTTATAGTATAACAATGGGAATAAAATAAAACATATATATCAGTGGTTCTCAACCTTTTATGCTTCACGTACCCCCTGGAAATGTGTATGTAACTGGCGTACCCCTTGTATAGATAGATAAAACTATAGTTATAGTATAACAATGGGAATAAAATAAAACATATATATCAATGGTTCTCAACCTTTTATGCTTCACGTACCCCCTGGAAATGTGTATGTAACTGGCGTACCCCTTGTAGATAGATAAAACTGTAGTTATAATATAACAATGGGAATAAAATAAAACATATATATCAGTGGTTCTCAACCTTTTATGCTTCACGTACCCCCTGGAAATGTGTAGGTAACTGGCGTATCCCTTGTATAGATAGATAAAACTATAGTTATAGTATAACAATAGTTATTTTTACTTTGTTACTAGATCTAGCGACTTTTGAGCTCTCACGGCGCAAACCCAACCAAAACGGCTCTCACCCCAAAAAAATTTACCGCGTACCCCACGTTGAGAACCCCTACCGTAGGGTGTGTCCTTTCTCGCCGAGGGCAGGGGTTTAGCGGAGATAAATCTCAAAGGTGGAATAGATGGGACTCGAACCTGAAAACATCAGATTACGAGACTGGCGCGGTTACCAACTGAATCAACCTCCATTTCCAGAAAATCGGTAAATATAATTGTCGTTTGTTTTTCAGTGAGTATGGAAATTAGTTTAATTTTGTATTTCTGACTCAATTGTTTCCGGTAAAATGTTTTTTTTTTTGGCACAGCATTTAAATCTCTTAGCCTGAATTAATTTAGTTAATCTAACAATATAATAATTCAAGTAGTAATAATCCAAATAAGCGGATTTTGTATCTGTGACTCAATTAGGTTGTTACTTTGGATAAATTTATTTTTCGAATTGCCAGATTTATTTTTCGTATAGCTTTTAGCCGTCCCATGGCAGAGTGGTTAGCGCGCTTGGCTACCGATCTAAGGGACCTGGGTTCGAGCCCCGGGTAAGGCATGTATGTTCGTGTTGTTTTTCTGCTGAGGTCCTGCCAGCCTTACAGACCTTCTACTATGGCATATAAACTGACGGGCTCCTGTCAGACCTCTGTGGCAAGCAGCTGCTTGACGGGGTGTTTATTTATTTATTTATTTATTTATTTAATCTTTCAATCCCGAATTTGTTGATAAACTGCTGTTTGGGCACGATGTTATTTGAACTCGAAGAAATAACTTTGAATTTTAAATAATGTAATTGTAAAAATAATTTGTATAATAAAACTAAAATACAAAATAATAAATTTTTAAATTGTAAATATGTATTGTTACGACAGATGAGCGTGCTACAATGATCTCGTGATATGATGTACAGTCGCTCAAAAAAGTATCCGAACACTATGGTTGATTGCAATATTCAGAAAAAATATCTGGCAACGATTTTTTCAGAAATTAGTGATCTAGCAACCTCTGTGTCACGTGACACGAAGGTTGCCCGATCACTAATTTCTAAAAAAAAAATCGTTGCCAGATATTTTTTCTGAATTCTGTACTCAACCATGGTGTTCGGATACTTTTTTGAGCGACTGTAGGTGGTCATATTATTTTGATACTAGATCGTGTGGGCTCACTCACGGAAATATTGAGCGTGTGCAGTTACCGTTCACAGTAAACTGGAGCGTGTGCAGTAACTGCACACGCTCCAGTTTGCTGTGAACGGTAATTGGAGCGTGTACAGTTGCTGTATACGCTCCAGATATTTTTCCTGAATTCGTAATCACGTGACACGAAGGTTGCCAGATCACTAATTTCTTAAAAAAAAATCGTTGCCAGATATTTTTTCTGAAATCTGCAATCAACCATAGTGTTCGGATACTTTTTTGAGCGACTGTACCGTTTTGAAGCTCGCGTGTGCTTCAATGTACGAATTACAGCAACAACGACTTGGAACTTTGATTTGATTAAAAAAGATATTCAGTTGTGAGTTCGGTGAATTGAAAAGAAGCAAAAAGTAGATTTGGTATTGTGCGCGATTAGTGTTGTTTAATAATTACTCTTGTGTATTTATCTTTATGGAGATGTTTCCAGTTAGTGTCAAATAGTGAATTGAGTGCATTCAAGAAGAGAAGACAGAAGTTATGTTCTTTCTTGCAAAGTTGTACAGTCGCTCAAAAAAGTATCCGAACAGTATGGTTGATTACAGAATTCAGAAAAAATTATCTGGCAACGTTCTTTTTTTAGCAATTAGTGATCTGGTAACCTTCTTGTCACGTGACACGAAGGTTACCAGATCATTAATTGCTAAAATCCATAAATCACCCATAATATATAATTTATTATTAATTATTTATTACCAGATCAATAAATAAATAATTTATTATGTTGTATTTTAGTTTTATTATACAAATTATTTTTACAATTACATTATTTAAAATTCAAAGTTATTTCTTCGAGTTCAAATAACATCGTGCCCAAACAGCAGTTTATCAACAAATTCGGGATTGAAAGATTTAAATGCTATATATAAAATAATAAATACCCCCTCAAGCAGCTGCTTGCCACAGAGGTCTGACAGGAGCCTGTCAGTTTATATGCCAGAGTAGGAGATCTGAGAGGATGGCAGGACCTCAGCAGAAAAACGACACACACATCCATGCCTGTACCGGGGTTCGAACCCAGGTCCCTTAGATCAGTAGCCAAGCGTGCTAACCACTCGGCCACGGGACGGCTTAAATGCGATACGAAAAATAAATCTGGCAATTCGAAAAATAAATTTATCCAAAGTAACAACCTAATTGAGTCACAGATACAAAATCCGCTTATTTGGATTATTGTGAATAATTAGTCATAAGCATATTCAGTTCAATAGTTAAATTCCCATACTTCTTGTATAAATAATTATTAAATACTACTATATATATTTTTTGAACTCACGCCCAGTACTCATCCATTTAATTTGTAAAAATACATTGCCTTTCATCATACGAAATACAATCCAAAAAATCCATTTTACTTCGTAGTTTTTTTATTAACCAATTCCCTTATTCTTATATAGGGATTGAAAGTGTTAAAAATGTATCTGTACATTACATGCTCTAAAGGCATTGCATTTTCCTTGTAAAATGATTTTTGTTGCATTTTAGTGTTCTCAAGCAGTAACGGAACTGGGATGATTGTTTATCGATTGAGGACAAGGAATCAGAGCTCAGTCTACTTGAAGAGCATTGGACATCTACAATACGAAAAATCTACCACTCAAGTCGATCACTTTGTCTGCATCAATAAGTTACTGAGGTAAAATTAGAAAAATGAGTTCTTTAGGGACGATTAACATTAATAGCATCTTTTGTTACATAATATGCGACTGCAAACAATACACAATGCACAAACCTGTTAGAGAGCGCCTTTGTTATGTAATTTGTGATTGCAAACAATAAACAATGCACAGAGCTGTTAGAGAGGTCCTTCGATACTGACGATTCATTTGTATGTGTAGAGACTGAAACGGTTTTACCATTCATTTATGGGGCGGGGGTGGTTCAGTCGGTAGCGCGCCAGGCTCGTAATCTGTAGCTCCCAGGTTCGAGTCCCAGCTGGGTCAGCGTTGAGATTTATCTCCGCAAAATTCCCCGCCCTGCCCACGGTCAGTAGGGGACACCGATGGGCTTGGAAAGGTCGCCATCCGTCGGATGGGACGTTAAGCTGTGGCCCCGTGTGTGGGAGAGCCATACCCTGTGCACGTTAAAGAACACGCTGGATGGCCTTGAACGGGAGGCTACCATCTGTCTCCCAACAGCTGTTCAAGTGGGTCCCTTTCACCAACCTTCTCTGAGCCTTCGGGGTCCATGTGACCTGGCCATTTAGCCCATGGTGTGCAAAAAAAGTGCCTCTCAGATGTAAAACAACCCAACCAATAAATAAAAAATAATAAATAATAAATACCCCCTCAAGCAGCTGCTTGCCACAGAGATCTGACAGGAGCCTGTCAGTTTATATATGCCATAGTAGAAGATCTGAGAGGATGGCAGGACCTCAGCAGAAAAACGACACACACATCCATGCCTAAATCCGGGGCTCGAACCCAGGTCCCTTAGATCAGTAGCCAAGCGTGCTAACCAAAAGGAGGACAAAAAAGCTAGAAATGGAGAAAAAAGGAGGGCATGCTTTCAATTTGTAAAATAAGTTTTCCCTACTAAGTTTTATTTTAATTATCGACTAACAGTTGAATCAGAAAAAGGCATAATATTTATGAAGTATACTTTAAAATATATGATATGCCGATTTTTATTGCAGCTTAATAAGTAATAAAGAATTATTTTGCCTTAAGTAGCCTAATGGTTAGTTGTGTTGGGTTGTTTTACCTCTGAGCGGCACTTTTTTGCACACCATGGGCTAAATGGCCAGGTCACATGGACCCCGAAGGCTCAGAGAAGGTTGGGGGAGGGGACCCACTGGAACAGCTGTTGGGAGACAGATGGTAGCCCCCCCGTCAAGGCCATCCAGCGTGTTCTTTAACGTGCACAGGGTATGTCTCTCCCGTACACGGAGCCACGGCTTAACGTCCCATCCGACGGACGGCGGCCTTTCCAAGTCCATCGGTGTCCTCTACTGACCGTGGGCAGGGCGGAGAATTTTGCGGATATAAATCTCAACGCTGACCCAGCTGGGACTCGAACCTGGGAACTACAGATTACAAGCCTGGCGCGCTACCGACTGAGCCACCCCCGCCCCCATCTGCACAGTCTCATATCTGAACTGCTCCACAGTTCCCACCAAGGCTTTGCTATAATTTCAAGAGTTTAAACTTGGCCTGTTTTAAGAAGGCCTTGAAAGCAGTCTGCTATAAAAATAAGTCAAAATTACACAAAACTAAACTTTTGGTATTTCAAATTTCAAAGTTCTGTCGCAGCTCTGCTGATCAGTGGTGTGCCGGAAATAGTGGAGGAAAGGAAATTTCAAAAACTAACGCTGATAATGGACCGAAGCGCTGTTCCTACACCTATTATTAAGAAAATAAATGAAATGAAAATACTTCGACCTCTAAATAGGTATATTTTACGTCGTTAGAATTATAAGTATTAGAATTGTAAGGAGAGTGTTGCTGGCTCAAGCTTCCATGGACACTTCTCCATTGCTGTCGATGTATAGTGGACGAAACCTGATCTATATAGTGATGCTTCCCAACGTGCTTATCGAGAACCACGTCTTAACCCAGGGGGGCGGGGGGGGGCTCAGTCGGTAGCGCGCCAGGCTCGTAATCTGTAGTTCCCAGGTTCGAGTCCCAGCTGGGTCAGCGTTGAGATTTATCTCCGCAAAAATTCGCCGCCCTGCTCACGGTCAGTAGGGAACACCGATGGGCTTGGAAAGGCCGCCGTCCGTCGGATGGGACGTTAAGCCGTGGCCCCGTGTGCGGGAGAGCCATACCCTGTGCACGTTAAAGAACACGCTGGATGGCCTTGACGGGAGGCTACTATCTGTCTCCCAACAGCTGTTCCAGTGGGTCCCCTCCCCCAACCTTCTCTGAGCCTTCGGAATCCATGTGACCTGGCCATTTAGCCCATGGTGTGCAAAAAAGTGCCGCTCAGAGGTAAAACAACCCAACTCAACCCAGGACTAGGATAGCGTCATTCCTTCAGAGCTCACAGATGAACTCTTCCTTACAACTCATCAAGGAAACATTTATCTCGACTCGTGCTGCCATCTAGGCCTAAGGAAAGACACTAACAAGATACTACCATTTTCGTATTTTAACCCAATTTTCAACTGTTTTTGGATACTTTCCTATTTATTTCTTTGGATAAAAATTTTAACTAGAGAATCTGTTACCATCGGAAATTTCCTAAAAATGAGACTTCACTAAAATTTGATCTGCCGACCATAAAGTTGGAAGCATTTTTAATAAATAAATACTTTATTAATATATTTGAAAAAGAAAAAGTATAATGTATAATGGGCTACATGGCCAAGTCATAAGGGCTTTGAGAAGGTTCGGGGAAGGGAACGAGATCCCGTTAAGGCCATCCAACGTGTTCTTTAACGTGCACAGGGAACAACAGATTATTTAATATTTTTGATTCTGTTCCTAGCAAACTTTGCAAGTAAGAAACGTATATGCACATTCACACATGAACTTCCAGAATTCAAATTTAACGATGTTCCAAAATACATATCTGAATTTAAAGAGTTTTGTCAAAAGCATAATAAAATATTGAAAGCGTGAAATATTACTTAAACGAAACAATTTTCAATTAAGAGCTCAAACCAAAAACCTGGAAGAACCTTTGAGATCATCTAGAAGTGTCAACTTTTCAACTGCTTAATTTCGTTGTCTTAATTGTCTTTGACTTAACGTCCAATAGGGCGAACGGTGGCCTTTTCAAGACTGCTGATCTCACCTCTCTGACAGAGGGTAGGGTGGTGATTTAGCGGAGATAAATCTCAACGGTGGTCTTTTCAAGACGGGATCTCACCTCTCTGACAGAGGGTACGTGGTCTTTTCAAGACTGCTGATCTCACCTCTCTGACAGAGGGTAGGGTGGTGATTTAGCGGAGAAAAATCTCAACGGTGGCCTTTTCAAGACTGCTGATCTCACTTCTCTGATAGAGTGTAGGATGGTGATTTAGAGGAGATAAATCTCAACGGTGGCCTTTTCAAGACTGTTGATCTCACCTCTCTGACATAGGGTAGGGTGGTGATTTAGCGGAGATAAATCTCAACGCCAGCAGCCCAACTGGAACTCGAACATGGGAGCTGCGATTAAGACCCCCGTGCATACAGTTGGAGATGATTGAATCTACTAGATCAATATTCAACCATTTGTTTAACCCAAAAATTGTGTTTCTTAGCAATAAAAAATATGCGTCCATAACAATAATATTAAAATACACCTAAGCTAATTCTTGTTACATACGTCTGACAAGAGCCTGTCAGTGTAATACACCTGAGAGAAATTTGAGGAAGGCGATATTTCAGCAGAAACATAAGACAGAAATATTTAAGCCTCACATGGGACCTAAATCCAGGTTCTTTTACTCATTAGCGAAGCACACTAAATCACTCGGCCACTGACATCGTACCTAATAAAATAAACACATGAATAATTTGTCATTTTAAATATTTATTTGTAACTTAATGTAAAGTATGATGTTAACCCTTTCAGGACCGTAAGGTTTCTAAGAGTAAATATTAGTATGTAACTGTTTATTTTAGTTTGTTTAGACGTAAAATAAATAAAAATCATAAGAAAAATACATAACAATGTGTAGTTTTTTTGGAATTTTATGGGAAATATTTTTCCCAATGGACTATAAAGGTAACACAAATTATAGTTAGGCTTATTATGCAATGTCTTTTATCTATTGGTTTATTAGAACAAAATGTTAACTAAAATAATACAAAATTATGAAATAAAATGACTATACAAAATGATGTGTTAATTATGATATTCTGCGAGGCAATTTCTTTTGGTAGTGAGGCAAAGATGGACATTGCACATAGTACATATATTATGCGTCCTGACAGTTCTGTTTTTGCTTTCTAAACGTTCCCGTTTACGTAATTGCGTTCGGCATACGTTCTATTTTGACATTCTGTATAAAAAATGCAGATAAGGTTATAATTAAATACGACAATCACCAATTTTAAAATGGGAAAAATGTTTCCCATAGTCGTGAAAGGGTTAACAGTTAAACATTATCACATGTATGTCAGGATTATATTTAGAAACTCTTCCAAATTGCTTCTGTTTACCATTTTTGTGGGCATATTTTTACATGCCGGTATATGAATAGCATTCAAGTAGTTGCTTCTCGTGATCTTCGAATGCAATATATAGCAGAATGGCACAATAGTTTCAGATTTCTTAGAACGTGCTCCAGCGTGTTCCAGTTCAGTTTCACGTAATCCTCACACATCTATACTGTTTAAAAACCATGTTCTTTTATTCCTAATAAATTTAGGTATAATCTTAATGGAATCAATTAGTCCGCTAATAATAATGCCACAAGTTTTATGCCAACAGCAGTTTAAAATAATATTGTTTCACAATTAGTGTTATTATTCTCAGTTACTTGTGCTGTGGTTCAATATTTACTTAAATATTAATGTCACTTTCTATCAAATACTGTCGTCTTGAACTTTATTTTTTACGTGAACTCAACTCATGTATTAAATGTGTAACATACAGTATGTAAAGTAGAACCTCATAAATCCGGTATATTCAGAAATTTTTAATAACCCATTCCATTATGGGAAGGCACTCTTGAATGCCATGAAAGCATATTTCCACATCACAAAATTCACGAAATCTAGAACCGATTTTCAGGCAGCCAATCATGACACTTCCAACTATCAGCCGACTAATATATTGTTGCGAATTACAAAATATGGATAGCACTGGGCGTGAGTTTCAATAACTATATTTTAAAACCAATTGTAATACAATGCAAATCGTTACAAAGAATATATGGATGTAGTATCTCATAAACAAATTAACTACTAACATGCAAAAATCATCAATCTTCCTGCACAGAGTACCTAACAACAGCTCTGTCTGTTCTACTAAATACTACCTTTTCAACCTTGTTTACCATGTCACTTGAACATCTTGAGACGAAAACAAATTCTCGTCCTGTGCTAGTTCACTAAACTTCTCACACTAGCCAAAACAAGAGAACCGTCCGCGCACACATCACATAAAAGATTCTTCTTGTCTTTTACTTATCGCGCACACAACACATAAAAGATTCTTCTTGTCTTTTACTTATCGCGCACACAACACATAAAAGATTCTTCTTGTCTTTTACTTATCGCGCACACAACACATAAAAGATTCTTCTTGTCTTTTACTTATCGCGCACACAACACATAAAAGATTCTTCTTGTCTTTTACTTATCGCGCACACAACACATAAAAGATTCTTCTTGTCTTTTACTTATCGCGCACACAACACATAAAAGATTCTTCTTGTCTTTTACTTATCGCGCACACAACACATAAAAGATTCTTCTTGTCTTTTACTTATCGCGCACACAACACATAAAAGATTCTTCTTGTCTTTTACTTATCGCGCACACAACACATAAAAGATTCTTCTTGTCTTTTACTTATCGCGCACACAACACATAAAAGATTCTTCTTGTCTTTTACTTATCGCGCACACAACACATAAAAGATTCTTCTTGTCTTTTACTTATCGCGCACACAACACATAAAAGATTCTTCTTGTCTTTTACTTATCGCGCACACAACACATAAAAGATTCTTCTTGTCTTTTACTTATCGCGCACACAACACATAAAAGATTCTTCTTGTCTTTTACTTATCGCGCACACAACACATAAAAGATTCTTCTTGTCTTTTACTTATCGCGCACACAACACATAAAAGATTCTTCTTGTCTTTTACTTATCGCGCACACAACACATAAAAGATTCTTCTTGTCTTTTACTTATCGCGCACACAACACATAAAAGATTCTTCTTGTCTTTTACTTATCGCGCACACAACACATAAAAGATTCTTCTTGTCTTTTACTTATCGCGCACACAACACATAAAAGATTCTTCTTGTCTTTTACTTATCGCGCACACAACACATAAAAGATTCTTCTTGTCTTTTACTTATCGCGCACACAACACATAAAAGATTCTTCTTGTCTTTTACTTATCGCGCACACAACACATAAAAGATTCTTCTTGTCTTTTACTTATCGCACACACAACACATAAAAGATTCTTCTTGTCTTTTACTTATCGCGCACACAACACATAAAAGATTCTTCTTGTCTTTTACTTATCGCGCACACAACACATAAAAGATTCTTCTTGTCTTTTACTTATCGCGCACAGACTCAAACCATCTGAACAACCTTTCAGATCTCAGAACTTTAACACACTGCACACTGCTATATTTTCATTCTTCTTCTTCAGAACTGTTCTAAGTTCCAAATCGTTGGCTAATTGAATCTCACGCAGAAGCACACACGAGGGCTCCAGTCACGTTAACTCGTGAAGTCACTGTAGCGCGTTCATCTGTCGTAACAATATGTTGGTTGGTACATGTTACAGAACACACAGTAAGAGAGTTTAGTAGCACTTTAAAAAAAAACACGTGATTTTCTAAAAATCCTGCTCTTGCTAGGTCCCGGGATTGGATTGGATTGTTTTACCTCTGAGCGGCACTTTTTTGCACACCATGGGCTAAATAGCCAGGCCACAAGGGCCCCGAAGGCTCAGAGAAGGTTGGGGGAGGGGACCCACTGGAACAGCTGTTGGGAGACAGATGGTAGCCTCCCGTCAAGGCCATCCAGCGTGTTCTTTAACGTGCACAGGGTATGGCTCTCCCACACACGGGGCCACGGCTTAACGTCCCATCCGACGGACGGCGGCCTTTCCAAGCCCATCGGTGTCCCCTACTGACCGTGGGCAGGGCGGGGAATTTTGCGGAGATAAATCTCAACGCTGACCCAGCTGGGACTCGAACCTGGGAATTACAGATTACGAACCTGGCGCGCTACCGACTGAGCCACCCCCGCCCCTGCTAGGTCCCGGGAGTACTGGTTTTATGAGGTTCTATTGTAACACATATTGGGACATTTTCATATTACGTTCAAAGTTACCTAAAAGTAAGCTTTATACCGAAAAATGTCACTGAAAATAAATGGAAGATTTGAACGCAATTCATCTGTCTCTGTATTCAACGACATCCATTTAATATTTAAATAGTTATGGAAGTTGAAATACTTAACAGCAGCGTTCTAGTTATAAGAATTTACCTAAAAAATTAATTAAAACATAAATATTAATTAATTACAAATTGTTTAGCAAAACTAATGTAATTATAGAAGTTTGTGCAATGATCTTTCAGATTTTTCTAAATTTAAAGAAAAGTGTGAAAAACAACATAATGGAAGTGTCTGCTACTAAATTTTTCGATAACTTTTTAAATATTAAATATTGTTCACAATCGAAATTTAGACAGATTTTAGAGAAATCTTCATTTCCCGTCATTTTTCTGCAGAAAGCTTAATTTTGAAGTTAGGAAACGTTTGAATATAGCTTTCCATTCAAATACCATGAAAGTATGCCAATACATTTTGTAAAATAGTCTACCTACATAACATGCTTTTCATGAAGTAAATAAATATGTTTTAAAATAGTTTACCATACATTTCAGTGAAGAAGAAGGAGAAGAAGAATTGAGGAAATTTATTGAACAGTTCACTCCACGTATCAATACCGAGCTTGCTACCGCACTCTACCGGAGTTTACAAGGAGGCGATCAGCCCGTATCCATTCCACAGCTCCTCGATGCCCCTGCATCCCCAGAGTCAAGCATGCCATGTCTTCTGCCAAACTCCCCAACATCAAGTGGAGTGCCAAGTACAATGCCTCCTCATACTCCCACTCCTCATTCCTGTGAATCATCGCTAGATATGCCTTTGAGCATCAGTTCAGTGAAAGTAGAGCCGGTGAATGGGCAAATGAAATGCCAAGCAATAGAAATGGATTGTATGTCTCCTCATATGTTCAACTCGATTACAAGCCAAGCTTCTCCTGAGGTTTTTGAAGCGAACTTACCCGATTTTACTTGCCAAATGGCTAATGTTTCGAACAGCCGAACTGAACATACTACTTCGAGTCCCAATAAGCCCATAAATGAATATCCATCTGCTTTACAGAATGCCAGTTTGATGACTTCCAGTGATCGTAACGTTTTAAACATTACACATTCCAAAATTATGAACAAACAGACCGTAAGATATGAAACTTTTCTAAATGGCAGGAAAAGAGGCGCTGACAATCTCTCTAGTGTCCAGGAGTACATTACCGAAACACCCATCAACTCAAAACAAGGGAAGTTTGATGATAAAGTTCACGAAAATCAAACAAATATATCTTTGCATAAACCTATAAATTTTCAAGGAAATAAAACTTTAAGAAACAGTACTGCCAATCACAACATGTGTAAATCTGAAGAACACTCTAATATTCTTAACTCCCAAGGAGTAGAATGCAGTCTTACTCGCATGTACCAACCTAATACTACTAGAAGTAAAAATATTTACGAAATGGAAATGCCACCAGATTTAGAATTTGCAAAAGAAACGTCAGTTTTAAGTCCATTTCAGTCTTCAGAGCCATTCAGCAGGAAACAATTTTCACCTGAAAGCTGCAACTTAGCTCCGAATACTTCTAGCAACACATGCACTACTCAGAATCACTTCGACAATAACATGGATTGGAATTCTTATAATATTCAAACTTCATATCCAGCTGTAGGAGACTTTAATAGCGCACTTCCTGCAATTGTTAATAATCACCTTTCATCACCAGAGGGACCTGAGAATGACGTCAACCTCCATATTCTGGGAATGAACTGTTCACCGATGTGGATGCAAGGTAATTATATAATTCATATATATATATATAGGTATTGTACAGGTTGGGTTGTTTTACCTCTGAGCAGCACTTTTTTGCACACTATGGGCTAAATGACCAGGTCACAAGGACCCCGAAGGCTCAGAGAAGGTTGGGGGAGGGGATCCACTGGAACAGCTGTTGGGAGACAGATGGTAGTCTCCCGTCAGGGTCATCCAGTGTGTTCTTTAACGTATACAGGGTATGGCTCTCCCGCACACGGAGCCACGGCTTAACGTCCCTATTGTACAGGTAAATATGAATTGTTCCACATTATATCGGTAGTAGGTGAAATTCAGAGCTTAATAATTTCTTATAGTGACGCAGCCAAAACGTTCCAGTTGGGGGGAGTGGGAGTTTATTTGCTTTACTTTTCGATTTTCTGGAACTTCCCTATTCCTTAGAAAATATATGCTATTCATGTCCTGAATGGGTAGTGTTGTAACCTTATAATCTCCCTTCCCTTGGGTACATTACTGATTGTTTAAATAAAATTATGTGGAAAAACGTAACTTAAGACAAAGATCCCAAGGTATTATAATAGTTTTGCTCAGTACCGAAAATCTGAATATTTGCTCAGTATTTAAAGAATCGTGGAAGCCGAAACATTTAACAACTTTGCGCATTTTGCAAAAATCAATTCAAATTCGCAAAATTGAAATAATTATTATTATGTTGAAAATATTCTTAAACATTTTCAAAGTTTAACATAATGGTTATATTGCTTTCATTTCGGCCTATTTGAATCTGTTAACTTTTCGGATCAATTATTTTAAATGATTTAATATTTCAGATTTCTTTGAATACTGAACTAAAATCTTCGAAAATCGACATTTATATTAATGTGATATCTTTTAATTTACCTTATGTCGCGTTTTCATAAAATATTTATTCATTATTGATATTCAACTGTTTCCATCTGTATTGCGAGAACCTGTATATGTGTATAGTCACATATTTTGCCAAGTTCTTTTGTATGTACCTATTTTATAACTTTGTAAAGTGATGGTTTAAAGCAGGTCGTGTCCAACTTGCGGCCTTTGACAGCTAGTAAGCGGCCCACAAACTCGTAAAGTTTACGTGTTTACGACATAAGCTTTCAACATGATTATGTGATTTTCAGCGAGTTTTTGATATCCCACTAGTTTCATGTTACCCTTTTTTTAATTTTATGATAGAAAAATATTAGAAAATAAATGAAGTTTTATTATTCATATACATTAATTATATTATATATTTTATGTGCTGCCCGAAACAATTCATCTTCACTCAATGTGACCCAGCGAAGTCAAAAGGTTGGACACGCATGTTTTAAAGCATGATTGGAATGTAAGCAACTTAGTTGACGTTTTCTGAGAATTTGGATAATAAACATTGCAAAATTTGTTTCAATTAAGTAAGAAACATTTCGTTTACGCAATTTGTTAAAAATATATTTGTTAAGTAGATTAAATGCTGAAATATTATAAATTACGCAGTTTTTTTTATAGTATTGCAATAAGCTGTATTTGTTAAAAGCGCTTTTATTAGGTAGAGGATGAAAATTTCTGGAATACTGGAACAATATAAAAAACTAAGCAGCGGTTTATTATAGTATTGCAGCGAGTTATTTGGTACAGAAACCTTTTATTAAGTAAAGATTGAAATAATGGAATATTATACAAATATCCACAGGGGCTTGTTTACAGTACTGCAATGAGTTATTTGTTAGAAATGCTTTCATATTAGTTAGAAATACTTTTCTATTATAATACTTTATTATTATTACTATTTGTTAGAAACAATCTAATATTCTTAGAGGTGGCACGGACTGGTGCCACCTCTGTCCGTTAAGCACTAAAATCAGTCCGTCAAGCGCTAAAAGTAACACCTTTTTTGGAAGTCTGTAAAATCACAGGTCTTTCCCATCTTGATCAAATAGTTTGCCATTGGCTGTATTTCTTGGATTTAAAACAGCTCAGAGACAACATGCATGTGATGAACGTATGTGTGGCATGCAACCTTCTCATTTGCATATCTTTGCATTGCAGTTATGGTAAATAGTGCCAGTTTTAAATGTTTCAACTAGATAGTGTATTTGTTTTTTTTTTATATATATAATAAAACCAGGTAAAAAAACCTAAAATATTTTATTTATGCAGAAAAGATGCAGAAAGGCTGCACATTACCTCCTCCATTAAATCAAAGAAACTCAACATCAGAACCTCCAAGGACAATGTTGTCCGATTTCCATCCTCATAATTTCCCTCGTGCTGATCCGACATCTTTCTCCGACAGAAGGCTACAGACAGATTGATGACTTAAAGGTAAGCATTTAAAGTGTTATGAGTAAATACAAAGGTGTTGAAATTAAATTTCAAAGTTAAACATAACGATAAATGGACTTTAGTATAATGAAATATAACGTGTTTTGTTCACTCTTCGTACGTTCCTTTTATCGGGGCGGGGTGGGTCCGCGTTGAGATTTATCTCCGCAAAATTCCCCGCCCTGCCCACGGTCAGTAGGGGACACCGATGGGCTTGGAAAGGCCGCCGTCCGTCGGATGGGACGTTAAGCCGTGGCTCCGTGTGCGGGAGAGCCATACCCTGTGCACGTTAAATAACACGCTGGATGGCCTTGACGGGAGGCTACCATCTGTCTCCTAACAGCTGTTCCAGTGGGTCCCCTCTCCCAACCTTCTCTGAGCCTTCGGGGTCCATGTGACCTGGCCATTTAGCCCACGGTGTGCAAAAAAAAGTGCCGCTCAGAGGTAAAACAACCCAACCCAACGTTTCTTTTATAGCATTATGATGCAACTTTTTAACAACATGGCGCATTCTTTTAGCAGAATATTCAGTTCTTGGAGTTTATAGAAATGTTCGTTTTTCATTGGAGATAAAAGTCAGTTGCTGGCTAGGACGTTTAATTAATAATTAATAATCGAGGTTTTTTTTGCAACATTAAGAACGATCTTGTAGTTGTGTAGTGTTAGACAATGGCATTTGTACAGAGTAAGCAAAATAGGAAAAATGAAGTAAAAGCCTGAGTAATCGCGTATGAATGAATCTGTATAAAGCAAACTATTCTTAATGTATATATTTTGTAAGATATTAAATTTTATTATGCATAGTGGTGCATAAAGCTTAGTTCAATATGTGGACCGCCAAATTATTTCATGCGAACCTCCTGTTGATTTATTTGTTAAATACAAATTTTAATTAAATGTTTTTAATTCAGTTTAAAATTAGTAAATTTCAAATACATTACACATACTGTTTTATAGAAAAAAAAACAATTTTCTTAGTTTCGTACTTTTATATTAATGAATACTGAGATTGGCAACTGTAGTGCAGTTACAAATAGAACTGCAGCTGTGCCCATTGGTTCAAAATTCAAAAACATTTATCAAAATTCAATTTTTCAACTTTTACATGTAATAATATAACCTCCGTAGGTGCAAAGATATAAAAGTGGACTATTTTAGGCAGCATAATTCAAGTCTCTAAACGTCTTTATTGTGCATATTAAAGTGGCGTGAAATTAAGCAAATATATCGTTTCATTTACCTTTTTTTTTTCTGATATGGAGAGAAAGAAAAAAATTGTTTCACATTCTTTCCAAATACAGTGGACCCCCGATATAACGCGCATGTCGGGCGGGAAACAACACCCGCGTTATAAGGTGAACCGCGTTATACCGAGCGGCGCGGTGGCGACACAATAAATTTCACACTGTAAGCTTTTCTTTTACTCATCATGCATACAATAATTAAACACTATTCAAAATACATGCAGGAACTCAATACATACACAATTACTAAATACGCAGTAACAATAAAATGCGATACTCACTAACGCCGCACGGACCTGTATAAACATGTTTGAACTTATCGCGAACATTGCCCGCGCTATAACCGAGTGCGCGGTATAGCGAGCAGCGCTATAACGAAGGTCCACTGTATATGTTAGGACCCAAATTAGTCAGAAAATGTAAAAATATATGTTAGGGCCGAAATTTGTCAGAGAATGTAAAAATAAGTTATTAATAGATGTTCTATGCAAATTTTCATATTCCAATTATTTTTATTAGATTAGTTCATACTGGATTGATAATTACGTGAGAAATATCCGGTATATCCCCACCATTTTAAAATACTCGCATGTTACGGATATATATATACACCAACAATTATTATATCAACTGTATGAATGTTCAGATATTTGATGTTTCAGCAATTCAGCGTAGAAAAATTATCTTAAAAAATTTCACATTGACTAGCATTAGCGCGAGAAGTTTATATATAATAATTATCTAATGAATGTCCAATATGTATATTCCCATAATTTTCAAATATGTACTATTATAAAAGCATTTACTGTTTTAAATTTCAGGATAATCGGACCATTTTTGCGCGAATTATTAATTTTGATCACATTTTTGCATGTTAAGCATTTTTGCATGGTCAGATCTCTGACAATGCCAGATTGGCCACGGTTTCTCCCATTCGGCCTAGTCGATCGAAAAATAAATAACGCGCAGTTCGTATTCAGCTGTTGTTTCCCTACTCTGTACATAGATGGCAGCATGATGCAAATGGAGATGGCATGTGGCAAGTGGCAAGCGTTACAATTTGTTTTATGGTGCCATTACGGAGAACACTTGATACATAGCATATAACAGTGGTTCTCAACCTTTTATGCTTCACGTACTCCCTGGATATGGGGAACTATGAGTACCCCCAACATAACTATGAGGGGATGGAGGAAGACTGCCCCCCCCCCAAAGTAACTCGGAGTTGGCAAAATTCGAAGCGACTTCGGAAAATCTAGGTGAGTTGTGAAAATTTGTAATCATTTTTTTGGAAAATTAAGGGGAGTTGTTAAAATCGAGGCAACTTGGCAAATCTAGGACAGTTTGGAAAATGGAGAGACGACAAAATTTAGAGCAGTTGGCAAAATTCGAAGCCACTTAGTAAAATACAGGTGAGTTGGCAAAATCTTGGGGAGTTGGCAAAATTAAGGTGAGATGTAGAAATTGGGATTTTTTTTCTATAAAATTATGGAGAGTTGGCAAAATCTAGGAGAGTTGGTAAAACTTAGGGAGTTGGCAAAATCTAGGGGCAGTTGACAAAATTCGGAGTGACTTGACATAATTGTGGAGAGTTGGCAAAATTGAGGTGAAACGAAAAAAATTGGGATTTTTTTCGATAAAATTATGGACAGTTGGCAAAATCTAGGGGCAGTTGGCAAAATTCGGAGTGACTTGGCAAAATCGTGGTGAGTTGGAGAAATTCGGAGTGAATTGGGGGGAGTTGGCAAAATTCAGGTGAGATGTAAAAATTGGAATCTTTTTCTGTAAAATTATGGCGTGTTGTCAAAATCGGGGCAACTTCGCAATATCTAGGAGAGTTTGCAAATCTTGGGGGCTAGTTGGCAAATCTAGGTGCAGTTGGCAAAATTCAGAGTGACTTTTCAAAAATCAGGTGAGATTGGGATTTTTTTTAAAATTAAATTGGGAATTTTTTTCTGTAAAATTGTGACGAGTTGGCAAAATCTAGGGCAGTTGCCAAAATTCGAATCCACTTGGTAAAATACGGGTGAGTTGTGAAAATTGGGATTGTTTTTGTGAAATTAAGGAGAGTTGACAAAACCGAGAAACTTGGCAAAATTGTGGGGAGTTTGAAAAATTTGAAGTGACTTGGAAAATTCAGGAGAAAAGTAAATATTGGGATTGTTTTGCGAAAATAAGGAGAGGTGGTAAAATCGAGACATCTAGGGAAGTTGGCATAATTGGAAAATACAGGTGAGTTGTAAAAATTGGGATTGGTTTTGTGAAATTAAAGAGAGTTGGAAAAACCGAGAACTCTTGGCAAAATCTAGGGGAGTTGGTAAAATTCGAAGCCACTTGGTAAAATACGGGCGATTTGTGAAAATTGGGATTTTTTTTTGAAATTAAGGAGAGTTTATAAAATCGAGAAAACTTGGCAAAATCTAGGGAAGTTGGCAAAACTGGAAACCACTTGGTAAAGTACAGGTGAGGTGTAAAAATTGGGATTGGTTTTGTGAAATTAAGGAGAGTTGGAAAAACAAAGAACTCTTGGCAAAATCTTAGGGGAGTTGGCAAAATTCGAAGCCACTTGGTAAAATACAGGGGAGTTGTGAAAATTGTGCCTTTCTTGTGCAATTAAGGAGAGTTGATAAAATTCGAAGTGACTTGGCAAATTCAGGGAAGATGTAAAAAGTGCGATTTTTTCTGTAAAATTACGGCGAGTTGGCAAAATCTAGAGTATTTGGCAAAATTGGAATCCACTTGGTAAAATATAGGCGATTTGTGAAAATTGGGATTTCTTTTATGAAATTAAGGAGTGTTGGACAAATCGAGGAAACTGAACGAAATGTAGGGCAGTTGGCAAAATTCGAAACCAATTGGAAAAAACGGGCGAGTTGTGATAATTGGGATTGGGTTTATAAAATTAAGGAGAGTTGACAAAATCGATAAAAATTGGCAAAATCTTGTGGGGTTTGAAAATTTTGAAGTAACTTGACAAATTTAGGAGAGATGTAAAGATTGGGATTGGTTATGTGAAATTAAGGAGAGTTGGCCAAATCAAGGGAAAATTCACACTGACTTGCTACAAATCAGACGAGATGTGAATATCGGGATTATTTCTGTGAAAATATGGCTATTTGGCAAAATTGGAAGTCAAATTGCCTGACCCCACCCCCCCCACCCCCACTACCACCACCACCACGGAGCGAAAATCTATGTAAAAACGTGACAGAGACATTATATGCTCAGCTGTCAGCTGGCAAAATTTGATTTTCGAGTTGGAATTTATTTTTCTCCCTCCACCCCCAACCATAGTCTTTCACTACGCCCCTGATAATGCCCACTTAGCGACATTGTTACTAGATCTAGTGACTTTTCAGCTCTCACGGCGGACCTCAAAAAAATTTTCCGCGTACCCCACGTTAAGAACCCCTGGTATATAGTACTCAGAAGTCGTGAGATTTTAAAGAGTTAGCATCTCATTTTCCAATTAGATGAGGGAGCAGAAGTTTTGAGCAAAGTGACCTTTTATTCTCCCGCTTTATAAAATCGTCAAAAACAGGTCATTTGCATAACTGCAAGAAATTACGTTCATTTGAAATAGTTTTGTATGGAAGCAATTATTTATCCCTATTACTGGTAGCATTATTTTACATAATTTAGTAGTTATGCTATTGTCTTTTAGCGACGTGGTTTCGCTTTAAAACCATTTTTGGATTTTGAAATTGAACTTCATAGGTTGTTGTTGTAAGCAGTAGTTTGATTTCAGGACTGTCTGAGTAAGAATAAGGTTATAACTCTAATTCAGACTTTTAAAAATAATTTTAGATAATTTTAGATTAATATTTATATGCATTACTTGAATAGATTGTGAAATCCTGTTGCCGAATTTACATTCTTCAATACCCTTAGAGCCTTCGGGTTGTAACGAGGTTTTGTTTTTCGAATGCTTCAAGCCAGTAGCTAAAATAATGGAGAAATCACATATATCGATTAAAATAACTTCATAAACCGATAAATTATTGGATCCTATATAAACTACCGAAATTATCATTAAGTAATGCTACATATATGGGGAAAATGACTATAATTCGTGTTTTTGAAGAGAGAAATTTAAATCGAAATTTTCGTTTCAAGACGAATCCACGTAATAATGAATTTCTCGCTATAGGGAGGCTCCATTGTACTTAAGAATTCATTATCATAAAGTTTTCAATTGGCTAAGACATTTTGATTATCACAAAGTTTTTTTCATTTTCTTTGAATTTAAAATACCTAAAACGTTTTCATTCATGATATAATATATGTATCTGTGTCATAGATATTTACACGGTGTATTTTGTGTTCTCTTTCTAGGCCTATAGATGTCCAAATTCAAAACTGTTAAGCACCCCGGTGTTCGGGATCTCTGAAAAAATGTTTAACAAAAAAGAGCCCAGCAGTAAAGGTTGTGCGTAAGGTTTGAGCAGAGAACTTTCAGAGTTTACTGAGACCATTGTTATTGTTTTCACGGTGCTTTCAAAAACCTTTTATGGTCTGTTAAAAACAGAAAGTTGTTAAAAAATCTGAAATTTATGTAACGTCCATCCTCCGTTATCGTTCTGCTCAAGATTCAGTCACGTCTTGTCATCTAAGCTTGTTCAGTGTAAAAAGAACATAATTGTGTTAATTCTAGTCTTCTAGTGAACATCAATAAAATACCCATTCTGCTACTTTCTCAGGTATTCCACTTCTTCATGAAGATGGAAGTTGAGGATGACATCCCGGTGAAAGGAAAAATAGAATGATAAATAGTGTTTGACATTTTATGTGCCTCCAAAAGACAAGAGCTATTTGTTAAAACAAAAATTGAAGGACCTTTCCAGTTAAAGTGAAACCAGTGTTCTTTCATTTATTTTATTTCAAAATGGACTTGTAAACCGAGATGTAAACCGAGATGTTTCTATTAATTGATTGAACAGCTCTGGTGCCTCTATGGAGCACTCAGGGACCAATGTTACTACAACATGTATATTATGTACATAGGCGTGAATGATCTTATTTGTAGTGGACGTGCATCTGTGCCATTCTATGCTACCTTCAATAACCAGTCCAAAGTCAGAAATGAAGAAAAAATGTATCTCTTGAATTAAATGAGCTTAACTGTTGCATCTGTGCTCCAGTTCATCATGAGCTTAATTAGAGGCAAGGTCATTATTAAATGTACCATCGTAAGTGTTAGTGTAATCAGTTGTGAATGTGGTAGTATGTTAGTACTCTACTACATTGAGCCCTGTGACACACTGTAGCACCTAGCCTTTCCTCCTTTGGAAGCTAGGTGGATTGCTAGTTCAGAGCCCCATTTCAAATAGTTTTCATCAAGCCCTAACGTCTCTCAGAAATGGCTCTGAAAAAACAACATTGCAATTTTCAGATTAAGATTTGAAGGATGTTCTTGCTATGCAAGTATTTGTGAATGTAGTGTATGCACAAATATCTAAAGCGATTTGGCGATAGGGCAGAAACTTTAAACTGTTATTTACAAGTTACTTAAAACAGATGAGAAAATATTTTATTAAGTAGAAAAGTAATCCTTTAAGAAAGTATTTGAGTATCAGCTACATTTTCATCTAGGACAAAGGTTTAAAGAAATGAGATGTAATATTTTTTACCATTCTTTATTTTTATACGTTTACTTCAATTTAAGGAAACACTGACAAATAACAATCAGTATAAATTTGATAACATCATAAAAATATTATATTTTATAATTTTAATGTCAGATTGAATTACTTGGTGCTGTTGTGTGTTTGCATATTTTTTGTAATGAAATTTATGTGATTCTCATCGATATCGGTTTAAGGAACTATAATTGCCAGTCGGAATCAAGCTCAACTACTTGAAATAATTAAGGTCAGAAAAAAAAGACATATTTTACATATATGAGATGTGTGTATGTGTACAGTATTTATATTAAAAGTTAGTGGTAATTACCCATTGCACTTAATATTCAGCATATTCATAAGAATTACATCACCACATATAAAAATGTTAAGCATATATGTTTGGTTGTTAGTTATGTATTTCATTTTTTTTTCCTATATTTTTTCATTGTCGTTGAAGTTTTAGATTATGTTAATACAGATACATTTACGTGGAAAAGCGATAACACTGCATATCGATACAACTAATACGCTTTCAAATGTGGGCTGACTTAGTGTAATCCTTTAGGTTGTTTTGATATGATTGACTTAGTGTAATCCTGCAGATTGTTTTGATATGAACTCTTGGAATGAATATTTATATGCTTCAGCCAGCTAACTCAGAAAGCAGCACTAAGAGGAATAAAGTAAATAAATTCATTTTCTCAAGAAAGATTAGTGTATTGTTTGCATAGATAACCTGCAGAAAGGCAGACAGAGCATGACTATCTTAGGAGCAAAGAGGCGCCACTGGCCGAATCCAGAGCCTTAAAAAGTCCTTTTTCAAGGTGGTAAGTCTATATCAATGGTTTCCAATAGAGTTGCTACTGATCCCTTGGGAGATGTTTTAGAAATTTGGATGGGTGCCCTTGAATTTCTCGGTAGAAATAGATTAAATAAAATATCGAATAGTTCTTAGATTAACATAATTATTTATGTTTCGACAGAAAATCCTTAGAAATTCATGGATAGAGTATTAAAATACTTGTAAATTTGTATATACAGTAAATATTATTTCAACTAACTTTATACAGGAAAAAAAATATTTTAAATTCCATGAAGTTGAAAAGATAAAGTGTACGCTGGGCCCAAAAAGGTTGGAACCACTACTCTATACTATAACTATCGTTATGTAAATATTTATTTGACTATTAAAATTTGCATTCACATACATATATATATTTATTGCTTCTTATACAATAGAGCTGATGAATTGCCCATACGTGAGGGACTCTTATTAAACTGCGCCCAGCCCATTACAAACCTCGCAATGCCCCTGCAAGCAGGATTTCACTTGCAATTTTTATTCGGATCAATTAAGAAAATAAAAAAATAATAAATACCCCCTCAAGCAGCTGCTTGCCACAGAGGTCTGAAAGGAGCCTGTCAGTTTATATGCCATAGTAGAAGGTCTGTGAGGATGGTAGGACCTCAGCAGAAAAACAACACAAACGTCCATGCCTTATCCGGGGTTCGAACTCAGGTCCCTTAGATCAGTAGCCAAGCGTGCTAACCACTCGGCCACGGGACGGCAAAACAAAATTTTCCAACATCCTCGTTTTGCAATAAGAACTGCAAAATGCTACAGGTAGTGTTACATCTGATACTCTAAATCACAGAAAACATCTTTTGTTTTATTTCAATTAAGCTACACTTTCAAATCTATTGAATGCATGCTGAACGGATGGTCAATAATCAAAGTACCTGAATATCTTGGATTTATCAAGTGTGAAAAACAGAGAATACATGCATTTACAAATACCTCATGGATTTGAAAATTTGAAAACAAGAAGAAATATGGTTATGCCAGTTTCACTATCAATTTGGCTAACACTGAGGTAATTCATGTTTTTTCAGTTGAGGCTTATGCAATTTCTATTGCAGATTTATATGCCTTTACTGAGTGGTTTCCAAAGCTAGGGGGGATAGAATTGAAACACTGTTCTTTGTACACACACAGACAAAGGGGGCGCGATGGGGTGGGTTTTTACCTCTGAAAAGAACTTTTTACAGAACGGGCTAAATGACCAGACCACAAAGACCCCAAGAGCTTAGAGGAAGTAGGTTAGGAAAGGAGATCCAATGGATAGCCATTAGCAGATAGATAAAAAGTTCCCGTCAAAGTCATCCACTGTGTTCCTTAACGTGCATTAGGTATATATCTGTCTTGCATACGTCTTTACGTCCCATCCGATGACAGCCTTTCCAAGCCCATCAAAGGAGGAAAGACGCGATGAATCGTTTCTAAGCTGAAGGATTGCCATTATTAAAGTTTGAAAACTACTGCTATAGAGTAAACTGAGAGAAGAGTATAATTAGAATACCCAAGTGACATTGTATATAATGTCATGTGATTGACATTTATCATCATCATCATCATCCTCAAGCAGTCATGGGCTACGGAGGTTCAACAAGACCGTGCAATTTAGCTCTCCAAGCAAGTCTGTCCTGAGCTACATCTACTGCATCTGGCCACTTCACACCAATTCTAACAAGGTCCATTTTGACATTGTCTGCCCACCACATCCTAGGTCTCCCCCTCCTTCTGAGGCCTTTAGGCACACTGTTCATAACCCTATTCACCAATCTATAATTATTCATACGGGCAATATGGCCAAACCAACGGAGTCTCTCTCTGCACAATATGCTGCTTAAAGGAGGTCGCAAACTCCTTTGCCTAACCTCATCATTAATTACAAAGTTGAACCACCTAATGCCAAAGATACTGCGTAAGCATCTGCAATCAAAAGCATCTAGTTTCCTGTTATCTTGTTTACAAAGTGTCCAAGTTTCACTACCATAACTAACCCTAGAAAGAACCAAACTATTATACAGTCTAATTTTAGTCTTTAGGTGTATACGCCTATTTCTCCACTATTTCCATAGATTCTTAAAAGTCCCGGCAGCAATACCTATTCGTCTGTTAATCTCATGCAGCACATCACCAGCATCTGTTACATAGCTCTCAAGATAATTAAACTGTGACACCTGCTCAAGACTGCAACCATTCAGATTAACTGAATCACAACCTGCCTCACCAAATTTCATTACTTTAGTTTTCTCTCTGTTTATAACCAAACCTACTCTACTACCAGTTTCATCAACAACTTGAATGAAAGAGTTCATCTCATCAGCATCATTTGCCAAAAGGGCTAAATCATCAGCATAATCTAAATCAGAAATTTTATTATCTCCAGCCCATTTAAGGCCAAAATCTTTCCCTTGAAGTGAGTTTCGCATAACATAATCAATAACCAAGCTAAAGAGAAAAGGAGACAAGATGCACCCTTGTCGAACACCAGACGTAATGCTAAACCAATTGCTACAAGACTTACCAACTCTCACACATGACTCAGTGTTATTATAGAGAGCTTTCATTATGTTAACTAACTTGTCAGGTATACCATATGATCTCACAATCAATCACAAATTATGTCGATCAACAGAGTCGAAAGCCTTTTTGAAATCAGCAAAGCTAGCAACCAAAGGTTTCTGAAACTCTAAACATTTCTCTAGAATCTGCCTAAGTGATAATATCTGATCCACACATCCCCTACCACTTCTGAATCCCCATTACTAATCACGCAATTGACTGTCAACCAGATTCTTAATTCTATTAAGCACAATCATGGAAAGAACTTTACCTGGAACAGAGAGTAGGCTGATACCCCTATAGTTATCACAAGAACTGCGATCACCTTTTTTGAAAATAGGGATAATAATAGCTCTGGTAAAATCTTTAGGAACCATGCCTTTATCATAAAAGATATTCAGAATTTCAGTCATCCAAGTGGTAACCGAAACGTTCCTAGCTCTAAGCATTTCAGTAGTAATTTCATCTACCCCTGGGGATTTATGAAGTTTAAGTTTAGAAATAGCCAAAATAACTTCAGATTGTGTTATAGGGCCAACATTAAAGCCAGTAATGCATCTATCATCATTGCAAACAATGGGAGTAAAACTAACCACATTGTTTAGAACATCACTGAAATGCTCAGCCCACTTAGCCATGACAGAATCCTCACCTTTTACAACCTTACCTTGTTTATCCTTCAATCCCTGTATACCTGTTCGTTTTCTACCACACAAAACATTAACTATCTGGTACAGCTCTCTGCTGTTGTGCTGCCTAATTGCTTCGTCGGCTTTGTCAGCCAAGCCATCAAGCCAAAGATTCTTATCAGCAGCTAACTGATCCTTTACACGTTTATTAAGATCTGTGTAATGCTTTCTATTCGGACTAGTAGGGGTATTGATTAAGGACATTCCTTCAGTTCTTTCTTTCCGAAATAAGCTCAAGTGCCTTATCACTCAGATAATTCTGCCTCCTCTGCTCCTTTTTTCCTAAACGAGTACTGTTAGTGTCCAAAAAAGCCTGTTTAAAATGATCCCATTCTTCCTCAACTTCAGTAGTAAGCATACCATGATTGTCATAATGATTAAGTAACCTATCATGGTAAGCTTTGGCTATAACTGAGTCTTTCAGAGCTTCAGTATTAAAAGGAAATTTTTTCACCCTAGCACAACACTTTTTAAGTTTAAGTTGCAAGACACTTTTAACAAGGTAATGGTCAGAATCAATTTCAGCTCCCCTATATGCCCTGGTATTCCTAACAGAACTAGCCCATTTGCTGTTAATTAATATATAATCAATCATATTCTTATGTAGCCCATCAGGTGAAACCCATGTGTACTTATGTATGTCACGGTGTTTGCAATAAGTGTTAGTTATTCTGAAACTACTGAGTTTACTTACCTGTAGGAGACGTTGCCCATTGCCATTGCAGCTACCAATATCAAAAGGGCCTATTACTCCTCCCCAAAGGTCAGAGTCAGTACCAACTTTGGCATTGAAGTCACCTAGAACAAGGGTAATATCTCCTTTCTTGGCAGAATTCAAAATATCCTGAAGTTGTCCGTAAAACCTATCCTTCTCATCCTCATCGGCATCTTCAGTGGGGGCATAACAGCAGATAACATTCAAGTCTTTAACGCTTGTCTGAAATTTTGCTGTAAGAAACCTTTCATTAATGCACTCATATCCTAGAAGAGCATCACTAGCGTGTCTGCTGAGAAGTAGACCCACGTCTTGGTGATGCTTATTGTCGTCCCTCCCTGAAAAGAGGAATTTAAGATTATTTTTAAGAATCTGACCTTTATCTGTCCATCTGGTCTCTTGCAAGCCGAGAATATCTAAATTATAATGGTGGAATTCTTGTGTGAGGACATCAAGAGAAAAAGCTCTGTGCAGAGTCCTCACATTCCAACAACCTATGGAGAGAAAATGGTTAGTGGGATGTTTAAAGAAACTATGTTTATTGAGAGAGGGAATGCCGCCAATATCAAACAACCCCCTAATCGCAGACATGGGGCAAAGACCCGTTCCCCCACTACTAAAGGCTGAAGCCATATACACTGGAAGACTTCCTCCAATGTAGAATTTGACGATGCCAATAGAAGCAAAGAGTTCAGGTGCCTGCGATGACCTCTGCTCAGGATTGTCCACCAGCTGATAAACATATCCTGTGAATCTATTCACTTGGGGCTGTCATCCCACAAACAAACAGAAAACACAGCGGAAGATTTTCCCTCCACAGAAGCCCACCAGTGCAGCAAATTCAGAATCCATAATCAAGCTCAGAGCCATAATTCATTCCAGTGGGTTTATATGGTCAGCACCAGGACCCTGTGTGGTTGACCACTCCTCAGCAGGGAGAAAAAAAAGAAAAGTAGCCATAGTTGTCCAGATCAGTAGGCCACACTAATCTGGCAGCCCTCCCCTTCCGTTCACTTCCACAAGAGAGTATCTCTTTTGAAAGGTACTAACGGTCTGCACCACGAGAAGGCGGGGTCGGACATTAGGTGCTAGGCCTGGCCGGTTGCATCATCACAGGGGATTGGTGCATAGCTCTCCTTCCAGTGACTACCTTGCTACTATTTACAGACCAAAATGTACAGACCACCATTTATGCACAATGTTAATTATAGCTTCGACTGGCCTTCAGGCGCACACATGAATCACAGAATCCGATCACTCGATGCATTCCTTTAACTTGTCTAAGCATAAACGTTAACCTTTGTGATTAAAAAATAAGAATCGTTGTGTGTGATTATGATAGTATTTGATGTAAAAAGTCATTAACTGTTAAAGGAAGAAATTTAAAAAACTTACATTTCTGTTATATAATTATTTGTTAGGGAGCTGTGTTATCAGTGGATAAATTGTCCATATGGAACATTATCATAAAATATTTCCATTCCTAAATTGTTGACAAATCTTATGATAGTTAGTTTTTGGTAACTGACTTCACAACTTTAAAGTAGTAGTGAAAGGGACTTTATGGTTAGGCTAGAACATTATAAAACAAGAAGTAGAAGCCTGATGAATTTTTTTGCTTTGTATCGATATACAATTTTATTGCCTTCGTCGTAATGAATATGTTTATTTGATGGTTGGATAATGTAAATATGTAAATTTACTGCTTAAAGTTTTAAAGGTAATTACAAGTTTATTAAAGTATATTTCCTAAAATGTTGCAAAATATAACCTGATGATGCTGTGAAACATTTGTAGAAATGCAAAACTCATCATATTTGTTATAAAACGATATATTGATTTTCAGTATCATAGTTGTAATTGATATAAGTGATAAGACTCTAGTTATTAAATCCAATTAAATATTAAAGAAATGTTGCAATAAATCAAATTTTAAATTACCGATATTTAATCAAAATGATGTCTTTTAATATACAGCTAAAATTATGTAATAACAAATGTGCAATTCGTTTTTCTCTTAATATTATATGCAGGGCCGGATTTACATTTCAAGCGTCCCAGGCACAGGCACAACAGCGACCTCTATGATACGTTTATTATTTCTAATTTTCTGTGTAAATCATAAATTGGTTTCGTTCGTTTTGCAGCCATAGGGAGAAAAGGATTGGTTATATTATGATTGATTATTATAAGATTGATTAATTATTTGGATTTTAACGAAAAATAGATAATATGAGTACGTTACCAAATTTCATAAAAAATATTTTAATAAAAATTAAATAAAATTTAAAATATTAAAAATATTTTTCTACCTCGCTTTTTGCTTTGCAGATGAACAAATTATATTCTCACAATCCATATCTTCCAAAAGTTCACTTTGTCAAGAGAAAAAGGGCGCATTTAACCGCTCTTGAAATATGGATACTCGCAAGTGTATTTTATTCTTCTAAAAGTTGAAAAGGATGTAATTTTTTCCACTTCAATAAATAAAACGTAACACTAGAATTCTGACATCCCTAAGCAAGTGCCTAACGTGCCTTATGGGAAATCCGGCTCTGATTATGTACAGTCGCTCAAAAAAGTAACTGAACGCTATGGTTGATTACAAAATTCAGAAAAAATATCTAGCAACGATATTTTAAGAAATTAGTGATCTGGCAACCTTCGTGCACAGTACACGAAGGATGCCAGATCACTAATTTCTGAAAAAAATGTTGCCAGATATTTTATCTGAAAGTTGTAATCAACCATAGCGTTCGGATAATTTTTTGAGCGACTGTACAACAGTTTTACTGTATTTAAATAGGGTTCTTCCGAGATAGACATGGATGGGGACAAAATGCTTCATGTGGTGGAACCTTTGTGAGTTTATATTACTTGAGATTTGTATATATGTATGTAGTACTTTTAGTCAAAGTTGTGCAATGCAGAAAAAAAGCTCAAAGAAATTTTTTCGCTTTGTTTCAACGTTGAGTTTTGCTGATAAATTTTATAGTTTTATCATTCAATACTTTATAGAAAGGTCAAACATAATCGAAAGTTAATAGAGGTCTTACCTGATGAAATTTTTCCAAAACATTTAAATGAAAGAGAAGTGTAAAATATTTAATAAAAACAAAGCGAACATTATCAAAACCTCAATCAAAAGGAATGAAATTATTTTCCTACTGTAAATATCCCTAAATATAGCAGATATAGTTATTTATCATGTCACGTGAGAAAAAATAGGAGAATATTGCCTGGTTAATTTACATGTTCTTGATTAATAGTAAAGCTTGATAAAAAGTTTAATATCAGCTTGACAAAGCTGAAAAAAATGTCCCTATTTGGGATGAGTGAACAATTATTATTCCAGTTTTAAATACAGAAAATACATGCATACAATATTTACGGACATTGGTTTACTCTTAACTAGGTTTCCTGATTTTAGGTAGAAGAGTAAGCGAGCTAAATACAGCTTGTTTTGGAATAACAAATCTGTTTTAATGCATTGCATCCAAGTGGAATATGCTGTACGAAGTCATTTGGATGTAGTCAAGATTTATCTTTAAAATTTAAATGATTTCTTTAAAAATATTGAAATAATATTGCAAATTTAACATTAAAATATAAGTTTTACTGATAGGAGTAAATGATATTATTTGTAACTTGTGTGTACAGCCAGTCGAATACTGAATATTCAAAATGTCGAACTAAAACGGATGGTCATTTTTTAAATCAGATTCTAAGTAAGAACTTGAAGTTTTAATGAAAAACATTTTTGTTGAAATTCAATCTGCTCTTCTCAGTGATTTTAAACTCGAACTCGATTCATGTTCTATCAAAAGTAGAGACTTGAATGTTTAACGAAACCCAGAGTTGCAACGGGAAACCCGTATTAGGAATTTGAGATAGGCTGATCAACAAGTAGTCAGGAAATTACAGCAGGGGAAGTCCGAAAGCGTTCAATTAAAATTCCAAACGTAAATTATAAAAATTAACAAATGATTTATGGTTCTAAATCGGATTTTGTTATAGGTGAGGACTTTCATTTTTAATGCAACATGTGGTGGGAGTAGTACGTGGTACACCTATATAGGAAATTTGGGATCGGTTAGTCAAGTATTTATGAAATGCAAAGACTGCAATTTTTCGAATCAAAAGTAGTGAGGGATTCCGTTTGGCATGTTACATTGGAAACCTACCAAACGCTAAGTCAACATGCAAGGGGCGGGGTGGCTCAGTCGGTAGCGCTCCAGGCTCCTAATCTGTAGTTCCCAGGTTCGAGTCCCAGCTGGGTCAGCGTTGAGATTTATCTCCGCAAAATTCCCCGCCCTGCCCACTGTCAGTAGGGGACAGCGATGGGCTTGAAAAGGCCGCCGTCCGTCGGATGGGACGTTAAGCCGTGGCCCCGTGTGCGGGAGAGCCATACGCACGTTAAAGAATCACGCTGGATGGCCTTGACGGGAGGCTACCATCTGTCTCCCAACAGCTGTTCCAGTGGGTCCCCTCCCCCAACCTTCTCTGAGCCTTCGGGGTCCATGTGACCTGGCCATTTAGCCCATGGTGTGCAAAAAAGTGCCGCTCAGAGGTAAAACAACCCTAAGTCAACATGCAAGGTAGAAAGTGTTTCAGGCGAAATTTGTCAATAAAGAAGCGCTAATGGATTCAATTGTGTGAACGTTTTTAAAAATCCGAAACAATTGTCCAGTCGATGCAAATTTGTGAAACAACTGGTCCAAGGATCATCTTCCTACCATTAATACTTTCCGTGATCTCATGTTGCAAAGGATATGATTTACATCAATAAAGCCAAAAATTTGTATAATACAGATGGTTGTATTATTCCGCTGGTTGGAATTTGTCGTATTTTTACATATTCTTGGTATACATGTCTAACGGTCTGACTTGGAAATTCCAACACTTCGGCAGTTGCGGTGATTGAACAACAGGGCTTCCTCTCACCTGCTATCTGGCCACGATCAAACTCACTTACGTCACTGCCTTTACCTATCATTACTTCTCTATGACTCGTTTCCAATGGGTAGAGATTTGCTGTATAGGCATTACTCGTTTCAGCAGCCCACGCGGGGGGAGGGGGTGGCTCAGTCAGTAGCGCGTCAGGCTCGTAATCTGTAGTTCCCAGGTTCGAGTCCCAGCTAAGTCAGCGTTGTGATTTATCTCCGCAAAATTCCCCGCCCTGCCCACGGTCAATAGGGGACACCGATGGGCTTGGAAAGGCCGCCGTCCGTCGGATGGGACGTTAAGCCGTGGCTCCGTGTGCGGGAGTGCCATACCCTGTACACGTTAAAGAACACGCTGGATGGCCTTGACGGGAGGCTACCATCTGTCTCCTAACAGCTGTTCCAGTGGGTCCCCTCCCCCAACCTTCTCTGAGCCTTCGGGGTCCATGTGACCTGGCCATTTAGCCATTAGGTAAAACAACCCAACCCAACCCATCCCACGTGATTGGACACGATATTTCTGCTTTGGATATCATTATCGGGGTGTACACGATAATTTATGCAATCAGTGTATTTATTGTGGTTAAATTAATGAAAGAATAATTTGTATGCTAATATTAGATAAAAAAACTTTTGTGCAACACTAATGTTCTTAATATACTATTTCAAAAACATTTATGATCTGAAATCCTATGATGTTTTTAAATTTTTTATAACAATAATATAATTTATATTGGTTAAATTTTAAACATATGTTATTAAATTTTCAAAAGTAAAAGTTTTAATAAAGTTTACTATCGGATTAGGTTGATTTATCTCTGTGCAGCATTTCATTCCTCATAATGGTCTAAATCGCAGGTCACAAGGACCTCAAGTGCTCAGAGATTGGGGAAGGAAGATTCATTGCTAGCTGTTAGGTGACAGATGGAAACTTCCCATCCTGCGCGTTCTTTAACATGCACAGGCATGGTTCTCCTGAACACACGGAGCCACGGTTTTAAAGTTCCATTCGATGTGACTGCAGCCTTTCCAACCCACACGTGTCTCCTTTATCACCTAGTGCAGAACGGGGCTATAAAAATCAATAAATTACCTCTCAAGCAGCTTCTTACCACGAAGGGTTGAGTTTTTTTACTTCTGAGCAGCACTTTTTCGCAGGCAATGGGCTAAATGGACAGGTCACAAGCACCCAGAGGGCTCAGAGAAAGTTAGACTTAGGGGACCCACTGAACAGGTGTTAGGAGACAGATGGTAGCTTACCGTTAAGGCCATCCAGCGTGTTTTTTAATGTGTATATTATTATATATTAGGGTATGGTTCACCCGGCCACGGATTAACATCCCATCCGAAGGACAACGGCCTTTCAAAAGACCATAGGTGTCCTCTACTGACCAAGGCAGGACGGGGAGTTTTGTGGAGATAAACCTTATCGCTGGTCCAGGAGGTACTCGAACCTGGGAACTGTAGATTACGAGCCTGGTTTTTGCGGAGGACTGACAGCAGCGATCAGTATAATACGCAATAGAGATCTGTGAGGAAGAAGAGGTCTCAGCAGAAAGCTAACTTGGGAAATTATCAACGTAGGCACAGTTGGGATTCGAACCTGGGAACATCAATATTATGAGACTGACACACTATAGATTGAAACAGCCCACGCCCCTTGGATATTAGGAAATATGAATAAATATCTAAATTCATGTCTGTACTTCAACTCTTGATCTCCTGATAACATAACTGTTGTTCTAACCAGTTGATCAAAGATAATAGGGTTTCATAACAGTTTATTAAAGGGCTCTAGTTTGCTAATCCGTGACCTTAATAAACAAGAGCATTCTTTTCGTATTAGCTGAACTGATATTTTCTCTCACTTTCTAACTTCCCGACCGTTAATCACAAGATTTAACTTTATAAACTAAATAATTAAAAATTATATATTTTCAAATCATAACACATTGCTATGGTTGATAGTAATTCATAAACAGGTCATAAAGAACTACTGAGAACGCATAATAACGACTCTTTGCACTTTGAAACTTTAAAAGCGTATTTCAGATACCAAGTATCGCATGAATTGCAGAAATAGTTATACTCAGCGCTGTAGTGGAGGGTATACAGTGGTATGCACCGTATACTCTCTGCTTATTTCTCCGCAAAATTCCCCGCCCTGCCCACGGTCAGTAGGGGACACCGATGGGCTCGGAAAGGCCGCCGCCCATCGGATGGGACGTTAAGCCGTGGCCCCGTGTGCGGGAGAGCCATACCCTGTGCACGTTAAAGAACATGCTGGATGGCCTTGACGCGAGGCTACCATCTGTCTCCCAACAGCTGTTCCAGTGGGTCCCCTCCCCCAACCTTCTCTGAGCCTTCGGGGTCCATGTGACCTGGCCATTTAGCCCTTGGTGTGCAAAAAAGTGCCGCTCAGAGGTAAAACAACCCAACGTTAAAGAACACCCTGGATGGCCTTGACGGGAGGCTACCATCGGTCTCCCAACAGCTGTTCCAGTGGGTCACCTCCCTCAACCTTCTCTGAGCCTTCGGGGTCCATGTGACCTGGCCATTTAGCCCATGGTGTGCAAAAAAGTGCCGCTCAGAGGTAAAACAACCCAACCCAACTCTGCTTATTTTGGAAAATTTTCCGCGTATATCAGGCTTCTTAAAGAAAAAATCCTATACTTGACAATTTTTCCCAAATATCTTTTAAAACTTCGTAATTTACTGTCAGACGAATGAATGGCAGATAGGTGTGTCCCGAAATAAATTAGAAATAAGACAATGCTGTAGATTTGTATTCGGTCTCCTACGTCAATAATTATAGAAATAGAGGTCTGTAGCTTCCCATGTTCCTATCTTCCAGAAAGTTTATGATTCTCATGTCTTTTCGTATGGAAAGTCATAGCTGAGGGAAGGGACAGGAAGGGGGGAATTTAAAAAATATATAATGATAGATTTGAGATCGTTTCAGCTGATTTTACATTTTTACAGCTGTTCATGCATTTCAAACTACTCTGGTAAATATAATCCTATTATCAGCAACAACAGAGGATTCTCGGTACGATAGTGGTCTTTATCCGATAGTCTGAACAGAGTGGAAATCAAAAAGTAGGGCGCGAATTTCGATTTCGAAATTCTGCTTCTTTCTTTTGAAATACTCTTTCAATCATTCTGCTTCCGTTTATTAAAAGAGAGAGTTAAAAATTTATCAAAATATTGGAGTTACCAAAATATAACACAAAAAATAAATGTGGCCTTAGATAACAAACAAATAATTATTTTCTTACCGTAAAATTCAGGAGATGCATTCGAAAGTGAGATTATTATTTATAATTTCATACCACATACTTCTAAAAAATTTTATTTCTTTTAAGCATCAAAATGTTTTGTGCATTTAACACTGGAATAAATTCTAAATATCTATCAGTGACCTAAACCATTCGATTTTAGAAGGTTCTTCTAAATGTTTCCACTGGAGAGTATACTATATATATTGAACTAGTCCCCACGTGATGAAAAGTAACCTAGCCTAATATAACCACTTTGAAAGGTTTATTCAATATGTATATTAACCCTTACATTACCAAGCCTTATTAGTTTCAGGGCCTTATCAGGGAGGAAGGGGTGGTGGTGGTGGGGAAAAGGTGGTGAGGAAGGGGTTTTGAAAAATCGACAAAGTATAAAACGCAGGGGGTCACCCCTGCGTTTTATACTTTGTCGATTTTTCAAAAATTGATTAATTATACAAAATATCATCCAATGAAAAGATTTAATAAATTAGAAAAGGTGACGTATTTTTAACAAGATATTTCCCCCCCCCCCAAGGTTTTGAATTGGAGTCGTCATCGTTTTCCTAACAGAGATGTTTTTTTCATAAACGCAGATGCTACCAACTAATACTAAAACTATCCATAATTAAAATCTAAAACAAGTATAATTATTCCAGAAAAAAATGCACTTTTTTATATCCTCAGCTCTTTGGTTTTGTGAAATACCGAAAAGGGGGTTAAAATGATCCACTGTAGAAAATATAAGAGCCTAATATGCGTAAAATATTTATTTTCATGAAACATGAAAAAATGCAAAATATACACTATTTTAGGTAACATCTAATTATTTTAAACATTTTCTGACAATTTTAAATGGCTTAAAATTTCAGAAAACAAAGCTGTAAATAAAAATCTTCCTCTTCTGCTTTCCTAATGTAGTAGAAACACTGTCAAAAGCTCTCTTGAGCACACTTTTCATATCGATGTTTTGAAGATATTATATAGATCATAATTTTTCTATCTGATAATATTCAAGTTACAAATATGCGTTAAAATTATTTGAAGAGTATTAAAATTTAATCTGGAGCTCAAATCAAAACAAGCGTTATTGCGCCACTTTCACTTTAATCACTGAAGTCTTCTTTAGAGATGAATGAATTGCATGACTTGTCTCTGCTGTTTTTTCTTCTTGTCAATGTTCATTTGTTTTTCATATATTTATAATATTTTTAATAACGCAAACCACCCATGACATATATTATTATCGTAATACAATGTAAAAACTCGTGTGTATGAAAACAGATGAAATCGTTATTTGTAGTATGTATGCCTTGTCAAAAAGTTTGCGTCAATATCCCATGTATAAATGTAAACAACCAACCATCAGATTGTCACTTTTACTGAACTTTTACATATCAGTTGTTTCAAGTTGTATATAATATTTTATTCACAGAGGAATTCTATATAACTATATAATTATATATATATACAACTGTCATTGTCATTGTGATCACACCAATAATGTTCAGGTATGTCTAAATATATATTCATTCAAAGCCTGCCATGGTCATTAGAAGAAATGAATGTTTGCTTTTGTAAAGTAGTTTCATGTGTTGTTGATGAGTACAAATTCATCTAGTGTTATATGTGTTGAGTAATGTTATCAAGAAAATCATCTCTAAATGCCAATATTTTAATTTTATAAGGTGTGATGATCATAAAAGCTATATTAAATATGTTAGAAACTATTTTGGAAGTTGAATACAGATTTATCTGTTGTTGGTGAAAAAGTTGTTAATTCTTGGGTAGTCGCTATCGTTCCTGCTGTGTGAAAGCATAAGTGATATCAGTAGCGTACGCTTAGGTACCAATAGTTAGTAATTTGGAGCACACTTCAACGAGTCTCTTGAGTTTCGGTTTTTTATGCATGCTACTTTAGAACATCAACCCTTATTCACATGTTATCAAGCATTGTATAAGTTCAGTTGTCAACAGAAAAACACATGCATCCAATTCAACAAAATCTAAAAAAATTGAGTTGATGACAAATTTGGCTGATTACTATTTTAATCCCATACTCGTAACTGTTAAATATTAACCATTTCTGAGTGTTAACGTTTTATCGTATAATGATAAATACGTGTATGATTAATATTGCATTCAATTTTCCAAAGTTTATTTTGGATCGTTTTGCTAGTGTATGAAACCCTGGCACCACATACAGGGTGTTTCAAAAAGGACGCAAACCTCTATTGTATTTTTCTATTTAAATTTGATAAAAGACACAAATTTCAAAAGATGCAAATTAGACATATATCTACCTTTAAAACAGACGTTGAAAGTGATTTCCTGCAACCTGGATGCAAGTTCGTACCCCTTTTATGACATTTGCAGACATCTTTAGTAATGTTTGTTTTCTTACGTTTAAAATCTATCTTTCAATGTCTCAACAATAAATACCTCAAATAATAAATACACGTTCGTTTTTGGAAAACGACATAGCTGACACAACACAAAGGAATGAATGCTTGAGTGATACTAACGCGTGACAAGGTCATTTCAAGGCTGTTAACTTTGAGTACAGTAATGCCAACTGACTAATATTATGGCATAAAATGTACATGCGCGTAAGTTCTACTCTCTTATATTTAGGGTTGCGTCCTTTTTGAAACACCCTGAATAATTTAAAATAAGCTGAGTTTGGGAAACTAGCAGAAAATTTGCTGCAATATACAATCTACCATATTGCAGTGTGTTTCTCAGTGATTTGACTCTTCTGGTAAAGCAATGTTTCATAACACTAATGAAATGCTATAGTTATATAGTCAGAAACTGAATAGACCGAAAAGTACTTACTCTGATAACATCACTTATTTTAGAGTAGGAAATTATTGTTCGATGATTGATGCCACATTTAAAATATCGCCGCAGACAGTAAGGAACAACATTGCTGCATTTTTGGAGTTCAAAGCATTAACGCATAAAAATGACCTTTTTTTTCAATTTATAGCTTTCACATTTAAACTATATGGCAAAAACTTGTTATGAGACAATGTAATTCTTAAACAAATTCTTGTATAATCTCTTTAAATTTCAGATATTTTTTCACGCACCCTATCCTCAAGAGGTATTATCTCTTTCTGAATCATCCACTATCTTGAGTAATTTAAAACTACCCTATTCCAGAGTTTCCAGATGTAACTTCAGTTTTGATTTTAACCTTCAAATGTACTTTTTTTTATGCAATATAAATGTGTAGCTGCTCTTATATTCTCCCGTAATATATTGTAGCTGTTAAAAATACTCGACATTTTTTCCGTTTAGTTTACTGTTACGATATTTTGCATTTTTATTCTATTAAAAATATTCTTAATCATATAATTCATCAAACTACAAAACAAAGCGAAAGATATTTAATTATAAGTTAGGGTTACAATTTTTGGAATTCGTTTCGTTATGCTCCAAGAATTACTACAAGATTGCATATGTTATTTCATTATAAATGGATAATACCACTGAAAGACGCCTGATTTTACGTCCACCTGGAACATACATTGCCCAGTTGGTGATGAGCTATCGTTATAATATGAGATTCACAGCTTGGATTTCCAGTATCTCCAAAAATGTGATCTTTTTCCTTTGGCTTTGGGGGCGGGGTGGCTCAGTCGGTAGCGCGCCAGGCTCGTAATCTGTAGTTCCCAGGTTCGAGTCCCAGCTGGGTCAGCGTTCAGATTTATCTCCGCAAAATTCCCCACCCTGCCCACGATCAGTAGGGGACACCGATGGGCTTGGAAAGGCCGCCGTCCGTCGGATGGGACGTTAAGCCGTGGCCCCGTGTGCGGGAGAGCCATACCATGTGCACGTTAAAGAACACGCTGGATGGCCTTGACGGGAGGCTACCATCTGTCTCTCAACAGCTATTCCAGTGGGTCCCCTCCCCCAACCTTCTCTGAGCCTTCGGGGTCCATGTGACCTGGCCATTTAGCCCATGGTGTGCAAAAAAGTGCCGCTCGGAGGTAAAACAACCCAAATCCTTTGGCTTGGCTTGTTCTTTGTGCAAAAGGATGAAAACTGATGGGTTTGCAAAAGGAAATAAAGAACTTGCAAAAGCTACCATCTATCGGAGTGATCTTAAGATGTGTTTCTGTATACAAGAGATTTATAATATCTACACATTAAACAACACATTAGAGAGGTGAAGGCTCATGTTTGCCTTAAGAGTGTGAAAACACTCTTAAGGCAAACATGAGCCTTAATTAACTATTGCTCAATGTTGGCCATTTCGTTCAAGATATTTTTGGTCATTTCCTTTCATTTTCTGAACATATCCATACCACATCAAAACCTTTTTGCAATTCATAAAAAATATGTTTTTACTCCCTTAGAATTCCATTTCTCAATCTATTCAATAATACATTTTTGACACTTCTTCTCCAGAAAGACATCTTCGCTGTGATGATTTTGTTTTAAAACTTCCGGTAGAGATCATGTTTCAGAACCATGGGTGAGAATGTTCTTTAAGTTGGCTTGAAATAGTGACATTTTGGTACTTTTCAACTCCATAACGATGAATCGAACATTTTATAGTATTCATTAATTTTTAATAAATTTTCTTCTTTGTTCTGTCTCTTACTTATATTCAACCTGGATGTTTCATCAATTTTCGGAAGTGATCCATGCAGGGGCGGATTAAGCAATTCCGTAACCAGAGGCACTTCAAAATTCCCCCCCCCCCCTCCACTCTCATGCTATCAGATATGAAGCATAAATAAATGAGTAAATAAATAAAAGCACTGATCTTCTACCACCTTTCTTTGAGTATAATATTGTTACCAATTTTGAATTTTGCGCAGTCAAAAATTGCGCATTTTATTTAAAATAATATTAAGTATTAGTAGTAAAAGAGTGTGTCCCCCCCCCCTTTTTTAATTGGCGCTTGGGCCTCTTTACCACGCTCCCCCTTAATTGGCCTTGGATATAGGGGGCGGGGGTGGCTCAGTCGGTAGCGCGCCAGGCTCGTAATCTGTAGTTCCCAGGTTCGAGTCCCAGCTGGGTCAGCGTTGAGATTTATCTCCGCAAAATTCCAAAATTCCCCGCCCTGCCCACGGTCAGTAGGGGACACCGATGGGCTTGAAAAGGCCGCCGTCCGTCGGATGGGACGTTAAGCCGTGGCTCCGTGTGCGCGAGAGCCATACCCCGTGCACGTTAAAGAACACGCTGGAAGGCCTTGACGGACGGGAGGCTACCATCTGTCTCCCAACAGCTGTTCCCGTGGGTCCCCTCCCCAACTTTCTCTGAGCCTTCAGGGTCCATGTGACCTGGCCATTTAGCCCGTGGTGTGCAAAAAAGTGCCGCTCAGAGGTAAAACAATCCAAAATTATAGCCTTGGATCCAAAATATCTAAACATCGTTTTCTTCAACCTGAAGCTGTTTGAAAGTTATCCACCACACATATGTATTCACTCCTACAGAAATTGATGATTAGTCACCATCTTTTTTATTCATTTAGTTTCGTTGCCATCTGCAAAAAGAGGTAGCGATATCATTTTATTCTCAAACGGGTTCCTATTGCTGTGTACTCTTCTCAGGTAGATCGTAAAAAAAGTGCAAACGATGTGCAGCACTTTTTGTGATTACAATGCTATTTCAGAATTTTCCTAAATTTTATTGCTACATTTTTCCGTAATAGACTTTATGTGCTTTTATTTAGCAGTGAGTTTTTTTTTCTGTCTTAGTGCTTCCCGTAAATGTTTTATTTTTCTTGGGACAATTCATAAGCAGGACTGGAGAAATTTCTTTAATTTCTACGAGCCAATCAAATATTTTGTTAGCTAACAATATGGAATTTAAGAACCAGTTGTGATCCAAGTTGCAGGAATCGACTTAACAGTGAACCACTGTCATTTAACAAGCTGAATGACAATTTCTATGCCAAAGTTTCATGCCAATGCTATGGTTCGAAGACTATTTCAGAACTGGGAATTATATGTTTTAATAAGTGAATAAAAATGATACCAGAAAAAATACTAACATCTTTAAATCGTAAAAATCGTCTTGATACAGTTTTAAAACCTGTTTATTAAATATGATAATTTCTTGAATGATTTTAATATGATGCTTGATAACAATAAGGAGTTTAAAAGTATTTTATATTTTAAAAAATGATCTATCAATCTACTTCGTTGCGCATAAAATTAGTGGACTTAGAAATTGCATTTTGGCAGTCTCTAATTATGACGATATTCCACTCAAAATTTTGCATATCCACCCGTATAGCAAGCAAACTTGAAGATCTAAATCATGCACCTGTACTCATAAATAGGATATTTTATTAGTAACTCATGATGTTACGTGAGGATGGTTTATACAACACAACTTTCTTCAGTTGTTAATTGATTTTTTCATGCAGTTTGACTTTGGGACCGTCCATAAGTAAGAAAATAGAACTCTTCATTTTCATCTGTATCATGCCACAGATAAAGGATAAAGTCGCCAAAATGTTCACTTGTTCATAAGCGGCTCATAAAAAAATCCAGTCAGGTATGAGCTAGAGAAAGTGTTTCTTGTATATTAACTATTGCTCAAAATGTGAGGCTCACGATAATAAATCAAATATCCATAACAATCGTTTATGTGTTATTTCTCAAGCGGAAATCATTTTACTGATTCAAAAAAGCATTCGAACTATACTGCTCATCAAAAGTTAAGCATCGAAGAATAAAATGCTCATATCTCGAAATACAGTATATGTTGAAAAATTTAATAAAATTTTCCAGGATGGGTTGGATTGTTTTATCTCTGAGCGGCACTTTTTTTGCACACAGTGCGCTAAATGGCCATGTCACAAGGACCCCGGGGGCTCAGAGACGGTTGGGGAAAGGGGACCCACTGAGCTGTTAGGAGACAGATGGTAGCCTCCGCTCAAGGCCATCCAGTGTGTTCTTTAATGTGCACAGGATGTGGCTCTCCCACACACGAGACCACGGTTTGATGTCCCATTCGACGGATGGCAGCTTTCCCAAGCCCATCGTTGTCCCCTACTGACCAAGGGCATGGAGGACGTTTTGCACAGATAAATTGTGTTGGCCCAGGTGGGACCCGACCTGAGAACTGAGATTACGAACATGGCGTGCTACCGACTGAGCCACCCGCGCCCCCAATTTCGCAGGAAAATACAAAGATAATGTATTAATTCATAAAATTTTGTGCCAAAATGATTTGCATATATCCTAAAAAATGAATAAAGGAAAGTATGTTTAAAAAATAGCCGTCCCATGGCCGAGTGGTTAGCGCGCTTGGCTACTGATCTAAGGGACCTGGGTTCGAGTCCCGGGTAAGGCATGGATGTATGTGTCGTTTTTCTGCTGAGGTCCTGCCATCCTCTCAGATCTTCTACTTTGGCATATAAACTGACATGCTCCTGTCAGACCTCTGTGGCAAGCAGCTGCTTGAGGGGGTATTTATTTATTTATTTATTTATGTTTAAAAAAGGCCGGTGGGGCTAAATACAAAATGTATAATAATGTAATCCCTTTTTGTCAGGCGTGCTTTATTGCAGGCCTGACAACTTCGATTCTTATCCTCAATAAGATAATCAATAGAATGAGCGGGCAAAAGTCCACTGGAAATAAGGGGAGTCCTTCGACAACTTCGATGCATATCCACAATAAGATAATCAATAGAATGAGAGGACAAAAGTCCATTGGCAATAAGGGGAGTCCCGAAGTCCTGCAGGGGATTGAAGGGTGGCAATACGTCTCCCCAGGTCATCCCATAGATCAATGTTTTTAAACCGGTGGAACCGAGAAAAATCTGGGAGTTACGTGAACAAACTGAAATGCCTGAATTTTTATGTTTGGCATCGCTATATTATTTTTGCACTTTTAACAGTTTGTTGCAATGGTAGAAAAATTGTTGGAAAATTTTAGGTACTTGAAGAATTTCAAAAAAAAATTTAAAAGTGGCACTTTATAAAAATAAAGGCTGAGAAACTGCCATAGATGTTGTATCGAGTATCGATTTTATGAGACTAACTATGGATTTCCACCTCTCTCCAGCTGTTGTTGAAGGACTCCCCTTATTGCCAGTGGACTTTTGCCCTCTCATTCATGTTCTCCAGAACAGTACACGGTGTCCATCTGGCGGAACAGTCCTGGTGTCCATCAGGAGCACCAGAGTCAGAGCGCACCTGAGAGACATGGGCTGGCTCGTCTGCCAGCTCCGATACTCATTCCTTTGAGACCAAAGATGCTTTTGCTCTTCCACTTATCTTCCATACTTTTCTAGCTGGGCTGCGATCTACACCCCCTTTAATGCCACCAACACTCCAAGTCCCTACTGGTCTCCTCTGAGACAAACCTTAATCTTCTACTTCCAGTCTTCTCATCGCCGCTCGTGAATTATCTTGACGACGGAGCACGAGTTTTCTCCCCATGGGGGGGGGCCCTTCGGGACCCCCTATAAATGAGAGGTTGTTGTAGAGAATCCATTTTTCCTGATGCGTAATGATTCGCTTGAGAAATGAATAGTTCATGTTTCTTATGATCAGCAAAGAGCACACTTCTGTTGATAATATTATTTTCTTCTCAATGCCTGGAGCATCCAATTGTCACGTTTATTCACCTTCTCATTACATGCAAATGGAAGGGAAACAGTTGCAATGCTTACATCAAACTCTTCTACAATTTCTCGTACCTTTTTCTTGAATCGGCTTCAACTGAAGCTTCTAAACGATTGTCATCATAGTTTAAAGGATTTTGGCTACGCTCTTTACCTTCGAGGCTCATAACTCCTGATCGAAACTTTTCAAATAAGCGTTGTCTGTGCGTTCATTGGCAGTGTTCTCGCCCCATGCTTAGGTAAGCTTACGAATTGCCTCACTCGCTTTATGGACAGTTTGTACTCAGGAAGCTAAATTGTGATCATGCTATATTTAAAGCCAAAAGAAAAACGTAAAAAAAAGATAAGCTTTGCAATATACATCGAAGTACACGAGATATGAAATAATATATAATTTGTCACCACAGGGTGACAAATCATCACTTATTTGAACGTTTATTTGAAAAGTTTCGATCAGGAGCTATATGAGCCTCGAAGGTAAAGACCGTAGCCAAAATCCTTTCAACTATGATGACGACCGTTTGAAAGCTTCAGTCGAAGCCGATTCAAGAAAACGTTGCGAGAAATTCTATGCATAGAACCGCCCAGGCCAAGCACCTAATGCCGACCCTGTCTTGTGGGAAAAGAGCTACTCTCTTGTGGAAGTGAACGGAAGCGGTGGGCTGTCAGATTAGTGTGGCCTACTAATCTGGACAACTATGACTACTTTTCTGTATTTTCTACCCTGATAAGGAGTAGTCAACCATACAGGATCCTGGTGCTGACCTTATAAACTTACTGGACTGGATTAAGGCTCTGAGCTTGATTATGGATCATTTTGCTGCACTGGTGGGCTTCTGTTGAGGGAGAATCTTCCGCTGTATATCCTGTTTGTTTATGGGTTGACAACCCTAAGTGCATAGATTCACAGGATATGTTTTATCAGCTGGTGGATAATTCTGAACAGAGGTCATTGCAGGCACCTGAACTCTTGCTTCAACGGTGGAGGAACGGGTTTTTGCCCCATGCCCTTCGATTAGGGGGCTGTTTGATATTGTAGGCATTCCCTCTCTCAATAAACATAGTTTATTTAAACATCCCACAAACCATTTTCTCTCGATAGGTAGTTGGAAAGTGAGGTCTCTGTCCAGAGACTATTCTCTTGATGTCCTCACACAAGAATTCCACCATTAGGATTTAGATATTCTCGGCTTGCAAGAGACCAGATGGACAGATAAAGGGTCAGATTCTTAAAAATAATTCAAAATTTCTCTTTTCAGGGAGGGAAGATAATAAGCATCTCCAAGGCGTAGGTCTGCTTCTCAGCAGACACGCTAGTGATGCTCTTCTAGGATATGAGTGCATTAATGAAAGGTTTCTTACAGCAAAATATCAGACAAACATTAAAGACTTGAATCTTATCTACTGTTATTGCCCCCATTGAGGTTGCCGATGAGGATGAGAAGGATAGGTTTTACGGACGACTTCAGAATATTTTGAATTCCGCCAACAAAGTAGATATTACCCATGTTCTAAGTGACTTCAGTGTCAAAGTTGGTACTGACTCTGACCTTTGGGAAGGGGTGATAGGCCCTTTCGGTTTGGCAGCTGCAATGGCAATGGGCAACGTCTTCTACAGGTGAATGAACTTAATGGTTTGAGAATAACTAACACTTATTACAAACACCGCGACATACATAAGTCATATGGGTTTCACTACATGGGACGCACAAGAATATGATGGTTATATATAAATTAATAGGAAATGGACGTTCTGTTAGGAATACCAGGTTTACAGAGGGGTGGAAATTGAATCCAACCATTACCTTGTTAAAAGTGTCTTGTAACTTAAACTTAAAAAGTGTTGTGCTAAGGTTAAAAATTTTATCCTTAATTTTGAAATTCTGAAAGACTCAGTTATAGCTAAAGCTTACCATGTGATATTACTTGATCATTATGGCAGTCATGGTTTGCTTACTACTGGAGTTGAGGAAGAATGGGACTGTTTTAAACAGGCTTTTCTTGAAACTAACAGTACTCTTTTAGGAAGAAAGGAGCAGAGGAAGCAAAATTATTTGATTGATAACCAACTTGAGCTTATTTCAGAAAGAAAGAACTGCAGGAATGTCCTTAATCAACACCCTACTAGTCCTAATAGAAAGCATCACAGAGAGTTTAATAAACGTGTAAAGGATCAGTTAGCTGCTGATAAGAATCTTTGGCTTGATGGCTTGGCTGACAAAGCCAAGGAAGCAGACAGCACAACAGCAGAGAGCTGTACCAGATAGTTAATGTTTTGTGTGGTAGAAAACGAACATGTATACAGGGATTGAAGGATAAACAAGGAAAGGTTATAAAAGGTGAGGATTCTGTCATGGCTAAGTGGGCTGAGCATTTCAGTGATGTTCTAAACAATGTGGTTAGTTTTACTCCCATTGTTTGCAATGATGATAGATGCATTACTGGCTTTAATGTTGGCCCTATAACACAATCTGAAGTTATTTTGGGTATTTCTAAACTTAAACTGCATAAATCCCCAAGGGTAGATGAAATTACTACGGAAATGCTTAGAGCTGGGAATGTTTCAGTTACCATATAATGACTGAAATTTTGAATATCTTTTATGATAAAGAAATGGTTCCTAAGGATTTTACCAGAGCTATTGTTACCCCTATTTTCAAAAAAGGCGATCGCAGTTCTTGTGATAACTATAGGGGTATGAGCCTACTCTCTGTCCCAGGTAAAGTTCTTTCCATGATTGTGCTTAATAGAATTAAGAATCTGGTTGACAGTCAATTGCGTGATGAGCAATGTGGATTCAGAAGTGGTAGGGGATGTGTGGATCAGATATTTTCACTTAGGCAGATTCTTGAGAAATGTTTAGAGTTTCAGAAACCTTTGGTTGCTAGCTTTGTTGATTTCAAAAAGGCTTTCGACTCTGTTGATCGTCATAATTTGTGGTTGATTGTGAGATCATATGGTATACGAGACAAGTTAGTTAACATAATGAAAGCTTTCTATAATAACACTGAGTCATGTGTGAGAGTTGGTAAGTCTTGTAGCAATTGGTTTAGCATTAATTCTTGTGTTCGACAAGGGTGCATTTTGTCTCCTTTTCTCTTTAGCTTGGTTATTGATTATGTTATGCGAAATTCACTTCAAGTGAAATATTTTGGCTTTAAATGGACTGGAGATACGAAAATTTCTGATTTAGATTATTCTGATGATTTAGCCCTTTTGGCAAATGATGTTGATAAGATGAACTCTTTCATTCGAGCTGTTGATCAAACTGGTAGTAGAGTAGGTTTGATTGTAAACAGAGAGAAAATTAAAATGATGAAAATTGGTCAGGCATTTGGTGCTTCAGTCGCTCTGAATGGTTGCACCCTTCAGAAAGTGTCTCAGTTTAATTATCTTGGGAGTTATGTAACAGATACTAGTGATGTTCTGTATGAGAAAAATAGAAGAATAGGGATTGCCTCTGGGCTTTTAGGAATCTATGGAGAGTGTGGAGAAATAGGCGTATAACCTAAAGACTGAAATTAGACTGTATAATAGTTTGGTTCTTTCTATGATTAGTTATGGTAGTGAAACTTGAATGCTTTGTAAACAAGATAATAGGAAACTTGATGCTTTTGATTCTAGATGCTTATGTAGTATTTTTGGCATTAAGTGATTCAACTTTGTAAGTAATGATGAGGTTAGGCAAGGAGTCGGCAACCTCCTCTGAGCAATATATTGTGCAGAGAGAGACTCCGTTAGTTTGACCATGTTGTCCATAGGGATAATTATAGATTAGCGAATAGGGTTATGAACAGTGTGCCTAAAGCCCTCAAAAAAGGGGGAGATCCAGGATGCGGCGGGCAATGTCAAACAGGACCTTGTTATAATTGATGGGCAGGGCGAGGTGCAGCAGATACAGCTCAGGACAGATATGCTTGGAGAACTAAATTGCGCGGTCTGGTCCTGCGTAGCCCATGGCTGCCTGAGGATCATGATCATGATGAGAAGCATCTCGTTCTTAATAAACTTTAGCTTAAATAATTCTTTTAATATTAAACGAATATTATTTAAAATCGAGATATCTTTTATCGCTTGCGACATTTATCTGTAAAACCATGGTTTTAATTTTATGGAGCTTAAACTATGGTTTTCCATTTACATAACATGGCCGTATCCCAGTACATTAGATAACATAATGTGTATCCTCACAATACATATCCTAACAAATCCACTTTTGATTGGTAAGAGAAAGAGTTATTTAAACCGCTCTTGAACCATGGATATTTGCATCTAGTGTTTTACTCCTTCTAAAAATCGAGTCTTTTTTATAAATGAATTGAGAAGACATAATTTTGTGGCTACTTAAAGAAACAAAATGTAACACTCAAATGCTGGTGCCTTAGGCAAAAGCTTAACGTGCCTTACCGAAATCCGGCCCTATGTGCACACCGTCCAGGACAAAAACGTTTTTTTTTTTAAATTAAGGCTGGTATTTGGCTAACATGACTCGTCCTCGTTTTAAAAGATTTTTCGACTACTTCCCTTACCGTTTATATTATTGCATTTACCGTATAAAACATTTTGGATCTTTCCTTATCTCACCTATTCTTGTTCATAATTTTAGTACTTCCAAAGAGATTTTTGACATTTGTATATACAAATTAGCTGTTTAAATGGCTATAACATGAAATATATTTGCAGATAATAAAGAACATTTAAATTGTAACTGACCAATGACAATATAAGAATGTATAACTTTATTTTGATTGGTTCAGGATTGTAACTTTTCACGTTGAGCGTATAAACGTTTGAAAACGTAAAGGTAGTCATCTTCATTATTCGACACAATTTTTAAAACAATAATTTTATTCATTTTAAATCTTCATCACTTGACAGTCATCGATTTGTAACATGTATCGAAATAAAACTGCATTTAGCCTTTTTACAGTTCTACTTTTAATATATACAAATCAATTACCAAAGTATAGTCATAATAAAGGAATAAATTTAGAAATATGTCAATCGAGTTAGGATTGTGGAACGCATCTCCTTCTCTTTACATTATTTCTTACATAATTTTTAAAGAAAAATTCATATCCAACTAGCATGATTTCCCCTTACAAGACTTTTTCGCACATCTCACCGTGTTAGTCTGGTACTGGATGTACTTGATTAAAAAGCTGAAACAATTATACACTGTACCTCTTTTGAACAATGCTGTGTTATGTCACTTAGATCATTTAGTTGATAAATGTTCTCTCCTAACTTCTGAATCGTGCTGAAGAGAGTGACATGTACTCTCTGCAAATTGACGAGACAATAAAATGTGTTTAGCTCAGATTTTGCTCTACATTCACTATATATTCATATAGTTGTAGTTGTTGTTATAATATATTCATATAATTGTTATACAACAACAACAACAACAACAACAACAACAACAAATTATTATATTTATAATAATTATCAAAACTGCCTTTAGATCTTTCTGGGATGCTATTAAATGGGGAACTGTCAGTATTTTTAATGGGGAACATCAGTACCTTTAAGAATACTGATGCCTTTTTCCAAACATAGCAGTGTGAAACTAGATTTTCAATTTCAAATAAGAACACAGATCACCTCTGGCGAATATGGGATGTTCATTTTGAAAGTGAATGAAGATTTTCGTGTTCTACTTTTGCACTCTTTAAAGTTTAATTCGAACTAATGGATTAGTGCAAAATGCAAATATTAATGTTTTATTTCTACTTCTATAACATAAAAATAATTTCTCATTTATCCATTAAAATAAAAAGTTGCGTTTTCCCAACCTCCTAAGAGAAAAGGGGATAGGCAAATGGTTACAGTGTAATTCCTTGATATTTTACCACCGAAATTTCAAATTCATAGCATAAAGAGATAGTTTGCAATATTTCTTAAAAGCAAATATACTTAATAAAAAATTATGATAAAAAGAATTCTGACAATTTCAAAAGCAATATGCAACAATCATACACGTGAGAAAGCACTCTCTTGTGGAAGAAATAATAAGAAATATATAAATATATATAACTCATTTTCATTACATTCATATCAAAAGATTTTAATAATAGATTATTAACCAAAAATAATACAATACCAGTTTCCCAGATTTTAAAATAAAGTTTCAATACTACTGTGGTTTAACAGCCATAATTTAATATCTTTAACATTTAGTGTCACACTTTCAATCGACTTTACATCTTCTGGCAGATAATTTTAAAGCAAAACATCGATATATCTCAGCTCAGTCATACTTGATGTACACCAGTGTCTCGCAAAGTTTTTTACTCTGCGGCACACTGAATCTAACTTTTTTTCCGCGGCACACCTAAAAAAGAATAAAAAACTCTATATAATCGCCATTATATTTCCGCTTTGTTGAAGTCATCAGCCTGGTTTTACTTGAAGATTTGCTCTCGTTCTTTAATTCATAACTCGGTGTTTGTTTTAAATATTTGTCCATTCTATGGCTTGAAATAATCAAAAATTAATACCAAAATTTGGAAAAAGCTTGATAAATACTTACAAGATCCCAGTTGATAAAATCTGAAAGATTTTTATTAAAGCACGTCGATAGCACGTCGATAACACAAGTCAAGTCAAAGTGAAATCTTTGGAATATCTAGTGTCAATTTGAAAATCTCTCGCGGCACACTACTGTGCAGCCGTACACAGTTTGCGAGACACTGATGTACACACAAAATGTTAATTAGAAAGTATGTAAAAAGAAAGTCGAAGGTAACTGGCGGATTCTGACACGAGATCTTATAACAAAACCAGGTGTTCTACTGGTTGATCTAAACCTAGAATGTATTTTACTGTGCTAGGTTTCACTATTCCCGGCTTCTTGATAACAAGTTGTGGGGGGGGGGGGGACAAGAGACTTATAAGCCAGTATGATCATAATCCTGGAAATTTCTTCTGCAGTTTCTTCAAAATTAAAAAATATTTCAGCAGCCCCTTAAAATATTATCTGTTCCGATTTTATTCCATGATACAGATATTGGTAGTAACACACTCTGTACAACAAACATCGAGACCTTCCCTTCGCCCTAGTACTATTCAGTGAGAGAAAGAATACGACATGCTTGTAAAACGCCGTTGTTCTTTAGATGAAATTGATCTCCCCGTTCTCTACGGTTCACGGTAAAGTACTTCAAAAATAATCCCTTATATAAAATTGTCTGTGGCAATGAATTAAGCAAAATATTTGCAAATTAGATAAATCATAAATATGACCTACTGTAAAAGTGAATGTGTGCTATTATGCACACAAAAACCAAACAAAATTGAAAACGAACAAAATATATGCTTTATTTAAACTAAATAGCTGTTCTTTTATACATGATTTCTATGATGCATTGGGAAATTAATATGTGCTAGATGAACTGAGCACAGTAAACAGAAAATATTCAGATTGTATGCATTGTGAAGCAATAATAAAGATGATATTAATCACTAGAGCTGTTTTAATTTGAAGTCTCACCAGGTTTCACGACGCTCTGGTATCTTTCCGTCGCATACCAATGGACCAAATTCTGGGAGTCGAGCAATCATTTGTTTTAAATCTTCAGAGGTAAACACCGACAAAAGAAACGGCTCGAGAACCTGTGAAGAATGAAGTTTAGTAACTGGTTAAAAATAGAAAAATGTTAAAAGTTTTTTCAAGAACTTATTAAGTAACTTATAATTGCGAATAATAGAATAACACTAGTAGCATAACTTTATATTCCACTCTCCCATTAAAATTAGGGCTCCTGTGCTATGATTAGTACCAATTTAGAAACGATTATACACGTTTTAGTTCACCATCCCAACCACAGCAAAGTTTTTAGCTGTATTAGTTACGTCACTGAATAGTAAATTAATGTGAAATGAAGAAACCGTGAAAAATCAGGTAATACAAACACATCATCTAGAATTTTTTAGTATATAATGAACACAGACTTTTGAAGGGTTAAGTTAATTTAAATACTCTGGATTGTGTACGAAATGCACAGTAAAATTACACTGCTCGTCATTGAAATTGCCCACACAGAAAGATCGGGCGGATTGACCTGATGATCTGCATGCAGAATTGTGATGTATATGGACGTAAACAATTTGCATGTCAAGATGATCGGTGCAGTTGAACGTTCTAATAACGTTTCCGGTACAGTGCTGACGAAGGAATCTGAAGGAACTATAATAATGGGCAAACAAAATGATAAGCGAATGACCAGCAAAGGGTGTGAAATGCTTTTAACACGCTTAACACGATGTTTTATATGTATGGCTGACGGAATTTGTAAGAGGTTGGGATCATTGGGTTGTCAGAAGCTGGATAGTCAACACACCAAATTGTCATTTATGTGGGCTGTGGTGCCTGAACGGGTGGACGCTGTTGGCAGCAATCGGTAAGAAGGTACCAGGACAGATGGCATCTCAGTCAGTGGCATCAGAACATTTGGCCACCGTCAATGGATCAGCCGACTAGCGGCAGAAGACAGATCTGTTACAACCCTTCAAATTTCCGGCATCGTAAGGTCATTCTTGCTTGCACTGTTGGAGAGCACGATTAAAAAATGACTACGAGAATTTGGGCTGCATTCGCCGTCCCGGTGTAAAACGCCAAAATAAATGGACAAAATTTATAACTCTCTGAAACATTGGTCATTTGCCATGAAATTTAGAATAATTGCTTCTTCATATATCTATAACATATTTCAAAATGGCGGGAATATACTGGATATTTGGGAAGTAATTAGCAAATAAATTTCGAGAGTTAATGCTTTCAATGTGAAAATTTAGAGAATTTCTCTGAAGGTAATAACCGAAACAAAAATTTCCCATCCCGAAATTTTACATATTGATCATTTCTTAAAAATGGCTGCAATATATTTTATTTGTCAAATAAATATCTTAAGAATTTAAAGGGCTAATGCTATTAAATAAGGGAAATTAGAAGATAATATTATATTGAAACTGAAATATTTGATCAATTCGAAATTTAGAACATCAATTACTGATGTATAAGTTTATAACATAATTGGAAAAGGGGGGAATACACTAGATATTTTGTGAAATAAATGTCATATGAATTTCAAGCGCTAATGCCATTAATGGAAAATTTTAAATAATAATCTTCTAAACAGTACAACTGAAACCAAAAATAAAAAAAATCAATCATCCTGAAATTTCGAATGCAGATTGCTGATGAATCAGTCCATTATATATTTGAAAATGGTTTCGTCTACCTTAGAAGAACAGATCTTAATTTATGACTCGGGGGAAATTATTGCAACAGCCCGGCGTCTGATTGCCGAGGTTTGAGCTTTAACATTCATGAACGTAGCTTTGCAAAAAGTACACAAAGTGCTAAATTTCTATGATGGTGAGGAAATATGTGACTACAAAAGAGACATAAAGAAACACGTCTGAAAAATCCGCAAAAATATTAGTACTTCAAAGTATTTACTCCATTAAACAAAGGTTTAGTAAGTGTATGGAGCGTTTGTTTGAAATTTGTTTTTAAATTGTTAGGACCAGCACTATGAGCCGTTCATTGTTGAATACATGGCGATAAAATATGTATCTAACTGAGCTCAAAATCAAAGTATAATTGACAAAAACTTATATAACTGCTTATATAAGTAAAAGAATGCACTGAAAATGGGAGAACATAGAAAATATGTTATGTGGAAAACTATCCCGCTTTACTGTTGCCGCACCTAAGTCGGATTATGCAAATTAGGAATGCGTTAAATAGATGCGCGAGTCTACTCACAGCTTGTAGCTGTTCTAGACATTTTAGTGGCATTCCAAGTTGATTATGTCCCGAAGACATCGTATGGATGATTTTCAGCGGTGGAGAGATATTGAAAGGATGGAAGCAGGTCAACCCCAGACGGAAGTTTCCAGAGCACTGAATGTTCCACAAAATGTACTGTCAAGACTGGAGATAGTTTCAGAGAACACAGGAGATGTTCGTCGTCGAACAGGACCAGGTCGTCATAGAGCCACAACTGCTGCATATGATAGCTATATGAGTCTTACTGCCAGATGGAAGAGAGTTGATGACCGCTAGGCAATTATTTTTGGAGATTGCAGCAACAAGGAAAGAGGGTTTCAAAGCATGCTGTTTACAGGAGATTTTGTGAGTAATGCCTTTATGCCAGGAAACTTATTATTTGTGTCCCTTTAATTCCGGGGCGGGGGTGGCTTAGTCGGTAGAGCGCCAGGCTCGTAATCTGTAGTTCCCAGGTTCGAGTCCCAGCTGGGTCAGCGTTGAGATTTATCTCCGCAAAATTACCCGCCCTGCCCACAGTCAGTAGGGGACACCGATGGGCTTGGAAAGGCCGCCGTCCATCGGATGGGACGTTAAGCCGTGGCCCCGTGTGTGGGAGAGCCATACCCTGTGCACGTTAAAGAACACGCTGGATGGCCTTGACGGGAGGCTACCATCTGTCTCCCAACAGCTGTTCCAGTGGGTCCCCTCCCCCAACCTTCTCTGAGCCTTCGGGATCCCTGTGACCTGGCCATTTAGCCCATGGTGTGCAAAAAAGTGCGACTCAGAGGTAAAACAACCCAACCCTTTAACTCCCGCCACCCAGCAGCTCGTTTAACGTGGAGTTCATACGAAGTCCAGACCAGTGGGTGCATCTTATGTTCACAGATGAATCACGATTCAGCTTAAGTACTGATTCGCAATGTATTCGCATTTGGAGAGAATCAGGATCCGCAAAAGTCCCTCGAACATGAGAGAAACGGACTACTCTGGTGGCAATTGCGTGATGCTTGGGGCAGGAATCATGACGAACGGGCGTACGGACCTGCACATCTTTCTGAGTGGCTCTGTTACTGCTCTGCGGTTCAAAGACGAACTGCTCTGCGGTTCAAAGACGAGTTCCTGAACCCATGTCTGACCATTCCGGTGAGCCGTTGGTCCAGATTTTATTCTTATGGTCGATAACGCCCACCCTTATTGAGCTCACGCGGTCAACGATTTTCTCGAAGAAGATATTCGCCGAATGGAGTGGTCACCAGATCTCCTGACCTCAATCCCATTGAGCATGTATGGGATACTCTAGGGACACGCATTGGAGCTCTCCAGCCCGCTCCGAGAACACTTCACGAACTCAGAACAGCACTTGTCGAGGAGTGGTCATTAATCCCTCAAGACTTCATCAAGCGCTAATACCCCAATACCTCATAAGCGTCAATAACCTCATAAAAAATATGAGGAGTCGTTGTTTGAACTGCATGGCTGTCAAGAGTGATCATACTCCGTATTAACATACCGCATGTCGTACGTAAGACTACGTATTGCTTCATGGACTGCTCTTTCGTGCCATTTGCACGATTATGATCGTAACAATGCATATTATACATGTTATGAGTTTCTTCTGCTTGACTTATGTTTGTGATGTAATAATAAATCTCGTTACCAAAATTCATTGCATTCCCTTAAAAATACTTTTAGTTATGTACAAATTAATACATTATTCTTTAATTTTGAGCACCAGTATATATATGTACAAAGAATGAGCATGCGTGTACCTAAATGAAATAAATTACGATATATTAGGCCCGGATGTACAAAAGTTGAAGAGGGGGGAAAGATTGAGCCGAAATACCTTACCGTACCGGTATAAAATATTTCCCCCGTTTTAGCAGTCTTTAAAGAATTTGATGAAAAACAGCATCATCATCCTCAAGCAGCCATGGACTATGGAGGTCCAACCAGCAGTTTAGTTCTCAAACGACAGCGCAATTTAGTTCTCCAAGCATATCTGTTCTGAGCTATGCCTGCTGCATCTGGCTACTGCACACCAATTCTAACAAGGTCCTGTTTGACATTGTATGCCCACCGCATCCTAGGTCTCCCCCTCTTTCTGAGGCCTTTAGGCACACTGTTCATAACCCTATTCACCAATCATAATTATCCATACGGGAAACATAGCCAAACCAACGGAGTCTCTGCACAATATGCTGCTTAAAGGAGGTTGCAGACTCCTTTGCCTAACCTTCATCATTATTTACAAAGTTGAACCACCTAATGCCCAAGATAGTGCATAAACTTTTCACAGCGGCTGGGACAGCATCAGTCCAAGCACATTTCCGTGCCTTGTCAGCGGCTGGGACACTTCTGAAACTGCGCAAGGGGGGATGGAAATCAGGGTGTGTTGTCTCTGCTACCGGCGGCGTAGAGGGTTACTCCGTACCGCCTGCAGTGCTACGACGATGTAGACAATAAATACCCCCCTCAAGCAGCTGCTTGCCACAGAGGCCTGACAGGAACCTGTCAGTTTATATGCCACAGTAGAAGGTCTGTGAGGCTGGCAGGACCTCAGCAGAAAAACAACACGAACATCCATGCCTTACCCGGGGCTCGAACCCAGGTCCCTTAGATCAGTAGCCAAGCGCGCTAACCACTCGGCCATGGGACGGCAATAGGCGTGGACTAAAGTATTTGCTTCCGGTTGCAATGAAAGCTCGAAGGGGAGCCACAGAAGCTCTTAGGTTTATTCTTTGAGTGCGACTTGTTTCTCAGTTCTGTTTAGCTTTTCCGAAGCTTTATATAGATTTTCTTCCTTTCGTTGACACATTTGTTTGTGTTTTACCATGCCAAAGCGTAGAGGATTGACGGAAAGAGAAATTCAAGAGGAATTAGAACGCTTCGAATTGAATGAAACTTTCGCAGATTCTGATATTCAGATTGTAGCTCAGAAATTGATGCAGAAAATGGGGAGATAGAGACCAGAGATGATGACCAGGAAGCTTCAGGTTTGAATGTATTGTCCAGGAAGCTTCAGGTTTGAATGTATTGTCCAGGAAGCTTCATGATGACCAGGAAGCTTCAGGTTATCTCCGATCAATCAATTAACTTTTGTGCTAATAATGTGCAAAATTATAACGATTTAATTTGGTCTGATTCAAAAAGGACAGACACACCATTTATTTTTCCTTGGATGTCCTGGAATAATGAACAATTCATTAAATATAAGAGAGCTGGATTATTTCTCTATATTTTTTGACGATATATTAATGAACTTCCTGGTATTTCAAACAAATGCCTCGGACCCCCATTATGAAAGATTGCGGAAATTGCGAACTGTGTTTGATCATCTCAATGAAAAATTTCATAATTCCTATAAGCCACATGAGCATTTATCGGTCGACGAGGTTATAGTAAAATTCAAAGGAAGGGTAGTTTTAAGACAATACATTCCAAAGAAACATAAACAGTGGGGAATTAAAATTTATAAATTATGCGATGAGTTAGGATATACACTAAATATGGACGTGTATCTCGGGAGAGAAAAAAGTACTAAAATTTCGGGCAAAACACCTACTGAAAGTGTTGTCTTGAGGCTAGCAGAATGTGTCAAAGGACTAGGTCACGAACTTTTCATGGACAATTCTTTTACTTCCCCCTCGTTTTGTGACTTGCATTCAAATTACAGCCGTCCCGTGGCCGAGTGGTTAGCACGCTTGACTACTGGTCTAAGGGACCTGGGTTCGAGCCCCGGATTAGGCATGGATGTGTGTCGTTTTTCTGCTGAGGTCCTGCCATCCTCTCAGATCTCCTACTGTGGCATATAAACTGACAGGCTCCTGTCAGACCTCTGTGGCAAGCAGCTGCTTGAGGGGGTATTTATTTATTTTTATTCAAATTACAAAATAAATTGCTGAAGAACTGTGCGAAAAACAAGAAAGGGATTCCCAAAAAATCTCAGTGCAACGAAAAAAGTAGAAATTGCAATAAAGTTTTGTAATGGTATGTTGGCTCTTTCTTGGCATGACAACAGAGAAGTAAACGTATTGATAAACATGCACCATCCTTCAAATAATAATTTCTCGAATGAAAAACCAGAAGTCATCAAGTGCTATAACGAACATATGGGGTATGTTGACCTAAGTGACAGGATGGCGAATTCATATTCTTTTAGCCGAAAATGTTTGAAATGGACTAAAAAATTATTTTTTCATTTTCTAAATTTGTCCATTTTATATGCATTTATTCTGTCAAAATCCAGTGGAAGTAAAAACAGTCATAAAATATTTAGATTAAACCTCGTAAAACAACTAATCGAGCAATGCCAGTTATCACGTGGACTTTTCGAAAGGACTGTTTGTTCATCGTCCCAAATTACAAGATTGGATGGTGCAGGGCATTGGCCGGAAAAAACAATAAAAAGACGCAGGTGTGCTGTTTGCTCTACGAGAGGAAAGGAGACACGATCTTGGGTTCAGTGCAAAAAATGTAATATTGCACTATTGTCTTGGATTATGCTATGAAAAATATCACAAGAAAAAGAACCTTTTCTAAAGTATCTGTATGTACAATATTATAAATTTTCATCCCAAAACTGTTTATATAGAATTTTTTTTAAATGCCAATAATTAGAAATTCGAGTTATTAAAATCGATTTGTTCATTTGCACTAAAATTGTCTTTTTTTACGAACTTTTCGAAAATTACTTTAATAAGCGAATCACTTTATTTTAGTATATTTCAGACACGATTAAAAAAATAGTAGAATTAACAATCATTAATTTGTTATCATTAAAATTATTGGAATTAATTTATTATAATAATTTAGTTACCATTAACATTTATCATATAAAATATAGATTTGAAATAATTGTTTATCTTCTAAATTAATGTAATATCATGCAAAGGTATGAAATTTTTTCTTCGATATAAATTTTACTGCAGATTCCTCCCATCCCATCAATATGTATTTTCTAACTCTCTAATAATGAGTAATTGTTATGTACGAAATTAATTGTTTCAGGAAGCATGGTTTTTCAATACTCTTTGCTTTTTTTAGTGTAATAAAAGGAAGATATCTAGGCATATTTTTTTTGTTAAATGCATGTAGTTCCATTTGCAGTGTAGTTAGCTGCATCGTTATGGATCAGAGGTGTCTGGGTTTGAGCTCCAGGAAAAGCATGGATATTTCTTTTCATGTTTTGTCTTTCTGCTAAAGTCTCTCCTTCCACAGATCTGTGGCGTGTTATATTGACAGATTCCCGTCAGCCCGTCAGCCGCTGTTTGATGAATATTTTGTTTCATTAAATCAAATTTTAAATGTGTTTTAAAATTATATACGAGGTTGTAACATTTTTATAATATAGAGAACAATTACTATTTACTAGTTGATTTACCATTTTTTATCTTATAAATAAAATAAATACCTTCTCAAGCAGCTGCTAGCCACAGAGATCTGACAGGAGACTGTCAGTTTATATGCCATAGTAAAAGGTCTGTGAGATGGCAGGACACTCAGCAGAAAAATAACACAGACGTCTATGCCCTATCCAGGGCTTGAATCCAGGTCCCGTAGATCACTAGTTAAGCGCGCTAACCACTCGACCACGGGATGGCAACTATATACGTCATTAAATTGTTTTAAATATATTTCGAGAAATAAACTACTATGACTGTATCGTAAATGGCATCAAATATTCATCAATCGTTTCAATGAATCTTCTGTTTCGTTTTCGCGGAGGTAGAAAGCAGAGAGCATAATTTGAAGTAGCCCATGATATTCCTCATATCAGAAGATTTCATTTCAGATGTTTCTCTTCGTGATCAGCAATCGTTTATGCATTTTCCCAATTTTTCGAGAGATGTAGGGATTTTTTTCTGGAGATGGAGCGAAGATTCGAGAGAGGCAAAATATATGAGTATTGCTTTTAGTTACGATAAGAGGAAGCTGTATGCCGAATGTTACTATACATGGTTCAAGAGGATCAAAATTGGTGACACAGAGACGAAGTTCCAAAAATACATTTTAGATTATACATGTGTATCAAAGTATGAAAATAAAAGCACTATCTTGGAAACTTTCATTTAGAACAAATAAAACTTATACAGTTTCTAGGTTCGAGTTCCACCCGGACCAGGGTCGATATTTATCTCCACAAAACTGCCTGCCCTAGCAACCCTGCCTAGCCTGCATAGTATGCGACACCGATGGGTTTGGAAAGGCCGCCATCCTTCGCATGGGACGTTAAGCCGAGGTCATGTGTGCGGGAGAGCTACATCCTGCAGGAATGGCTTTAATGGGTCCCTCCCTCCAACTTTCTCTGAGCCTTCGGGTCCTTGTTACTGGGCCATTTAGCCCATTTTGTGCAAAAAAGTGCCACTCAGAGGTAAACAACCCAACACATTCCACAGGTCTTTCACTATCTTTGCTAATATTTTGAAAGTGGGGGACATGGTCGCTTGCCCCCCAGATCCGTCTCTTCTTGCAACATTAATTGACTATTTCTCTGTTTCCATATTTAGGGATCTTTAACGATATATATTAAAACTGCCTAAGGGTTTGAAAAATGATAATTATATTTCATTAGTACAACCAAATAAAAAGAGTTTTCCAATTATAGAAAATTTTTTGTTAATCAATTAACATTATGGTTAAAATTATTAATTATTGGGGCTTTTTTCAAGGGCCGAACGAAACTTTGGGGTATAGCGATATGCTGTACCGAAAATAGATATGTCAGATGAGCTAATATATCTTTTGGGGCCTTTTTCACTGCGGAAGAAAAATTTGTTGTTTAGCTATTCTTACGTAAAAAACAAGATGGTTGCGTTATAACCAGGAACTGCAGTACTGTGGGAAAAAAACAGCTTGAAGAAAAAAAAATCCTTTTTATCTGAATTGTGAAGTTTCGTGTAAATAAAGGAGCAAATAGAGCTAAAATGGAAAAGGAGATTGTGGAAAGAGTGGGATTAAAATGACTCAGAAGAAAGAACAAGTGACTAATGAAGTATAAAAAATTATATTACCAATTAAAAAAAATAAACCCTCCAACAGCTGCTTGTCACAGAATTCTGTCACTTATACGCCATAGTAGAAGGTACCGTGTGAGGACGATAGGACTCAGCAGGAAAACAAAATGAACATCCATGCTTCACATAGGGCTCGAACCCAGGTTCCTTTCATTAGTAGCCAAGCACGCTAAGCACTCGGTCAAAGGTTATGAAAATGAAATATATAATTATTTTTGGAAATTTCTATATAAGAAATTAGAACAAGCTCTGATATAAATAAATAAATACCCCCTCAAGCAGCTGCTTGCCACAGAGGTCTGAAAGGAGCCTGTCAGTTTATATGCCATAGTAGAAGGTCTGAGAGGATGGCAGGTCCTCAGCAGAAAAACGACACAAACATCCATGCCTTACCCGGTGCTCGAACCCAGTTCCCTTAGATCAGTAGCCAAGCGTGCTAACCACTCGGCCACGGGGCGGCTACAAACTCATTTCTAAGGGTGCACTCGGATTTGAACCGAGGATCTCTGGATCTGCTGTCGAACGTTCTATCATATCTTCCAGGTTATTTTCGCCATTTTTTTCTCTATTTTAAATGCTTGAAAATAAGTTTTTGGAAAAATCTCCTCCCCCTGTTTCCTTTACTGTAAGATTTAAGAGTTAATAGAGAAATTCTCAACCTAATAAATATTGAAAAATTTTAAGATTTATTTATCTTTGAATATTATTATTGAACATTGTTCTTTTGGTAGTACCATTTTAGCTCACATTTTTTTTACACTACCATTTTTTAACATTAACGATATGTTTTAAAAAGTTAGTAGTAGCACAGAGAATAATAAAGGTAATGTAACATGTACAGTTGCTAGACAGAAAAACATAAAGTGCCCCAAGTTATCTCAACAGAAAATCGCATTTAGAGCTCATTAATGTTTTGAATATGTTTTTTTAACGAAAAATATATCAAGAGATAAATTAAATATCTCAATCAAACCTATCAAAATCTTGATTTTTAAACAATATTTGTTCAGTAATCGTAGCCGAGTGGTTAGCGCGCTTGGCTACTGATCTAAGGGACCTGGGTTCGAGTCCCGGGTAAGACATGGGTGTGTTGTCTTTCTGCTGAGGTCCTGCCATCCTCACGTGCTGTCTACTGCTTCCTCGGCTTTGTCAGCCAAGCCATCAAACCAAATATTCTTATCAACAGCTAATTGATCCTTTACAGTCGCATAAAACACCTAAAAATTATTATTTTTACTTCCATTCCGATCACGAGAATTCTCACAGGAGGGGCGGAGGGTATGGCCCACTTGAGATATGGCTCTGAATAATATGAACGCTTTCGCATTCTGACAAGACAAAGTATTACGAAAGCTGAATTTCTCGCAACTCTAATATTTTCCCTGCTTTTTTTGAGGTTCGAGTTCTCAAAGTAGTAGCATTTTTTATTTCATAAAATGTTTAACAGCATAAAAACATGTTTCGAAATCTCAAAAGAGCAGAATCGTTCTTGCGATCTCAATATAGCACGCCTGGACAAGACATCAAACACAGTCCATCGGTGGACGTCCGGTGCTTAAGATATAAATATATATTTACTTGTACAAATAATATAATCCTACAAAAAATTCAAACCAATAATAACTCTTTTTAAAATATATTATTAATTCCATTATTACTTACAAGTATAATGCGATATTTTATGTATTATGATATTATTTTATTTATTACAATCTGTAGATCTATTTGCTCAGTATACAACTAAAAATTAAATAAATATGTAGTGGACAGCGTGTTGTGGGAAAATTTGAAGTACCTTTTGGCCTGTAAATATCTGTCATAGAGAAAATTTAAATTGCACACATCAGACGTCACACGAAGAAATGATTTTGATCTAACTTCTTAGGTATGTAACGACTTTTACATTTGAAATCTTCGGTAAATAACACACAATTGGCTCTTCAAGAAGCAGTTTCCATTCTCATAGCATTACATGCAGCTAGGTAAAAAGCCTGACAGTAATAATTTCTTGAACAAATAGCAATGAAGTGTTTCAACGTTAAATATTTTTTATGGGTTTTTAACTCACCTTTGACAAACCTTTCCTGAATTCCCTCATTTGGTCAAGATAACGGCCAGCTAATTTCCACTTGACAGCCTTCTCGAAGTAGCCAAATTTATTCCCATCAGTGACCAAAACCTTATTGCCATCCGGGATAAGTTCATGGTCATAGCAAATGACGCCGAATTTCTCCCTCACTGTGAATGTTAGCTTGGGATTGTAAGTTGACACCCGATTTTTTTTCAACCATTCAAGTTTCTTATAGAGAAGAGGATCGATCTCGGCAACATCTGAAACCGTTAAAGCCCTAAAAACAGAAGAGAAAGAAAGTTTTAAAGAATTGGCAAGCTCTAAAGCAAACATTATCATCATTTTAGCTTTGATACTTGCTACTTGTTAGTCTCTGTACACGTGGTAGCTAGGTAGCCATTGGAAGGCGCTATGCACCAATCCCCTGTGATGGTGTAGAGAACCGACCAGGCCTAATACCTAATGTCCGACCACACCTTCTCGGGATGCAAGCCGTTAGTACCTTTCAAAACAGATACTCTCTTTTGGAAGGGAACACCAGATCAGTGTGGCCTACTGATCTGAACAACTATGGTTACTTTTTTCTACCCTGCTAAGGAGTGGTCAACCACACAGGGTCCTGGTGCTGACCATATATACCAACCTGAACGGAATTATGGTTCTGAGCTTGATTATGGATCCTAAATTTTCTGCACTGGTGGGTTTCTGTGGAAGGAAAATCTCTCATGTGTTTTCTGTTTGTTTGTGGGTTGACAGCCCCCAGGTGAATAGATTCACAGGATATATTTTATCAGATGGTGGATAATCCTCAGCAGAGGTCATCGCAGGCACCCGAACTCTTGCTTCCACTGGAATCGTCAAATTCTACATTGGAGGAAGTCTTCCAGTGTAGATGTCTTCAGCCTTTAGTAGTGGGGAAGTTTTTGGGGGAAGAAAAAGAGTAAGGCGTGGTAGCCTATTCTCATATTACACTTACCTGTACAACATCAGAAATTTCCGTATGGCATGTAACTCATTACTATAGATCTTCTCTTTCGAAGATATAGCGGAACGATTTTCACATTTCACCTCTTTAGGGAAGAAAGCACGGGAAGTAAAATTTCTTACAGCTTATGTGACACTCTATGCGTCACAAGCTGAGAACGGTTCAAACAACCGTTTTCACAAACACAAATAGACAAATGATGAGCAAAAAGTAATAGGTAAAAATCGAATAGTGGACAAAGAAATAAACTTGATAATTTTTCGTTTTCATGAACGGTTCGAATTCAGAAATTATAAGCCACAGGTACAGAAACAGTAGGAGAAATATTCCTCAACAGCAGTAACAGCTGAATATCAATTAAATTTCATTGCTTACTTACGAATATTACTTCTGAGGGAAGGTTATTGCGTTGAAATGAAAAACGAAAAAAAAAAGGTTTTTTACAAGTTAATTTAGTAATTTGACAACGTTGTGGAAATCAGCCTTTAGATGGCGCCACAAGTCAACACAACCTCTTACTATATTGATATTGGCAAACACTTTCTATTATTACACTTTTCTCTTTATTATTACACTTTCTATATATTTGGCTATATTGAGGAAAAACAGTTAGCCCCTTTTTCATCAAATAGATTCAAGCTTTAGAAATATATATTCTAAAATGCCATTTACCATTAAGTAATTAATCGCTTATTATAATATTTTTTCTTTATTCTGAATATTTTTCTTTCTGAAGAATAAGAACGCACTGGATCAGTGAGATTCCCAAAAACTTCCAATAGGTGGGAGAGAGTTGACCTCATGAATCTCTGATTTTCAGAGACTTCCTTAAAAAATATACATTATTCAAGTTCTTAAGGCGGGACGAATTACAATCCCAACCTCACCTCCCTTTTATACACCGCAATATAAGATACCATTCGCCAGTTACAATGAAAGACTGTAGAATCTTATAGATATCAAATTATTTTTAGAAGGATAGGTTTTAGAAACATTTTTTGGTACAAAAATATCTGCAGTTCTATTTTTGCTCCACAGACTTCCAATATGGGGAAAAATATATATGGATCCAATGGGTGAACGCGAGAGAGTAACACAGATGGTAACTTGATGCATGGTAGATTGATTGATTAATGAACGGCAAGCATTTATCTTATGGGCTGAAAGTGTTCGTTTTGGATTTTCGTAGCTACACTTGAGATGATTAATGGTCGCAAAATGGAAACCTAACAGTGTTGAAAATTTTGGTAACAATAAGCAAAAAACGTTAATGGCAAGCCTGAAACTTGTCAATGGTATCAGCAGACCTGGGCGACATTTTAGCTGAAGTGCCGCATAGGAACCTAAAATAGAATGGCAGTTCGCATAAAAATCTGAATGGAATGGCATATCGCATAAAAAAACTGAAATAAAATGGCAGATCGCATAAAAAACTGAAATGGAATGGAGGGCTGCGAAAGTAATATATAATCAATAACGCAAAAAAAAATAAAACTAAAGTGAGAAAAAACAATGCAATTTTATTAAAATTAATTTTTTGAATAAGAATTCGTTTCGCCAAAATTAAATTTCGTGTCTTGCAATACGTTCTTTTTCCTCTTTTGCAAATTTATTTGTCATCAGTAGCTCGCACAGAAAATGAAGTGACGGGTCGTAATTTGCGCAGGCCTTCTGTAGTTTAAAATATTGTAAATACAGACGCGGATTTAGAAAGTACGAGGTTCCTAGGCGAATTAAGTTTGCCTATCTTCGAGTTGAAATCTCTGAAAACAAAATTATACTTTAATGCAGAAAGCATAAAACCAAATTTTAATCAAATATTTCTATATATCGCCGTTCTTTTTAAATATATATACATTAATAGTGTAAAGGACAAGCTTTTGATGTAAATGGTGAACCAATCGTCAAATGGGTTAGGGATATAGTTTTATTTACGAAAAATCAACAAATAAAAATGAATAAATAGGTAAATCAAATTAAAAGAAAATTTTATGGATACTAATTAATTATTGTGTCCTGTTTGTTTGGTTAATAAATGCATATTCTCTCTTACATGCTTTATTGCGTTTACAGCAGTAAGCCAAAGCAGCTTTTTTTTTTCAATTTGCCTCCAGAAGAGAGGCCCTGGGCGATCTTGGTATAAAGGTATACAGGAATAATATACCTTTATACCAAATAAAATGGGTAAAAAGGAAGTTACATAAATATTAATACTTTTATAGTTATCATAATTCATTTAGGATAATGGCTTCGGTTAACATAGTAACCCATGGCCGAGTGGTTAGCGCGCTTGGCTACTAATCTAAGTGGACCTGGGTTCGAGCCCCGGGTAAGGTATGGCTGTTTCTGTCGTTTTTCTGCTGAGGTCCTGCCATCCTCTCAGACCTTCTACTATGGCATATAAACTGACAGGCTCCTGCCAGACCTCTGTGGCAAGCAGCTGCTTGAGGGGGTATTTATTTTTTTATTTATAACATAGTTACAAGAGTAGGTTTAGAACATGTACGTGGTTTGGGGCGTATATACATAATTCAATAAATATAATTAAACAGAAGGAAATAACTTAAATGGCATATGTGAATGACGTTCATGCTATCTTTTGAAACATTACATATGAAAGCTCTATAGAGTTCAACTTAGTAATGCTTCGGAGATCCTTAGTTTTAAACACTGCTGTCCGATTGGAAATTAATATACTCGGGGAGGGTAGGAAGGCGTTTTCCAATCATTGCTTTATCAATAATATACTTCTTGATTTTTCTTAGTTTCTTAAAAAAAGAATAAATACTATACATATATGTACAACAGACATAATTCTGTTCAATGGTTACTAAAGCGTAGTGAATACAGTGGACCTTCGTTATAGCGCTGCTCGCTATACCGCGCACTCGGTTATAGCGCGGGCGATGTTCGCGATAAGTTCAAACATGTTTATACAGGTCCGTGCGGCGTTAGTGAGTATCGCATTTTATTGTTACTGCGTATTGAGTAATTGTGTATGTATTGAGTTCCTGCATGTATTTTGAATAGTGTTTAATTATTGTATGCATGATGAGTAAAAGAAAAGCTTACAGTGTGAAATTTATTGTGTCGCTACCGCGCCGCTCTGTATAACGCGGTTCACCTTATAACGCGGTTCACCTTATAACGCGGGTGTTGTTTCCCGCCCGACATGCGCGTTATATCGGGGGTCCACTGTACTTAAATAATTAACAATGAGATTTTATCGTAGAGACGCCACAATCCGTCTATAAAACGTTTTGTTCTTACTTTTAACTTAAATCGGTATATTTTTGTCCATATGAAATGAAGTTAATTTTAACTACATCAAAAGAAATTTAATATTAATATGGCAAAACTCCATCCAATTCTTCTAATCCGCTACAAGGATATTAAACACTCAAGTAGTACATATGAAGAAGTTCAAAAACTACTTATTCTTTATAAAAAATCCCTCTTCAACCGAATATGAATAGTTGATTATTGATATCAAAATATTTATAATTAGGTCCGGATCTAGGAAAAAATGTGAGGATTTTATGGTTTCATCTAGTTGTTTGACTAGATGAAACCGGAACTGAACGGAAGATAATTTCAATATATAACTTTTTCCTATTGTTTTAGTAGTCTTTAAAAATGATTTTGCGCAGTATGTGCAATATATACAGGGTGTCTCAAAAATATAGGTACAAATTTTAGGGGAGGTAGATAACATCTAAAGGAATGAGAATTGCATAGGAATCCGTAAGTCAATAAGCGGCGTTGTTCAACAGTGCGCTAGAAGGGAATTTTCAGATTTTCTCATTCGAGCAGTGTCGGCTGACGAAGAACATGTAAAGGTATTCGAACAGGGAGCTGGCAGACATGCATATAGTGTATGGACATGTACCGGGCCACCGTTTGTTTGCGCGTGCGCATCAAAATTTGTGCGATTATGGGTCATTAAGAGGTAGCAGAAGTGAGGGCAGGCCACGATTGACGCGTACTCCCGCCATGGAAGAAAGTGTATTGGATGCCCTGGAGACTAATTCTAGTACCAGCACACGTGCCGTTGCCTCTGCCTTAGGAGTGTCTCGTTGCAGTGTACAGCGTGTTTTGCACGGCGAGTCCTTACATCCCTTTCATCTCCAAAGGGTTGTTACTTCTCCCTGCAGATCATCCTGCACGTGTGCGTTTTGAGCAGTGGTATCTTCATGAAAGTGCCCAAGATGTGAATTTCCCAGCTTATGTTTTGTTTACTGATGAGGCCAGTTTCACTCGGGATGGCATATTCAATCAGCACAATGCGCATTTGTGGGCTCACGAGAACCCCCACAATGTGCGCACCCATGCGGCACAACATCATTTCGCAGTAAATGTGCGGGCAGGTTTGGTCGGCGACTGGTTAGTCGGGTCCCGCATGACCTCCGCGAAGTATCTGATCTTTCTGGAACAGGTTCTACCAGGCTTACTTGCCCATGTTCCAGCAAATGTGAGACGCAGCATGTGGTTTCAACACGATGAGGCGCCTCCCCATTATGGAAGGTGTGTTCGTGCGCATTTGCACATGTCTTTTGGGCAACGATGGATTGGGTGTGCTGAACCAGTTGCCTGGACCCCACGCTCACCTAATTTAACGAGCGTTGATTCTTTCTGTGGGGGCTCCTCAGAGCCACCGTGTATGAATCGCCTGTGGAGTCTGACATGGATCTCGTGGCAAGGCTCGTCTGCGCTGCTGCTACTATCAAAGAAACTCCAGGTGTGTTCGACCGTGTCCGGCAATCAATGCTCCGTCGGTGTCACGCATGCATCGCGTCTCATGGTGGAAACTTCGAGCATCTGCTGTAACATTATGAAATGTATCATCTAGTGCGCCATTTGTAACAATTATGTTCAATAAATGTTTTCACATTAATCACTGTCTTGTGTCCTTTCAGATCTTGTACTTCTGCTACCACTTTCCCATGACGTTTCCGGTTATGGGTTCCTATGCAATTCTCATTCCTTTAGATGTTATCTACCTCCCCTAAAAGTTTATACCTATATTTTTGAGACACCCTGTATATATAGAGAGAGTGTACTTTATACGTTTAATATTTTTCCTCTGTTGCAGTTATTAACATTCTCAAGGCGATTGGGAGTGTCATCCCCCCAGATCCGATCCAGATTACACTAATAAAGCAAATGCCTGTTTTCTGTTAAGTACTTACCGATCTAGCAAGCACTTGTAAAATGCCTCAGGAAGAGGTACACCCAGCTGTTTTTTATGCATGAAAGATAATCCCAGGATGACTCCGGCAAACTGGAACCATTTAAGGTCCGAAGGAGATGCAGGATTGAGATGCAAACACATCGTATCTTCAGTAGGATGTTCGAACAACTTCAAATGAAAGCGAGAAAAGAGTTGTTGAGACAGCAGTGTGAATAGTTCTTGGCTGCTATCATTTGCTTCTTCATGGCTAGAAACCAAAAAAATCGTTTTAAAATCATAGTTATTCAAGTAAATAGGTTAATATTTACTTTAAAAATAAATACTTTAATCTCTCTTCAAGTCGGTGGGAGAGTTTGTTATGATCATATTAGAAGGGTACAGTGCTGTGCGAATTAGTTGGGACAAGAGAAGCCTGAAGAACCTCTTCGATCCGGCCACATCCAGCAATCCCCCAAACACCCATCCAAGATCAGGTTTTGGGGATGTTTCACAGCTTCCGGGCCACAGACGCTTCACCCCATTGAAGGAATGATGGACAGCAAAAAGTACATAGGCGTTCTGGAGGCGAAAATGGTCCCAACACTGCAGAAGCTGTTTCCTAACGGCGATGGGGTATTTCAACAGGATCTGGCTCCATGCCACAATTCTAAGCTTGCTAAGAGCTTCTTTATCCAGCAACATTTGAAGGTATTGGAGTGGTCAGGAAATTCACCCGATCTAAACCCCATTGAAAATTTGACCCGATTTATTTGACCAAAACCGACCGAAAAATTGAAAAATTTATTTGACCAAAACCGACCGAAAAATTGACCAGGAATTTCACCCGATCTAAACTCCATTGAAAATTTGTGGAATTCCATTGAAATCCATTGAAATTGATTATTTGAACCAAAACCGACCGAAAAATTGACCAGGAATTTCACCCGATCTAAACCCTATTGAAATTTGTGGGCCATTTATTAAAGCGCGCATATCTAAGATGGATTGCACGACGAAAACCAAAATGATAGAAAGTGTCATGAAAGTGTGGTACCACGACCCTGAAGTGAAGGAGATGTGTGGAAAGCTAGTGGCATCAATGGTTGAGAGAGTGAAAGAAGTAATTAAAGCTAAGGGGGTCACATTCACTATTAACTACACTATTAAACAAATAAATATTTTAGTTGTATCTTTGTTACTGCATTTTCCTATTGTCCCAACTAATTTGAACAGTACTGTATATACTTTGGGGTCGTAGTCGAAAAAAAAAAAGGAAAAATCCCAGCCTTCACTCTATCACAGATTTCTGTGCAAATTTAGAGAAAAAAATATCGGTTGCTCGAAATCCCACTTTTAATACTGTATTAACAGTTTTCTTCTATCATATTTCTTTTTGGAAAAAAAAAATAATTTTTGTGTGAAAATGTAACACCATTTGCAGTATGCAATTAGCTAAAAATACATAAACATCCCAAACAAAACTGAAATATAGTACTAAATAGAGGGCTTCTACAATAATACAAATAAGAAAAAATAAAGTAAATTATTATAAGTAGCTAAACAAGTTATGTTTATTTTCGTTCATACTATTGTTCTTGATTTTCTGTTTATTTTTTGTTTCGATAATAACAATTTTCCACTGTTGCGATATCTAGTTGAAACTTTTTACTTTGTTCCTCACTGATCACTACTATTCAGATTTCAGGAATCTGCATTCAGGAAAAGGTTTTGGTGAGAAAATGCAATTATAAATTCGTTCTGCATACAACTTTGAATATTTATTTTTGATACCTTTCACAAGATATAGTGACTTTTTCCCAAGAAATTTACATAACTCTTTTTGAATCCAAGACAAGTATCTTTATCATTTTTTATGAACAGTAAAATTTCTACATAAAACGTTTCGGTCTTTCCTGGGTCATTTTTTTGTAATAAATGAAATTACCGCAAAGGCCGTAACAGACAATTTTTCTTTATCTCACAATTGTACCTATCACTATTTCGAATTTAGAGTGCATGAGGATTTAAGCAATTTAGATTTATGCTGTATTTATCTTACATACAATGACTTTACTTTTCAAGATGCCCTTTAAATCTTAATTGTCTGAAACAACACAAACGGAACTTGTAGAGTTTTGATAAACACATGGCATAATCCCAGCGTACTTGGCAATTTGTTCCTAGATGCCTGGATAGGCTTTCTGCTGGGATTATGTAAAGGATTATGTGTACTATGTCACCATTTCCAACTACTCTAGCAGATCTGACATGCATGCTAAGTTACGAAGAAAAGTCATACTTGAATACTTGCAATCATCCTGCATTCGTAGTAAAAAACGATAACAGACATCACTCTTTTTTTCTTTACATGAATATCTCACAAGATAACTTCGACTTAGCCTGTATTTTGTTACTGATATTGTATTACTCAGTTCTATTACGGATATTTTGCGATTAAATTTTCTAAATGCCAATGTAGAATGAACTCTAAAAACTGAAATATTTTATGAGGAACCTACTGAGTTTATTTCAGATATTGTCTATAGGTTCGTAGTTATTCTAATGTTCTAATGTGCTTTAGTTATTTCCAAGGTAATTTGCACAAATACACTGGTTTCCGTAAATTAAGGAAAATCCCTACGTTAAGTCAATGGGAAGCTAACGTCAAAGCTCTATAACTTCTAAAATAAGTTTTTTGTTTTGAAAAATGTGATTGCAGATAAAGATCTCAATCAAATAAATCAATATCTCGATTTTCAACAATATTCGTTCAGTATTTAATGAGTTATGGAAGTTTGAATATTTAACAACAGCAATGCCAGTCTTAATAAACTTATACAAAATTGAAGAAAGTGAAAGAATTCTTTACTTAGAATTTTAAGTTCTAAAATACAAACTTAGTTTATTAAACACTTTAATACAATACTTATTACTAAGTTGTAATTAACATCTGAAGTCAGTTTTTGTGGCTGGCATTGTTATCGCTAATATTCAAACTTCCATAACCATTAAATACCGAACAAATATTGTTGAAAATCCAGATATTGATTTATTTGATTGAGATCTTTATCTGCAATCTCATTTTTCAAAACAAAAAAACTCATTTTAGAAGTTACAGCGCTTTGGCGTTAATTTCCCATTTACTTAACATAGGGATTTTCCTAAATTTATGGAAACCAGTGTACCTTGAACCCAAGTGAAATAAATTTCTGTTTGCTTCAAAGTACAGTAAAACTACGCTTGAACGGCCTAAATCGCTCCAGACATTTCCGGGTCATTTTTTCCGGAATAAATGAAATTGCAAGACACATTATTACCAATGTAGAATGAATTATCCTATTTAGAACGCGTATTCTGTGCGTACCGTCAAAGAACACATAGATCGCTCGACTGTAAAAATTTCCATTCTATCTTATTGCTGTAAGTAAATTCGCTTCATCTGGAATTCCGCTCCAATAGGTTTTATCCGAGCGAGGTTTTCGGTCGTTATGTAATAATTTAATTTTTGGGCGTTACATGAATATCTCACAAGATAATTTCGACTTAGCCTGATATTATGCGAATTAAAGCAAATTCAAGCTTCATATCATTATAATTAGAAAAAATGTACGAAAAATAAAATAAATACTAATAAAAAGGAAAAAAGCTGTATTTTTTACTTTAACCTCACTAAAGGCCGTAAGCAGATTATTTTTGGTTGGATCTTATTTACATTTTGAACTACTTTTTTTCTTCTTCGAAATATGTATAATTGCAAAGGTTTTTAACTACTAAAAGATGTTAAAACTCCTAGACTTTTCCATTTGAGAATTAAAAAAAATGCCCCCAAAGAGAGACCAGGTGTTATGGTTGCGTGCAGACCCGGATCTAGAACAAAATGAATGGGGAAAGGGGGAGGGGGCATGCGACGCAAATCGAGTCGATAAAGGGGGGCGAAAAGAGCCTGGATTTCGATTACAGTATAACATTTTTCCCTTCGTTTTAGAGATTTAAAAAATATCTAAAAATGCGTGAAATATGCACAAGTGTAATTATTTTTGGCCTCCATTACTAGCATTCACAAAGGGAAGGGAATGATCCGGGGTTGCCCCTCGGTCCTGGTTGTGTGAGTTATCTGTGTACGGCAATGCGAAACGTCGCATCCCAGAGGAGGAGGCGATAACTGCCTAGTGCTAAGTCTTGTTACTTTCTTGCACCCTTGAATGATAAAAGTGACACCAATAAAATTAGAAATAATTATTACGATCTTCGTATAAATTGCTAAAAGTGATTTCGTGTTTATGAGAACTATGCCTGTAAATGAACATATTGCATAGGTTGTTTAACCTATGAGCGGCTCCTTCTTTCACACAATGGTCAGGTCACAGGAGAGCATGGGCTCAGAGAAAATTACGGAAAGAAGACTCACTGGACAGCTGCTAGGAGATAGATGAAAGACTCCTGTGACGACCATCCAGTGTGTGCTTTCTCCTGCACACGGAACCACAGCTTTAAATTCCATCCAATGGACAGAGTCTTTTCTAACCCCATCGGTGCCCCCTTTCTCACTTACAGGGTAGGAGATGTAGTGGAGATATGTGTCAACGCTGGCACAGTTGAGACTCGAACCTGGGAACTGAAGATCACGAGCCTGGTGCGCTACCGATTGAGCCAACGCCAGACCCTTGTTGCACGGCTTTCATGAGTGGCTTTTATACACCCCCTACAGCTGTTCAATATGTTGCATTTTTTTAAACCCGGTTTTACAACAGTGTCTCTTGTAACTTGGCGAAATCAGCCTCTAACGCAGAAAAAAAGCATCTCTAATCAGTGCAATAAGGTAATCCAGCAGGAGCGGAAAAAAATTCCTACTTACCCTTTCTCATCTGTGAAAACAACACGTAAATCTCTGTAGTAACCAAGAGGTACATTAGAAGGGCACATTAATGTTTGATAAGCTTCCTCCAGATATTGTTGCCTGTGCAATTTCAAACTGAAAAAGAAAATGGAAAAAAATTGCTTTTCATTTAGAAAATTCATATAAAGTAATTAAAATGAGTCAAGCTAAAAACTATTAATAAAACAGTAATAACATGATTCAAATTATAATGATCATAAAAATTGATAAGTCTAAATATTAGTATTTAATATAAACACAAAATTGATGGTCTGGCTGTTCACTTTTAACATAAGCATAATATTTCTTGAAATCAGTCCGACACTGCGCGAGCCATATTGATCATAGCAATTTTCTATACGTTAACAGATATATAATGGCTGGTAGTTAGTGTTTACAGGTTTGAATTTTTCAAAGTGCTAGGGTTTACAAAATATTTTCAGATTTTGCTTTTCCACTTAATCAATGGAAACATGTTTTGTGTTGCTATCTAGTTAAAATAAAATGAAATAAAACTTTATAAGAAAAAATTACAAAACCTTTTACATCTTGGAGAACTTTCAGACTGCTGTATATTTTAAATGTATATTTCGAATATGCCGTATATTTTAAGTACACTTACCCTTTAAGAAAATGTTTAATTTTTCATGGAAACCTATAATTCCACGGAAAGAAATCTTGATAATGAAAGGCACAGTTAAAATACACTGCCTAGAGAGAAAATTAAAGTACAACATGAAAAGTTAAATCCAATGTTTTATAACTTATGAAATAAGCTTTTTATGGAAAGATGTGACTGAAAATATGAAGGTCTCAATCAAACCTACTTCTATCCCGATTTTCAATAATATTCTTTCTATCAGATACTTGGAAATTTTAATATTAACAACAGCCATTTCTGTCAAGAATTTACCTAATAAATTAATCAAAATGTATATAATTAGTATCATTTCGAACCATTTAATGCAATAGTGTTTATTTTAAAAATTTTTGTATGCAATTCTTTCAGTATTGGTCAACTTTGTTTCTTAGGACTGGAATATCTGCTGCTAAACATTCTAGCTTTCATAACCCTTTAAACACGTACCCAATATTTTTCAGATTCAAGTTTAAGATAGGCAATATCGGGTCCGGATCTAGAAAAAAAATAAAGGGGAGCATAATAAATCGAGCCGAAAAAGGTAAAGGGGAGGGGGGAGAGAACAAGAGACTGGATTTCCATAGCAGTGTAACATTTTCCCCTTCGTTTTAGAGGTTTTTAAAAACTTTTATGCAAAATGCTTGAAATACGAACAAGTTTAATCATCTTTGGCCTCCATTACCCTTATCCATCTAAAGGGGGAATCACCCCTAGATCCGGTCCTGAGCAATATAAATAATTAATTTATTTTACGCTACATTTTTCACAAAAAGTTTATTTTAGAAATTATGAAACATTGAATTTGGTTTTCCATTGGCATAACATTGAAATTCTTTTACTTTTGTCTGGGCAGTGTGTATGCAGCCTATTCTTTTATTTAGAAGTACAAAATAATAATACCTATGAAACATCAAAATAAAATAAACACATTATTAATAAATGACTGAAAGAACTAGCCAAAAGGCAAAAATTATATTCGCATCTAACTACCAATACAAAGTGCACCATAAAATTATAACCTACACCAGTGTCTCGCAAACTGTGTGCCGCGAGAGATTTTCAAATTGACACTAGATATTCCAAAGATTTCATTTTGACTTGACTTGTGTTATCGACGTGCTTTAATAAAAATCTTTCAGATTTTATCAACTGGGATCTTGTAAGTATTTATCAAGCTTTTTCCAAATTTTGGTATTAATTTTTGATTATTTCAAGCCATAGAATGGACAAATATTTAAAACAAACACCGAGTTATGATTAATTATATTTATTATTATATTTATTTTAAATAAAATGCATTTAACGAAACTTCAATTTTCCTCTTTTTAGGTAACCATCAAAAATTCTTTTTTAGGTGTGCCGCGGAAAAAAAATTAGATTCAGTGTGCCGCAGAGTAAAAAAGTTTGCGAGACACTGACCTACACCTAGAAATTTTCATTCGCGAATTAATCTTAAAGCTTCCAAAGTCTGAACTTACACAAGGGGTGGCCCCACACAATAGCCATTTTTTTTCATATCGTCTAAAAAGATCCACATTTTGTTAACCAGAGTCCATTCAAAGGTCGGCGATTGTATGCTACTTCTGCGCTTTGAGGATTCTGCAATTCAAAGACAAGGAAAAATAAATTTTTGAAAACTGTCTTTAAGTAAATATAATATATTTTAACACTATATTAATGAAACATTATTCGAGTTGGGTGATAAGTTGGCGCCATATTTATTCTATGGTACGAATACGTTTACTTACCTGTAAAAGGTATTTTAAAATGGACATATTTACATACAAATTTGAAGATATTACATACAAATTAAGAATAATAAGAGCCAACTGGATTATGTTTTTAAATACTAATTCATCTTACATCTTACATTAATTCATCTTGTTCTCTAAATCAATTGAATTAGTGTCATAAAAAACACATTTTAATCGAAACCATTGCTATAAATTTGAATCAAGTTGCGTAAGAAGGAAATGCTTCCTTTTATTAAAAAAAAATATCCCCAAACATGGTTGATGGGAGAAAGGTCTGGGGACATAGCTGGCCAGACTTTAAGTCACCGTGCTAAGAGGAACTTCATGCATCGCCATTAATTACAACGGAAGTTTTAAAGAAGCACTAGAACTGACCTGTCTGAGACAGGAGTTGCTGATCTTAAACTGCAGTAACATATCTGAAGCAAATTACTCCATTTTAGGATCGACGATACCTTCAGGAGCATTAGGATTTAGGTATCATGACCATGGATCAGCCACCAGCTAATACAAGGTTTCAGTGCATCTTTGGGTAAGGTAGTCCATAAAATAAACGGAAAACACAATGGTAGATTATTCCTCAACAAATGCCAACTACTAACTAAAGTTCCGGATTCGTTAATCGCAATGAAAGTCAATTAACAGTTCGGGTGGTTTAAATGGTCAGCATCAAGACCCTGTGAATGGTGTGATGACTATTCTTTAACGTAGTGGGAAGAATATTAGCAAATGGGTAGACAGCCCTCCCCTTTCATTCTCCTTCAGAAAACAAAAAATATTCTTTGAAAGGTACTAGTTGTCTACTGCACTTTGCGAAGACGCTGTCGAACCTTAAGTGCATCTCTGCTTCCAGAAGATATATAATTAGGTACATTTGTTATTAGCAGTTCTCTATTTTTGCATCAATTTATATTAGCAGTCAGTTTTCACATATATGCGATTTGATTTATTCGACCAACCGACAACATCAAGAAATTAAAGATTTATTCAGTACGTAAGTAATCTACAGAAAATCACATAACATAGCAAGCTCGAAATTCTAGCATTGATTATAAAAAACTACCGATAAAATCTAGAACTGGCTGGTAAATGAGAATTTAAAGATAATGCTCTGTCCAGAAAACCAACCTTCTGCAGTGAAAGGATACATTCCAGGCCATGATGATGTGGGAGTGGTGGCATCGCTATCAGTTTCATGGGGCAAAGACACTGGCCGAATGTTTTCCAGACCTTGATTTTCCAAATCAGAATCTTGTATGCTAGGAAGAAAATATATGTTTAATTAGGAAGAAAAAGCATTTAAAACACTATACTGCAGAAAAACACGAATTAAACAGATTTTTATTTAAAACATTGATAATTAATACTAACACCTACTAACAAATTATATAAATCCCAAAGTTATTTTGAAATATTCTGAATGAAAAAAAGGTAAAAAAAAGTGAAAAAAAAAAAGGTTTTGTCGTAAACTAGTGATATTCTGACTTTGTTGAAATTATAAAACTTCAGTGATAATATTTTGAGTGTACATTTCACTTGAAAAATACTTTAAAGATGACTGCTTTGCTTAAAAAGAATCTATAAAATGCACTACTCAAGTAAACTTTCTCCATGGCATTACTCTGATACAGATGTAAGATGCATAGAAACTAATGATAATAATGTCAATCTAACTAGTAACGAAATAAAAATTAAAAATTATTTAAAACCACACACAATTGTTTCTGGTAACAGTTTTGTACCGACAAAAGAATTACTGATTGTATTACGTGAAGAATTTATCAAAAATAACATATATACTGTATAAAGGAAGAATTTGAAGAAAAGAATCCTTAGAATTCAGTTCTGATCATATAATGGAATTAAACAAAACTATCAATGAATTAACATCAGAAACTAAAGAAATAAAGAAAGAAATTTTAAGCCGAAAAAATGAAAAAATATAATTAAGGCTGAAATGAATGTGATAAAAACACAATTAAATGATCTGGAACAATATTCTAAAAACTCTAATATTGAACTATTGGGTGTTCCAGAAGAGAGAAAGGAAAATATATGTGATATTTTTAAATCTGTAAAAAATCATCTTAACATTAAAGGAGAAGTTTTTATTGAAAGAATACACAGAGTTCCAACGAAAGTAAAAAATAAAATCAAGCCCATTATAGTTAAGTTTAAGTGCAACGACCAAAGAAACAGATTTATCCAAGCTGCTAAAAAGAAACAATGCATCAATGCTAATGAGAGCTCTTCCAGATTTATGAACACAAAAATCCTCATTAACGAACATTTAACCCAGCTAAATAAGAAACTATTCTATGAAGTTAAACAGTTTGGTTATGAGCACAATTACAAATATGTTTCGACTAAAGAAGGAAAGGTGTATTTAAGAAAAAATGAAAATTCTCGAGTGTTACGTATAACAAATATTAACGATTTAATTAATATTACTTAAATTATGAATAATTCACATCATATAAATTATAACATTTTTCCATTCTAGGATAATAATAATAAGTGTTCAAAATTTGAAAATATAATAAACTTTGGTAATTTCATTATACATAATTTATACAATTGCTTTAATATAATTCACCTAAATATTCGTAGTTTAAGAGCACATTTTGATGAATTATTAATTTTATTGTCTACTGTTAATTACAACTTAGATGTAATAATATTAAGTGAAATATGGGTGAAGGATGATGAAATCAGTTTATTAAATATAATAGGATTTCAAATGATTTTTAAATGTATCATCATCATCATCATCATCATCAACATCCTCAAGCAGCCATGGGCTACGGAGGTCCAACCAGACCGTTCAATTTAGTTCTCCAAGCAAGTCTATCCTGAGCTACATCTACTGCATCTGGCCACGGCACACCAATTCTAACAAGGTCCTGTTTGACATTGTCTGCCCATCGCATCCTAGGTCTCCCCTTCTTTCTGGGGCCTTTAGGCACACTGTTCATAACCCTATTCGCCAATCTATAATTATTCATACGGGCAACATGGCCAAACCAACGGAGTCTCTCTCTGCACAATATGCCGCTTAAAGGAGGTCGCAAACTCCTTTGCCTAACCTCATCATTAGTTACAAAGTTGAACCACCTAATGCCCAAGATACTACTTAGCATCTAGAATCAAAAGCATCTAGTTTCCTGTTATACACTACAATAAATCTGGTGGTATCTTTTATTTCAAGAAATAATTATTTGATTTTCAAACTATTAACATTGAAATGAATACTGCTGATAATATAAATATATATGATAAAGTTTTCTTTATCTTTATATTATGACATTACATAGTGATCATAATTATTCAATTCATGATTATCCGGAAGAACTAGATTCGATTTTAAATGTTATTAAATATAAAAATGTTTTATTTATTGGATATATCATATTGATATAAGTAATGATAAAAATAATACTAATAACTATTTCAATATATTACCAGCAAATGGATTTGAATCTTTCATAAACGACATACAAACACATGAAAATTGATGAAAGAAACATAAAAATTAATGGTAATCCTTGGATAACTGATAAAATAATTTATTTGATTAAAAAAAAGAGAAAAGTCATTTTTAAGACACAAAAAAAATCCATATATATTGCAACATAGTGATGAATGCAAAACAATTAGAAATAGCATAGTTTCAAAAATAAGAAATTTGAAAAATATAAATTATGAAACTGAATTTTAAAAACGTAAGAAGGATGCAAGGAAACAATGGAAATGTCTAAAGAAAATTTAAACGAAAAAAATTCTGATTCAACATTACAAGTGTATACTGATGCAATGAAATTAACTACTGACTTTAATTATCATCACATTAATGTAAATAATTATAATAACGACACAAATATTAACTTTCCTAACTATTCCTCTATCTTAAATAACAAAAATTCCATATTTTTAAAAGAGACAGATGAAGCTGAATAGAATGATATTATAAACAACTTAGATGAAAATAAAGCTTATAGATATGATAATATAAGTCCCAAAATATTAAAAATTATTAATAAGTACCATGCAACATTTTTAACAGAAATCATAAGTATATCGTTTAATTTTGGTATTTTTATAAACCAACCAAAAACTGCTACTGTAAAGCCTATATACAAAACAGGAGATAAAAATATTTTAAATAATTATAGACCAATCTCTATATTGCCTGCTTTTTCAAAAGCTATTGAAAATTATAATAAACAATATATAAATAAAACTGAAAAATAATAAAAAATAATAATAAATAAAATAATAAAAAAACAATAATAAAAAATAAAATTATGAATTTTGTAAATAATTCATCATTTTTTTATAAATCGCAATTTGGATTTAGAGAACATAAGAGTACAGATCATGCAGTGTTAGAAATGACCACTAAGTTTTACATAGAATAAATAATTCTAAAAAAAAAAATGGTAAATTTTTTAGACGTTGCAAAAGCATTTAATACTACTGTAAATCATAAAATCTTATTGCAGAAACTATATTACATTGGTGTTAGAGGAAATACGCTAAAATGGTTTAAGTCATATATTACAGATAGAAAAAATTGTAGACATAAGAAATACAAAAAGTTCACCCTTATTGCTTACTAAAAGAGTTCCTCAGAGCTCAGTTTTAGGACCTATTTTGTTCCTGATATACTTCAATGATTTCTCTTTTAATAACTTAAAAGGATATCCTATATCCTATGCTAATGATACTGCTATAGTATATAGAAATAATAACTTTGAAGAACTGAAATCGAATATATCTCATGATTCAAAAAAAATTTAGTTATGGTTTCATCAAAATCATCTTAGATTAAATATCCAAAAATCGCATTCAATGTATTTCAGTCTCACTAACAAGAGTTATTTCAAAGAAAAAAAATCATACATCATATATTTACTTGCAATAATAATAATGTCTGTACATGTGCAGAAATTAAACAAATTAAAACATAAAAATATTTGAGAATTAATATTGATAGTAATTTGAAGTGAATAGTCATGAAAGTATGATTGCAAAACGTTTAAGATATTTCTTAATTAAAATATATCATCTAAAGAAAATTGTAAGTACCTCCTTTCTCGTAACTCTTTACTATACATGGATTCAGTCTACTTTAAAATATTGTTTAATTAGTTGGGGAGGAACGTATTTAATTGTTTAAATAAATTAATAGCATACAAAACAAAATTCTGAAGGTTATTATGAATAACAATATTATGAAATTATTAAAAATATTAAACAATATTAAAAAACATGATTATTGAAAATAAAATTTGGATTTAAGATAATTATATATTTATAAAATCTTCATGTTCTAGATTTAAAAATTAAGATTTCTTAAAATTGCAACATACAAAAATAAATCTTAGAAATACAGAACTTTATTATACAGGGTGAATCTGAAAAAGTGGGCAAAACTTTACCTAACCTCATCGTGGTAGAACGCAGCTATACGAGCAATATTCGTCATAGAATGTATGGTCGGAACGCAAGCGGTGAGAAGGTAAAAGGTAGTTTTCCACTGTCACATTTAAAGAATGAACACAAGAAGGAGAGGAGATACTTCAGAAAACATTTTATTAACAGGAATGTAATTGAGGTACATGCTCAAAGAAATTGCACAAAAGAGCTGCCACCAGCTGTAATGCAGGCTTCACACCTGCGGGATAGGGACCGACGCACATTTGCGAAGACACCAGGCATTTCCCGAATATCGCCGGCAACAACGGCGATCCTGGCGACTAGATCCATATCGGTTTCAATGGGGCACTCGTAGATTAGGCTTTTCATATGGCCCCACAGGAAAAAGTCCAACCAAGAGAGATCCGGCGATCTTGGTGGCCAAGCTATGGGACCACCTCGACCAATCCATCGCCCTGGGAACGTTGCATGTAAAGTGTTCCGCACATCTAAGCTGAAGTGTGCAGGGGGCACCGTCGTGCTGGAACCACATTCTCGACCTGCTAGAGGTTGGAGAGTCGGACGCAGCAGCTCCAGCAACACCTCTCGTAGGAATGTGTTATACGATTTGCCGTCCAGACGGTGTGGCAGGAAGGTATGGGCCAACCAAATGGTCATAGAGGATCCCTGCCCAAACATTTACGGAGAACCGCTGCTGGAACGAATGAGGACGTGTGGCATGCGGGTTCGTAGATACCCACGTGTGTGAATTGTGGGTATTCAAAACGCCCTCACGGGTGAAAGTCCACTCGTCTGTAAACAGAACATGTGCACCAAAATCCGGCTGCGCTGCATTCTGCTGGAGGTACCAACGTGCGAAATCGACACATGGCTGAAAGTCCTCCGGTGACAACGCTTGTACCTTCTGCGTACGATAGGGGTGCATTCCTTCCTCCTGTAGCACACGGCAAACCGACATTTGGAACATGTGTACTGCACGGAAAACCGCTCGCGTGCTACATCCCGGTCGCTCTTCCACCCTACGCAGAATGTCCTCTGCAAGTTGCGGCGTCCTGACACTACTTTCACGCCCTGCGTCTTGCTTGGCCGCGGCGAAGGATCCCGTTTCACACAGCCGCCGATGCAAACACTCGAAGGTTTTCCGATCTGGAGTGCATCTCATCGGAAACCGGTCGCGGTAACGTCTCTGTGCCTCACTTGCATTCCCGTCCGCCGCACTGTACACAAAGTGCATATCCGCCATTTCGTGGTTAGTATAACTAGCCATCCTCTCGGCAATCCACGGTAGAAATGCCGTTGGGTGCGGGGACCGACCCTTTTATACCATTTCCAACGCGACCTAGCGGCTCGCCGTTTGCGTTCCGCCCATACTTTCTATGACGAATATTGCTCGTATAGCTGCGTTCTACCCCCCGTAAAGTTTTGCCCACTTTTTCAGATTCACCCTGTATACCTTTTTCAAGAAAAGAAATTATCCATAAACATTTCATGATTCTAGCTAGCTCCACCAAATTTTAATAAATTACTGAATAGTATAAGGGAAGTAAAAAATGAAATCTTTAAAATGAAAATTAGGCAAAAAATCATTAAACATAAACAATATTGAGTTTTTATATCACTGCTAAGTGACTTACATTATTTGATGTCATTAACGAATAAATCTGAATTTATTAATTTTTTACACTCTTAAATATTTGAATCTGTACTGTAAAATTGCATATCGATAAAAATAATAATGTAATTTGACAACCTGTAAAAGCATAAAGCTCATTGGTTGTTCTTATATGGCTTCTATTTTAATGCATTTCATTTCAGAGTAAATATTTTACATATATGGTTTTATTTATGTTCAATTGTATATATTTGCTCATTTCACAGCAAATATTTTACATATATGGTTTTATTTATGTTCAATTGTATATATTTGTTCATATTGAATTATGGATATATATTTTAACTCATTATTTATATGTAAGCATTATATGTCTCATAGTTACCAGTTTCATCAAGTGTATTATATGTTACATATGGTCAATAAACTTATTATTATTATACACATATAATCGAAATATTCGGAACACAGTCAATGACACAAAAAAGAAACAAAAAATCAATTGCTGGCGGTTTGAGTTGATACAAATTTCAGTCTGAGACGTAAGTATCAACTAGGTATCGTGGAAAGATGTATGTAGTTCCAAGTAGTGCTGTCTTTTGCAGTTCTGAGGATGTTATATCAGAAATCTGCAGCTGCTTCAGATGGTTTATAAAATTTTTTGAGATGGTGCCAAGGGCCCCGATGACAGCGGGGACAACAGAAGTGTGCTTAGCCCTCAGTCTAGTAACTTCAATTGCTAAATCTCTATATTTAGTCATTTTTTTTTGTTCTTTATCCTCAATTCGGGCATCACCTGGAATTGCAATGTCTACTATCCACACTTTTCTATTTTCAATTACAGTTATATCTGGTGTATTATGTTCGAGATGTCGATCAGTTTAGATTCTAAAGTCCCACAGGATCTTAAATTATTATTATTATTATTATTATTATTATTATTATTATTATTATTATTATTAAAAAATTAGCAAAGAGAGCATATTATTTAAATGTCGAAATTTTCAACTGAAATAGTATTATGTCAATGTATTATTCTCTCCTGCAGATAAGCTGTTAGCTTTATGGGACATTTATAAATAGAAATGATTTATTTGAATCTTTCTGAATAAATAAATGATTCAAAAAACAATGAAAAATCTGCATTATTATATTTTAAGATTTTCAACTTTACACAATTTACGATTTTATACTTCATGATCAAAAAATTAGAAACATGCAAGTCTTAAAAAAAGAAAGGTTTTTTGCATATATTTGGAGTCTGTGCTTTTAGTAATTTCACTAAAAATTACAAAAAAGCTTATCATAGTCATATTTTTGCGCGCTTCATACGTAATATTAATAATCAGCACAAGAGTAAGAAAAAATATTACGTGGATTTAGCACCTTGTCCCTTGTCATGTTCATTTAATTTATTTATTTTTATTTATTGTTGAATTTTTTATTGTATTTTTGTTGTAAATATTTTTATGTATTAAGTGTATTTTTGGAAGTGCTATTGTGGGTTTTGACTCATAAATGTTGTTTTCGGGTTTGAGCTGGCTGCCTGTACATGCCGACGAGTCCAAAAGCCCTTTTACAGCATTTACAACTAGCCAGGGGCGCGAGCATGAGCGCTGGAGACAAGCTGGGCAATAATAAACAACAGTTTGTAAGCATTAAACAAAAACAACAGCAAAGGATTAATTAAAGATTTCTAAGCTAAATGCGAGGTCAGATTAAGGATTATATTTTTTTAATTTCAATGATTTCTTGGCCCACTGCAAACCAGCTTGGTTTCATTCACATCACAAGCAGGTAATTTTTCCTTTTGAAATTTAGGCACCATGCCCTGTTTGGAAAACTCTAATTCCGAAAAAGATTTTTGCAAATATTTTGTGGCCTCACAGTAATGTAACGTAACCATTGTATTACTTATAGGTGTATTTCTTAACCCCTTGTGTTACTTTAAGGGCGTAAACGGTAATTAATGTGTTGAACGTCTCAAAAACTAAATTTCTTTAAGTTTACCTATTGTTATTTATTACAAATAAAACAAAAGCAACAAAAGTTTTTGTTTCAAACAGGAAAGACGTTTGAACACGCGTCAAGGGACCGCTCTCTTGCTCAAACAAAATCTTTAAGGAGAGGGTTCGATTCTATGGGAGAATCAAGGTTCGATTCTTGGTAAACCAAGTACAGTTCTGTGGAACTGAGGTGAGTTCTGTGTGAACCACGTTGTAGGCAAGGGTTGAATATCCTTTCGCCGAGTTTGATGTCGGTAAAGCGAGAATCTGAAAAGTGTGGTTCTCCACTTCATTGCATAGCTGTTTGCAGCAGCAAAGCAGCAAAAGAGGGTTCGATTCTATGTGAGAATCAAGATTATTGGTGAAACAAAAACAGTTCTGTGGAACTACAGTGGGTTCTGTGTGAACCACGTTGTAGGCAAAGTTTAATATCCTTTTGCCGAGTTTGAGGTCGGTAAAGCGAGAATCTGCAAAGTGCGGTTTTGTTTGCAGGAGAAAAGGCCTACGGAGTCGAGCGCATCCCCAGCACATGATTGTATATAAATGTGAATAAACTGTGTCGTCCCTATACAACTCTCGTGCGTGAATTGTTGGACATATCTCTATACATCACTTGGCGCAGCAAGTCTGAGGAATACGTCGGTACGGGTGTAACAATCCGCGAACCTGTTATTTCATCTAAGCAATGGTGAATCTAATCAAAGGACTAATTGATTGTCCTATACTATAGAGTGGTTAATCATTCGCCATCACGGATCACCACAACCCTGCACATTTGATAAACAAAATGCAAAGTTTGAATTTTGTTTATGGTTGTTTGTTGCGATTATCAATAGGACCTGGGTTTGAGCCCTGGATAAGACAGGAATGTTCTTGCACTGCATTTCTGCTAAGGTTTTGGCTTCCTAACAACTTTCTCTATGGTGTATTATATTGATTATACAGGGTGTTTCAAAAAGGACGCAACCCTAAATATAAGAGAGTAGAACTTACGCGCAAGTACATTTTATGCCATAATATTAGTCAGTTGGCATTACTGTACTCAAGATTAACAGCCTTTAGCAGTTGGAATGACCTTGTCATGTGCTAGTCTCACTCAAGCATTCATTCCTTTGTGTTGTGTCAGCTATGTCGTTTTCCATAAACGAACGTGTATTTATTGTTGAGATACTGTGGCTACAAATCTTATAAACGCGTGAGAGAGGAGTTTGAGTTGAAGTTTCCTCAGTCTGCAGTTCCCAAAAAGTTGACAATATCTCGTTTGATTGATAAATTTCGTGACACTAGATCTGTACAGCATCGAAAGAGCCAAGGCTGGCCATCACTCTTAACTGCCGAAGTTCCTGATGATGTATCTCAGTATTTAACTCGCTCACCCAGAAAATCTCTTAGAAAGTTATTTTCATAGTTTGGACTGTCACCAGCTACTATTTTCAGGGCTACAAAGGAGATCATATTTCATGCCAACCGCATTGGTGTCGTCCATGAACTGAAAGAACCAGACCATGAAAAACGTTTACGGTAGTGACGTTGGCTTCATTCTTTTGTTGATGAAAATGGAATTGAGGTATTGGAACTGTTTATTTCAGTGACGAGGCTTGGTTTCACTTGGATGGGTATGTAAATAGTCAAACATTCGAATATGGAGCAGTGAAAATCCTCACTTTTCACGAACGACCATTACACGCACGGAAAATTGGTGTTTGGTGTGCAATTTCCCGTCGTCGTGTGATAGGGCCTTTATTTTTTGACTCAACTGTAACTGGTGAAGTTTATCGTGACCTCATCCAACAGTTTATTGCACTATTAGATGTGAATGAAAGAGAGTGTTGGTTTCAACAAGATGGTGACACAATGACACAATGATCATGTTGCAGGATTTTTTTGGTGATCATTTGATATCAAAAAATTTTTATGATCCCCAAGATCCCCAGACCTTACTCCTCCAGATTTTTTTCTTTGGGGACATCTCAAATGTGTAGTGTTTCAAAACAATCCTCATACAAACTTGAAGGCTAACATTGAAAGAGAGATTTTAAACATAAGAAAACAAACATTACGAAAGGTGGCTGCAAATTTATGAAACAGGTAGGAACCTATATCCAGGTTGCAGGAAATCACTTTCAACATCTGTTGTAAAGGTAGATACATGTCTAATTTGCATCTTTTGAAATTTGTGTCTTTTGTCAAGTTTAAGTAGAAAAATGGAATATAGGGTTGCGTCCTTTTTGAAACACTTGTACCTCAGAGGACTGACAAGAGGTTTCACCTATTGTCAGTCCGCTGAGGGACTGGAAAATTTGGAGGATACTTGTGTTTTAATTTATTATTTACTGATTTATTATATAAATAACAATAGGTAAACTTAAAGAAATATAGTTATTCAGCCGTTCAACGTATCAATTACCGTTTATGCCCTTAAAGTAACACAAGGGGTTAAGAAATACAGCTATAAGCAACACAATTACATCAGTGTGAGGCCACAAAATATTTGCAAAAATCTTTTTCGGGATTAGTTTTCCAAACAGGGCATGTGCCTAGATTTCAAAAGGAAAAATTGCTTGCTTCTGATGTGAATGAAACCAGGTTGGTTTCCAGTGGGCTAAGATAATCATTGAAATTTTTTAATTATATATGTGAAGAAACAAATAATCAGATTAAAGGAGAGAAGTTAAATATCTGAAGGTTGTTAGAAAATCAACTTACTACTACTGCAAAAACAAGAAAGATAATATTTTTGTGACCAATATTAATGCTTACAAAAACAACAGCAAAGCATTAATTAAAGATTCCTAAGCTAAATGCGAGGTCAGATTAAGAATTACATCGTTTAAGGATTGCATCATTAAGGATTACATGATTTAAAGTGTATGGTGTAGGTGTTTCAAAACTCTCTGTACAAATTTCAATGGTAGATAGGGAACACCAAGACAAACCGTTTTCGTTTGTGAATGTATGTCCGCTGACGTAACCCTTAGGTCTAGAGGGCGCGGACAGAAATATCGGTGGAGCTGTATATAAATGAAGGGAAACAAGTGTGAACAACATGTTTATTTAAAGAAGGTGCTTCAAGTTGCGACCGGCAACAGTATTGCATACATGACAGAGTCGAAGCATTGACTGCCGTACACGTTGAAAGATTCCCGGAATTTTGCGAACAGTTGCAGCGCCGCCAAACAGCGCCCTCTAGCACCGAAGGGTTACGTCATCGGACATACATTCACAGAAGAAAAAGGTTTGTCTCGGTGTTCCCTAAAATTTGTACAGCTAGTTTTGAAACACTCTGTATAAACAGAAAAATAATTTTGAGTTTCTAAAACTTGTAACGATCTTTATTAACTCAAACAGGTTAAGACAGTAGCTATAGTACAATAAAGTTCGTTTGTGTTTTACTGCAGCAAAAAAAATATAACATCGATTACATCTCTTCACACTTAAGAGCTCATAGCATTCATTAAACTACACCCACTGGCCGCTGAATTAGAAACCTTTATTCAATGCCAAGTTGACCTCATTTAGCCCGAATTACAGCACATATGCAGTTTGGCATAAATTACACAAGGTGTTCGAGTGCCTTTACATCTCCAGCATACCAGGCGTTCACCAGACAGTTGTTTAACTGGATCAGATTTGACGGAAGAGGACTTTGCTCCCGAATCTATATTTCTAACATATCCCACATATTCTCAATGGGGCTCAGATCCAGGTTTGGTGGTGGCCAGGGAAGTGGTGGAAGTCGCTGTCATGCTAGCTGGAACACTGCTGAACACATCTTGCGCGATGGATTTTGCCGTCCATGAAACAGCCGTCACCTGTTGGATAAAAAGTCAACATTGAAAGATGGTCTTGATCGGCAACAATGTTCAGATAATCCTTGGAGGACACCCGACCTTAAACCAACAAAACGTGTTCTACATCATGATACCGCCTCCAGAATCTTGAATTATGCCTACAAGGCAAGTTGGGTCCATTGTTTCATGGGGCTCCCACCAAACTCTCTGCCTACCGTCGGTACAGAACAAGATGTACCGCGACTCGTCGAACCACATGACTTTTTTTCCAGTCTTTCAGTTCCTAAGTCACGGTGTTCCTGACACCACTGTAGACGAACTTTCCGGTTCTTCGCAGAAATCAGTGATTTCCGTATAGGCATGCGACTGTTAATACCGATCCTCTTCAATTCCCTGCGCATAATTCGCTGAGATATGGGTCGGGAACAGCCTTCATTGAATGCTTCGGTCAATTGATACGCAACAGGAAGTCCTGTTTCTCCGTATAAGCTTATTCCGACGAGGGCGATCTCGTTCCTGACAGATTGTCGTCACGCCACACTTACGCCTCTTAGACAAACAATGTGGGTTATTTTTCCACTGATTAAAAACCCGAGATATCCCGCCTTTTGAGAAACCAGACCGCTCTGCTGTTTTTAAAATCGTCGCTCAAGCCAGACGAGCAACCACAATAAGCCCTTTATCGAACCCCGAAAGATCCTTTATTTTTCCCATTGTGATCAACACTACTGACGATTACTGACGAGCAGTAGTCTTAAATAGTTTCCTAGATCACGTGGTGATGCATGTGACCACGAATTTTGCATATATGATGCGCAAGTGACGTTTACGTACATCTGTATAAAGGTTTCTAATTCAGTGGCCAGTGTGTGTAGAAGAATAGCAAATCGCTTCTGGCAAATATGGTATATTCGTTTTCAAAGATAATGAAGTTTTTCTTTTCTGTCTTAACACCCTCTAACAGTGGAAATTCAAACTAATGGATGAATGGGAAATGAAAATAGTAATATTTTATTAATACATATACAACACAAAAATATTTTTTCATTTATCTCTTTAAGACGAAAAAGTTGAGTTTTCCCACCTACCCTGGGAGCAAATCGTTGTTGTTAGTATAAACCTCTTGACCATCACATTTTATCAACAGAATTTCGAATTTCTAGCACAAATAGATCATTGCAATATTGGTTTAAAGCTTTATAATTTCTAACCTTTTTCCACCGTTTTAGGGCGCTATTGAAGCTTTTCAATTTCAACCTTCAGCTTCTCTAACAATGAAAATTTAAACTTATGTGTGAAAGGGGGAAATGCAAATAATAATATTTTATAAATTTCCTTAAGAGGCGTTTTATGGAAAAGTGGAGGAAGGCAAGTAAGTTCTAAAAATCGCAAATACATTCAAATTCCGATTTTCACCAATGGTGATTCTTGTATTGCTAACCGTCCGGTTTTTGACCAAAATGTGCTGCGTCCTGTGTATACTCTTCGACCATATGCACTTTGTCAGCTTTTTACATTTTCGTCTTTAATCTGATGCCCTTTGTCATCTTTTTATACCTTTTTTGGCTTTAACTTGGCACACTTGTTCGCTTTTAATATTTTCGGCTTTAACCTGACGCATATTTGTGCCTCAGTCGAGTATCGGGAACTAGTAGTAAATGATCTATTCCAGTGAGATGGGCAGAGCTAGGATAAAGCTATGATTTTTAAGAAAGATCTTTCACAAAAATCTGTAGCTATGAGAAATAGTCATTCAAGTGAGTATAGTTTAGAATTTACCACTCAAATTATGAGAACTTATTTTTGTACTAGTTCAAAGCTGTCAAATATTACGCCATATCAGAAACTGAATCAAGTAATGCAATTAACAAAAAGGAGAAATATTTCAAGTATCACTGTAATTGGAAAAATGCATATACCAGAGAACATGAATTCGTTAATGAAAGAAGAAAACGCTAACGTGAGTGACTGCAAAGTCCTGTTCATGATGAGTTGGGTTGGGTTGTTTTACCTCTGAGCGGCACTTTTTTGCACACCATGGGCTAAATGGCCAGGTCACATGGACCCCGAATGCTCAGAGAAGGTTGGGGGAGGGGACCCACTTAAACAGCTGTTGGGAGACAGATGGTAGCCTCCCGTCAAGGCCATCCAACGTATTCTTTAACGTGCACAGGGTATGGCTCTCCCGCACACGGAGCCACGGCTTAACGTCCCATCCGACGGACGGCGGCATTTCCAAGCCCATCGGTGTCCCCTACTGACCGTGGGCAGGGCGGAGGAATTTTGCAGAGATAAATCTCAACGCTGACCCAGCTGGGACTCGAACCTGGGAACTACAGATTACGAGCCTGGCGCGCTACCGACTGAGCCACCCCCGCCCCCCTGTTCATGATGAAAATAAGTTCAATAAACATGTTTGAAACAATTTTTAATATTTCTTGAAAACATTCTATTATTAGTTTTTCATTAATAAAGTTTAGCCTTTCAAGCCTTTCATTATAACTTTCTTTCATTTTAAGCATCCGATTAACATACTAATACATTCTTTAGCTTTCAATATCATGGTTGTCCTCAGGGAGGAAGAAATGAAGTCGGTCTTCTTTTTTCTAGAAGTGGATTTAGTGAACAGCATGACAGTGTAACATATAGTTTTAGATCTTTAATAATTGATTGTGAGCTAGAAAGGGCCTGGCGACACCATTTTGGATACTAAACAATGAATGATAACTGTATGTAAAACCAATTTTTTGACTTCTACATCATTGTTTGGTTCAATTATCAATTGTTGCCTTGTTAATTTTTTGCATTTATATTTTTGTTATAATTATACCCAGCGCTCTATTCAGTTACTTTAGCTGGGCATATTTCATAAAAATTTGTATTGATACATATCTATGTTGAATAAAAATTGAATTGAATTGAAAAAAAAATTATTACTATTATAACAACTTTCTGAACACTATTATGCTGTAGTTGCATAGAGAAAAATTTCCTTGAGACGGGATACGAACCCACGACCTCCTAATGGCATGGTAGGTGCTCTGACCGCTGAGCTACCGATTGCCGATCAATAATCCTCTATTGTCGATGTTAAACCCTGTCATTGTAGAATCAGCCACTGGCGGCTGCCTTTTAACTGTACTAACAATATTTTCCAGTTGGTAAATATGATGATAAATTTCCAACTTCTGTAACTCGAACTAACAAAGGAATATTAAGAGATTACATAACATTAATTTGATTTAGATCTCAAACTTATTGGTCGGATTTTTCCGTAAAAAGCTCATTTTTGAAATTGAATTTAATTTGGTTATTCATTGAACTAACATGAAATTCGTAGTAAATAATCGCAGGATACATCCTGTAGACCTGAAACTCATGAAATGATGAGCTGAAAAAAATTTGGTTTTGCCATGAATGGGATTCGAACCCACGTCTCCAGGAAACATGTCTGTTTGCTACCTCTACACCACCAATGACTAACATTTTCTCAGCTTATATGACCTTATAAACCTTCCGGATTTTATTTGTTTGATTCGCACTAGTGCGAATCAAATAAATAAAATTTTAAGCTTAATAAAATTTTTTAAGCTGAGAAAAGGTTAACCATTGGTGGTGTAGAGGTAGCATAACAGGCATGTTTCCTGGAGACGTGGGTTCGAATCCCACTCATGGCAAAACCAAATTTTTTTCAGACCATCATTTCATAACATGAACTTGTTTGCATCTCATTAACAATTAAATGTATGAGTATGCAAACTAAAAATACATAAATAGTGCAAAGTAAAATGTATAAGACTTAAAATAAATTTAATTATAATTAAGAAAATTAAATTTTGTTACTTTTATTAATCAAAATGATTTATTATAATCGTCAACTTGGAATTCCATGAAAATCTCTATAACACACCTGAAAGGTGTTCCATAAAACACAAAGTACTGAATAGAAAACTGGAAACTTCTCAATGTTTTGTCACGGAGAATTAAATTCGAAGTTTTGTGACTTCTTAAATAAGCTTTCTATGGAAAAATGTGGCTTAAATTAATTTAAATTCTCGATGAAATTAATCTAAATCTCGATTTTTAAAAATATTCATTCGGTATCTAAAGAGTTATGGAAGTCTGAATATTTAACAACAGCAATGCTAATTCTAAGAAACTTAGGCAAAATATATGAATATTGAAAAATTATTTACACAAAACTTCAAAAATATACACTTATTTTGTTACATGGTTTGAAATAAGATGAAGTAAATTATTACACATTGCTGCTGTTAAATATTTAAACGACCATAATTATTTACATACTAAACAACTATTGATCGAAATCCAGATTTAAGTAGATTTGATTGAGATCTTTAATTTATCTTCAGTTACATTTTTCCATAAAATTATTTACGAAGTTAGAGCTCTGTTTTCACTTTTCTGCCCATACTTGTAGAAAAGCTTGAGAAATACTATTCGTAGTTCTGAAAAATGGCAAAATAAATAAAAGACATTCAAGAAAGGAAGAGAAAATAGACAAGCTACTCACGGAAGATGATGGGTGGCGACTACATTCTTCATTTTCCACCACTCATTGCCTTCCTTATAAGCGTCTATGGCATCTAGATCTGTAACAGAGGAACAACACCTGCACTCCGTTTCTGTTTTCTTCGTTCTTTTATCTTCATGATATTCGTGCCACTTTTCTGTGTAAATTGTCAGACTTCCCCCCACCACTTCTCTAACCTCCAGTAAATGGGGAGGAAGCAGGCGGTCTTTGTGGAGTAAATGATTACGTTGGGGTTCCCAAGACTCTTGTGCAAATTCTAAATCTTTTGCATTCAACAAGAACTCATCTTCAATTTCCGAAAAATAATAGTCTGCATTATCCATGGATAACCTTACAGCTTTTTGCTCGTTAGTTTCTTTTTCTGGCTGATCAAACCTCACATGATGTTCTTTTGACTCTATTTCCGGATGTTGCACTTTCTCCGCTGAAAATGATTCCACTCCCAACGTGCCAGAAGGACCGCGTTGAAAAGGAACACGCACTAAATGCACGTGTTCAACTTCGTCAGTAAGTGTGACATCATCTACACATTTGGAGTCCTTTATATCGCTCTGAATGTCAATATTAACCATAGCAGCCTTTATTGAATCGTAAATGAAATCGTTCACATGAGAATCTTCCTTTTGGTCATCCTGTGTAGACTTGGACATTTTCTCTTGACTACTTACTTTTACATCCTTAGTTGCTTTCTGCTCTGCACTATCAGACTGCACCATATTTCTAGAAGCCTGACTACAACATTCAGCTAAGATGCTCAGGATAGCTTTCTCGTTTTTGAACATGGTAGGTTTTCTATTTACTTGAAATGTTTCTACACCTTGTGATGAGTCTAATGACAGCAGATGAGCAATTTTTGCCTTCATACAGTTTGAAACTCCTGTGATGTCGAATGCAATCATAAGCCTAGGATTTTCATCTGCTTCTCCCTCTCTTTCATGTGCGCAGTCATTCAACACATTACTTTGCTGCACGTCAGATACATAGTTCTGCTTCTTAGTTTCTCTCACAACATCCTGAAATGGACGATCATGTATCGAACTTTCTCTTGATAACAATGGAGAGAAGATGTTTTTCGATGATTCCGTCATCTGGTTAGCAATTTCAATGACATCCTTTACAATTCGTTGAGCATAATTCTGTGCAACGTAAGAAAATGCCTTCGCTTTTTTAATTAGGTAAGTTTTTGATTCATTTTCCTTTGAATCTGAAAGGAATTCCTCTCTTGGAAAACCAAACAAATCCATTGCATTAAGGGAGGTACTTTTGTCCACAGAAAATCGTTTATGGGTTCTCTCGTTCACTTCTGTAAAGGAAAGGTCTTGTGACCAACCAGAAAAATCATTCTTGTTCATTGAAGTACCTTTGTCCACAGCAAATCGTTTGCGGTTTCTTTCCTTAGGCACTTCTGAAACGGGTTGTTCTTGTAAGCAACTCGAAAGATCAACTTCGTTCATAGAAATACTCTTGTCTACAGAAAATCGTTTGTTGATTGCTTCTTTAGGCATTTCTAAAAAAATATTCTCTTCAAACTTCTCCCTAGAAAATGGTTTGCGGATTGTGTGTGTAGGTGTTTCTTCAAGACTTTGGTTTGGGCAAAGCGGAACAGGACTGGTTAATTCAAAAGACTCAACTTCTTCCATTTCATCGGTCAGTATTTTTTCCAGTAGTCGGAAAGCACTGTCGTCTACTGATGCATCTTTAGGTAGAATATCCTGTATTTGTTTAGAATCTCTTCTCAAATTACCATTAACTATCATTTCCTCTTTATCATTTACTATAAGAGAATCATTTATAGTGCTTTCGTGGTCCAAATCTAGCCATATCCTTTGTCCATTTGCATCCTTAGTGAAATTATGGCATTGTCTTTCCTTCGATATTTCTTGAGGTGTGATGAAATTATTCTTATCACCATCGAAAGTGTATGTTTTTAACTCTAGGTCAAGCGAATTATCGACACCTTGGCCACTATCATTAGCTTTCGCAATGGTAATATCTGACATTTCGATTGGAGTTAATATACGAGGATGCAAAGTACTATTTCTTTCAGCAAGTGTCTCTTTTTTCTCCTCTTTTATCTCTCTATTCAGGCTGGATGTTACCGGATCGAATGAATTGCGAGTTTCTGGGGGAAAGTGTGACCAAAGAGTGTAGAAGATTGACCTCATCGCATTGATGGCATCTTTCCTTAGTTTAGTTGGTGTGCTGGGTGATTCTTTTTCATCTCGATCGGCTATCTTATCAGCAACCGCCAAGGAATCGGATATTTTCTTTTGCTCTTTCCAGTCGTTACTATTGTCAGGGAAGCTAGATCTCATTGCCCAATTTTTGCTTCTCTCATAGGAGTAGCTCTGATTCATATCAAAGTCTAATTCTGTTGGTTTCACTAAATTCATCAAGTTTGCGAAGATCTGCAGTTGCCCTTCAATTATTTCTAACAAATGGAGTGCAGTCTCATACACTCTTTCATTGTGCTTGCTAACTATTTGTTTCTTCAAACTTTCAAAACTTTGTCCGTTTTTCTCCTCATCCTTTAAAAACCATCCTTTCCCTGAGAAGGAACAACCTATGCTTTCTTTTCCAACGTCATTTAATCGATATGTGAAGTTTTTCAGAAGTTCTGTTGTTTTCCCGAGAATTTCTTTTAAGGTCTGAAAAGTATTCTGAAGAGCATCAGTATTTGCAGAGGTGTTGGCACTTTCAGATTCTGGACTATCGTCTTCGATTCCTGGAGTGAAACCAAATGGAAACTGGCGAAATCTATTAATTCCTAAAGATTCCAGAGTGCGACGAAATGCGGGAATATAGTCGTTGGTAAATAAGGGATCTGAAACTCTTTCACTTGCGGACTTCTGAAAATCTGTTGCAGTGAAATCTTCCAGGCGATGACGAATCTTTTGCAATATTTCGATCATTAGAGTACGGATATAATTCTCCAGTGAAACTGATAGAGTAGCTTCTGCAGATTCATCGTTCTCCGTCACAGTTTGCTCCTGGTCACTGCTGCTAGAAGATGAAATGTTGTCACCCGCTGTCTGCATACTGACTTCAAATTAAATTACTTCCCAATGATACGAAAAATTGTTTATCCTGAAGAAACAAAATATGAAATGATTAGATAAAATTCCTTATTTTTTAAGAATGAAACATTAATTTGGTATTTTTAATATTTATTATTAAATCGTATTCATAAACTATTCCTAAACTAAAATTAGCAATTGTAATTTAACTGGAACTTGAAATATTACATTTTCATCCTTCCGAAATCCAGAACGTAACATGTCCACATGTTAGATATAGGTCAGCTCTTCTATTAATTATATCGCAATGCATTACAAAACTCCGTTACAGAGTTTCATAACTCTAAAAGAACTATGCGTTCTATCAGTTTGGATAGCTCCAGTTATGCCTTAAACCAAGAAATCCCAATACAAATAGTGAATCGGTGTTTGTCAGATGTTAGTCCGTCAGGCTTGCAATCTTATGTTCCCAAGTTTGAGCTACCACTGTACCTACGTTCGACATTTTGCCCGCTGAGCACAGCTATGACCTGTGAGAAAAAGGACACCGATGCGGTTGAAAATCACATTCTGTCTTGTATTGGGCCTTAAGAGGTGGTCACGTACGCAGGACAGCTACACTGAGTGCACATTAAAAATTGGATGGCCTTGAGGAGAGGCTTCCATCTCTTTCCTAACCAGCTATCCAACAGATTTCCCTCCCTACCCAGCTCTGAGCACTTGGCATCCTATGATCCAGGTCAATTAGTCTATTATGTGCCCAAAAGTGTATCTCTAATGTAAAAGAACCAACACAACAACCTAAAGAAATGTTTCTAATGCCGCTTATTGAATTCTAGTCCAGAAATATATCTGATATAAAATAATGTAAACACATTTTTGCATCGTGTATCATTTATCAAACAATCCCATATTCGATATAAAATAGGACGTTAACCTGCAATTGTAATTACCTTTAGTGAAAGTGTACTCGACACACTTGGCGACGGCTTAACGTTCCATCCAACAGGTAGTAACATTTTCAAACCCATCGGAATCCTTTATTCCACAGAGGGCATGGCTGTTTTTTACAAGAGAATCCATCATCAAAGCACAGCAACTTTATGCTGCGCTAATCTTATATGTTACAACATTATGGAACTAAACCAGTGAAACAACTTAAACTGACATTTTGAAAAAAAAATCAACGTCAACGAATAGAGGATGGGATTTGGTTCAGACGGTAGAATGAAAATATATATCTCATGTTCCTTGCTTAAAATCCCTAATGCGCTTGCGATGAGATTTTCTCTGCTAATCTCCGCTCTGTCTTTGGTGAGAAAGGGTACAACAATGGGCTTCGAATGGCTCACGTCCATCGGGTAGGACGTTAAGCTGTTGACACCAGTGAACCAGAGCTTTATCCTTTGCAGGTTAAAGAAAACAATGGATGAACGAACTAGATGGAAGGCTTCCATTTGTCTAACAGCTATTCAGTGAATCCTCTTCCCCACCAACTCTGAGACCTTGGGATCTTCTGTCACGGCCAATTAGCTACTTATGTCCAAAAAAGCGCCACTCGAACTTAATACAACCCAACCACAAATCCAGCTCTTTCCTCTCCCATTTCATAAAAGTACCAGATTTTAAATATATGTTAGATTTTATTTAGTATCTACCGATAGCAAAAACGCCACTTGTATATCCAAAATTGTGTCTTGAAAATAATTTATTTCATGATCTCTTATTAAAAAATAATTAATACCAGTCAGTCAGTGGTACAGTGGATAGGTCATTACAGTTTATTAAGATACAAATGAACGTTCCGTTATATATCAGGAATAAAACAGTTTCTAGATGTTATATATGCGATAGACTTGCTGTTGATGCCTGAACTGAAGTTTTCAGTTGTCCCTCTCTCTCTAAACGTTACAAGCTTTCTGAGAGGTCCGTTCCCGGCTTTCTCATTTCTCCAATCAGAAATCATGAATATTTTCGTAGAAGAAAAGGTGGAGCTAAGGCGTAATGTGGTTTCAATTTATGAATACATATTTAAAATACAAATTTTTTACATTTTCATTTTATATTTTTTTCCAAAGATCTGAATCTAGAAGAAACTGTCCAACTAGGTTATAGATTCTTTTTCTAATTTTTAAGTTCGGATTATCTAATATATTATTAATTGTAAATTCATCAATTCCTAATAAAATTAATTCTTTAAACATTTTATCTCTTGGTATAGAATATTTTGGACAATTTAATAAAACATGATTGATAGTTTCAAGAGTTTTGCAATAATTACAATTTGGAGAGTTAATCTGCTTAATTTTGAATAAAAATGGATTAAGTGTTGTAGCACCAGTTCTAAGTTTGTAAATTTTACTCATTAATGCTCGAGGTAAATTATAATTATTAATATTTTGAATATTATTGTTTAGATTAAATCTAAAATTATTTTGGATACTTCCATTTATTTTGAAAAACATATTTGTAAGGTGAAGTTCATGGTTGTAAATTAAGGTTTAAAATTGTTTGTAAAAATAAATTGTTTGAGAAAAATTTGGAAGATTAATAGCATTCTTGGCAAGTTCATCTGCGATTTCGTTTCCTTCTATATTGCAATGTGCTGGAATCCATTGCAATGAAATATTATTATTTTTATATCTAATATTGAAGTCTGTTAAAGTTAAAATCTGATAGATAAATTGCGTATATTCTGTATAATATATATCTTGCTTTAATATGTTTAAAGCACATTTTGAATCCGTGTAAATAACTATATTTTTATTTGAGAATGTTTGAGTGACGTAAATTAATGCTTCTAAGATAGCACTTATTTCGGCATGCGTTATTGAGATAATGGATGGAAGTTTAATTGATTTAGAAAAGGTTGTGGAGGGAATATAAAATGCTGCTGCTGCAGCATTATGCTCTATTTTTAGTGAGCCGTCAGTGTAGATACTGAGATAATTTTGATATTTTAATTTACAATATGAGTTTGATAAAATTTTTAAGGTTTCCGGGGAATAATTTTCCTTTTAAAAATATCCGGAAGGTTGTCCTGAATAATTGGTTTGTAAAAGTTCCAGTCCGCTATGCAATTATAATGGTCTCCAAAGGAAGAAACATTAAAAATTAATTTTATAAGGGGGTCATTATTTAAAAAATTATGATATTTATTAAAAATTTTTGGATTTTTTGGAAGTTAATTAAGAAAGGATGTTGGTTAATTTTAAGGTGTAATCTTGTTAAATATTTGAGTAGTAAAATTTTTATTTTGATTTTGAATGGAGCTATTGCAGTTTCTCCAATTAATGCAATAAAAGAGGTTCTTTTTATAAGACCTAAAGCCAATTTGATAAATTGATTTTGAATGGTGGTAAACTTTTTAATTTTACCTTCACTAGTTCCAGCTATGAATTCTAGTCCATATTTTTTTTATAGCGTATTAGATTTTTATTTTTTTTTAGGGCGTATTAGATTTTAGGGCGTATTAGATTTTTGTATAAGGTAATCAAATTTTCTGGTGAAGTTCCCCAGCTTGTAGTTGCAATGCATTTGGAGAAATTTAAAAGTTTACAGTCTTTGCTGTATTGGTGTGTTATATGTTCGTTCCATTTTAATCGAGAGTCTAAAAAGATTCCTAAATATTTATATGAGATCACTTGTTTTATTTGTTGGTTGTTAATTTTTAAAATAATTTCCGATGGAGGATTTCTTGAATGAGTAAATGGAAGATATACTGTTTTTTCGTTGTTGACAGTTAAATGCCAAGTTTTGCAGAATTTTGCTATAATATCTATATGAGTTTGAAGTCTTTCTGTTAGTTTAGTAATATGTCTGTCAACACCCCAGATGACTATATCATCTGCGAATGTGGCAAACTTGATACTACTATCAAAATCAATAAACAAGTCATGTAAATATATATTAAAGAGGGTAGGGGACAAAATTGAACCCTGAGCAATTTCTTGCGTCATTTTAAATGACGAAGATAGTTCATTATTTATTTTAACTTGTAAATATTTTTCGGTTAGAATAAAATAAAGGAATTGAAGCAGATTTCCTTTAATATTTAAATTTATAATTTTATATATAAGTCCTTTTTGCCAAATTGAGTCAAACGCAAGAGAAAGGTAAAAAAAAATAGCGACTAAGTATTGTTTTTTTGATTTTGCAATGTGACAATCTGTGATTAATGTTGAAACACATTCTTTAGATGATTTGCCTCTTCTGAAGCCAAAAACGTTAACAGGAAATATTTTTTTGCTTTCGATAAACCAAGTTAGTCGTCTAAAAACTAATTTTTCAAAGAGTTTTAAACTATTTGATAGTAGTGATATGGGTCTATATGATTTTGGATCAGAAGATAATTTATTTGGTTTTTGAATAAAAATTATAAAAAATTTTGACCAAGCGAGGGGATAATTGTGGGTTCTCCATATAAAGTTATAAATTTCTAAAAGTTTGTTTTTCCATAAGATTGGTAAGTTAATGAAAAATTTATTTATTTAATATGTTGTCGTGACCTGAGGCCGATTTTAAGTTTAATCTTCTGATTACACTATCGAGTTCCTCAAGTGAGAATTTTGCATCCATTAATGTTATATCTAAGCAATAAATCATAATTTTTTTATCAACTTTATTTTCAATTTTTTTTTCAAAGTAAGAGAGTGGTGTATAGTTAGTGATTTTTAAGTTTGAGCCCATATAGTCTGCTGTTTGCGTTATATTTAAGTTTTTTTCCAATGCGACTTCCGCTAATGGAAAAATTGTTGTGGTTTTTCATTTAATTTTTTGAAAACTTTCCACATGTTTGAAATGGGAGATTGAGGGCTTAGAGAACTGGAAAATATTTTCCAGTTCTCTCTATACAGCTCTTTTAACTTTTTTCTTACTAATGCTTTGATTTTTTTGAAATGATTAATATCTTTAAAGTTTCTTGATCTTTTATATTTATTTTCTGCTTTTTTGCAGATTGTAGTTATTTTATTCATGTACCATATGTTTCTGCTAATTTTTGGATTTTTATTAATAATTTCTGTAAAACATGTTTGAGTTAACTTTTCAATATGGTTAAAAAATATTATAGTTGCAAGTATCAGGATTTGGGGGATTATAAATTAAAATTTTGTGGAATTGGTACCAGTTATTTAGTTTAATGGGTTTTTTTTCTGAAATTTGAAGCTTAGATGTGATTAAAATTGGGTGATGGTCACTACCTCTTGTATCTTGGAGGAGTGCCCAAGAAAATTTTTTTATATAATTGAGGTGAACAGAAGGTAAGATCTATTATCGATCTATTATTATTTGGGTTGTCATGTGTAGTTTGCTTATCATTTAAGATGATAAAATTGTTTTTATTTATGAAATTATTTAATTGTGTGCCTGCACTATTAATATGGTATGAATTCCAAGCATAATGGTGGGAATTAAAATCTCCCACAAAAACAATTGGAGGGGAGACTTGTGCGAGGATATCTGCATATGTTGATTCATTGATAATTTTGCACGAATTGTAAATATTAATGAGGGTGAATTTTAAATTTTTTAGAAGAATTTCTAAGGCAATAATTTCAAGATCAGGGCTATTAATTACAACATTTTTAATTTTATGTTTGATATTTTTTTGACATAAAAACCGACTCCTTTGAATTTATCGGAAGCAAAGTAAGAATAAAAAATATATGGTGAGATCCTAGTACGTTTATTTGTAAACAATTCTTGGAGTGCTACAACACTTAATTTTTTATACTTACCCAGTAAGACAATTTCTTCTTTTTTTGAAATAACTCCTCTGCAATTCCATTGCAGGACAACAAAATCATTGGAAGAATTATATTTTGAAATTCATTATGATATCTTCTAATATTGAGTAATCATCTTCAGTCTTGCATATGTACTTGCACAGCTGAAGAATTAAGTCTATGATTAAGTTGATTGAAATATTGTCTTTTTTAATATTGTTTTCTATGCTTGATGGTGATAATAGGACTTTTTTGTATTATTAATATGCAAATGTTTTTGAGCAATTTGTGCATAGGTGTTTTGATTTGTTGCACTTGTTGATGGTTGTGGGTCAATGACCTCATGATTTGTTGTTATCAAAGTAGAGTCATTAGATTGGGTTTTAGATTTTTTAGATTTGGTTTTTTCCTTTGGTTTCTTCGATTTTCTTGTGTCTTCATCATTAGTGATATCAATTTCATTTTCCATTTCAACTTCTTCAACTGTTGATGTTTGACGTTCTTCGTTGCATGAATGGACATCTATTATTTTCCCCTTGATTTCCGTGTGGGCTTTATTTATTTGTTGACTGAATGGTGGAAGAGATCTTTCAGAGTTTGAAGAGATAGCCATTAAAGCCTGTTTATAGGCATAGTTCCAAGTACACTCTTGCGTGTCCTGAATACGCTTTGCTCTACATGCTATACGTTTAATTGGACAGGCATAGTATGTTGAAGGATGTTCGCCTGAGCAGTTAGGACAGCATAAAACTTTTGAGTTACAGTTTTTATAGTAATGTGGTCCGGAACATCTTTTGCAGCGAGGCTTTCCTCTGCACCCAATTCCAGTGTGTCCAAATCTGTTACAACGTAAACAGAGAGCAGGTGGAAAGAAATAGGGTTTTACTCTTATTTTGGAGAGACCAACATAAACAAATCTGGGTAAAGTATCAGAGTCAATCTTAAAGACTACGTTGTCAGTTGGGTCCTTTGCAATAATTGTGTTGTTATTATTTGGGGTGTATCTATTCATTCGTCTGACTGAGAATATTCTGTAAGTACTAAGTTCTTTAAGTAAGATTTCGTCAGTATATTTTATATTTACACCTTCCATTATTCCCAGTAAAAAATCGTTCTGGGGAAATCTATATAGAACTTTCACACTTAGTATTTCAGTCACCTTTGTTAGCTCATTTAGTTCCTTTTCCGTATCTGGAAAAATTATTAGATCGCCCTTCCTTGTGAAGTGGCCTCTAAAATCTTTTTGGAAGCGATTAAAGAAAAAGTCTGTTACTTTAGAGTCATCCAGGTCACTAATTTTTGAGTGTTTATTATAGAATATTATTGGTGTTATTTTATCTTCTTCAATTGGTTCTTCATATTTAGATTTTTTATTCGGATTTTCTTCTTCATCTGATGACATGTTTGAGTTTTCCGATTGTGATTCGGTTTCATTTATTTGACTGGTATTCACTTTATTTTGATATTTCTTCTTTTTTTTTCCTTTATCGTTTTAGCAAGTCATTAAAGATTTCGTTGTTGTCTTGAATTTTGTTGATATCATTTGATGATAAGCTTCTATATAGGTTTGTCAGTTCCATTTTCCTTATATGTTTTTCTAATTTGTTTGACTGAGCTTTATCAGTAGATTTGATTGGAACTCCTTCTGTCTTTTTTTGTTTTACGTTTGGTTTCTTACTCTTTCCCATTTTAGATGACAAAGCTTTGAACTTCAAATGAATTAATCCACTCACCAAGAAGTTAAAAGCAAAAACAATCAAAGCCAACTTTGGCACATCCGATCATGGAAAAATTTCGAATCGGAATCCTTTTCAGTTGTCCCTAATGACCATTGTGGCAAATTCCAAAGGAAGCCGAATATGGATTTATCTATATACCCTTTAGCAGGCGTGTATTCAGGGGCGGGGGGATGCTCTTGAAGTGCTAAATTTCCCACTTAAATCTTTGAAAGCTCGAAATTGAGAAATTATAAACCTATTTACAAGCACAGTTCACTGTTTCGGGTAACAAATTAATTACTGTGTTAACTGAAAGCAAGTAAAAAAGTTACTAAAGATTTTGCAGCTTGTCAAGATATAAGAAATGGGCATGGCCAGCTCCTTATTCTTTAATCTGCAACCACGAAAGAATAAACGTAAGACACTAATCAGCAAGCGATGAAATTATTGGTCAATTTGTGAACGTTTCTATTTCTGAGCCACCAGCAGAGCTAGCCAACAAGGTAAATCACCTCTTGTGGTCAAAGGTCTTGTGAATAAACAAGTTTCTCTCATATAAACTACTTCGATATTCGATTTTGTATATAATGCATATATACAAAAAGAAGCACTCCTCTTTTTCATGTAGTAGTTTACAGTAGCATGTCAGGATAACACAATTGTCTTGATCATGCTACTGTATGTGTCGTGCCAACTTTTTTTCGAGACTATTAAGAAAAATCTGAGGTTCAGCAGCCCCTAAAGAAACCTGGACTATATATTGCTTTTTTTTTCGGAACAGTTAACAAAAACGACATTAAATATGATTAAACGTGTTCTAAGAAACCATGCGTCTATTGTTTAAAAAAGTAGCAATTTTGCTCTTTGAAAGATCCCCCCCCCCCAACTCGAGAAATTTCTGCCGACCCCACCTCAGTTAATTTTTATCATCCTGCTAAAGATGACTTTATCTTAACAGCAACTAGTTTAGTTCCTATAAAAAATAATAGTCAGTTTTTTCGCAATTTTATTGTAAGTGTGAATACTTTTGAATAATTTCGTCTCTATTTCGAAACATATACGTAAGTTCATTAATTTGAATTCATTAAAATTGCAGAGATTTATTTGATAACTTTATGATCTATCAAATTATCTAGAATTAAATAATTAAGCATAATATTTAATGCTTTACCCAGACGCGCATCCGGGAATTCATGGTTAATGCTTCTTAATACTAAAAGATTTAAGAGGGGTGGAGGGTGCTACAATAGCCCCCTTAAGTCTTTGAATGTTCAAAATTATAAAATGATTTTTAAAAAATTATTCACAGCCGCCGTTTAAAGGTTTGGATAAAATGCCATTTAACTGAAATTGAGTAAAACAATACTAAAATAGTTGCAGTCTTTCAGGGTATAGAAAATAAGGCATGGCTTACAGTTTGTTTTTAATTTCCGATCACGAAAGAATAAACATGAAATAAGATAATAACCAGAAAAAGATGAATTTTAGTCAATTTGTGGTCACTTAATTTTTGCTTTCTTGAGCCTTTTAGCTTCAACTCAAGTTCAGGTTGTGTTGTTTATACCTCTGAGTGGCCTTTTTTTTTCACATAATAGGCTAAATGGTAAGGTCGCAAGGACCTCGAGGACTCAGAGAAGTTTTGGGGAGGGAACTCACTGGAAAGCTGTTAGAGATAAATGTAGCCTCCTATCAGGGTCATCCACCAACTACAAATTTTAACATGCACAGTGTATGGCTCTCCTGCACAGGAGTTCCGACGGACGGCGACCTTCTAAGCCCATCGGTGTCCTCTGCTGACTGAGGGCAGGACGGGGAGTTTTGCGGAAATAAATCTCAACGCTGGCCCAGCTGGGACTCGAACCTGGCGACTGTAGATTATGAGCATGGCGCGCTACTGACTGAGCCACCTCCGCTCCAACTGAAGATCAGAAATGATTCGAGCTACACATCCAGGCGCATAGCCAGAATTTTTTTTACTGCGATGCTGAACCTAAGTTTTTTAAAAGCCTCTAAAAAAACTGCCACGTTGCATACAGGTAGCGATGCTTTCAACAAGGCAAACCACCTTTTGTGGTAAAAAGATAACAAGTTTCTTTTATATATATTGCTTCGAATGTTTATATGCCAGTTCCTCACCCCAACCCCACCGCCAACAGAAATGACCACGCTATTGTACGTAGCACTGCAAGATTTTACTTCAAGGAAAAATCTTCGGTACAGCACCATCCCTAAAAAACCCTGGATATGCGCCTGCTCTTTAGGTTATGTGGATGCTACCTTCTATAAATTATTCCCCTCCAACAAGTGATAAACTAGTGGTAGAGAGGTATTACATTGATTAGGTTTAAATGAAAGATCATAAAATTATTTTCAAGAAGAAAATTTGGACATAAAAATGGCGTGCTCGGTATCTGTGGACACTAAATCAGATAATACGTTCAAAATCTGAAACTTTCATGAAATGAGAGAGTGACATTTAGGAATTGGGTTGTTATTTCCTATTTATTGATACGGCTTTGAAAATGAAAGATGTGACCTAATGCTGCGAGTACACAAAGGCGAGGTAACGAAAAGCAGAATCATGAATAGAGTTGACCATTTCCACAAACCAGATAAAGCAGTCAATCGGGGAAAAGAATGGCGAAAAAATTCTGAAGAAGTGTTGAGTAGACTTACAATACGGGACTTTTGCATTTGACACGAAAGAAGACGATAGAACGACCTAGGCCTATCCGGCGTAGTGGTTAGCGTACTTGACTACAGTAGGCATGTTCTTGTATAAGTGTTTGTATGTTGTATTCCTTCTCTAAGTGTTTGTATAGTTTACGAGAAACCAACACAAGCCAAAAGCTTACAGGTTACTTCCGCTTGTTTTTTAATAAAAATTATTTAAAAAAATTAATTCTTAGGTTATGAAGATAAAATCCCCCGAAACTACAACCTTTTCAGGTGCATTAGAGCTCTCTCGGTAACAGCGAAATTCCAAGTATTCCACAGTGGACGCCAGATGATTTGGAGAAATACTGATCATCGCACTCGCACTATTCCAGAAGAGGACGAGGGCAGCAAATATGGTTTATTTTACGAGTCCAGGTCGGTGATAAAAGCGAAAATGAAGTGCGTTCGCAAAGCTCCGTTATTGCTGTTATCGTAAACAGAAATTTGGGATTATAGGTAGGCTCTTTATTCTGATAAAGACTTTTTGGAGAAATCAAAAAAAGAGAAGTAAGCACTAATACGACTTTTAACCTCAGCGGCCAGAGTGGGAGTATCTGATACAAAAGCAGTGCGATCACCGTGCCTGAATCAATATCATTTCCTTCTGGACGAATTGCAGATTCATGCGTTTGGGAAATAAAATGTTATATTTTTAACGAACTGTGTTGTGTTGATGACTTCTACATTCCCTAGACAAAAACTTCTCAAGTTATGCCAATGAAAACCAAAATGGAAACTCATTATCTTGAAGAATAAACTTTTTATGGAAATGATACTGAAGGTAAATTAAGCATCTATTACATACTTTAAAGAGTTTGTCTGTTTGTTCGGCAATTCTTCCTAGACGTTAAGAAACAGGACCACAAAATTTCTTCTACAGCTCATCTCACCGTAACTTAGTGTACTGTCGTTGTTTCGATCCAAGAAAATTAGGCCCTCTCCCCAAAATTTGGCAGCGAAACGTCCGTCTATTTATAACTCTGAGCATCGATAACGCACTGCTTCATTTATACCTTTAGGCTCTTTATTCATAAGGTAGGCGAGTTTTTTGTGCCGTAAATTGTTATACCATAGTTTATGATCGATTCACAAATAGCTTTAAAGACTATTAAACATGTTTCGGTTTTTAAAATATATTTTAATTTATGCATTTTCAAAGGGCAAAATCTTAAACTTCCGCAGATTTTTTTTCGAATGTGTCCAGCATAATATGCTATCGAAGGTAGACCTAAGAATTTTATAATTTCTGCTCCTTCTATTTTGGTATAGTTACACAGTCTGTAGTGTTAAAAATATTTCTCTTGTCGAAGCAGTCGATTTTATGTGTTTTTATACGTATACGGTTACTGATGTAAGTTCCTGGAGAGTGAAAAGCATACATTTCGTTTTTTAATGTTTAAATATTCTATTATAATTATGCCAAAGTATAACAGTATTGTATTCTTCTTGTAAAACTTTCGCAGTATTCTCTTTGTTTTTATTCGAAGTGGCGATTACTATATCATCTGCATACATAAATAAGTAACTTTTAATATTAGTGTCAACCAGATCATTAATGTACATCAAAAAGGGTAAAGATCTTAAAATAGATGCTTGGAGTACACCGTGTTTGATATGAAGTCTAGAACTAAAAGTTTTGCCTATTTCTGTTATAGAGATCCTATTTGTTAAGTAGTTCCGGAACCAGAGTAGTGGGATGCCTCTAATTCCAAAATTCTCTATCTAATAAAAAATATCGTGTATCGTGTCAAATTCTTTTCATGAGTCAAGGAACAATGCTGCTACCTTATCACCCTGATTCAAGGCTTCATAAAGTGTGTCTGTGAAATCTATTAGCAATTTTATGTGTTTTTCCCCCTATGGAAGCCATATTGTTAATGACTTAGTATTTCATGTTTTCTGAGAAATGGGTATAAGATGTTATGCATGTATTTTTCTAGAATCTTATATATTATGGGCATAACTGCGACAGGTTGGTAATTGCCGATATTGGATTTATAACCTCCTTTGTAAATTGGTCTCGGTACTGAAATTTTTAGATCTGTTGGAATTTGACCTGTTATTTGCTTTGGTTTAATATTTTTGTTATTATATTAGCTACTGCTTTGTTGAAAACAACTATCTTGTATTCGCTAGAGGTAATATGTTATTCTAGTTTATGGTACACATCTAATTTCAGAAGAGATTTTTTTTTTCAAATGATGGATAGCCATAAGGTAATTTATTTTTTCTGTGTTTAAACACAATTTAGTTTTATAAACCATAATTTAATTATATATATATATGATTCAATCTAATATTTTAATTCAACTAAATTATCTGCACTATAAACAACCGCTGCGTCATAAGCATAACATGTACGAAAACGAAATATATTTAAATCACAGAAATCATTAATTAAAATCAGAAACAGAAATTGTCTCAACGCAGACTATGAGAAACATCTTTTTTAATAAATAAATAAATGATGTATTACTTATTTCACTTATTTATAAATATATAATGTACTAACAGATTAACCGGCATTGCTCGAGTCTTAAACTCTGTAATACAGTGATCATCGATAGTTAAGCATGGATCAGCAAATTGTGAACATAAAAATAATCATTAGAAATAGATAAAATATTTTTAACATACCTAGGTCATTTACTCAAATAATGTACATATTTATCTTTAATATATTAATAGCATTATGTTGTTCAACTTCTGAGCTGTACCTTTCTATACACAATCGGCTAAAAAGTAAGGTCACAAGGCCCCTGGGCTCAGGGAAGGTTGGGGAAGGGGACTCACTAGACAGTTGTTAGGAAATATATGGAAGCTTCCCATCAAGGCCATCAAATACATTTTTTAACGTGCATAGGATATGGCTCTCCTACAGATGGAGCCACGTCTTAACAACCCACCTGACGGACGGCTATTTTCAAAAGCACAGATATCTATGACAGAGTGGATGTTAGCTGAGAATATCTAAAAGCAGGTACAGTGGGAACTCGAACCTGGGAACATAGGATTACGAGCCTGTAGCACTGCTGACTGATCCACCCTCTGCCTCATAATAATAAGGAGGCATAACAGTTGAAATAAATACTAACATTTTCTGTAGCTGTTCTCCCCTACCCCTACCAAAATAACAAATAGTTAAATATTAAAAATATATTAATAATATTAAAATATATAAAAAGTTAAATATTTTAAAACTTTTTTTATGGTAGAAGATGACGCTTATGTTTTGTGCGGTATCTCTTAGGGTATCAGGTTAACTTGGATATAAATTTGATTTCAAGTCTCGGAAGTGTTTTTTCTCGAGAACAGTATTGAATTATGAAGGTATGCTACGAAGGCTATAGGGATTGGTTCTTTCACTAAAGCGCAGAAAGCGCATCTTAGAAATAGTATTCCTCGAATGGTAAAACTGGGGAGTAGCACACTGCTTAAAAAGAAAAGGCTACTGAAATATAAACAAGCAGCCTAAACCCACTTTAAATAATTTAATTTTGAAAAGTAATTCTGGTAAAGGGAAAAACAATAATATAAAACAGCTCCGAGAGAGTTGTAGGAGATCTTTATTCTAAGAAAAATGGCCTAAAACCAATTTGAAATGCAGTAGTGGATCTTAAAATTCATTTGTTCACATGATTTCCTTGCTATTTCAGAGCGATTTTAGTTGTACTGTTTTGAAGTGCTTTTTCCTCTATGCATATCTATACGACGCGAACATAACACTATGTCCTCTGCGAGAGTGGGGACAGCGAAGGGTTTCATTGCCGTCCGTTGGGTGGAACCTAAGCCATGACCCCATATGCAGAAGAACCATAACCTGCGCAAGTAAAGAATAAGCTTGACAAGAGGTATCCATCTCTATTTGTCTGTCTGATATCTCCTGCCGGGTCGATCCCTTTTCGATATCCAACTCTAAGCCACTTGTGATCCTTGGAATTTGCTTTTTATACTATTGTGTATATAAAACTTCCGCTCAGAGATAAAATAGCACAATTAACTCAAGCACGTCTATATTATTGTAAAATTAATTCTCCTTACCCATAAATACTATTCGCTCTATTATATGTGGCGGTGTAAAAATTGTATTTAATGGCAAGAAAATTTGAATTTATCTCCTTTTCGATTGGAATTTTATCATAAAGTTTTAGCAACAGGTTATTCTTAACAAAAAAAAAAAACTTAAAATTGGAAAAGTCCTGATCAGAGGTCATCGTAGGTACTTGAAGTCCTGCTTCTATGGGCATCGTCACACCTACATTGGAGGGTCTTCCAGTGTCGATGGCTTCAGCTTTTAGTAGTGGGGGACATGTCTTTTTCCCATGTTGCGATTAATCGGCTGTTGGATATTATCGGATTTCCTCTCTCAATAAACAATTTCTTATATAGTTTCTTTAAATATCCCACTAACCATTCTCTCAACAAATAGTTGGAATGTCAGGATTCTGCACAGAGATTATTCTCTTGATGTCCTCGCACAATAATTCCACCGTTATAACTTAGATATCGGCTTGCAAGAGACCAGATGGACAGATAAAAGTCGGATACTTAAAAGTAATATTAAATTTCTCTTTTCAGGGAGGGAAGATGGAAATCATCTCCAACGCGAATCTTTGCTTCTCAGCAGAAACGCTAGTGATGCTCTTCTAGGATATGAGTTCATCAATGAAAGGTTTCTTACAGCTACATTTTAGACAAGCATTAAAGACTTTAATATTATCTGTTGTTATGTCCCCACTTAGGACGCCTATGAGGATGAGAAAGATAGGTTTTACGGGAAGCTTCCGGATATTTTGAAATCTGTTAAGAAAGAAGATATTACCCTTGTTCTAGGTGACTTCAATGCTAAAGATAATATGGACTCTGACCTTTGGTATTGGTAGCTGCAATGGCAATGGGCAGCGTCTCCTACAGGTAAGTAAACTTAATGGTTTGCAAATAACTAACATTTATTACAAACACCGCGACATACATAAGTACATATGGGATTCATCAGAAGGGCTGTATAAGAATACATGCATATATACATGCATGTATGCATGAAGGTAAACTAATTCCCATATAATTGTAACAAGAACTACGATCACCTTTTTTAAAAATTGAGATAATAATAACTCTAGTGAAATCCTTAGGAACAACACCTTTATCCTAAAAAATATTCAAAATTTCAGTCAGCCATGAGCCATGAGAGTGTTCCCAGCTCTAGATTCAATGGTGATTTCATCCACTCTAGAAGATTTATGCAGTTTTATTTTAGAGATAGCCAAAGCAACTTCAGAATGTGATATGGGGCCATCATTAAAGTCAGTAATGCATCTATACTCATTACAAACAATATGAGTAGAAATAATTACATTGCTTACAACATATCTGAAATGCTCAGCCCACTTAGCTATCACAGAATCGTCATCTTCAACACCTTACCATGTTTATCCCTCAATTCCTATGTACCTGTCTGTTTCTTTCCACACAAAACATTAACAATATTTTACAATCCCCTGCTGTTGTTCTGTCTGATGACTGATTACATATTAGTTAACAGCAAATGGGCTAGTTCTCTTAGGAATACCAGTTCATAAATGGGAGCGGAAATTGGATCTGACCATTACCTTATTAAGAGTGTCTTGCAACTTAAATTTAGGAACTGCTGTGCTAAGGTTAAAAATGTTATCTTTAACACTGAAGCTCTGAAAGGCCACATGGTTTGTTTATTACTGAAATTGAGGAAGAAGTTCTTGAAACTAACAATACTCTTTTGGGTAAAAAGGAGCAAAGAAGGCAAAATTATTTGAATGATAAGGTACTGAAGCTTATTTTGGAAAGAAAGAATTGCAGGAAACTCCTTAATAACCTACTAGTCCTAACAGAAAACGTTACAAAGAGCTTAATAAACGTGTAAAGGATCAGTTAGCAGCAGTTAAGAATCTTTGGTTCGATGGCTTGGCTGACAGAACTGTGGAAGCACCCAGAGAGCGTAACAGCAGAGAGCTGTACCAGACAGTTAATGTTTTGTATGACAAGAAATGGACAGGTATACAGGGATTGAAGGATAAACAAGACTATTAAGGTGAAGATTCCGTCAAGGCTAGATCGGCTGACCTTTCCAGAGATGTATAAGCAATGTGGTTAGTTCTACTTCCATTGTAAGTAATGATAATAGATACATTACTGATTTTAATGTTGGCGATTTTATTTGTACTGTTTTGGAGTGACTTTTGGCTATTTCTAACCTTAAACTACATAAAAATTCCCTGGGGTATATGATATTGCTACTGAAATGCTTAGAGCTCGGAATATTTCTGTTACCACATAGCTTACTGAAATTTTAAATATCTTTTATGGTAAATATATTGCTCCTAAGGTTTTTTACCAGAGCTATTATTATCCCTATTTTTAAAAAAGGTGATCACAGCTCTTGTGATAACTATAGGGGTATTAGCCTACTTTCTCTTCCAGGTAAAGTTCTTTGCTTGATTGTGCTTAATAGAATTAAGAATCTGGCAGACGAACAATTGCGTGATGAACAGTGTGGATTCAGAAGTGGTAGGGGATGTGTAGATCAGATTTTGTTACTTAGGCAGATTCTTGAGAAATGTTTAGTCTCAACAACATGTGGTTACTAGCTTTGTTGATTTCAAAAAGGCTTTTGACTTCGTGAGATCGTATGGCATATCAGACAAATTAGTTAATATAATGAAAGTTCTCCATAATATCACTTAGTTGTTTGTGAGAGTTGGTAAGTCTTACAGCAATTGCTTTAGCATTGCTTCTTGTGTTCGACATGGGTTAATTTCGTCTTCTTTTCTCTCTAGTTTAGTTATTGATTATGCTATGCGAAATTCACTGCAAGGGAAAGATTTTGGGCTTAAATGGTCTAGAAATCTATAAATTTCTGATTTAGGTTATGATGATTTGGCCTTTTTGGCAAATTATGTTGATGAGATGAACTATTTCATTAGAGTTGTTGATGAGACTGGCAGTACAGTAGGTAGAGAGAGGTTTGGTTATAAACAGAGAGAAATTGGTCACGCAAATTGTGGTTTAGTTAATCTGAATGGCTGCAGTCTTGAGAAGGTGTATCAGTTTAATTATCTTGGGAGCTATGTAACATACACTGGCGACGTGCGGCATGAGATTAACAGAAGAATAGGGATTGCTGCTGAAACTTTTATCTAAGGCCAAGCTTTAGATTTTCAGAATCTAAGGATAGTGTGGAGAAAGGCGTTTACACTTAAAGACTAAAATTAGGCTGTATAATACTTTGGTTCTTTCTAGAGTTAGTTTGGTAGTGAAACTTCGATCCTTTGCAAACAGATAAGAAGTAAAAGATAACAGGAAACTAGATACTTCTGATTCTAGATGCTTACGAATCTTTCGCATTACGTGGTTCAACTTTGCAAGTAATGATGAGGTTAGGTAAAGGAGACGGCAACCTCCTTTGAGCAGCATATTATGTAGAGAGAGACTCGGTTGGTTTGCCCATGTTTCCTGTATACATAACTATAGAATAGCGAATAGGGTTATGATCAGTGACCCTAAAGGACTCAGAAAGAGTGGAGGGGATACCTAGGATGCGGTGGATAGACAATGTCAAACAGGACCTTATTAGAATTGGCCTACAGTGCCGAGATGCAATAGATACAGCTCAGGAGAGATGTGTTTGGAGAACTAAATTAGAGAATTAAATTGCACAATCTGGTTTGACCTCCGTAGTCCATGGCTGCTTGAGGATGATGATGATGATTGATCATTGTTCATTATTAAAGGGCACACTTTACTGAAAACTTTATGAAGTGGTAGAACTAGGCATGTACCCAGTATTTAGTTTCTGAGGGGGTATGAGAATTTAATATCGGGGGAGGAGAAGAGAATTTAGTTTCGTAGAGAGTAAGGTTTTCGAATTACTAAAATATTCCACCAAACAGGAAAGGCTAAAATGATATTCTATATGGAATAAGATTTTACAGTTGTTTATTTTATGTACTTGTAGTGTCAGACATGAAATATGGAGCTAAAATGGAATTATTCAAAGTCAACTGTTTTGTATTTCAAAGCAGGGAAACAAGTTTGAGATTTCGTATAAGACGACGGATTTTCGGAGGGGGGTAGGGGGGGTGTCCAGAACCCTTGAGTAGAACTTTCTTATTCGAAGAGTGAAGTCTTGGCAGGAAAATTATCATCAAATCAAACACTACATATTTCTAAGAGCTCTCAAAATATCACTGCTTCGTTCTTGTACATGAGATTAGTTTCATATTATTACCAATTTTAACATTACTAAACATTATAGCTTTTAACTAAAGGACAAATTAAACTACTGTCTTTTCTTATAGTACACGAGGAAATATTATACCACTTCCTTTTTCTTTTTTCAAGTTTTCTATAATATTTCTCCTTTTTTTTTTGGAGCTTTTCAAAGTCAGAATATGTGTTAATCATAACATATTGTTACAAAAAATATATATGTAAACTATGCTTCAAGCAGCTGCTTGCCACAAAAGTTTGACAGGAACCTGCGAGCATAATACGCCATAGGGAAGATTTCAGGAGAAAGACAAACAAAAAGGAAACATCCATAGCTTATTTGTGGCTCGAACTTAAGTCTCTTTGATCATTAGCCAAGCGTGCTAACCTCTCGACCACCGGTTAGTTAATTTGTTACAAAGGCAGACAATAAAACTGAGAATACAAATTAATTTTGCGCTAAATATTAAATTTACGCAACTATCTAATCTATCTATTTCTATGAAGAAAACAGTATATACTAAATATTACATTTCTATTCAACTAAATATTAGACTTCTAATAATGCCTGACAACAATCATTTATAAAGTATTTTATTACGATTTGTGTACATGAATTTAATGCACATATTTCACATTTGCCCTCAGGAATTTGGTTACTTTTACCACAAATAACCAGCACTGATATTAAAAATAAAGGACTTGTAGTTCTCAACTATAAATATGCAAAAATAACCAAATTTAGGTATCTCAATTTCACTGAAGTTAGATAATTATCATATTATATAGATATTTACTTTTAATACTACAAATAAAATTTCAAGATATAAAAAAGTTGTTAATCTAAAAAGATTCAAAATATTTGAACAATTTAAAATATATTTGAAAAAAATTCAAATATTTTTACAAAAAATAAAATTTTAACGTGTCATGAAAATAAAATAACTATCTGCATAGCTCACAAATGAAAGTCACAGGTCGACAACGCCTATATTCATCAGACTAATCAGTACTTAACCTATATCGTACTGTATTTATTCGATTTTGAAGATCCCATATATATATGTCGAGAAAAATTTATGTGTTAGAACGTACGAGGCGCGTTCAAAAATTCTTGACATACATCTGCAAAACAAAAACCATTGCATGACCTCAACAAAACTTTTACAATCCTTCAAAGTACACCCCTCCAGTATTTATGTATAGTTGCAGACGTCTACACCAATTATGAAACGCTTGGTGGTAATGCTGTTGGGTAATAGTCCGAAACTCTGAAAGAATGCGTTTTGCAAGGTCTACACCCTTGAAAAAGGCTTCCCAGCAAGTTCTTTTTTTCTGGAAACAACCAAAAATCGCATTGTGTAAGATCGGGTGAATATGCAGGATGGGTAGCTGTTTCATTTTTTCATGCTCCAGATAGGCCGGTAATTGCCGGGTTTTGTGAGCACTGGCATTGTCATGCATGAAGAAGGTGAAGTCTTGACACGCCTCTTGTTGGACGCTGCTCCTTCATCTCCTTAACCATTTTGGGCAAAACAATGTTTTAGTGGTGTTGACAATTTATAGCCATTTTTTTCGGGTAAGGTGTCTACAGCTGTCACACCTCGGGAATTGAAAAAATTGTGAACATCTTCCTTGAGCGAAAGTCTTGTCATATTTGGGGATGCGGTTCATCTACCGTAACAAAACACAGTTATCCATCTTTCAGGGAGTTGAATAGTAATAAAACCACGTCTCGTCGCTTGTGATACCTTCATAATAAGTCCAGTTGTTAATCATAATAAGTCCCTTATTAACAGCCAACCAAACCTGGGAATAATGCATTTACCTAAAGCATTAACTAAGGCTTTTCCGGTTCGTGATTCAACAGTCAGCGAGTTCCATTGTATATCACGATCATAATTAGAAATTTCCAAGTCAAAAACACCAAGTACCAGTGTTTAGATTTATTCGCTTGCCTTGTTCTGCCGACATTGGAGAAAGAACCAGTGTGCTTAGGAAGGCTACCGTCCATCGAATCAGACGTTAGGCAAGTGATTCTCAAACGTTATTTACTCATGGCACACTATTGTTGCCGTGAATGGTTGCGGCACACTAAAAATTTAAGTTGGTAAACTATGGGAGACTCGGGCATGTGAAGATAGCCTTCAATAATATCAATTCTGTAGAGTGATTTGTAAACGCAGAGCTATTAAGTTCTGACGTGTATTGAGGTTACTGCGTACGCCGAACGTGTTATGGGCATGTTTTGTATTAATTTTGGTTTCAACATTAATATTTACTATGGATAAGCTTTTAATTAAACGAAAAAAGCTAAATAAAGAATCAGTGGCAGAGAGTACTTACAAATTGGTTTATAAATTTCCTTTTATCTGCGATATCATCCGAAATTTTGCGGCATGATCTTTGAGAACCACTGCGTTAGGCTACGGTCTCTGGTGCAAGAGAGCTTTATCGCGTGCACATTTAAAATGCACTATGTATCTAGAGGTCTGTAAATGGCAGCTAGGTAGTCACTGGAAGGAGAGCTATGCACTAATCCCCTGTGATGACGCATAGAACCGGCCAGGCCTAGCACCTAATGTCCGACCCCGCCTTCTCGTGGTGCAGACCGTTAGTACCTTTCAAAAGAGATACCCTCTTGTGAAAGTGAACGGAAGGGGAGGGCTGCCAGATTAGTGTGGCCTACTGATCTGGACAACTATGGCTACTTTTCTTTTTCTTTCTACCCTGCTGAGGAGTGGTCAACCACACAGGGTCCATGGTGCTGACCATATAAACCCACTGGACTGGACAGATATATGGCTTTGAGCTTGATTATGGATCCTGATTTTGCTGCACTGGTGGGCTTCTGTGGAGGGAAAATCTTCCGCTGTGTTTTCAGTTTGTTTGTGGGTTGACAGCCCCAAGTGAATAGATTCGCAGGATATGTTTATCAGCTGGTGGATAATCCTGAGCAGAGGTCATCGCAGGCACCTGAACTCTTTGCTTCTATTGGCATCGTCACATTCTACATTGGAGGAAGTCCAGTGTAGATGGCTTCAGCCTTTAGTGGTGGGGGAACGGGTCTTTGGCCCATGTCTGCGATTAGGGGGCTGTTTGATATTGTCGGCATTCCCTCTCTCAATAAACATAGTTTCTCTAAACATCCTACTAACCATTTTCTCTCCATAGGTAGTTGGAATGTGAGGACTCTGCACACAGCTTTTTCTCTTGATGTCCTCACACAAGAATTCCACCATTATAATTTAGATATTCTCGGCTTGCAAGTGACCAGATGGACAGATAAAGGTCAGATTCTTAAAAATAATCTTAAATTTCTCTTTTCAGGGAGGGACGACAATAAGCATCACCAAGGCGTGGGTCTGCTTCTCAGCAGACACGCTAGCGATGCTCTTCTAGGATATGAGTGCATTAATGAAAGGTTTCTTACAGCAAAATTTCAGACAAGCGTTAAAGATTTGAATGTTATCTGCTGTTATGCCCCCACTGAGGATGAGAAGGATAGGTTTTATGAACAACTTCAGGATATTTTGAATTCTGAAGTTACCCTTGTTCTTGGTGACTTCAATGCCAAAGTTGTTACTGACTCTGACCTTTGGGGAGGAGTAATAGGCCCTTTTGGTATTGGTAGCTGCAATGGCAATGGACAACATCTCCTACAGGTCAGTAAACTCAATGGATTCAGAATAACTAACACTTATTACAAACACCGCGACATACACAAGTACACATGGGTTTCACCCGATGGGCTGCATAAGAATATGATTGATTATATATTAATTAACAGCAAATGGGCTAGTTCTGTTAGGAATACCAGGTCATATAGGGGAGCTGAAATTGGCTCTGATCATTACCTTGTTAAAAGTGACTTGTAACATAAACTTAACAAGTGTTGTGCTAGGGTTAAAAAATTTACTTTTAATACTGAAGCTCTGAAAGATCCAGTTATCGCCAAATCTTACCATAATAGGTTACTTAGTCATTATGATAGTCATGGTATGCTTACTACTGAATTTGAGGAAGAATGGGATTATTTTAAACAGGATTTTTTGGACACTAACAGTACTCTTTTAGGAAAAAAGGAGCAGAAGAGACAGAATAATCTGAGTGATCAGGCACTTGAGCTTATTTCGGAAAGAAAGAACTGCAGGAATGTCCTTCTGTGAAATCAATACCCTACTAGTCCTAATAGAAAGCATTACAGAGAATTTAATAAACGTGTAAAAGATCAGTTAGCTACTGATAAGAATCTTTGGCTGACAAAGCCGAGGAAGCAGTTAGACAGCACAACAGCAGAGATCTGTACGAGATAATTAATGTTTTGTGTGGTAGAAAACGGACAGGCATACAAGGATTGAAGGATAAACAAGGTAAGGTTATAGAAGGTGAGGATTCTGTCATGGCTAGGTGGGCTGAGCATTTCAGTGATATTCTAAACAATGCGGTTAGTTCTATTCCCATTATTTGCAATGATGATAGATGTATTGGTGGCTTCAATGTTTGCCCTATATCACAATCTGAAGTTATTTTGGATGTTTCTAAACTTAAACTTCATAAATCCGCAGGGGTAGATGAAATTACTACGGAAATGCTCAGAGCTAGGAATGTTTCGGTTACGACTTGGATGATTGAAATTCTGAATATCTTTTATGATAAAGGCATGGTTCCTAAGGATTTTACCAGAGCTATTGTTATCCGTATTTTCAAAAAAGGTAATCGCAGTTCTTGTGATAACTATAGAGGTATCAGCCTACTCTCTGTCCCAGGTAAAGTTCTTTCCATGATTGTGCTTAATAGAATTAAGAATCTGATTGACAGTCAATTGCGTGATGAGCAATGTGGATTCAAAAGTGGTAGGGAATGTGTGGATCAGATATTTTCACTTAGGCAGATTCTTGAGAAATGTTTAGAGTTTCAGAAACCTTTGGTTGCTAGCTTTGTTGATTTCAAAAAGGCTTTTGACTCTGTTGATCGTCATAATTTGTGGTTGATTGTGAAATCATATGGTATACCAGACAAGTTAGTTAACATAATGAAAGCTCTCTATAATAACACTGAGTCAAGTGTGAGAGTTGGTAAGTCTTGTAGCAATTGGTTTAGCATTAATTCTGGTGTTCGACAAGGGTGCATTTTGTCTCCTTTTCTCTTTAGCTTGGTTATTGATTATGTTATGCGAAATTCACTTCAAAGGAAAGATTTTGGCCTTAAATGGGCTGGAGATACGAAAATTTCTGATTTAGATTATGCTGATGATTTAGCCCTTTTGGCAAATGATGTTGATGAGAAGAATTCTTTCATTCGAGCTGTTGATGAAACTGGTAGTAGAGTAGATTTGGTTATAAACAGAGAGAAAACTAAAGTGATGAAAATTGGTCAGGCAGGCTGTGATTCAGTTAATCTGAATGCATCTTTAAGCAGATGTCACAGTTTTATTGAGAGCTATGTAACAGATTATGGTGATGTGCGACATGAGATTAACAGACAAATAGGGATTGCTGCCGGGACTTTTAAGAATCTAGGGAGAGTGTGGAGAAATAGGCGTATACACCTAAAGACTAAAATTAGACTGTATAATAGTTTGGTTCTTCCTAGGGTTAGTTATGGTAGTGAAACGTGGACACTTTGTAAACAAGATAACAGGAAATTAGATGCTTTTGATTCTAGATGCTTACATAGTATCTTGTGCATTAGGTGGTTCAACTTTGTATCTAATGATGAAGGTTAGGCAAAGGAGTCGCCAACCTCCTTTAAGCAGCATATTGTGCAGAGACTCCGTTGTTTTGGCTATGTTTCCCGTATGGATAATTATGATTGGTGAATATGGTTATGAACAGTGTGCCTAAAGGCCTCAGAAAGAAGGGGAGACCTAGGATGCAGTGGGCAGACAATATCAAAGAGGATCTTGTTAGAATTGGTGTGCAGTGACCAGATGCAGTAGATATAGCTCAGGATAGACTTGCTTGAAGAACTAAATTGCACGCTCTGGTTGGACCTCCGTAGCCCATGGCTGCTTGAGGATGATGATGATGATATATCTAGAGCAAGAGAACTTTATCGCGTGCATATTTAAAATACATTATATATCTAGAAGAAGAGACATACGCTTATGCTTAACTGATCTACAGTAAGGTTCTCTTCTAAACTCTATTTTGAAACTTGATGTCCCTGTGGTAGCTAGGTAGTCACTGGAAGAAGAGCTATGCACCAATCCCCTGTGATAATGCATAGAACCGGCCAGGCCTAGCACCTAATGTCCGACCCCGCCTTCTCGTGGTGCAGACCGTTAGTACCTTTCAAAAGAGATACTCTCTTGTGGAAGTGAACGGAAGGGGAGGGCTGCCAGATTAGTTCGGCCTACTGATCTGGACAACTATGGCTACTATTTTTTTCTACCCTGCTGAGGAGTGGTCAACCACACAGGGTCCTGGTGCTGACCATATAAACCCACTGGAATGAATTATGGCTCTGAGCTTGATTATGGATTCTGAATTTGCTGCACTGGTGGGCTTCTGTGGAGAGAAAATCTTCCGCTGTGTTTTCTGTTTGTTTGTGGGATGACAGCCCCAAGTGAATAGATTCACAGGATATGTTTATCAGCTGGTGGATAATCCTGAGCAGAGGTCATCGCAGGCACCTGAACTCTTTGCTTCTATTGGCATCGTCAAATTCTACATTGGAGGAAGTCTTCCAGTGTAGATGGCTTCAGTCTTTAGTGGTGGGTAAACGGGTCTTTGCCCCATGTCTGCGATTAGGGGGCTGTTTGGTATTGTCGGCATTCCCTCTCTCAATAAACATAGTTTCTTTAAACATCCTACTAACCATTTTCTCTCCATAGGTAGTTGGAATGTGAGGACTCTGCACACAGCTTTTTCTCTTGATGTCCTCACACAAGAATTCCACCATTATAATTTAGATATTCTCGGCTTGCAAGGGACCAGATGGACAGATAAAGGTCAGATTCTTAAAAATAATCTTAAATTTCTCTTTTCAGGGAGGGACGACAATAAGCATCACCAAGGCGTGGGTCTGCTTCTCAGCAGACACGCTAGTGATGCTCTTCTAGGATATGAATGCATTAATGAAAGGTTTCTTATAGCAAAATTTCAGACAAGCGTTAAAGACCTGAATGTTATCTGCTGTTATGCCCCCACTGAGGATGCCGATGAGGATGAGAAGGATAGGTTTTATGAACAACTTCAGGATATTTTGAATTCTGAAGTTACCCTTGTTCTTGGTGACTTCAATGCCAAAGTTGTTACTGACTCTGACCTTTGGGGAGGAGTAATAGGCCCTTTTGGTATTGGTAGCTGCAATGGCAATGGACAACATCTCCTACAGGTCAGTAAACTCAATGGATTCAGAATAACTAACACTTATTACAAACACCGCGACATACACAAGTACACATGGGTTTCACCCGATGGGCTGCATAAGAATATGATTGATTATATATTAATTAACAGCAAATGGGCTAGTTCTGTTAGGAATACCAGGTCATATAGGGGAGCTGAAATTGGATCTGACCATTACCTTGTTAAAAGTGTCTTGCAACTTAAACTTAAAAAGTGTTGTGCTAGGGTTAAAAAATTTGCTTTTAATACTGAAGCTCTGAAAGACTCAGTTATAGCCAAAGCTTATCATGATAGGTTACTTAGTCATTATGACAGTCATGGTATGCTTACTACTGAAGTTGAGGAAGAATGGGATCATTTTAAACAGGCATTTTTGGACACTAACAGTACTCTTTTAGGAAAAAAGGAGCAGAAGAGACAGAATTATCTGAGTGATAAGGCACTTGAGCTTATTTCGGAAAGAAAGAACTGCAGGAATGTCCTTAATCAATACCCTACTAGTACTAATAGAAAGCATTACAGAGAACTTAATAAACGTGTAAAAGATCAGTTAGCTGCTGATAAGAATCTTTGGCTTGATGGTTTGGCTGACAAAGCCGAGGAAGCAGTTAGACAGCACAACAGCAGAGAGCTGTACCAGATAGTTAATGTTTTGTGTGGTAGAAAATGGACAGGTATACAGGGATTGAAGGATAAACAAGGTAAGGCTATAGAAGGTGAGGATTCTGTCATGGCTAGGTGGGCTGAGCATTTCAGTGATATTCTAAACAATGCGGTTAGTTCTATTCCCATTGTTTGCAATGATGATAGATGCATTAGTGGCTTTAATATTGGTCCTATAACACAATCTGAAGTTATTTTAGCTGTTTCTAAACTTAAACTTCATAAATCCCCAGGGGTAGATGAAATTACTACAGAAATGCTTAGAGCTGGAAATGTTTCGTTTACCACTTGGATGACTGAAATTCTGAATATCTTTTATGATAAAGGCATGGTTCCTAAGGATTTTACCAGAGCTATTGTTATCCCTATTTTCAAAAGAGGTGATCGCAGTTGTTGTGATAACTATAGGGGTATTAGCCTACTCTCTGTTTCAGGTAAAGTTCTTTCCATGATTGTGCTTAATAGAATTAAGAATCTGGTTGACAATCAATTGCGTGATGAGCTATGTGGATTCAGAAGTGGTAGGGGATGTGTGGATCAGATATTTTCACTTAGGCAGATTCTTGAGAAATGTTTAGAGTTTCAGAAACCTTTGGTTGCTAGGTTTGTTGATTTCAAAAAGGCTTTCGACTCTGTTTATCGTCATAATTTGTGGTTGATTGTGAAATCATATGGTATACCAGACAAGTTAGTTAACATTATGAAAGCTCTCTATAATAACACTGAGTCGTGTGTGAGAGTTGGTAAGGCTTGTAGCAATTGGTTTAGCATTTCTTCTGGTGTTCGACAAGGGTGCATTTTGTCTCCTTTTCTCTTTAGTTTTGTTATTGATTATGTTATGCGAAATTCACTTCAAGGGAAAGATTTTGGCCTTAAATGGGCTGGAGGTACGAAAATTTCTGATTTAGATTATGCTGATGATTTAGCCCTTTTGGCAAATGATGTTGATGAGATGAACTCTTTCATTCGAGCTGTTGATGAGACTGGTAGTAGAGTAGGTTTGGTTATAAACAGAGAGAAAACTAAAGTGATGAAAATTGGTCAGGCAGGCTGTGATTCAGTTAATCTGAATGGTTGCAGTCTTGAGCAGGTGTCACAGTTTAATTATCTTGGGAGCTATGTAACAGATAATGGTGATGTGCGGCATGAGATTAACAGATGAATAGGAATTGCTGCCAGAACTTTTATGAATCTATGGAGATTGTGGAGAAATAGGCGTATACACCTAAAGACTAAAATTAGAGTGTATAATAGTTTGGTTCTTTCTAGGGTTAGTTATGGTAGTGAAACTTGGACACTTTGTAAACAAGATAACAGGAAACTAGATACCTTTGATTCCAGATGCTTACGCAGTATCTTGGTCATTAGGTGGTTCAACTTTGTAACTAATGATGAGGTTAGGCAAAGGAGTTTGCAACCTCCTTTAAGCAGCATATGGTGCAGAGAGAGACTCCGTTGGTTTGGCCATGTTGCCCGTATGAATAATTATAGATTGGCGAATAGGGTTATGAACAGTGTGCCTAAAGGCCTCAGAAAGAAGGGGAGACCTAGGATGCGGTGGGCAGACAATGTCAAACAGGACCTTGTTAGAATTGGTGTGCAGTGGCCTGATGCTGTAGATGTAGCGCAGGATAGACTTGCTTGGAGAACTAAATTGCACGGTCTGGTTGGACCTCCGTAGCCCATGGCTGCTTGAGGATGATGATGATGATGATGATGATGATGATGATGATGATGAGACTCGTAACCTGAAGTTCCCAATTCGAGTCTTCATTGGACCTGGGTTGAGCTTTTCTCTGTCCTCGGTGAGAAAGTGGATACTGATGGTCTTCGAAAGGCCAACGCTAATGAGATAGGAAGTAAAGCTGTGGTTCCGTGTGAAAGAAACCCTTACCCTGTGCACTTTAAAGAAGACACTGGCGGAAGGCCATGTGCAGAACACATGCCTTAGCAGAGGCTTCCATCTGTGTCATAACAGCTTTTCAGTGGATCTGCTATTTCTCTATGCTCTAAACTCTTGAATTCCTCGTGACCTGATCATTTAGCCCATTATGTGTAAAAAGGCACCGCTTAGAGGTAAAACAACCCAAGACAAATTTAAAGGTCTTTACACCATTTTGGGAACATAGTGATGCAATTCAGATAGTATTTTATACTAATATACATGCATACTAATATACTGTATGTATTTATATATATATATTATAATAATATTTGCATTGTATTAATATCCCAACATGAATAAGATCTAGAGAAAAGTCGGATGTGTGATACACATTCAGTAACTACTGAATTATGACCACCTAATACCAAGAGGAAACTCCTAGATCTGAAATACTACCTGAACACGGCGTAGCTTGGATAAAATAAATAAATACCCCTTAAAGACAGCTGTTTTCCACAGATTTCTGAAGGAACCTGTCAGTTTATACGCCATATTAGAAAGTTTGTGAGGATGGCGGGACCTCAGCAGTAAGGAACTCTGGAGCTTGAAACCAGGTCCCTTTGATCAATAGCCAAGCACGCTAACCACTCGGCCACGGGACGATTGTAGCTTGGGTACTACTAGGTTATGACACACCTCTGAAGATATGTTCAGCCGAGCTGATTTTAAAGCACCCCACAGTTGTGTAACAGTAATCTCTGATTGGCGTGTCAACCTATGGCGGACTGCCCGTTTGCTAAACACACGCTCATATATTAAAAATATGTAGCCCTTCGCTCTGATAATAAAATGTTTTCTACTCCCAAAAATGTACAATGCTAAGTACGGTGAAATTTCTTTTGCCTTTCAAGCAACCTCAACTTGGAACTCTCTACCGAGCGATATCACATCTTTAAATTCTTCTTTTAATTCTCTACCGAGCGCTATCACATCTTTAAATTCTAATACAAAATTCAAAGACTATATTACTCCACTCCTAGTAGAATATTGAAACGTTTGACCAACAACATCTCCTCACCCCTATTCCCACTCCCCATCTTTGCCTTTTGTCGGGATCCATTGTCGGGATTATCCGCAATCTTTTATCTTTTCCCTATTCATTCATTTAATATTACTCTCTGTTGTATTATACCTAACTTTTTTCCCTCTAAGTTTTCTATGTTTCTTTTTATCATATTTCATATTATATGTTTGTCTTCGTCTGTGTAACTTGTCTTTTTGTTTATATGTATGAAATAATTATGCAATTACTATAAATATGTTTGTCGTTTTGTACTAGCATCAATATTTCTTTTTAATTTCTGAAATGTACTGGGGCATTAAGCCACATGAACGTTTAAATTAATATCCAAAATTACCTGTACATTGGCTTTACTGTAACCCCCTGCATGAAATAAATTATTATTAATACAACAAATTGTACACTGAAAAAACGCGATGCTCGTGTTTCCTTCACTAATTCCCAATGTAAAGAAACAATCGCTCCTCAAACAACCTATATGCCGTGGAAGTCTGACAGCAGCCTGCGTTATAAATATCCCCTACCCTCTGCGGGAAGCGAGATCTGAATAGAAAAACAACATAAACATCCTTGCCTTATCAGGAATTTGCAGCAGGGTCTTTTTGCTTATCATTCAAGCAAACGAATTCTCCAAAACTGGATGAATATGGTTAATTCAAAAGCAGTAATATAGGTATAATGTATATGTACTCAACCGGATTTTAAATACGAACACTTTCCAATTTTATTAAACGTTAATTAAAAAATTTCCAACTTTAATTAAAAACAAATGTATGCAAAAACGGTCCGTAAAGTCTAGATTTAGATATTCAACAATTTTCGCTGGGCATTAACAAAAATAAGAAAGCTGGAGTATTTAATAACTATGTCTCCATTCAGGTTATTATTAAACAAAAATTATAACTATTGTATCAAAACATAAAGTTTTCATATCGTGTCAAACCAGGGATATACTCAGGGGGTCCCGACCTCTCCCGCCTGAAAATCCGGTCATCTTCTGATATCTAAAACTTGTCTAGCTGCTTCAAAATCCAAAACAGCTGTCTTTATAAACTTTTACTTTAGCCCCATAATATATGTATGATGTCTGTACCAATCATTCCACCATACAAAATCCTTGATAATTCTTCTCAGGTGAGAAAGGAAACACAAATACACTTGAAAAGGTCAATGTCTATAGGATGGGACTTAAGCAGTGCCATTATGTGCAGTAGAGCCATACCCTATGCACGGTTAAAGACGATGGATGGCCCCATCTGTCTCCTCTTTCCAATGAATCCCCTTCACCTACCCAGCTCTTAAGGACCCAAGCCTCAAGCTTGATGTCCTGGTCATCTAACCCTTGTGCACACAAAAGTGCTGACCAGAAGAAAAAATTTCAACCTAACGTTATCTTTTCTATAAATATATCAGATATTTTTATATGTTCTTCAGCCAGTTAATCCCTGTCAGATGAGGTGCCAGGATTTCTTAAATGGGTTGTATATATTTAAGTAAGCGTCAGTTGAATGTAACGGATATGCAGGGGAGTTGGGGCAGATACCGACTCTCTTGTTATCGTTTATGTTTTAAAGGTAGAAACTCGCTGAAAATGACTTGATAATTAATAGAAAAAGAGAAATGGGAAAACTTCAATAATCCGACTCCTGAAAATGAAAGTCGGATGTTCTTGTTATGTGCCAGCAGTACAACCACTTAAGCGAAGAAGGTGTTTCACACTAGTTTAGATATGGTGATATATTGAATTATATTTGCTTAAAATAAAAATTATTTTTAAATTCTTTGTTTTATATCTGAATTATGTATATACTCCGTCATAACATAGTTTACAGCTTAATGTACGAGTTGAATCCAAATCTCTCAGTTGCAATATTTCGCACATCGTAACTCCTGTTATGCCACAGCTTATCCCTATCGTATATTTTAATTGAAATATATTATTTTTATTAACATTAATCCAAAGTTTAGCACCCCACAGCTATGGGTTGCTTTACCTCTGAGCGCAATTTGTTTTGTACAAATGGGCTAAATGACCAGGTCACAAGGACCCCGAGGGCTCAGCGGAGGTTGGGGGGAAGGGACCTGCTTGCATAGCTGTAGGAGACTCATGGCAGCCTCCCGTCCAAGCCATCCAGCGTTTTCTTTAACGTGCCCAAGGTATGGCTCTGCAACACATGAAGCCACGGCTTTACATCCCATACGATGGACAACGGGCTTTCCAAACCCATCGACGTCCCCTAGAGATCGAAGCGATGGCGGGGAGTCAGTTGTGGGTGCTAACACAAAGATGTTTTGATAATACGGTTGTGTTCTTGTAATTACGATATAGTGAAATATATTGCCACTGTCTTTTTAGCCTAATCGTTCTTGTCAAGAATAATTGAATTTCTTTCGTTCTCTTATTATTTGATTTAAATATAAATAACAGCATACCAGGGAAGGGGGTTATAACTCCGCTTTCTTGAATAAAGTATTTTTCAAATGAAGTCCCCGAAAACCAGAAAATCAAGCACGTCAACCCCCCTCTCCCCCCCACACACTGCCACCATTAGACTAGAACAAGTAAAAAAAAATTAACGTTTCTCGGTACGTCACTGTACATAAATTATAAAATAGTCAAAACGTTTTATTATTTTAATAATAAATAGTCAAAACGTTTTATTATTTTAATAATAAGTATGGTTCACTATTGACTCTTCGTTACCCATATCATTATATTTCTTCATTAATTTTATTCCTATATTTTTTCTGTGGCCGCACTTCCTTTTGAGTTATTTGATTTATTAACAATAATAATCTCCATTCTTCCATATTCACATTTTGTTAGAGAAGAATTATCTGGCAGAGTAGCAGTCGCGATTATTACAAAGTGATATTCAGTGATGTCCTCGGCACCGATCTATACAAGATATTAATTATATTCTCATCTGGACTTGAACTCGTCACTTTTAAAATAAACTTTTTTTTAACCTCTTCACAGTCACGCCCGACTTACAGTGCGAATTTTGTGTTTTACTGTGCAGTCACACCCTACTATGGTAGTATTGCATATTTCGGCATAATTTCAACTGGTCAAACGCATAATAAGAAACCCGATTGGGTTGGGTTGTTTTACCTCTGAGCTGCACTTTTTTGCACACCATGGGCTAAATGGCCAGGTCACATGGACCCCGAAGGCTCAGAGAAGGTTGGGGGAGGGGACCCACTGGAACAGCTGTTGGGAGACAGATGGTAGCCTCCCCTCAAGGCCATCCAGCGTGTTCTTTAACGTGCACAGGGTATGGCTCTCCCGCGCACGGGGCCACGGCTTAACGTCCCATACGACGGACGGCGGCCTTTCCAAGCCCATCGGTGTCCCCTACTGACCGTGGGCAGGGCGGGGAATTTTGCGGAGATAAATCTCAACGCTGACCCAGCTGGGACTCGAACCCGGGAACTACAGATTACGAGCCTGGCGCGCTACCGACTGAGCCACCCCCGCCCCAGAAACCCGATTGTAAGCAGGTTACGGAAAAATGAAACTAAAGATAAGTTAAAGTTCAAAATCAATCGGTCTGAATATTCATTTAAAAAATATCCCGTCAGTATTTAAAGAGGTGCAAAAGTCGAAGCATTTAACAGCTGTGTTGCTCTTTTCAGAACGGTTTCTACAAGACGAGATCACTGCACAAACTTCTAAATATACAATTATTTTAACAAGCAATTTGATATAAATTATTTGCATTTCAAAAATAACCATGACACATTTCTGATACATATTTCAGCTTCCACAACTCTTCAAATTAGTGAACGAATACCGTTGAGAGTCAAGATTAAGGGAAATTTGATTAGAATATATTTAGCTCACAATTGGTTTATTTTAATAAAAAAATATTCTAGAAACTAAGAGGAGTGTACACTTTCCTATAAGCCATGGACATTATTAACCATAGGACAGTTGTCATCAGTGTTGTTCGTTGTTCATAACAGGAAAAGAGAATATCGTCACGGTCTAGGTACCTTATTAGAATAAAAATAATAAAATGTCAGATAAATGTTATGTTTGAAAACAGTTTTCCTTTCTTTTATTATATATTATTTTAATTTATTTAAACAGTGCAATCGACATTTTTCAATATTATATGTAAAAATAAGGAATCCTGTCAAAATAATAAATAAATTGTAAAATTAAAATAATTAGTTTATCTAAACATGTTTGGGTTACAATCAAATCATTCGAGGTCTGTGAAAAACTAACTCGCTTTCAGCCAGATTTCTGATCCCTGACTAGAACCTAGTTAGGACCAAAATATTCTAAAAGGCCATGTAAGAAATCCTTAAAGTGTGTGACAGTTCTTCGCTTTTTCAGTCATTTTAAGAATGTTAAAAAAATTTGAAAAATCCATCATATTTTCATCATTTACACTTTTACTTTTTTTTTAATATTAACGAACAAAAAAAAAGTAGGGGGGGGGGACTTATAAACTTAAGGAAAAACATTATTCGTTTATTCGTTTGATTTACAATTCGGCCCCAAAATTAACAAAAAAAAAGCAAATTACAAGGTTTTACTCTCTAAGCTTTATAAATAATTCGCATATCTACATAAAAATAAAGAAACACATTTAAGGAACGTTGAACGATTGTAGGTTAACCATCAAAGATTAGGGAATTCATTCCAGGACATTTCACACCAAATACGAAAATTGCTCCGCAGGCCACAGAAAATGCTTTCGAGGGCTGTATTGTTGTACAATCCTGGGTTCGACAGCGAGATTAAATATTAAGTGGCCATGCCCATGTAGTTTATTTCTAACTAAAACAGTGGACGAAGAATTTCAAATTCAGTGAACCTATTCTTATATTAGAAAGCTTCTACAGGATAGGAATTATTTCTTGGTTTCTCCATTTCATATGTGCATACTAATTGAAAATAACACGTAGTACTCACGTTCAAAAACTAGTGTATGCAAAAAACTGACATGGTTCTGTGACATGGCGTGAGTGATAACTGACAACTGATGAAGCAATAGATTTTGGAGACTGCACAATCGAGAGTTGACAGTTCTCAAATATAGGTCAATGAATTTCAGTACCACCTGATAATCTATGAGAACTTCTGAAGCATCAACTACTCATTCTGCTTAACCAGCTGATTTTCCAGTTGCCACTCACCCTTACGCCTCTGCCAAATTTCGTAACGAATTCATAAATGCCTCAATAGTATTAAATTCAAAATTTGAACTTAATAACCTAATCACTACACAATATTTTATTATTAATAGCTATAGATTAAAGACACCTCACCTGAAAACCTGTACTTGGTAAAGCTATTGAGGGTCGCATTGTTCTAACGAAATTAATGATGGGCAGAAATTTAGTCAGTAACCTGAAAGAAAAGTAGGATTTCCTAGAATATTCTTTTCGAAAAGCAATATAAGAAATCACAACATAAGTGTTATTAATATGAATATTTTCAGTATATTCTGATTAACATATGCTTTATAAAATTTTCCAAAACTTTATGTTTGATAAGTCAGGTGCATTATGCATTGCATTTCTGTTACGTTGCATCCAAATTGGGCAGACGAAACCGAAAACACATAGAACGAACACATTCCTGCAGTGTCGACGGCGTCGCGAACTCTGATTTCATTCGAAATTAATCGCTAGCACAACAATGTATTGAAAGTAATGATTGAACAGTTTGGACGAACGTTCAGTGTCGCCTCCGATATTTGTGAGTTATAAGGTGAAGAAATAGTCGTGAAATTTGAAGCGTAAAGTGCAATTAATATTTACTTACTGACAGAATGTTATATGTACAATATAGTTTTGAAATATCAAATAATTTTTGTAGTACATCTGGTGTTCCTCAGAGCTCAAATCTGGAGCAATGTTTCTTTATTACTAGTCAAATCCAGGCTAAAAGTTTGGTGCGAAACGTATGTCCGTTGATAACTCTTCCCATCGATAAGTTCATTCACAGCTTTCCACCGTTAGCGTATTAATTCAATCACAACTCTAGTCGAAAACTTACTACTCCATTCACATGGTAGACAACGGAAACGATCCCAGAAATTTCGGGCACTTTCCGTGGGATAACTCCCGACTCACGGCAGCTAGGAACCCGATTCGTTAACCCAAAAGGGCAACAAGAGCTAAGTGGGATAACCACACGAAATTTGAGACCGTCACTCAAGTAGTCGCGGAAACACAGGGCAACCGACAACGTCACCGATGACATTAAACATGTCCGCAACCCGAATTGGGTTGGGTTGTTTTACCTCTGAGCGGCACTTTTTTGCACACCATAGGCTAAAGTGGCCAGGTCACATGGACGGTCACATGGAGAAGGTTGGGGGAGAGGACCCACTGGAACAGCTGTTGGGAGACAGATGGTAGCCTCCCGTCAAGGCCATCCAGCGTGTTTCCCCTACTGATCGTGGGCAAGGGGGGGGGGGGGGAATTTGCGGAGATAAATCTCAACGTTGACCTAGCTGGGACTCGATTCCAAGTCCATCGGTGTCCTCTACTGGCCGTGGGCAGGGTGGGGATTTTTGCGGAGATAAATCTCAACGCTGACCCAGCTGGGACTCGAACCTGGCGCGCTACCGACTGAACCCACCCATCCCACAACCCGGAATTATGGCTATTATATACAATGATGACTTTTCTTAATGATTTACGAAATATATTTCCTTCATCGCAATGCTTAATATTTGCAGATGATGTAAAAATGTGCGGTATAGTCGAATCAACTGAAGATTGTATACTGTTACAGAGGTATTTAAATAGTCTGAATTTCTGGTGCTGTAAAATGACTTAAGCCTAAACATTTCTAAGTGTTCTGTTGTTAGTTATTCAGGTAAATATGATTTGTTAAATACTAATAGTTTGTCTAAATGAAGTTAAAACAGTTTTGAAATTATTTTTGCTTCTAAATCTTCATTCAGAGCATAAATTAATGAAATTATTAAAAATACGTATTTTAATTTAAGATATAATATTAGGAAAACAAAAAGATTTTCCTGGTATGGAGATGCGAATTTTGTTGTTTAATGGGCATGTTAAAACAAATCTAGAATTTGGATCAGTAATTTGGAAGCCGTCAAATATTCAGCTTTATTCAATCAGTGAGCCCGACAAACCTATTTCGACAGCCCAAGAGTTCAATATCCCTGCCATCGCATATTTTATTTAGATTGTATAGCTGGTACAACGGCTATATCGGGTACAGGTTCCGGAACTGTTGCCTTTGCTGCAGCGATGCTATTAATACCAGCTGAATTTAAAATATTTCATCACTTTCTTATCATTTTAATATAGTATTGCTGACTTTGTGTGCTCTGCAGTCGAAAATGTTATTTCCTTCAAAGTGGGAGTAATACCGTGGAAGTTTACAAATGCTGCAGCCTTAACAATCCGAGGTATATTTACATTAGTTTTATTTGTATTTATATTTTGGCATCCTTAACTACGAGAGATTTTAATGAGATCTTCAGTTTGTCTCCAGTGGGATTTTTCCATAAAAAGCTTATTTTCAAGGCTAGGGAACTTCGAATGTGGTCTCCATTCATATAACATTGCAAAGTGTCCTGTGACTTTTTACAAGAAACCTAAGTTGACAAACAACTTAGCGGTTAAATACTACAATTACTAAACATAAAACTTCATAAATATTTTCTAAATTCCTTAACTTCGTAAATTATAGTGGTTAACCAATGAGTTTTATTTTATGTAAACATTAAAAAGCCGCTTGGTAGACTATCATGATTTTTAAGTATCGTCTGTTTCATTATTTACCGATTGGTTGGCAACTTGGGCAATCGGTATGCACACGTTTGCATCTAAACGATTTCAATTTTTTTTAAGCATATAAAACCGAACTTTTGACCGGCACATATAGACTCTCCAATTTGGGCGAACACCACAACAACCAATATACACTAGGTACAGGTCTTGCAGAACAAGATTTTGAGATGTGTGGGCGATGCCCCTTGGTTTGTAACGAACAGACAAATACATAAAGATCTGGGCATCGACCATATTTACACCTATATCAAGTTTTTATCACGTGGTTTTTTTTTAACAATGTTCAAAGTAATCCACATGGAATTATATCCTGCTTATTCGACTACAACCATGAAGTCATGAATAGTTACAAGAAGAAGAAAATGATGGCTTTCAGCAAAGATAGTCATCCATTTTAGGTCTCTTGTGCATCCTTACTGTTGATTTTTATTGTCCTTCGGGACCCACCATTGGTGGTTTATTTACATAGTTGTGTTTACACTGATGCCAACCAGGCACATATTCAGTTGGAAGAGGTTATGGGTACCTATGTACCTGGTACTCTAAAAATGAATGACCGATCTACGATTTACACATATAGACGAAGAACAGGCATTTTGAATCTGATGTTGCCGAGCACTGTTGATTCTATAAATTAATAAGTGTTCCCCAACAAATCTACAATGATTGCGACCGCAAAAATAACACAGCAATTGACTTCCATGGAATTTGGTTTCAAAACCATACCTTCCTCAGTTAAAAAGAATTTAAAATAGGGTTTAAATGTTTAATAAAACGGTATCCCATGGCATAAACGTTAAAAGAAACCTTTATAGCATTATCTTGCCCTTCAACAACTGACTTATAAATTTACACATTTCATATTTTCAAAAATGCTCACATGCAAAATCTAATATTTATGAAGTTCTCAACTAATCTTTGTTTGATTCAAGTATGAAAAATTATACATTACTCATTAACTAATCTACCACGATTTAACTACACACTTATGACATTTTTCCCACTTGATTGAAATCTATTTCGAATTCACAAATTATTCAGAGAGCCTATAAATCGAATAGTTACGGTGGTATCAACTCTATTAGTTAAGTCAACGTTCTACAGAAAACGAATTTGGCACTAAAAGTTTAAAAGCAAAAACGCAAATTTAAAATGTGTTTGCAATTACGAATAATGTATTAACACAACTTATATGAAATTACTTATAATACAATTTTTAAGCTTTGAAAATGTCTATTTTTCGAGAATCAACGATATCGAAGACTCCGACCGTTATCATAAAATATATGTTCTGCAGAATTTGTTTACCTATAATACATCATTACTACGAAATTTAAATATATAAATAATAATTAATATTGGAGAACTAGTTCGAAACTGAAAGTAATAAAATTTACCTTTCGTGCTGTTCGCTGTCGCCCACCATTTTAGAGCCATGGTTATTCAAGTGTCCGAGTGTTAGGCACGCATAATCATATCACGCGCCATTCTAATGATGCCACCGCACGTAGCCTACAAAATGTCGTCAGAGTATGGCCATATTCAAGAAGTCAAAAATTGATTTAATACATTTAATTCAAACATGCCTTCGCTTCGAAATCTACTATAAAATGACTTCGATTAAATGAAATTAAAATATTTCGCTATAAGCCTTTACTATTTCCTTAATATTTAGGTCTTCGAGTTCACATTAAGTGTTTAAAATGATCTAAATTTTTTCATTTCGTTAAAATTTTTAAAATGACAAATGTTTGCAAAAAAAATTGGCCGTCACTCTGTTTTGCATATTTGTAGAACAGTTGTTTCCCATATAGTACTGAATAGTTTTGCTGCGATATATGTTCTAAGCACGCTGATAGATTAATGTTATTATCCGAATAACACTATAACAATAGTAAAATCAGTTCTGTGCAAACTTTCAGGTAGGGTGATCGAGTTTAAGTGAGAATGTTATTAAAATAATATAAAATGGATAATCTATATGTCTGTTTAGTGAAAAACGGATATTATTTAATATTTTGCTTCCAAACAAAGCTACTGCACTCTGTTCAAACAACAACTTTTGTAAATGCAAGCAAAATTTAAACGTAAACTCCCTGTTATCCAGCGTTTATGGGAAATGGGGTTACCGTTTAGATGAATATGCCGGTAAGAGAAATATTCTTATAAAAAACCAAATTCATTAGGTACAATCTTGTATTCAAGTCTTAGTTAAAACAAAAATACAGTTTAAAACAGTGATAACAAAAATGTAGTATAATGATGGGTTGATAGCCCTAAGTGAATAGATTCACAGTGTATGTTTTATTAGCTGGTGGATAATCTTGATCAGAGGCAGTCGCAGGTACCTGAACCCTTACTTCTATGGGCATCGCCAAACCTACATTGGAGTTGGCCAGTCAGTTTAGTAGGCCGGAACATATCTTTGTCCCATGTCGCCGATTAGGAAGCTGTCTGATATTGTCGGCATTCTATTTCTCAATAAATTCAGTTTCTCTAAACATCCCACTACCCATTTTCTCTCCACAGGTGGTTGAAATGTGAGGAATCTGCACAGAGACTATTTTCAAGTCAGATACTTGAAAATAATCTTAAATTTTTCTTTTCAGGGAGGGAAGATAATAAACTTTCCAAGGCGTAGGTTTGCTTCGTAGCAGACACGTTAGTGATGCTCTTCTGGATATGAGTGCATTAATGAAAGGTTTCTTACAGCTAAATTTTAAACAACAATTAACGACTTGAATGTTATCTGCGGTTATGTTCCCACTGAGGATGCCGATGAGGATGAGAAAGTTAGGTTTTACGGACAGCTTCAGAATATTTTAAATTCTGTTAAGAAAGGAGATATTACCCTTGTTTCAGGAGACTTCAATGCTAAAGTTTGTACTGACTCTGACCTTTGGGTAGGATTGATAGGTATTGTAATATCAATTAACAGCAATTGCAATGGACTAGTTCTGTTAGGAATACCAGATCATATAGGGGAGGTGAAATTGGATCTGACCATTGCTATGTTAAAAGTGTCTTGCAATTTTAAACTTAGGAAGTGTTGTGCTAAGATAAAAAAAAGCTACCTTTAACACTGAAGCTCTGAAAGATCCGGTTATTGCCAAAGCTTACCATGATAATTTATTTAGTCATTTATGACACTCATGGTTTGCTTACTACTGAAGTTGCGAAAAAATGGGACCATTTTAAATAGGCTTTTCTTCAGACTAAAAATACTCTTTTGGGTAAAAAGGAGCAGAGGATCTCAAAATTATTTTAGTGATAAGGCACCGGAGCTTATTTGTGAAAGGAAGAACTGTAGGAATATCCTTAATCAACACCCTATTATTCCAAACAGAAAGCGTTACAAACAGCTTAATAAACATGCAAAGTATCAGTTAACAGTTGATAAAAATTTTTGGTTTGATAACTTGCCTGACAAAGCAGAAGAAGCAGTTAGACAGCTAAACAGCACGGGGTTGTACTACATAGCTAATACACTACAGGAAATAAAAAATGCAACACTTGAAAGAAGTTATGCAAATGTGACGAATTTTAGGGAGGCGGTAGTATATGGAAATGCATAGAAATGATTAGGTGTGCAGAACGATCGTACAATTGTACAGGCGCGAGCTGACGTCACAGGTGCGGAGCAGTCAAACACAGAAAAGGCAACCAAAGCTCCCTGGTTGACAAAACGTTGTGGAAATTGTTCTAAACTCTGAAAGATGCCCTTTAGCAGATGTCGACAGCAGTTCCAACAGTTAACAGACTATGAGCATGGAAGAATCATCGGCCTTAGAGAAGCTGGTTTTCATACAGAAATGTGGTCAACCAAGTTGGTCGCAATCCCAGCACCATCGTACACATATGGCGCCAACGAGTTCAAAAAGGATCTAGCACATGCCGACAACGATCAGGAAGATAATATCTGACCACGAAGCGACAGGACCGCCACTTGCGACGCATGGCATTGCTTGACAGATTCACGACTACAACGCAACTACAAAGGGAGTGGCAACAGGTAACACATCGAATACCTACGAGGTGGATGGTAAACAACAGGCTTTTACAGTTTTCATTGCGAGTTTATCATCCAGCATTGCGTTTGCTACTCACATCTGCCCACATGCAAGCATGTCTTCAGTGGTGTCGCCTCGAACAGAACTGGAACGAACAAGAGTGGAGTACAGTGATGTTTAGTGACGAATCTCGTTTTTGTCTTGGTCAGCATGACGGTAGACAACGTGTTCGCCGTCATCCAGGGTAAAGGAACGCCACCCAGTGCGTGTCGACATCGTCACACAGCTCCAGCATCTGATGTCTTGGTGTGGGGTGCCATTAGTCGGACATCTCGGTCAGAACTGGTCATCATAAGGGGATCTCTAACTGCCCAACGATATGTTACCAACATTTTGCAGCCAGTGGCTGTCCCTTTTCTTCAGCAGTACGGAACATTTTACCAGCAACATAACGCCCATCCCCACACAGCCCACATTAGTCTGCAGTATCTACACGAGCAAACCTTCAGGTACTACCATGGCCCTCACGCTCGCCGAACGTTTCACCTACTGAACACGTCTGGGACATGATGGGCAGACAGCTACAACAACACCCAAGAGATGCACAACCACTGTCGCTGAAATAGAACAACGACTTCACGCTACTTAACGCTATTTGGCGTTCTATCCCTCAGGAGGACATTATAGAACTGTACGATAGCCCTTCTCCGTCGTGTTCATGAATGTATTGCTGCGCAGGGCGGTTCAACATCATACTAATTATACCACTTTACCGGGTGGGTAAAGTGGTAATTTTCCATATTTTTTTTTGATAATATAATCAATCGCACATCTCAAGTGTATGCTAACAGCTGCCTGCATTTCAATAAAATGACATTAATCCTTCTAGGTGTTGCAATTTTTTCCTGTAGTGTATTTTGTGTGGGAAGAAACCACAGGGATTGATGGTTGGTAAGGTGGTTGAATGTGAGGTAAGATGGTTGAATGTGAGGAGTGGGACTGAGCATTTGAGAGATGTTTGTAATGATGATAGATGCATTACTGGCTTTAATGCTGGCTTTTTATCACATTTTGAAGTCGCTATGGCTATCTCTAAATTAAAAGTGCATAAATCCCCAGGGGCGGATGAAATCACCACTGAAATGCTTAGAGCTGGGAACACGTGTGCTGTTGCATCATCATCATCATCCTCAAGCAGCCATGGGCTACGGAGGTCCAATCGGACCGTGCAACTTAGTGGATGACTGAAATTTTGGATATTTTTTGTGATAAAGGTGATGTTCTTAAGAATTTTGCTTCAGCTATCCCTATTTTTAAAAAAGTTAATCGTAGTTCTTGTGATAATTATAAGGAATTAGTTTACTTTTTGTTCCAGATAACGTTCTTTGTATGATTATACTTAATAGAATTAAAAATGTGATTGTAGGACAACTGCTTGATGAACAGTGCGGATTTTGAAGTTGCAGGGGATGCCATCAGATTTTTTCCCTTAGGAAAATTGTTGAGAAATGTTTAGTGTTTCAGAATCTTGTGGTTACTAACTTTGTAGATTTCAAAAAGGCTTTAACAACTGTTGATCGTCATAATTTGTGGTTGATCGTGAGGTCTTATGGCGTACTAGATAAGTTGCTTAACGTAATTAAAGCTCTGTATGATAACATTGAGTCGCGTGTGAGAGTTGGTTAAGGCTTGTAGCAATTGGTTTAGCATTGCTTCTGGTGTTCAATAATGGTGCATTTTGTTTTCTTTTCTCTTTAGTTTGGCTATTGATCACGTTATTCGGAATTCACTGCAAGGAGAAGATTTTGGGCTTATATGGTCTAGAGATCTGAAAATATCTGATTTAGATTATGCTGATGATTTCGCTCTTTTGGCAAATGATGTTGATGAGATGAACTCTCATTAGAGCTGTCGATGAGAATGGTATTAGAATATGTTTTGTGATGAACACAGAGAAAACTAAAGTGATGAAAATTGATCTGGCAGGTTGTGGTTCAGTTAATCTGAATGATTGCAGTCTTGAGCAGGTGTCTCAGTTAAATTTCTTGGGAGCTATGTAACAGATACTCGTGATACGCAGTATGAGACAAACAGAAGAATAAGGATTGCTGCTGGCAATTTTAAGGATCTGTGGATAGGGGGTAATGAAAGAGGAGTATACATCAAAATGCTAAAATTAGGCTGTATAATTAATGTAATTTGGTTCTTTCTAGGGTTAGTTATGGTAGTGAAACATGGACCATTTGTAAGCAGTATAATAGGAAACTTAATGCCTTTAATTACAGATCTTTAAGCAGCATATTGGGCATTAGGTGGTTTAACTTTGTAAATAATGATGAGGTTAGGCAGTCAGCAACCTCCTTTGATCAGTATGTCAAATAGAGATCATCCTCAGAGAGGATATCAATCAAATATTATCTGTATCAATATATATCAAATCTAATCAAAATATAATCAAATATATATCAATCTGAGGAAATAATCAAATACCTTCAGAGAGAAACTCTGTTGGTTTTATTATGTTGCCCATATGCATAACTATAGATTAGCAAATAGTGTTATGAACAGTGCGCCTAAAGGCCTCAGAAAGAGGGGAGACCTAGGATGCAGAGGCCACACGTCAAACATGACTTCGTTAGAATTAGTCTGAATTGGCCAGACGCAGCAGATGGAGCTCAGGACAGATGTGTTTGGAAAACGAAATTGCACTATCTGGTTGGATATATGTAGACTATGGCTGCTTGAGGATGATGACGATAATGCCCTTGAAAAAAAGGTAAATATCTAAAATATAATATTTATACGTATTTACACACTTAATGAATGTCTAAATCCGTGCACTTAACAGAAACTTAAGGAACTGGTTTCTTGAAAGCCATAATGGAATGAGTTGTAATTTTGGTTATCGGTAGTACCGTATTTTCCTAATAACAAAAGGTGAAATAGAATTTTTGAAAGGTAGAGTCGGTAGAAAAACATAGATCAGACAAATTTGTTTGTTTGTTTGTTTTACCTCTGAGCGGCACTTTTTTGCACACCATGGGCTAAATGGCCAGGTCACATGGACCCCGAAGGCTCAGAGAAGGATGGGGGAGGGGACCCACTGGAACAGCTGTTGGGAGACAGATGGTAGTCTCCCGTCAAGGCCATCCAGCATGTTCTTTGCAGTTGCACAGGGTATGTCTCTCCCGCACACGGGGCCACGGCTTAAAGTCCCATCCGACGAACGGCTGCCTTTCCAAGCCCATCGGTGTCCCCTACTGACCGCGGGCAGGGCGGGGAATTTTGCCGATAGATCAGACAAAGAAAGAAATACTAGCCGGGCATGAGAATAGTAAAACTGAGTTAAACTTTAATGTCAGAGGTGGCTTTTCATCAGGATCATCTACTGAATTCGCATTTGATTCTTGAGCAGTAGCTATCATTAATGGTTGAGAAGATGTAAAATTAGGTATTGTGGCATCGGGAGTACTACCACGTTTATTAAAATTTTTTATAATAAGTTCAAATATTCAATTTGAAACTTATGTGGTTGCATGAAAATTCCGGATGTTTGAGAACCGGATAACCGGGAGATTACTGTATTTGACTTTGTAATTATTACGTCGTCGGGTAGGATTAGGTGAGCAGCAAGTTTTCGATCCATGCTAAACACAAACGCACGTTACTTCCTCTCAGAGCCGGATCTAGGGGGCGGGCAAGTAGGTCATGTCACCCCCCCCTTCAGAATGCTAATAAGGGTAATAGAGGCAAAAATTAGGCGTATAGTTCAGGTATTTTTCAAGAATATTTTTTAAAAATGTTAAAAGGAGGGGAAAACGTTATACTGCAATGAAATCCAGTCTCTTACCCCCCCCCCCCCACTTTTAGGGGCGGGGGTGGCTCAGTCGGTAGCGTGCCAGGCTCGTAATCTGTAGTTCCCAGGTTTGAGTCCCAGCTGGGTTAGCGTTGAGATTTATCTCCGCAAAAATTTCCCGCCCTGCCCACGGTCAGTAGGGGACACCGATGGGCTTGGAAAGGCCGCCGTCCGTCGGATGGAACGTTAAGCCGTGGCTCTGTGTGCGGGAGAGCCATACCCTGTGCACGTTAAAGAACACGCTGGATGGCTTTGACGGGAGGCTACTATCTGTCTCCCAACAGCTGTTCCAACCTCCCCCAACCTTCTCTGAGCCTTCGGGGTCCATGTGACCTGGCCATTTAGCCCATGGAGTGCAAAAAAGTGCCGCTTAGAGGTAAAACAACCCAACCCAACACCCCTCTCATGGAGGGAATTTATTTTTAAGAAACCATTTATTCATTGCCGTCTCGGTGGCCGAGTGGTTAGTCTGATTGGCTACTGATATTAAGAATATAGGTTCAAGCCCCGGATAAAAGTCATGGATGTTTTCTGTGTTGTATTTCTGCTGAGGTCTATATTATACTGACAGACACCTATCACACATGTGTGACAAGCAGGTGCTTAAGGTGAAATTTGTTCATTAAATAATTAAAAAACAGAATACTCCCTCAAGCAGCTGCTTGCCACACAGGTCTGACAGCAGCCTGTCGGTCAATACGCCAGAGAGACGGTCTGTGAATAAGGTGAGACCTCAGCAGAACTACAAACACAGCTCGAACCCAAAACCCTTTTTAAACTGTAGCCCAGCACGCAAATCGCCCTCCCACCTGGACTCTGCCAGCTTTGAGATTTATTTCCGTTAATCGACACCTCTGCCCTCGGTGAGAAAGGGGACACTGATGATGGGCTTGGAAATCCCGCCCATTACCGGATAAGACGTTAAGGCGTGACCCGTGTTCAAGAGATCGCTATCCTGTGGACGTTGAAAGACAAGCTCAATGATCTTGGTATAGAAATGTTAACAAAACTTTTGGAAATCCATACTTCCAAATATTTTGGTTAATTTCAACACTGATTATATATGAAAGAACTATGTATGTTTCATAAATTTTATTCTTGCAATTATCTTGGGTTGGGTTGTTTTACCTCTGAGAGGCACTTTTTTGCACACAATGGGCTAAATGGCCAGGTCACATGGACCCCGAAGGCTCAGAGAAGGTTGGGGGAGGGGACCCACTGGAACAGCTGTTGGGAGACAGATGGTAGCGCCTCTCGTCAAGGCCATTCAGCGTGTTCTTTAACGTGCTCCGGGTATGGCTCTTCCGCACACAGGGACAAGGCTTAACGTCCCATCCGACGGACGGCGGCCTTTCCAAGCCCATCGGTGTCTCCTACTGACCGTGGGCTGGACGGGGAATTTTTGCGGAGATAAATCTCAACACTGACCCAGCTGGGACTCGAACCTGGGAACTACAGATTACGAGCCTGGCGCGCTACCGACTGAGCCACCCCCGCCCCTTGCAATTATCTAATTGTTACTGTATGTGCTCTTGAAAAAGGACATTATTATTATTAAAAAATGCAGTACAGTTTCTCTCTCCAATACTGAATTTTATTAGCAGATGCGAAGTTTTTTCCTCTTGCGACATTGGCAAATGAAACGTTACATGCTGTTGACGAGGGCAGTAGGAAGGTCCTGCAGCATTAAGTCACACTCCTGTAAAAGAATAGATCGGAGTTCCAGAAGAGTTGTGGGAGGAGGTTGACGAGCTAAAATTCGTCTCTCCAATGCATCCCATATACGCTCTATAGGACTGAAGACCGGCGAATATGCTGGCCATGGCATACACTTGATGTCTTCATTTTCAAGGAAGTCATCCACTAAAGTCGTCCTATGTGAAAGTGTGTTATCGTCCATAAATAGAAATTGTGGGCTAACAGCACCCTGAAAAATCCTCACGTAGGGTCCAAGGACTTTTCTTTATATCTGAAGCCTATCAAAATTCTCCAAGACATGAAGCGGCCATGTGACATAATGCCACCCCAGACCAATAAACCGCCACCTCTATAATGATGCATTTCTGATGTTTGAGGGGTGATAATGGTTTCTTGGTTCTCTACAGATGATAATATGACGTCTATCATTCTGTAAACTGAATCTGGATTCATCACAGAAAAGGATATTGACCCATTGGTTTGCAGTCCAGTACCGATGTTGTCTGCACCATGACAACTTGCCTCTTTGTCAGAGTGAGCGGAATGAAAACTGTAGGTCATCTCGTACAGAGTCCTTGTTCACGAAGCCTGTACACCGTTTGTCCCGAAACTCTTCTTCCACGAGCTGCAGACAGCTCTACAGTATGCTCTCTCGCTGACATGTGTCTGTAACGTCTCGCTGTTAGTGCCACGTAGCTGTCATCCTCAGCCGTTGTAAGTCGTGGTCGATCTGAGACAAGAAACGACTAACGTTTCTTGTCTCTTAATACTTTCTTTACAGTCTTGATACCACGGATTGTTGCACACTTATTGCCCTGGCAATATCATTCTGTGCTCGGTCTGATACCAACATTCCGAAACCCCGACCACGTGTAAGGATAACATATGCTGTCTGTGTGACATAATGCTACAACAACAAATCGGTTAGAATACAAACAGAAAGACTGAAATAAGGGTTGGGTTGTTTTACCTCTGAGCGGCACTTTTTTGCACACCATGGGCTAAATGGCCAGGTCACATGGACCCCGAAGGCTCAGAGAAGGTTGGGGGAGGGGACCCACTGGAACAGCTGTTGGGAGACAGATGGTAGCCTCCCGTCAAGGCCATCCAGCGTGTTCTTTAACCTGCACAGGGTATGTCTCTCCCGCACACGGGGCCACGGCTTAACGTACCATACGACGGACGGCGGCCTTTCCAAGCCCATCGGTGTCCCCTACTGACCGTGGGCAGGGCGGGGAATTTTGCGGAGATACTGAAATAAGGAATTTAGCAAGAAATAAGGTTTTCAACATATATACTGTTATTTATACCATTACAGATTTGCAGTTCTTGTCTGTAATATAAATTATATGTCGTCATATGCTATTGCACCGTTTCTGCGACATTTGCATGTGCCCGCCATTATCTGCACGTACCTGTTATTGCTGTTTTCGCCGATTGTTTGTTCAATATAGTCTACTTGGTCAACTTTTGGACACCAATGTACAGTCGCTAAAAAAAATATCCGAACATTATGGTTGATTGCAGAATTCAGAAAAAATATCTGGCAACAATTTTTTTAGAAATTGTTGCCAGATATTTTTTCTGAATTTTATAATCAACCACAGTGTTCGGATATTTTTTTGAGCGACTGTACAACTAAGGATGCCCGAAAACGAAAAGAAAAAAAAATGAACTCATTTAAAATACACGCAAAAAACGTTTTTTTTTCATAATCTACTGTAATATGTAATAAGCTAACTCTAACGCAGCCCTGTTGTTACATTGTCAAAGGAAAACTATATAAAACGAAATATATTTTACGAGTTTAATTTTCGTTGAATGGCAATTCACTGTCACGGCTAACAGTTCGTATGCTACCTACTGTTCGTTCGATTTTGATAATGTTTCGTGCAACTTTCGAAATTTCTACAATGTTTATAGCAGGAGTCGGGAACTGAATGCCGCTCTGAGCACTCTAAACTACGGCTCTTGACGGTGATTTTGGCCTCTAGACTCGTTTTGGTTCAACATTCAACAGCGATTTTTTCTTAAAGATTTTCACCTAAAACAAGAACCGGAGAAAACTGGCAGAAAAATAGGATGAAAGCACCGATACCATTCAAATAATATAAATGCAATGCAAATTTGAATGAATTGGCCGAAAAGAGACAATGGTGAATATATTTTTTTTTAGAATTTTTTGAAGTCACAATGGTGAATATATATTTTTTAGAAATTTTTGAAGTCACAATGGTGAATATATTTTTTTTAGAATTCTTTTAGAAATAAATCTTTTCAACTGTTTTTTGTATACACATGTATCTATCTGTTTTAAAAATATACGCTATGGGTGTTTATATTCAAAATTTATATTTTTTAATTTACGGCTGTTTAATTTTGCTTTTATGCTATTGACCCAATAAAGAATATTTATACTTGCGGTTCTCAAAATTTGCTGCTTTGCCAATTTTTTGCTGTTTTCGCTCTCGAACTCTGGTGTACAACAACGGCTTACCGCCCTCATCAACTTCTGACACCTAAGTTTGCTGTTTTCTGAAATTCAGTCGTCATTCTGAGCCTCTTCGTTATTTTGAGCCTCTTCTCAATTTCTTCCCTCTTTCAATACTCTTCTAATGCTTGTGTTTCAAATGCATTGGTTCTCACAGAACAATTTCACCAGCAATGCGCTGTCTTTCATACCTAGAGACATGATCTCATCGTCGAGAAATTTCTTATGTATCGTTGGAGCAACTACCTTTTATTGCTTTTTTATTGCATAATCGTTTTCCGCATTCTTTGCAACATATAGATTCTATTCCGTTTATTCCGTAGTTGTACAGCGACCTCTGAATAGAGAAGCTTTAATTACGATCACCCTCTATATAAAGGTTTCTGTTTCAATACTTTCCGAGATTTTTTCAAATATTTTTCAGACCTCTCAAATACAAATGTTTTCCTTAGAAATATAAATATTAGAGTGTTTGCTCTGTTTTCATACACCAATGTCGGTAAAAAGTCCCGAAAGGTTTTTTAGCATTGCTGTACTAATAACTTAATGTCTGTGAAAACTAATATTCTGGAAGAAAAAGATCATAATTTTATGAAATAAATTTTTGCGTTTAAATATTAAGAAGTGAATTTGTAATAAAGAAAACAAGAAGATTACACATCGTTTTACCATGAAAATCAGTTTGGCACTAATATCAACTTTATTTTTTTTTACAAAAGGAATACATTTCTGAAAACGCTTTGAAAATTTACAGAGTCACATATAGTATGATGTGATATTTACCTGCAATTTTTTTTCTGTGCGATTCTATACATTTATAATAAAACATTTTTTTGTAGGACTCTTATATACGTTTTTGGGGAATATTATTGAACAATATGAATACAACACTATAATAAACGTTTTCTCATATACTTATTGGTTTAATTTTATTTGGTGCAAAAAGAAATGGCACTTATTATTAGAATAAGTAGAAGACAATAAGTCATTGTTTTTTAAAACTAGTTATGGTTCAGCAATAATAATAACAAGAAGAATTAAGGATACAAAATAGTATTTTGTTAACTGTTAACGTTGTGTATGGAATAAAGATGCATGCCAAGCTTGAAAATAATGTTCGAATTTTTCAACAATCTTTATAATCTCTTTCGCACAGAAGAAATGTAAAATATTATTTAAAATGGAAGCATTATTAATATCAAGCATTCTTTCCTTAAAATTTAAGCCTTTACAGTTGTTAAGCATCTATTTAAATATCAAATTAATTTGATGTGTTTGACACATGGATAATGATCTTGTAATTTCGTATATTCTTACGTAGTTGGGTTGTTTTACCTCTGAGCAGCACATTTTTCCACACTATTTGCTAAATGGCCAGGTCACAAGAACCCCATAGGTTCAGATAAGGTTGGGGGAGGAGACCCATTGGAACAGTTGTTGGGAGACAGATGGTAGCCTACCATCAAGGTCATCCAGAGTGTTCTTTAACGTTGGGTTTTTTACCTCTGAGCGGCACGTTTTTGAACACCATGTGCTAAATGGCCAGGTCACAAGGACCCCGAAGGCTCAGAGAAAGTTGGGAGAGGGGACCCACTGAAACAGCTGTTGGGAGACAGATGGTAGCGTTAGGTTGGGTTGTTTTACCTCTGAGCGGCACTTTTTTGCACACCATGGGCTAAAAGGCCAGGTCACAAGGACCCCATAGGTTCAGATAAGGTTGGGGGAGGAGACCCACTGGAACAGTTGTTGGGAGACAGATGGTAGCCTACCGTCAAGGCCATCCAGCGTGTTCTTTAATGTGCAAAGGATATGGCTCTCCCACACCCGGGCCACGGCTTAACGTCTCATCCGACGGACGGCGGCCTTTTCAAGCCCATCGGTGTCCCCTATTGACCATGGGCAGGGCGGGGAGTTCTTACACAGCAGTTACACAGGAAACATTGTTACAATTAATGGCTCCATGAAATTTATTTTTCTTTCCATAGAGTATTTTCTAACACCAGAATTATGACGCGAGTTGCTAGCAAGTAGCTTTCTTACAGCTACAGGAAACCCTTGCCGATCGCGAATTTGATTATACGTGCTCCAATAAAAATGACTCTTATTAAACCGAAGCGTCCAAGGCAAGATATAATGAAAAACTTTTTATTATATCTTTTATTTACTTGCAATTTTTTTTCTGTGCGAATATATATATATATCTGTGCGACTCTATATAGCTCGTATTGAATTCCTCATCCAATACGAGCTATGTAGAGTGATACTTGGCGTTCAAGCATTCATTACATCAGTGATTCTGAAAGATTTTGACCCTGCGATCCCCCTTGAATTGTAAATAAAATTTTTCGATCCTTTCCCTACAAAGTATAATCTACTTATTTGCAAACACAAATCTCTAGAAATTCTATCAAATATAAAACTGTCAGAGATTTGCTATCCCCTTCCAAGCTGTTCTAGATCCACAGTTTGAGAACCCTGATAGAAAGGGTACCACAATCACGTGAATGACTGCTGTAGCTACATATGGCTGGCACGTGCATGTCACGTGTTTTGTGGGTGTGAACCTATCCAGTGCGTTCTAGATGGAGTGGGTGTGGGTGTGAACCTATCCAGGGCGTTCTAGATGGAAGAGCGCAATCTAGAGTAGGGTGACCTATAACCCCGGGGACAGTTTCTAGATTAAAGGTTCTATCCCTGACGAATAAATATCCCCGGAATTCGGTTTTAGATATTTTTTTAAATATTAAATTGACCTGTATAGCTTAAATAGATTTTGACTTATAGTAGTAGCGCCGTCCCGTGGCCGAGTGGTTAGCACGCTTGGCTACTGATCTACGGAACCTGGGTTTAGAGCCCCGGTAAGGCATGGATGTATGTGTCGTTTTTCTGCTGAGGTCCTGCCATCCTCTCAGATCTTTTACTTTGGCATATAAACTGACAGACTCCTGTCAGACCTCTGTGACAAGCAGCTGCTTGAGGTTTTTTTTTATAGTAGTAGCAATACTGTTATAAAAAAATTCAGTCGCAAAGCAGGCGACTGGAAAGTCTAGAATCATCATCATAATGATAATGGGATCTGTGTGGACATCATCAGAGAATATACATGAATGTCGTTCTTCTGCTTGGTGAATAATAGAAATAATCTATCATCAATATTTCTTTTTAATTTCTCAAATGTACTGGGGCATCAAACCACTTGAACGTTTAAATTAATATCCAAATTTACCTATACTTTGGCTTTACTGTTAACCCCCTGCATGAAATAAATTATTATTATTACATTATAAAGCACCATCGGGTATTTTGTTGTTGTCAATGTCTTAATTACCATGCAAGTTCTGTCTCTGTTTTAACAGGTTTCGGTGTCCTGTAGTTTCCCTGATACTTGACCGACAAGTCCCAAATTTCGAATCCTTTGTAACTCTGTGTTTGGTTAAAAAATTGAATCCCAAACTGTAATGCTTGGGTTGTGTTGTATTGTTTTACCTCTGAGCGGCACTTTTTTGCACACCATGGGCTAAATGGCCAGGTCACATGGACCCCGAAGGCACAGAGAAGGTTGGGGGAGGGGACCCACTGGAACAGCTGTTGGGAGACAGATGGCAGCCTCCGGTCAAAGCCATCCAGCGTGTTCTTTAACGTGCACAGGGTATGTCTCTCCCGCACACGGGACCACGGCTTAACGTCCCATCCGACGGACGGCGGCCTTTCCAAGCCCATCGGTGTCCCCTACTGACCGTGGGCAGGAGGGGGGGGGGAATTGTGCGGAGATAAATCTCAACGCTGACCCAGCTGGGACCCGAACCTGGGAACTACAGATTACGAGCCTGGCGCGCTACCGACTGAGCCACCCCCGCCCCTAACCTGTAATGCGATGGGGTTTAGAAACTCGAACGACTTTGCGAATGTGGAAGATCTGGCAAAAATGGTGGTTACTTTTGGTGTTTTATTTCGGATTTTGAGTTTCCAATGGGATTTTGAAGCATTCTCCTTAGAACTCTCATCTGGCATCTAGCGTTTATCATCCTATTCCAGCCTTGAAGGAACATCTTTAAGGTAAAAGATTTGAAAGTGATGACGACATGGAACAACAATGAAACGATGGATGAGCGAAATGGATACGGACTTCAGAAATAAGCAATACAAACCTCGATCCGTGATATGTCTCAGTCTTATATGTATTTTTATATATCTTAGTTCTTGTATTCTTACATGCATGTATGGAGACTGTGATCTTATTTCTTGGGATAATTACAACATATTTCAATCTACATTCTGTTTTAAGCTATTTGCTTTATTGTGCTTAATAGGATCAAATATTTGGTTAATGAACAACTTTGGTATGAACAGTGAAGTTTCATAAGTGGTAAAAGTTGCAGAAGCCAAATGTTTTTCCTTCGATTATGGAGAAATGTTTAGTTTTAACACCTTTCGCTCTGTTGATCGTCATAATTTGAATTTATCGTAAGGTCTTATGGAATATTTGAAAAGTTAGTTGGTAAAATAATGGCTCTTTATAACCAGTCGAGTGTGAAATTCGGTAAAGCCTATAGTTACAGTTGTAGTTAGATAAAGGCTGCATTTAAGACTAGGGGCTTTGATTGGCTAGATAGGTATGGCCAACCCATGACTAAAGCGAAATTTATTGGCTAGCGATAACATTTCTTACAATCAGCGAAGCTGCACCAAATATACTATTACAGATACTTTGAAAGAATTGCTGCAAAAAATAAAGTTACCCTCTGATATTATTTGTTGCAGGCATAAGATTTTACACAGAAAAATATCACATTCAAAATAGTTTTTAACAAAGAAATAACTGCATACAGTAATTATGTATAGTAATATAAAAACTATTTTACACAATTCATAATCGATTTGCACACTTTATTTATCCCAAAAGCATTTCTTAGCGCAATACAAAATTGTTAAGTTCAAGGTGCAAAAGATTATATTTTAAACTGTGACTGGCATTTTCTATATATAGCATAAAATTCGCATTTTGGCACATAAACCTGAAATTTGGATCCATTAGGATGTGCACCTTCAAGGCCTCGTCTTTGCGTTTCAATCGCCCATCGTAGAAAAATGTTGTCCACCCTTTGTTAATAGATTTAAAAGTAACTTAAATTATGCTGACAACTTCGTTCTCTTGGAAAATAACGTTCACGAGATGAACTCTGTGATGACAGCTACTGATGATGCTGATAAGAAGGTAGACTTGTTGATCAATACGGAGACAAGGGTTATGAAAGTTGGTCAACCAGATGATACTTCAATTCTTTTGAATGGTTGTGCATTTGAGACAGTTTCTAAGTTTAATAATATTGAGTTGTTGGGTTGTTTTACCTCTGAGCGGCACTTTTTTGCACACCAACGGCTAAATGGTCAGGTCACATGGATCCCGAAGGCTCAGAGAAGGTTGGGGGAGGGGACCCACTGGGACAGCTGTTGGGAGACAGATGGTAGCCTCCGTCAAGGCCATCCAGCGTGTTCTTTAACGTGCACAGGGTATGGCTCTCCCACACACGGAGCCACGGCTTAACGTCCTATCCAACGGACGGCGGCCTTTCCAAGCCCATCGGTGTCCCCTACTGACCGTGGATAGGGCGCGGAATTTTGCGGAGATAAATCTCAACGCTGACCCAGCTGGGACTCGAACCTGAGAACTACAAATTACGAGCCTGGCGCGCTACCGACTGAGCCACCCCCGCCCCCATCTGGCATGTAAATTACGGATATTGAGTATTACAAAAAATAATAACTTTTACAACATTAACAGATGGCCTTTAGCATTTACGATTTGCATTTGCAGTTAATTACTTCACACTTAATAGTAAATTATATGATATTCAGATACAAAAAATTCCAAAAAATAAAAAGATTACTTTAATTTTAATGTAAAACACTTTCGTATCAATTTATGCAAAAGAACATTTTTCATACGTTTTTCAAAATGCCTGAAGGGCATAAATTTTGAGATGAAAGGAAGAAAATGTTCTTTTTTGGAGGACGTATGGTAACCCTAGATACGAAGGAAACAAGAGAATGTGCATTGCTGCTGAATATTCTAAAAAATCTGTTGAAAGTACTGGCGGCTATCCTTTTGGGGCTCGAGAGCTACTTAGTTTGCTGAAAACTTTATTATCTATAAAATGATTTACACTCATATAGTCTTTGGTTGTTTGAAGAATTTGCATAATTTGAGTGATCGAAACCCCGTTTGCTCATTACTCAAAACGTCCCTCCCAAAACTCAGTGAACTCGCGAGTCATAACTGAGAGAATAACCGAGTCATAACTGCGCCCGAAAAAATCTTCTTAACTCGCGAGTCATAACTGAGAGAATAATTGAGTTATAACTGCGCCCGAAAAAAATCTTCTTAACTCGCGAGTCATAACTGAGAGAATAACTGAGTCATAACTGCGCCCGAAAAAAATCTTCTTAACTCGCGAGTCATAACTGAGAGAATAACTGAGTCATAACTGCGCCCGAAAAAATCTTCTTAACTCGCGAGTCATAACTGAGAGAATAACCGAGTCATAACTGCGCCCGAAAAAATCTTCTTAACTCGTGAGTCATAACTGAGAGAATAACTGAGTCATAACTGCGCCCAAAAAAATCTTATCTCGCAAGTCATAACCGAGAGAATAACTGAGTCATAACTGCGCCCGAAAAAAATCTTAACTCGCGAGTCAAAACTGAGAGAATAACTAATTCATAACTGCGCCCGAAAAAAATCTTCTTAACCCGCGAGTCAAAACTGAGAGAATAATTGAGTTATAACTGCTCCCGAAAAAAATTTTCTTAACTCGCGAGTCATAACTGAGAGAATAACTGAGTCATAACTGCGCCCGAAAAAAATCTTCTTAACTCGCGAGTCATAACTGAGAGAATAACTGAGTCATAACTGCGCCCGAAAAAATCTTAACTCGTGAGTCATAACTGAGAGAATAACTGAGTCATAACTGCGCCCAAAAAAATCTTATCTCGCAAGTCATAACCGAGAGAATAACTGAGTCATAACTGCGCCCGAAAAAAATCTTAACTCGCGAGTCAAAACTGAGAGAATAACTAATTCATAACTGCGCCCGAAAAAAATCTTCTTAACCCGCGAGTCAAAACTGAGAGAATAATTGAGTTATAACTGCTCCCGAAAAAAATTTTCTTAACTCGCGAGTCATAACTGAGAGAATAACTGAGTCATAACTGCGCCCGAAAAAAATCTTCTTAACTCGCGAGTCATAACTGAGAGAATAACTGAGTCATAACTGCGCCCGAAAAAATCTTAACTCGTGAGTCATAACTGAGAGAATAACTGAGTCATAACTGCGCCCGAAAAAAGTCTTCTTAACTCTCGGTTTACCAGTAGTTTTGAGAGTAGAAAGCAGATCCACATAAAGACCGAACTTGGGCTTTGTAGCAGTTCTGTCCTTTTAATACCAAAACTTTCAGTGGAAATCAGACTTTGACCCTTTGCTAGCGAGATAAACTGGAACATTTTGTGACTGGTTTCCAGTTTCTTATAGAGCACCTTTGTATTAGTATTATTACTTACATAATCACTTTATTAATTTTAGCAATATACAGTAAGTATTGCTAAAAGTGGTGGACTACTTTACCTGTTTTGTTTATCGTTCCAAGCTAAATTTAATTGTGGAATATAGTTGGAATTAAGTGTCAAATTACTAGAAATTGCATTTAACAAGTGTTTCGTTTGCATGCTTTGCATTCTTCTTTTGCTTTCGGTTTATACGCTTTTTTACGCCCTTTTCACGTCTATATTTTGCAATTTGAAATTAATTGCATGACTTTTTCTGCTGGTGAAATAAACTATTATTATGAGGTTACAGAGAGCCATCAACAAACTTTAACCAACAGCTTGTGCAGTGAGAGTTTGCGTTGTTTTGATCGTATTTTCCGTATGCAAAAACATAGTGGTGTGGGGGGGAAGGTTTATGGCAAAGGGGCAGAAACGGCAAAGGGTTAGAATAAGATTTGTGAGGGGTCAAATGCAGCAGCTGTCGCTTGGAGAAGTAAATTCCTCGGTGTGATTAGACTTTCACAGGCTTTGGTTGTTTAAAGATTTTGCATATATGCTTCTAAATTTGCATATCCTATTCAATTTGATTTAGGGTATCTAAGTCACTTTTAAGTTTAAACACTTTCCACTTCAACAGAAAAATGATAATTAACCGTGCTTTTTGAGGTTTATAAAGATTACCATTTTAAGGCAGTAGTTCAGAGGGCAATGATTCGTAGTCAATAGGAAAAGTAAGGAATTCGTATTGCTTCTATATTTGCAATTGATTTTATTAGATATTTTTCTGTAATAACTATTCTCTGTAACAGTGGTGTCACTTTCATAAGAGTGCAGTCCAAAATCATAGAGAAGACTTTAGGGCCTCGGCTCACGTTCATCGAGACTCTAGGGTCGGGTTGGTTCAATCGGTAGCTCGCCAGGCTAATAATTTGTAGTTCCCAGGTTCGACTCACTTGAACCATCACTGAGATTCATCTCCGGAAAATCCCTACTCTGCCCTTGATGAGAAAGGTTATACTGATGAGTTTGCAAAGGTTGTTCTCGGAGGAAGGTTAAATTATGTCTCCGTATGCAGGATAGCCATACCCTTACATGTTAAAGAACACGCTGGATGGCCTTGACGGGAGACTTCCATCAGCCTCTCAACAGCTGTCCAGTGGGTCCCCTTCTTCCATCCTTCTCCGAGCCCTTGGGGTTTTTGTGACCTGACCCTTTTGACCCAGTGTGTGCAAAAAAGCGTCGCTTAGAGGTGAAAGGACCCAACGAGACCATAAGGACTGCGAGCCATATAGTTAACGTTCAACCCCGAATGAAATGGATTCATCTTACAATATTTGTAGGATGGTTATTGATAAAAAAAATCTTTGCCGAAAAAAAATTATAATACAACAAATTATTAATGCAAATATATTACGTGTTCTCATAAAGGAAACGATATTCGAAATTGCACTTTATTTAACAATTTTATGTTGAATGAGAATAGTCTTTAAGTTAATGTTTCCATATGGACACATTGTAAAGGCTAAGCAAAGAAAGAGTATAATTTCTGGTAGGTTTTATAAATGAAAAACGACGGTAGAAAATTAAAAAAACTTATTCAATACCAGAACGAACTTGTTATTATAGCTTTACCAACGAATATTTACTTTGGTATGTAAAATTTAAAATAAAATTTAAACGATATATTCATTGTTCAAAAAAGAAATATTTTTAGGCTCCAGATTGAAATTTTTAGGTTCATGCTTAAATTCATTATTATAAAATTAAAAAAAATTCAATTTTAATTTTATATGCAACTCGTTTAAAAGAAACAAAAAAAAAATAACGATAGAAAAGGATCGATTCATAGTCAGACTGCAGCAACCTCTAGTGTCAGATTTCAAATAATAACCGTTACTAACGCTTGCAGAAGTTTCCAATTTCATTATCCAGTTTATTGATAAAAAAAACCTCTGGTTGTATATTATTCATATTGAAAATAATTATCGCATGGCGAATAAAATAGTTCTCAGGGACTGTATGATTGACACTCATGATTTTCATATTGCCTAATAAAAAGCAATGAAAACGCTGACTTTACGTTTTGAAACTGCTGCCACAAAAGTTAAAATCCAACCAGAATGAAAAATTAAGCCTTCTTTTAATTTAAAAGATTGTATAACTCAGTCCCTATTACTATTATAAACCTATACAAGTCGGCATTTTTTTTTTTGCTTAAAGTGTTTGCACAACCATTTTTAATTAGTCCAGCACTGGAGCTGCGATCTTCTTTCAGAAACACGTGCACCACTCAGTTGATGGCATTCTAAACTCTGTACCCTTCATCATTTTGTCGTTTTCTCTTATCATATTGTTGTCTCAGATGTATTCCTTACTTTAACCCTTTCAGGACCATAGGTTTCTAAGAGTAAATATTAGTATGTAACTGTTTATTTTAGTTTGTTTAGACGTAAAATAAATAAAAATCATAAGAAAAATACATAACAATGTGTAGTGTTTTTGGAATTTTATGGGAAATATTTTTCCCAATGGACTATAAAGTTAACACAAATTATAGTTAGGCTTATTATGCAATGTCTTTTATTTATTGGTTGATTATAACAAAATGTTAACTAAAATAATACAAAATTATGAAATAAAATTACTATACAAAATGATGTGCTAATTATGATATTCTGCGAAGCAATTTCTTTTGGTAGTGAGGCAAAGATGGACATTGCACATAGTACATATATTATGCGTCCTGACAGTTCTGTTTTAGTTTTCTAAACGTTCCCGTTTACGTAATTGCGTTCGGCATACGTTCTATTTTGACATTCTGTATAAAAAATGCAGATAAGGTTATAATTAAATACGACAATCACCAATTTTAAAATGGGAAAAATGTTTCCCTTAGTCGTGAAAGGGTTAATGGGGCGGGGGTGGCTCAGTCGGTAGCGCGCCAGGCTCATAATCTGTAGTTCCCAGGTTCGAGTCCCAGCTGGGTCAGCATTGAGAGATATCTCCGCAAAATTCCCCGCCCTGCCCACGGTCAGTAGGGGACACCGATGGGCTTGGAAAGGCCGCCGTCCGTCGGATGGGACGTTAAGCCGTGGCCCCGTGTGCGGGAGAGCCATACCCTGTGCACGTTAAAGAACACGCTGGATGGCCTTGACGGGAGGCTACCATCTGTCTCCCAACAGCTGTTCCAGTGGGTCCCCTCCCCCAACCTTCTCTGAGCCTTCGGGGTCCATGTGACCTGGCCATTTAGCCCATGTGTGCAAAACGTGCCGCTCAGAGGTAAAACAACCCAACCCAATCTTACTTTAATGCAGCTTGTTCTGGTTATTATGTTTTTCCATTATCTGCACAAGCGATTGAGGTTCTATTTCTATGTCACATCCAGAGGTGAGTATTTTGATTGAAAAAGGTTTATTAATTTATGACAAATATACAAAATCACGCTTTTTATCTACGTTGATCAGTCACAAAAAAGTCAATGCAATATAATAAAATCAATTTCGTTTCCAAAGAAACATTACACAGTACCTTTGACTGTACATTCTTACTCATGAAAGGTGCAAGAGATAATTATCCACACACAAAAAAATACAAATCTACTTTAAGTACCGTCATCATCACTATCATCGAAGAAACATATCCTTAAGTTGAAGTAAAAACACTTCACTTCTATCACTGATGGAGTTGGAGGATTGGCTCAGTTGGGAAGGGGCCCACGTTCGTTCTTTTTGGGTTTGTTAGCAATATTTCATTGTAAGATATAAATTCGAGGGTTGTACAGTTGAAATTGAAAAATTTGCTCCATGATCGATCGTAATCTCTCGTTCCCAGATTCGAGTCCTCACTGTGCTCTTGCGTTGAGATATTTTCTACTAACATCCACTCTGCTATCGGTGAATAAGGGAACACCAATGGACTTGGAAAAGGCCGCCGTCTGTTAGGTGGGGCGTTAAGCAATATGACTCTGTCTCCAGAATACCTGTGCACGTTAAAGAACACGCTGCATGACTTTGACAGAAGGTTTTAACCTATTTCCTAATAGATGTCCAGTGAACCCCTGATCTGAGAGGTCTTTGTGATCTGGACATTTAGATCAAGTGTGCACAATAGTGCTGATCAGGGGTAAACAACCAAATGTATCACTGCTTTATTTTTTAAACCAACAAGCATGTTCTTTCACACTAAACGATCACAGTTTCAATTTCACTACGATTCGCAACAAACGTTAAGTATTTTCCGGTATATCGCCATTGCTACACTTTTGTTTCAATGACCGACTCACGTCAAAAACAGGTGACTTCTTGCAGCCATATTTTGCCTGGAGCGCATCCATCTCTTCAGGTTTTGGAATCTGAAGTAGTCTGGATTTTCGGAACGTGATCAACATGACAGTGTTTTCTGCCCTCGAAGATCCGCTGCTGTTGTTATGAGCCTTGGTTCTGGCCGGTCTTCTGCGGAGGTGAAATGCGCCGTAAATCAGTGGATTGATCATGGCGGTGGAACTGCCGAAAAAGAAGATGGCGGCTTGAAGCTCTTCACTCAGTTGCTCGTCCGGATTGAGAAAGATGAAGATGATCATCATGCAGTAATAAGGCGTCCAACAGATCACAAATGCCATCACTATGACGACTGTGATCATTAACGCCTTCATCTTTGCCTTACGGAGCAATTTTCTGCGTGCGTCGTCCATAACGGTTCGAGGTCTGTCTGCGAAGGAATGTTCCTTCTCTGAAAGAAATATCAATGAATAATTTAACTTCATTTTCAGTGATGAGTTAAGTGCATTCACAAAATACAGATATATGGAAAATAACAATAAACAATGCAAATAGTATGGTTGTTGTTTTACGTCTGAGAGGCTCCACCCCCACCTTTTTTTTACACAAAAATAGCCTAAATTACCAGATCACAAGGACCCCAAGAGGCGGGAAGAGTTGGGTGCAGAAAACAGTTCCACTGGACAGCTGTTAGGAGCCAGAAAAGCCTCCCGTCAAAATCATCCAGCGTTTTCCTTAATGTTCACACGGTATGGTTCTCTTTCACATGGGGATAAGGCTTAACATCCCATCTAACATACAACTGCCTTTTCACGCTTAATTGATTAATCTTATAACTTAGAGTTGGATTGTTTTACATCTGAGCGGCACTTTTTTGCACACCATGGGCTAAATGGCCAGGTCACGTGGACCCTGAAGGCTCAGAGAAGGTTGGGGGAGGGGACCCACTGGAACGGCTGTTGGGAGACAGATGGTAGCGCCTCCCGTCAAGGCCATTCAGCGCGTTCTTTAACATGCACAGGGTATGGCTCTCCCACACACGTGACCACGGCTTAACGTCCCATCCGACGGACGGCGGCCTTTCCAAGCCCATCGGTGTCCCCTACTGACCTTGGGCAGAGCGCGGGAATTTTGCGGAGATAAATCTCAATGTTGACCCAGCTGGGAGTCGAACCTAGGAACTGCAGATTACGAGCCTGGCGCGCTACCGACTGAGCCCGTCCCACCGCACCCTAAGACAAGTATTACGCAGACACATTATATATATTTGGCAACGAAAATATTTAATGCATTGCCGGGAATAATACTAAAATTAAGAATATTTAAATTAAAAAGAAACTCTTAAAATATGGATTACTGAATTTAATGATACTGAAGCGATCTCTACTTAAAAAAATATTAAAATATTGTTTATTTACTGTTATATATAAATTTGATTATCATTGGTACTGTTTGCGATTCAGTAATCATTATAAATTTAAATTTCTCATTTTTAAATAAAGTAAACTCATAATTATATTATTCAAATAATTGCAATCCAAAGACGAATTTGATACTCTTGTGAATGGTTCGTATTATAATATAATAATAATCTTTATTTTATTCCGCCAGTCAATACAATATACATTTACATAGCATAATTATCTAATAACTATTAATATATACATGAGAAAAATTGAGAAGTGAAATAGCTGAGAAATATCAATTGCATCAGAAAAGGAGAGCATAGTAAGCTGACGCTTATTTTTAGTTAATGCTCCCTATTTCCTTTAGTTCAATTATGACAACACTAAATATACAATAATTCAAATAGTACAATAATTCAATAGTATAAAAGGTCAAATGGTTATGAGACATATTACACTGATACATAGAAGAAGGTTTCATTGCTTTGTAAGAAGAAACGTTTTACATTTGATTTTAAATAATTTTAAAGGTTTTGCATTTTTCACATCATCTGGAAATTCAGACCAAATTTTTACTGCATTGTATTTGATAGATCTCTGCCCAATTGACACAAGGGTATACTTCGATTCTGTCTATGACGTGTTTCATAATTATGAAAATTCGAAAGACTCTGAAAATAGTCTTTAAATCTATCCAATTTAATCAATTTCATTGTAATCGAATACACAAAATTTCCTGATATCAGTTTGTAATTATTATAGACATTAAGAATTTTAACCTCAGAAAATAAATGTGCCACGGGATCATAATATCTTTTACCAACAATATATCTAACAATTCTTTTCTGAAGACGATATATAGCATTCAGATTATAGTCAAAAGTATTACCCCAGACTAAAATTCCATATGTTATATAAGAATAAATGAAAGAGTAGTATAAATTTGTCAAAATTTGTTTGTTAACCACATGACGTATTTTACCAATCCTACCAATATTCCTCGACAGAGTGATTCCTCAGCTGCTTTACGTGAAATGACCAGTTCGGATTTTCATCGATCCATATTCCTAAGAATTTATATTCAGTGCATCTCTTTAGCTTAATTTCCTTAATCTTCACATCGAAACATTTCTCATCGATGTTTTTGTTTTCATTAATCGAAATTAAAATTAAATATTTCAAACTATTATATATTTTGTCTTATATTTTTATTTTTCATTAAATGTATAACTTAAGAAATATAAAAATTGTATTGTAAAATTTATACAACTGAATCAAATTAAATGTATATGCTCAAATTTTATTAAAGGCAAATTTTATATAATGCAAAATAAAATAATAAATTGAATAATTAAACCGAATGTTTTCAAATAATAATTTGACTATTATTTTACGATCAATTTATACTTTTTCAATATTTTATATTTTAAAAATTATTGCAATTATTTGTAATATATATTAATCTGAGAAGTCCGACCAGTGACCGCCATGTCAACATATTAGAGAATTTCTATGTTATGTCAATGGGAATATAAACTTTAAGCTCTATAACGTCAAAAATGTGCATTTAATGAGAAAATGTGACTGAAGATTAGTTCAAGATCACTATGAAACCTATTTTAAATCTCTGTTTTTCAATAATATTCATTCGGTATTTAAAGCGTTATGGAAGCGAGAATATTTTACATCAATAATATACCTCTATAAATATATCTATCATCATATTTACTGATTTGACTAATACATTTTACATTTACATATCTGACCATATATTGCATATATCTATTATTACTTATACAACAGAATTATGGAGTTGTGTGTAAGTGAGGGAGGAAGGAAGGTGGCTCACTTACTGACCTGCGCGAGGGAGGAAGGTGACTCACTTACTGACCTGCGTGAGGGAGGAAGGTTGCTCACTTACTGACCTGCGTGAGGGAGGAAGGTGGCTCACTTACTGACATTCGTGAGGGAGGGAGGTGGCTCACTTACTGACCTGCGTGAGGGAAGAAGGTTGCTCACTTACTGACCTGCGTGAGGGAGGAAGGTGGCTCACTTACTGACCTGCGTGAGGAACTCTGGAGAAGCTGAGGAGTGATGATGATTGCTGTTCCACTAAAAGCATTCCTCAATCTACATCTCTCTGTCTGTCTGTCTGCAGTGAGTCATTGTCCACGATGTACTTTTTCTATGTCTATTTTGAACATTTCTTACTATGATACAAATACCTCAACAAGGGACACAGGGTTGTATATTTTACAGCAGTGGTTTTCAACCTTTTTCTCTTGGAGACACATTTCTTGGAGTCCATTTACCGCGACACACCTCATACGATAAAAAAATCAAGTTCTTTGATTTATTATATATCTTAAATTCTGATGTTTCGAAGCAAAAACGCATATTAAGTTCAACATTCGACAAAAAAAAACGTAATAAAAATTGTTGGGTTGGGTTGTTTTACCTCTGAGCGGCACTTTTTTGCACACTAAATGGCCAGGTCACATGGACCCCGAAGGCTCAGAGAAGGTTGGGGGAGCGGACCCATTGGAACAGCTGTTGGGAGACAGATGGTAGCCTCCCGTCAAGGACATCCAGCGTGTTCTTTAACGTACAGGGTATGGCTCTCTCGCACACGGAGCCACGGCTTAACGTCCCATCCGACGGACGGCGACCTTTACCAAGCCCATCGGTGTCCCCTACTGACCGTGGGCAGGGCAGGGAATTTTGCGGAGATAAATCTCAATGCTGACCCAGCTGGAACTCGAACCTGGGAACTACAGATTACGAGCCTGGCGCGCTACCGACTGAGCCACCCCCGCCCCAATATAAAAATTGTTAAAAATTACTAAGGTACAAGTTTTTATCATAGTATTATTATTTTTCTCGAAATTTCGTGACACACCGGTTGGCAACCACTGTTCCGCAGTCTCAGAAAGGGGTGAATAAAAGATGAACGAATTTCTTGGGACCTTCTGTGTATAATTGAAAACTTCGAATGAATAGGTGAGAAATGAGGGCACTTACTTGCTATTGTGTAGAAAGTACATATATAAGTAAACATGAGAATGATGAGGGGAAGAAGGAACATGAGCACGAGGCTGATTGTCGTATAGAGCTGCTCTTGCCAATCAGCTGTGTAGAACCCGTATGTGACACACTGATAGAACTCTTCAAGGAAAGGACCTTTGACGACACGGAAGATCACCATCTGCAAAGAAATATAAAAATCCTTGTAATGCATTTTATATATATGATTAATCCTTACATTAATTAGTAGTGTAGTTATTAGTTGATTAGTCATTCTGTAGAAGCTCACAGAATGACCTCTTGGTGAGAATGAACTCTCACCAAGAGGGAGAGTTCATTCTCACCTACAGCTTTGAGAGAGCTTATAAACACACGTGTATACATAATTTCAGCAGAATATAGCCTTCTCTTCCCCCCCTTATGTAACACTACGCAATGCTTAAACGGCCTCCCCGTCCTCAACGTGTTACGTAAAGGATTTCCACTGTGGTGGTTTACGGGTTTTAAGGGGTTTCCACTTTGTACACTTCCAATTCAAAGCAGTATCAGTTAACGACAAGTGATGACAAAATCAGCATATTTATTTGTTATCAGAAAGTGGACAAAATACTAATTTCAGAAATAAGTACAGTATTTTAGTGTTACGTAACACTATCTGCCAACGAATCCTTCCCCATATGGGGCGGGGGTGGCTCAGTCGGTACCGCGCCAGGCTCGTAATCTGCAGTTCCCAGGTTCTAGTCCCAGCTGGGTCAGCGTTGACATTTATCTCCGCATAACTCCCCGCCCTGCCCACGGTCAGTAGGGGACACCGATGGGCTTGGAAAGGCCGCCGTCAGTCGGATGGGACGTTAAGTCGTGGTCCCCGTGTGCGGGAGAGAGCCATACCCTGTGCACGTTAAAGAACACGCTGGATGGCCTTGACGGGAGGCTACCATCTGTCTCCCAACAGCTGTTCCAGTGGGTCCCCTCCCCCAACCTTCTCTGAGCCTTCGGGGTCCATGTGACCTGGCCATTTAGGTCATGGTGTGCAAAAAGTGCCACTCAGAGGTAAAACAACCCAACCCTTCCCCATATAACGCAAAAAGTAATTCCTTCCATTTCTATAGATTCATAGATGATCCTATCTAAAATTTTCACTCATTCAAAATTGTCATAAAAACAAAATCAGACGTTTATCAAAAATAATGCCTATTTTGCATTTTCGATTGTTTCTGATGCTCTATGCACCAAGAACAGGATTAAAAAGAATTAAAAAATGAAATATAGCTAAACTTTTTTATTTCCAACATTTTGATTACATCACTTTGCGATTTCATTAAGTATTGAATCACTATAATGCTCTTCAAGCACTATAGTGATCCAATAGTTAGGGCAAGCTTCAATAGAGAAAGAAAATGGTCTTGTGCCTCGTGGAATCCGAACCCACGACCTCATAATGACATGCCACTACTGGCCTCGATCTAGAAAAAAATAAAGGGAGGGGACGCAATCAAGTCAGAAAAGCAGTAAAAAGTGAGCCGAGAGACTGGATTTCCCCCTCCATTTCAGAGGTCTGTAAAAAATTTGTTGAAAAATGCCTGAAATTTGGACAAGGTTAAGATATTGCTTTTGTCTCTTTTACACTTACTAGCATTCTCGAAGATGGGGGGGGGGGGAGGGTATGAACTCCTTGGGTTGTCGTTTTACATCTGAGCGGCACTTTTTTGCACACCATGGGCTAAATGGCCAGGTCACATGGACCCCGAAGGCTCAGAGAAGGTTGGGGGAGGGGACCCACTGGAACAGCTGTTGGGAGACAGATGGTAGCCTCCCGTCAAGGCCATCCAGCGTGTTCTTTAACGTGCACAGGGTATGTCTCTTCCGCACAAGGGGCCACGGCTTAACGTCCCATCCGACGGACTGCGGCCTTTCCAAGCCCATCGGTGTCCCCTACTGACCGTGGGCAGGGCGGGGAATTTTGCGGAGATAAATCTCAACGCTGACCCAGCTGGGACTCGAACCTGGGAACTACAGATTACGAGCCTGGCGCGCTACCGACTGAGCCGCCCCTATGAACTCCTTGCCTTCCCTAATTAAATCCAACTCTGTGTCAGTATCGTGAATACAGAAGAGGATAGGATTCATCAAGAGTAGAATCCCGACCTTTTGATTTTACTCCTGAGCTCTCGTTATTAACCTCTGTTATTAACTTCATATTAACCTCTTTTTATTTTACTCCTGAGCGACACTTTTTTTGCACACAATGGGCTTAATGGCCAAATCACAAGGACCCCGAGGTTAATTAATCATTGTCCCTGAATAATTAAAAAAATTATAAAATAAATGTTCGTAAAACTCATGTGTTTGCATCTCAGATGTTCCCTATGAGATATTAAATACACATATAAAAATGAGCAAAAAACAGTAAACTGACAATACAAACATTTCATACCGAAAAACACTGTTTTGACGAATTAGGTTTATTTACCTCTGAACCAAACTATTTTGCACACAGTGCAGTTGTTAGGATACCGATGGAATCCTCCAGTAAAGATTTCGAGGCAAGTTTTTTAACATGCACAGGGTATAGTTCAACGTGCCATCTGACTGAGTTGGGTTGTTTACCTCTGAGCGGCACTTTTTTGCACACCATGGGCTAAATGGCCAGGTCACATGGACCCCGAAGGCTCAGAGAAGGTTGGGGGAGGGGACCCACTGGAACAGCTGTTGGGAGACAGATGGTAGCCTCTCGTCAAAGCCATCAGCGTGTTCTTTAACGTGCACATGGTATGGTTCTCTTGCACACGGGGCCACGGCTTAACGTCCCATCCGAAGGACGGCGGCCTTTCCAAGCCCATCACTGTCCCCTACTGACTGTGGGCAGGGCGGGGAATTTTGCGGAGATAAATCTCAACGCTGACCCAGATGGGACTCGAACCTGGGAACTACAGATTACGAGCCTGGCACGCTACCGACTGAGCCACCCCCGCCCTTCGTCGCATGACTGATAAACCACGGAGAGTGGAGGAAGGACTGATGACCGAAGATGCGGAAAAATGTAAGGTGCAAAAGAAAAAGAAAGTTTTCGCTCTTCACGTATAAAAGCAACGAAGAGCACCATCAGTGACTTCCTATTTCCGATTGGTATGTCTACATACAAGTGGCATCAAAAGCTCTGTCTTCATAAGTTAATCAAGTGGACATAACGAACTTAGTAGGAAGCAAAAACGTTCTCCTTATAACTTTCCAGATACCTGGCGTAATTAAATACCGAGATGAAAAAATGTTGAAGGATAAATAAATTTAAAAAAGTTGTTTTGCTCTTGACACCACGGGCCCACTCACATCCATTAAAGATGGCAGTTAAAGAACTCCGAAGGTGTAGAATTTTCTCTCTCTGTTTTTACGCTTTACCTCATACCCTTACACACTACTGCATTTAATAACCTCGCGGCTAAAGCTAAGGTAGTAACGCTTGTCATCAGACGGGAATCTCATAAACTTTAAATTACTGAGCAGCACTGGATTACCTTTTTAGATTTGTTGCTGCTAATTTTTTTCTTTAGAAACTTGAATTCTTTTACTTGGATATTTCAGGTTTTATTTCGAGTTAAAAAAAAGGGTTGGGTTGTTTTACCTCTGAGGGACACTTTTTTGCACACCATGGGCTAAATGGCCAGGTCACATGGACCCCGAAGGCTCAGAGAAGGTTGGGGGAGGGGACCCACTGGAATAGCTGTTAGGAGGCAGAAGGTAGCCTTCCGTCAAGGCCATCCAGCGTGTTCTTTAATGTGCACAGGGTATGACTCTCCCGCACACGGGGCGGTTATTTAGGTTAGCTTAAAGTCCCATCCGACGGACGGTGACCTTTCCAAGCCCATCGGTGTCCCCTACTGACCGTGAGGAGGGCGGGGAATTTTGCGGAGATAAATCTCAACGCTGACCCAGCTGGAACTCGAACTTGGGAACAACAGATTACGAGCCTGATGCGCTACCGACTGAGCCACCCACGCCCCATAAAAAAAGGGAAAACCGGGCCTGATCGATATCCATAAATTTGAAATAATCGCCGTAAGATTTTACAGGATTAATGCTTCCTTAAAAGGGAATATAACTGATTATTTAATATTACTTTTAATTTCATATTACACTAGGAGAACTGTCCGGCGTTGCTTGGGCTTTGATATATGACTCAGCGTTGCAGGAATATTCCTAACTGGCGCAGGGAATTTGTTTAGGTACGAGGTGATGGCAGAGGTGGTGGAAGTTATCGACTCGTCGTAATTCCTCAGGTACTGGACCGATCGGTCTCGAATTACGTGTGCTCGTCCCACTTGGATCGGGGCTGGGGTGGCTCAGTCGGTAGCGCGCCAGGCTCGTAATCTGTAGTTCTCAGGTTCGAGTCTCAGCTGGGTAAGCGTTGAGATTTATCTCCGCAAAATTCCCCGCCCTGCCCACGGTCAGTAGGGGACACCGATGGGCTTGGAAAGGCCGCCGTCCGTCGGATGGGACGTTACCGTGGCCCGTGTGCGGGAGAGCCATACCCTGTGCACGTTAAAGAACACGCTGGATGGCCTTGACGGGAGACTACCATCTGTCTCCCAACAGCTGTTTCAGTGGGTCCCCTCCCCCAACTTTCTCTGAGCCTTCGGGGTCCATGTGATCTGGCCATTTAGCCCATGGTGTGCAAAAAAGTGCCGCTCAGAGGTAAAACAACCCAACCCAACAACCCACTTGGATCTTGGCGCATAGGGTTTGGAGATGAATTGTTTGGATCCCAGATGCAGGTGGGTTTGTATTAAACTCGCCAGAAGTGTCCGAAATCAGTGTGGGCACTGCAGTCGCCTATCTTAAGAATGGAAAATAGGAAGTTATGAATGGAGTAGTACATTATCGTTCCTCAAAGTTATCAATAGACAGAAGTTTCGCGGCCAACCTTTGGAGGTGGGTCTAATTATTTTGGGTCGAAACCCTCACAGTGTACTAAGTTATGGTGACATGAAGCTATAAACAACAAAAGTTCTACTATTACAACATATGGGATCACTACTACAAAGTTTCTAAAGAAAACACTACTAACCAAAAGTTTGGTGGTCCTAACTCTAACTGTTTAGGAGGAGTTGCCAAACAGACACACAAACTTTGGATTTTATAAAAATAGATTTAATTAATGGAGATCGAAAAAGTTCCCGTAGAAATATGTATGGTGAGAGAAGGAACTTTGAGTCGATCATTGGAATTTTGTGCACAGCATTTTCACACAACTGAATAAATGGTGGGTGAAAAAGATTTCGATCACTCAGAACTGGTAGAGGATGCACGGATAACAGTTAAGAGGCAGAGGATCTCATGAAGAGGCATCGCATGTTCTTGTTGTTACGCTGAGGAAGGGGATCCATTGGATAGCAGATAGGAGACAGATGGAAGTATCCCATCAAGGCTATTCGTCATGTTCTTTAACATGCACAGATATGGCTCTCCTGTACACGAGGCTATGGTTTAACGTCCCATCAGGCTGACGGCGGCTTTTCCAAGCCCACGGGAGTCCCTCTCTCTGACCTAGGGCAGAACGGTGACTTAGGGGAATTAAAACACTCTTTAATTGATCCTATAGTGGTTAAAACAATTCAGAACTGAATATCCTGCAAAAACAATTGCTTTTAATTTAATAATGATTGAAGAAACAATGTCACACATTGGTGTATTGTGTTGTTTTAACTTTGAGAGGCACTGTTTTGCACCCAAGGTTTGGGTTGGGTTGTTTTACCTCTGAGCGGCACTTTTTTGCACACCATGGGCTAAATGGCCAGGTCATATGGACCCCGAAGGCTCAGAGAAGGTTGGGGGAGGGGACCCACTGGAACAGCTGTTTGGAGACAGATGGTAGCCTCCCGTCAAGGCCATCCAGCGTGTTCTTTAACGTGCACAGGGTATGGCTCTCCTGTACACGGGGCCACGGCTTAACGTCCCATCCGACGGACGTAGGCCTTTCCAAGCCCATCGGTGTCCCCTACTGACCGTGGGCAGGGCGGGGAATTTTTGCGGAGATAAATCTCAACGCTGACCCAGCTGGGACTCGAACCTGGGAATTACAGATTACGAGCGTGGCGCGCTACCGACTGAGCCACCCCCGCCACTTATGCACACAAGGTAGTAAATGGCCAGGTTGCAAGGACCCCGAAGATTGCGGGGAGGGGACCCACTGGACAGCTGTTGGGTGAGAAGAAGGCAGCCTCGCGTCAAAGTCATCCATCACGTTCTTTAACGTGCTCAGGATATGGCTCTCCTACAAACGGCGCCAAGGCTTAACGTCCCAACCGGTGGACGGTGCCCTTTTCAAGACCATCAACGTACCCTACTTACTGAGGGCAGAGCGGGAATTTAGCAGAATAAATATCAACTCTGGTCCAGGCGGAACTGTAACCTGGGAACAACTTGCAGATTATGAGCTTGGCACATTAACATAAGGGACCTGGGTTCGACTCCCTGGAAAGGCATAAGTGTTTATGCTGTTTCTGTGCTGAGATCACGTAAATCTCAACGCAGGCACAGTCAGGATCGAACTTGGGACTGCAGCGTTGCTGTAAGGAATAGCTTTGACATAGGTACTCATGCGCACCAACATGCTTTTGGGGCGGGGGTGGCTCAGTCGGTAGCGCGCCAGGCTCGTAATCTGTAGTTCCCAGGTTAGAGTCCCAGCTGGGTCAGCGTTGAGATTTATCTCCTCAAAATTCCCCGCCCTACCCACGGTCAGTAGGGGATACCGATGGGCTTGGAAAGGCCGCAGTCCGTCGGATGGGACGTTAAGCCATGGCCCCTTGTGCGGAAGAGACATACCCTGTGCACGTTAAAGAACACGCTGGATGGCCTTGACGGGAGGCTACCATCTGTCTCCCAACAGCTGTTGAAGTGGGTCCCCTCCCTCAGGTGCAGTTTGGAGATTTATCTACGCAAAACTCCCCATACTCTGTGGGCGGGGGTGGCTTAATCGGGGGTGGCTCAACCTTCTCTGAGCCTTCGGGGTCCATGTGACCTGGTCATTTAGCCCATGGTGTGCAAAAAAGTGCCGCTCAGAGGTAAAACAACCCAACCCAACATGCTTTCTAAGAAACAAAGTCCCTAAAACTAAACCAATAAAACACCATTACTTCTCCTTTAAATCAGCCACAGATTTCTCAGTTCTTACAATGCACATGGAAACTTTTGCATTTCCATGCGTCTGTTGCCAAGATTGTAATGGTCTCTGGGCGAAATATTTACTCATAGTTCTAAACAGATATCATTATAATTAGTTGATCTTCCTCCTTTCTGCTTCGTTGGCATCATCGCCAGTTCCGTTTTCAGCATCCAATGAGGCAATTACACTTTTCTGGGCCCGAACACGCCGAGAATTATCCTCTTCCGTCTCCTACACTCACCATAGCGCTATCAACGAGCATAATGAAGTGATTCTCGTTGCCTTAGGTTTCATTAAACTAGGCTCACTAATCGATGCAAGTCAACAATCGAACGAAAGCACTCTGATTAAAGGAGATTTCTAAATAAGAGTGCAAATGAATAACAATTTCCTACCGAAGTAAGTTTTAAACAAGACTGAACAGAATTTCTTATTAAAGTAGTTTTACACAGTGATGATGATGAAACGTCCCACAAAAATTGAATATTCCAGAAATTGGTACGTTCTGACTCATTCAGTTTACACAGTGAAAATCGACAGAAGTTCTTAATTAACTCTTGAATTCATATTTGTGTCTGCCAGATCCGCAAGGGTTGGGTTGTTTTACCTCTGAGCGGCACTTTTTTGCACACCATGGGCTAAATGGCCAGGTCACATGGACCCCGAAGGCTCAGAGAAGGTTGGGGGAGGTGACTCACTGGAACAGCTGTTGGGAGACAGATATGCACAGGGTATGGCTCTCCCGCACACGGAGCCACGGCTTAACGTCCCATCCGACGGACGGCGACCTTTCCAAGCCCATTGGTGTCCCCTACTGACCGTGGGCAGGGCGAGGAGTTTTGCGGAGATAAATCTCAACGCTGACCCAGCTGGGACTCGAACCTGGGAACTACAGATTACGAGCCTGGCGCGCTACCGACTGAGCCACCCCAGCCCCAGATCCGCAAGGAAATAGATTTAAGTAATAATTATCGATATTATAAAATGAAAGCAATACCCCTCATCGACATGTCTTTGGTAACTGATGGGGTTTTAATGGACTTCTATGGACAATGAATCGAGATTTATTGTTAAATTTCTACCGAGATTTTTTATGCATAACCAAAATGAGACTAATGATGGGTAATTTTGTTCTCCAATGTAAATCTTTATCTTATGACTGAATTCTCTAAACTTTTTTAGACAAACGTTTTCGGGTACTAAAGCATTTAGGTAGATACTTCCCTACGCATAGGACGGAGATAACCCGGAAGCTCTATCAGACTTGTTCTGGTTTTTCATACAACATTCAAACTCTTACACAAGGACATGCCCGGCTGGTATGGCTCTCTCCTACGTATGGGATCACGGCTTAACGACCCATCCGACGGACGGCAACATATCTAAGCCCATCGGTGTCCCCTTTCTGACCGAGGGCGGACAGGAGTCTGTGTCTATAATAAGCTAATAGAGACCTGCTTGTGTGGAAGAGAGACTAGAAGGAGAAAATCCCAAATAAGAAATAGATGTTGATTGCTTCGCCAATAACACTCGGCCACTCTTTAAGAAAGCAGACTCTAGATTTCAGAATTCATCGTCTCTTTTCTTGCAGAAGTTGCAAAGGAATTGCAGATGACAGAAGATTAAACTTTTTCCAAGCATCGAGCGTTTGACTTTTTCTCACTGATGGGAAGGAAGAATGGTAGTGGTCCTAACTCGAGATAGCTCACAACAATCCTCATATCACAATTAATTGTGGGAATTCGCGTTCGAAGAAACGATTTTCCCATTTCCCATTATGGGGCAAGTTCAGAAGAACGATTTTCACATTTCCCATTATGGGGCAAGTTCAGAAGAACGATTTTCACATTTCCCATTATGAGGCAAGTTCAGAAGAACGATTTTCACATTTCCCATTATGGGGCAAGTTCAGAAGAACGATTTTCACATTACCCATTATGGGGCAAGTTCAGAAGAACGATTTTCACATTACCCATTATGAGGCAAGTTCAGAAGAACGATTTTCACATTTCCCATTATGGGGCAAGTTCAGAAGAACGATTTTCACATTTCCCATTATGGGGCAAGTTCAGAAGAACGATTTTCACATTTCCCATTATGGGGCAAGTTCAGAAGAACGATTTTCACATTTCCCATTATGGGGCAAGTTCAGAAGAACGATTTTCACATTTCCCATTATGGGGCAAGTTCAGAAGAACGATTTTCACATTTCCCATTATGGGGCAAGTTCAGAAGAACGATTTTCACATTACCCATTATGAGGCAAGTTCAGAAGAACGATTTTCACATTTCCCATTATGGGGCAAGTTCAGAGAACGATTTTCACATTTCCCATTATGGGGCAAGTTCAGAAGAACGATTTTCACATTTCCCATTATGGGGCAAGTTCAGAAGAACGATTTTCACATTACCCATTATGAGGCAAGTTCAGAAGAACGATTTTCACATTTCCCATTATGGGGCAAGTTCAGAAGAACGATTTTCACATTTCCCATTATGGGGCAAGTTCAGAAGAACGATTTTCACATTTCCCATTATGGGGCAAGTTCAGAAGAACGATTTTCACATTTCCCATTATGGGGCAAGTTCAGAAGAACGATTTTCACATTTCCCATTATGGGGCAAGTTCAGAAGAACGATTTTCACATTTCCCATTATGGGGCAAGTTCAGAAGAACGATTTTCACATTACCCATTATGAGGCAAGTTCAGAAGAACGATTTTCACATTTCCCATTATGGGGCAAGTTCAGAGAACGATTTTCACATTTCCCATTATGGGGCAAGTTCAGAAGAACGATTTTCACATTTCCCATTATGGGGCAAATTCAGAAGAACGATTTTCACATTACCCATTATGAGGCAAGTTCAGAAAAACGATTTTCACATTTCCCATTATGGGGCAAGTTCAGAAGAACGATTTTCCCATTTCCCATTATGGGGCAAGTTCAGAAGAACGATTTTCACATTTCCCATTATGGGGCAAGTTCAGAAGAACGATTTTCACATTTCCCATTATGGGGCAAGTTCAGAAGAACGATTTTCAAATTTCCCATTATGGGGCAAGTTCAGAAGAACGATTTTCACATTACCCATTATGAGGCAAGTTCAGAAGAACGATTTTCACATTTCCCATTATGGGGCAAGTTCAGAAGAACGATTTTCACATTTCCCATTATGGGGCAAGTTCAGAAGAACGATTTTCACATTACCCATTATGAGGCAAGTTTCAGAAGAACGATTTTCACATTTCCCATTATGGGGCAAGTTCAGAGAACGATTTTCACATTTCCCATTATGGGGCAAGTTCAGAAGAACGATTTTCACATTTCCCATTATGGGCAAGTTCAGAAGAACGATTTTCACATTACCCATTATGAGGCAAGTTCAGAAGAACGATTTTCACATTTCCCATTATGGGGCAAGTTCAGAAGAACGATTTTCACATTTCCCATTATGGGGAAAGTTCAGAAGAACGATTTTCACATTTCCCATTATGGGGCAAGTTCAGAAGAACGATTTTCACATTTCCCATTATGGGGCAAGTTCAGAAGAACGATTTTCACATTACCCATTATGAGGCAAGTTCAGAAGAACGATTTTCACATTTCCCATTATGGGGCAAGTTCAGAAGAACGATTTTCACATTTCCCATTATGAGGCAAGTTCAGAAGAACGATTTTCACATTTCCCATTATGGGGCAAGTTCAGAAGAACGATTTTCACATTTCCCATTATGGGGCAAGTTCAGAAGAACGATTTTCACATTTCACATTATGGGGCAAGAAAGCACGTAAATATTTTGTAATCTATGACACTCCCACAGTGACAAACTATCATTTGATCCATAACTCGTCGCTATTGGTCAATGGATTGGGAAGGGTTGGGTTGTTTTACCTCTGAGCGGCACTATTTTTGCACACAATGGGCTAAATGGCCAGGTCATAAGGACCCCGAAATCTCCGAGAAGGTTGGGGGAGGGGACCCACTGGAACAGCTGTTGAGAGACAGATGGTAACCTCCCGTCAAGGCCATCCAGTGTGTTCTTTATCGTGCACATGGTATGGCTCTCCCGCACACGGGGCCACGGCTTAACGTCCCATCCGACGGAAGGCGGCCTTTCCAAGTCCATCAGTGTCACCTCCTGACCGTGGGCAAGGAGGGGGAAATTTGCGGAGATAAATCTCAACGCTGACCCAGCTGGGACTCGAACCATTATAACAAGTACAATGTCATTACACATATATTATTTTTATAAGCAAATTATTTACGATCATCAGTTTCATTGTTGAATGCAACCAATACGTCGAAAAACGAAAACGGAAAAGTTTTAACCAATCATTGCTAATTAAATAAATAAATACTAACTAATGCGTTGGTAAAACTACCATTTCTTAACAACCACTGAATAGATTTCACCAAAATTTAATAAGCATCCAATAAAAAATGTCTCCCGATAGTTATGTCTAATTCAGGTCTGTAAGAAAGTGTGCTATTCTGTAATCATAGTAACACACTACCATAAACAGTGAATCTACTACGAGACAAACAACAGCCGTTTCATTTCCCTTCAAGAATGAGTTATGCAAATGCATTTTAATTGTGGATATTTTTGGAGTACTTCTCGAAAAGTTCTGGGCAACTCCGTGACTGTAATCTTGAATGATACCTTTATCATTCTGTAGTCTAACTAATCTTCGCAGCTTTCCTTGTCAGAAACGAGCAGAGATGGAAATGAGCTTTAGGTTGGGTTGTTTTACCGCTGAGCGGCACTTTTTTGCGCACCATGGGTTAAATGGCCAGGTCACAAGGACCCCGAAGGCTCAGAGAAGGTTAGGGGAGGGGACCCACTGGAACAGCTGTTGGGAGACAGATGCTAGCCTCCCGTCAAGGCCATCCAGCGTGTTCTTTAACGTGCACAGGGTATGGCTCTCCCGCACACGGGGTCACGGCTTAACGTCCCATCCGACGGACGGCGGCCTTTCCAAGCCCATCGGTGTCCCCTACTGACCATGGGCAGGGCGGGGAATTTTTGCGGAGATAAATCTCAACGCTGACCCAGCTGGGACTCGAACCTGGGAACTACAGATTACGAGCCTGGCGCGCTACCGACTGAGCCACCCCCGCCCCAACCATCTGCCTAATATGATGTTGGTCCTCCACGTGCCGCCAAAACAGCTCTGACCCGGCGAGGCATATTTAAAGAATTATTTACACACCCTTTCGAAATAATACTTCTTATTTCCGTTTCAATTAACTTCAGAGGCAAACTATTTTATTTAGTAATGCTATTGTTAAATGTTCCCACTTCTAAAACTCTCTAAATACTGCAAGAATATTGCAGAAAAGCTGATATTGAGAGAGAATTGATTGCGATCTTTAACTTTAGTCACATTTTGTCATAAAACGCTGATTTCAAAAGTTATAAAGCTTTGAAATTAGAGTCTCATTGTATAACATGAGGTGTTGTGGTCATTACTCAATGATCACTAAGTGCATATGTATTTTAATACGAGAATATCTAAGATAAAAGGCTAGATAGTGCTTACATATTGTTTTATTAAAAATGCAGATATAACGTAAAAGGATAATATCCTTTTACTGAAATATAAAATGATACATATTTTTAATAAAAATACGAACCTAAAATAAAAGGATACATGTTTTTTTTTTCATTAAAATGTAGGATAATAGGAAAGAGAGAACTTTGTAAAATTACACATGTAGGGTTGGGTTGTTTTACCTCTGAGCGGCACTTTTTCGCACACCATGGGCTAAATGGCCAGGTCACATGGACCCCGAAGGCTCAGAGAAGGTTGGGGGAGGGGACCCACTGGAACAGCTGTTGGGAGACAGATGGTAGCCTCCCGTCAAGGCTATCCAGGGTGTTCTTTAACGTGCACAGGGTATGGCCCTCCCGCACACGGGGTCACGGCTTAACGTCCCATCCGACGGACGGTGGCCTTTCCAAGCCCATCGGTGTCCCCTACTGACCGTGGGCAGGGCGGGCAATTTTGCGGAGATAAATCTCAACGCTGATCCAGCTGGGACTCGAACCTGGGAACTACAGATTACGAGTCTGGCGCGCTACTGACTGAGCCACCCCCGCCCCACACATATAGGATATACATGAATCATTCTTATGTATTTGAATATATTTCAACATTTTTAAGGCCAAATAAGTCCTCTTCCGGTCCTACGGTATAGGGAACCTCAGTGATAGCAATGACGCAAATTCGAGTGTAGTCATTCTTTTGTATATTTGAGATTAGTTTGCACTAAGTTTTAAAAATAAAAAAGTTGTTATTTATATATTGATCTATATTGCCACATAATTCTCTGCTATTCCAATGAAAAGACCAAATTCGAAACTTCCTAAATCTGTAAAATGCGAAGATTTTATGAGAGCAGATTTAAAGATACAGAAGATATATTAAAATGTCTGAATGAAATCTGTCTAAAGCTTGATTTTCAATGTATTTCAATGTTTAATAATTAACAGATGATGGAATATTTAAAATAAGCGTCAATAGACCAAAACATTTACGTAAAATTCAAGAATTACGAGACGAACTCCTGAAAAATATAAATTAAAGAATTTAAAAAATACCTGTCTTCCTATAGGGCCCTAAAATGTAGAAAATAAACCTAAAGCATATCGATGCAATCAGTCACTGAATTCGCATTCACTTCAAAGGAAGATAGGGGGCTGATTTACCTACTCGACAAGATTGCCGGCGCCCTATCTTCCTTCGAAGCGAATACAAACTGATTGCACCATCGATATGCTTTAGGTTTATTTTCTACTTTTTAGGGCCCTATAGGAAGATAAATTAATTAAAATATCCTAAAAAACCTATTATATTGTTAAAATTTATTTATATTGTTAAAATTTATTTTACCAATAAAAATACCTACCTTCAAAAACTATGATATATGACTCATAAATAACACGCATGTTTTCCTCCCTTTTGGTATCATGTTTGAGGTAGTCCATGACATTGAAGACGTCACAAGCTTTGAGATACGACTCGTTAAAGTTGAACACCGCGAAAATCCCCCCCCCTTCTTATCAGTGGGCTAAAAAATCCGAAATATTTACGACCGTCATTATACGAGCTTTCATTTGACACCTAACTCGTAACTGTAGGCTCTCGCCTTCGAAAGATATAGCGGAACAATTGTTTTCACATTTCCCCTTTTTCAGGGGGCAAGAAGACATGGGGATTCTATTATTTATAGCTTATGACACTCCGCGCATCACGAACTAAATCTCAATTAAAATGGCGGTAGTACTCCAGGCTCGTAAACATAAAACTATGTTTACGAGTCTGGTAAATGAAATTTAAATAAATAAATTAACTATTTACGAGCCTGGCGGTAGCGCGCCAGGCTCGTCAGTCTAAAACTACGTAACGAGTCTAAAACTACGTAACGAGTCTAAAACTACAGTCTAAAACTACGTAACGTGCCATGTGTCGTACTATTTGACACATAGCTCGTTACTTTGCGCACTCGCATTCAGGAGATATAGGAGAACAATCATTTTCATTTTCCCCACCTTTTTCAGGGGGGAAGAAAGCATGGGGGTCAATTTATCGTAACCTACGACATTCCCGCGTCAGAAGCATTCATTTGACGTGTATAGCTTGTTATTTTCGACTTTCGCGTTCTGGAGATATAGCTTATGAATAGTTTTCGCCTTTCCTCTTTTTATGGGGGAAGAAAGAACGGGGGTAAAGTTTTTATAGCCTATGACACTCCCCGCTTCACAAACTTTCGTTTGGCACATAAATCATTGAGTTCCTCCTTCGCGTTCGAAAGATATGGTAGAATAACTTTTTGTCAAATCCACACACCGACAAATGTCAAAACCAAAAGCAATAGGAAGATAGGTAAAAATACACCTACGTAGTGTAGTAAATTCCCCCCCCCCAAAAAAATAGTTGTTTTTTAACTTTAATCAATTACATAGATAGTTCATAAGTGGCAGTAAAAAATAGCAGTATCTGTGATTTATTTCAGATTCGATAATTCTTTAAATGCTGAAAAAATAGAAAAACGTTATCATGTTACTCTCACCACAAATTACCTACAAAGTGCATACACAATCGTATCAGAATAATATGACCAGCTACCTAATAATGGGAATGGGGGGTGGTCGTATTATTTTGATACGACTGTGTACATCATGTGGCTGTTTTTCCACTTCTAGTTTTATATAACAAAACTAGATTTGCCCAGCATTGTCCTGGTCTGACTCAAAAGCTCTGAAATATGTAATAGATATTGCTCTCAAGTTTAGTTTTTGTTGGACATAAAACTCCTTACTCTCGACCCTCTGAAAGTTCCCTTTCGCTTTGGGGATGAGAAGACTGAACACAATTTTTGAGGCACTATTTTTTTCTTTATATTGGGTTGGGTTGTTTTACCTCTGAGCGGCACTTTTTTTCACACCATGGGCTAAATGGCCAGGTCACATGGACCCCGAAGGCTCAGAGAAGGTTGGGGGAGGGGACCAACTGGAACAGCTGTTGGGAGACAGATGGTAGCCTCCCGTCAAAGCCATCCAACGTGTTCTTTAACGTGCACAGGGTATGGCTCTCCCGCACACGGGGCCACGGCTTAACGTCCCATCCGACGGACGGCGGCCTTTCCAAGCCCATCGGTGTCCCCTACTGACCGTGGGCAGGGCGGGGAATTTTGCGGAGATAAATCTCAACGCTGACCCAGCTGGGACTCGAACTTGGAAACTACAGATTACGAGCCTGGCGCGCTACCGACTGAGCCACCCCCGCCCCATGATAAGAAGAAGTTACCGAATTTGGTGCTCCTAGCTCTTATCGTTTACGAACAATTCTAGATCAAACAAAATCTCTTAAATATGTTATAGATTACTTATAAAACACTAAAGAAGATCAATTACTTCAGATTACACCCAAAATAAAAAAATGCAACCTAGAATTAATGTTTTGTTTCCTTTGAAGTAACTCTGAAAAAGAAAACGCCTCTAAATGATTAATCACTGAAATCGGATTAAGTGCGATGCTTATTAAGAAGGGCGTTCAACTCTCCAAGATCACATCTCCATCTTTCATTTTCGTACTCTGGAATCGAGGAGAGATTAAAGAAGAGGAAGAAGTGACTTCCCGTCATATATCAGGAACTTGTCAACTTACTCTGAATCCAATACAGACTTTATTGCAGTAAATGAGAGAGTGGTTTGTTATCAGTGAAAAGGAGGCAAAAGTGGTATGCATGTATGACGCTGTAATGGCGCTTTAAATTACATTAATTGCGAAGGGTGTGGCAGAAATTCCATCACTTGAAAATGGCAGATTGGATAAAAGTTGCAAACCAATGCGCAAAAGAAATTTGTATGTACGACGTTACGATAGCCTAGCGAGGTGATCTATGTTTGGTGACTCACAGGAGGGAAAAAAATGATGATGAAGATCGGAAGCTGAACGTGTCAGGAAGGAAATGAAATACAACCACGTGACCACAGTAAGATGAATGTCGTCTTTCCTGTCCATAAATTCGTGTCGTTTTTCTAAGAAACTTTATTTGTGTATATATCGGAGAAGGTAGATTATTGATAATATAATTTCGGCAAAAAAGCTGATTTGCTGACTACAGAAGTATGTTATTTTGATGGAGGAGGGGTCCAGGACACCTGGAAGATAATTACTTTCCTTTTTTTTTTAAATGTGGTCTAGAGTTGGTTCCATCTGTACCGTGCCAGGGTCGTACTCTTTTCAAGTTCAAGTCCTCACTACGCCTAAGTATGTGATCTTCTTCGTTAATTCAGTCTCTGACCTCGATGAGAAAGAGGACACCGATGGGCTTGAAAATTGCTGCCCTCCAACGAATCGTTCAGCTGTGGTTCCGTACGTTGGGTTGTCTTTCCTCCGAGCGGCACTTTTTTGTATACCATGGGCTAAATAGCCAGGTCACATGGACCCCAAGGGCTCAGAGAAGGTTGGGCGAGGGGACTCTCTGGAACAGCTGTTGGGAGACAGATGGTAGTCTCTCGTCAAGGCCATCCAGCGTGTTCTTTAACGTGCACAGGGTATGGCTCCCCACACACGGGGCCACGGCTTAACGTCCCATCCGACGGACAGCGGCCTTTCCAAGCCCATCGGTGTCCCCTACTGACCGTGGGCAGGGCGGGGAATTTTGCGGAGATAAATCTCAACGCTGACCCAGCTGGGACTCGAACCTGAGAACTACAGATTACGAGCCTGATGCGCTACCGACTGAGCCACCCCCGCCCCAGGGGTCCTTGTGACTAGGCTATTTAACTCATAACGGAGGGGGGAATAACGCCACTCAGAAATAAAGCAACTCAATCCAACTTTTTGGAGGTGGAGCGAATCAATCAGTGGCCTACCCACTATAACGTTCTTACAGCTGTGGAGAGGTTTGGTAATATATACTTTCTAAGAAAGTTTCCGAAAATCGGAGACTCAAACGTATTAAAAAAGGAAAACATTAAACTTAAACGCGTGAACCCTCCATCACTGCAGTTCCAATCATTCGAATGTTCCAAGCACGATTCAATTTCTAAAGGTGAAAATATTTTGTTTTCGATGCGTCCTGTGATGCAGTGAGATAGTCTTTATTAACGGTGTGACGTTTATATTATTAGATTTTTAAGTTGCATTTTTTTATATTTTATATTTGACGACCGTGCGTGAATTCGTAATAAAAGACAGATAGTAATTAAACCAGTTGATTTATTCAGGCAATAAATTTCTAACAATAGCATTAAAATTCTAATTAATTACTTGAAACATCAATTAATAACAATACAACATTCGAAAACATGTTATATATCAAGGCAGAAATCTTACCGATCATATTTCACTAGTTAAACATCACTTTTAAAAGACTTATCTTTTCTGCGAATAATATAGATATACTATTGAACTAAGAATAGTAGTCTTACCGCTTCAAGGGGCGGGGGTGGCTCAGTCGGTAGCGCGCCAGGCTCGTAATCTGTAGTTCCCAGGTTCGAGTCCCAGCTGGGTCAGCGTTGAGATTTATCTCCGCAAAACTCTCCGCCCTGCCCACGGTCAGTAGGGGACACCGATGGGCTTGGAAAGGCCACCGTCCGTCAGATGGGACGTTAAGCCGTGGTCCCGTGTGTGGGAGAGCCATACCCTGTGCACGTTAAAGAACACGCTGGATGGCCTTGACGGGAGGCTACCATCTGTCTCCCAACAGCTGTTCCAGTGGGTCCCCTCCCCCAACCTTCTCTGAGCCTTCGGGGTCCATGCGACCTGGCCATTTAGCCAATGGTGTGCAAAAAAGTGCCGCTCAGAGGTAAAACAATCCAACGTTAAAGAACATGCTGGATGGCCTTGACGGGAAGCTACCATCTGTCTCCTAACAGCTGTTCCAGTGGGTCTCCTCCCCCAACCTTCTCTGAGCCTTCGGGGTCCATGCGACCTGGCCATTTAGCCAATGGTGTGCAAAAAAGTGCCGCTCAGAGATAAAACAATCCAACGTTAAAGAACACGCTGGATGGCCTTGACAGGGGACTTACCATCTGTCTCCCAACAGCTGTTCCAGTGGGTCCCCTCCCCCAACCTTCTCTGAGCCTACGGGGTCCATGTGACCTGGCCATTTAGCCCATGGTGTGCAAAAAAGTGCCGCTCAGAGGTAAAACAACCCAACCCTTACCACTTCAAATATCTATAGTTTTATCAAAGCGCGCAACACAAAATGTATTTTTTTACGCATGTAGAAAACGCTTCCTGTTCACTGGATTCTCCCTCTTTTCATATTCATCGCTTTCCAATCTGTTTTATGTCGTAATTCCACTGTATGCGATATTTCGTGGGTGGTGCAATAAGCGATCACGCTTTCATTGTTGCACACTTATAAGTCGCTTCAATATTTCTTTTTGCAATGGAAAGGGTTCTCCCCTCTTTCGAACGAACCCTGCCTCAGCCCGTTCTTAGTTTCTTCCTGGAGTGAGGGCTTCCTCAGTCAGTCGCTAGCGCCTCAGACTTGTAATCTGCAGTTCCCAGGTTCGAATCCCAATTGTGCTCCACTTAAAATTTATCTATGCTGAAACAGTGAAGAAAGGAGAATCCTATGAGTTTGGAAACGCTGCCGTCCGTCACATGATGTGCTAATCCGTGGTTCTGTGTGCAAGAGACCCATACCCTGTGTACATTAAAGAACTTGACGGAGGCCTTTTCGAAAAGGCCTCCATCTGTTTCCTAAAGCTGTACAATGAATCCCCTTTCTCTTCAATGTTCCCTGGTCCTTGGGTTCTTGTGACCTGACTGTTTTAGGGGCGGGAGTGGCTCAGCCGATAGCGCTCCAGACTCATAATCTGCAGTTCGCAGGTTCGAGTCCCAGCTGGGTCAGTGTTCAGATTTATCTCCTCAAAACTTCCTTCCCACGGTCAGTAGGGGATACCGATGGGCTTGAAAAGGTCGCCGTACGTCGAATGGGACGTTAAGCCGTCGCCCCGTGTGCGGGAGAGCCATACTTTGTGCACGTTAAAGAATACGCAGGTGGCCTTGACGGGAGGCTACCATCTGTCTCCCAACACCTGCCCAGTGGGTCCCCTCCCCCAACCTTCTCTAAGACTTCAGGGTCCTTGTGGCCTGGACATTTAGCCCATTGTGTAAAGTGCCGCTCAGAGATAAAACAACCCAGCATTTATCTTACTATATCACCTGGTTAGGTTTACTATATCATCCCCGCCCCATATCATTTGGTAACGCAAATACTAGATACAAATTTATTACAAAAATGTTGTATCAATCTTAGTTAATCATCTGTCTCCCAACAGCTATATCAGTGGGCCCCCTCCCCCAACATTCTCTGAGCTTTCGGGGTCCTTGTGACCTGGCCATTTAGTCCATGGTGTGCAAAAAAGTGCCGCTCAGAAGTAAAACAACCCAACCCAATCGACGCAAGTATTCTACCTTGAAAAATCAACTGCGAGATGGGTTAAAAGGCTGATCTGATTGACTTCGAAAGGGGACTATTTATTGATGTGCGAAGGGAAGGAGTATCCGTAAACGGAGGTGGGATATTGGACCCCGTGATTTTCGCCAAGTGTATGGGTTGTTGGGTTGTTTTACCTCTGAGCGGCTCTTTTTTGCTCACCATGGGCTAAATGGCCAGGTCACATGTACCCCGAAGGCTCAGAGAAGGTTGGGGGAGGGGACCCACTGGAACAGCTGTTAGGAGACAGATGGTAGCCTCCCGTCAAGGCCATCCAACGTGTTCTTTAACGTGCACAGGGTATGGCTATCCCGCACACGGGGCCACGGTTTAACGTCCCATCCGACGGACGGCGGCCTTTCTAAGCCCGTCGGTGTCCCCTACTGACCGTGGGCAGGGCGGGGGAATTTTGCGGAGATAAATCTCAACGCTGACCCAGCTGGGACTCGAACCTGGGAACTACAGATTACGAGCCTGGCGCGCTACCGACTGAGCCACCCCCCCGCCCCCCAAGTGTATGGAGAATGGCAACGGTCTCAAACAACGTCCGCCAATCGTGGTAAATGCAGGAGAAAAAAAAATACTGACAGACATCTGTTGTATGAACTGTACGATAAAACAGAGCTGCTGCAATTCATCAGCCGATAGAGATGCCCCTTCCAGTGCTTCAAAATTCATTTCAACGATAACTATGCGCAGAGCATTGAAAACTGTACCATGAAACAATAGTCTTACGTAGGTGGTCATAAAAATTTGGTCAGACAGTGTATGTCGATAATACTTTGTGTGCTGCCGAAATAACATTTATATTATGAAGCTAAAACTAACTTCAAAATACCAGCTTTTAACTTTTGGCTATTGATCTACGGGACCTGGGTTCGAGCCCCGGATAAGGCATGGATGTATGTGTCGTTTTTCTGCTGGCCCTGCCATCCTCTCAGACCTTGTACTATGGTATATAAACTGACAGGCTCCTGTCAGACCTCTGTGGCAAGCAGCTGCTTGAGGGGGTATTTATTATTATTTTTTTTTATTATAACTCTATTGGAGATCAACGATTTTTCCCATTTGATTACTGTTGAGTTTGATTACTGTGTGTAAATTTAAATTTATTGTAATAAGATTCATGTTTTAATAATATTTAATTGAATAATATCATGTCATGGATACAGTGTACTAATTGAAATAATAATAAAATCAATCTAATTTAAAATTTCTAACATGAACAGATCGTTTGCATAGTCTTTTAAAGTTTGGCATTTTCCAACCTTTTCCACAGTTAGAGGGCGCTATTAAAGCCATTGTGAGATTCGAAAAAAAGAATCGTAATATTTCGTCCATACCTAACAAGTCATGAAAAGAAAATTTACATCTAAAAAACAAACAAACAAGTTTAATGTCTTCAAACAAACAGACCACAATATGAAAACAGTAGTTCTTTTTTTTATTTTCAAACGAGCTAACAAATCGAAAATGAGCTTTAGCACCGTGAATAATGCAGACTTTGGACTTAAGAATCACATGATGTGTAAATAAATGCGCCTCTCAGAAGTAAAACAGCCTAATCCAGAGTGTTTAAGAAATGCTCAGAACTGTAATCCTCTTTCTTGCTGGCTGCACTTGTGTTCCTTTTACATTGAGAAAGATTTCTCTAAGCAAGCAACGAGAAAGTGTGATCCGGAATTACGAAACGTTTGTTGTGTCTGTGTGCTTCTCAGCTCCCTTTTGCGTTGTCTGCCGTTGATAGGAGCAGCTGGAAGTGATGATCCGTATCACTGGTTTAACACACCCACACTTGAGCAGATCCCACACAGGATGTCGAAATGGTAACATTGATCGAGCTGTGCTTGGAGAGAACATCGTCGCAGACATAGAAATGGTACCATCGATCGCCATCTCAAGTATTCCTCCCCCCTCACCACCACCATCACAACTACCTCCTTCTAAAGAAACACAAATGCGACTTTTGTTTTTTTTTTAATTTTTATCGGGTTTTTTGGTCTTTTTGTGTCGATAGCCCTTCTTGAACTTTTATGTTGAACGGTAATCATCAAATGTTATCCTAGACTGTTCAACATCTGCTGAATATTTTATTTTGCCATTTTTATCGAGCGAACCACTTGACTATAGAAATATAGGGTTCCAGAGGTAGTTGAACGAAGATAAGTGATCGTTTTATTCAGCTTACTGTCACAGATAAAAATGTCTAAAGCTACATATATGGGAACTTCTAGCTTTTTGGTACAAGTGATCATTACAAGGAGAGTTTCAGAAAGTTCTTGACATGCATCTGCAGAACGAAAATCATTGCACTGACCTCAACAAAATTTTTACTGCCTTTGAAAGCCTCCATTCCAGAATCTATGCAAAGTTGCAGACGTCTATGCCAATTCTGGAATGCTTGGAGGTACTCCTGTTGGGTTGTTTTACCTCTGAGCGGCACTTTTTTGCACACCATGAGGCTAAATGGCCAGGCCACATGGACCCCGAAGGCTCAGAGAAGGTTGGGGGAGGGGACCCACTGGAACAGCTGTTGGGAGACAGATGGTAGCCTCCCGTCAAGGCCATCCAGCGTGTTCTTTAACGTGCACAGGGTATGTCTCTCCCGGCCACGGCTTAACGTCCCATCCGACGGACGGCGGCCTTTCTAAGCCCATCGGTGTCCCCTACTGACCGTGGGCAGGGCGGGGAATTTTGCGGAGATAAATCTCAACGCTGACCCAGCTGGGACTCGAACCTGGGAACTACAGATTACGAGCCTGGCGGGCTACCGACTGAGCCACCCTCGCCCCAATTCTGTTGGTGATTATCTGCAACTATGGATGAACGCATTTTTCAAAGCCTTGTACTTTTGAAAAAGGCTTCCCAGCAAGTTTCTTTTCAGTTTTTGGAAACAACCTAAAATTACATTGTGTAATATTGAGTGAATATGGAGGATGGGTAGTTGGGTTGTTTTACCTCTGAGCAGCACTTTTTTGCACACCATGGGCTAAATGGCCAGGTCACATGGACCCCGAAGGCTCAGAGAAGGTTGGGGGGAGGGGACCCATAGGAACAGCTGTTGGGAGACAGATGGTAGCCTCTCGTCAAGGCCATCCTGGTGTTCTTTAACGTGCACAGGGTTCCAGAGGTTGTTGGGTTGGGTTGTTTTACCTCTGAGCGGCACTTTTTTGCACACCATGGGCTAAATGGCCAGGTCACATGGACCCCGAAGGCTCAGAGAAGGTTGGGGGGAGGGGACCCATAGGAACAGCTGTTGGGAGACAGATGGTAGCCTTCCCGTCAAGGCCATCCAGGTGTTCTTTAACGTGCACAGGGTTCCAGAGGTAGTTGAACAAAGAAATATAGGGTTCCAGAGGTAATTGAACGAAGATAAATGGTCGTTTTATTCAGCTTACTGTCACAGATAAAAATGTCTATGTCGTCGGATGGAACGTTAAGCCGTGGCCTATTCCGCACACGGGGCCACGGCTTAACGTTCCATCCGACGGACGGTTGCCTTTCCAAGCCCATCAGTGTCCCTAGTAACGGTGGACAGGGCGGGGAATTTTTCGGAGTTAAATCTCGACGCTGACCCAGGTGGGACTCGAACCTGGGAACTACAGAATACGAACCTGGCGCGCTATCGACTGAGCTACCCCCGCCCCAGGATGGGTAATAGTTTGATTTTTTTCCGGCTCCAGATAGGTCGTTCCTTGCCGGGTTTTGTGAGCGCTGGCATTATCATGAAGAAGAGAACCCTTGACACACATTTTGTTGAATGCTGCTCCTTCATCTCCTTAATTATTTTGTGCAAAATAATGTTGGTGTAGTATTTTCCACATATAGTCATTTTTCAGGTAAGTTGTCCACGGCTACCACTCCTTGAAAAAAAAAATTGTGAACATCCTCTTACTTAAGCGAAAGTCTTGTCAGAGGATTTGAGGGCACGGTTCGTCTTCCGCAAAACAAACATAATTGTCAATCTTTCTGGGAGTTGTATAATAATTAAACCACGTCTCCTCACCTGTGGCGGGGCGGGGGTGGCTCAGTCGGTAGCGCGCCAGGCTCGTAATCTGTAGTTCCCAGGTTCGAGTCCCATCTGGGTCAGTGTTGAGATTTATCTCCGCAAAATTCCCCGCCCTGCCCACGGCCAGTAGGGGACACCGATGGGCTTGGAAAGGCCGCCGTCCGTCGGATGGGACGTTAAACCATGGCCCCGTGTGCGGGAGAGCCATACCCTGTGCACGTTAAAGAACACGCTATATGGCCTTGACGGGAGGCTACCATATGTCTCCCAACAGCTGTTCCAGTGGGTCCCCTCCCCCAACCTTCTCTGAGCCTTCGGGGTCCATGTGACCTGGCCATTTAGCCCATGGTGTGCAAAAAAGTGCCACTCAGAGGAAAAACAACCCAACCCTCACCTGTGGCAATGTCTGTTAACCGTTTGAGGCCACTAGGTTCAAACACTGCCAGCATCTCCTTGCACGAATCGACTCTCGATCCCATTTTTGCTGTTCTGTCCGTTGGAAGGGCAGCAGTTTTCATTTGGCACAGATCTTTCGGAACTTTAAATGTTGATTAATAATTGTTTCCACACTGCCAATCGAAACACTGATATCTAAACTTATTACCTGAACGGTGATGTGCGAGTTTTTGTTATCGAGTTCCCGAACGGTGATGTGTGGTTTTTCCTTAATCAGTTCACGAACAGCAGCCATAGTTTTCTAGTTCACGGCTTCCTTCGGTCTTCCTGCACAAGGGAGGTCTTCGAAACTCAGCATTGAATTGCAGCGCTGAATTTGCGCATCTATTCCGTAAAAATGCCATTTGAACAGGCATGATCCCCACATTCTTATGATAAATCGGCATGAATTTTTTTTGCGCCATTCCCAAGCTGAATCCTTGAGAAAATGTGCAAAAAATTTGCTCATCTTCAGTACGTTCCACAACAACTTACAGATTTCACACAGCGAATTTTACGCGCAGCCCGCTAAGAGAGAAACGATGTACAGTCGCTCCAAAAAATATCCGAACACTATGTTTGATTACAGAATTATTCGTGTCACGTGACACGAAGGTTGCCAGATCACTAATTTCTAAAAAAAAAAACGTTGCCAGATATTTTTTCTGAATTCTGTAATCAACCATAGTGTTCGGATATTTTTTTGAGCGATGTAGGTGGTCATATTATTTTGATACTAGATCGTGTGGACTCACTCACGGAAATATTGAGCGTGTGCAGTTACCGTTCACAGCAAACTAGAGCGTGTGCAGTAACTGCACACGCTCCAGTTTGCTGTGAACGGTAACTGGAGCGTGTACAGTTGCTGTACACGCTCCAGATATTTTCCCTGAATTGTGTAATCACGTGACACGAAGGTTGCCAGATCACTAATTTCTAAAAAAAATCGTTGCCAGATATTTTTTTATGAATTCTGTAATTAACCATAGTGTTCGGATACTTTTTTGATCGACTGTACTCTAAGGTAAGACAACCCAACACTCATATCCTAATTTCCTCTCGAGTTTAAAAGAGAAAAAAAAAAGGGGCAGGAACCAGAATATTTTTGTGAGGATAGAGGTGGGTCTTTAATCCAGTTTTTGTTTATGAGAATTTATTAGCGCTGATAATGTATTTAAAAATATTAAACACACATTTTCCCTCAAGCAGCTGTTTACCATATAAGTCTTACAACACCATGTTAATGTACTACACCATAAAGAGGATCTGTGAGGAAGGACAACAAAAAACAAACGCAACAGAAAAACAATAACAACAAACATCTATGCCTTACCCCGGGGCTCGAAACTCATGGTCATTGCTATGCTTAAAAATGCATTATCATACAAATAGATTTCACGGAGCTTAGAATTCTCTTTCAAATTATTTTTATGCATAATAATGAGTTCATATTGTAGTCATTGTAATTTTTTAGATGTTAGTTCATAAATGCACCGAACTGTAAAATAAATTAACTTTTTTCAAAAGTTCATAACTTTTAGCTTCCATTGTAAGTTTACAAAGTTTATGTAAAGAAATGATCCATTGCATTATACACAAAAGAAAGAAAACAACTGCTTCAATTGAAATTTATCAGAATTTAAAAACCGATTGTAAATCGCATGCCCAGTTCAAAGGATACGAAATTCTATAGAAGTCCAAAACAGGTTAAAGTAAAACCAGTGCTATTCTTCTGGTTTTAACCTCTGCTGAATTTCGTCTCCTTTGTAACCAGTGCTCGCTTTCAAAGATAATAAAAGTTCTCGTTTTCCGAGTATTGTTCACTCTAACGGTGAAAATTCGAACTAAAGGATGATTTGGAATATGCTAATAGCATTTATCGTTAGTACAGTCGCTCAAAAAAGTATCCAAACACAATGGTTGATTACAGAATTTAGAAAAAATATCTGGAAACGATTTTTTTAGAAATCAGTGATCTGGCAACCGTCGTGTCACGTGACACGAAGCTAATTTCTAAAAAAAATCGTTGCCAGATATTTTTCCTGAATTCTGTAATCAACCATAGTGTTCGGATACTTTTTTGAGCGACTGTACGGATCCAAAACAAAAATAACTTTTCATTTACCTCTTAAAACGAAAAATATGCGTTTTCCCACCACCCCTTGCGGGTTAGAACTGATGGTAATACCCTCGACCACCATCCAAATTTCAACTTTCCACCATGAATAGACTGTTTATACGAATATTGGATTAAAGCTTTCTATTTGTCTAAATCTTGTGTCCTTTAACGATTGAAATTCAAACTATTGAAAGATTTAGAAAAATAGAAACTTAAAATCTTGTCAGTATACTCTTTCCAACGGAAAAAAAATTTTTTTTCTTATACCTGAAAAGAATTCTTTTTACCAAGAAAGGTTGAATATCTATAGATTCTCAGATGGAAAGACTATTGCGCGATTTTTGAAAACTAGCGAAATACATAATAAAAGTAGAAAATATTTCTTAACTGTATGAGTTAAGTTGGACTGTTTTACCTCTTAGGGATATTTTTTCCCATACAGAGGGCTAAATGCCAGGTCACAAGGACCCCGATAGCTCAGAGAAGGTTTAGAAAAAGGGGACCCACTGTGCAGCTATTGGGAGACAGATGGTAGCATCCCATAAAGGGCATCGAGCTTGTTCTTTCACGTGCACAGAGTATGGCTCTCTCACGCACACGGGATCACTGCGTTACGTGTCTTGCAACGGACGGTAACCTTTCCAAGCCAATAGGTGTCCCTTTCTCACCGACGGTGGGGTGGCTTATGGCATTTTAGTGTATGGGTTAGGTTGTTTTACCTCTGAGCGGCACTTTTTTGCACACCATGAGCTAAATGGCCAGGTCACATGGACCCGGAAGGCTCAGAGAAGGTTGGGGGAGGGGACCCACTGGAACAGCTGTTGGGAAACAGATGGTAGCCTCCCGTCAAGGCCATCCAGTGTGTTCTTTAACGTGCACAGGGTATGGCTCTCCAGCACACGGGGCCACGGCTGAACGTCCCATCCGACGGACGGCGGCCTTTCCAAGCCCATCGGTGTCCCCTACTGACCGTGGGCAGGGCGGGGAAATTTTGCGGAGATAAATCTCAACGCTGACCCAGCTGGGACTCGAACCTGGGAACTACAGATTACGAGCCTGGCGCACTACCGACTGGGCCACCCTCGCCCCATTTTAGTACATGAAAATCAAGATCTGTTCTAGATATGAATGAAATGTGATCTAAAATCAATCTACTGAAAAGTAATGATTCGTGTCTATATTAATCAGCTAATGAGTTCAAAACTTAATTTTGGTACAGAATTTTCTCCTCTGTTCCTTCGGAAGACAAGTATACAATGACATATAATAACCATACATTCAAATCAGGCCTGTGGCAAAGATTTGCTGATGAAGCAAGTTTCATAGAGCCAAATAATTCATTCTAGAAGAGTTAAAAAGTTACACACAGAAATTCAGAACAAATTTAAAAACTTTTGCAAGCTGTCAGTATATATATATTGACAATATTACATTAATGGCAACCAAGTATACACTTGCAAACCTATGAGATCGACGACTTATCACATTTATTGGTTGTATCGTTAGTCCAGTAACGAAAAATTGCTCTTTACTACTCTGTAACCATAGCAACGCACTCAATTTCAACCGTGTAAATAATTTTCTTTCCTCACCCTCCAGGTATCTGATATATAAACTCAGCGGACATTTTATTAGGACCATTTTATTTCGACGAAGAGTCAAATTACAACCTCTGCAATTTCTTAAATAACTTTTTATTACAAAATGCGACCTAAGATAGGTTGGGTTGGGTTACCTCTGAGCGGCACTTTTTTGCACACCATGGGCTAAATGGCCAGGTCACATGGACCCCGAAGGCTCAGAGAAGGTTGGGGGAGGGGACCCACTGGAACAGCTGTTGGGAGACAGATGGTAGCCTTCCGTCAAGGCCCATCCAGCGTGTTCTTTAACGTGCACAGGGTATGGCTCTCCCGCACACGGAACCACGGCTTAACGTCCCATCCGACGGCGGCGGCCTTTCCAAGCCCATCGGTGTCCCCTACTGACCGTGGGCAGGGCGGGGAATTTTGCGGAGATAAATCTCAACGCTGACCCAGCTGGGACTCGAACCTGGGAATTACAGATTAAGAGCTTGGCGCGCTACCGACTGAGCCACACCCGCCCCACGACCTAAGATAGATTAATCAACGCAACCAAATTCATATAAATCATGATTTCGCAAACATTAATTCAATATTTAAAGATTAAGGAAGTTTGAATACTTAACAGCAGTAAAGCGAATTATAAGAATTTGCCTCCGAGATTAAATGACACTTAATAAGCGATATATCGAAACTATTTAATCAACCAAGTGTTTATTTTAGCAATTTATGAAAATAATTGTTTCAACATTGGTCGTTTTTTGTATTTAGTTTCTTAAGATGTATTGCTGATCTTAAATATTGTAGGATTTATAATTTTTTATTCAAAGGAATATTGTTGAAAATCGCATTTAGATTTGATTGAGATCTTAAATTTTTCAAAAATTTTTAAACAGTCATGTTTTTTACATAGAAAGTTTGTTTCATGGACATTTGAAATTGACTCTCCATTTGCTTAACGTTGAAATGGTCGTAATAAGGGTTGGGTTGTTTTACCTATGAGTGGCATTTTTTTTACACATAATAATCTAAATGGGCAGGCCACAAGGCTCAGAGAATTTTGGAGGAAGTAGTAGCATAAATGAGAGTTCTGGCACAGTAAATGGGGCCACAGAATTCTATAAAAATCCATGGGAAAGGTTATAGGGGATGAGGTAAAAAGTATGTTTTTTGTGGTTTTTTGTGAAAATATGTGTGAAAATTAGGAAAAACCGGATAAGAAAAACTAATTTAAGTTTTTTTAAAGATGAGGTTTAAATTAATTTGTGAATTAGTTTAAATGTATTGGTTTGAAATGAGGTGTGTGTATAGTAGATAAAAAATGATGTGGTTTGTTGAGTTATCATACAGTTCAATGGATTATTCGGTTGTAAAAGCCATGCAAATCGGTGTTCCTTGTGGTTTTTTCTGAAAATATGTGTGAAAATCAGAAAAAACCGGGGTGTTTCATGTGAAAAAATGTAATTTAAATTTTTTGGGCAGACGACTTTAAAATAATTTGTTTAACTAATTTTCAGAAAAAATGAGGTGTGTGTAAAGAGAAAAAAAAAACGATGTGGTTTGTTGAGTTATCATACACTTCACTAGATTATTTGGTTGTAAAAAGCCAGGTTAATCGGAGAATTTGACAAAGTCAGACAGTTTCGAGAAATTTGTTTGTAACATGAAAAAATCAACAGGTAAAATGACATTTTAAGGGGGTCTCATGAAAAGAGACTTTGAATATCTGGAATGTATGAAGAGAGGGTACTAGATGGAAAAAAAATTTTTTGGAAGTGAAAAGTGATTTAGGTTAATTTTTTAAATAATTAGAAAGAATTTGAAGTGAAAAGTGAGGTAGGTTAGAATAATTTTGAGAATGTATGAAGTTTGTAAAGAGAGAGAAGAGTTTTATGTTATCGTGCTAAACGGAAATCAGTCTCGATCTCCTCAAAAGAACAACAGGCTCGAGATTTAATTTCATTGAACTAAATCTCTTATTCACTGAATCTCAGAATTAAAGTGAAGCTGAAAAAATACTAGTTCGGGAACATACATATTTTTTAAACGTACGTGCAAATAGATGTAGATTTCGAAATCATTGTATTTAAAATAGTTTTTTTATCCAACAACTAAAGGTTTTCCCTCTAGTGATTGTAAAGTTGCTTTTCGTTCTGAGACAATTACGCAATTTTCGTGGTATGATTCATTTGGCGGTCTATTTAATTTAAATCGTATTTCGATGTCAGCAGTTGCTGATAATTCCTATAGACGTGATTCGTATTTGCTGACATCGAAGTGGAATATCGGATACAGTTTCATAAAATTTTGATAACTGACTTGTGTACTCAAATCGATATCCATATTTTTGCAGCTAAAAAGCTGTTGTAAACTCGCGCATAATCTAAACTGATGGGTTCAAAGTTGCACTCGAATTCTTGTTTGGGAAACTACTATTCATTCTGATTTGAATCCGTTCTAGTAACATGTGATCAAATACCATATCGTTTCTGGTTTGATTATTTAATCAGTTAGACCTTTGTAAGACGACATAAAGATGGACAGGTTTATTTTGAGTTGTAGTAACCCGCCAACTGACATGAGAGTCAATTCGAGCATCAGATTTGTACAGCTAGCACGATTCCCAAAAGATTTCATGTGGATTGTATCTTGCTAACTGAGATTCTAGTTTTGCAAGTACTTGTAGTTATGGTTCCACTTTTGGAATAAACCAAGATACGCGAGATATTTCAAATTTATACAACGTAGCCCCAACTCTCTGAATAATGTCTTTGTCGTCACTATTTTCTAGTTTTATGATATGTTTTACACCGCGAAACACTTTATCCACGTCTCGGCAGAATCCAAACAGCCGATTCAGTGGTAAGAATAAACTTACATTTTGACTATTTCTTGTAATTTCATATCTGTCCGAGAATCCTTGATTGAATTCAGGATTTTTCTTCAAAGTTTGTGCAAAACCATTTTTCTTATTATTCGTGTCCAGTTTATCTTCGCCTTCGTTGTACAAATACTTATTCTCCTTCGTTGTATATACTTAAGATTATTCATTTTCGAACTGTCTGCGGTATCTTTGAACCACATCATACTTGTGGCAGCATGTGTGAAAAGTCTACGGTAAAATCAATTAAATTCTGAATCGTGGTCGTCACTCCTGGCAATTCAATATCTTCCAATTCTCTGTTTTCCATATAATATTGAGCTCTCTAAAAAATGTTGTACCCGTTGTTGACCATCGTAACTACATCATTGCTGCCGATATCAGATCCATCTAATTTCAGTATTTTGCCTCTGATATTTCTTTATCACTGATGTTGTACCAAGAATACCACATATTACTACCGATCAGTGCTATCTCGTATATAACTGTGTGCGGATGTAGGAAACGTCCATATTTTTGGTAAATATTTCGTATTTTTCGAGGTTTTTAACATTAACATTGGTTTCCCGATATTCTAAGTACTCATATTTTGTCGTGGAATTATCGTCTATTGAGTCTTCGAACAAATCACAGTAAGTATCTTCAACGTTCATCCTATACTTACTTTATGATTTTTAGGCCATTTCCGTATATTAACTGATTAAGAATATTTCTGCTCTTAGGGGATATTTTCTCGTTTTTTCGAACGATAGGCGACGGATTTGTATAAAATATTTTAATTCGGTTTCTCAGTATCTTCATCTTTATTTGGGTCTGATGTGTAACATACAGTACTGTGCGAATTAGTTGGGACAAGCGAAGTAACGTTAAGTCCCTTCCGCTGCAGAGTCTAAACTGCTGCAAGTCTAAACTTGTTCGTAACCTTCTGCTGCAAGTCTAAACTAATCTAACAGATGTTTCATCCCATTGAAGGAATGATAGACAACAAAAAGTACATAGGCGTTCTGGAGGCGAAAATGGTCCCAACGCTACAGAAGCTGTTTCCTAACGGCGATAGGGTATTTCAACAGGATCTGGCTCCATGCCACAATTCTAAGCTTGCTAAGAGCTTCTTTACCCAGCAACATTTGAAGGTATTGGAGTGGCCAGGAAATTCACCCGATCTAAACCCCATTGAAAATTTGTGTGCCATTATTAAAGCGCGCATATCTAAGATGGATTGCACGACGAAAACCAAAATGATAGAAAGTGTCCTGAAAGTGTGGTACCACGACCCTGAAATGAAGGAGATGTGTGGAAAGCTAGTGACATCAATGGTTGAGTGGGTGAAAGAAGTAATTGAAACTAAGTTAGTCACATTCACTATTAACTACACTATTAAACAAATAAATATTTTAGTTGTGTCTTTGTTACTGCATTTTCTTATTGTCCCAACTAATTTGCACAGTACTGTATAAGTCACGTTTTCCTTGTTCAAGTCAATTACTTTATTGTTCTGATCGGTTACTTTCATTCTAACTATTGTAAATGTAATCAGTTTTATTCAGCGGTAAATATATGGGGAAGAATGGATGTGTGTCGATTAAACTGCCAGGCGGGGTTTGAGGCACGAAACTGTATAACACGTCGCTCTTTTGGTTATTGAGATAGGAAGATTCGACAATAGAACAGTGAATTAGAATGCGATCGACCCCTCTCGTTATGTTGGGTGGGAACTTTCCTTCGTTTTTTGCTGCATCGATAATTTCCGATTCGAACCCTAATATTTCTCGCAATTTTCCTTCAGAAAAATCTATTTTATATCCTCTTGCCAAACGAAAAACCAATCTTAATCTGGGGAGGTTGCTTTCTAGTATTATAGGGCTAGGATTCCCAAAGACATTTTTCAAAACATCATTAAATCCGTCTATATCGTACATTCCATTCGGGAAAGTTATTTTATTCCATTGTCTTCCATTGAAGTATTTTAGAGTGTTATTGTTGTATTTATCACTGATGTTGTACCAGGAATACAACATATTACTACCGATCAGTGCTATCTCGTATTCACCATTGAGTGGGATCGGCGTTTCATAATTAATTTCCAAATCTTCAGGGTTGTATGCCGTAATACTAGAGGAATTGATAATTATAAGTACCATCTTTATTAATAGAGTGTAGTACTATACAGTATAGTACTTATATACTGTTGTTACCAACAATTCATTCTATCGTTAGGAGTTTGTTCAAACTGATACAATACATCACATGGGCTTATGTTATTATTCCTTCGTTTAATGTAATAGATGCAATAGTAACCGCATTTTACAGAGTAATTTGCTTGAATTTGCGAAGAGTTATACACGATCGGCTTTGAAGATGTAAGTAAATAGCCTTTTATTTCTTCTGGTGGCGATAAACCGAATGGATCAAAGTATTCGACGTAAGGTAACTTCGCATCATTGAAATAACCTACCCGATGAGTTCCTGAACCACGGGAAACGTCAAAGTTCACTATATCATTTTCGTTCTTAAATATTTTTGTTGGCAAAGAATCGATAGAGTACATACCACGGAATCCTTTTTCGTTTTTCATTATATTTTAGATATCTAAGTTACTTAATGGCTCTTTTTTTTTAATCCCTGAGCTATTTGTTTCACTGGAATGTGCAAAACTTTTCTCTTTCTTTTATTTTTAGATAAGCCAGCTGCTCTTTGCTTTCCAGGAATGTATAACCCTTTTCCTAGAACTTTTCGTGCAAGCTTACTACCAGCGGTCTGTAAATGGTAGCTAGGCGTAAACTGGAAGGAGAGCTGTGTACCAATCCCTAGTGATGATGCACAGAACCGGCCAGGTCTAGCACCTAATGTCCGACCCCGCCTTCTCGTGGTGCAGGCCGTTAGTAACTTTCAAAAGAGATATTCTCTTTTGGAAGGGAACGGAAGGGGAGGGCTGCCAGTTCAGTATGGCCTGCTGATCTGGTCATCTATGGCCACTTCAGCTTTTTTTTTTTTCACTTCATTTCAGCACTTCACTTTTTTCTTTTTTCTTCTTTTTCTTTTTTTTCAACCCTGCTGAGGAGTGGTCAACTTCACAGGGTCCTGGTGCTGACCATTTATACTTACTAGACTGGACTTGTTTATGGATTTGAGCTTGATTATTGATCCTGGACTTGCTGCACTGGTGGGCCTCTGTTGAGGGAGAGTCTGCCGCTGTGTTTTCTGTTTGCTTCTGGGTTGCCAGCTCTAAGTGAACAGAGGCGTGGGATACCTTATATCAGCTGGTGGATAATCCTAATCAGAGGCCATCGCAGGTACCTGAACCTTACTTAGCTAGTTGGGCATCGTCAAGCCTAAACTGGAGTAATGCGTCTCAGGCAGGTCATGTGGCTCTTGAAAAAGTCCACTTGAAAAGGTAGTGCCTGAAGTTCCTACCAGCATCGGTGACTTCAGCCTTTAGCAGAGGAGGAACATGTCTTGGCCCCATGCCTGCGATCAGGGCGCTGTTTGATATTGTTGGCCCTACCAACCTCAATCTCAATAAACCTAATTTCTTTAAAAATCCTACTAATCATTTTCTCTCTGCAGGAACGTGGAACGTGAGGACATTACATAGAGATTATTCTCTTGATGTCCTCATGCAGGAATTCCAGCGCTATAACCTAGATATTCTAGGCTTGCAAGAGACCAGATGGACAGGTAAAGGTGAGATACTTAAAAATAACTTTAAATGTTTCTTTACAGGGAGGGAGGATGGAAAGCATCACCAAGGCGTGGGTCTGCTGCCCAGCAGACGTGCTAGTGATGCTCTTCTAGGATATGAATGCATTAATGAAAGGTTTCTTACAGCAAAATTTCAGACAAGCATTAAAGACTTGAATATTATCTGCTGTTATGCCCCCACTGAGGATGCCGATGAGGATGAGAAGGATAGGTTTTACGGACAACTTCAGGATATTTTGAATTCTGTCAAGAAAGGAGATATTACCCTTGTTCTAGGTGACTTCAATGCCAAAGTTGGTACCGACTCTGACCTTTGGGGAGGAGTAATAGGCCCTTTTGGTATTGGTAGCTGCAATGGGCAACGTCTCCTACAGGTAAGTAAACTCAATGGTTTCAAAATAACTAACACATATTACAAACACCGCGACATACATAAGTACACATGGGTTTCACCTGATGGGCTGCATAGGAATATGATTGATTATATATTAATTAACAGCAAATGGGCTAGTTCTGTTAGAAATACCAGGGCATATAGAGGAGCTGAAATTGGATCTGACCATTACCTTGTTAAAAGTGTCTTGCAACTTAAACTTAAAAATTGTTGTGCTAGGGTTAAAAAATGTACCTTTAATACTGAAGCTCTGGAAGACCCAGTTATAGCTAAAGCTTACCATGATAGGTTACTTAGTCATTATGACAGTCATGGTTTGCTTAATACTGAAGTTGAGGAAGAATGGGGCCATTTTAAACAGGCTTTTTTGGAAACTAACAGTACTCTTTTAGGAAAAAAGGAGCAGAGGAGACAGAATTATTTAAGTGATAAGGCAATTGAGCTTATTTCAGAAAGAAGGAACTGCAGGAATGTCCTTAATCAGTACCCTACTAGTCCTAATAGAAAGGATTACAGAGGGCTTAATAAACGTGTTAAGGATCAGTTAGCTACTGATAAAAATCTTTGGCTTGATAGCTTGGCTGACAAAGCTGAGGAAGCAGTTAGGCAGCACAACAGCAGAGAGCTGTACCAGATAGTTAATGTTTTATGTGGTAGAAAACGGACAGGCATACAGGGATTGAAGGATAAACAAGGTAAGGTTATAGAAGGTGAGGATTTTGTCATGGCTAGGTGGGCTGAGCATTTCAGTGATGTTCTAAACAATGTGGTTAGTTCTACTCCCATTGTTTGTAATGATGATAGCTGCATTGGCAGCTTTAATGTTGGCCCTATAACACAGTCTGAAGTTAGTTTGGCTATTTCTAAACTTAAACTTCATAAATCCCCAGGGGTAGATGAAATTACTACAGAAATGCTCAGAGCTGGGAATGTTTTGGTTACCACTTGGATGACGGAAATTTTGAATAACTTTTATGATAAAGGCATGGTTCCTAAAGATTTTACCAGAGCTATTATTATCCCTATCTTCAAAAAAGGTGATCACAGTTCTTGTGATAACTATAGGGGTATCAGCCTACTCTCTGTCCCAGGTAAAGTTCTTTCCATGATTGTGCTTAATAGAATTAAGAATCTGGTTGACAGGCAATTGCGTGATGATCAATGTGGATTCAGAAGTGGTAGGGGATGTGTGGATCAGATATTTTCACTTAGGCAGATTCTTGAGAAATGTTTAGAGTTTCAGAATCCTTTGGTTTCTAGCTTTGTTGATTTCAAAAAGGCTTTCGACTCTGTTGATCGTCATAATTTGTGGTTGATTGTGAGATCATATGGTATACCAGACAAGTTAGTTAACATAATGAAAGCTCTCTATAATAACACTGAGTCATGTGTGAGAGTTGGTAAGTCTTGTAGCAATTGGTTTAGCATTACGTCTGGTGTTCGACAAGGGTGCATTTTGTCTCCTTTTCTCTTTGGTTGTTGATTATGTTATGCGAAATTCACTTCAAGGGAAAGATTTTGGCCTTAAATGGGCTGGAGATACGAAAATTTCTGATTTAGATTATGCTGATGATTTAGCCCTTTTGGCAAATGATGTTGATGAGATGAACTCTTTCATTCGAGCTGTTGATGAGACTGGTAGTAGAGTAGGTTTGGTTATAAACAGAGAGAAAACTAAAGTGATGAAAATTGGTCAGGCAGGTTGTGATTCAGTTAATCTGAATGGTTGCAGTCTTGAGCAGGTGTCACAGTTTAATTACCTTGGGATCTATGTAACTGATACTGGTGATGTGCGGCATGAGATTAACAGACGAATAGGTATTGCTGCCGGGAATTTTAAGAATCTATGGAGATTGTGGAGAAAGAGGCGTATACACCTAAAGACTAAAATTAGACTGTATAATAGTTTGGTTCTTTCTAGGGTTAGTTATGGTAGTGAAACTTGGATGCTGTGTAAGCAAGATAACAGGAAACTAGATGCTTTTGATTCTAGTTGTTTACGCAGTATCTTGGGTATTAGGTGGTTTAACTTTGTAACTAATGATGAGGTTAGGCAAAGGAGTCTGCAACCTCCTTTAAGCAGCATATTGTGCAGAGAGAGACTCCGCTGGTTTGGCCATGTTGCCCGTATGGATAATTATAGATTGGCGAATAGGGTTATGAATAGTGTGCCTAGAGGCTTCAGAAGGAGGGGGAGACCTAGGATGCGGTGGGCAGACAATGTCAAACAGGACCTTGTTAGAATTGGTGTGCAGTGGCCAGATGCAGCAGATGTAGCTCAGGACAGATATGCTTGGAGAATTAAACTGCGTGGTCTGGTTGGACCTCCGTAGCCCATGGCTGCTTGAGGATGATGATGATGATTAGTACCAGCATATCCCGCAGCTCCAACTGCAGCTGCTTTTCACAATGTTACGAGTGCAGGTATTAAGAACGGCAGAAATCCACCTAGCTATGTTTTACTAAAACGAAATCAAACTGGCGTTTTAGATTTTTTTCAGTTTAATGATTTGTCTCTTTTTCAGTTTCAAAGTATCGTTACCTTTCTTCTGTGGATCGATACTTAAAGTTGTAGGATTATTATTTACAAATGCACTCTTCAATTTTTGTTTTTGTCCAGGCGTTGAACTAGTTAGATAACTGCGATACATTATACTTTATTTTTATAAGTATCACGTACTTATATTTTATATATAAAAATTAAGCATGTATTGTGTAAAGTGTAAAACGAAAACTTTAACGGATAACGTCGAATATGTCACTTCAAAGAATAAAAGAGTAATGATGAGAGGTAGATGCCGAACGTGTGGAAAAATGAAGTATAAATTTGTGAAACAGAAAGGAAAATTTGTAAATGGTGGAGATATAGTAAGCTGGATTCAAGAAAAGTTTAATCCACCCGAAATGCACATTCCAGGTTACCAGTATTGTGGACCTTTTACGAAACTGGAGAAAAGGTTAATGCGAGGAGATCCTGGTATTAACCGTGTGGACAAAGCCTGCAAAAAGCACGACATTTCTTACAGCAAATCTACAGAAACTAAAAAGAGACACGAAGCCGACCAAGAATTGTTAAATGATTTGGATGAAATTCAGAATCCAACTTTAGGAGAAAGAATTTCAAGAACGATAATCAAACCAATCATTAAAACAAAGAAACGGTTCGGTTTAGGACGCAAGAAATAAGATGCTTTCTTCCGTTTAGTATGACCCATTAAAGGGATTTTCCGGTATAAAAGATCTAATGCGCAAAACTGGATTGACAGAAAAAGAAGTAAAAAGATTTCTCCAACAACAAGATGTGTACACGTTACACAAACTCATTTGTAAAAAATTCCAAACCAGACGGGTTTATGTCTCGAATGTAAACGACCAGTGGCAGAATGATTTAATCTATATGCAAAAATTTAAATTTCACAATAACCACACGAATTACATTTTAACCGTGATTGACATTTTCAGCAAATTCGCCTGGGCAATACCTATTAAAAAGAAAACGGGTAATGAGATTACCAAAGCTTTTGTCGAAATTTATAAACAACGTAATCCATCCAAGTTACAAACGGATAAGGGAACTGAGTTTATGAATAAAGAAACTCAAGCATTGTTTAATCAACGAGGTGTCCATTGGTTTGCCACTGAAAATGAGACTAAAGCCCAAATTGTGGAACGGGTTGGGTTGTTTTACCTCTGAACGGCACTTTTTTGCACACAATGGGCTAAATGGCCAGGTCACATGGACCCCGAAGGCTCAGAGAAGGTTGGGGGAGGGGACCCACTGGAGGAGCTGTTGGGAGACAGATGGTAGCCTCCCGTCAAGGCCATCCAGCATGTTCTTTAACGTTCACAGAATATGGCTCTCCCGCACACGGGGCAGCGGCTTAACGTCCCATCCGACGGACGGCGGCCTTTCCAAGCCCATCGGTGTCCCCTACTGACCGTGGGCAGGGCGGAGAATTTTGCGGAGATAAATCTCAACGCTTACCCAGCTGGGACTCGAACCTGGGAACTACAGATTACGAGCCTGGCGCGCTACCGACTGAGCCACCCCGCCCCAATTGTGGAACGATTTAATAGGACTCTAAAGACAAAAATGTAGAAATATTTATTACACTAGACACACTCTATATTACACTAGAAAATGGATAGATGTCCTACCAAAACTCGTTAAGAATTACATCACAGATCAATAAGAATGACCCCAAAAGAGGCAAGCTTGCAGAAAAACAGAGATATTGTGTATTTTAATCTGTTTGGTAAAAGAATTAAATCTATTACAGCACCAAAATTTAAAATTGGCGACAGAGAATCGCCACGTTCAACACACCGTTTGGAAAAGGTTATCTGCAGAATTTTACAGAAGAGATTTTTGACACACAATACAGATCCCATAACCTATAATATCAAGGATCTGAAAGGAGAACCAATCATTGGTGGTTTTTACACCCAAGAAATGGTGAAATACGAAAAGCAAGATGACATTTATAAAGTTGAAACCATTCGGAAAACTAGAGTGAAGAATAATAAAAAAGAGTATTTTGTTAAATGGTTTGGTTATGATAATACATTTAATTCCTGGGTCAAAGAACATGATCTTTTTAAATAAAGCAAATGGTGATTCAAAATTTTGACTTTGAAGAAGATGAGAAATTCTTGAACAGAAACGTATTAGCACCTCTCTGGCCTTTTATACTTTTAATCTGTGGTCCATCGGGCTCAGGGAAGACGAACCTTTTGTTGAACTTAATATTTAAACATCTCTACTATAATAAAATCTTTTTATATGCCAAAGATTTAACCGAGCCGAAATATCAGTTTATGCAAGAAATATTCGACGATTTGCACGAAATTTTGAAGAAAATATTTGGCGAAAAAATCTGAATTGCAACTTTCTCTGCCAGTAAAGAAGATATCGTCAAGGTCAACGAACTGGATCCAAACATGCAAAATTTAATTGTTTTCGACGATTTCGTAACGGAAAGAGATCAAAAACTCATAGAAGAATTATTCGTCAGAGGAAGGAAAAAGAATATATCATTGATTTACCTGACACATAGTTATTTTTCGACTCCAAAAGACATTCGACTACAGTGTAATTATTTTATATTCTTTAATATGCAGAACAAGAGAGAAATGTTGCAGATACAAATGGATCATGGAAAAGAAATCAGGAAAGATGTTTTTATTCAGTTTTATGCATATGCAGTTTCAAAACTACACGATTCCTTATCAATCGATAAAAAAAACCAAGCACATGCCTCTCAAGTACAGAAAAAACTTTTGTAAATAAAGATGAATTACTTGACAAAGTTTGGCGTCATCAGCTCTGAGACCGGTTCCGAAAGAGGACCAGCGGGAATTCCAGGTGTCTGTTTTAAATTGACACACGATGGGGACTACGACATGAGTAATAAAAAATTGAGAAATGCAGCCAATCTCGAAGAGGATTCGGACTCTGTGACAAAACAATATCTGCAACAAGAGTCTATAACACTGAATCACACGGGAAATTATGACGCAAATACTAAAAGAATATCGAACGTAGGCAGACCTATAGAAAATGGAGATGCCGCTACCATTCAATACGTTAATAATACTTGTTTAATTTTTCGGAACAATCGTTACGATGCGCGAAGCAAACAAATATTTAATCACTGTTACTGAACCGGATGCAGATTCTGGAGTAGTTACAAAACGATATTTGGAAAAAAGAGCACTTTGCAATGACAATGATAATTACGATGAAGCAATAAACGCATTAAAAATCTTGCAGAACCGATCGATTCATCCAATGCCACTACGAAACACTACGTCGACAACTTGACCACTGTTCAAAATAGTCCAATGAATACATTGGTGAGAAATAAAGATGGGCTTTGCGTTCCACGAAGCATTCCATTCGACGGGCATAGTTTCAATGCAGAAAAAAAAAACAAATCCTTGATATTGCAGATCCCGAGTCTGATTCTGCTGCTGTAACTAAAGGATATTTGGAAAAAGTCGCATTAACTGGCGAGGATGTCTTTAATGCGAACAATAAGAGAATAGGAAATCTCGGGGAACCGAGGCACAACAGAAATTCGACAACAAAAAAGTTACGTTGATGGCTTGACAAAGTTAGATCCTAACCCATCCAATGCTCTATTGAGAAATGAAAATGGACTTTTTGCACAAGTGGGAACAGTTTCAATGGCGATGCCAATGGAAAACGAATTACGAATGTTGGCACCCCAATTCTAAACAATGATGCTGCTACGAAACTATACGTTGATAAAAATACTGTAATTTGTTGTAAAGAAGTGAAAAAAGACATGTTGCAGTCTCATCCAATTATACAGATAAACACAAAATTCAACCTACTAATACCACCTATTTTCAAAGATAATTACCATCTATGCATTTCTAATGGATATGTAAGCAAGATAATCTGCTGCACAACAAATCCCTCTTTTAGTATAAATTATAATATCAGCTTGGACGATCAAAAATTCATTGAAGTAGTAAGACCACAACTTCAGCAGTTTTTTTCTGTTACTCCAGTAAACAAGAAGTTTGACATGGGCAGCAAGATTAGTGTTTCACTTGCTAGACATTATCCAGATCCAAAAGAAAGAAGAAAAGTATTTGGAGGTCTTGTTTCAGACTTTCATCACTGGGTATGTCTTTATTATATATGAATAAAGATGAAGGATCTTAAGCAATTACACAGTATTATAGATGAAATTTTGAAATCGCGAGCTACTACAAAAAATAGAGACACTATTTTTGACATATACTAAAATATACTATTATTATTATTTTTGACTATACAAAAAATAGAGACACTAAAAAATTGAAGACACTATTTTGGGAGAGGAACGAATTAAGGAAAGGCTCGAAGAATTTCACAAGCCAGTGGTGGGGCGGTTAAAAATTCTGGAAACTATGCGTGAAGAAACCATAAAAAACATACAAGATGTAGTGAAAACTTTACAGCCAGAAGAGCCCACTGTGATGCCAGAAAAAACATTCGTTTATAATCCAGATTCCAACTTGCAAGATGAAATATTAAACCAATATAGACTAAAACTTCCGAGTGATATCTTACAGGCGAGAAACCCCATTCCTGAGCTGAAAGAAATGATTTACCGAACAATCGGGCATCTTCAGAAACTTGGGGGGGGGGGCTACAGAAACCAAACACTATGGTAGAACTACTGAGAAATATCGAATTATCGATAATCACATTGAGGCACTTAGAAAACATTTAAAGTCGATTAAAATGATGCTCACAGTAATAGAAAGTCAACAGTTTGGTTCTGGACTATACAAGAATTTCGACGACATATGCGAAAAATGATCAATCTTTGTTGCCAGCAAACAAGCTGGAAACACCAGTGTAGAAGTAGTAAATGAAATTGTCGAAATTTTGGATATTTTGCTAAAAAACGATATTATTGACAAAAAAGAAAATAAGATTATGTTCAATAACATCGGTATTGTTTAGAAATTTACTCTTGGACACACACTATAGTCATGTCTGTTTCAGCTTCGGATTATGGAAAAAAATTCGATATTTTGCATTATCGGTCCATGATTTTTCGACCATGATTTTTAGCTACTGTATATTATAAAGAGGGTATAACTGCTAACTCAAAGATGAGCGCAACTATTCAATGTACCAAATGTGAGGTATTTATTCGCAAATCCAATATGAACCGTCATATGAACTGCATGCACATCTCGCACGTTTAAAAAATGCGAATTTTGCAATTCCAGCTTTAACAGAAAAGACAATTACAATCATCATCTGAATCAATATCATATAAATAAAAGCAGTGCTTTTCGGAAAACGTTTCGCACATATACAATTGATAACATAAATGTCAGAGAAGAAATAAAAAGTTTCCTGGAGAAAAATAACATTAAACGGAAACATATAATTCGCAAGAAACTCAGTCAGACTTTAGAAGTTACATTCATATTACAAATAAAATTTAAAAAGCAAACGGATCCTGACGGACAGAAAAAAATATATGCACATTTTTCGACATGTAACGAAATAATCAGTTTGCCTACCTATCTCAATGAATTACTAAGAAATGCTTATGAGAAAATTGATAACGACTTTGAAAATTTTACACAAAAGGGAAGTGGATGGGTGTTTGACAAAATAATTTCTATGGAAATTCAAATGTTTCAGTATAATGCAGTTGGAGCATCTGCTTTCGTAAATTTACCAGAACATTTGAAATCTACAAAAGGAATAGTGAATGTTCAAAACTACGACAACAAATGTTTGTTGTGGTGAATATTATCAGCTCTACATCCTGCTAAAGACCATCCACAACGTGTGGAAAAATATAAAATATTTGAAAACGTCTTAGACACATCTTCATTGACTTATCCAGTAACCCTCGATCAAATCCCGAAGTTCGAGGTTTTAAATAATATTTCTATAAATGTTTTCAATTCTAAGAAAGATGATTTGCATACGTTATATATTTCACACAATCCTGTTAAAGAACCCATACTACTTTTACTTTTAAAAGACGACAGTAATTCTCACTATTGTTAGATTAAAAATATTAGTAGGGTTACAGCATACCTTCCAAGACATAATGGTAAATTCTATCCCTGCCCATACTGTCTTCATAATTTCACTCGCGACGATTTATTAAAGAATCACGTAGATAATTGCAAATCAAACACTTTACAAACTATCGAGTTTCCCGAAGCGAATAGTATGAAATTCCATACAATTAAAAACGGTTTGAACCATCCATATGTGATTTATGAAGACTTCGAATGCTTTTCGAAATGTAGAAGAATTGAGAATAATCCATGTAGGATGCGAACTAAGTATTTAGTACCGTCAGTATTTGTATATATTATAGTTGGACCGGAAGGTAAACTGATCAAAACCAGAATGAACAGAGGGAAAAATGTAACAGAACAATTTTTGAATGAAATGATCGAAGCCGAAAATTTGATCAATGATTTGAAGAAATGTTAAGATGACTGATTTTGATTGGCAAATTTTTACTGGAGCAATATATTGTAATATCTGTGGGAAAATTCTAGGAACTGATAGAGTAAGGGACCTCGATCACTTAACTGGAAAATACAGAGATGCTGTTCACAACATATGTAATCTTCAATACAAATTCTCACTTGAAATACCAGTGTTGTTTCATAATCTCAAAGGATTTGATGGCCACTTTATAGTAAAAGATTTGTGGAAATTTAAAGATAGGAAGAAAATTTCTTGTATTCCACAAACTACAGAAAAATACATATGCATTAAATTCGGTCAAATTAAATTTATTGATTCATGTTCCTCAGCTCTTCACTGGATTCACTGTCGAAAAATGTGGAAAATTTCTACATCCTAAGTCAATACTGCAAACAACATAATCTGATTGACTCACAGAAAGAACTTTTGAAAAGCAAAGGAAGTTTTCCATATGAGTAGTACTTGCAACAGAGTGCTCAGTTTTTGCAAACGTCACTTCCATCCAAAGAGAATTTCCAAAACAATGAACAATACGAAAGAGCTCAAATTTTGTGGAAAGCCTTTTCTATTGCTACCTTCGGGGAATATCACGATCTGTACATGATCACTGATGTATTACTGCTAGGAGATATATTTGAAAACTACAGAAATTCGTGTATGAATAACTACCAACTCTATCCTTGTCATTATTTTAGCTCTCCTGGCTTATCCTATGCTGCCTGTTTAAAAAATGACAGAAATTGAGCTGGAACTTATAACAGGTGATATGTATTTTTTCATAGAAAGAGCTCTGCGAGGAGGAATATCTTTAGTGTCTAAGAGGTTTGCACAGGCCAACAATCTTTTAGTAGATCCATATGAGAGGAGTAAACCACAAAACTATATCGTGTACTTTGATGCAAACAATTTATATGGCTGGGCAATGTCTCAACCTCTTCCAACTGGTAATTTCAAATGGGTAAATGATATTGACCTGTTTAATATTCCAGATGACAGTAAAAAGGGTTATTTCTTCGAAGTTGATCTAGAATATCCGGCACATCTACACGATTTACACAATGATTTCCCCTTGGCTCCTGAAAAATTGAAACTTTCTAATAGTATTGTCTCATTCTTGATTCCAAATCTGTTCGACAAGCAAAATTATGTCGTTCACTATAGGTTACTTAAACTCTATGTGGAACTGGGACTGAGGGTGAAACAGGTGCATAGAATCTTGGAATTTGATCAAAAACCATGGCTGAAACCTTACATAGATTTTAATACAACAAAACGACATAATGCCATAAATAATCTTGAAAAAGATTTTTTCAAACTGATGAACAATGCTAAATATGGCCAATGTTTAGAAAATAAGAGAAAGAGAATAAAATGCCACATTGTGAATACTGAAGAAAAGCTTAAAAAAATTAATTGCAAATCCTAGGTACGTTTCTTGTGTTAAACGTGCAGAAAATTTCGTAATTCTCCATATGAAAAAGAAAAATATTATATTAGATAAACCATATTACATTGGTGTAACGATTTTAGAGTTGAGTAAATTACACATGTATAATTTCTTCTACAATTTTCTGAAACCAAAATTTAATGCTGAATTGTTATTTACCGACACTGATTCCTTCTGTGTTGATATCCAGACAGATGACATATATGAGAAATTTAACTCAGAGTACTTTAATTTCTCAAATTACCCCACAAACCATGCATTTTTACAGTGAATCAAATAGAATGGGTTCCAGGAAAATTTAAAGACGAATTAAAAGGTCTTCCAATCAAAGAGGCTGTTGCGTTTCGTCCAAAATTGCATTCTATTGATGCTCCAATTCCCAAAAAAGCAGCTAATGGAGTTACAAATGAATTTAGTCACGACGATTATCGGGAATATCTATTTGATGGAAAAATCGTATATACGCAACAAACGTGATTTCGATCGGAACAACATGACATACATGTATACCAAAATAAAAAAAATTGTTTTATCCCAAGAATACACAAAACGACATATCAATGGAATTCAAACTTACGCGTTTGGAAATTATAGAATCTCAGATGTGTATGGTAAAGCAGGCAATGCCATTTACAAAACTTTGAACTGAAAACAAATGTCAAAAACATTAAGTACTAATGACCTGGGTTCGAGCCCCAGATTAGGCATGGACGTGTGTGTCGTTTTTCTGCTGAGCTCCTGCCATCCTCTCAGATCTCCTACTATGGCATATAAACTGATAGGCTCCTGTCAGACCTCTGTGGCAAGCAGCTGCTTGAGGGGGTATTTATCTTTTTTATAAAAGATTTTGAAAAGTGTACCAATTTGAAATTCTTTAGAAATGCTAATAATCACATCTCTCTCAATTGGAAGAGGAGCCATAGGGATTCAAATTTAAGTGGTCTCGACTCAATTTCTGTGAAATCCTATGGTCTGAAACCCTTTGTAATAAAATTAAGAGTAATATACTGTTTAGAACACCTTTACACAAGCGGCAAAGCATTAAATATCTCAGCAGTTTACATGGATGGATGGATGGACGGACGGATGAACGGACGGATGGATGGATGAATGATGAATTATTGATTGATCGATTATTGATTTATTATCGATTAATTGGATATTGATTGATTGATGTATCATTGATTGATTGATTGATTGATTGATTGATTGGTTATTGATTGATTGATTGGTTATTGATTGTTTGATTAGTGATTGATTGTGCATTGATTGCCTGGTTATTGATTAATTGGTTATTGACTGATTTTTTATTGATTGGTTACTGATTGTTTTGTTATTGATTGATTGATTATTGATTGATTGAATACTGATTGATCGGTTATTGATTGATTTATTATTGATTGATTGTATGTATGTAGGTAAGTATATATGTTAATCTGTATATATATATGTGTGTTAGTCTGTATGTATGTTAGTATGATGTGGTTCAAAGATACCACACACAGTTCCAAAATGAATAAGTATTTGTACGACGGAGGTGAAGATAAACTGGACACGAATAATAAGATAAAAGATTTTGCACAAGAATTGAAGAAAATTCCTGAATTCAATCAAGGATTCTCGGACAGATATGAAATTACAAAAAATAGTTAAAATGTAAGTTTATTCTTACCACTGAATCGGCTGTTTGGATTCTGCCGAGATGTGGATAAAGTGTTTCACGGTGTAAAACATACCATAAAACTAGAAAATAGTGACGACAAAGACATTATTCAGAGAGTTGGGGCTACGTTGTATAAATCTGAAATATCTCGCGTATCTTGGTTTATTCCAAAAGTGGAACCATCACTACAAGTACTTGCAAAACTAGAATCTCAGTTAGCAAGATACAATCCACATGAAATCTTTTGGGAATCGTGCAAGCTGTACAAATCTGATGCTCGAATTGACTCTCATGTCAGTTGGCAGGTTACTACAACTCAAAATAAACCTGTCCATCTTTATGTCGTCTTACAAAAGTCTAACCGATTAAATAATCAAACCAGAAACGATATGGTATTTGATCACATGTTACTAGAACGGATTCAAATCAGAATGAATAGTAGTTTCCCAAACAAGAATTCGAGTGCAACTTTGAATACATCAGTTCAGATTATGCGCGAGTTTACAACAGCTTTTTAGCTGCAAAAAATATGGATATCGATTTGGGTACACAAGTCAGTAATCAAGATTTTATGAAACTGTATCCGATATTCCACTTCGATGTCAGCAAATACGAATCACGTCTATAGGAATTATCAGCAACTGCTGACATCGAAATACGATTTAAATTAAATAGACCGCCAAATGAATTATACCACGAAAATTGCGTAATTGTCTCAGAATGAAAAGCAACTTTACAACCACTAGAGGGAAAACTTTTAGTTGTTGGATAAAAAAAAACTATTTTAAATACAATGATTTCGAAATCTACATCTATTTGCACGTACGTTTAAAAAAATATGTATGTTCCCGAACCAGTATTTTTTCAGCTTCACTTTAATCTGAGGTTCAGTGAATAAGAGATTTAGTTCAATGAAATTAAATCTCGAGCCTGTTGTTCTTTTGAGGAGATCGAGACTGATTTCCGTTTAGCACGATAACATAAACCTCTTCTCTCTCTTTACAAACTTCATACATTCTCAAAATTATTCTAACCTACATCCTTTTCACTTCAAATTCTTTTTAATTGTTTAAAAAATTAACCTAAATCACTTTTAACTTCAAAATATTTTTTTCATCTAGTACCCTCTCTTCGTACATTCACAGATATTCAAAGTATATCTTTTCATCAGACCCTCCCCCCCAAAAAATAAATAAATAAACATAATTTTACCTGTTGATTTTGTCATATGTTTTAAACAAATTTTTCAAAACTGCCTTTTTACAACCGAACAATCCAGTGAAGTGTATGATAAGTCAACAAACCATATCATTTTTTTTATCTCTTTCACACACACCTCATTTTTCTGAAAATTAGTTTAAATCTCGTCTGCCCGAAACTCTTAAATTACATTTTTCACATGAAACACCCGGTTTTTTCTGATTTTCACACATATTTTCACAAAAATCCGCAAGAAACACCGATCTACATGGCTTTTTACAACCGAATAATCCAGTGAAGTGTATGATAACTCAACAAATCACATAATTTTTTATCTCATACACACACACACACACCTCATTTCAAACTAATCCATTTAAACTAATTCACAAATTAGTTTAAATTTCATCTTCCAAATATAAAAAATTAGTTTTTCTCATGATAAATAACACCACGGTTTTTTCTAATTTTTACACATATTTTCACAAAAAACCACAAGAAACATACTTTTTACCTCATTCCCTATAACTTTTCCCATAGTTTTTCACATAATTCTTTGGACCCATTTACTGGCCCAGAACTCTCATTTATGCTACTACTGGAGGAAGGAGACCCACTGGACACAGATGGTATCCTCCCGTCAGGGCCACTCAGTGTTTTTAAGCGTGAAGAGGATATGAATTTCCCACACACGACGCCGTGGCTTAACGTCTCACCCGAAGAACTTTCCAAGCCCATCGGTATCCCCTTATTAAGCGAGGGCATGGTGGGAGCTAAGCGGAGATAATTCTCAACGCTGTGGCAGATGGGACTAGAACCTGGGTAGTGCAGATTACCAGCCTGGGGCACTCCTACCGACTAAACCAAGCAGCTCCTCTTCGCAATAAGGAGTCCACTGAGTATATAGAAAGATATCAATCCATATATCTTGTTGAACGAATGCCGAAATACAGAATTCTGTGCAAGTTTCTTATTTCTAGAAGGATGGTAATACTGTTGTGAATTAAACAGGTGGAAACTGAGCGTGAGTTAAAAAAATAGTATTTAACAATTATAATTCTGAAATAATGTGATTTATTACAAAAATATGAGTTGGGTTAGGTTGTTTTACCTCTGAGCGGCACTTTTTTGCACACCATGGGCTAAATGGCCAGGTCACATGGACCCCGAAGGCTCAGAGAAGGTTGGGGGACAGATGGTAGCCTCCCGTCAAGGCCATCCAGCGTGTTCTTCAACGTGCACAGGGTATGGCTCTCCCGCACACGGGTCTACGGCTTAACGTCCCATCCGACTGACGGCGGCCTTTCCAAGCCCATCGGTGTCCCCTATTGACCTACTGCCCCACAAAAATATGAATGAAAATATTAATATAAACTCAACTAATATAAATCTATACCAATATGAAAATAAATCTTGAAAAGAACTTAACACCTTTTTTACTATTCATACAAAGAAATGTTTCCTCCATAATTCCTACTATATGCATTCAAAGCATGAAATTAAGACTTTTTTATAACAGTTGATAAGTGGTACAATCGTATTTGTGAACAATCTTCAATTTATCGAGAATAACTTTACCAATTCTTGTAAATAAACTAAAGAAAACTATGCATCAAAGTTCCCAGGTTCGAGTCCCAGCTGGGTCAGCGTTGAGACTTATCTCCGCAAAACTCTTCGCCCTGCCCACGGTCAGTAGGGGACACCGAGGGGCTTGGAAAGGCCGCCGTTCGTGGGATGGGACGTTAAGCCGTGGCCCCGTGTGCGGGAGAGCAATACCCTGTGCACGTTAAAGAACACGCTGGATGGCATTGACAGGAAGCTACCATCTGTCTCCCAACAGCTGTTCCAGTAGGTCCCCTCTCCCAACCTTCGGGGTCCTTGTGACCTGGCCATTTAGCCCATGGTGTACAAAAAAGTGCCGTTCAGAGGTAAAAAAAATCCAACTATGCATCAAACGAAGTGTTCCTACAGAAAAACTGAGATCAGCTCTGCTTGTTCGACTAACATAAAACCTCCTCAGCCACATTTCTAAGTGTCCCAAACATCCTTCTTTTTTTTCTTGCCAGTCCGCTAACCGGATCAAGACTAATAAACTTATATAACTTCCCGGAAACACATCAAATAAAAACCTTTCTTCTTTTTACTATAACGCACAGACTAAAACTACGTCTTTTTTAGCACTCTTAATTCCTCTTAATTACAACAATTTTTTCTTTATTTTTAAGTTCGTTCGAAGTAGTTTGTGGCGTAATCTCACGCTAGAGTTCACGAGAACATCAAGACGATACATCACATCACAAGTTCATTGTAGCACGTTCATCTGTTGTAATATCAAAGCTTAAATGCGAGAGAGCAAAACACGATATAGCACTATTTTTTTGTAGGAGTAGATATCTATATTTAATATCTAGCAACTTTTCTAGATAAAAGCATCACAGCTATCGCTTTCAAATCTAATGTGTTTCTTTTAAAAAGAATGTCTTTTTCATGGCTTCCTCGAAGGAAGTTATGAAAAATATAAAAGGAAAAGAGCACTTAGTAGGAAATAAAACCTTTCAAAAAACAGTAAAAGTGTTTTTACGACATTTCTTTTATACGCTCTCTACACAAAAAAATAGATAGAGCTGGGTTGTTTGCATCTGGGAGCCATTTTTTTGCACACAATGGGCAAAAGCGTTAAATCACAAAGACCCGCAGACTCAGAGAAGGTTGGTCAAGGGAACTCACTGGACAGCTGTTAGGAAACAAATAGTTGACTCTTGTTAAGGCCTTTCAGCAGTTCTCTAACGTGTACAGGACATGGTTTTCCCACACAAAAGGCCACGGTTTAACGTCCCATCCGACGGACGTCGGTCTTTCCAAGTCCATCGGTGTCCTCCAACTAACTCAGAGCAAAGTGAGAGCTTAGCGGAGATGAAACTCAAACCCGAGAACTGTAGATTACGAACCTGGCGCGCTACCAACTGAGCCACGAAAATTAGAAATAATTGACTTATTCTCAATACAAAACAAAGTACTTACACAAATCATAAACATTAAATATTCAGAAAGTACGCAATATTTTTCTTAATATATAGAGAACAAATCCAAAAAGAAAAAAAATGAAACGGAACTATGATTTTTTACACGTTTAACACCAAGGGACAAATTCATTGCCCATCGAGGTATAAAAAAATTATTACTGTAGTTTCAACTTTATGAGAAATACACTATCTGATTAGAAGTATCCGGACACCCCTTCTGGATAGTGGATTCACACATATATGCCATAGCCATGGCCCAAACAGGTATAAAATGACGTACGTGGCTTGGCAAACGTCATAGACATGCATGAACAGAAGTATGGGTCGTATCCGCTCAGTGACTTTCAACGTGGCACGGTCTCAGGATGCCACCATAGCAACAAGTCAGTTCGGGACATTTCGGACTTGCTTCAGCTGTCCCGATCAACTTTAAGTGATGTTATTGTGAAATGGAAACGCCTAGGAGCAACAACAGCGTAATCGTGACCCGATAAGCCACGTAAAATGACAGAGCGGGACCGCAGAGTGATGAAGAGGGTGGTGCAACAAAATCGCCTGTCCTTGGTTGCAACATTCCCCACAAAGTTCCAAAATATCTCTGGAAGCAACGCCAGCACCATAATAGTTTGTCGCGAGCTACAGGAACCAAGTAGCGGGACACAAGCCTAACATCAACAAGATCAACGCCAAGCATTGGTTGGAGTGGTGTAAAGCACGGTGGTCTGTGGACTCTTGAGTAGTGGAACCACGTTCTCTGGTGTGATGAATCATGCTTCATCATCTGGCAAACCGACGGGCGAATCTGGGTATGGAGGATGCCAGGTGAAAGCTACCTGTCTGACTGGGTTGTGTCAACTGTGAAATTTGGGGAGGAGGCATCATGTTCTGGGGCTGTTTTTCATGGTTCCGTCTGGGCCCCCTAGTTCCAGCGGACCAGACGCTGAACGCTGCAGCCTATAATGAGATTCTCGACAATTCTGTGCTCCCAACTTTGTGGCAACAGTTTGGTTAAAACCAACATGACAATGCCCCTATCCACAAAGCGAGGACTGTGCAGGAATAGTTTGAGATGGGTGTGGAAGTACTTGACTGGCCTGCACAGAGCCCTGATCTCAACCCCAAGGAACACCATTGGGATGAATTGGGTTGAGTTGTTTTACCTCTGAGCGGCACTTTTTTGCACACCATGGGCTAAATGGCCAGGTCACATGGACCCCGAAGGCTCAGAGAAGGTTGGGGGAGGGGACCCACTGGAACAGCTGTTGGGAGACAGATGGTAGCCTCCCGTCAAGGCCATCCAGCGTGTTCTTTAACGTGCACAGGGTATGGCTCTCCCGCACACGGGGCCACGGCTTAACGTCCCATCCGACGGACGGCGGCCTTTCCAAGCCCATCGGTGTCTCCTACTGACCGTGTGCAGGGCGGGGAATTTTGCGGAGATAAATCTCAACGCTGACCCAGCTGGGACTCGAACCTAGGAACTACAGATTACGAGCCTGGCGCGCTACCGACTTAGCCCCCCCCGCCCCAATGGGGGGGATGAATTTGAATGCCGACTATGAGCCAGGCCGAACCGTCCAACATCAGTGACCAGCCTAACTAAGATGTAGCAGAATGACAGATAATTCCCGCAGCAACGTACAAAAATCTAGTGGAAAGCCTTCCCCTCAGAGTGAAGGCTGTGACAGCAGCAAAGGAGGGACCAGAGCGATATTAATTCCTTTCCTACTACCAGGAGATTGTGGGTGAGCGCGTGTCTGGATACATTTGATCATATAGCATGTGTTATATATATATAATATTAAAAATAATTAAAAAATAATTAGAAAAGGAAAAATGTGAAGGAAAAAGCAGAACTAGTTGAGGTAAAAAGTGCACAAAATATAAAATTATTAACTCAAGAATTGTTCCAAATTTTGAGCCAAAAAAAGTACATTTCTTTATAAAACTTAACGTTGTTAAAACGTTTTTTAAAGTTAATAGGATTTTCTTTTCATTCTTAAATCTAAGTGTAAGTTATTAAAATATTTATGCGCCAAATAAATAAATGGTGCACGAAATAAAAGGCCAGATCTTCTAGAATTATAATGTAAATATAAATGAACCATCCAGTGCTGATTTAATTATAAAAATAACAATATTTTAAACTTATAAATCTGCCTAATAAAAATGATCATTATTTAGTGCATTCATTGTAGAAAATTTGTGGTTTTTTTATGGATACGAAACAAGTTACTTAAATTTTCCTCGTAGTCCTAACTATAAATCCCATATTGTAAAACAGAGAATGCCCATGCATAATAAAGCATGATCAGAAGTCTCTGAAGGGCAAGTTTCCTTAAAAAACGTAAATCTATATAACTCAAATCTAAATTTTTTTAGTTTTCCATTTCAAACTTTGATCTATAATTACACCCAGGTATTTGAAATTACTCACTCTTTCTAAACAGTACTGTGCAAATTAGTTGGGACAATAGGAAAATGCAGTAACAAAGACGCACAGCTAAAATATTTATTTGTTTAATAGTGTAGTTAATAGTGAATGTGACCCCCCTTAGCTTTAATTACTTCTTTCACCCTCCCAACCATTGATGCCACTAGCTTTCCACACATCTCCTTCACTTCAGGGTCGTGGTACTACACTTTCATGACACTTTCTATCATTTTGGTTTTCGTCGTGCAATCCATCTTAGATATGCTCGCTTTAAAAATGGCCCACAAATTTTCAATGGGGTTTAGATCGGGTGAATTTCCTGGCCACTCCAATACCTTCAAATGTTGCTAGGTAAAGAAGCTCTTAGCAAGCTTAGAATTGTGGCATGGAGCCAGATCCTGTTGAAATACCCTATCGCCGTTAGGAAACAGCTTCTGTAGTGTTGGGACCATTTTTGCCTCCAGAACGCCTATGTACTTTTTGCTGTCTATCATTCCTTCAATGGGGTGAAGCGTCTGTTAGATTAGTTTAGACTTGCAGTAGAAGGTTACGAACAAGTTTAGACTTGCAGGTTCGAGTCCCAGCTGGGTCAGCGTTGAGATTTATCTCCGCAAAAATTCCCCGCCCTGCCCACGGTCAGTAGGGGACACCGATGGGCTTGGAAAGGCCGCCGTCCGTCGGATGGGACGTTAAGCCGTGGCCCCGTGCACGGGAGAGTCATACCCTGTGTACGTTAGAGAACACGCTGGATGGCCTTGACGGGAGGCTACCATCTGTCTCCCAACAGCTGTTTCAGTGGGCCCCCTCCCCCAACCTTCTCTGAGCCTTCGGGGTCCATGTGACCTGGCCATTTAGCCCATGGTGTGCAAAAAAGTGCCGCTCAGAGGTAAAACAACCCAACTTAGACTTGCAGCAGTTTAGACTCTGCAGCGGAAGGGACTTAGCGTCCCTTCGCTTGTCCCAACTAATTCGCACAGTACTGTAGATGGACAAAATATGGCAGTAAAAAGAATTATCACAATTAATATTAAGATATTTTAGGCTGATGACTCTATAACGTTTCATCGAATTAAATACGATAAATTTCATTTTATGCATATTTAACTGGATTTTATTTCAAGAAAACCAGCAATGTATTTGTTGTAGATCTTGTTGAACTTTAAAGTGATGTTTACTTATATATTTAGCAGAGTGTAAAAGGCTGCATCGTCTGCATAACAAGTTAGTGAACCATTTAATTTTAATTGCAAATATCGTTGAAAAAAAGCCAAGAATAGAACAGGACCTAAAACAGAACCGTGCGGAACTCAATAGCATGTAATCACTTTTTAGATTCTGTATAAACTCTCAAGCATGTAATCACTTTTTTAGATTTTATGTAAACTGGTGTTTTCTATTTTTCAAGTAAGACTTAAACCTATCAAAACAAACACCTCTTATATCATTTACATAAAGTTTACCCAAGATAATTTTATGATTTACTGTACCAAATGTTTTTCTTATGTCAAGAAAAATGAATAAAGTTTCCTTTGCTTCATTCATACCATTAATTATCTTTCCAGTAACATCTAATATAGCCTGTTCTGCTTTTCTGCTTTCCCTAAATCCAAATTACGGCTAACGAAAAAAAAATTATATTTATCATAAAAATTAAAAACTCTAGATTTCACATTATTTTCAATAGCTTTGGAAAAGGCTGATAAGATAGAAATTGATTTAAGCAAAAAATGTTGCCAAATTTTTATCTCCATTTTTATATTTTGGAAAAATTAAAGCATGTTTCAAAGCTTCAATGAAGAAACCTCATTTCTTAGAGATATCAAATATGTTAAGATATGAACATGATATCTACAAAAATATTTAATATTTTAATAGTAATCCCATCATAACATTGTAGTTTTATCTCTAACTCATTTATGACATTAGTAATTTCACTGTCATTTACATGACAAAAAGGGCGGGGGTGGCTCAGTCGGTAGCGCGCCAGGCTCGTAATCTGTAGTTCCCAGGTTCGAGTCCCAGCTGGGACAGCGTTGAGATTTATCTCCGCAAAATTCCCCGCCCTGTCCACGGTCAGTAGGGGACACCGATGGGCTTGGAAAGGCCGCCGTCCGACGGATGGGACGTTAAGCTGTGACCGGTGTGCAGGAGAGCCATACCCTGTGCACGTTAAAGAACACGCTGGATGGCCTTGACGGGAGGCTACCACCTGTCTCCGAACAGCTGTTCCAGTGGGTCCCCTCCCCCAGCCTTCTCTGAGCCTTCGGGGTCCATGTGACCTGGCCATTTAGCCCATGGTGTGCAAAAAAGTGCCGCTTCAGAGGTAAAACAACCCAACATGACAAAAATAAGTTAAGTTTTGAGAGTATGTAAGGTCTGTTCGGTTCTAATGCATGATAGTATCATGTATATTGAAATATGAATCAGATTCATCTGCTGTGAGGTAAAGTTAATTTCATTAGCTAAAACAGAAAAATTAGCATGTTCAGGAACAATGTTCTCCTTTTTGATTTTAAACCAGAAATATTATTTATGAAATTCCACTGTTTCCCATTATTACCAAAAAATATTAAATTTACGAGTGTAAAAAATACGTTTAACCTCCTTAATCCGTTTTTTACAAGCTTGAAATAATTTCTATAATTCAACTTAATTTGTATATTGCCAGGATATTTTGTAAACTGAATATAGAGCCTTTCTCTTTTATTTATATAAGTAATCAGTTTCTCTCTCATCCATGGTTGTTTATCTTTTATTATTTTTTTTACATAATATCTGTGGTGTAAAAGACAATGAAATAATTTGCGTGTAAAATATTTAAAATCTTGATCATTTTCAGTCACATTAAACAAATTCAAATTTTTGATAATATTTTCAAATTTGAAATGGCCAACTTGTGTCATTATAGAATTGTTGTTTAAGGTCCTAGATTACTTAAGATTTAAACATGTACTGCACAACTGAAACCTACCAATATTATGCTAAATAGAATGCAAAATTGGAATTTCCGTAAATTTTAAACAGTTTTTTTAAGGCTGTGAAAATGAATAAAATATCTGAATCATTTCTCTTTAAATTTTGATTCGACTAATATTCGCTTAATATTCCAGATACTATGGTCTTATCTATCATAATATTTGTATTGCAAAAGTAATAACCTAGTTTAGTAAACAACAGTTTGATATAAGTGTATTATTGGAAGCTTGTGAATTCGGGTGTTTTACCTCTGAGAGACACGTTTTTGCACACAATGAGCTAAATGGTAGTCACAAGTACCCCGAAGGCTCAGAGAATGATTTGGGAGGGGACCCACTAGAACAGCTTTTGGGAGATAGATGGTAGCCTCTCGTCAAGGCCATTCAGCGTGTTCTTTAACGTGCACAGGTAGGGTTGGGTTGTTTTTCCTCTGAGCGGCACTTTTTTGCACACCATGGGCTAAATGGCCAGGTCACAAGGACCCCGAAGTCTCAGAGATGATTGGGGGAGGGGACCCACTGGAACAGCTGTTGGGAGACAGATGGTAGCCTCCTGTCAAGGCCATCCAGCGTGTTCTTTAACGTGCACAGGGAATGGGTTGGGTTGGGTTGTTTTACCTCTGAGCGGCACTTTTTTGCACACCATGGGCTAAATGGCCAGGTCACATGGACCCCGAAGGCTCAGAGAAGGTTGGGGGAGGGGACCCACTGGAACAGCTGTTGGGAGACAGATGGTAGCCTCCCGTCAAGGCCATCCAGCGTGTTCTTTAACGTGCACAGGGTATGTCTCTCCCGCACACGGGGCCACGGCTTAACGTCCCATCCGACGGACGGCGGCCTTTCCAAGCCCATCGGTGTCCCCTACTGACCGTGGGCAGGGCGGGGAATTTTGCGGAGATAAATCTCAACGCTGACCCAGCTGGGACTCGAACCTGGGAACTACAGATTACGAGCCTGGCGCGCTACCGACTGAGCCACCCCCCGCCCCTTGCACAGGTAGGACTTTCCCGCACAAGGGGCCACATATTAACGACCCATCCGACGGACGGATGCCTTACCAAGCCGCTCTGTGTCCCCTACTGACCTGGGCAGTGCGCGGAATTTTGCGGAGATAAATCTCAACGCTGACCCAGCTGGGACTCGAACCTGGGAAGTATAGATTTCATAGCAGCGATTTCAATCCTTATCCCCAAAGGAGAGAGAGAAATATGAAGTTTTACGTTTTAGGGCATAAATGTAAACTTCTTTTTGGATTGAATAAGTAATATAGAAATATTATTATTTGTATTTTACGAATCATCGATGAGTTCGAATTTCCACCGTTAGGAGTGCAAAATTCAGAAAATGGCAAACTTTGTTCTCTTTAAAAATGAGCATTGGCTATTCGATCAGAGGCGATATATTATTCTAGTTTACTGAGTGGGTTGTTTTATCTGTGAAAAGCACTTTGCTTTGTACACAATAAGCTTAATGTCTAAAAGAGTTCAGGTTATTGTTGTTTTAGGTTGTTTTACCTCTGAGCGGCACTTTTTTGCACACCATGGGCTAAATGGCCAGGTCACATGGACCCCGAAGGCTCAGAGAAGGTTGGGGGAGGGGACCCACTGGAACAGCTGTTGGGAGACAGATGGTAGCCTCCCGTCAAGGCCATCCAGCGTGTTCTTTAACGTGCACAGGGTATGGCTCTCCCGCACACGGGGCCACGGCTTAACGTCCCATCCGACGGACGGCGGCCTTTCCAAGCCCATCGGTGTCCCCTACTGACCGTCGGCAGGGCGGGGAATTTTGCGGAGATAAATCTCAACGCTGACCCAGCTGGGACTCGAACCTGGGAACTACAGATTACGAGCCTGGCGCGCTACCGACTGAGCCACCCCCGCCCGAAAAAGAGTTCAGGCTTCACAGCTGGGTTATAGGGTATCCACTGGAATGCTGCTAGGAGACAAATGGAAGCTTGCCATCCAGCATGTGCACAGGGTTGGGTTGGGTTGTTTTACCTCTGAGCGGCACTTTTTTGCACACCATGGGCTAAATGGTCAGGTCACATTGACCCCGTAGGCTCAGAGAAGGTTGGGGGAGGGAACCCACTGGAACAGCTGTTGGGAGACAGATGGTAGCCTTCCGTCAAGGCCATCCAGCGTGTTCTTTAACGTGCACAGGGTATGGCTCTCCCGCACACGGGGCCACGGCTTAACGTCCCATCCGACGGACGGTGGGCTTTCCAAGCCCATCGGTGTTCCCTACTGACCGTGGGCAGGGCGGGGAATTTTGCGGAGATAAATCTCAACGCTGACCCAGCTGGGACTCGAACCTGGGAACTGCAGATTACGAGCCTGGCGCGCTACCGATTGAGCCACCCCCCGCCCCGGGGTTATAGGGTATCCACTGGAATGCTGCTAGGAGACAAATGGAAGCTTGCCATTGAGAATGTGCACAGGTATGGCCTATAGGTTACTATTTTATTAATATTTAATATGACTATTCGAAGAAATTTCCGAGAATATCGATGTCCCCTTTCTCACCGATGGCAAATGGTGGGGGAAGGGGATTGCTATGAGACGTCACAAAGTTTGAAAACGTTCATATCGCTAAACCTCTTCCTATGTGGCTGGGCAATAACTACTCTGAAATTTACAAATTAGCATTTTTCGTTTCTGAATCTGGCTTCAGTTGTTAATTCTGTTCCTTTCGTTGCCAATGTTTTTCTTTTCGGGAAATTTTACGTTCATCTCGTCTCTAACTGGCAATGTTGTTTCGAAGGTTTAGTAAAGTTTTCTACTGGAAATTTATGCGCTCAAATTGGGTCTTAATTTTAAAAGCATCCATAAATCTTCGACAGATTTTACTACATCGCTTTACTTCAGAGCCAAAAAGATATTACATACTCAATCAACCGAACCACAGTACTTCATTTCACGAACCAGAAATACTTAATTAGCGTACGTATTTGAATATGTTGTTTAGAATCTAATGCGCAGTAATTTTTACCTTATGGGAAAGCTCGCAAGTCAGGCATCGTCATCTGCATATTTCATAATCATTACTAGGCAGAATGTTTCAGCTCTTATCTCATAAGATGGAAGCTTAATTATGAAATCGATATGTAACTAAGCTGAGCAGAGACGCTAAAAGATCAAAGTTGATTTTCAGAATTCCAGTACAAGTTAGTGCTCAGTTTCTTGCGAAATCACATTTTATGAAAATTCTGGTTTGAATTTCAATGCAAAAGTTCAATAAAGAAAAAAAAATCGAGGAATATATTATTCTGTATTTAACATTGTTGAAGACAGAATTAACAAGAAACGAGAATTGACTTAGTTGGAAGTATGCAGAATCGCAATCTGCAGTTGGGTTGTTTTACCTATGAGCGGCACTTTTTTTGCACACTATGGGCTAAATGGCCAGGTTGGGTTGGTTTACCTCTGAGCGGCACTTTTTTGCACACCATGGGCTAAATGGCCAGGTCACATGGACCCCGAAGGCTCAGAGAAGGTTGGGGGAGGGGACCCACTGGAATAGCTGTTGGAAGACAGATGGTAGCCTCCCGTAAAGGCCATCCAGCGTGTTCTTTAACGTGCACAGGGTATGGCTCTCCCGCACACGGGGCCACGGCTTAACGTCCCATCCGACGGACGGCGGCCTTTCCAAGCCCATCAGTGTCCCCTACTGACCGTGGGCAGGGCGGGGTTTTTTGCGGAGATAAATCTCAACGCTGACCCAGCTGGGACTCGAACCTGGGAACTACAGATTACGAGCCTGGCGCGCTACCGACTGAGCCACCCCGCCCCAAATGGCCAGGTCACATGGACCCCAAAGGCTCAGAGAAGGTTGGGGGAGGGGACCCACTGGAACAGCTGTTAGGAGACAGATGGTAGCCTCCCGTCAAGGCCATCCAGCGTGTTCTTTAACGTGCACAGGGTATGACTCTCTCGTACATTTTACCACGGATTAACGTCCCATCCGACGGACGGCGGCCTTTCCAAGACCATCGGTGTCCCCTACTGACCGTGGGCAGGGCGGGGAGTTTTGCGGAGATAAATCTTAACGCTGACCCTGGCGGGACTCGAACCCGGGAACTGCAGATTACGAGTATGGCGCACAATCTGCAGTTCCCAGGCTGGAATCATCACTAAAATTTTTCCCCTCTAAATCCCACTATGTACTTGTTGCGAAAGTAGACACCGATGGGCTTAAAAATCTCGCTGTCCGTCGGATGGAATGTTAAACCATGGTCCCGTGTACACGAGAGTTAAAACCTGTACATATTAAAGAACATATTGGATCGTCTTGACGGGATAATTCCATTTGTCTCCTGAAATATGGTTCAGTGGGTCCTGCTCTTTCAGTCTTTGGGGGGGGGGGGGTTGTAAGGGGGGAAAAATCGTTGCTGTCAGTGTAAATTTTCCATTGCAATCTACTTTCAAACGTTTTGCAGTGAAAAATCTTTTAGAAAGTCGATTAAAGTTTTATTAAAGTTTTGCCATTTTCCAAATATAGCGCTCTCTCTAAAGCTGTAAATGAAATATATTAGAACATTCGGAAAATACATATCTCAATTCGTCTTCAGGATCTCTCCAATTCGAAAAAAATATTTTATTCACGTCGGATCAAAAGCGGAAAAGTTAAACTTAGGAACTTTTCAAGAAATGTTCTAAAGATATCTGAAACGTAGGGGAAATGTTATAATGGACATTCAATCTCTTGCCTACCCCACTTATTTTTATTTCTAGGTCCTCGCCTCATTTCATTTACCTCTAAAATCAGGAAAGTTGAATGCTTGCAAACGGAAGACAAAATGAAAACAATAGCTTGTTCTTTTGAAAACGAGTTTGAAGGATTAATTTCTGAGCTGAGAAGGATCTAGGGGGTGTGGGGGAAGAGGTAGAATTGCTCCCATGGTGGCAAAAATAGATCATAAACTACAAGGAGCTTAGCCAGAAAACTCTCTTAAGGCGGGGGGCGGAGTACGGTGTTTTCACATACAAGAAAACTTCGATTAATCTAGTCAATATAGAGGGTGGTTATAAATAAACCGACATTACTCAGAGCGTTGGGTTGTTTTACCTCTGAGCGGCACTTTTTTGCACACCATGGGCTAAATGGCCAGGTCACATGGACCCCGAAGGCTCAGAGAAGGTTGGGGGAGGGGACCCACTGGAACAGCTGTTGGGAGACAGATGGTAGCCTCCCGTCAAGGCAATCCAACGTGTTCTTTAACGTGCACAGGGTATGACTCTCTCGTACATTTTACCACGGCTTAACGTCCCATCCGACGGACGGCATCCTTTCCAAGACCATCAGTGTCCCCTACGGACCGTAGGCAAGGCGGGGAATTTTGCGGAGATAAATCTCAACGCTGACCCAGCTGGGACTCGAACCTGTTACTCAGAGCGATGTAGAGAATGATCTATTCGACGGATCACAGCGAAAAGTGATGGATACCTTAATAAGAACATGGGGTAGAGAATTTTCGAATAAAAAAAAAATTAGTGTTAGTGTCACCAGATGGCTTGGATGCTCTAAAATAAAGAAAATACCAAGTTGAACAAACATAGCCTTTGTTTTACAAATCAAGATTCTCAATATGTGAACCATTCGTATACAAAATGTGCTGGAAACATAATACGGCATGGTCCACAGTTGCTTGAAACATGTCTCGGGGAATGACTGCAACATGCTATGTTATTCTTGCCTTCAGTTCAGCAAGCGATTCAATATTGCCTTGGTAAACTCAGCTTTCAAATAACCCCATAACCAAAAATCGCACGGGTTTAGATCGAGGGAACAGGTGGAATTGGAAAACGTTCGATAAATTATTCTGTCTTCACCAAATGTGGTACGCAACAATTGCGTTGCCGTATGCAATATGGGGTGACGTCCCATCCTGCATGAATGTTATAGAGTCTAAGCAATTTCTAGCTTGCAGAGCCGGAATAATCTTGCAATGGAGAAGATCTGTGTAACGTCATCCATTCACCGATCGATGCACGGGGTCCTTGAGGCGTGATCTCCTCAACAAAAAATGGTCCGATTATAAAGTTTGCGGTCAACCCACACCATACAGTTACCTAGTCGGAGTGTAGGGGCACAGCATGCGGATGTGTAAGGTCCCCATATTCGGCAGTTGTGCGTATTCACTGCTCCATGTAGGGTAAAATGCGCCTCATCGGTCCATGTCACGTGGTTGCAGCTGCTGTACCCTATGAATTTTATAAGGATACCATTTCAGGATGGACCGTATAATTTTACGGACAGCCGGATTGCCGGGATACCTGTCTCGCACTAACTACGGGTAGCTCCGATTGCGACTGGATTTCTGCAACAAGTAAGTGCGACGTCTTCCACATTGCTTTCTGCAACAGGCTGCCGACCTCTACTCGGAGCCACACCCAACTCGCCTGTTTCTTCGTATTTCTGTATCATTCAGACGACGATATTCACGTAATGCAGCGACGGCATTACTGCCGTTTTGGTAAAAGAGTTTCACTAGCAAATCTCGGACTTTCTTGCAGATACCCATAGTTCCTTTTAGCGATTACAGGGAAGGCATGACATTTTATAGTGTTCCCCATGCGACTCTCACGTGTGATTGGCTGCAATGTCATGAGAAATTATCATGTTCTACCACATTTTTAGCGCACCACGCCACCTGGCGGCATTAAAACTAACTATTTTTTTTATTCGCAAATTCTCTGTTCTCATTAAGGTATCCACTACTTTTCGCTCTGATCCTCCCGTGTGGATCCTTCTCTACATCGCTCTAAGTAATCTCAATTTAATTATAACCACCCTGTATATCGTACTGCAGAAATATCGATATGTATTTACACCAACGGGCTCCTCTTTGGGGTAGACTGGGCCCATATCTGGATGCGCCCCGAAATTTAAAATATTATTTGGAGAAGCATATGCAAAGGCCACTATAAAGGATAGAAAATAAATGTATACTGCCCTATTTACATACATGAAATGATTTTTTTAAAAAAAGACATTCTGCTCCATCTCAGTTGGGTTGGGTTGTTTTACCTCTGAGCGGCACTTTTTTGCATACCATGGGCTAAATGGCCAGGTCACATGGACCCCGAAGGCTCAGAGAAGGTTGGGGGAGGGGACCCACTGGAACAGCTGTTGGGAGACAGATGGTAGCCTCCCGTCAAGGCCATCCAGCGTGTTCTTTAACGTGCACAGGGTATGGCTCTCTCGCACACGGGGCCACGGCTTAACGTCCCATCCGACGGACGGCGGCCTTTCCAAGCCCATCGGTGTCCCCTACTGACCGTTGGCGGGGCGGGGAATTTTGCGGAAATAAATCTCAACTCTGATCCAGCTGGGACTCGAACCTGGGAACTACAGATTACGAGCCTGGCGCGCTACCGACTGAGCCACCCCAGCCCCTTCCATCCCAGTTTAATCCAGTCAGTCGCCTCCTCCAACGCAAGCTCCCCATTAATTTTTATGGGCTTTTCATGAGTAAATTACAACCAGATAGTGTGGCAATCACGTTTTATAAGCAATTTTACTTTAAAACAGTGTTTTCCTCATTAAGTCTTCATTTGACACCATTAGCATAATTGGCTTACAACAGATTGTGACATCCATTACCATGGCAACTACTTAGCTGCTGTTACTGAACACGGTCGAAAAAATGAGCCCGAAACCAGTGATTGCCGAAAGGTTAGAACTTTACAAAGAAGATGCAGCTGATATGGTAATGGCACTAATGTGCCAATAGTCACAAATATAATGCTCTTAGATTTACATGGTAGGCATTCATTAAATTTGCAATAACAGTTGCTTTCGAGCTAAATAAACATGTTTTACTTGCTAAACAAGCACACAGCATGTCCCATTACCTAATGCAAGATTGTAAGCTTAAAACGTGGCTGTCGTGCATCGAAATTTTCCTTTGAAGTCTTACAAGGTAATATTATCAATCATGTTTTACAAGTTTCGAAAATTCATTTAGACCTTGTTGCACAGAGGAAAAACAGGATGAGCATCGTGATGACTAAATCAAATTTACAACTGTGACCAGATTCAGAAGCGGAAAACGAAAAAAAGTTCTGCTTTGCTGGTTTCGACATTCATGGTAATGATGAAACGGCCATTGTTTATTGTGCAAACAAAATGCTTTCAACTTAGGTAAAAAAGGAAATAGATATTCTAACGTCAAAAATTCTTATTAATACAGAGTGTCCCACAAAGGGGTTTACACTGTTTGAATGTTAATAACAGAGAAAGTATTATAGATAACCTGATGGAACTTTTTGTATCTGGATCTGTCATGATTAGTGCTTGTTGCCATCCATTTGTTTTTCTTTTATTTTCAGTTCAGTTGCCAGTAATGACAAGTAATTGACAAGATGGCTGGGAACCTTTCCTTTGAGCAACGGAAGTGGATTTTAAAGTGTTTTTGGAAATGTGAGAACATGAAAGAAGTGCAGAGACGATGGCGGGCAGAATTTGATACTCTGCCACCGTCACGTGTAACAATTACGAAATTACGCGACACGCTTGAGAGGAAAGGAACTGTGTGTGATCTGAAGAAGGGACGATGTGGCAGGAAGAAATCAGTATCGGACGAAAGAGGGATGGAAGCAGTGGTACAAACTTTCACAAGATCCCCCAAGAAGTCATACGGCAAGCTTCGCGTGAGTCAGGTGTAAGCAAATCAGGTGTCCACCGCATTCTAAAGCAAGCAAAGTGGAAACCCTACATTTCCAGGTTGTTTCATGCGATAAATGAAGACGATCCGGATAGGCGCCTCCAATTTTGTGAATGGATTTGCGTTAATGAACGGATCTCCCGATCTAACGCCGGTCTAAATCCCGATCTAATCCGTTAATGAACGGATCTCCAGATCTCCCGATCTAACGCCGTTAGACTTCTTTCTGTGGAGAACTCTGAAGAATACTGTCTATGCCACAAAACCACGTACGCTGGATGCCATGAGATAGGCGATTGTGACTGCCTGTGAATTCATTCCTATGGAAACCAAAATCACATGTTTGTCGATCTGTTCCACAGCGTTCCAGACGATGTATTTCTGCCAATGGAGGACATTTTGAACATCTTCAACATTAGAACATCATCAGTAATGTTTTGAACATCTTCAACATTAGAACATCATCAGTAATGTTTTGAACATCTCTGTGACTTAAAAAAATCATATTTTTGATATTTTTGTTCGAGTTATTAAAGTTCAAACAGTGTAAACCCCTTTGTGGGACACTGTGTACTTTTTAACCTACTCTCTCAAGCATTATGCACATAAATATGTCGAACCATTATTGAAAATTATTTCTAGTACAACATATAATAAAAATAAATAAATACCCCCTCAAGCAGCTGCTTGCCACAGAGGTCTGACAGGAGTCTGTCATTTTATATGCCAAAATAAAAGATGTGAGAGGATGATAGGACCTCAGCAGAAAACAACACGAACATCCATGCCTTACCCGGGGCTCGAACCCAGGTCCCTTAGATCAGAAGCCAAGCGTGCTAACCACTCGGCCATGCGACAAATAAAAGAAAATTCCCCAAAATCAATTTCAGATTGAAACGTCTGAGCTGCATATTTTTGCGCACAATGGGCTAAACAACCAGGTCACATGGACCCCAACGATTCAGAGAAGGTTTGGGGAGGGGACCCCTGTACAGCTGTTAGAATAAAGTTGGTAGCCTCCGTTAAGGCTATAAACATGTTCTTTAACGTACACAGGGTATGGCTCTCCCGCACACGGTACCACGGCTTAAACGTTTCATTCAACGCACGGCAGCCTTTCCAAATCCCTCGGTGTCTTAGTTTTCACTGAGGACAGGTAGATAAATCTCAACGTTGGCACAGTTGAAACTCGAACCTGGGAACTACTAATTAGGAGCGTGGAGCGTTACCACGAAACAAGCCCAGCCCCTGTATTTCAGAAAGTGGGATTGTTTTTTCAACAAGTGGCACTTTCATCTACAGAATGTTTAAATGGCTAAGATTACGAGGCCCCCAAGGTTTTAAAGCTGGAAAAGGTTGGGTTGGGTTGTTTTATCTCTGAGCGGCACTTTTTTGCACACCATGGGCTAAATGGCCAGGTCACATGGACCCCGAAGGCTCAGAGAAGGTTGGGGGAGGGGACCCACTGGAACAGCTGTTAGGAAACAGATGGTAGCCTCTCGTCAAGGCCATCCAGCGTGTTCTTTAACGTGCACAGGGTATGGCTCTCCCGTATACTGGGCCACGGCTTAACGTCCCATCCGACGGACGGCGACCTTTTCAAGCCCATCGTCAGCTTACTATGCTCTCCTTTTTTTTCGCCTTTCCTATTAAACACCAATATTTAATATGATTGTTATTTACCTTAATTGTTATTAGATAATTATGCTATGTAAATGTATATTGTATTGACTGGCGGAATAAAATAAAGATTATTATTATTACTGACCGTGGGCAGGGCGGGGAATTTTGCGGAGATAAATCTCAACGCTGACCCAGCTCGGACTCGAACCTGGGAACTATAGATTACGAGCCTGGCGCGCTACCGACTGAGCAACTCCCGCCCCAGCTGGGAAAGGAATCCACTTAGAAGTTAGATGGAAACCTTGATCAAAAACTATAGGGTTCTTTTTTTTAAAAGATCTTATTGAATGTTCCAGAATCCTAGACTGATGATCATATTTTTAATTTTATTCCTTTATTAAAACTATATTTCCATAATGATTTGTGCTTTTTATTTGTTTATTTCATACATGTAATTAATTTTTACAGAAAATATTAAATAAATAGCCTAAATACAGTTTTAATACATGATTGTCGAGTAAATCCGTTAGATTGTACGATACGCTAAATGTAAGTTAAAGAAATCTATTGTTGTACAAATTATTGCCGAGTAAAGAAGAAAACTAACTGTGTGTTTAGAATCATTTCTACACGTGACAAATTGTAATCGTTTAAAACCAATCAGGGTTAATTTGTTTATGCGTATATTGTCATCGGTTAGTGACAATTAAAATGCTCCTTATTGTCTACAAATATACTAGATAATATAAGAATAAATAAAAAAATAAAATAAATACCCCCTCAAGCAGCTGCTTGCCACAGAGGTCTGACAGGAGCCTATCAGTTTATACGCCATAGTAGAAGGTCTGAGAGGATGGCAGGACCTCAGCAGAAAAACGACACAAACATCCATGCCTTATCCGGGGCTCGAACCCAGGTCCCTTAGATCAGTAGCCAAGCGCGCTATTATTAAAAAACCGTTGCCAGATATTTTTTCTGAATTCTGTAATCAACCGTAGTGTTCGGATACTTTTTTGAGCGACTGTACGTACACGAAGGTTGCCAGATCATTAATTTCTAAAAAAAATCGTTGCCAGATATTTTGTCTGAATTCTGTAATCAATCATAGTGTATATATTTAATAACTCGTCCATGGGACAGAATACTAGATATTAAATTTACATTATATATACTTCAGCTGCTTAAACAGTAAAGTAATTTTCAAAAATGTTTTTTTGTGAAATAAAACAATAGCACAATCCTGAAATCAAACGAATAGGGCAACAAAATTGCGATTTAATTCATGTGATACTATGATGGACTCGCTCCAAATGTGATGAGCTGCACCAAATGTCGTGGCCGCCGGAGGACGATGAATTCGTCCCTTAATTACCTTCACCCTTATTTCGGTGAAATGACAGGTTGTTACACCCGTACCGACGTAAGCCTCAGATTTGCTGCACCAAGTGATGTACAGTCGCTCAAAGAAGTATCCGAACACTATGATTGATTACAGAATTCACACAAAATATCTGGCAACGATTTCTTTTAGAAATTAGTGATCTAGCAACCTTCGTGTACGTACAGTCGCTCAAAAAAGTATCCGAACACTACGGTTGATTACAGAATTCAGAAAAAATATCTGGCAACGATTTATTTACAAATTAGTGATCTGGCAATCTTCGTGTCACGTGACACGAAGATTGCTAGATCACTAATAATAATATTTTTAATAATACTAATATAAATATTACTAAATTATACACTAATATTAATTATTATTAATTTACTTAAATAATATACTAATTATATTATTTAATAATACTAATATAAATATTTTTTCTGAATTCTGTAATCAACCGTAGTGTTCGGATACTTTTTTGAGCGACTGTACATGAATCTGGCAACATAAAGGTTGCCAGATCATTAATTTCTAAAAAAAAATCGCTGCCAGATATTTTTTCTGAATTCTGCAATCAACCATAGTGTTCGGATATTTTTTTGAGCGACTGTACAGAAATATGTCCAACAACTCACAAACGAGAGTTGTATAAGGACGACACAGTTTCTTCATACTGTATACAATTACATGCCTGGGATGCTCTCGACTCCGTAGTAGGCCTTTGCTGCTGCAGACAATTACGCAATGAGGTGGAGAACGCACCCTCTGCAGATCGGCGGAAGGATAATTAACCTTTGCATGCAATGTGGCTCACACAGAATCCACAGAACTGCATTAGATTCACCAAGAATCTCGATTCTCATTTAGAATCGAAAAAACTTAAGGATTTCCTTTCTGAGAAAGAGCGGCGTCCGCTTAACGCGCATCAAACGTCCTTCTAGTTTGATAGCAACGCTCACACTGTTCCTTTCGTCTTCGCGGCTCGTGGGGCTGGGGTGGCTCAGTCGGTAGCGCGCCAGGCTCGTAATCTGTAGTTCCCAGGTTCGAGTCCCAGCTGGGTCAGCGTTGAGATTTATATCTGCAAAATTCCCCGCCCTGCCCACGATCAGTAGGGGACACCGATGTGCTTGGAAAGGCCGCCGTCCGTCGGATGGGACGTTAAGCCGTGGCCCCGTGTGCGGGAGAGCCATAACCTGTGCACGTTAAAGAACACGCTGGATGGCCTTGACGGGAGTCTCCCAACAGCTGTTCCAGTGGGTCCCCTCCCCCAACCTTCTCTGAGCCTTCGGGGTCCATGTGACCTGGCCATTTAGCCCATGGTGTGAAAAAAAGTGCCGCTCAGAGGTAAAACAACCCAACACAACCCAACCCTTCGCGACTCGCCTCCCGCGATCACACTCGCGTCCCACGCTAGTTGTAAAGGCCATAAAAGGGCTTTTGGGACCCGTCATCTCATGCAGGCAGCCATCTCAGATCCGAAAACAACATCTATGAGACACATCTCCACAATAGCACTTCCAAGAACATACTTAATACTTAAAAATATTTACAATAACAAAAATACAGTAAAATGCAACAATAAATAGAAATAAATAAATTAGAGGAACATGACAGATACGTATGTGAAACTACAGAATAACTGAGATCTGATGAAATACACCTATCCCTCGATTTACACTGAAGATAGGTTCCGCACGAAACCGTGTAAATCGAAATCTTGGATTTTGCTATGAAAAACCGTGTAAAACGAAAAAAACACTAAAATGTGCATAATTCAGTTTCGATTTACACGGTTTTGATTCCGATTACACGGATTTCGATTTACACGGTTTTGTGCGGAACCTATCTTCAGTATAAATCGAGGGACAGGTGTATTTAGATTATTCATTTCTGTAAATTATGTTTAATTTCATTCCCTCACCTCTCACTTATTGTGCAATATGTGTTGCCATCGTCGGTCGAGGGTGATGTATTCGCTCGCAGTACTAGTTACGACCCCCCTCTTATGACCCCCACCTGTTGACAATGCTGCCAGGCCTGAGAAAGTTACCCCTTCTATGACCCCCGCAACTATGACCCCCACCTGTTGACAATGCTGCTAGGCTTGCGAAAGTTACTCCCCTATGACCCCCGCAACTATGACCCCCAACTGTTGACAATGCTGCCAGGCCTGCGAAAGTTACCCCTCCTATGACCCCCGCAACTATGACCCCCACCTGTTGACAATGCTGCTAGGCTTGCGAAAGTTACCCCCCCCCTATGACCCCCGCAACTATGACCCCCACTTGTTGACAATGCTGCCAGGCCTGCGAAAGGCCTTTCCTAATAAAAGGTAAGTAAGAATAATTTAATTCACTTAGATAAGTTGTGGAATACAGAGAATAATTTAAACAACACAAAACAAGATTTATTTCGTATATTGAAGTATAATACTTCAGGAAATGAATTCAAAGATTTCAACCATCAGAGCTGAAACTCGTCTTTATTTCTCTCTTTATCTGTCGTTACTTGAAACCAAAAGCCAAGTGTTCAGCAGGAAATAAACTTTGAATTGGTCTGCAATCTGTATTCCAGTCTGTTGCCATAAGAGACAGTAAAGCAGGCATGTCTGGTTCGGTGCGAGGGCGGGAGTCTCTGGGGTCGGAGAGGAGAGAGACAGACTTCCAAGATGAGTCCTCGGGGATCAAGTGGTCTAATTAGGTGCCGTGTAGAAAGGAAGAAATCTTCGCTGATAGCATCGGGAACAATTTCGCGGAATCCTAATCCCAAAACGTGATGGTTGCTTTTATTTATCTATCTATTGATTCTGTATTTGCTTGTGCTAGTTTGCGAGGGTCAATTAGGACTTATTGTATCTGTTAGATTGTACGATACGTTAAATGTGAGTTTAAGAAATTGAAATCAGTAAATATGACATTTAAATTGGGCTAGATGAGGAGTAAAAATTTATCTGAAAGATACACATGGGTGGGGTGGGGGAGGACTCTCGTAAGACCATTTAGGAAGGAACAATTCCTCCCGTACAAAGCAAGTGATCCCTTCAGACAAAAAACCAGGAAAATCATTTCTCAAGTAGCTACTCGGCAGAGGCTTGAAAGAAGGCTTGGTTGTTTGGAGTTTTCTGGCGCAAAAGGGAAGCTAAAGGCCATGCTGCGCCAAACGAGGTACAAAAAAAAAGGATATTGAAAAGTCATGCAAACGTACAATCAAAGTTAAAATCGAAAGACAAAAACAATAAATAACACGATGAGAAAGTTGGGTTGTTTTACCTCTGAGCGGCACTTTTTTGCACACAATGGGCTAAATGGCCAGGTCACATGGACCCCGAAGGATCAGAGAAGGTTGGGGGAGGGGACCCACTGGAACAGCTGTTGGGAGACAGATGGTAGCCTCCCGTCAAGGCCATCCAGCGTGTTCTTTAACGTGCACAGGGTATGGCTCTCCCGCACACGGGGCCACGGCTTAACGTCCCATCCGACGGACGGCGGCCTTTCTAAGCTCATCGGTGTCCCCTACTGACCGTGAGCAGGGCGGGGAATTTTGCGGAGATAAATCTCAACGCTGACCCAGCTGGGACTCGAACCTGGGAACTACAGATTACGAGCCTGGCGCGCTACCGACTGAGCCATCCCCGCCCCGGTCTGGAGAGTACTGCATGAAGAAGGGCTACACTCCTATCACTTGCAGCGAGTGCAGGGATTGACAGCTGTTGATTATCCCCTGAGCATGGATCTCGCCCAGTGGTTCCTGCAACAAAGTGCCACACATCCCGATTTCCCCGCGCGCGTGCTCTTTACGGATGAATCAACATTCTCACGTGAAGGCGTAGTGAATGTCCATAATGCGCATTTGTGGGCGACCCGTGGTACACGTCCAAATTCGAACCAACAACGGTTTGCCATCAATGTCTGGGCGGGGATCGTGCATGTCTACTTAAATGGACCGTACCAACTGCCGGACCGCCTCGATGGGCGAACGTACTGTATTTTTCTGCAACAGGTTTTGCCGGGATTGCTTCAATATGTTCCAGCCGCAATCCGCGCCCGTATGTGGTTCCAGCACGATGGGGCACCCGCCCATTTCACCATGGACGTGCGTCAGCATCTTCATACCACATTTGGGAACCGATGAATTGGGGACGGTGGTCCCATCCCTGGCCCCCCAGATCGCCCGATCTTTCTTGTATCGATTTCTTTCTGTGGGAACATTTGAAGAGTGTCGTGTACGAGACGCCCGTGCAGTCCACGGAGGATCTAGTAGCCCGACTGTCCGTCGCAGCCGCCGATGTGCGCGACAAGCCCGGTGTTTACGAGCAGGTACGCCGATCACTACTCCGCCGTTGTGCCGCCTATATCAACGTTAGTGGGCGGACGTTTGAGCATTTGTTGTAATGATCTCCAATAAATGTCACTCTGGAAACCTCTGTGTCTGTCCTTCATTTCCAACTCCTCACTGTGTTTGCGGCCGCATATTCTATGACGAATATTGGTGGGTTCGGTGTGTACTGCTATCCCCTCACGTTTGGGCCATGAATTCAGGGACACCCTGTATATATACACACACACACATAGGTGCGAATGTAAAAAGGTGTAAATAAATGGTGTGTCGTCCTCTACCTAGTGCTTTGGACCTTTACATCTTTCATCCAACACACAGCCATTAATAGCCATTTCAGACAGAGAAGAAGAACACATTTGACTCACACGAGTCTGACGCATATCGAAGCATGGCTCTGACAATCCGCGATTTCACCTAGAATCACGGATGAAGATATATAAATTGGAATAATTGATTAAAAAAGAAATTAAAAGGTTGGTTGGCTCTCGGCTGCACGCAGTGCTAAGTTTGCCATCGTGGATCCCGCTGTTTTCAACACCCGTGAAGACACTTTTTAAGCACCGATCATTTAGATTGTTGTGGCTATCTAGAGCTTTACAAACGAAACGTAGTAGAGAGTATCACAAAAGATATCCTGTAAACCTGGAACTCATGACAGTTAGTTGAAAAAAAAATATTGCATTTCTCCGTGAATGAGACTTATGTGTTCGTACAGCATTCAAAGTTGGGTTGGGTTGTTTTACCTCTGAGCGGCACTTTTTTGCACACCATGGGCTAAATGGCCAAGTCACATGGACCCCGAAGGCTCAGAGAAGGTTGGGGGAGGGGACCCACTGGAACAGCTGTTGGGAGACAGATGGTAGCCTCCCGTCAAGGCCATCCAGCGTGTTCTTTATGTTCACAGGGTAGAAATTAAAAGGAACTTCGAGGGACCACGAATCGAGAGAGGTCATCGCAGCTGCTTTGCAGACATATCTAGGTTTTGTGGAAGTTAACCGAATTCAAAAATTAAATACTCGAGAACTCATGGCCGTTTCCAGATAAAATTTCCTCAGTTGTTGTTAATATATAACTACGACAATGGTTAATTAATATCGTATTGTACACCGGATGTGAAATATAGAATAAGAATTTAAAGAAAGCTCAGTAGTTCAACTTTTTAAGATTTTTGATACTTTGAATACTTATAGCTTAAAAATTACTAAAAATAAAAAACAAATTAGTTTTTTTTTTACCTATGAGTAATCAGAATGACAATTGTCACCCTAAAATCAGAGATTGTGGGTTAAGAGCTGTAATGATTTGACACGGAATATATCTCCTAAGCCGTCCCGTGGCCGAGTGGTTAGCGAGCTTGGCTACTGATCTACGGGACCTGGGTTCGAGCCCCGGGTAAGGCATGGATGTTCGTGTTATTTTCTGCTGAGGTCCTGCCATCCTCTCAGATCTTCTACTGTAGCATATAAACTGACAGGCTCCTGTCAGACCTCTGTGGCAAGCAGCTGCTTGAGGGGGTATTTATTTTATTTTATATCTCCTAACAGCTGTCCAGGGAATTCCTTTGATCTATTGAACTACCCAACTCTGAAGCGCCCTTGACCAAGCCACTTCGCGCCTTCGATGAAAAAACATGACGCTAAGATGACTACAAATTAGCATGATACTTCACTGAGAAAATTACAAAAAAATTTACCTTATTTTCAAATTTGTAGCAATAATAACAGCAAGAATAACAAATAATATCAATATCGTCTAAATGCTTGACATCAGTAGTATCAATAGTATAATCTACCTTTAGTTATCACACTGGGGCCCACAGAAACCTATCGAAATTAACATATGTTGTAAAGAAAAAGTGTGACCATCAAGAATCATGTTAGTACACGAGTCACTGGTTTTTTTTTCACTGAGGTCATCAAAATACTTGAATCATTTCATATATTATTGCTTTTCCTCTGATTCCCCCTCCCGATCTCCTCAGAATTCCCTGCCCACGGTCAGTGGGGGACACCGATGGGCTTGGGAAGGTCGCCATCCGTCGGAGGGGACGTTAAGCCATGGCTCCGTGTACGGGAGAGCCATAACTTGTGTGTGTTAAAGAACACACTGGATTACTTTGACGGGAGGCTACCACCTGTCTCCTAACATCTGTTCCAGTGGGTCTCCTCCCCCAACCTTCTCTAAGCCTTCGGGGTCCTTGTGACCTGGCCATTTAGCCCATGATGTGCAAAAAGTGCCGCTCAGAGGTAAAGCAACCCAATCCCCTCCCGATCAACTACTTAAATTCAGTGTTGTCATTTAATCCTATTGAAACGAAAATCTTCCTCTTAAAAATTCTGTCTCTCCCTCTTGAAAACGGGGCGGGGGTGGCTCAGTCGGTAGCGCGCAGGCTCGTAATCTGTAGTTCCCAGGTTCGAGTCCCAGCTGGGTCAGCGTTGAGATTTATCTCCGCAAAATTCTCCGCCCTGCCCACGGTCAGTAGGGGACACCGATGGCCTCGGAAAGGCCGCCATCCGTCGGATGGAACGTTAAGCCGTGGCCCCGTGTGTGGGAGAGTCATACCCTGTGCACGTTAAAGAACACGCTGGATGGCCTTGACGGGAGGCTACCATCTGTCTCCCAACAGCTGTTCCAGTAGGTCCCCTACCCCCAACCTTCTCTGAGCCTTCTGTGTCCATGTGACCTTGCCATTTAGCCTATGGTGTGCAAAAAAGTGCCGCTCAGAGGTAAAACAACCCAACCCTCTTGGAAACGAAATCCACGTAAAAAGAAACACAGCTGAAAGAGATTGCCCTCTGTACAACCATGAAAGTGATCTCCAAGCAACCTCCCATAAAAGAATTTCAGTAACACTTGACATTGGACATGATTCACAACACATATCCTAACGATTGATGCGCAAGAGGTCCTAGAAATCTCCCACATATTATATTCTCAGTGGAACAGCCCCGTCCTCTCCCGCTTAAATGCTACGGAACATTCACAGACCGAAATGGGAAAACTTCTTGCTCAACATCGGAACCATTCCGAGAAGAGAATCCTCCTTGGCACGATTATTGATAGAGATGAATCCAATCGTGGATGAATCCAAAGGAAAAAAGAAATGCGTTGTAAAAGCTGATTTCACTTTCTTTTAAATTTCTCTCATGCTTAAGAAAAGTTTTAGTAAAGAAGTTTAGTTTTATTAGGCTGTTGATGACATGAATTTTTGTAGCATCAGATTTCTCCACTCTTTCGAATTGTAAGAATCAACAAAAGTGTTGGGATGTTTTTACATCTGAGCGGCACTTTTTAGCACACAGTGAGCTAAATGGTCAGATCAGAAGGAGCCCTGGGTCGGCGGTGGCTCAATCGGTAGCGCGTCAGGTTCGAGTCCTGCCTGGACAAGCGTCGAGATTTATCTCTGCAAAATTCCGCGCCCTGCACTCAGTCAGTAGGGGACAATAATCGGATTGGAATGACCGCCGTCCATCGGGTGGGGCGTTAAGTCGCGGATCCGTGTATAGGAGAGACATACCCTGTGCACGTTAAAGAACACGATGGATGGCCTTGACGGAGGCTACCATCTGTATCCTAATAGCTATCTTGTGAGTTTCTCTTTCCTCAACCTTCATTAAGCCCTCGTGAACCCGCCATTTAACCCATTGTGTGCAAAAAAAGTGGCGCTCAGAAGGTAAAACAACCCAGCCCAAGTCACAAGGGTCTCAAAAGCTCAGAGAAGCTTGGGGGAAGAGGTCCACTGGACACTTGTTAGGAGATAGATGAAAGCCTCTCATCAAGGCCATTGAGCATGCTCGTTAACGTGCACAGGGTATGACTCTCCCGCACATTGGAAAATGGCTTAACGTCCCATACGACGGACGGCTACCTTTCCAAACCCATCGGCATCCCCTACTGACCGAGGATATTTGCGGAGATAAATCTCAATGCCCGTCCAGGTGGGACTCGAAACGAAGTCCAATACGACGTTGGCGCACTACCGACTGAGCACACCCCAATCCCAAAGTGCACAGGGTATGACTCTCCTGCACAAGGACGGAAACACTGCTTAACAGACGCAGCGGATTAGTGGAGAAAGTCTCAACGCAGAAACAGTTCGGAGTCGAACCTGGAAACGTCAGATTTCGAATCTGTATGTTGTCGTTTGAAAGTTATCTACTTGTGGGGAAGACATGAACAGAAAACTAGAAAAATAGCATCTCCTCTAGCGAATATGGGATGTCCGTTTTCAAAGAGAATGGAATCTCTATTTTGAGTCTTTAGCACCCTCTAATGTGCGAATTCAATGAATGGGAAAATGTAAAGAGTAATATTACGAGTTAGTACATAAAAATGGAAAAGAAAATTTTATTTACCTCCCGAAACAAAAAAGCTGCTTTTTTCCATTCCCCTTGTGTTCAGGGTTAGGTTGTTTCACTCCTGAGCGGCACTTTTATTTCACACAATGGGCTAAATGGCCAGGTCAAAAGGATCCCGACGGCTCAGAAAAGGTTGGGGACCCACTACAGCTGTTAGGATGCAAATGATAGCTTCCCATCAAAGGAATCCTGCGTGTTTTTTAACGTGCACAGGGTATGGCTCTGGCGCCACGGCTTAACGTCCCACACACGGCTTAACGTCCCGTCCGACGGATGAAAGCCTTTCCGAACTCATTGGTGTCCCCTCCTGACTGAGGGCAAGGCGAGGAATTTTGCGGAAACAAATATCAACAGGCGAAATTCGAACCTGGGAACTGCAGACTACGTGCGTGGTGCGCTACCGACTGAGCCACCCCCGTCTGAGTAATGCACGGAGTAAAATACTTCCTCCAATGAGAACGATCATCTTGTGTTTCCTTCTTTAGTTGTTTTCTGTTGTGGTAGCGGCGCTTCTGGTATAAAATATCCGAAAGTTTGCTCAGCAATCCACCACGGAAAAACGCAAACAATATTATAATATCGACAACTAGCAAGAAACCTCAGGGTGCCAACTAGACGCATTTTTGTGTCCATTTTTTCAACTTGTCATTTACTAAACTCAACAAATACTTGAAACGTGCTGCATCCATTCTTAAGTTTTAAAGTCGCCTGAAGAAACGCACGTGGAAATAAATACTGCTTTGACTTCATTTAGTACTGGAAACATATTTTTTTTACCAACGAGAAATAGCAAAAGAAATGCATTTCTTGAAAGCAGTACAGTCGTTATAATTAAGTTTTTTATTCTTGTTCTTAAAGACCATAAACTTTGTTTTAGAAATATTTATAGCTAGTTTATTATATGTGATCCATTTATGCATATTTCCAATTAGAGTATTTGTTTCTTCTACTAAAGTTCTTACATCAGTATGAAAAGAAATGACATTTATATTATCTGCATACATAACTAGTTTAGCTGCTCCCTTTTGTGATTGAATATCATTTATATACAAAAGGAATAATAAAGGTCCCAGCACAGAACCCTGTGGCACTCCCCTATTGAATTTGATTTGTTCAGATATAGTCCTATTGACTTGTACAAACGCTGGTCTTTGAAATAGGTAGCTTTTAAGCCAATTATTTATTTTCCCTCGAAGCCCATAGTGTCTAATCTTTTCCAAGAGAATTTCATGATCTACACAATCGAATGCTTTAGAAAAATCTAAATATACAGCCAAGCCAACTCGCTGATGTTCAAGATTATTAACAATATAATCATAGGTATCTATAATAGCACCTTGTGTAGATTTGCCATGTTGAAAACCATATTGTTCTGGTATAATTAGCTTTCTGTTTGATATAAATTTATATATACATTTATGCATTAATTTCTCGAAAATCTTGGCGAAAACTGAGAGTAAAGAAATTGGTCTGTAATTCTTTATATCTTTCAGGTTTTTACTCTTGTGAATAGGTATTATTTTTGCTAGTTTCATTTCATTTGGAAAAATTTCCTTCTGAAGTGACAAGTTGAAAATATAAGTGAGGGGGATCTTAATTTCATTTTTAACATTTTTAATTACATTTATTGAGATATCATCAGGCCCACAAGAAGTATTAGGTTTCATTATACTTATAACATGACATATATCATCTTCAGAAAAAGGTTCAATATATAAACTATCTGGAAAACTGTATCCATAATATTTATATTGTACTTGATTTTTTGTATTGAATTCAGCTGCTAGATCTTCTGCTACACTTTTAAAATACTGGTTGAAAGCTGTAGCTTTTTGCGCATCGTCTGTTAGTACACTTTCATCCATCTCAATGTCCCCAATTCTAAGGTTTTTGTTTTTATTCCGAGACAATAGGTTATTTACCAGCCTCCATTTCTGTTATATATATATAGTAGGTGTTTCAGATTTACAGTTTAAAATGTTTCGAAAATTTATTGTTGTACTTATTTGAAAAATTGTATGAGTTCGAAAGCATATTAATTTCTATTTAAAATACTACTAAGTTTAACAGCTAAGGGGGCTTCCTGGGCCCCTATCTGAATCCCAACCAAATTCTGTGAGTACATTTCTATGAACACGTTCACGTAGGAACAACACAACTGTTTTTCGCATCAATTAAGCAACTGTCTGAGGAGTGTTTTTACCTTTCCTGAGAAGATTTGAACTTTTACCCCACAGAAAAGCCAACAATTATTTGTCAGCCATCTTCAAAACTCCATCTCTCCTCAGCCATGCGTCGACCATTTGCGTTGACGAAAGATTGTCCTCCAGCGACTTAAGTTATTACCTGAGAAGAAGAAAGAATCCCAAATGCTGCGAACTTGCCACATTGTTTCAGCTCCAAGGACAGACAGCCAGACGCATATTTTTATCAAGACACGAGAGCAGACGGTTAAACTTTTACGAGAGGCAGAAGCTTAAAAACTTCACGAGCAAATTCTGCCACGAGGGAAATTGAATTTACGACTGCGACCAGACTTAGAAGTGAAAATTACGTAAAAAAGAAAAACGTTAGAACTCTTATATTCTGACACTCCACGGAATAGAAACTTCCGTTGTTGAGGAAAATTCTCAAAAATGACTGATTAGGTTTACACTTTTAGCGGCACTTATTATATATTTATATATTAATTATTTAGTATTATACATCAGTATGGAATATAAGCGAGCTGGCTTGGCTGTATATTTAGATTTTTCTAAAGCATTCGATTGTGTAGATCATGAAATTCTCTTGGAAAAGATTAGACACTATGGGCTTCGAGGGAAAATAAATAATTGGCTTAAAAGCTACCGGATTTCAAAGACCAGCGTTTGTACAAGTCAATAGGACTATATCTGAACAAATCAAATTCAATAGGAGAGTGCCACAGGGTTCTGTGCTGGGACCTTTATTATTCCTTTTGTATATAAATGATATTTAATCAAAAAAAAGAAGTAGCTAAACTAGTTATGTATGCAGATGATATAAATGTCATTTCTTTCCATACTAATGTATAAATACTACCAATATATAATTATTTAGCATATATTATATATTATTTTAGCGGCACTTGATTAGCGGCACTTTTTTGCAAAAAATGGGCTAGGTCACAAGGACCCCCGAGGGCCCCAACTGTTGGGGAGGGGACCCACTTGACAGCTGTTTGGATACAGATGGTAGCCTCCCATCAAGGCCATCCAGCGTGTTCTTTAACATGCACAGGGTATGGCTCTCCCGCACACGGGGTCACTGCGTAATGTCCATCCCGACAGGCGGTGGCATTTCCAAGCCCATCGATATCCCCTACTGACCGATTTGGGTTGTTGGGTTGTTTTACCTCTGAGCGGCATTTTTTCACACACCATGGGCTAAATGGCCAGGCCAACAAACATGGACCTCGAAGGCTAAGAGAGGGGTTGTGGGAGAGGACCAACTGGACAGCTTTTGGAGACGGATGGTAGCCTCCCGTCAAGGCCATCCATCGGGTTCTTTAACGTGCACAGGTATGGTTCTCCCGGACACGAGGCCACGGCTTAACGTCCCATCAGATGGACGGCAGCCTTTCCAAGCCCATCGGTGTTCCCTACTGACCGTGGGCAGGGCGGGGAATTTTGCTGATAAATCTCAACGCTGGCCCAACGGGGACTAGAACCTGGGAACTGCAGATTACGAGTGTGGTGCGCTACAGACGAGTTACCTTTGTCCTACTGAGGAGTAGGATTTTCTGAAATATCCAAGTAAAATAAAAGGAAACTAGACGAATAAATATCACCTCTGATAACTGGAAATATGCGAATAATAATATTAGCGTCTTTAAAACACCCAAAGAATTTTTTACAGGTTTAAAATTCTGCTAAAAATTATTGCAAAGCATTTTTCCTGTACTAATACAACTTCGGCCGTCCCGTGGCCGAGTGGTTAGCACGCTTGGCTACTGATCTAAGGGACCTGGGTTCGAGCCCCGGAATTAGGCATGGATGTGTGTGTCGTTTTTCTGCTGAGGTCCTGCCATCCTCTCAGATCTCCTACTGTGGCATATAAACTGACAGGCTCCTGTCAGACCTCTGTGGCAAGCAGCTGCTTGAGGGGGTATTTATTTATTTATTTATACAACTTCATGGACTGTTCTGCTCAATGAAACGGAAGAAATTTCTTACAACAGTTATCAAAATTTAGTTTACTTCGCTGTTCATCCTTTATAATTTTTTTTCGTTCGAATAATATCTTCTGAATGTATGTATTACTTGTGGGAACCATGTAGGATTTCATACACAAGTTTCATTAGTTTTTATCTCGTTTTCAAAGAAATAAAACAACGAAAAAGGAAACAGATATTTATTATATTTATTACAGATTTTATTATATTTATTATATTATTAGACAGATATTTTCGGCCTGTCTGTAGACAGACAGGCCGAAAATATCTGTCTAGTAATATAATAATATAATAAAATCTTAGCCGATCATAAGGTGCTTGTCTGCTGTAGAGAGACAAACAAAAATAAAACAAAAAAAATATTGTAATATACAGTATAGCAACATATATGCTGATTTATCTCGAGTAATAAAAAAAGTTTCGAATTTCACAAATTATACGCCATTTAATATTTTATTCAATATCGTACTTGAAGTCTGATAACCATTTGAAATATAACCACATAAAATACAAAAGGAAATAGATATTACATTTTTCAAAAAATGTTCCAAATCATCGATAACAAAAATATAATTTTGAATTGTATTTTTAAAGCTAACTGAAGTAATTTCGTTTCTAACATTAATGTCTAAATTATTGAAAATTTTAGGAGCTAGAAAAAAAGAGTCTTGTTACATTTTTATGTGGAAATGAAACCCTGAATGACAAACCAAGTCGTCTATAATTATAAGGGGCCGAGAAGGATAAGAACCAATAACGGTTTAAATATACAAATAATAGAATTTTATATATAGGGTGTCTCAAAAATATAGGTGCAAACTTTTAGGGGAGGTAGATAACATCTAAAGGAATGAGAATTGCATAGGAACCCCTAACCGGAAACGCCATGGGAAAGTGGTAGCAGAGGTACAAGATCTGAAAGGATACGACACAGTGATTAATGGGCAAACATTTATTGGACATAATTATTACAAATGGCGCACTAGATGATACATTTCATAATGTTACAGCAGATGCTCGAAGTTTCCACCATGAGACGCGATGCATGCGTGACACCGACGGAGCATTGATTGCCGGACAAGGTCGAACACACCTTGAGTTTCTTTGATAGTAGCAGCAGCGCAGACGAGCCTTGCCACGCGATCCATGTCAGATTCCACAGGCGATTCATACACGGTAGCTTTGAGGGCCCCCCACAGAAAGAAATCAACGCTCGTTAAATCAGGTGAGCGTGGGGGCCAGGCAACTGGTCCAGCACGCCCAATCCATCGTTGCCCAAAAGACATGTTCAAATGCGCACGAACACACCTTCCATAATGGGGAGGCGCCTCATCATGTTGAAACCACATGTTGCGTCTCACATTTTCTGGAACATGGGCAAGTAAGCCTGGTAGAACCTGTTCCAGAAAGATCAGATATTTCGCGGAGGTCATGCGGGATGGTAAAAGGTATGGCCCGACTAACCAGTCGCCGACCAAACCTGCCCACACATTTACTGCGAAACGATGTTGTGCCGCATGGGTGCGCACACCGTGGGGGTTCTCGTGAGCCCACAAATGCGCATTGTGCTGATTGAATACGCCATCCCGAGGGAAACTGGCCTCTTTAGTAAACAAAACATAAGCTGGGAAATTCACATCTTGGGCACTTTCTTGAAGATACCACTGCGCAAAACGCACACGTGCAGGATGATCTGCAGGGAAAAGTAACAACCCTTTGGAGATGAAAGGGGTGTAAGGACTCGCCGTGCAAAACACGCTGTACACTACAACGAGACCCTCCTAAGGCAGAGGCAACGGCACGTGTGCTGGTACTTCTGCTACCTCTTAATGACATATAATCGCACAAATTCTGATGCGCACGCGCAAACAAACGGTGGCTCGGTACATGTCTGTGTGGGAAGCGTTCTTGATACATTCGTTGCCCTCAGCTATTCCATACACTAAGTGCATGTCTGCCAGCTCACTGTTCGAATACCTTTGCATGCTCTTCGTCAGCCGACTACCGCTCGAATGAGGAAATCCGAAATTTCCCCTCTAGCGCACTGATGAACAGCGCCGCCTATTGACTTACGGTGACGTTTCCGGTTATGGGTTCCTATGCAATTCTCATTGCTTTAGATGTTATCTACCTCCCCTAAAAGTTTGTACCGATATTTTTGAGACACCCTGTATATAAATATATATATATATATTTGTTAATGCTGTAAAGATTTATAGTGCTTAAAGTATGTTATCAGAGTAGGATGAAATATTATAGACTAGTTCATATACGTATATATATGTGTGTGTATTTTTTTATGAATTAAAATCAAATTATGAAGATTATTTTCATATTCACCTCTCTAGTTGCATATTCCATACTGAATTGCAGAGTAGTCCAATTCGTTATTTTTAGGTACGTTATAAATAATATAATCTAAATAAAACAGATCTTAATTTTTTTTGTTAAAACGTTTGGATGAGTAATGCTTTTGAAGTTGGAATCCAGATGTACTCCTAAATATTTATAAAAATATTAAAACATGATCGTTCCGGTTTTGGAGAAAAAACAGTTTTGTTTATGATCTTCAAATTAATTTCGCCATTTTCTCCTTAATTGTGCTACTTTTGATCTCAGTAACTCAGATGTCTCATAAACTTGACGAGGGACTGAATATTGATACTATTGACATATATCTGCCACTCTTACAGTTCTTTCTTTAACAAAGAATGTCAGTGGTCGCAATTCAATTGCCACTGAGTGTATCTTCTCAATATGCAAATAAACAGTCGTCATAAACTTGGAAGAAAAAATAAAAATCTTCCCCTCTTTAATATTTGTTTTGTGTCCCATATTATCATCAATTTATCAACATCATTAACTCTTGATGTTTTAAATTTGGAGCGTAGTTTCTGACTTGCAATCAGAGAGAACCCATTTATTTTTATCACGTAAAGTGAGAGTTTTGAATTATTGATTAATGACAGTTATAACTGAGAGAATTTGTTATGAACTAGGGAATATATAAATGCGTTACCAACTTAAAATAATGCCAATAAAAACTTAAATTGCAGAATTAAATTCAAAATTTTGTCCCATTTTGTTTGGGCAAAATACAATAATCTAGCCGTATAAAAAGAGTTAAAATACACTGGTTTCCATAAATTAAGGAAAATCCTAAAGTTAAGTCAATGGGAAGCTAACGTCAAAGCTCTATAACTTCTAAAACAGGTTTTTTTTCGTTTTGAAAAATGTGATTGCAGATAAAGATCTCATTCAAATAAATCAATATCTCGATTTTCAACAATATTCGTTCAATATTTAATGAGACATGGAAGTTTGAATATTTAACAACAGCAATGCCAGTCTTAATATACAAGGAAACATACAAGGAAACTTCGATTAATCTAGTCAATATAGAGGGTGGTTATAAATAAACCGACATTACTCAGAGCGTTGGGTTGGGTTGTTTTACCTCTGAGCGGCACTCTTTTGCACACCATGGGCTAAATGGCCAGGTCACATGGACCCCGAAGGCTCAGAGAAGGTTGGGGGTGGGGACTCACTGGAACAGCTGTTGGGAGACAGATGGTAGCCTCCCGTCAAGGCCATCCAGCGTGTTCTTTAACGTGCACAGGGTATGGCTCTCCCACACACGGGGCCACGGCTTAACGTCCCATCCGACGGACGGCGGCCTTTCCAAGCCCATCGGTGTCCCCTACTGACCGTGGACAGGGCGGGGAAATTTGCGGAGATAAATCTCAACGCTGACCCAGCTGGGACTCGAACCTGGGAACTATAGATTACGAGCCTGGCGCGCTACCGACTGAGCCACCCCCGCCCCAGGGGGCAGCGGGAAAAGGGTTAAAAACTTCTAATGTAAAAAAAATTGGCTAAATTTTAACAAAAACTTCCAACTGTTAATTTTGCAAAATATTTAGCTGAGAAATTTTAACAAACTTCAACTTTCCAATTTTTAAATAAAAACAACTGCGAATCTTTAGAGAGAAACTTTTGCTAGTCTTCCAGTTAGAAACTATCATTACAAAGAATGCCGTGAAGCGAAGATTTTAGGAGTTTTATCACGCTTTCGTTTAATGACGTGAAACTTGTCCAACTTTTGGTATCTCCAGAGAGACTTAAAACACTTTCCTTTCTCCCAAGTGATTAGTGATTGGTGAAGTTTACGATGCCTCCGAGGAATTCAAAGTTTGGAAAGATGTACAATCGCTCAAAAAAGTATCCGAACACTACGGTTGATTACAAAATTCAGAATAAATATCTGGCAACGTTTTTTTTAGAAATTAGTGATCTGGCAACCTTCGTGTCATGTGACACGAAGATTGCCAGATCACTAATTGGATCGTGTGAGCTCACAAAGACCTAGATCGTGTGGGCTCACTCATGGAAATATTGAGCGTGTGCAGTTACCGTTCACAGCAAACTGGAGCGTGTGCAGTAACTGCACACGCTCCAGTTTGCTGTGAACGGTAACTGGAGCGTGTACAGTTGCTGTACACGCTCCAGATATTTTTCTTGAATTCTGTAATCACGTGACACGAAGGTTGCCAGATCACTAATTTCTAAAAAAATCGTTGCCAGATATTTTTTCTGAATTCTGTAATCAACCGTAGTGTTCGGATACTTTTTCGAGCGACTGTACGCCAAGAAAAAATAGCGTCCGTGAAAGAAAGTGTGAAGAGCGGATGGCGGTATGGTATTGACGCCTGAATTATTGAATACAGAAAATTTTCAGTTTAATGTCGAAGAACCTTTCGTTGACAATAGACCTTCAAGAAATTCAAAAGATTAATGATTTCAGTTTTCCTCAAATATTGATTGAGCTAAATCTCTTTTCCGAGCTTTTGGTTTCAGTCGTAATTTCCCAAAGGGATATCCGCAAGATTTTGGCGAGTGGGATGGCTCAGTCGGTAGCGCGCCATACTCGTAATCTGCAGTTTCCAGATTCGAGTCCCAACTGGGTCAGCGTTGAGATTTATTTCCGCAAAACTCCCTGCCCACGGTCAGTAGTGGATACTGATGGGCTAGTAAAGATCGCCGTCCGTCGGATGGGACGTTAAGCCATGGCGACGTATGCGGGAGAATCATACCCTGTGCATGTTAAAGAACACGCTGGATGGCATTGACGGGAGGCTGCCATCTGTCTCCCATCAGCTGTACAGTCACTCAAAAAAGTATCCGAACACTATGGTTGATTACAGAATTCAGAAAAAATATCTGGCAACTTTTTTTTAGAAATTAGTGATCTGGCAACCTTCGTGTCACGTGTCACGTGACACGAAGGTTGCCAGACGCATGCCTGACCGTAATTCGGCTTCCCAACTTACTCTTCAGGAGGGGAAAGTCAAAGTGACTTGGAATCGTTTGAGACCTTCTTAAATACTCCACAGAACCAAAACTGAATTTTGAACTTTGGTTTTGGATAAAAATTATTACTTGGACTTTGCTACTGAATCTTGAACTTTGGTTTTGGATAAACATTTCGGTATGATAGAAAATTATTTCTTGGACTTTGCTACTGAATCTTAAACTTTTGTTTTGGATAAAGATTTCGGTTTGATAACAAAAATTATTGCTTGGACTTTGCTACTGAATCTTAAACTTTGGTTTTGGATAAACATTTCGGTTTGATAACAAAAATTATTACTTGGTCTTTGCTACTGAATCTTAAACTTTGGTTTTGGATAAACATTTCGGTTTGATAACAAAAATTATTACTTGGACTTTGCTACTGAATCTTAACTTTGGTTTTGGATAAACATTTCGGTTTGATAACAAAAATTATTACTTGGACTTTGCTACTGAATCTTGAACTTTGGTTTTGGATAAACATTTCGGTTTGATAACAAAAATTATTACTTGGACTTTGCTACTGAATCTTAAACTTTGGTTTTGGATAAACATTTCGGTTTGATAACAAAAATTATTACTTGGACTTTGTTACTGAATCTTAAACTTTGGTTTTGGATAAAGATTTCGGTTTGATAACAAAAATTATTACTTGGACTTTGCTACTGAATCTTAAACTTTGGTTTTGGATAAAGATTTCGGTTTGATAACAAAAATTATTACTTGGACTTTGCTACTGAATCTTGAACTTTGGTTTTGGATAAACATTTCGGTATGATAGCAAAATTATTTCTTGGACTTTGCTACTGAATCTTAAACTTTTGTTTTGGATAAAGATTTCGGTTTGATAACAAAAATTATTACTTGGACTTTGCTACTGAATCTTAAACTTTGGTTTTGGATAAACATTTCGGTTTGATAACAAAAATTATTACTTGGACTTTGCTACTGAATCTTAAACTTTGGTTTTGGATAAACATTTCGGTTTGATAACAAAAATTATTACTTGGACTTTGCTACTGAATCTTAAACTTTGGTTTTGGATAAAGATTTCGGTTTGATAACAAAAATTATTACTTGGACTTTGCTACTGAATCTTGAACTTTGGTTTTGGATAAACATTTCGGTATGATAGCAAAATTATTTCTTGGACTTTGCTACTGAATCTTAAACTTTGGTTTTGGATAAACAGTTCGGTTTGATAACAAAAATTATTACTTGGACTTTGCTACTGAATCTTAAACTTTGGTTTTGGATAAAGATTATTATTTCGACTTTGCTACTGAATCTTGAACTTTGGTTTTCGATAAACATTTCGGTATGATAGCAAAATTATTTCTTGGACTTTGATACTGAATCTTAAACTTTGGTTTCGGAAAAACATTTCGGTTAGATAGCAAAAATTATTACTTGGACTTTGCTATCAAACAGATTTTTTTTTTTATCCAAAACCAAAGTTCAAGATTCAGTTTTAGTTCTGTTGAGTATTTAAGAAAGTCTCAAGCGATTCCAAGTCACTTTGACTTTCCCCTCTGGTATATCCTTAGCCGTCCCGTGGCCGAGTGGTTAGCACGCTTGGCTACTGATCTAAGGGACCTGGGTTCGAGCCCTGGATTAGGCATGGATGTGTGTGTAGTTTTTCTGCTGAGGTCCTGCCATCCTCTCAGATCTCCTACTGTGGCATATAAACTGACAGGCTCCTGTCAGACCTCTGTGGCAAGCAGCTGCTTGAGGGGGTATTTTTTTTTATAGAGTCCCAATCTAAGGTAAGTACGATTTAAATAGATTTAATTGTAAAGCTGGAATGGGAATTATTACGTGGACTTTAGTTAGGTAAAAGTTTTATTATTCTTATAGAAAATTATTACTTGAACTTTGATTAGATAAAAAATTTTAATATTCTTCTATGATAAGAAATTGATTCAGTTTTGGTTTTAAATTTCGGTTGAGTATTTAAGAAAGGTCTCAAGCGATTCGAAGTCAGTTTGAGTTCCCCCTTCGGTATAGAGTCCCAATCTAAGGTAAGTACGATTTAAATACATTTAATTGTAAAGCTTTAATTGTAAAGCTGGAAAACGGGAATTATTACGTGGACTTTAGTTAGATAAAATTTTAATATTCTTGTAGCAAAATTATTACTTAAACATTGATTACATTAAAATTTTAATATTATTCTGTTAAATTATCATACACTTCAAAAAGTTTCGGTTCGATAACAGAATTATTACTTTGGACTTTTATTAGATAAATGTTTTAATATCATTGTAGCAAAATTATTACTTGAACATTGCTTAGTTAAAAGTTTTTAATATTCTTGTAGCAAAATAATTACTTTGGACTTTGATTAAAAATTTTAATTTTTTTTTCTATGATAAGAAATTTATTCACTTTTGGATAAAACTTTTAATATTCTTCTTTGATAACAGAATTAATACTTTGGACTTTGCTTAGAAAGTTTTGATTCTGCTGTATCCAGTAAAATGTACGATAACTCAACAAAACACATCATTTTTCATCTCATATACACAACCTTCATTTCAACCTAATTCATTTAAACTAATTCACAAATAAGTTTAAACCTCATCTTTAAAAAAAACTTAAATTAGTTTTTCACATGCTAAAAAACACCCCGGTTTTTTCTAATTTTCACACATATTTTCACAAAAACCACAAGAAACATACTTTTCCCCTCATCCCCCATAACTTTTCCCATGGATTTTCATAGAATTCTCGAGCCCCTTTTACTGTGCCAGAACTCCCATTTATGCTACTACTCACACTTGAAATAATTATTTGAAAACAATTGTTGTCCTGAGTGGGAATCGAACCCATGCCTCCCAGAAAGCATGCTGGGCGTCCTGAGAGCTGTACCATCAGAAACTGACAATCTTTTTTAACAAGTGGCATTGTATGCATTTCCACAATATTTTGCTGATTCACCATTGGTGCCACCTGTTGGCAGGGAATAATAATAATAATATTAGCAAGGCTTATAATGTCACTTGTTGGAAAGATTATCAGTTCTGATGGTCAGCGGTTAGGATGCCCGACATGCTTCTGTGAGGCGTGGGTTAGATTACCACACAGTACAACAATTTTTCTCAACGAATTATTTCAAGTGTTTCTTGTCTACAGGACTTTTTCCTGTGATACTTTATTACCGAAACAAGTCATCCGTGACTCGTGATGCACAGTTGGGCAAGATTTTTTCAAATCTTGCCCAACTTCAACAGTTTGTTGGGTCTCGACAGGGAAAGTAAGAAGAACTCCCGCGATTCGTGGTGCTGCGAATAAGTTAAACGTATGGGATATTCAGAAAATTCGAAAATAATATTTTATTGTTTTCCTCCAGGGAACCCACCTTGTCGTGGGGGTGGGGGAGAGGGCTTGTGGCGCAGTGCGGTCCAAGACTCTGCTGACCGGTTTGGGCCCTGATTGGACAGAGTCAAGACCATCCTGAGGTCGAAGGTGCTGCTTACCGGTTTAGTTGCCCGGTTAGTTAGTGCTAAGACCTCCATCAGGTGCTCAGTGGACCAAGTTCGGGGCCCTGCTGAACGACTTGGTACCTCTAGTAGGCTCTCTTAGTGCTAAGACCTCCATCAGGTGCTCAGTGGAGCAAGCTCGGGGCCCTGCTGAACGGCTTGGTACCTCTAGTAGGCTCTCTTAGTGCTAAGACCTCCATCAGGTGCTCAGTGGAGCAAGTTCGGGGCCCTGCTGAACGGCTTGGTACCTCTAGTAGGCTCTCTTAGTGCTAAGACCTCCATCAGGTGCTCAGTGGAGCAAGTTCGGGGCCCTGCTGAACGGCTTGGTACCTCTAGTAGGCTCTCTTAGTGCTAAGACCTCCATCAGGTGCTCAGTGGAGCAAGTTCGGGGCCCTGCTGAACGGCTTGGTACCTCTAGTAGGCTCTCTTAGTGCTAAGACCTCCATCAGGTGCTCAGTAGAGCAAGTTCGGGGCCCTGCTGAACGGCTTGGTACCTCTAGTAGGCTCTCTTAGTGCTAAGACCTCCATCAGGTGCTCAGTGGACCAAGTTCGGGACCCTGCTGAACGACTTGGTACCTCTAGTAGGCTCTCTTAGTGCTAAGACCTCCATCAGGTGCTCAGTGGACCAAGTTCGGGACCCTGCTGAACGACTTGATACCTCTAGTAGGCTCTCTTTGTGCTAAGACCTCCATCAGGTGCTCAGTGGACCAAGTTCGGGGCCCTGCTGAACGACTTGGTACCTCTATTAGGCTCTCTTAGTGCTAAGACCTCCATCAGGTGCTCAGTGGAGCAAGTTCGGGGCTCTGCTGAACGACTTGGTACCTCTAGTAGGCTTTCTTAGTGCCTCCATCAGGTGCTCAGTTGAGCAAGTTCGGGGCCCTGCTGAACGACTTGGTACCTCTAGTAGGCTCTCTTAGTGCCTCCATCAGGTGCTCAGTGGAGCAAGTTCGGGGTCCTGCTTAACGACTTGGTACCTCTAGTAGGCTAGGGACCTTTTCAAAATCTGGGTTCAACTAAGAGTTCCCACCCCGGGAGCCGAGTCAACTCGGATCTACATATCCTTGTTGTGGCTAACCGGGGAACAGAGTAAATTTAGGTTTTGACCGATCTTTCTTTCTATAGGACTATTCGCCATAAGATTGTCGGGGATGAGATATATATATATGGTATGGCCTTGCCCCTGACAGTAGATAGTACACGGCATTCCATACTGGTAGTGTCGAAGGCGGAATCAGGATTTGTCGTGTTTTGCTGTGGTGTACAGCAATACAGAAAGTAATTGCAAAAGAGAATTTTTTCCTTTATCTCTTAAAACAAAAAGAAAATAATTGAAGATCTAACAACAGACTTACAAATAAATACAATTAACTGGTTTTTCGTTATGGTAAATGGAGCTAAAATTCCACAAGTGTCAACATTACGTCGCGTTCCTTACACAAACACTTAGACATAAGAAAAAAGTCCCGTTATCTCATCCGACTTGACCCAAATGCATCGAAACATGCAACTCCAATTACCGTGCAAAAGAGAACTCTTGTCCACAGTGTTCATATATTCAGGAGTGAATCTATGAAGATAAAAAAAAAGATTCTCCCGCTGAGTGTCCTCTCAGCATAACAAGAGCCCTCATCAAGGAATGGTGCAATTTTTCCCACGTCCCAAGCATGACCATTGAAAAGAATAACGTGGTCCTGTCGTAACAACGTGTTTCGTAACGACACAGAAAATCCGCCTGTCCGAAGACCATTAGGGAGAGAAGATTGATGTGGGATTCATAAACAAGATAAAGATGACAGTGACCATTCCTCCTCTTGTACGTCTGAATGGGATGAGGATTTTTTTTTTCTCTAATACCTGATTGCGCTTTCTGGGAGTATATGATTGTTGTTGTGAGATATGTGCAGTGTCGGAACTAAGTATTACCCACTTAATGATTACGAGTTTATGGAATAATAAAATTGCACAATGATACGTATGTTTATCAAAAAAATAACGTCAGCGCGAAGACTGTAACACATGAAAAACAAAATCTAATATATAAAGAATTTGTCCGCTTATGCACTCGGCCCCCAGAAGATCTAGAGGCTCCAAATTTTGCATGAACTTTCCCTTCACCCAGGGGAAGAATGTAGGGTATTTGGGAACCTGCTGGGGTCAAACAAAATTGGGTTGGGTTGTTTTACCTCTGAGCGGCACTTTTTTGCACACCATGGGCTAAATGGCCAGGCCACAAGGACCCCGAAGGCTCAGAGAAGGTTGGGGGAGGGGACTCACTGGAACAGCTGTTGGGAGACAGATGGTAGCCTCCCGTCAAGGCAATCCAACATGTTCTTTAACACGCACGGGATATGGCTCTCCCGCACACGGGGCCACAGCTTAAAGTCCCATCCGACGGACGGCGGCGTTTTCAAGCCCATCGGTGTCCTCTACTGACCGTGGACAGGGCGGGGAATTTTGCGGAGATAAATCTCAACGTTGACCCAGCTGGGACTCGAACCTGGGAACTACAGATTACGAGCCTGGCGCGCTACCGACTGAGCCAACCCCGCCCCAGATCAATGGGGAAGGGGAAGATCCAAGGAGCCTTATCCCCCCCCCCCCGCTTTGCCTAAAACATTCCGGGGGTAGCGGTATCTCACGTTGGTTCAAGGTGACACTGCAATTGTTGTGGTCCGAGTTCGAGTCCTGGCGATGGTATGATCATTTCCTGTTAAGACCTACAAATAAACTGCGATTTGCGTCACAAAACGAAAAAAAATTCCGCTTTGTAATAGTCTGCCTATGATATCACAACTCAACCAACACTTTCAACAACAGCACTAAAATCAAATCATTTTATTCTACTGAATTCATAAATACTCAAAATAACTAGTTATCACATTTTATTAATTATTTATGATATTTCGCAACAACAATGGGTGCATTAAAAAAAAACTTTTCCGCCAACCCTAGAGTTCCCAAGTATATGGGAAAGCTTGGAAAGGCCGCCGTCCGTCGGATGGGATGTTAAGCCGTGGCCCCGTGTGCGGGAGAGCCATACCCTGTGCACGTTAAAGAACACGCTGGATGGCCTTGACGGGAGGCTACCATCTCTTTACTAACAGCTGTTCCAGTGGGTCCCCTCTCACAACCTTCTCTGAGCCTTCGGGGTCCATGTGACCTGGCCATTTAGCCCATGGTGTGCAAAAAAGTGCCGCTCAGAGGTAAAACAACACAACACAAATTTGTGTTCTTTAACTGGCACATTATATGTTCTAATTCCCCTTCCCAGATCTGATCTCTTTGAGCCCTTCTTACCTGATCATTTAGCTCATTGTGCACCGGAAAGTGCTATTCAGAGAAAAAACAACCTTAGTCCAAGGGTTGTTGTGTTGTTGTTGGGTTGTTTTACCTCTGAGCGGCACTTTTTTGCACACCATGGGCTAAATGGCCAGGTCACATGGACCCCGAAGACTCAGAGAAGGTTGGGGAAGGGGACCCACTGGAACAGCTGTTGGGAGACAGATGGTAGCCTCCCGTCAAGGCCATCCAGCGTGTTCTTTAACGTGCACAGGGTATGGCTCTCCCGCACACGGGGCCACGGCTTAACGTCCCATCCGACGGACGGCGGCCTTTCCAAGCCCATCGGTGTCCCCTACTGACCGTGGGCAGGGCGGGGAATTTTTGCGGAGATAAATCTCAACGCTGACCCAGCTGGGACTCGAACCTGGGAACTACAGATTACGAGCCTGGCGCGCTACCGACTGAGCCACCCCCGCCCCCTTAGTCCAAGGAAGTGTAATTTGTTTATTTACTTTATATTTAAAGTCTATTTCGCATTTTCTTTCTATCCAAGTTTCTTAGTTAAGTATAAAAATTAAAACTGGTAATAAAAATTAAACAGAGGATCCCAAACTTATTTGTCCTACCGCCCCCTTTTTAGAAAAAAAAAAAATTATTCAGCGCCCCCTGGAAATCTACCTTCTTTAAGCGAACAAAGATTCACATATTCCTGCCGATCCATGCTGGACTTCCCGACAATGCGCGACACGTTCGCCTGCCAACACTTGCTTGTTAAGACCTGTCGAGTGACTTGACCACTGATCGGCTATAATTTGCATTTTAGTATTTATTTGGAAAATAAAGTAATCACTACGACTTTAACTTTATGTCACACAACAGATGAAGCATGCACGAACGATTTTTCAAAATTTCCTTATCTTCCCTTCTTTCTTTATGCTTTCACCGCCCCCCAATTGCACTCGAGGCTACTACCGACCCCCTGGATCGTTCCAGCGCCCCCCCCCCCCCAGGGAACGATATCGCCCATATTGGGAAACATTGCTCTAAAGCAATGTTTCCCAAAGTGGGCGATACCGCCCCCTGGGGGGCGCTGGAACGATCCAGGGGGTCGGTAGTAGCCTCGAATTCAATTGGGGGTCAGCAGAAGCCTCGGATGCAATTGGGGGGCAGTGGAAGCATAAAGAAAGAACGGAAGATAAAAAAATTTTGAAAAACCGTTCGTACGTGTTTCATCTGTTGTGTGACATAGAGTTAAAGTCGTAGTGATTACTTTATTTTCCAAATAAACACATAAAATGCAAGTTATAACAGATCAGGGGTCAAGTCTGCTGACAGATCTTATCAAGCAAGTGTTGGGAGGCGAGCGCGTCGCGCATTGTCGGGAAATCCAGCATGGATCAGCAGGAATATGTGCGTCTTTCTGTTTCTTCGCTTAAAGAAGGTAGATTTCCAGGGGGGCGCTGAGTAATTTGTTTTATGAAAAGGGGGCGGTAGGGCAAATAAGTTTGGGAAACTCTGCTCTAAAGCAATGAAAAAAAAATTGTTTTGTGCCCCTCTCACGGATGTCTCTTAAAGTGTAAAGAACCTGTGTGCTGGAAACAGTGATAAGCCCAGACGTACACATACCAGAAATAACAAGTGACTAACATATAGCGTCATCCTTGATATGTTGCCATGCATACTGGGAAAGAGGCATCGCCATGCGGATGGAATTCACGTGGATTCTACTTTATAGCACTGTTGCAGTGTCCTAAAGAACCTCACGAGACAGTTAAGAAAAGCCACTTTGCATTCATCACTACATTTTTCTTTCGGTGGTAGAAGCGTTCACGTCAACAACATAATTTAAAGTTAAAAGGAGAATGAAGTTAAAGGGCTGTTTTGAGAAAAACCGAGAGTCCTTGCAAAGATCCTAGAATGCAAGAGAATTGACCTTTTTAAAGAACGACACAATCTTGGCTTTTTTAATCTATCTCGTGCATTTTTTTCTTCAGAGCAGTTTTCAAGCTGAGCAGTGGGTGACGCGTGTTTGCTTTGAAGTCAGCAAACTCATTTATGATAGGCAATTGCAAAAGTATTTTGATAGACACGTGTAATCCATCTCATGCGGCGTAAGAAGTGTTTCATTCTCCCTGATTATTCTCAGCACGTTTCACAAGAGAGATTGCAGAAGCTGAAATTTGATCAAATGATTAGTTGCATCATGTATATATATATCCAATATAGGTAGCTAACAGCAGAACTGTTCGCGAATAGCAGTTGGGTTGGGTTGTTTTACCTCTGAGCGGCACTTTTTTGCACACCATAGGCTAAATGGCCAGGTCACATGGACCCTGAAGGCTCAGAGAAGGTTGGGGGAGGGGACCCACTGGAACAGCTGTTGGGAGACAGATGGTAGCCTCCCGTCAAGGCCATCCAGCGTGTTCTTTAACGTGCACAGGGTATGGCTCTCCCGCACACGGGGCCACGGCTTAACGTCCCATCCGACGGACGGCGGCCTTTCCAAGCCCATCGGTGTCCCCTACTGACCGTGGGCAGGGCGGGGAATTTTTGCGGAGATAAATCTCAACGCTGACCCAGCTGGGACTCGAACCTGGGAACTACAGATTACGAGCCTGGCGCGCTACCGACTGAGCTACCCCCGCCCCCCGAATAGTAGTAGGTATCGGACATGAGATGTCAGACTCCACAGGCATTGCAATTTAGATTGAAGTGGTATATTTTTATGGGTAGCATGTTACTGTTTTGATGGGCTTATGGCAAACACGATTCTTTTATAAGCTTTATTTTCCCATGCTGTCTACAGATTATTAAAAGCTTTTCTCATTTCCAGCAGTAATTCTTCTTTACTTCACATCATATGCTGACAGTACCCATTACGCAATTTCCGGGATGTACTGTGAAATGTACTCCTGTGGAAAAAGATTCCATAGAAGAGGAATAACTCCACCCCCCCAATCCATCTGAGTAGCACTCATCACTTGGATTGATATTTATCAACATCTCTAATGAAAGGGTCGAGTTATTTTAACTTTGAACTGAGTTTTTTTTTTTTTTTTTTTTGGGGGGGGGGGGTCAGTCGGTAGCGCGCCAGGCTCGTAATCTGTAGTTCCCAGGTTCGAGTCCCAGCTGGGTTAGCATTGAGATTTATCTCCACAAAATTCCCCGCCCACGGTCAGTAGGGGACACCGATGGGCTTGGAAAGGCCTCAGTCCGTCGGATGGGACGTTAAACCGTGGCCCCGTGTGCGGGAGAGCCATACTCTGTGCACGTTAAAGAACACGCTGGATGGCCTTGACTGGAGGCTACCATCTGTCTCCCAACAGCTGTTCCAGTGGGTCCGCTTCCCCAACCTTCTCTGAGCCTTCGGGGTCCATGTGACCTGGCCATTTAGCCCATGGTGTGCAAAAAAGTGCCGCTCAGAGGTAAAACATCCCAACCCAAATTACCTTTGAGAGGCACGTTTTTGCATACAATGAGCTTAATGGCCAGGTCACAAGGACTCCGAAAACTAAGAGATGGTTGGGGAAGGGGACCCACCGGAACAGCTTTTAGGAGTCAGATGGTTACCTCCCGTCAAGGTCATCCAGCGTGTTCATTAACGTGCATAGAAAATAGCTCTGTCGCACACAGAGCCACGGCTTAACATCCCATCCAAAGAACGGCGGCCTTTCCACCTCCTGCTAACTTGTGTAGCTTTAATTTAGAGATAACTAGTGTAAGATTGTGTAAAGGACCAACATTAAAAGTAATCCACAATGAAAACCATAGGAGAAGAATTAATCACATTGTTTAGAGCATCTTTGAAATCTTCAGCTCATTAGACATGACAGAAATCCCATTATTATTAGGAAACATCTATCCACAATGATTAGGAAACATCTATCCACAATGAAAACCATAGGAGAAGAATTAATCACATTGTTTAGAGCATCTTTGAAATCTTCAGCTCATTAGACATGACAGAAATCCCATTATTATTAGGAAACATCTATCCACAATGATTAGGAAACATCTATCCACAATGAAAACCATAGGAGAAGAATTAATCACATTGTTTAGAGCATATTTGAAATCTTCAGCTCATTAGACATGACAGAAATCCCATCTTCGGTAATCTTATCATCCTCATTTGCGGACCAGATATTTCGAACATGTGTATGAGAAGAGGAAATTTTTTTGGGGGGCTAACATGTTGCTTCTCTAATTTTCGGAGTCTTCCTTAGAAAATATACGTTACTTAAAACCTTACGTGGGTGGGTGGGGGTTATAACTCCGAGCATCTGTTACGAAAACATCATCATCATCATCATCATCCTCAAGCAGCCATGGGCTAAGGAGGTCCAACCAGACAGTCCAATTTATTTCTCCAAGCATATCTGACCTGAATTACATCCGCGGCATCTGGCCACTGCACACCAATTCTAACAAGGTCCTGTTTGACATTGTCTGCCCACCGCATCCTAGGTCTCCCCTTCTTTCTGAGGCCTTTAGGCACACTGTTCTTAACCCTATTCGCCAATCTATAATTATCTTAAAGGAATTTGCCGACTCCTTTGCCTAACTTCATCATTTCTTACAAAGTTGAACCACCTAATGCCCAACATACTGCGTAAACATCTGAAATCAAAAGCATCTAGTTTCCTGTTATCTTGTTTACAAAGTGTCCAAGTTTCACTACCATAACTAACCCTAGAAAGAACCAAACTATTATACAGTCTAGTTTTAGTCTTTAGGTGTATACGCCTATTTCTCCACAATCTCCATAGATTCATAAAAGTTCTGGCAGCAATTCCTATTCATCTGTTAACCTCATACCGCACATCACCAGTATCTGTTATATAGCTCCCAAGATAATTGAACTGTGACACCTGTTCAAGATTGCAACCATTCAGATTAACTGAATCACAACCTGACTGAACAATTTTCATCACTTTAGTTTTCTCTCTGTTTATAGCCATCTTACCCTAGTACCAGTTTCATCAACAGATTGAATGAAAGAGTTCATCTCATCAACATCATTTGTCAAAAGGGCTAAATCATCAGCATAATATAAATCAGAAATTTTCGTATCTCCAGCCCATTTAAGGCCAAAATCTTTCTTTTACATGGAATTTCACATAACATAATCAATAACCAAATTAAAGAGAAAAGGAGACAAAATGCACCCTTGTCGAACACCAGAAGTAATGCTAAACCAATTGCTACAAGCCTTACCAACTCTCACACACGACTCAGTTATACTCTCTGTTATTATAGAGAGCTTCTTACTTAGACTCTGTTATTATAGAGAGCTTTCATTAGGTTAACTAACTTGTCTGGTATACCATATGATCTCACAATTTACCACAAATTATGACGATCAACAGAGTCGAAAGCCTTTTTGAAATCAACAAAGCTAGCAACCAAAGGTTTCTGAAACTCTAAACATTTCTCAAGAATCTGTTTAAGTGAAAATATCTGATCTACACATCTCCTACCACTTCTGAATCCACATTGCTCATCACCAATTGACTGTCAACCAGATTCTTAATTCTATGAAGCACAATCATGCAAAGAACTTTACCTGGAACAGAGAATAGGCTGATACTCCTATAGTTATCACAAGAACTGCGATCACCTTTTTCGAAAATAATAATAGCTCTGGTAAAATCCTTAGGAACCATGCCTTTGTCATAAAAGATATTCATAATTTCAGTCATCCAAGTGATAACCGAAACATTCACAGCTTTAAGCATTTCCGCAGTAATTTCTTCTACCCCTGAGGATTTATGCAGTTTAAGTTTAGAAATAGCCAAAATAACTTCAGATAATGTTATAGGGCCAACATTAAAGCCAGTAATGCATCTATTATCATTACAAACAATGGGAGTAGAATTAACCACATTGTTTAGAACATCACTGAAATGCTCAGCCCACTTAGCCGTGACAGAATCCTCACCTTCTATAACCTTATCTTGTTTATCCTTCAATCCCTGTATACCTGTCCGTTTCCTACCACACAAAGCATTAACTATCTGGTACAGCTCTCTGCTGTTGTGCTGTCTAACTGCTTCCTCGGCTTTGTCAGCCAAGCCATCAAGCCAAAGATTTTTATCAGCAACTATCTGATCCTTTTCACGTTTATTAAGCTCACTGTAATGCTTTCTATTAGGACTAGTAGGTTATTGATTAAGGACATTCCTGCACTTCTTTCTTTCTGAAATAAGCTGAAGTGCCTTATCACTAAAATAATTCTGTCTCCTCTGTTCCTTTTTTTCCTAAAAGAGTACTGTTAGTTTCCAAAAAAGCCTGTTTAAAATGGTCCCATTCTTCCTCAACTTCAGTAGTAAGTAAACCATGACTGTCATAATGACTACGTAACCTATCATGGCAAGCTTTAGCTATAACTTTGTCTTTCAGAGCTTCAGAATTAAAGTTAAACTTTTTAACCTTAGCAAAACACTATTTAAGTTGTAAGACATTTTTAACAAGGTAATGGTCAGATCCAATTTCAGCTCCCCTATATGACCTGTTATTCCTAACAGAACTAGCCCATTTGCTGTTAATTAATATGTAATCAATCATATTCTTATGCAGCCCATCAGGTGAAACCCATGTGTACTTATGTATGTCACGGTGTTTGCAATAAGTGTTAGTTATTCTGAAACCACTGAGTTTACTTACCTGTAGGAGACGTTGCCCATTGCCATTGCAGCTACCAATACCAAAAGGGCCAATCACCCCTCCCCAAAGATCAGAGTCAGTACCAACTTTGGCATTGAAGTCACCAAGAACAAGGGTAATATCTCCTTTCTTGACAGAATTCAAAATATCCTAAAGTTGTCCGTAAAACCTATCCTTCTCATTCTCATCGGCATCCTCAGTGGGGGCATAACAGCAGATAACATTCAAGTCTTTAACGCTTGTCTGAAATTTTGCTGTAAGAAACCTTTCATTAATGCACTCATATCCTAGAAGAGCATGACTAGCGTGTCTGCTGAGAAGCAGACCCACGACTTGGTGTCGCTTATTGTCGTCCCTCCCTGAAGAGAGAATTTTAAGATTATTTTTAAGAATCTGACCTTTATCTGTCCATCTGGTCTCTTGCAAGCCGAGAATATCTAAATTATAATGGTGGAATTCTTGTGTGAGGACATCAAGAGAAAAAGCTCTGTGCAGAGTCCTCACATTCCAACTACCTATGGAGAGAAAATTGTTAGTGGGATGTTTAAAGAAACTATGTTTATTGAGAGAGGGAATGCCGACAATATCAAACAGCCCCCTAATCGCAGACATGGGGCAAAGACCCGCTCCCCCACCACTAAAGGCTGAAGCCATCTACATTGGAAGACTTCCTCCAATGTAGAATTTGACGATGCCAATAGAAGCAAAGAGTTCAGGTGCCTGCGATGACTTCTGCTCAGGATTATCCACCAGCTGATAAACGTATCCTGTGAATCTATTCACTTGGGACTGTCAACCCACAAACAAACAGAAAACACAGCGGAAGATTATCCCTCCACAGAAGCCCACCAGTGCAGCAAAATCAGGATCCATAATCAAGCTCAGAGCCATATATCTGTCCAGTCCAGTGGGTTTATATGGTCAGCACCAGGACCCTGTGTGGTTGACCACTCCTCAGCAGGGTAGAAAAAAAAGTAGCCATAGTTGTCCGGATCAGTAGGCCACACTAATCTGGCAGCCCTCTACTTCCGTTCACTTCCACAAGAGAGTATCTCTTTTGAAAGTTACTAACGGCCTATACCACGAGAAAGTGGAGCCGGACATTCGGTGCTAGACCTGGTCGGTTCTATGCATCATCACAGGGGATTGGTGCATAGGTCTCCTTCCAGTGACTACCTGACTACCATTTACAGGCCTGGTAAGCACTGGCCATTTTTATTTCTCAGTCTCTGTATGCCATTTTAATTTTTCATACATAACAATTACCTGTCTGATAAAATTATCTTTCGTTGTGTTCTGTGGCATCTTTATCTGGTTTGCCAATCAGGCTATCAAGGAAATAATTATTATCAGCATTCAATGATCATTTATGAAGGTAAGTTATAAAGTCAGGTTCGCGGGTTGCTCCCTGCCAAACTAAAGGACATCCAGACTGTGTCAGTACCGCACGTTACTATGAAATAGTATCATTAAGTTACATCATTCATCACTGTTACAAATTCTGTTGTGAGGTATAGAGTCGGAGCGTACATGGCGAAGGTACTGCACGTGTGTACGAAGCTTAGGTGCGAAACAAGGTTCGTAAGGACATAGGGGCCCCTTCCTTCCTTCCTCTGGCAATCACAACTCTAAGTCTATTAAACAAAAAACGATATCTGTAATAGCAAAAGATATCTGTGTTCTGTGGCAGCCATAACTCGTCGAGAAATTGTGATAGACGCTTAAGAATTTCAAAGTGTTTCTGATTGTCGTCCGAGTTGTAGTGTCGAATTTCAAGTCGGAATTATAAAAGAGGAAATTGTTACAAGCAGAACTTTTATCATGTTATTCCTACGGGAAAAAATTTATCTCCTCAAAATTCCCCGCCCTGCCCACTGTCAGTAGGGGACACCGATGGGCTTGAAAAGGCCGCCGTCCGTCGGATGGGACATTAAACCGTGGCCCTGTGTGCGGGAGAGCCATACCCTGTGCACGTTAAAGAACACGCTGGATGGCTTTGACGGGAGGCTACCATATGTCTCCCAACAGATGTTCCAGTGGGTCCCATCCCCCAACCTTCTCTGAGCCTTCGGGGTCCATGTGACCTGGCCATTTAGCCCATGGTGTGCAAAAAAGTGCCGCTCAGAGGTAAAACAACCCAACCTACGGTAAAAAAGTCGCTGCCAAATCCATTGATGCCATTTACTGTTCCCTGCAATGGCCAGATGCATCAGATATAGCTCAGGACAATATATTTAGAGAACTAAATTCTACGGTCTTATTGGCTCTCCGTAGCCCATGGATGCTTGATGATGAAAGTGACATAACATTTAAAACTGATGCCGTTGCCAGATCCCAAATATTCCCAAAGGCATTATTACATTAATGTGTTCCACTGAAAGTACGAACCGGATTTTTTAAAACCAACACGGGGTCACACAGAGAGGAACCCGAATACGAAATTTGGAACCCTTGAGTCAAGTACCTCGAGAACAACAGAGTATCAAAATCTGTCGAAACGGAAATAAAAATCTATAATTTGTGTAGAAACGAAGCCACGGTTTATGAGTTGTTGTGTTGTTTTACCTCTGAGCGGCACTTTTTTGCACACCATGGGCTAAATGGCCAGGTCACATGGACCCCGAAGGCTCAGAGAAGGTTGGGGGAGGGGACCTACTGGAATAACTGTTGGGAGACAGATGGTAGCCTCCCGTCAAGGCCATCCAGCTTGTTCTCTAACGTGCGCAGGGTATGGCTCTCCCGCACACGGAGCCACGGCTTAACGTCCCATCCGACGGGCGGCGGTCTTTCCAAGCCCATTGGTGTCCCCTACTGACCGTGGGCAGGGCGGGGAATTTTGCGGAGATAAATCTCAACGCTGACCCAGCTGGGACTCGAACCTGGGAACTACAGATTACGAGCCTGGCGCGCTACCGACTAAGCCACTCCCGCCCCCACGGGTTATGAGACTTCAACAAAGTGGTGCAATTCTTCACGTTGAATCTATGTGGTAAAGAGTTACGGGGGTGGGGGGAGATGTCATGTTCGACTACGGCATGAACGATTAAACGCTAGTAGAGGAGATTGATTAGTCCCTCAATTACATTCACCATTACCCAGGTGAAACCACAGGTTCACGGGTTGTTACGGCCCCATACTGATATACGCTTCAGACTTGCTGTGCTAAGTGACGTGCAGAAAGATGACCAACAATTGAAGCACGAGAAAAGTGGATGGACGACACAGTTTATTTACATTCCCACATAGCTACATATGGGAATGTGCTCGACTCTGTGGGCCTTTGCTGCGCTGAAGATCAGAATGATTTGACTTCCTAGATGTTCTTTTGGACTTCCTCCAATCAGCCCAAATTTAATCTGAAGGCAGCTTTGCTACTGCAAGCATACATACGATGAGGTGGAAATCTGCGCAATACAGAAATCTCTTCTCCAATATCAAAACTCGGAGAGAGGATATTTAATCCTTGCCTACTACCTGGTTCACACAGAACCGAACCCTCTCCTCATGGGTTTTGTCTTTGAGAAAGAGCGGCGTCCCCTTGACGCGCTTAACAAACGTCCTTTCGGTTTGCCAACCAGCGTTCAATGTGCCTTTCATTTTTACGCGCTTCTGTTCGTCCCTCCTTCTTACCAACTTCCGGCCAACATGGGCTACACAGTGATCACACACACTATAATTTTCACTCCCAGAAGAATTTTACTCCAAACCTCTCCCCTCCCCACCCCCTTGCCACAAAACTACGACGCAGCACTTCCTTGGCACGAAACTTCAACCACCTCCTTCATTATTAGGCGGCCTGCGGCCAAAACATGTTGGCGATTAATTATCGCCAACATGTAGGGTCGCTAGCACTTCACTGTACTGGTCCCTACTTTTGACGCACACAAAAAAAACTTTTTCTCGTGGACCAGATGATAAAGGGGCCAAGGTCCCTTTTACAAAATGGTCCAGTTTTTAAAGAAGGATGTTAGACTCTGTTCGTCCCTCGCACAAGAGCCTCAGGCTAGTCATTAAAGCGCTTTCGCCGCTGTGAGCATATGTAGCTAGCTAGCTCAGACCTGAACTAGCTCATAACTCATGAGTCACTTCCCATTTCCTGATACTTCCGAAAATACACTGAACTCAGATATATACAATAACAACAAAAATAAATAAATAATAAAATAAATATCCCCTCAAGCAGCTGCTTGCCACAGAGGTCTGACAGGAGCCTGTCAGTTTATATGCCATAGTAGAAAGGTCTGAGACGATGGAAGGACCTCAGCAGAAAAACGTCACATACATCCATGCCTTACCCGGGGCTCGAACCCAGGTCCCTTAGATCAGTAGCCAAGGGCTCGAACCCAGGTCCCTTATATCAGTAGCCAAGGGCTCGAACCCAGGTCCCTTAGATCAGTAGCCAAGGGCTCGAACCCAGGTCCCTTAGATCAGTAGCCAAGCGCGCTAACCACTCGGCCATGGGCGAACAATCTTTATTTCCTATGCTCTACAGTTAGGCATAAATATAATCCTGACTTCAAAAAAGGTTAGTTTCTTGTCTGCGAAAACAATCTTCATTTCCTATATTATATAGTTGAGCATAAATATAAACTTGACTTCAAAACTATGAGTTTCTTGTCTGCGAAAACAATCTTTATTTCTTAAATTCTATAGTTAAACACAATAATAAATAAATTAGAGGGACATGACAGGGGAACACATGAAACTAACCTATAATACAGAGAAAATCACAACGTGCATCTTAAAAGCGGAACCCGGGCAGCTCTCGAAGAAGTTCAGCTATTCATCATATTATATGATAGCCATCATTCCGGGTGAAAGAGGGTGGCTCAGTCGGTAGCGCGCCAGGCTCGTAATCAGCAGTTCCCAAGTTCGAGTCCCAGCTGGGCCAGCGTTGAGATTTGTCTCCGTAAGACTCCTAGTCTTCCCCACGGTCAATAGGGGACACCGATGGACTTTTGAATGGAGTAGTATGTTAGAGATGGAGGGTTTGAGTAGTAGTACGTTAATGGTGAAAAGCTACGAATGAAGTTATCGATCCGAAAGGTTATCAATGGACGTTTTGCGTCAACTTCTGCTGGGTTTAACAAGTATACTACTCATCATATACTCTAAATAACGATAAATATATTATAAGGTACGTTTTGGCCGTCCCATGGCCGAGTGGTTAGCGGGCTTGGCAACTGATATAAGGGACCTGGGTTCGAGCCCCGGGTAAGGCATGGATGTATGTGTCGTTTTTCTGCTGAGGTCCTGCCATCCTCACAGGCCCTCTACTATGGCATATAAACTGACAGGCTCCTGTCAGACCTCTGTGGCAAGCAGCTGCTTGAGGGGGTATTTATTTATTTTTTATTTACATTTTGGCTGGACCCTCAGGCTCAGGGCCCAAGCCAATGGCGCCTCTGTTCGCTAGAACACTTACACCTCTGGTTTTAAAGGCATACAATCGAAAATTTCAGAATATTAGATAGGATTGTGATAAAAAATAATAAGAATATAAGTTACTATATTCTTAGGAACGAAAAAAAGATATCGCCTTTAGAGATAGGTGATAGCATTGTATTGATTGAAATTAATTTTGACATACGCTTGACTACTTAATAAATAGATATAGAATTCAGGAGTTTTATCATTAGTAAAAATTCTATTACAACACTGAGAAGTGAATTGGTTTAACGACAGAAATACGAGGTTATACGAAAAACTTCGCAAAGCATAAAAACTTGAAAAAATGGCATGGAGACGGAAAAAAGTGAAAAATGACATAGGCCGTACATGGGCCGGTGTGGTCGCATCCTCTGCGCTATTACAGTCATGCCACTGAAGAAGCTGCAGATCCGAGCAGAAATTTGGTTTTTGACGGCACGGGGCAAATCCATCGACAGTTTGTGGCTGTGTGCAGTTCGGATGTCATCTCAGTGAAACCTGTGAGGAAATGGTGCCTTGAGTTTGAAAATGGTAGTGTGATTCAAGCTGATGAGGATCTCCGTACCCGAGGATGGGCAACTGTTCACCATCCACCATACAGTCCAGACATGGTTCTGTCGGATTTTCGCTCCTTTTGGAAACTGAAGAAGCAGCTCAGAGTTGGACGCGTTCCATCTGATGACGTCGTCAATGAGAAAGTAACAAAGTAGCTTCACGAGTGCCCTGCTATTGGCAGGTTTTCGATGGGTTGGGTTGGGTTGTTTTACCTCTGAGCGGCACTTTTTTGCACACCATGGACTAAATGGTCAAGTCACATGGACCCCGAAGGCTCAGAGAAGATTGGGGAAGGGGACCCACTGGAACAGCTGTTGGGAAACAGATGGTAGCCTCCCGTCAAGGCCATCCAGCGTGTTCTTTAACGTGCACAGGGTATGGCTCTCCCGCACACGGGGCCACGGCTTAACGTCCCATCCGACGGACGACAGCCTTTCCAAGCCCATCGGTGTCCCCTACTGACCGTGGGCAGGGCGGGGAATTTTGCGGAGATAAATCTTAACGCTGACCCAGCTGGGACTCGAACCTGGGAACTACAGATTACGAGCCTGGCGCGCTACCGACTGAGCCACCCCGCCCCCTTTTACCTCTGAGCAGCACCTTTTTTGCACACAATGGGCTAAATGGCCAGATCACAAGGACCCCAAGGGCACAGTGATGGTTGGGGGAAGAGGACAATGGACAGTTTTTAGGATTGTCTCCTAACAATTGTTTTTGGATTGTCTCCTAACAGTAGCTTTCCGCCAAGGCCATTCAGTGTGTTCTTTAACGCGCACAAGGTATGGCTCAACTGTACATGGGGCCATGGGTTAATGTCCCATCCAGCGAATGGCAAACTTTCCAAGCCCATAAGTATCTCCTACTGATCGAGGAAATGGCGAAACATTTTATGGAGATAAATCTCAATGATGGCCCATGCGAGACTCGAATCTGGTAGCTGCAGATTACAAACCTGATCTGCTACCGACTGAGCCACCCCCGTCCCCCAAGTGTGGTAACTATGTAGAAAATAATACGTATATGTGGCAAATTTCCTCTACATTGTCTTCGGCGCAATTACCTGCCCTCTGCAGAAATTAAATAGGGCACCTTACTTTCTGACTTACTCTCGTGCGTCATTTAAAGTGATTTATTTGTCTCATTACAAAATCACGGCAAATAAAAGAAAGAAAATAATACGTTAAGTTTCCCGTCTTAAATCATAGCCATAGACTTTAAAAATATCCAACCAAAGTCGAAAATATGGCTGACTATTTTTTCTTCGCTCACGTTCTTACATTTCGTTAATCTCGTTCCGTTGTTTCAAACCCGCTAGGAGTTAACACCAAGAGAAATGTTACATCTTTTACTTTCTGAATTATCGACCTTCCTCTGCCACGATAATTGTGTGCTCTTGGTCGTCCTCTGATTTCGGCTGTCATCACCTCCCCCCCCAGCCTCCACTACCACTCGCTCCCATGTCGAGAATCTTGACATAGAATACCACCCAGCATGACTGTTCAACTTACATGAGCAGAAGTAGAATCCAGTGCCCGAAGGAATTAAAGACGAAAATAACTTCGCTTTCTCGATGTTGAGAAATCAAGACTAACTTTCCTTTCCAGTAACTGAACCTCTTCTGCAATTTACACGCTCTCATGAGCGAATGTCAAAGGTCAGTGACTCCAAAAGGCTCGTGTCTTTTAAAGCAATCTAGAAACTATCTCCCTAGGCACACAGTGCAGGAGATTTTTTTTTCAAGCGCCGTCCTTTCTTTAGATATTTCCGATTATGGCTTCTCAATTCTTTCAACAGCATCATAAATATGGAAAAGGTTCTTTTGTATCACTTCGATCTCGTTTCCTGTAAAAAAAAAATCCTCAGGCAACATACTAGCTGCTAAGATCTGACAGGCACCTGTGAGTATAATACGCCACAGAAAATTTCTTTCAGGAAGTTCAGGAAGACGGTACCTCAGCATGAAGAAAATATCCATCCCTCATCCAATGATTTGAACTTAGTTCCCTTTACAGCATTAAATATGTTTCTTTTCAAGTACATCACTTACTGAAAAGGTCTAACAGGAAGTTTCCTTATAATACGCTATAGAGAGCATCTATGAGGAAAGAGAGACCTCTGCAAAAAGGCAAGATACATCAGAACGGAAACATCCATGCTGATCTGGGATTGCAATTGCCCCACAAAGCGGGGCGGGGGTGGCTCAGTCGGTAGCGCGGCAGGCTCGTAATCTGTAATTCCCTGGTTCGAGTCCCAGCTGGGTCAGCGTTGAGATTTATCTCCGCAAAATTTCCCCCGCCCTGCCCACGGTCAGTAGGGGACACCGATGGGCTTGAAAAGGCCGCCGTCCGTCGGATGGGACGTTAAGCCGTGGCCCCGTGTGCGGGAGAGCCATACCCTGTGCACGTTAAAGAACACATTGGATGGCCTTGACGGGAGGCTACCATCTGTCTCCCAACAGCTGTTCCAATGGGTCCCCTCCCCCAACCTTCTCTGAGCCTTCGGGGTCCATGTGACCTGGCCATTTAGCCCATGGTGTGCAAAAAAAAGTCGCTCAGAGGTAAAACAACCCAACCCATCGTGGTCCATGTGACCTGGCCATTTAGCCCATGGTGTGCAAAAAAGCGTCGCTCAGAGGTAAAACAATCCAACCCAAGCCCCACAAAGCTATATAGTTTGTCCGCAGGATATATAATACAAGAGTTTCAATATTTACTTGAATCTATTAATGTTCAAACTTAGATTACATTACTCAACAATATTAAAGAAAAAAAAATAAACTTACGAAGAAACCCGCTTGTTACAAAGGTCTAAAAGGAAGTCTCTCAGTAATACGCTATAGCGAAACTCTGTCAAGGCGGCGAGATCTCATGCATCATAGAGGCAGGATGTGGCTCAGTCGGCAACGCGCCAGTTTAGAGATCGGCAGTTCCCAGGTTGCGGTCCAATAGTGCCACCAGCGTTGAGATTTATCTTCGCTAAACCACCACACTATTCTCGTTGATAAAAGGGACACCAATGGGCTTGGAAAACCGCTGCCGTTGGATAGGACATTAAGCTGTGACTCCGCGTGAAGGAGAGCCATACCCTGTCCCGTTAAAGAACACGCTGGATGGCCTTGATGGGAGGCTTCTATCTGCCTCCCAACAGCTGTTCAATGGATTCTCTCCATCATCCAACCTTCTCCGAGCTTTCGGGGTCCATGTGACCTGACCATTTAGCCTGCTGTGTGCAACAAATTTCCATCCATAGGTTAAAACAACTGAACTAGACAACATACACCAGAAAAAAATGCCTCCATGTATTATGCTGGGATTCGAATCCAAGTGCTAAAACAGTTTAAGGTTGAAAGCTCTACCATTGAAACGATTTTTTTTTTTACTGTAAGGAAAAGCAATTCCTTTGAAGTAAAAATGTAATTTATTATTTATTACTAGCTGAACGGGACCCAGTGCTACCTCGGTCTCACTTTTAATCCGTATATTTTGTTTTTACTGCATTACAGATTAGTTTTGAGTTTTGCCCCCCCCCCCCCCCCGCCTCTCCCGATACTTCAGCACAAAGAATCGCCTGGCGTTGCTCAAGTCATTTCTGACGTCAGCGCGCGCCCTAATAGCCAACACCTCCTACAAGAGAAGGCCGTACAACTACGTCACAGAAAACTGACTACGTCTAAAGCCCCTATATACCAGGCTGACCAGCCACGATCGGCGTTTAGTGACTACGGTAGTCACCGATCTCGGTATGCCCTCAAGGGAAGCGGAGGTTACGGCCGTCACGATCGAAGTTTGCCGCATGGATATTTTATGATATTAACCAAACTAAACCTAATCGTAAACGATGAATGACTACTAACTTAAATGGAGCTATCATTCACCTACATATCACTAATCGATATATCACATAAATTAACATTAAAATACAGAAGCAATAGTCAAAAGTATATATTATAGAACGCGGGGCGGGGGTGGCTCAGTCGGTAGCGCGCCAGGCTCGTAATCTGTAGTTCCCAGGTTCGAGTCCCAGCTGGGTCAGCGTTGAGTATTTATCTCCGCAAAAATTCCCCGCCCTGCCCACGGTCAGTAGGGGACACCGATGGGCTTGGAAAGGCCGCCGTCCGTCGGATGGGACGTTAAGCCGTGGCGCCGTGTGCGGGAGAGCCATACCCTGTGCACGTTAAAGAACACGCTGGATGGCCTTGACGGGAGGCTACCATCTGTCTCCCAACAGCTGTTCCAGTAGGTCCCCTCCCCCAACCTTCTCCGAGCCTTCGGGGTCCTTGTGACCTGGCCATTTAGCCCATGGTGTGCAAAAAAGTGCCGCTCAGAGGTAAAACAATCCAATCCAAAAGCAATGGAGACCAAAACTTATTAACTTCTAGATATTCCACGCATTTTTCAAGAATTTTTTAAAAACTTCTAAACGAAGGTGAAAACGTTACGCTTAATTGAAATTGGCACTTTTATCTTTTTTGCTAATCGATTTCGCTCTCTGACCTCCAGCTGTGTCGATTGCTCCTGCATCCACTGGACACGCGCTTTCGGTTTCTTCGCTGACAACATCGGCCCTTATTCTAGATACTGGCCTGTTTGTAGATCTTTTTTCCCCATTCAAGGTACACTCATGCGGCGAATCTTTTTTAACATTCAAATACAGTCGCTCAAAAAAATATCCGAACACTATGGTGGATTACAGAATTCAGAAAAAATATCTGGCAACGATTTTTTTAGAAATTAGTGATCTGGCAACCTTCGTGTCACGTGATTACAGAATTCAGGAAAAATATCTGGAGCGTGTACAGCAACTGTACACGCTCCAGTTACCGTTCACAGCAAACTGGAGCGTGTGCAGTAACTGCACACGCTCCAGTTTGCTGTGAACGGTAACTGCACACGCTCAATATTTCCGTGAGTGAGCCCACACGATCTAGTATCAAAATAATATGACCTCCTAGATTTCTAAAACCACCTTTTTAGAATCACTAATTTCTAAAAAAATCGTTGCCATGTGTTTTTTCTGAATTCTGTAATCAAACCATAGTGTTCGTATATTTATTTGAGCGATTGTACACACGTGGAGCGACCCGTTTCCCAAGCTTTTTATTTCGCAGTCTTATCACTGTATGACATAACATTACTAAATGATGACATTGTATCATAAAAAAGCTTACTTTAGAAGTTTTAGAGCTGCGGGTCCCAACCTTTTTCGCCACGTTGGCCGAGTGGTTAGCAATCTTGGCTATTGATCTAAGGGATCTGGGTTCTAGCCTCGGGTAAGGCATGGATGTATGTGTCGTTTTTCTGCTGAGGTCCTGTCATCCTCTCAGACCTTCTACTGTGGCATATAAACTGACAGGCTCCTGTCAGACCTCTGTGGCAAGCAGCTGCTTGAAGGGGTATTTATTTATTTTATTTTTTTATTATTTTTCATACCAAGTATTATGTATATAATTATGAGTAATATTATTATTATCAAGTATTTATGTATTCTATTACCAAGTATTATTTTCTAGAAATCCATGAAAATAAAACTAATGTTCCTTGTATAAAACTAGCTGAAAAACAGGTGGCAGTAGCGCCGCCGTTATCGATTTGACACACGAAACGCTAACACAAATTTGTTCAACGGCTCTATTAGGAACGGCTATGAGAGAGCAGAGAAATCTAATTTTCTGTCTAGACATTGTTTATAACGTAACACCCAACTTAAATTTATTAAGTAAAGGATAATTAAGCACGGTTCATTTGATATAAAAAAAGTGAAGAAAAAGTGAGAGTTATTATAATAACGTTAGGTTATTGTGAGACTATTAATAGTGTAATTATAAAGTAGCTTAACAACTTCAAACATATACTGAGATGCCAGTTTATTAGTACACCTACCTCCTATGGCCTTCAGAACGATCCGAATTGATCGGACATAAAACTTACGATGGATGGATGCTTTTGTGCAGGCATGTTGTACAGTCGCTCAAAAAAGTATCCAAACACTATGGTTGATTACAGAATTCAGAAAAAATATCTGACAACGATTTTTTTAGAAATTAGTGATCTGGCAACCTTCGTGTCACGTGATTACAGAATTCAGGAAAAATATCTGGACCGTGTACAGCAACTGCACACGCTCAATATTTCCGTGAGTGAGCCCACACGATCTAGTATCAAAATAATATCACCACCTCATCATCATCATCCTCAAGCAGCAATGGGCTACGGAGGTCCAACCAGACTGCGCAGTTTAATTCTGCAAGCATATCTGTCCTGAGCTACATCTGCTGCATCCGGCCACTGCACACCAATTCTAACAAGGTCCTGTTTGACATTGTCTGCCCACCGCATCCTAGATCTCCCCCTCCTTCTGAGGCCTCTAGGCACACTGTTCATAACCCTATTCGCCAATCTATAATTATCCATACGGGCAACATGGCCAAACCAGCGGAGTCTCTCTCTGCACAATATGCTGCTTAAAGGAGGTTGCAGACTCCTTTGCCTAACCTCATCATTAGTTACAAAGTTAAACCACCTAATACCAAAGATACTGCGTAAGCATCTAGAATCAAAAGCATCTAGTTTCCTGTTATCTTGTTTACACAGCGTCCAAGTTTCACTACCATAACTAACCCTAGAAACAACCACAAACTATTATACAGTCTAATTTTAGTCTTTAGAGGTATACGCCTATTTCTCCACAATCTCCATAGATTCTTAAAAGTCCCGGCAGCAATACCTATTCGTCTGTTAATCTCATGCCGCACATCACCAGTATCAGTTACATAGCTACCAAGGTAATTAAACTGTGACACCTGCTCAAGACTGCAACCATTCAGATTAACTGAATCACAACCTGCCTGACCAATTTTCATCACTTTAGTTTTCTCTCTGTTTATAACCAAACCTACTGTACTACCAGTCTCATCAACAGCTCGAATGAAAGAGTTCATCTCATCAACATCATTTGCCAAAAGGGCTAAATCATCAGCATAATCTAAATCAGACATTTTCGTATCTCCAGCCCATTTAAGGCCAAAATCTTTCCCTTGAAGTGAATTTCGCATAACATAATCAACAACCAAACTAAAGAGAAAAGGAGACAAAATGCACCCTTGTCGAACACCAGAAGTAATGCTAAACCAATTGCTACAAGCCTTACCAATCCTCACACACGACTCAATGTTATTATAGAGAGCTTTCATTATGTTAACTAACTTGCCTGGTATACCATATGATCTCACAATCAACCACAAATTATGTCGATCAACAGAGTCGAAAGCCTTTTTGAAATCAACAAAGCTAGGAGCCAAAGGTTTCTGAAACTCTAAACATTTCTCAAGAATCTGCCTAAGTGAAAATATCTGATCCACACATCCCCTACCACTTCTGAATCCACATTGCTCATCACGCAATTGACTGTCACCCAGATTCTTAATTCTATTAAGCACAATCATGGAAAGAACGTTACCTGGAACACAGAGTAGGCTGATACCCCTATAGTTATCACAAGAACTGCGATCACCTTTTTTGAAAACAGGGATAATAATAGCTCTGGTAAAATCTTTAGGAACCATGCCTTTATCATAAACGTTATTCAAAATTTCAGTCATCCAAGTGGTAACCGAAACATTCCCAGCTCTGAGCATTTTTGTAGTAATTTCATCTACCCCTGGGGATTTATGAAGTTTAAGTTTAGAGATAGCCAAAATAACTTCAGATTGTGTCATAGGGCCAACATTAAAGCTGCCAATGCATCTATCATCATTACAAACAATGGTAGTAGAACTAACCACATTGTTTAGAACATCACTGAAATGCTCAGCCCACCTAGCCATGACAGAATCCTCACCATCTATAACCTTACCTTGTTTATCCTGCAATCCTTGTATGCCTGTCCGTTTTCTACCACATAAAACATTAACTATCTGGTACAGCTCTCTGCTGTTGTGCTGCCTAACTGCTTCCTCAGCTTTGTCAGCCAAACCATCAAGCAAAAGATTCTTATCAGTAGCTAACTGATCCTTTACACGTTTATTAAGCTCTCTGTAATCCTTTCTATTAGGACTAGTAGGGTACTGATTAAGGACGTTCCTGCAGTTCCTTCTTTCTGAAATAAGCTCAAGTACCTTATCACTTAAATAATTTTGCCTCCTCTGCTCCTTTGTTCCTAAAAGAGTACTGTTAGTTTCCAAAAAAGCCCGTTTAAAATGGTCCCATTCATCCTCAACTTCAGTATTAAGCAAACCATGACTGTTATAATGACTAGTAACCTATCATGGTAAGCTTTAGCTATAACTGGGTCTTTCAGAGCTTCAGTATTAAAGGTAAATTATTTAGACTTAGTATAACACTTTTTAAGTTTAAGTTGCAAGACACTTTTAACAAGGTAATGGTCGGATCCAATTTCAGGTCCCCTATGTGACCTGGTATTCCTAACAGAACTAGCTCATTTGCTGTTAATTAATATGTAATCAATCATATTCTTATGCAGCCCATCAGGTGAAACCCATATATACTTACGCATGTCGCTGTGTTTGTAATAAGTGTTAGTTATTCTCAAACCATTTAGCTTACTTACCTGTAAGAAACGTTTCCCATTGCCATTGTAGCTACCAATACCAAAAGGGCCTATTACCCTCCCCGAAGGTCAGAGTCAGTACCAACTTTGGCATTGAAGTCACCAAGAACAAGGGTAATAACTCCTTTCTTGACAGAATTCAAAATATCCTGAAGTTGTCCGTAAAACCTATCCTTCTCATCCTCATCAGCATCCTCAGTGGGGGCATAACAACAGATAACATTCAAGTCTTTAATGCTTGTCTGATATTTTGCTGTAAGAAACCTTTCAGTAATGCACTCATATCCTAGAAGAGCATCAGTAGCATGTCTGCTGAGGAGCAGACCCACGCCTTGGTGATGCTTTCCATCCTCCCTCCCTGTAAAGAGAAATTTAAAGTTATTTTTAAGTATCTCACCTTTACTTGTCCATCTGGTCTCTTGCAAGCCAAGAATATCTAGGTTATAGCGCTGGAATTCCTACACGAGGACATCAAGAGAATAATCTCTATGTAATGTCCTCACGTTCCACGTTCCTGCAGAGAGAAAATGATTAGCAGGATTTTTAAAGAAATTAGGTTTATTGAGATTGAGGTTGGTAGGGCCAACAATATCAAACAGCCCCCTGATCGCAGGCATGGGGCAAAGACCTGTTCCTCCTCTGCTAAAGGCTGAAGTCACCGATGCTGGTAGGAACTTCAGGCACTACCTTTTCAAGTGGACTTTTTCAAGAGCCACATGGCCTGCCTGAGACACATTACTCCAGTTTAGGCTTGACGATGCCCAACTAGCTAAGTAAGGTTCAGGTACCTGCGATGGTCTCTGATTAGGATTATCCACCAGCTGATATAAGGTATCCCATGCCTCTGTTCACTTAGAGCTGGCAACCCAGATGCAAAAAGAAAACACAGCGGCAGATTCTCCCTCAACAGAGGCCCACCAGTGCAGCAAGTCCAGGATCAATAATCAAGCTCAAATCCATAAACAAGTCCAGTCTAGTAGGTATAAATGGTCAGCACCAGGACCCTGTGAAGTTGACCACTCCTCAGCAGGGTTGAAAAAAAAGAAGAAAGTGGCCATAGATGACCAGATCAGTAGGCCATACTGAACTGGCAGCCCTCCCCTTCCCTTCCAAAAGAGAATATCTCTTTCGGAAGGTACTAACGGCCTGCACCACGAGAAGGCGGGGTCTGACATTTGCTAGACCTGGCTGGTTCTGTGCATCATCACTAGGGATTGGTGCACAGCTCTCCTTCCAGTTTACGCCTAGCTACCATTTACAGGTCTATGACCACCTACAGTCGCTCAAAAAAATATCCGAACACTATGATTGATTACAGAATTCAGAAAAAATATCTGGCAACGATTTTTTTCAGAAATTAGTGATCTGGCAACCTTCGTGTCACGTGACGCGAAGGTTGCCAGATCACTAATTTCTAAAAAAAAATCGCTGCCATATATTTTTTCTGAATTCTGTAGTCAACCATACTGTTTGGATACTTTTTCGGGCGACTGTACCATGCGAAATTGATTGTGTGTCACAGTTGTTTCAAATTGGATATCTGCACAGTCTCGCTGTAAACAGCCCTTACCACCTAATCCCAAAGATGCTCCATAGGATTTAGATCTGGGAATTGCGCAGGCCAATGAAGCAAGGAAAACTCGTCAGCATGTTCCTGGAACCATGCGATGACGATATGTGCCTTGTGAACAGATGAATTATCATGCTGAACATGTCCATCCGAGCGAGGATAAACTGTAGCCATGAAACTCCTTAAAATGCTTATTTTGAAAGATAGGTATATTTGGGTTGGGTTGTTTTACCTCTGAGAGGCACTTTTTTGCACACCATGGGCTAAATGACCAGGTCACATGGACCCCGAAGGCTCAGAGAAGGTTGGGGGAGGGGACCCACTGGAACAGCTGTTGAGAGACAGATGGTAGCCTCCCGTCAAGGCCATCCAGTGTGTTCTTTAACGTGCACAGGGTATGGCTCTCCTGCACACGGGGCCACGGCTTAACGTCCCATCCGACTGACGGTGGCCTTTCCAAGCCCATCGGTGTCCCCTACTGACCGTGGGCAAGGCGGGGAATTTTGCGGAGATAAATCTCAACGCTGACCCAGCTGGGACTCGAACCTGAGAACTGCAAGATTACGAGCCTGGCGCGCTACCGACTGAGCCATCCCTGCCCGGGGGGGGGGGAGTAGAGGAACTCATTAGAATTACGCAATGATTCTCTCCGACTCTTCTTTTGGTGCATAATCCCCTTGAGACAGACTCAAGCAGAAATTTCTACTTTCTCGGCCACGGATTTCTTTTACTCTTTCCCCCCCCCCCTGATTTATTAAGGGTTTAATGAGGGAGGGCGACTAACCTATGTAGGTTTTTTGGGAAACCGTAATATATCTATTTATCGTATTTTACTCGATGAGCACGTTTTAAAGATGAGCACAGCGTATGTTTTAATTCTCACCATTTACCATCGGAACACCCTTAACTCTTATTTTTACACTCTTTTTTATTGCTTCAACTTACCAGGTAATTTTTTTGTCGTATCTACTTTTATTGCTGTTAACTACTTTTGCTTCTTGACAGAATCATTCCTGTTAATTTTTACCTACTTATTTATTGCTTTACACACTCTGTAACAATGAAATTACAACACCCAGAAGGAATGGGGCGGGGGTGGTTCAGTCGGTAGCGCGCCAGGCTCGTAATCTGTAGTTCCCAGGTTCGAGTCCTAGCTGGGTTGAGATTTATCTCCGCAAAATTTCTCGCCCTGCCCACGGTCAGTAGGGGACACCGATGGGCTTGGAAAGCCCGCCGTCCGTCGGATGGGACGTTAACCCGTGGCTCCGTGTGCGGAAGAGCCATACCGTGTGCACGTTAACCCATTTCTTCCCAGTGTTGCGTACACGCAACACTTGGGAAGAAATGGGTTAAAGAATAAGCTGGATTACCTTGACGGGAGGCTACCATCTGTCTTCTAACAGCTGTTCCAGTGAATTCCTCCCCCAACCTTCTCTGAGCCTTCGGGGTCCTTGTGACTTGGCCATTTCGCCCGTTGTGTACAAAAAAAGTGCCGCTGAGAGTTAAAACAACCCAACTCTCTTATGGAGCTGTAGCAATCGGTGTCCATAGTGATGATGTCGATCAGTCTGAAGATAACCAGACACTAAATTAGAAGTCAGCAACCTAATCAACAGGCATCTCATATTCCCTTTTGATAGGGAGTGTATGAATTATTACGCCACCAAAATAAATCCCGATTCTGAGAGCGAATCAATTAATTACTTTCTTGGTAAATAGAAGTCCGTTGCAACGGTGATGAAGGAGACAGTGGAAACCGGAGATGGATGCGGCATGGCAGACGCAATGGTGAAGATTAATGGTCTCATTCTGATCAGAGAGAAAGATGAAGTAGATGCTAAGAAAACAGGTGACGAAATAGCGCGGGAAATGGCTCGGTTGTTTAACTACGGAACGGTGCTTTTGCACACACAATGAGCTAAATGGCCAGGTCTTGGCGACCCTGAAAGGGCTGATTCTGAAAGGGCTCAGAATTGGATGGGGGAAGAGACTAACAGACTACACAGCTATTAGGAGAGATATTAAAGCCTACCTGCCAAGGCCCGCCCTCCGTCGTATTCTTTAACGTTCACAAGGTATAACTCTCCTGCACATGGAGGGACGGCTTAACGTCCTATTTCATGGACGGTGATCTTTAAAAGCCCGTATGCATCAACTTCGTCTCACCGAGAACTAAATTGGGCTTAGCGGAGAATAAATTTCAACGAAGGAACGATTGGGACTCGAACTTGAGAAGATCCGATCAATAGCCTGGCTCGCTTCCTACTGATCTAACCCACAAGAAATGGACAAAGGATAAAAGTTAGAGTTATTAGAATTGAGTTGTGTTGTTTTACCTCTGAGCGGCACTTTTTTGCACACCATGTGCTAAATGGTCAGGTCACATGGGCCCTGAAAGTTCAGAGAATGTTGGGGAAGGAGACCCACTGGAACAGCTGTTCGGAAACAGATGGTAGCCTCTCGTCAAGGCCATCCAGCGTGTTCTTTAACGTGCACAGGGTATGGCTCTCCCGCACACGGGACCACTGCTTAACATCCCATCCGACGGACGGCGGTCTTTCCAAGCCCATCGGTGTCCCCTACTGACCGTGGGCAGGGCGGGGAATTTTTAGGAGATAAATCTCGACGCTGAACCAGCTGGGACTCGAACTTGGGAACTACAGATTACGAGCCTAGCGCGCTACCGACTGAGCCACCCCCGCCCCAGTTATTAGAATTAAAAGCATCGGATTTGTAAGAAGTCGAAAATATCGATCCACCGAATTGCCCTATGCCTTGATTTGATCATCAAGACTGAATAAAATATTGAAATCATCGTCTGTGTTAACGTGATACGGGAACGAGCAAAAATACCTGGGTTATTTCCTTTAAAAATTCTGCTGCAGTTCGATCAGGTTGTCAGCAGAGTTCATCGATTGTGCTGCTATCGGTTTAAGGTTACAAGAGTCGCAGCAGCATCCACCTCCATCTTTCGAACTTCGAAATGATATTTTTCATATTTCCTGATGCCCAAAAATTCCTTTTCGAATCTGTAATAACTTTCCGTCTGCTTTCGAAACGTCCTTTTTAAACGTTCTCGGCACGTAATGCGAAAAAAAAAAGTCTCGAGATAGAGGTAAAAAAAACAAGCTCATCTCGAGATTTTCGATTAGAAAGTTTCAAGTGTTCTGCACTAAAAAAGTTTTTCCGTAATGCGTCGGATTTCGAGGAGCTCTAACGCCTTAACGGTTCGAGCTAATGGGTTGGGTTGTTTTACCTCTGAGCGGCACTTTTTTGCACACCATGGGCTAAATGGCCAGGTCACAAGGACCCCGAAGGCTCAGAGAAGGTTGGGTGAGGGGACCCACTGGAACAGCTGTTAGGAAACAGATGGTAGCCTCCCGCCAAGGCCATCCAGCGTGTTCTTTAACGTGCACAGGGTATGGCTCTCTCGCACACGGGGCCACGGCTTAACGTCCCATCCGACGGACGGAGGCCTTTCCAAGCCCATCGGTGTCTCCTACTGACCGTGGGCAGGGCGGGGAATTTTGCGGAGATAAATCTCAACGCTGACCCAGCTGGGACTGAACCTGGGAACTACAGATTACGAGCCTGGCGCGCTACCGACTGACCCCCCCCCCCGCCCCTGCGAGCTAATGGAACTAGTGGCCTTGAATTATTTCAATCCTGAGCAGCACTTTTGGGCACACAATGGACTAAATGTCAGGGTAGTAAGGAGCCCAAAAGGTCAGAAAAGATTGGGAAAGGAGATTCACTAGACAGTTCTTAGGAGTCAGAAAAACTCAAAAATAAATACATATATAAGTAAAATTATAATATTCTGAAATATTATTAATAATGATAATATCATTACTAGCAGATTTACTCGGCGTTGTTCGGGTGTGAAATTCTCTAAAGTAGGGGTTCTCAACGTGAAGTACGCGATAAAATTTTTTGGGGTACGACGTGAGAGCTCAAAAGTCGATTACCCAATAAAATGTTTATAATTTTATAAGATTTGTTAAACTGTTTATGTCATATTTTTTTGTTTGTCGATATATATATAGTTTATGAATACAAAATTTAATGTATTATATATATATATTTTATTTTATTCCCATTGTTATAACTATAGTTTTATCTATTTATACAAGGGGTACGCCAGTTACATAAACATTTCCAGGGGATACCTGAAGCATAAAAGGTTAAGAACCACTGAGTTAGAGTATATAGCAGATGCCACTCCTCACGGGGGCGGGGGTGGCTTAGTGATAGCGCGCCAGGCTCTTAATCTCAGTTCCCAGGTTCGAGTCCCAGTTGCGAGATTTATCTCCGCAAAACTCTCCGCCCTGTCCATGGTCAGTAGAGGACACCGATTGGCTTGGAAAGACCGCCGTCCGTCGGATTAGACGTCAATCCGTGGTCCTGTGTGCAGGAGAGCCATACCCTGTGCGTGTTAAAGAACACACTGGATGGCCTCAACGGGAGACTACCATCTGTCTCCCAACAGCTCTTCCAGTGGGTCCCCTCCCCCAACCTTCTCTGATCCTTCGGGGTCCATGTGACCTGGCCATTTAGCCCATTGTGTGCAAAAAAGTGTCGCTCAGCGGTAAAACAACTCAACGTCACAAGCTTTCATTTGGCATAAAACTCATTACGATCGTTATAGCCCTCCTCTCCGTTACAGCCCTTGGTAAAAATTTATCCCCTTCTTGTAGGGGAGGCCTGAAATTCTCTAAAATATATAGTTGATTGCACTCCCCATGTCAGAAGTATGTGTGTGTGTTTGTATGTGTATCTGTGTATGCAGTCCCGGATCTAGAAAAAATCGAGGGGGGGGGGAGTCAAGAATTTAAATGAGGTCAGAAAAATGTGAAAGTGGAGGAAGGCCTGGAGGCTGTATTTCCAATGCAGTGTAACATTTCCCCCTCCGTTTTGCAAGTCTTTAAAAAATTTCTTGAAAAATTCATGAAATATAAATAAGTTTAGTAATTTTTTGCGTCTATTACCCTTACTACCATTCTAAAAGAGGGGGGGGGGGGGTGAGAGCATAGCTCCCCTTAGATCTGGCCTTGTATGTATGTATGTATGTATGTATGCAGCACATATATATATGTTCGGGAAAATCAGGTGAAGAACCTGGCGCGCTATCAACAGAGCCAACCTCCGTCGCCCAAAGATGGGTTGAGCTGTTTTACTGTGAGCGGCACTTTTTTGCCCACAATGGTCTAAATGGCCAGAAAGACACCAAGAGGCCCAGAGAAGGGGTTGGGTTGGGTTGTTTTACCTCTGAGCGGCACTTTTCTGCACACAATGGGCCAAATGGCCAGGTCACATGGACCCCGAATGCTCAGAGAAGGTTGGGGGAGGGGACCCATTGGAACAGCTGTTGGGAAACAGATGGCCATCCAGCGTGTTCTTTAACGTGCACAGGGTATGGCTCTCCCGCACACGGGGCCACGGCTTAACGTCCCATCCGACGGACGGCGGCCTTTCCAAGCCCATCGGTTCCCCTACTGACCGTGGGCAGGGCGGGGAATTTTGCGGAGATTCATCTCAACGCTGACCCAGGTGGCACTCGAACCTGGGAACTACAGATTACGAGCCTGGCGCGCTACCGACTGAGCCACCCCCGCCCCTATCTCCGGAAAACTCCCCGCCCTGCCCACGATCAATAGGGGACATCGATGGGCTTGGAATGACCGCCGTCCGTCTAATGGAACGTTAAGCCGTGACTCCGCGTAGAGAAGAGCCATACCTTGTACACATAAAGAACACGCTCTATAGCTTTGGCGGGAGTCTACCATCTGTCTCTCAATAGCTGTCTAGTGGGTCCCGTCCCTAACCTTCACTGAGCCTTTGGGATCCTTGTGACCTGGCCATTTAGTCTATTGCATGCCAAAAATTGCCGCTCAGAGGTAAAACAGATTTTGCACACAATGGTCTAAATGGCTAGGTTACAACGATCCCGAAGGCTCAGAGAAGGTTGGTGGAAGGAGATCCACTGGGCAACTCTTAGGAGACAGATGAAGGCCTCCCGTCAAGACTATCCAGCCTGTTCTTTAACGTGCACAGGGCATGGGACCACTGCTTTTACGTCCGATGCGACGAACGGCGGCTTTTCCAAGCCCATCAGTGTCCCTTTCTGATCGTGGACATGTTGTGGATTTAGCGGAGATAAATCTCAGGTGGGATTCGAACCTGGAAACTTCAGATTACGATCCTAGCACACTACCGGCTGACCCATCCTGTCAGGTTCGATCCCCAACTCTGCCTGTTTTGATATTTTCTCCTCCGACGCCCGATCTACCCTCGATGTGAAAGGTAACATGGATGGGCTTGAAAAGACCGCTGTTTCTATCCAGTTCTGAATCTTAGGGGTCGTTAAGACTTGTCTATTTAGTCCACGGTATACGGGGTGGGATTTGATTCAGTCGGTAGCTGCCAGGCTCTTAATTTGCAGTTACCATGTTCGAGTCTCAGTGAGTTGAGATTTTTCTCCGATAACCTCCAGAGTCTTTTTTGTAAGGGGAACCGATGGGCTTGGAAAGGCCGCCGTCCGTCGGATGGGACGTAAAGACGTGGCTCCGTGTGCGGGAGAGAGTCATACACTGTGCACGTTAAAAGAACATGGTGTATGGCCTTGACAGAGGCTACCATTTCTCTCCTAATAGATGTTCAGTGGATCCCTTTCCCTACCCAACTTTGAACCTTTGGGGGTCCTTGTGACCTTTCCGTTAACCATTGTTCCGTTCAGCGGTAAAACAACTCAACCATTGGCACGCAAAAAAGGGCGTTTCAGTGTTGAAGCAACTCAATCTAATTTTCAGATGGATTTTTCTTTTGCTTTTATTGATTATACCCGCAAAACCAGCAGCTTATCTTCAAGCTCTCTTATGACTGAAGAAATAATCACAGCACCATCCCGAGATTCGAACCAGAATCCAATCGTTTACAGCGTCATCGCAAACCAACGTGCAACTACTGTGCTTCAGGGAAGAGAAGTACAGTCGCTCAAAAAAGTATCCGAACGCTATGGTTGATTACAGAATTCAGAAAAAATATCTGGCAACGATTTCTTAGAAATTAGTGATCGAAGTCACTAATTTTTTTAGTCACTAATTTCTAAAAAAATCGTTGCCAGATATTTTTTCTGAATTCTGTAATCAACCATAGCGTTTGGATACTTTTTTGAGCGACTGTACTTCCAACCGAATGAATGGCCGAAGACGACCAGATATATGAGTAAAGGTCACGTGTTGGGTGTGGTCAGCAACGCAAAGTTCTGCAAGTAATAGGCTTCGTCCCTGGATTCCCTGTTCGTCGCAAGCGAGCTCCTTCTTCATCGTTTGGTAATGATGGGTTGGCGTAAGAGAAACGACAAAGTGCTGTCTGATGAACAAAATGCTCTCAATGGGCACTCACTTGCAACGAGATCTCTTCACTGAAAGCATTGGAGGGCATTCGAAGAATGAACTTCGTTTTATAAAGGGAGGGTTTTAGAATGGGTGAAATTCCTCCCTTCAGAAATTCCTATCACAGTCTCACAGAAACTCAAAGATGTTTCTGAAAAGGGAAATTCTTTTATACTGGTCGGATGGGTTATGGGTTAGTTATTTTACCTCTGAGCGGCCTTTTTTTGCACACCATGGGCTAAATGACCAGGGTTGGGTTGTTTTACCTCTGAGCGGCACTTTTTTGCACATCATGGGCTAAATGGCCAGGTCACATGGACCCCGAAGGCTCAGAGAAGGTTGGGGGAGGGGACCCACTGGAACAACGGTTGGGAGACAGATGGTAACCTCCCGTCAAGGCCATCCAGCGTGTTCTTTAACGTGCACAGGGTGTGGCTCTCCCGCACACGGGGCCACGGCTTAACGTCCCATTCGACGGACGGCGGCCTTTCCATGCCCATCGGTGTCCCCTACTGATCGTGGGCAGGGCGGGGAATTTTGCGGAGATAAATCTCAACGCTGACCCAGTTGGGACTCGAACCTGGGAACTACAGATTACGAGCCTGGCGCACTACCGACTGAGCCACCCCCGCCCCTATATATAGTGGTCGGAAGTATTTGAGATGGGGAAGAGGTCAAATATTGGGATCTCTTTTTAAATTCAAGAATTACAGTAAAAATTTGAACTAAGAGAAAGTAAATGGTAAATATATGTACTATACCAATGAGTGATTTTTTAAAGGTGTGAAATGAGGAGTAAACGAGTTACCTCTGAGTGGCACATTTTTGCACACAATGGACTAAATGGCCAGGTCACAAGGGTCCCGAATGCTCAGAGAAGGTTGGGTGAGGGGACCTACTGATACAGCTGTTGGACCACGCTATGCATTTTTCTTTTTACGTTGAGGGAAAGTGGTAAGGAAATTCTTGTGTGGGGATTGCAATGTGCAGGATTTCGGTTGTTTTACCTCTGAGCGGCACTTTTTTTGCACACAATGGGCTAAATGGCCAGGTCACAAGGACCCCGAAGGCTCAGAGAAGGTTGGGGGAGGGGACCCACTGGAACAGCTGTTGGGAGACAGATGGTAAGCCTCCCGTCAAGGCCATCCAGCGTGTTCTTTAACGTGCACAGGGTATGGCTCTCCCGCACACGGACCACGGCTTAACGTCCCATCCGACGGACGGCGGCCTTAGCCAAGCCCATCGGTGTCCCCTACTGACCGTGGGCAGGGCGGGAAATTTTGCGGAGATAAATCTCAATGCTGACCCAGCTGAGACTCGAACCTGGGAACTACAGATTACGAGCCTGGCGCGCTACCGACTGAGCCACCCCCCGCCCAGTTCCATCAGAAAACCTAAAACCATTACAAAGTAAGTCTAGCTTGTTTTTATCGTGTTAAGAGTTCATTTATCCTAGACACGAACCATCGCTTAAATTCACACCCGATGGATGATAGTTTTTGCAAACGACTTGTCACCCGTCGACTCAGGTTTAAACTGTTTACGGAGTCAGGTCACGACTCCGTAAAGAAACAAATTGAAGAAACGAACTGAAGGAACAGATTTGTATTTCGTTCGTGTACGTGTGACCCCAACCTTTTCAGTCTAATGTCCCCTTTGACCAAGAAAAATTTTCTATCGTCCCGTTTTACTAACAATTATTTTCTAACGTTCCCTTTTAAATAAAAATAATAAATATCCTCTCAATAAGCAGCTTGCCACAGAGATCTGACAGGAGCCTGTCAGTTTATACGCCATAGTAGAACGTCTGTGAGGATGACGGGACCTCAGCAAAAAGACAACACAAACATCCATGCCGTACCCGAGGCTCGAATCCAGGTCCCTTTGATCAGTAGCCAAGCACGCTATCCACTCGGTCACCGGGACGGCAACGTCCCCTTTTACCAAGAATTATTTCCCAACGCCCCTTTTACCAAGAATTATTTCTCAAAGCCCCCTTTTACCAAGAATTGTTTCCCAACGTCCCCTTTACCAAGAATTATTTCTCAAAGCCCCCTTTTACCAAGAATTGTTTCCCAACGCCCCTTTTACCAAGAATTATTTTTCAGAGCCCCCTTTTACCAAGAATTGTTTCCCAACGCCCCCTTTTATCAAGAATTATTTCCCAACGCCCCCTTTTATCAAGAATTATTTCCCAACGCCCCTTTTACCAAGAATTATTCCTCAAAACCGCCTTTTACCAAGAATTATTCCTCAAAACCCCCTTTTACCAAGAATTATTCCTCAAAACCCCCTTTTACCAAGAAATATTTCTCAACGCCCCTTTTACCAAGAATTATTTCTCAAAGCCACATTTTACCAAGAATTGTTTCCCAAAGCCCTCTTTTACCAAGAATTGTTTCCCAATGCCCTCTTTTACCAAGAATTATTTCTCAAAGCCACATTTTACCAAGAATTATTTCTCAAAGCCACATTTTACCAAGAATTGTTTCCCAAAGCCCTCTTTTACCAAGAATTGTTTCCCAAAGCCCTCTTTTACCAAGAATTGTTTCCCAATGCCCTCTTTTACCAAGAATTATTTCTCAACGCCCCCTTTTACACATCATGAAAAATAAAACAATTTTTCTCGCATAAATGTGTTGAAAAGTAGATGTCGGTAGCGCCTCCGTTATCAGTTTGACAAAGCAAACGCCCCCACAAATTCCTTCAACGCCCCCTATTACGGGTAGTACTGCAAATGATCGCTCCTTATCCTTTGGCGATAGATGCACAAAGACATTTTCCATTCATTGGATGGAGAATGTCGAGAACACGGCGAATGGCTTTCCTGCAAGCCTTCAATTGAGAGTGACGAATGAAAGTAAAAAAGAAACGAAATACGAAACGACCTAAATTGCTACATTATTGCTCTGTCTTTTTAGTAGTACCGCGAATAGAGAAAGAAATTAAACGAAGAGGATCTCAGCATCCAAATGGAAAGAAAAAACATCTCTCAGAAGACACATGGCGAATTTTGTCAGGCTTAAAAGCACAGAAAGAAAACGAAAAAAGTCGAGCACACGTGTCATTCACCAAGAAAAATCACTTTTAATTTAGGCCTCCCTTCGAAAGAAATGGATTCCGAAACACATATAGAAAACCTTACAAATTCCAGATGTGTACTTTGTGGCAGACGTTTATATGATTTTTGTGTCCCATCAGATTGGGTTGAGTTGTTTTACCTCTGAGCGGCACTTTTTTTGCATACCGTGGGCTAAATGGCCAAATCACATGGCCCCGAAGGCTCAGAGAAGGTTGGGGGAGCGGACCCACTGAAACAGCTGTTGGGAGACAGATGGTAGCCTCCCGTCAAGGCCATCCAGCGTGTTCTTTACCGTGCACAGAACGAGTATGGCTCTCCCGCACACGGGGCCACGGTTTAACGTCCCATCCGACGGACGGCGGCCTTAGCCAAGCCCGTCGGTGTCCCCTACTGACCGTGGGCAGGGCGGGGAATTTTGCGGAGATAAATCTCAACGCTGACCCAGCTAGGACTCGAACCTGGGAACTACAGATTACGAGCCTGGCGCGCTACCGACTGAGCCACCCCCGCCCCGTTCCATCAGAAAACTTAAAACCATTACAAAGTAAGTATGAATTCATAATCATGTTGTATTTGTGCAATGGTTATTATAAAAGGAAAAAAGAAACTCAGGAAGTCTAATCTCCTTTGGTGAATATGGAATGCTGTTTAACTTAAAAAAAGAGTTTTGTTGTTTTCAAAATATAGAACTCTACTACTTCTTCTTAACGTTACAAAAATAAGTAGGATGTCCTTACTCAGGCTTTCCCAATAAAAGTTTTGAGCAAAAGTGAGCATAATTACTCAATAAACACAGAAAGGAAAAATCCTTAAGTTATATATATTTTTTTGTTTTCAAATTTCTATTTTTTCTTTCTTTTTTCAATTCTTCGATTTTTCAAAGATTTTTTTCCAAATTAATTTTAATTTTACATTTTTTCAAAGTTTGGGCTTTTTTTTATATTTTATGCCATATTGAAATGGAAATGAGGAAGTCGAGTATTAATTTATAGATTTTAATTTTAGTTGCAAAAATAGGATAGTTTAAAAGTTTTGAATATTAAAGTCTGAGATTCCTAATTTGTTTAATTCTGTGAATAAAATTTCTCTCTGTTTAGTACATGAAATACAGTTTAAAAGTATGTGAATAGTATTTTCTGTAAGGTTGCATTGAAAACAGTTTGGAGTATCTATGACCCTCATTTGAAATTTTTGTTTATTTAAATTTATAGTGTCTGTTTTTAATCTAAGTGTCTGTTTTATTAATTTATTTTCTTTGCGTGAAAAAGGTAATTTTATTAAAAGGTATTGGATAAATGAAATCTAAAATTGTTTTTGCATATTGCTTGTGCTTGAAAATATTTTTCTGTGAGAGAAAATTCTATTTTAGTGAGTTCTTGCTTAAAGGTGTAAAAGAAATTATATGTTGGGGTGTTGTCCTCTAAGTTATGAGCATTTTTAGCTAGGGTGTCAACCAATTCATTTTCTTGGATCCCAATATGACTTGGGATCCATTGTAAGCTGATTTTATTATTTTTGAGAGTAATATTTGACAAATTTAATTCATAAATTTTGGAAATGAAGTAATTATATTTTGTAAAATAAATTTCTTGTTGAAGAACTTGGAGAATCAGAAAATATTACTATAGTCTGATTATCTAAATTATTTAATATCCATTTAAAAGATTCACAAATAGCTATTAATTCAGCTTGAATGATAGTTGTATTCTTTGGGAATTTAAAAGTTTTTGAAACATTATATAAAGTGATGTGAAATGCATCAGCAGAGGATCCTGTTTCTTTTAAGACAGAGCCGTCTGTATATATGTTAAGTGTTTTATCAAAATTTTCAGCAAAATAAGATTTAAATAGAATTAATGCTGCTTCCGCAAAAATGTCTTTTTTTGAAGGCAGTAAAAGAATTTCGGTAATTATTAATGGTGGAGGATAGCACCAATCAGCAATGATGTCGGGAATGTTCCCTTTGAGAGTTCTGCTAAAAAAGTCATCGTAAAGATTGGAGAGGAATTCATTATTGTAAATAACTTTAATATATGGTAGTCGATGAAAATGTTTATAAAAAGGGTGTGACGGAAGTTTATAACGTAATTTAAAAAAGTATTTAATTAGTAAAATATTATGTCGAATTTCAAATGGCGGTATGGCTGTCTCAGGGCAGCATTATACAAGCCCGAGGGCAATTTTCAGACATTGGTTTTGTAAAGAATTAAGTTTTCTAAATTTAGTAAAAAGTGCACCAGAAATAAATTCAAGGCCAAATTCAATTTTAGGTCTAATGAGATTTTTTATAAACAGTAATTAATTGCTGTTGTTGTGTGCCTTCATTTTTAAAAGCGAAGTGTTTAATACAATTTAATAATTGCAAACCAGAATTATATTTGTTATTAAGATGATGTTGCCAATTTAGTTTTGTGTCCAAATACATTTCTAAAATTTTGCATTTATTAACCTGAAGTAGAGTTTCTGAATTTATGGATAATTTGAATTTAGGATTGTAATTTCTTTTTTTATGAAAAGGAATAATAAACGTTTTTTTAATACTGATCTCTAAGTTCCACGTGGAACAATATTTACAAAGTTTGTTTAGCTGTTTTTGTAGATTTTCTTGTAATTTATAATCATTTTTCCCAGATGACCAAAATGTGATATCATCTGCGTATAAAGCAAAAGTGATTGAGTTATCAAATATATCTTTGACATCGTGAATATAGAAATTAAATAAAAGTGGGGACAAAATTGACCCCTGAGAGAGTCCTTGGGTCATTTTGTGAATTTCTGAGAAATAGTTTCCAATTTTAACCTGAATAAATCTATTGTTTAAAAGATTAAATAAAAAATTAGTAAATTTAGCACTTAGGTTAGATTTTAATAGTTTTGTAAGTAAACCATTTATTGAGACGGAGTCGAATGATTAAGTCCAGGAAAACGGCTAGAAGAGTTTTTTTCTGTTCAATAGCTCTACAGCAGTGGAAATTCAATTTATATTCGCTATATGCTTGGGTTAAGTCCAGGAAAATGGCTAGAAGAGTTTTTTTTCTGTTTAATAGTTCGGAATGTTTAATAGCTCTACAGCAGTGGAAATTCAATTTATATTAGCTACCCTCCCTCGTCTGGTCTCTATGGTAAAAGGGACACCGATGGGCTTAGGTCGCCGTCCGTCGAATGAACCTTAGTCCCGTGTGCAGGACGCCATAACATGTGTCGTTAAAGAACAAGCTGGATGGCCTAGACGGGAGGGAGGCTATGATCTCTCACTTACCAGCTGCCCGGCGGAGTTCCTTTCCTAACTCAGACTGCAAGATCTGAGAGCTATGCCCCCTGACTCTTAGCCAATTGAACGTAAAAGAGTATCTCGAACGCAGGTCCGGAACTATAAAAAAAACGAGGCAGGGGGGGGGGGGCAGCTTAGAAACGCAATCGAACCGGACAAACGTAAAAGGGAGAGGGTGTCACGAGACTGGATTTCCAATACAGCATCGTAACATTTCCCCCCACGTTTTACAACTCTTTAAAAAATTCATCAAGAATTCATGAAATATAAATAAGTTTAATATTTTTTGCATCTATTACCCTTACTGACGTTCAGAAAGGGAGGGAGGGATGAAATAAAAATAAGTTTAATACTTTTTGCATCTATTACCCTTACTGACGTTCAGAAAGGGAGGGAGGGATGAAATATAAATAAGTTTAATATTTTTTGCATCTATTACCCTTACTGACGTTCAGAAAGGGAGGGAGGGATGAAATAAAAATAAGTTTAATACTTTTTGCATCTATTACCCTTACTGGCGTTCAGAAAGGGAGGGAGGGATGAAATATAAATAAGTTTAATATTTTTTGCATCTATTACCCTTACTGACGTTCAGAAAGGGAGGGAGAGATGAAATATGAATAAGTTTAATATTTTTTGCATCTATTACCCTTACTAACGTTCAGAAAGGGAGGGAGGGATGAAATAAAAATAAGTTTAATACTTTTTGCATCTATTACCCTTACTGGCGTTCAGAAAGGTAGGGAGGGATGAAATAAAAATAAGTTTAATATTTTTTGCATCTATTACCCTTACTGACGTTCAGAAAGGGAGGGAGGGATGAAATATAAATAAGTTTAATATTTTTTGCATCTATTACCCTTACTGACGTTCAGAAAGGGAGGGAGAGATGAAATATAAATAAATTTAATTTTTTTTGCATCTATTACCCTTACTGACGTTCAGAAAGGGAGGGAGGGATGAAATATAAATAAGTTTAATATTTTTTGCATCTATTACCCTTACTGACGTTCAGAAAGGGAGGGAGGGATGAAATATAAATAAGTTTAATATTTTTTGCATCTATTACCCTTACTGACGTTCAGAAAGGGAGGGAGGGATGAAATATAGATAAGTTTAATATTTTTTGCATCTATTACCCTTACTGACGTTCAGAAAGGGAGGGAGAGATGAAATATGAATAAGTTTAATATTTTTTGCATCTATTACCCTTACTAACGTTCAGAAAGGGAGGGAGGGATGAAATATAGATAAGTTTAATATTTTTTGCATCTATTACCCTTACTGACGTTCAGAAAGTGAAGGAGGGGCATTGCCCTTTCCCCTCTTTTTGAAGACCTGCAAGAAGTCTGGGTGCTCAGCACGATGATTGGCAAGAGTTGCCGATACACACAGTCGGGTGTAAAGGCCTTCCCCTTCCTGCAAAGACAGAAATTACAGGAAGGAGAAACAGCGAACCAAGTTGGAAGTGGCTCTGCTGTCGACTGTGAAATAATTCTTGGTAAAAAGGGGAGTTGGGAAACAATTCTTGTCCTTGCTCAGAAACAATGTAATCCATCCATCCTTATAATGCTGCCGTCGCTCATGCATTGTTTCATTATTTAAAGAGATCTGAAACTTTTACAAAAAAAAAGGCGTACTTTCAAATAAAAATTTTAAGCTATGACAAAAACTTGACAAAAAAAATTCAAATTTCAAAAACGGCACATGTTAACGTCAACAATGGGATGTTACAGTTGTATGTTGGGTGGGATGTTAAGCCGTGGTCTCGTGAGGGTTGGGTTGGGTTTTTTTACCTCTGAGCGGCACTTTTTTGCACACCATGGGCTAAATGGCCAGGTCACATGGACCCCGAAGGCTCAGAGAACGTTGGGGGAGGGGACCCCACTGGAACAGCTGTTGAGAGACAGATGATACCCTCCCGTCAAGGCCATCCAGCGTGTTCTTTAACGTGCACAAGGTATGGCTCTCCCGCACACGGGGCCACGGCTTAACGTCCCATCCGACGGACGGCGGCCTTTCCAAGCCCATCGGTGTTCCCTACTGACCGTGGGCAGGGCGGGTAATTTTGCGGAGATAAATCTCAACGCTGACCCAGCTGGGACTCGAACCTGGGAAGTACAGATTACGAGCCTGGCGCGCTACCGACTGAGCCACCCCCGCCCCGGTCTCGTGAGGAGAGGAAATTAGAAAAACCAGGGTGATTAAAGACCACCCTGTATGACCTTGATAGGAACTTCTGTCTGTCTCTTAGGAGCTGTCCAGTTGATCTCCTCCCCAGTTCTGAAGCCTGGTATCCTGGTAGGTCCGGATCTAAAAAAATATAGGGTTGGGGAGGGCAAGAAAGGCAAGTCCGGCCTGGAAAAGTAAAACGGGAGCCAATAAAGTAAATAATTTTCCCTCCGTTTTATAGGTCTTAAAAGAAATTCTTGAAAAATATGTGAAACATGCACAATTATAAAAAAATGTTTGCTTCCATTCCCCTTAATAGCATTCTCAAAAGGAGTGGGCGTACCCCATTTCCTTCCCCTCCATACATCCGGCTGGTTAGTTGGTAGGTTGGTTTGGGGTTTTATGGCGCATGGGCAACAGCGTCATAATGCGCCGAACAAGATAAAAAAAATAGAGTAAAAGATATACAAACCCATAACCAAAGGTAAAACCAAAAAGTGTAAACTTAAAGGACATAAGCAATACATAGATAAAATACAAAAAGGTAAAACAAACCTGGGTGTAAAAGAACCAGGATGTTCGAGATATAAAAGATAAAGCCATATTACGTCGGAATCAAGGGCTTTTGGATTGGATTACCTCTGAGCGGCACATTTTTGCACACCATGGGCTAAATGGCCACATGGACCCCGAAGGCTCAGAGAAGGTTGGGGGAAGGGACCCACTGGAACAGCTGTTGGGAGACAGATGGTAGCCTCCCGTCAAGGCCATCCAGCGTGTTCTTTAACGTGCACAGGGTATGGCTCTCCCGCACACGGAGCCACGGCTTAACGTCTCATCAGACGGATAGCGGCCCTTTCCAAGCCCATCGGTGTCCCCTACTGACCGTGGACAGGGCAGGGAATTTTGCGGAGATAAATCTCAACGCTGACCCAGCTGGGACTCGAACCTGGGAACTACAGATTACGAGCCTGGCGCGCTACCGACTGAGCCACCCCCGCCCCTGAGAGAGAGGAGAGTACCTTGAAGACGTTCAATGCCTGCGTGCACTTGGACCTGAGATGTCGAATATGAGGTAAGAAGGTCAATTTGCAGTCGAAGAAAGAAAATGGACACCAGGTACTCTCGATGTAAAAGAGAATTCCTGATCGCCGATTCGAGGCGGATCAGATGTTCTAAAGTAGGCCTGTGCCTGCAAAAGCCACACTGGGTGTTATAAAGAGGGCCGTGATGTTCCAAATACCAGGCCAGCCTGGTATTTACCATTCTTTCCAACACCTTGCCGACGCAGCTCGTCAACGCAATAGGACGATAATTCGAAGGAATCTTGGGATCTTTGCCTGGATTGGGGAAGGGCAAGACGATGGCCTCACGCCAGGAGTCCGGATTGGATTGGATTGTTTTACCTCTGAGCGGCACTTTTTTGCACACCATGGGCTAAATGGCCAGGCCACAAGGACCCCGAAGGCTCAGAAATGGTTGGGGGAGGGGACCCACTGGAACAGCTGTTGGGAGACAGATGGTAGCCTCCCGTCAAGGCCATCCAACGTTAACGTGCACAGGGTATGGCTCTCCCGCACACGGGCCACGGCTTAACGTCCAATCCGACGGACGGCGGCCTTTCCAAGCCCATCGGTATCCCCTACTGACCGTGGCAGGGCTGGGAAATTTTGCGGAGATAAATCTCAACGCTGACCCAGCTGGGACTCGAACCTGGGAACTACAGATTACGAGCCTGGCGCGCTACCAACTGAGCCACCGCCGCCCCCCAGGAGTCCGGAAGTTGCTCCTCAATGAAAATAAGGTTGAAGAGTCGGAGCAACCGATCCTTACTCGATGGTGAGAGATGTTGGAGCATAGCATAAGATATATTGTCTCTCCCGACAGCAGATGCACGAGAAATCTGCAGAGCAAGGCGAAGCTCCTCCACTGTGAATGGCCTGTTGGAAGACTCCAGGACATTCGAATGGAAGGGCAATGGAGAGTGTTTGGTCTTGCTTTTTTGGTCCAGAAACTGAGGGGAGAATAGAGTAGAAAGACTGCTCCGAGTATCAGCAATTGCTTTGGGATCAGCAATTGCCTATCCATTCTGCTCCAATGAGTGGGACGTCTACTTCCCACCCATCTTCCAGACCTTATCCTATACGACCTTAGAACTGATCATGCGGGTGATAGAAGTATATTTAATCCAAGATTTCTTTTGACTCTGGCACGGGACGAAGCGGGCTTTCGCTCTGGTGCGTTTGAACGCTTCAAGGTTGGTATGTCGGATATCTCTGAACCCCCCCCCTCCCCCCCTCCAAACCTTGTTCTCAGCCTTACGAGCTGCGGTGCAGTCGGAATTCCACCACGGTTTTGGGAACTGTGGAAACCGAATCAAGGTCTGAACAAGGAGGGGTTATAGTACAGGCAGCTGCATGGACGATGCAGTCCGTCATGTCCGTTACTGCAATATTGATTGGATCCTGGCTGACAGAGTGATCATCGAGCTCAGACAGAAGCTCGAAGCCACTCCAGTCAGCCCGATCAAGTCTCCACCAAGATACACGTGAAGGGCTGCAAGGCCCCCCATGGGAAATGGTGCACACCATGGGGAAGTGATCGCTTCCATAAGGGTTGTCCTCGACCTCCCATGTAAAGAGTGGAAGAATGGAAGAGGAGCAGATGGTGAGGTCAATGGCAGTGAATGTGTGGGTTGGGGGGTGAAAGTAAGTGCTGACACCCGTGCTCAACAGAGAGAGTGAAGGATCCAAGAGCCACTGCTCCAGGACTCCACCCCTCCCGTTGATATCAGCACTGTCCCAAAGCGGACTGTGTCCATTGAAATGGGGCGGGGTGGCTCAGTCGGTAGCGTGCCAGGCTCGTAATCTGTAGTTCCCAGGTTCGAGTCCCAGCTGGGTCAGCGTTGAGATCCACAAAAATTCCCCGTCCTGCCCACGGTCAGTAGGGGACACCGATGGGCTTGGAAAGACCGCCGTCCGTCGGATGGTACTTTAAGCCGTGGCCCCGTGCAGGAGAGCCATACCCTGTGCACGTTAAAGAACACGTTGGGTGGCCTTGACGGGAGGCTACCATCTGTCTCCCAACAGCTGTTCCAGTGGGTCCCCTCCCCCAACCTTCTCTGAGCCTTCGGGGTCCATGTGACCTGGCCATTTAGCCCATGGTGTCAAAAAAGTGCCGCTCAGAGGTAAAACAACCCAACCCAAAGTCCATTGAAATACCCCATGATGGGAAAGGGGGATGGTGGCTGTGAGATGAGGTCATCAACGTCTTCCGGAAGATGAGACTCCCAGACAGTCAACGAAAATCCCACAAAGAGGTGGATGGCAAACTACCGCTAAGTTGGTGGTGAGGGGTACGACCTGGAATGGAGAATAGTTTCTCACGAGGATGGCGACACCCTCGTGAGCTGGACCACCTCCATCCTGGTACTGTCGCTCAAAAAAGTATCCGAACGCTATGGTTGATTACAAAATTCAGAAAAAAATATCTGGCAACGATTTGTTTAGAAATTAGTGGTCTGGCAACCTTCGTGTCACGTGACACGAAGGTTGCCAGACCACTATTTCTAAAAAAATCTGTTCCAGATTTTTTTTTTAATTTTGTAATCAACCGTAGTGTTCGGATACTTTTTTGAGCGACAGTACCAGCAAAAGAGAGAGAAATGCCAGAGAGTGAGATCATTGGCTGTCTGCAAGTGTCTCCTGCAGCCATATGCAGATGGGCTTATGTGCCCTCAGGAGGACCTTGACGTCGTCAGTATTCCTCTGGAATCCACGACAATTCCGTTGTAGGAATGTGGCCATCTCAGGTCTGTGGAGTTTGGGCGAACAACTTTCGATTTATTTTAACTGTCACCAGCGATGGTTTCAGAAAAATGGAACTGTCTGTTTCCATGTTCTCTGAATGACATTAGTCAGAGACTGCCGAACATGGAGAGGTTAAAAGTTTCATTTTAGGCCCCGGTGGAAGCCCCTTAGGTTTGGAAGGTCTTGCTGTCTGTGGACAGGAAGGGTTGGGTTGCTTTACCTCTGAGCAGCACTTTTTTGCACACCATGGGCTAATGGCCAGGTCACAAGGACCCCGAAGGCTCAGAGAAGGTTGGGGGAGGGGACCCATTGGAACAGCTGTTGGGAGACAGATGGTAGCCTCCCGTCAAGGCCATCCAGCGTGTTCTTTAACGTGCACAGGGTATGGCTCTCCCGCACACGGGGCCACGGCTTAACGTCCCATCCGACGGACGGCGGCCTTTCCAAGCCCATCAGTGTCCCCTACTGACCGTGGGCAGGGCGGGAAATTTTACGGAGATAGTGGACAGGAAGGAAGGGGCCTTCCAGAGGTGGGAGTTGAAGGCATTGAGGCAGGAATAGAAACCGGAGTTGATGTCCAGATCGTCACCGACTTCGCCTGTGTCAAGAGGTACTTGGCAGCAGGAGAGGAAGATTCAGCAGGTGGAACGCTGATGTTGGTCTGCACCGTCAGGGAAGTCATCGCTACGATGCGCTCTTTCTGGTGACCACACTGGCATAGGAAATCTTGCCAGGTGGGGCAGCCAACTTGCTCGCTTAGAGGATAAAGACCCTAACTAACATCTCCTATGTAGAAGCAAGAAAGTTGACTGCCCCGCCTGGCAAAGTTTTCCTATGCCAGTGTTGTTTATCCTCTGTACCTCTTTCTCCTCCAGCCACTTTGGACAGTCGCGGGAGTACGCCAGATGCTCGCCACTACAGTTCACGCAGCATGCCTTTTCAGCTGTGCAGTCAGGATCAAGGTGTGTCCTGGCTGCCACAACGAGCATAGGTAGGTTTGCCCCATCATGCTCTGCGGATATGGCTGAATTTCTGACACTGAAAGCAGCGCAAGGGGTTTGGAATGCACGGCCGTACCTCGCAGTGAAGGTGACCTGCCTTGATGGAAGTAGCAGGCATGGCATATTGAATGTGATAATTAGTACCCGGATGGGTACTATTTTCCCATCACGGCGTTGTGAAACCTGGTGAACTGCTATCACTACCTGGGATGACAGCTCAGAGGATTTCTTCCTCAGAAACCTCGAGGAGGCCCCACTCGGAGACCACACCCCAGGAGAAATTAATCATCTTGTGTGGAGTGCCATTGACTGCCACTCCACCAATTTCTGTTACCTTCAAGAGTAGCTCAGAATGTTTTGAGCAAGGAGTTTTCACCTGCAAGTCATCAGATCATAGGCGTTTGACTGATAATGGTTCTCCCGCAAGACCTTTCAATTCCTTATTAATAAAAACTGAGGACATGTCCGCAATTACCTGATCACCCATAGAGTAGATGACCAGGAACCTCGGGGACGAAGGAAGACATGTAGACGACGGCAATGATGGCAAAGAAGACATTGAAGACGGGGGCTCATGTTGAGCTATTTAGCTGCATTCGCCGATGGATTTTCATTTTGAGAATTCATGGTTGCTGTTTGTGGTTCAGTGTCCATTGTCCCCACCCACCACAGAGTCCAATAAGGGGATACCCAATCGGGCGCCAGGGATGCCCAGGCACCATACTAACAAAGCCAGTGAGCCAAGCCCTCAGAACCAAAGAAAAGAGAAATGTGAGAAACTCACTCGAGCCTCACAAAAGAAATAAGCAAAAAAAAAAAGAATGAAATGCGAGAATCAAACTATCCTCACAAAAGAAATAAAACTACGAAATCAGTAAATCAGTGGGGAAACACTCAAACCGTTACCCGGATGTGGGCAAGGTTACTCACCGCTCTTCATAGTTGACCCTAGCAGGACCTGCCACCAGCCGATTGATCCTGAGGGATCATTGATCCAGGTAAATGGAAGGTCCTGAGGGCCCTCTCAGATAAGTCCCCAGGACCTATCTGATGGGGCCACCCAGAACCTTCCGTTTACTTGAAGCACAGGCCAAAGCAGTATATAGCAGCATCCCCGGAATCCGCTACCCAACTCCCTGACAGACAGGCTCTCCAATGGCCAAAGGGAACCACATCAGTCATGAGCTGGGGAGAGAAGACAGGGACTCCCGAGCAATTGCCAGAATTCTCCTTTGCAGGGACACGGGTCTCCGCGCACGGCAAACACGCGGATGAACGTTCAGGGCCCTGTGAAGGTACCTGAGCCAGTGGAACCTCTGCAGTGTCCCGTGTCCCCTCACCACGGACAAGAGCTCGCACCGAGGGGTATATAGATCGGGCCCAGGCATGTATGCTGACTATTGTATCACCGGGATTTTACTGCTGTTAAATGAAGAGTCAAAATTATTAAGTTTATAGCAGCCCATGGAACTAGTCAAATGGGGCGGGGGTGGCTCAGTCGGTAGCGCGCCAGGCTCGTAATCTGTAGTTCCCAGGTTCGAGTCCCAGCTGGGTCAGCGTTGAGATTTATCTCCGCAAAATTCCCCGCCTTGCCCACGGTCAGTAGGGGACACCGATGGGCTTGGAAAGGCCGCCGTCCGTCGGATGGGACGTTAAGCCGTGGCCCCGTGTGCGGGAGAGCCATACCCTGTGCACGTTAAAGAACACGCTGGATGGCCTTGACGGGAGGCAACCATCTGTCTCCCAACAGCTGTTACAGTGGGTCCCCTCCCTCAACCTTCTCTGAGCCTTCGGGGTCCATGTGACCTGGCCATTTAGCCTATGGTATGCAAAAAAGTGCCGCTCAGAGGTAAAACAACCCAACCCAAGGAACTAGTCAAATATCAGAAGTGTGTTAACAGAATTCAGAGTGGTAAAATGCAATGAAATACTTGTATAGCATACAGAGATTTCTAAAATTAAAATGCTTACTCAGTGGTCACCTTTATTGAAAACAAATTTATGCCATTAAAAATGAATTTTATAGCTCGGTAAATGTTTAAGCTTTATACAGAAATAAGTGGGTTGGGTTGGATTGTTTTACCTCTGAGCGGCACTTTTTTACACACCATGGGCTAAATGGCCAGGTCACATGGACCCCGTAGGCTCAGAGAAGGTTGGGGGAGGGGACCCACTGGAACAGCTGTTGGGAGACAGATGGTAGCCTCCCGTCAAGGCCATCCAGCGTGTTCTTTAACGTGCACAGGGTATGGCTCTCCCGCACACGGGGCCACGGCTTAACGTCCCATCCGACGGACGGCGGCCTTTCCAAGTCCATCGGTGTCCCCTACTGACCGTGGGCAAGGCGGGGAATTTTGCGGAGATAAATCTCAACGCTGACCCAGCTGGGACTCGAACCTGGGAACTACCGACTGAGCCACCCCCGCCCCATTTGACTAGTTCCATGGGCTGCTGTAAACTTAATAATTTTGACTCTTCATTTAACATCTGTAAAATCCCGGTGATACAATAGTCAGCATACATGCCTGGGCCCGATCTATATACCCCTCGGTGCGAGCTCTTGTCCGTGGTGAGGGGACACGGGACCCTGTGGAGGTTCCACTGGCTCAGGTACCTTCACAGGGCCCTGAACGTTCATCCGCGTGTTTGCCGTGCGCGGAGACCCGTGTCCCTGGACCGACTGAGCCACCCCCGCCCCAGAGAAATAAGTGACTAAAGCTAAAGATCTGAGTAAATTTTTCTGAAGCTCATTTTTTTACCACTATTTGTTCGATATTTAAAAGTTATTTAAACTGAAACATTTAACAGCAACAAGTAAAATAATCTATCTGAAAAGATAAACTTCACTGAAATATTTAAGTTTAACAATTTGTGTACCGATAATTTCAACTGCAAATGATTTTTGCAAAACCAATTAAGTCAAGGCTCTTCAAAGTTTGGCTAAAATCGCGAAACCTTTTTGGAAAGGGTCACACACATTAAACTTTCACTGTGAATATTCATACCGTAAAAAAAGAAATGAAAATTCATGTTTTGAAACACATTGACATCAAAAATGAATTTCAGTAAATGAAAAATTGGTAAATGATAGCTAGGCATACACTGGAAGGAGAGCTGTGTACCCAATCCCAAGTGATGATGCACAAAACCGGTAAGGTCTAGCACCTAATGTCCGACTCCGCCTTCTCGTGGTGCAGGCCGTTAGTACCTTTCAAAAGAGATATTCTCTTTTGGAAAGGAACGGAAGCGGAGGGCTGCCAGTTCAGTATGGCCTACTGATCTGGTCATCTATGGCCACTTTTTTCTTTTTTTTCAACCCTGCTGAGGAGTGGTCAACTTCACAGGGTCCTGGTGCTGACCATTTATACCTACTAGACTGGACTTGTTTATGGATTTGAGCTTGATTATTGATCCTGGATTTGCTGCACTGGTGGGCCTCTGTTGAGGGAGAGTCTGCCGCTGTGTTTTCTGTTTGATTCTGGGATGGCAGCCCTAAGTGAACAGAGGCATGGGATACCTTATATCAGCTGGTGGATAATCCTAATCAGAGGCCATCGCAGGTACCTGAACTTTACTTAGCTAGTTGGGCATCGTCAAGCCTAAACTGGAGTAATGTGTCTCAGGCAGGCCATATGGCTCTTGAAAAAGTCCACTTGAAAAGGTGGTGCTTGAAGTTCCTACCAGCATCGGTCACTTCAGCCTTTATCTGAGAAGGAACAGTTCTTTGCCCCATGCCTGCGATCAGGGGGCTGTTTGATATTGTTGGCCCTAACAATCTCAATAAACCTAATTTCTTTAAAAACCTACTAATCATTTCTCTCTGCAGGAACGTGGAATGTGGGGACATTACATAGAAATTATGCTCTTGATGTCTTCACGCAGGAATTCCATAATATAACCCAGATATTCTAGGTTTGCAAGAGACCAGATGGACCAGAAAGTAAAGTGAGATACTTAAAAAAATAATTTTAAATTTCTCTTTACAGGGAGGGAAAATGGAAGGCATCAACAAGGCATGGGTCTGCTTCTCAGCAGACACGCTAGTGATGCTCTTCTAGGATACGAGTGCATTAATGAAAGGTTTCTTACAGCAAAATTTCAGACAAGCGTTAAAGACTTGAATGTTATCTGCTGTTATGCCCCCACTGAGGATGCTGATGAGAATGAGAAGGATAGGTTTTACAGACAACTTCAGGATATTTTGAATTCTGTCAAGAAAAGAGACATTACCCTTGTTCTAGGTGACTTCAATGCCAAAGTTGGTACTGACTCTGACCTTCGGGGAGGGTGATAGGCACTTTTGGTATTGGAAACTACAATGGCAATGGGAAACGTTTCTTACAGGTAAGTAAGCTAAATGGTTTGAGAATAACTAACACTTATTACAAACACAGCGACATGCGTAAGTATATATGGGTTTCCCCTGATGGGCTGCATAAGAATATGATTGATTACATATTAATTAACAGCAAATGAGCTAGTTCTGTTAGGAATACCAGGTCACATAGGGGACCTGAAATTGGATCCGACCATTACCTTGTTAAAAGTGTCTTGCAACTTAAACTTAAAAAGTGGTGTACTAAGTTTAAATAATTTACCTTTAATATTGAAGCTCTGAAAGACCTAGTTATAGCTAAAGCTTACTATGATAGGTTACTTAGTCATTATGACAGTCATGGTTTGCTTACTGTTGAAGAAGAATGGGACCATTTTAAACAGGCTTTTTTGGAAACTAACAATATTCTTTTAGGAAAAAAAGGAACAAAGGAGGCAGAATTATTTTAGTGATAAGGCACTTCAGCTTATTTCAGAAAGAAACAAGTGCAGGAATGTCCTTAATCAATAACCTACTAGTCCTAATAGAAAGCATTACAGAGAGCTTAATAAATGTGTAAAGGATCAGTTAGTTGCTGATAAGAATCTTTGACTTGATGGCTTGGCTGACAAAGCCGAGGAAGCAGTTAGACAGCACAACAACAGAGAGCTGTACCAGATAGTTAATGTTCTTCGTGGTAGAAAAACAACAGGCATACAGGGATTGAAGCATAAACAAGGTAAGGTTATAGAAGGTGAGGATTCTGTCATGACTAAGTGGGCTGAGCATTTCAGTGATGTTCTAAACAATGTGGTTAGTTTTACTCCCATTGTTTGCAATGATGATAGATGCATTGTTGGCTTTAATGTTGGCCCTATAACACAATCTGAAGTTATTTTGGGTATTTCTAAACTTAAACTTCATAAATCCCCAGGGATGGATGAAATTACTATGGAAATGCTTAGAGCTGGGAATGTTTCGGTTACCACTTGGATAACTGAAATTCTGAATATCTTTTATGATAAAGGCATGGTTCCTAAGGATTTTACCAGAGCTATTATTATCCCTATTTTCAAAAACGTAGATCGTAGTTCTTGTGATACTATAGGGATATCAGCCTACTCTCTGTTCCAGTGAAAGTTCTTTGCATGATTGTGCTTAATAGAATTAAGAATCTGGTTGACAGGCAATTGCCTGATGAGCAATGTGGTTTCAGAAGTGGTAGGGAATGTGTGGATCAGATATTTTCACTTAGGCAGATTCTTGAGAAATGTTTAGAGTTTCAGAAACCTTTGGTTGCTAGCTTTGTTGATTTCAAAAAGGCTTTCGACTCTGTTGATCGTCATAATTTGTGGCTGATCGTGAGATCATATGGTATACCAGACAAGTTAGTTAACATAATTAAAGCTCTCTAAAATAACACTGAGTCGGGTGTGAGAGTTGGTAAAGCTTGTAGCAATTGGTTTAGCATTACTTCTGGTGTTTGACAAGGGTGCATTTTGTCTCCTTTTCTCTTTAGCTTGGTTATTGATTATGTTATGCGAAATTCACTTCAAGGGAAAGATTTTGGCCTTAAATGGTCTGGAGATACGAAAATGTCTGGTTTAGATTATGCTGATGATTTAGCCCTTTTGGCAAATGATGTTGATGAGATGAACTCTTTCATTCAAGTTGTTGATGAAACTGGCACTAGGGTAAGATGGTTATAAACAGAGAGAAAACTAAAGTGATGAAAATTGGTCAGGCAGGCTGTGATTCAGTTAATCTGAATGGTTGCAGTCTTGAGCAGGTGTCACAGTTTAATTATCTTGGGAGCTATGTAACAGATAATGGTGATGTGCGGCATGAGATTAACAGACGAATAGGGATTGCTGCCGAGACCTTTAAGAATCAATGGAGAGTGTGGAGAAATAGACGTATACACCTAAAGACTAAAATTAGACTGTATAATAGTTTGGGTCTTTCTAGGGTTAGTTATGGCAGTGAAACCGGACACTTTGTAAACAAGATAAGAGGAAACTAGATGCTTTTGATTCTAGAGTTTACGCAGCATCTTGGGCATTAGATGGTTCAACTTTGTAACTAATGACGAGGTTAGGCAAAGGAGTTTGCAACCTCCTTTAAGCAGTATATTGTGCAGAGAGAGACTCCGCTGGTTTGGCCATGTTGCCTGTATGGATAATTATAGATTGGCAAATAGGGTTATGAACAGTGTGCCTAAAGGCCTCAGAAAGACGGGGAGACCTAGGATGCAGTGGGCAATGTCAAACAGGGCCGTGTTAGAATTGGTGTGAAGTGGCCGGATGCAGCAGATGCAGCTCAGGACAGACTTTCTTGGAGAATTAAACTGCACGGTCTAGTTGGACCTCCGTAGCTCATGGCTGCTTGAGGATGATGATGATGATGAAAAATTAAATAATTCTATATAATGAAAGTTTAAGGAATCCATTTCTTTGCGAATGTTGAAATCCATGTAATTTTTATTTCATATCCCTATTCACTCATCATTGTGAATAACCTCGATGAAATTAAATCTAATGCTATTAAGTAATAAAATTCACCAAATAGGATGCAAATAAAATTTTGTTTCATATTTAGTGTATCTAATATTGTGTTTTGTATTTTTCAGGATCTAAGGGCATCGAAAAAAATTTTTTGCCGCCAAGACAAAAAAAAAGTTTCAAAAACCCTGATCTGTGTTATTGAATGTTTCAGTTTTTCAATTCTTTGAATACTGATCAAATTCTTCTTGAACTCTAAACTTATATTTGATTGAGAACTTAAATTTATTTGAAGCCATATATTTCCATAAAAAGCTTATTTAAGAAGTATAGAGATCTAAATGACTCCCAATTAACATTGCACGAGAGCTCTAAATGACTCCCAATTAACATTGCACGCGTCTATTTTTAATGCAGGGTCCTTACATCATTAGGGGAGGGGGTGGCTCAGTCGGTAGCGCGCCAGGCTCGTGATCTGTAGTTCCCAAGTTCGAGTCCCAGCTGGGTCAGCGTTAAGATTTATCTCCGCAAATTTCCCCGCCCTGCCCACGGTCAGTAGGGGACACCGATGGGCTTGGAAAGGCCGCCGTCCGTCGGATGGGACGTTAAGCCGTGGTTCCGTGTGCGGGAGAGCCATACCCTGTGCACGTTAAAGAACACGCTGGATGGCCTTGACGGGAGGCTACCATCTGTCTCCCAACAGCTGTTCCAATGGGTCCCCTCCCCCACCCTTCTCTGAGCCTTCGGGGTCCATGTGACCTGGCCATTTAGCCCATGGTGTGCAAAAAAGTGCCGCTCAGAGGTAAAACAACCCAACCTTACATCACTAAGCCTAAACAAACCATGCATTATCGTAACATATTTATTAAGCATTATCACATATATTTATTAAATAAACGATGCATAACATTTTACCTGAGGTACACTGAAGAGTGCGCTAAGAATCCAAACAGCAATGACCAGTTTCTTCACTGTCCTTTTGGCATTGGCTTTCCTCATAGGAAACCTCACAGCTGTATACCTGTCGAAACCGATAATGACGAGAATAAAAGTGGACAGATAAAGAGAAAACATCTGCAAGAACTTGATCAACTTGCAGGCCTCGTTGCCTGCCACCCACTGCACTGTGTACGTCCAGATGGCCTCAGCAAGAACGCAGAAAGTCGTCACCAAGAGATCTGCTATGGCCAAATGAGCAATCAACAAGTAAATAGTCGATCTGCTCTTCGAGTAGTTCTTCATAATGGACACCAAAGTGGCAATATTGCCAACGAAAGAAATGGCGGCAATCGCAGACAATGTCACCACTCGTGCAATGGTCGCTGGCAAGAATTGTGGAGCGTGTTTCAGTTGTTGTTGCGGACATTCCCACGATTTGTTGTTGGTGCTGTTGTTGAAGATGCTTTCGACATGTACAACGGTTAAAATACCATTCCTAATCGTCACCATAGTGCACAGAGTATCATTAGTCCACACATCTTTAATTTCGGTCTCAACTTCTTCCTCTGAAAGATTTTTCTCTGGATATACATCATCTCCACGTACTGTGACAGCTTGCAATCTCTCCGCGTCCCTTAACCCCGAAATGTTTCGAAGGATTAGCGAAAGCAATACCGTCAACTGCCAAAACGAATGAGCCGTCACATTTTCTTTTACTTTGCGTAAACACATCACTGGAACTAATACTTTATATCTCTGATTATATTATCATAACTTTAGCCACGAAATATTTACTACAGCATCTTGAAGCAAAAGATAAACTTGCTAGTTTCGTTAAAAGTTCACCGGAATCGCTGGATTACATTGAACAGATGTATCCGGAATAAAAAGACAACTTGATCAATCATCATCACAAGTTTGTGCAGTAAAACTTATTAGAGCCAAATGAAAGCATCACACAACTCTAATCGTAGCGCTAAATGTAATCCCTGATTGGTAGCACGATCGCTCTGGTGGGCGATACTTTTCTCCCAGCAGTGGTCTTTGACTTACGGCGAATGAGAGCACGTGAAGGCACAGCTTGAGGCGCCATCTCTTGTTAGTTATTTTAAATGTTTGCTCAGTTATTCCTGGATTCATTCAACACACTCACCAAAGCGAAATACGCTTTGGCCGCTATAAAAGAACACTCATACTTTGAAGTGCTATATTTTATTAAATATTTAAGTAACAAGAGAAAGTGTTTGTGCAAAAAGGAAAGAAACTCTCAGAATTTCGTTTTGTGTTCAACAGACTTCAATTAGGGCGCCATGGGGGGTGTGATATTTAACTTCCTTCCGTACTCCGCATGCCTCGGTTGGTTTGTTTTACCTCTGAGCGGCACTTTTTTGCACACCATGGGCTAAATGGCCAGGTCACAGGGACCCCGAAGGCTCAGAGAAGGTTGGGGGAGGGGACCCACTGGAACAGCTCTTGGGAGACAGATGGTAGCCTCCCGTCAAGGCCATCCAGCGTGTTCTTTAATGTGCGCAGGGTATAGCTCTCCCGCACAAGGGGCCACGGCTTAACGTCCCATCCGACGGACGGCGGCCTTTCCAAGCCCATCGGTGTCCCCTACTGACCGTGGGCAGGGCGGGGAATTTTGCGGAGATAAATCTCAACGCTGACCCAGCTGGGACTCGAACCTGGGAACTACAGATTACGAGCCTGGCGGGCTACCGACTGAGCCACCCCCGCCCCTCTCGGCATGCCTGGTGTAACACTTGTAGCATCTATAGTGATTCCTCTAAATGCTGTATATTACAAATGATTTCGGAATAAACGAATTTTTTAATATATACCCCCATAACATTCTAATGATGTCCAATGGGGACTTCTCGAAACCTACAGTCGCTCAAAAAAGTATCAGAACACTATGGTTGATTACAGAATTCAGAAAAAATATCTGGCAACGATTTTTTTTTAGAAATTAGTGATCTGGCACCTTCGTGTCACGTGACACGAAGGTAGCCAGACCACTAATTTCTAAAATTACTAATAACGGGGGTGGCTCAGTCGGTAGTGCGCCAGGCTCGTAATCTGCAGTTCTCAGGTTCGAGTCCCAGCTGTTCAGTGTTGAGACTTATCTCCGCAAAATTCCCCGCCCTGCCCAGTCAGTAGGGGACACTGATGGGCTTGGAAAGTCCGCCGTCCGTCGGATGGAACGTTTAGCCGTGGTCCCTTGTGCGGGTGAGCCATACCCTGCACACGTTAAAGAACACGCTGGATGGCCTTGACGGGAAGCTACCATCTTTCTCTCAACAGCTGTCCCAGCTCAGAGAAGGTTGGGGGAGGGGACCCCCTCCCCCAACCTTCTCTGAGCCTTCGGGGTTCTTGTGACCTGGCCATTTAGCCTATGGTGTGCAAAAAAGTGCCGCTCAGAGGTAAAACTGCTATATAGGAAACCATTTTTCCATGTCTCAGTGGCGTCAGTTATTTGATCAAAGGCATTTGTTTTACTACTGTTACTACTATTAATATTAATGATGACATTTCCCTATTGTGCGTCTTATAAAGAAAACTTTTTCAGTCGTTTAACATGGTACCACTCATTCAATTATTCAGAAATTGGCGAAGGAAACACCAATAACTGATACACTGTGTGGAAGTTACGTTGTTTACCATTCTGTAACCATGGAAACCATGGAAACGCCTTCTTCACCTGAGGCCAACCTCTATTTGAGCATCATTTTGTATATTTAAATGGCAAAATTTTCGACTTTAATCTGTGTACATTAAAATTAATTAGACTTTTTCTAAACACAAGAAGAGGTTCCTATGGTCTTGCAATGTTTACAGAGTACAGGCTTGTGATTTACCAGTCTTTAGTATACAGTACTGAACTGGAATTTGATGCCATCCATACATATAATAGACACTACATACAATAATATTGAATATAGTGCTGACATGCAAAAAAAACCAACCTTTTTGCTACACTTAACAGGCCTTATTTATTTGATATGTTTATCATGACAAAGTACATATAAATCATAATTCCTTTATTCTATTTTCCTTTTCACTGCTTTCAGATATTTCAGAATTTTGCAACTTTTGGAGCGGTTTTTGCATTAAAATATATCTGTTGAATTTCAGTGAAATTATGTTATTTTTTTTCCATATTGTTGTTCCTTTAGTCATAAAGAAAGCACATTTAAGCCGTCCCATGGCCGAGTGGTTAGCGCGCTTGGCTACTGATCTAAGGGACCTGGTTCGAGTCCCCGGTAAGGCATGGATGTATGTGTCGTTTTTCTGCTGCGGTTCTGCTATCCTCTCAGACCTTCTACTGTGGCACATAAACTGACAGGCTCCTGTCAGACCTCTGTGGCAAACAGCTGCTTGAGGGGGTATTTTTTTTTTCAATGGAAATATTTTCTTCTAACTTCGGGTTGGGTTGTGTTGGGTTGTTTTACCTCTGAGCGGCACTTTTTTGCACACCATGGGCTAAATGGCCAGGTCACATGGACCCCGAAGGCTCAGAGAAGGTTGGGGGAGGGGACCCACTGGAACAGCTGTTGGGAGACAGATGGTAGCCTCCCGTCAAGGCCATCCAGCGTGTTCTTTAACGTGCACAGGGTATGGCTCTCCCGCACACGGGGCCACGGCTTAACGTCCCATCCGACGGACGGCGGCCTTTCCAAGCCCATCGGTGTCCCCTACTGACCGTGGGCAGGGCGGGGAATTTTGCGGAGATAAATCTCAACGCTGACCCAGCTGGGACTCGAACCTGGGAACTACAGATTACGAGCCTGGCGCGCTACCGACTGAGCCACCCCCGCCCCCTAACTTCGGGTGTGGAGGAGTTAATAGAAGTAAGTGAAAGGATATCTCCATTTCTATTTCATTTGAAGGTAATAATTCATGTCAGAGAAGAATGTCTGTTTTACTTCTGAGCGATTTTTTCCATACAATGGTCTAAATGGCCAGGTCACATGGACCCCGAAGGCTCAGAGAAGGTTGGGGGAAGGGAATCCACTGATAGCTGTTGGGAGACAGATGGTAGTCTCCCATCAAGTCTATCCAGCATGTTCTTTAACTTGCACAGGGTATGACTCTCCCGCACACGGTGCCACGTCGTAACATCCCATCCGACGGACGGTGGCCTTTCCTAGCCCATCTGTGTCCTCTACTGACTGAGAGCAGGGTGACATTCTTGCTCCATTTGTGGGACTTTTCATGTATACTCTCAACCCTGATTCTAACTTCATAGACTTAAAGTGATATTTCCTTAAATGTGAAAATGGTAGTAGTATGGAGTGGCCAGCCGGATTCCCAGGTTTAAATCCGAAGCATGTATGGGACACTCTAGAGAGGCAAGTTGCAGACGCCAGCCCCCTCTCTGAACCCTTCATGAATGCAGAAGAAATATTATGAAGGAGTGTCATGTATTAGCACAAAACCTCGTCAACCATATGAGAACGCGTTGTCTGAGTTGTATGGATATCAGGGGTTTATGATGGCTCTCACATTTTATTATCATTTCTTATCGCTCAATTCGAACACCTCCATTTAGTGACACATGCTATCATGTAGAGTAAGGGTTCTCAACGTGGGATAAATAAAAATAAATAAATACCCCCTCAAGCAGCTGCTTGCCACAGAGGTCTGACAGGAGCCTGTCAGTTTATATGCCACAGTAGGAGATCTGAGAGGATGGCAGGACCTCAGCAGAAAAACGACACACACATCCATGCCTAATCCGGGGCTCGAACCCAGGTCCCTTAGATTTGCAGCCAAGTGCGCTACGCGGTAAAATTTTTTGGGATACGCCGTGAGAGCTCAAAAGTCGCTAGATCTAGCAACAAAGTTTTATTCCCATTGTTATACTATAACTATAGTTTTATCTATCTATACAAGGGATTGGGTTGTTTTACCTCTGAGCGGCACTTTTTTGCACACCATGGGCTAAATGGCCAGGTCACATAGACCCCGAAGGCTCAGAGAAGGTTGGGGGAGGGGACCCACTGGAACAGCTGTTGGGAGACAGATGGTAGCCTCCCGTCAAGGCCATCCAGCGTGTTCTTTAACGTGCACAGGGTATGGCTCTCCCGCACACGGGGCCACGGCTTAACGTCCCATCCGACGGACGGCGGCCTTTCCAAGCCCATCGGTGTCCCCTACTGACCGTGGGCAGGGCGGGGAATTTTGCGGAGATAAATCTCAACGCTGACCCAGCTGGGACTCGAACCTGGGAAGTACAGATTACGAGCCTGGCGCGCTACCGACTGAGCCACCCCCGCCCCCTATACAAGGGATATGCCAGTTACATACACATTTCCAGGAGGTACGTGAAACATAAAAGGTTGAGAACCATTGATAGGGAGCATTGGTTTCCACCCTTTTTGAATCCAGCGCCCCCTTTACTCTTTATAACACATGCTTTACCCTTTCTAAGACCCCCTTCATTTAATTCAAAATATTTTTTCTTGTATAAAACTGGCTAAAATAATTTTTACATTGTATATAAATTTCTGAGTACTTTGATCTTATCTCCATGAATTTCTAAGCTTTTTCTGTCGAAAAAATGCAAACATAACTATGTTAATCTAAGAATTATTTGATATTTTAATTAATCTATTTCTATCGAAAAACTCCCCAAATTTCAAATTTTTTTCGGAATTACTGATATAGGATAACCCATATACAGGGTGAATCTGAAAAAGTGGGCAAAACTTTACGGGGTGGTAGAACGCAGCTATACGAGCAATATTCGTCATAGAATGTATGGTCGGAACGCAAGCGGTGAGAAGTTAAAAGGTAGTTTTCCACTGTCACATTTAAAGAATGAACACAAGAAGGAGAGGAGATACTTCAGAAAACATTTTATTAACAGGAATGTAATTGAGGTACATGCTCAAAGAAATTGCTCAAAAGAGCTGCCGCCAGTTGAATGCAGGCTTCACACCTGCGGGATAGGGACCGACGCACATTTGCGAAGACACCAGGAATCTCATCGGAAACCGGTCGCGGTAACGTCTCTGTGCCTCACTTGCATTCCCGTCCGCCGCACCGTACACAAAGTGCATATCCGCCATTTCGTGGTTAGTATAACCAGCCATCCTCTCGGCAATCCACGGTAGAAATGCCGTTGGGTGCGAGCACCGACCCTTTTGTACCATTTCCAACGCCACCTAGCGGGTCGCCGTTTGCGTTCCGACCATACTTTCTATGACGAATATTGCTCGTATAGCTGCCTTCTACCACCCCGTAAAGTTTTGCCCACTTTTTCAGATTCACCCTGTATAGGAATAACGCTTATTCATATGTTACATACATGATTTTATCATCATCCCATTTGCTGTATCACATTACCTTTCCACAAGACATTTAATTGTAATTGCTGAAACCCATTTAGAATTAAATACACTTTTATCCGTTATCCACAAGTCCAGTTTAATCCACCTCGCGGAACATTTGCAGCGCTCAGTTCAGCAATAGCTTTGAGAGGGGCTGGATACGGGAGAAAGGGAATCATCAGTCCCTGATGAATTTTAGTGACCGAAAAGGATGCTTAAAAGTAGGAAACTACACTACTGGCCATTAAAAGCGAAACACCAGGATGAACTCATCAGATTGTCCCGAAATATGCATGATGGGTAGCCTATGGGAGAACATGTAAATGATTCAAAGCGCAGCACATACGCACGTCATGTGTGACAGTAACGCCCCCTGGAAGTGGTATAAGAGGAGATTACAAAGAGCCGGTGTAAAGCATTGGAATTGTGTTTGCTCGCAGTTCTTGCGCACTAAAGGATCAAGTATGCCCCGTCAAAGAACACGGCATCCATACGACCTGGTTTCCGACTTTGATCGAGGAAGAATTGTGGGATTACGGGAAGGCCGATTATCGTACCGAGACGTCGGTGCTCGTGTTGGACGGAATGCTACCACAGTGATGAGAATATGACGTCAGAGGGTAGAGGAGGAACGAACTCGCCGACGTGAGGGATCTCAACGGCCCTGTCACACAAACGAACGAGAGGACGGACATCTCGTGCGCATGACTTTGAATGATCGTACAGTCACATCAAACACTTTACCTCAACAGTTAGAGTATGTTAAACATCAACCAATATCTGCAAGTACTGTTTGACGTTGTCTGCAGCATCGGGGCATCTTTGCCATGAGGCCGTTGCTTCGGCTACCATTGACTCTACAACACAGGCTTATGCGACTGCAATGGTACTAATAATGTCGCATATAGATGTGCGAATGGCATCGCATCGTTTTTACAGACGAATCCCACTTCAGTATGCAGCACAATGATGGACGAATATGTATCTGGCAGTACCGCTTTGATAGGCTCAGTGAGATATGCATGATGAAGCGCCACATAGGTCTGGCCCCTAGTGTTATCGTATGGGGTGCCATTGGACACCACTCACGCACGCGCCTCGCAAGCATTACCAGTACTTTGAACAGCCAGCGTTACATCACTGTTGGAGCCTGTTGTCATACCTTATCTTTAGAGGCTCTCTGGTGCCATTTACCAACAGAACAATTACCGCCCACATGTGGCATGCATCGCATTCTGGATAGTCACCATGTAACACTTCTGCCTTGGTCTGCGCGTTCATCGGATCTGTCCCCAATTGAACATGTCTGGTCCATGATCTCAAACAGCTGCTACAACAGATGAACTCTGGCTACGTGTCGAACTGCATGGACTGACATTTCCAAAACACACATCAGAGTCTCATCCTCTACATGCCAGGCCGTGTAGCAGCGGTTCTTGCCGCTCAGGTCATGGTGACTACACAAGATACTGATTTCTTTGTATTCCACAAGTCTAACCGAGTTGTTTTTGCAATCATTTGATCCTTGTAACATAAGCTACATATTCACTAAATATGTCTCTGATATCCCTTGTCTTTCCTGATGTTGCACTTTTTATGGTCAGCAGTGTATTATATAAGTGTATACGAGGTCTGCTAAACTTTTTTTTTTACGAAATACTGTATTAGAAAGAAAGGGAGAAAAATCCCAACATACTGCACTCTTCAGTGAGTATAATTTCTGGGTTGGGTTGTTTTACCTCTGAGCGGCACTTTTTTGCACACCATGGGCTAAATGACCAGGTCACATGGACCCCGAAGGCTCAGAGAAGGTTGGGGGAGGGGACCAACTGGAACAGCTGTTGGGAGACAGATGGTAGCCTCCCGTCAAGGCCATCCAGCGTGTTCTTTAACGTACACAGGGTATGGCTCTCCCGTACACGGGGCCACGGCTTAACGTCCTATCCGACGGACGGCGGCCCATCGGTGTCCCCTACTGACCGTGGGCAGGGCGGGGAATTTTTGCGGAGATAAATCTCAATGTTGACTTAGCTGGGACTCGAACCTGGCAACTACAGATTACGAGCCTGGCGCGCTACCGACTGAGCCACCCCCGCCCCATCATAATTTCTGGAAAACAAAATGCAACTGTGTTCTAGTCCGTTCCGGTTCAATTCATTCACTTCCCCCCTCCCACACACACACAATTCCAAATTTTTATATTTTTCAAGATCAGATCTAGGCGAATAAGAAATTTAAACGATTTCCGTCTCTCCGCTCACTGATTTCAAATGCAAATTGTTTTCCGAAGAATTTGCATTTGAAATGAATTTACAGTGTTAAAAGATTTCTAAAACAGCTCTTTGGGAACCTTTTAGTTTTTTATTTTTTGTGGGAGTTTTTTGTGTGTGTGAAAGAGTTTTTGTTTTGTTTTTTGGTTGAAAGAGTTTTCGCTTCTTGAATTTTTTTGGTAGAAATAGATTAAACAAAATACCGAATAGTTCTTAGATTTACATAGTTATAATTGCTTTTTTTTTTACAGTAAACCTTTAGAAATTTATAGATACAGTATCAAAGTATTCGTAAAATTGTATATACGGCAAATATCATTTCAACTAATTTTATACAGGAAAAAATATATTCAATTCCATGAAGGGAAAGTTTGAAAATATGTATCTCCCGAAAAATAGCCACTTTTCGTAAAAAAATTAAATCATCTTTGATTATAAACTATCACATAGAAAAAAAAAATGGAACTAATCATTAGTAAACATGAGTGGGATAAGTACGTGTTTTCGGGTTGGGTTGTTTTACCTCTGAGCGGCACTTTTTTGCACACCATGGGCTAAATGGCCAGGTCACATGGACCCCGAAGACTCAGAGAAGGTTGGGGGAGGGGACCCACTGGAACAGCTGTTGGGAGACAGATGGTAGCCTCCCGTCAAGGCCATCCAGCGTGTTCTTTAACGTGCACAGGGTATGGCTCTCCCGCACACGGGGCCACGGCTTAACGTCCCATCCGACGGACGGCGGCCTTTCCAAGCCCATCGGTGTCCCCTACTGACCGTGGGCAGGGCGGGGAATTTTTGCGGAGATAAATCTCAACGCTGACCCAGCTGGGACTCGAACCTGGGAACTACAGATTACGAGCCTGGCGCGCTACCGACTGAGCCACCCCCGACCCACACGTTTTCGGATAATAGTGTAAGAAAAAAAAAGAACTTCCGTAATAGAATTAATAATAACTTTCACAAAAAATTCTTTTAAAAACCGGATATCAATGTTAATGAATTCTTACTTTTTCGTAGAGCGGGTGTGGCTCAGTCGGTAGCACGCCAGGCTCGTAATCTGTAGTTTCCAGGTTCGAGTCCCACTCAGTCGGCAGCACGCCAGGCTGGTAATCTGCAGTTCCCAGGTTCGAGTCCCTGCTGGGTCAGCGTCGAGATTTATCTCCGCAAAATTCCCCGTCCTGCCCACGGTCAGTATGAGATACCGATGGGCTTGGAAAGGCCGCCGTCCGTCGGATGGGTCGTTAAGATGTGGCCCCGTGTGTGGGAGAGCCATACCCTGTTCACGTTAAAGAACACCTGGATGGTCTTGACGGGAGGCTACCATCTGTGTCCCAATAGCTGTTCCCAACCTTCTCTGAGCCTTCGGGGTCCATGTAACCTGGCCATTTAGCCCATGGCGTGCAAAAAAGTGCCGCTCAGAGGTAAAACAACCCAATCCTTACTGTTTCGAAGACAAAAATCTTAAATTTTCAGAATTCCGACTCCCAAAATTCTACGTGTCGCACCCCAAATCCTAGTTACGGCTCTCTAAACATCCTTATTTAAATCTATGAATTTATAAAATCTTACGTTTCTATAACCTGGGGTTTGAAATGTTCTAAAGGAAAATTTCAAACAATACTAGATTACAAGACGAAAAACCGAAATAGGGAAACCTAGTTTTCTAATTTTCTGATCACTGTCCATCTTCTTCTTCTTCTTTTCCTCACCCATTACCTTCCCAAAATGAATTCCACGCCATCATCCCTCTACGTCTTTAAGGTTATTACAGGAAAAGGAGATCTGCAGAATTAACTCATTTACTGCACCTTCAGAGTTACTGATTAAACTCAGCTCCGAGGAGAAATTTCACTTCGTGATTAGCAACCTTTGCACCTCTTCAAGAATCTCTTCTCTAACGAAAAGATCCTCTTTTGCAACCTATACGACCTCAACGTTGCCAACTAATTTTCCAGCAGAATGTCTCTACTTTCCTCTCTATTCTGGATGCCTCTGTTCTCTTCCTTCATATCATTCCGATCTCTTCGCTAAATGCATTCTCTTCCCATTCTGGTCATCTAAGGATGAGCTCTAGACCATATTGCGCTTCGCTGATTCTGCTAATGGCTTCGAGCGAGTCAAAAATCTCTCATCCTCAGGTACGTGCATGCAGTCTATGCTCTAATCGAGTCGTAGAATGCGGAACGCGGCGAAATTTTAAATTGGGAATCTGCAACTAAGATTTAAGGACATCAACTCATTAGTTGTTTTTAAAAGAATGCACCCGCATCGAAATTAGATACAGAGAAAGGGTGCCAAATAAAATTAAAATATTACATATGTACAAGTTAGAACGGAGTTTCTTAAATTTTAGTTGCAGATTCCCATTTTTATTCGGTAAAATAAGACTCACCCCCACGGATATCGATACCGATTATGTTTAGATATTGCTATGTGTTTGGATATTGTTGTAACTGAAACATAAAGTACAAAATACGTTAAAGTATTGGTACTCTAAGAATTCGCGACTCTCAGCGATAGGGATCCTTAAGTAGAACTGGGTTAGTTGGATTGTTTTATCTCTGAACGGCACTTTTTACCCACAATAGGCTAAATGACCAGGTCACAAAAACCCCAAAGGCTCATGGAAGGTTCTGGGAAAGGGACAAACTGGACAGCTGTTAGGAGACATATGGAAGCTTCCCATTCAGCGTGTTCTTTAACATCCATATGTATGGATCTTCTAGAGAAGGAATCACGGCCCATCGGTATCTCCTTTCCCACTAAGGGCAAGGTGGGCGTTAGTGGAAATATATATAAGTATATTTGGGACTCAGACCTGGAAACTGCAGATTATGAGCGTGGCGTGGTACCAACTGAGCCACCACCGCCCACCATAAGTAAAGAGTCACTGCATTAGAACGTTATTATCTCCGCTAATCACCGAAAAAAGGTCTGGATAATCTGAATTAACAATTAATCGAAAAAATCATTTTTTGTATAGAGGGCAGTTATATCAATTTAAAAAGATACAAGTAATCTCAATAGTTATTTGATGCCTCTTCTGCTCTTTCAAAACATTTTAATAACTGGAAGAGAGGGTAATATACACTGAGCAGCAACTCTATTACTTGCACTTACCTAACAGCAAGTAGCTTCCTATTTGCCTTCACAACTACCTGAATTCGTCGGGGCATGAACTCAACGAGATGTCGAAAGCATGTAGCAGAAATACTAGTTCATGTACCCTCTAGTCCATGCTACTTGAAGTAGGGATCCACCACCAGTAAATTTGCTGGTGGTACCAATTTGCTGGTGGTAATTTGCTACGTTCTAATTCCTGGTGGTGGATCCCTACTTCTAGTAGCTCGTTCCATCTCATCCGAGTGGGGCGGGGGTGGCTCAGTCGGTAGAGCGCCAGGCTCGTAATCTGTAGTTCCCAGGTTCGAGTCCCAGCTTGGTCAGCATTGAGATTTATCTCCGCAAAATTCCCCGCCCTACGGTCAGTAGGGGACACCGATTGGCTTGGAAAGACAGCCGTCCGTCGGATGGGACGTTAAGCCGTGGCTCCGTGTGCGGGAGAGCCATACCCTGTGCACGTTAAAGAACACGTTGGATGGCCTTGACGGGAGGCTACCATCTGTCTCCCAACAGCTATTCCAGTGAGTCCCCTCCCCAAACCTTCTCTGAGCCTTCGCGGTCCATGTGACCTGGCCAATTAGCCCATGGTGTGCAAAAAAGTGCCGCTCAGAGGTAAAACAACCCAACCCATCTCATCCGACAGAGGCTCGATTGGATTGAGGTCTGGTGATTACAGAGGTCGTTACAGTAAACTGAAGTCACTGTCATGTTCTCAGAACTACTCGTGGACGATCCTAGTCTTGTGACATTGAACATTTTCGGGCTGAAAGAACCCATTCGCAGATGGATATACTGCTGACATGAAGGAATGTACCTCATCGCAACGATGCTCAGATATCTGTGGCGTCCAAAAGGTGTTCAACTGGTATAAAGGGACACAATGTGTGCCATGAAAATACTTCGCATGCCATTTTACCTCTACTACAATGTTCTTTAATGGCAGAATGAATCCATGAACTCATGCGATTTCCGTCATATCTTGGTCTTCCCATCAGTGTGAAACAGCAGGAACCGGAATTCATCATACCAGTCAACGTTTTTCGAATCTTTCAGTATCTTCTGTTTGTGTTTCTTATCCCATTGTAACCACAGTTTCTTGTTATCGTCGATGAGTTGTGCTTCTGGAATGACTCTTTCACTTCTTGTTGTTGTTGTTGTTTTTTACCTCTGAGCAGCACTTTTTTGCACACCATGGGCTAAATGGCCAGGTTACATAGACCCCGTAGGCTCAGAGAAGGTTGGGGGAGGGGACCCACTGGAACAGCTGTTGGGAGACAGATGGTAGCCTCCCGTCAAGGCCATCCAGCGTGTTCTTTAACGTGCACATGGTATGGCTCTTCCGCACACGGACCACGGCTTAACGTCCCATCCGACGGACGGCGGCCTTTCCAAGCCCATCGGTGTCCCCTACTGGCCGTGGGCAGGGCGGGGAGTTTTGCGGAGATAAATCTCAACGTTGACCCAGCTGGGACTCGAACCTGGGAACTACAGATTACGAGCCTGGCGCGCTACCGACTGAGCCACCCCCGCCCCAACTCTTTCACTACCATTGTTGTAATAAGCTGTTATTTAACAAACTGCAGCCTGTCTGTGAATCTTCCCAAATTCAGCTTCTCTCAGCCTTTTTCATCAATGAGCTGTTTCCGATGAGCTGCCTTTGATGAGCTGTGCCCGAATGAGCTGTTCCATCAATGAGCTGCCTTTGGCTGGTGAATATTTTTTGAGTATTGAATCATTCTCGATATACACCCGAGACAGTGTCAGGCGTGAAAACACAACACGGTTGCTCTTTCCTAGATGCTCCTACTGGCGCGTAATTGCTTAAATCTTTCGCATTATTCATTCTAGCGCTGAATTGTGTACATAATCCCTAGTTACAGTCGCCTCAAAAAAGTATCCGAACACTACGGTTGATTTCAAAATTCAGAAAAAATATCTGACAACGATTTTTTTTCAGAAATTAGTGATCTGGCAACCTTCGTGTCACGTGACACGAAGGTTGCCAGATCACTAATTTCTAAAAAAATCATTGCCAGATATTTTTTCTGAATTTTGAAATCAACCGTAGTGTTCGGATACTTTTTTGAGGCGACTGTAAGTGGTCATATTATTTTGATACTAGATTGTGTGGGCTCACTCACGGAAATATTGAGCGTGTGCAGTTACCGTTCACAGCAAACTGGAGCGTGTGCAGTAACTGCACACGCTCCAGTTTGCTGTGAACGGTAACTGGAGCGTGTACAGTTGCTGTACACGCTCCAATATCTCCATATACAGTTGTATATGGAGATATTGGAGATATATATACAATAACTCCATATACAGTTGCTGTACACGCTCCAGATATTTTTCCTGAATTCTGTATAATCACGTGACACGAAGGTTGCCAGATCACTAATTTCTAAAAAAATCGTTGCCAGATATTTTTCCTGAATTCTGTAATCAACCATAGTGTTCGGATATTTTTTTGAGCAACTGTACTTCCCTATCTACTTTAAAGAGCATGTTATCAACATATGATGCTGTCTCTGAAGAAGTCTATTTCATGGAAATGGAAAGCTGTACCTAATAAAATGGCCACTAGGTGTATGTACATTTTAGTAGCTACATGATTAAGACCAGAACCATACTATGCCAATCGAGAGTGAATAAACAATGTAGACTATTTATGTAAGTAGCGTTAATATTAAATGTGCATATAACATCTTATAGCGTTATTTGGCTCAGTTGGTACCATTCAATGTTCATAATCTGCAGTTCCCAGGTTGGAGTCCACACTCTTTCTGAGTTGAGATTCATTTACGCTAACACACTCTACCTTCGGTGAGAAAGGTCACATTGATGGACTTGAAAAAATTGCCGTCCTTCCGATGGTGTGTTAAACCGTGTGACTGAACACGCTAGATGGCCTTAAACGCAAGACTTCCACCTATCTCCTTACAGATGTCCAGTGAATTATCTTCCCCAACCTTCCCTGAGCCCTAGGGGTGTTTGTGACCAGAACATTTAGCTTACTGTGGAGAAATAAAACTGCTGCTCAGAGGCAAAACTCCCTAGACTAACGTGGGCGGGGGTGGCTCAGTCGGTACCGCGCCAGGCTCGTAATCTGTAGTTCCCAGGTTCGAGTCACAGCTGAGTCAGCGTTGAGATTTATCTTCTCAAAAATTCCCCCGCCCTGCCCTCGGTCAGTAGGGGACACCGATGGGCTTGGAAAGGCCGCCGTCCGTCGGATGGGACGTTAAGCCGTGGCCCGTGTGCAAGAGAGCCATACCCTGTGCACGTTAAAGAACACGCTGGATGGCCTTGACGGGAGGCTACCATCTGTCTCCCAACAGCTGTTCCAGTGGGTCCCCTCCCCCAACCTTCTCTGAGCCTTCGGGGTCCATGTGACCTGGCCATTTAGCCCATGGTGTGCAAAAAAGTGCCGCTCAGAGGTAAAACAACACAACCCTTCCCTGAGCCCTAAGGGTCTTTGTGACCAGACCACTTAGCTTACTGTGCAGAAATAAAACTGCTGCTCAGATGCAAAACTCCTTAGACTAACGCAGTGTTTGTGTTAGTTCTTTAAACCACCTAGGAAGTCATAGTTGTCTGATCAGAATCAGCACCATGACAGCAGATATCGTATCCGCATTTCCATTTGCGGCTCAGCTATCGATTCATCAATCACGTCTTCGACAGAGCCACGCGCAACAGAATAAGAAACGAATTAAACAGAAAGATCGATTGCTCCCGTCCGTGTTTATTTTCCGTTTTATCATAAAACTTATAAAACTCCGTACATCATTCATACGTGGGGCGGGGGTGGCTCAGTCGGTAGCGCGCCAGGCTCGTAATCTGTAGTTCCCAGGTTCGAGTCCCAGTTGGGTCAGCGTTGAGATTTATCTCCTCAAAATTCCCCTCCCTGCCCACGGTCAGTAGGGGACACCGATGGGCTTGGAAAGGCCGCCGTCCGTCGGATGGGACGTTAAGCCGTGGCCCCGTGTGCGGGAGAGTCATACCCTGTGCACGTTAAAGAACACGCTGGATGGCCTTGACGAGAGGCTACCATCTGTCTCCCAACAGCTGTTCCAGTGGATCCCAACCTTCTGAGCCTTCGGGGTCCATGTGACATGGCCATTTAGCCCATGGTGTGTAAAAAAAGTGCCGCTCAGAGGTAAAACAATCCAATCATTCATACGTATATAAATAGTTATACAAAACGTTTTTCATTTAATGGCTTAGTCTCCAGAGCCCATTAAATATTATTCTGCCTACTTTATATGTTAAACCTGAGTTAATAATAATGTTGGTCCTTTAATTCTCGAATGCGCTTATTTAAGCTTTTCAAATTTACAATTGCCACAATACAATTAATGCTTTACACTTCTCTATTCACGTTATACAACTTCGCAATTAAACATTCTTTCTTAAATAAGTTCCAAAGGGAAAACGACAGTGTGGATGGAAGCAGAGATCTTTGGAACATACCTGAAATGCTCGTGTCAGATCGATATATTTCACAACTACAGCTTCATATCACTCAGACAACATGTTTACAGCTGAGACCCAAAGAAGCTTAGCATCCTCTTAGAGAGCAAATTTAAACCGACCTTCGTTGCCTTTGCGGAATTATATTCAAGGACTAACCTGCGACAATACGAATTTCTAAAGTATTTACAGAAAAAAGTGTTTTTGCTTTTCACAGCAGAACTTTTTAAGACATAGAAATAAAAAATTGAATATTTCTCATTTTATGTTAAAATCACACACCCTTTTTTTTTTTTTTTTTTTTTGGTGGGGGGGGGGGGTGCATAGACACGTGGAGTGGTTGTTCGCTCATTCGGTAGAGCGCCAGACTCTTTAATCTACAGTTCCCAGTTGGGTTCCAACTGTGCTAGCGTTTAGATTTAGCTCAGTGGAATCCCACTTTGTCCTCAGTGAGAAATGGGAAGGATTGTCGCCGTCCGTCGAGTGGCGGCCTTTTCAAGCCAATCAGTGACCTATTTACAATTGGACGTTAATTCTGTCTCTCTGTGCAGGAGAAACATACCCTGTGCGCGTTAAAGAACACACTGGATTACTTTGACGGGAGGCTACCATCTGCCTCCCAACAGCTGTTCCAGTGGGTTTCCTCCTCCAACCTTCTCTGAGACTTCGGGGTCCTTGTGACCTGGTCATTTAGCCCATGGTGTGCAAAAAGGTGCCGCTCAAAGGTAAAACAACACAACAACACAACCCCTTCCCCAAACTTTTCTGAGTTCTTGGGGTCCCCTGTGGCCAGGCTGTTCAAACCATTGTGTGCAAAAAAGTGCTATTCAGAGTAAAACAACATAAAAACACAGAATCTGGATTCTTTATAAATACGTGTATCAGATTTACTGAGCAATTTTTCTGCAAAATGGTGAAAAAGGAAATCATCACTGATGACTAAATTTGTGAGTGAACAAAATTCGAGAAGCATTTATTAAATAAAAGTCCAAGCAGATGCAAGAAGTGACAGTGAAGGACATGTTAAAAAAAAGACTTTGGGTTGGGTTGTTTTACCTCTGAGCGGCACTTTTTTGCACACCATGGGCTAAATGGCCAGGTTACATGGACCCCGAAGGCTCAAAGAAGGTTGGGGGAGGGGGCCCACTGAAACAGCTGTTGGGAGACAGATGGTAGCCTCCCGTCAAAGCCATACAAAGTGTTCTTTAACATGCACAGGGTGTGGCTCTCATGCACACGGGACCACGGCTTAATGTTCTATCCGACGGACGGCGGCATTTCCAAGCCCGTCGGTGTCCCCTACTGACCGTGGGCAGGGCGGGGAATTTTGCGGAGATAAATCTCAACGCTGACTCAGCTGGGACTCGAACCTGGGAACTACAGATTACGAGCCTGGCGCGCTACCGACTGAGCCACCCCCGCCCCCCAAGAAAAAGTCAGCCAAGAATGAAAATCCTGATGTGACTCGCTTTCTAGCTAGAAATTTCACATTTCTAATTTGAAGAGACAATTTACACAGTTTAAAATTTTCACATTTAGGACCTTGTAACATTGCAATTTCAAACCATTGAAAGATTCGGAAAATATGAACCGTAATATTGTATTAGTATTTCCAAAACGAACCATTGAGGAGGGTTGGATTGGTTTGTTTTATTTCTGAGCGGCACTTTTTTGCACACCATGGGCTAAATGGCTAGGTCACATGGACCCCGAAGGCTCAGAGAAGGTTGGGGACCCACTGGAACAGTTGTTGGGAGGCAGATGGTAACCTCCCGTCAAGGCCATCCAGTGTGTTCTTTAACGTGCACAGGGTATGGCTCTCCCGCACACGGGGCCACGGCTTAACGTCCCATCCGACGGACGGCGGCCTTTCCAAGACCATCGGTGTCCCCTACTGACCGTGGGCAGGGCGGGGAATTTTGCGGAGATAAATCTCAACGCTGACCCAGCTGGGACTCGAACCTGTGAACTACAGATTACGAGCCCTGCGTGCTACCGACTGAGCCACCCCCGCCCCGATGCAGGGGAATATCAGGGGATATAGGAATAATCAGATTATCTTCTTTGTTCAAGTTCTGTGTGGGCATTGAGATGAACTCCTGTCAGAAGAAAACATCCCGAAATAGAAACTTTGGCTTACGCATCAGCACATGCAAATTGAGTTCGTGATGAATGGATCCACACCCTACTTGCCTGGGGTGCCATTCATGTGTCTGGCGTACAGTACATAAAAGGAACCTAAAGTGATTTATCTTCTAAAGAAAAAGTTCTTGTAATAGATAGACCAGTACTTTTCAACTAATGTTACGCAGGCGGTTTATGAAATGTTTTATTTTTCCACTCCCGAAAAAACTGATTTAAATTTCACGTATGTTTTATAAAATAATTAAAGCTATTTAAAGCAACTGAAATACGTCTGAAGATATTGAAAAAAAAAACTACAACTGATACATTATATATATATATTTATTAATAAAAAAAATAAATACCCCCTCAAGCAGCTGCTTGCCACAGAGGTCTGAAAGGAGCCCGTCAGTTTATATGCCATAGTAGAAGGTCTGTGAGGCTGGCAGGACCTCAGCAGCAAAACAACACGAACATCCATGCCTTACCCGGGGCTCGAACCCAGGTCCCTTAGATCAGTAGCCAAGCGCGCTAACCACTCGACCAAATTCTATATTATTTGTTTTACATTTGAGCAGCACTTTTTTTTTGCACACAATGGGCTAAGGGACCGGATAGAAAGGGATCTAATAGGTCATAGGTCCCACGACAGTCATTAAGAGGCAGGAGCCTCCCGCCAAACTCATCTAGCATGATGGATTTGGAACATATGGTCACGTGTTGCCTTTTCAAATGGCCAGCACATCATTCGGATTTTATAACGTAAAATTGTCCAACCAGCAATAGTGATAGTAAATTGACAAAAATTATTTTAAAAAATATCAAGTCTCATTAATATTTTACATAATTTTTTTATTTGTGCGTATGTAAGAGTTTTTGGTACTTTTCCTTTATTTAAATATTATTTTTATATGAGATATAAAAAATCGTAAAGATATGCATGAACAAATAAATTTTTTTGCAATAATAAAACGACGTATATAAATTATTATTGTACGTGTTGTACCAGTCTTAATCTCTCGAATGTTGCCTGATTAGAAATTCTACAGTTTTAATGTAGACAACGTTAATAAAACATTATCGACATGAACAGTGTACGACTCCCCAGCACACGGAATAGGGGGTGGCTCAGTCGGTAGCGCGCCAGGTTCGTAATCTGCAGTTCCCAGGTTCGAGTCCCACCTGGGTCAGCGTTGAGATTTATCTCCGCAAAATTCCCCGCCCTGCCCACCGTCAATAGGGGACACCGATGGACTTTGAAAGGCTGCCGTCCGTCGGATGGGACGTTGGTCCGTGTCTGGGAGAGCCATACCCTGTGCACGTTAAAGAACACGCTGGATGGCCTTGACGGGAGGCTAACAGCTGTTCCAGTGGGCCCCCTTCTCTGAGCCTTCGGGGTCCATGTGACCTGGCCATTTAGCTCATGGTGTGCAAAAAAGTGCTGCTCAGAGGTAACCCAGCGGGGCGGGGGTGGCTTAGTCGGTAGCGCGCCAGGTTCGTAATCTGTAGTTCCCAGGTTCGAGTCCCAGCTGGGTCAGCGTTGAGATTTATCCCCGCAAAATTCCCCGCCCTGCCCACGGTCAATAGGGGACACCGATGGTCTTGGAAAGGGCGCCGTCCGTCGGCTGGGACGTTAAGCCGTGGCCCCGTGTGCGGGACAGCCATACCCTGTGCACGTTAAAGAACACGCTGGATGGCCTTGACTGGAGGCTACCATCTGTCTCCCAACAGCTGTTCCAGTGGGTCCCCTCCCCCAACCTTCTCTGAGCCTTCGGGGTCCATGTGACCTGGCCATTTAGCCCATGGTGTGCAAAAAAGTGCCGCTCAGAGGTAAAACAACCAAAACCAGCACGCAGAGCCACGATTTATGTGCCACCCGATGAAAGGCGGCCTTTATAAACCAATTGGTGACCCCATTTTTCCGATGGCAGTGCGGTAGTTAGCAGAAGAAATCTCAATGCAGAACAACAGGGACTCAAACCTGAGAACTTCAGGTTATGAGCGTGACGTACTGATGATTGCATTATTTATTAAGTGTTCTGTCAGCTAAAATATTTCAAAAATATTCTGACGTACAATTTAAGAATTAAATATATTAAATATTTCATGAATTCCTTTATGAATTAATTAATTTATGATGATGAATAAAAATAATCAATAACGAGTACGTAAAAATGTATATAAAAATCGATAATATTACCTGTATAAAGTGACAGATAACGCCTATATTTTTTAATTAAAATGTTATAAATACATTTTATAAATAAAACATTACAAAATTATAAAAAAAAATTAAAATAACTGATGTTTACATTTAGAAACATCACTAGAATAAACTACTGATACGATTATAGAAAACTAACATAAACACACACGATGGGCCTTGCAGCCCAGGATATTACTTTGGCAACCACTCTGCACCCACTGAAGAATCATGAAATTCCAAAACCAATTTTGATCTGCTGGTAATTGTGCCAATTTAAAGGTACTGTTGGCAGGAAATTGTTATCAAAGGCAGTTTTACAAAAACATTTAACTTCATTTGGCCGAGAAGTTAGCGCGCTTGGCTAGAGATCTAAAGGGACCTGGGTTCGAGCCCCGGGTAAGGCATGAACGTTTGTGTTGTTTTTCTTCTGAGGTCCCGCCATCCTCACAGACCTTCTACTGTGCCGTATAACTGACAGGCTGTCAGACCACTGTGGCAAGCAACTGCTTGAGGGGGGGGGGGGGGTATTTATTTTATTAAGGTCTGTCAGACGTGACGTGTTAATTTAACAATTCCGAAAATGCAAATCGTAATATTTTTTAGTATGTACCATCCAACTCACAAAGAAATGTGACCACGGAGTTGTGGGTTCCGATTCATTCCGACTGAACATAATTTTTCCTTTATATCCATTGAGATCAGCATACTTCAACAGTGTAATAATGCTTAAATACCTTGCAATCGTACAATGGCTACAGATTAAAAAATAACAATTTTTCATTTATCTCTTAAAATGCTTGAATGTCTACAAGAGGACAGAGAACAAATTTAAAACAACAGACTCTTTTCTTTTAATAAAGTGAAGAAATTTAATTTTTTTTTTTGCAGAATATACGAGGGTAAGTCAGAGAATAAGGTTGTCTAAATGGCCCTGCCAAACTAACAAGCATCTAGGACTGTTCTACCACTGCATGTTAATACCAAATAGCATTATTAAGTGGCATCAGTTATCACTGCTATACACCGGTGCTCTGAGACGCAAAGTCGAAGCAAACTTGGCGAAGGCACTACACGTGTATACGAAGCTGGAAATCCGAGCTGTAATTCGGGATCTGTGGACACAGAAGACCCAACCGGTGCAAATCGACAACTTGAGGCAGTGTTCGTATCGGATATGCTATCAATGCAGCATATGACGAAATGGTATTGTGATTTCGAAAATGGTAGTGTGATTGTAACGGATGAGGATCTTTGCACCTGCAATAGGCAACTATTGACCACTCACCATCCAGTCCAGACCTGGCTCTGTCGGATTTTCTCTTTTTTGGGAAGCTGAAGAAACATCTCCTAGAGTCATCTAGGATCTACTCGAGCCATCTCCTCTGAACGATATAGGATCTTCTCTGAGCTATCTAGGATCTCCTCTGAGCGATTAGAACCTCTTCTGAGCCATCTAGGATTTCTTCTGAGCAATATAGGACCTCCTCTGAGCCATCTAGGATCTTCTCTGAATCATCTAGGATCTCCTCTGAGCCATCTAGGATCTTCTCTGAATCATCTAGGATCTCCTCTGAGCCATCTAGGACCTCCTCTGAGCCATCTAGGATCTTCTCTGAATCACCTAGGATCTCCTCTGAGTTATCTAGGATTTCCTCTGAGTCATCTAGGACCTCCTCTGAGCCATCTAGGATCTTCTCTGAATCATCTAGAATCTCCTCTGAGCCATCTAGGATCTTCTCTGAATCATCTAGGATCTCATTTAAGCCATCTAGGATCTCCTCTGAGCAATATAGGATCTCCTCTGAGCCATCTAGGATCTTCTCTGAATCATCTAGGATCTCCTCTGAGCCATCTAGGACCTCCTCTGAGCCATCTAGGATCTTCTCTGAATCACCTAGGATCTCCTCTGAGTTATCTAGGATTTCCTCTGAGTCATCTAGGACCTCCTCTGAGCCATCTAGGATCTTCTCTGAATCATCTAGAATCTCCTCTGAGCCATCTAGGATCTTCTCTGAGTCATCTAGAATCTCCTCTGAGCCATCTAGGATCTTCTCTGAGTCATCTAGGACCTCATCTGAGCCATCTAGGACCTCCTCTGAATCATCTAGGATCTCCTCTGAGCCATCTAGGATCTTCTCTGAGTCATCTAGGACCTCCTCTGAGCCATCTAGGATTTTCTCTGAATCCTCTAGGATTTCCTCTGAGCCATCTAGGATCTCCTCTGAGCCATCTAGGATCTCCTCTGAGTCATCTAGGATCTCCTCTGAGTCATCTAGGATCTCCTCTGAGTCATCTGGGATCTCCGCTGAGCCAACTAGGATCTCCTCTGAATCATCTAGGATCTCCTCTGAGTCATCTAGGACCTCCTCTGAGCCATCTAGGATCTCCTCTGAGCCATCTAGGATCTCCTCTGAGTCATCTAGGATCTCCTCTGAGTCATCTAGGATCTCCTCTGAGCCATCTACGATCTCCTCTGAGTCATCTAGGATCTCCTCTGAGCCATCTAGGATCTTCTCTGAATCATCTAGGATCTCCTCTGAGCCATCTAGGATCTTCTCTGAATCATCTAGCATCTCCTCTGAGCAATATAGGACCTCCTCTGAGCCATCTAGGATCTTCTCTGAATCATCTAGGATCTCCTCTGAGCCATCTAGGATCTTCTCTGAATCATCTAGGATCTCCTCTGAGCAATATAGGACCTCTTCTGAGCCATCTAGGATCTTCTCTGAATCATCTAGGATCTCCTCTGAGCCATCTAGGATTTTCTCCGAGGCATTGGTGTTCTTATGAACTTTGACGGTGTCATCCGACACTTTCCATCGGATGACACCGTCAAAGACAAAGCCCCAAAGGGGATTCAGGAGCAAGTATTTATCTAATTAAGGCCAGGAGCATAGCAAGTATTTATTTTATCATTTATTTTATCATATATCATTTCATAGCAAGTATTAATTTTATTGGAAAGGCTTCGATATAAGCTAATCGGCAAGTGCTCATTCTCAATAAATGTGGTGTTTAAGTATAAAATTAATACAAGTATGTGGGGACATTTTCTGTATATCGATGCAATTACCTTCCCTCCACAGGAATTAAATAAGGAACCTCGCTTTCTGACTTACCCTCATATTGATATTATTATTATAATCTTTAATAATATCAGTAACATGAGCCACTTCGAACAGTTCCTCAGAAAACAATTTTTGAACTCCCATGTGCTAGATTTGGCTCCGTCGATAATGCACCAAGCTAATAATCTGCTGTTCCAAGATTCAAGCTCCAACCATGCCTGCTTTGAGAATTTTTCCACTAACTCCTATTCTACCTCGGTTAAAAAAAAACACCGATAAGCTTTTAATAGTTGGCGTCCTTCAGATGGCCGTGGCCCTGTGTACAAGAGAGCGATACCCTATTCAGGTTCAACAGACTATGGATGGCCTTGGCGGAAGGTTTCCATCCATCTTCTAAAAGCTGTCCAGGGTGTTCCATTCCGTTATCCGACTCTGAGCCATTGGGGTCCTTATGAGCTGGCCATTTACCCCATTGTATACACGAAGATATTCCTCAAGTGTAAACACAACGCAGATTGCATTACTGGCTAAGAGTGTAATGCGAAGTAAAAGAAAATATTTTAATCTCCTAAGACTCCGAAGAAGAATAGCATTAATGTTTAATATTTGGTAAACCTCTTTTGTCGTAAACTGCGTGGATGAGTTTTAAGCATTCGAAACGAATGAGGTAATTACATGCCTGTTCGTTTTCCGTTCGTGACGTCGTTAACCTTGCACGTCGTCTCGTTTCGTTTTGTTACATCACAAAGAGAGAAAGATGTCTTCTCTGCAATATCACGAGAGGTTGAGTTAAGCCTTCAGGCAAATGATGATGTCGAAATCTGATGCTTATTATCCTTCAGATATGAAACCAACTGCAGCATTGGCTCCACCGGATTGCAAATATTTACTACCTTATAATGCAGGGAGCATTTGTTGGACATTTGCTGTTGGACATGACGCTAAAAGTAATTATTTTCCGTTGCTGCCTTCGCTTAGAACGAAATGATTGCATCCTCGGAAAGCTTTCTCGGTTTGTATTATTTTAAAGAAGTTGAATAGTGCTCGTTGTTAAACGAAAAGAGGAATGTGACTTTATCGTTGCAAGGGAACAAAACTGTCTATGATTAAACCGGCGGCGAAAGAATATTACTGAAAAAAAAAAAACCCAGAAAGATTGTAAGGCTTCTTTGTTAATATATAGTCGACTAGGCTTTGGATGCGAAGTTATTCAGAGGACATAAATTCCTCGAAATGGTAGGGACGGTTTTAAACTGGATTTTCTTTGATAAACAAAAAAGGGACGACGAACCTTTCAGCTGCAAATTTTTTTGTAACGTATTGATAACGTGTGGAACAGTTTTCCAAGTTGTCATCAAAAGTTTTCTAAACTTGTAGAAGATTTAATTAAATTTCTAGAAGATTGGATCGCACACTTTCAACTGTGGGATTTAAAAAAACCGCTTTCATTTGTTAGAAACTTGTATCAAGAATGAACTAGAGAAACAATTTTATGTTTTAATGATATAGTTTTTTAGTGTGTTAGACGTCATCCTAAATGGCTCAGTCTATAAGGTTGGGTTGTTTTACCTCTGAGAGGCACTCTTTTGTACACCATGGGCTAAATGGCCAGGTCACAAGGACCCCGAAGGCTCAGAGAAGGTTGGGGGAGGGGAACCATTGGAACAGCTGTTGGGAGACAGATGGTAGCCTCCCGTCAAGGCCATCCAGCGTGTTCTTTAAAGTGCACAGGCTCTCCCACATACGGGGTCAAGGATTAACGTCCCATCCGACGGACGGCGGGCTTTCCAAGCCCATCGGTATCCCCTACTGACCGTGGGCAGGGCGGGGGAATTTTGCAGAGATAAACGCTGACCCAGTTGGGATTCGAACCTGGGTACTGCAGTTTACGAGCCTGGCGCGCTACCGACAGAGCCCCCCCTGCCCTACAGGATTGGGGTGGTCCAAAGAAACCATGTCCATACAAATTTTTAATAAGAGAAACGGAGTCGATAAAAATAATAATTCAAAGAACACATATTTTACAAAAATATTTTTTAAAAGAACAATAGAATGGAATGAAAAATTATATCATACACTATTTTGCGAAAATTTTCTTAAGAAAAGAAACTATGCGTTCTCGTCCTTTCCGGTTCAGCCCAGTCACCTTCCCCATTAATTCTAAATCCGGCGTACATTTGCTTATTCCATTTGGGGGCAGGGGTGGCTCAGTCGGTAGAGCGCCAGGCTCGTAATCTGTAGTTCCCAGGTTCGAGTCCCAGCTGGGTCAGCGTTGAGATTTATCTCCGCAAAATTCCCCGCCCTGCCCACGGCCAGTAGGGGACACCGATAGTCTTGGTAAGGGCCGCCGTCCGTCGGATGGGACGTTAAGCCGTGGTCCCGTGTGCGGGAGAGCCATACCCTCTGCACGTTAAAGAACACGCTGGATGGCCTTGACGGGAGGCTACCATCTGTCTCCCAACAGCTGTTCCAGTGGGTCCCCTCCCCCAACCTTCTCTGAGCCTTCGGGGTCCATGTGACCTGGCCATTTAGCCCATGGTGTGCAAAAAAGTGCCGCTCAGAGGTAAAACAACCCAACCCTTATTCCGTTGGCAATATTAGCAAAATAGCAGTAGGATGCCGAAAGACAGTGTTAAATGAATATGAAAAAATCCGCAACTAATGGCATCTTCTAAAAGGCACATACTGAAATACATTTAGTTTTCAAAGATACAATATTTTACCTTACTTTCCTCTCCTTTCCAGCTGCGTCAGCGTTGAGATTTATCTCCGCAAAATTCCCCGCCCTGCCCACGGTAAGAAGGGCACACAGATGGATTTGGAAAAAAACCGTCCTTCGGATTAGACGTTAAGCCGTGGCCCCGTGTACGGAACAGCCATACCCTGTGCACGTTAAAGAACACGCTGGTTGGCCTTGACTGCAGGCTACCATCTGTCTCCCAACAGCTGTCCCAGTGGGTCTCTCTCCCCTAACCTTCTCTGATCCTTCGGGGTCCATGTGACCTGGCCATTTAGGGGCGGGGGTGGCTCAGTCGGTAGCGCGCCAGGCTCGTACTCTGTAGTTCACAGGTTCGAGTCCCAGCTGGGTCAGCGTTGAGATTTATCTCCACAAATTTCCCCGCCCTGCCCACGGTCAGTAGGGGACACCGATGGGCTTGGAAAGGCCGCCGTCCGTCGGATGGGACGTTAAGCCGTGGCCCCGTGTGCGGGAGAGCCTTACCCTGTGCACGTTAAATAACACGCTGGATGGCCTTGACGGGAGGCTACCATCTGTCTCGCAACAGCTATTCCAGTGGGTCCCCTCCCCCAACCTTCTCTGAGCCTTCGGGCTCCCTGTGACCTGGCCATTTAGCCCATGGTGTGCAAAAAAGTGCCGCTCAGAAGTAAAACAACCCAACCCAAAATCCAGAGTTAAAAAGGATATGGAAATAGCTTTCCATTCAAGTAACATGGAATTATCCCAATAGATATTAAAGAGTAGTGTATAAATAAAAAATACCCCCTCGAGCAACTGCTTGCCACAGAAGTCTGACAGGAGTCTGTCAGTTTATATGCCACAGTAGAAGGTCTGAGAGGATGGCAGGACCTCAGCAGAAAAACAACACAAACGTCCATGCCTTATCCGGGGCTTGAACCCAAAGTCCCTTAGATTAGTAGCCAAAAGGCTAACCACTCGGCCATGGGACGGCTTAAGAGTAGGTGTATGCTCTTCAGAAATATTCCCTTGTAGAGCAGAAACAAGGCACATCTCAGAAGTAAAGGATTTATTCTCCAGAAATGAATTTTTCTCTCAGAGACAGAGAATGGTTTTTCTGTTCAGACAAGAAAACGAAAATGTTTCTTTCCCTTCCTGTACAGCAGACGTAATTGCTTTTCCAGAAACATGAAAGAACTTGGAGAAACTTCGTTGCACCCCAAGGAAACGTAAAAGCAGCAAGACAACTTCCTGTTGCGAAACGCGAACTTTATTGTTCCTTTTCGAAACGGAAATATTTTCAAAACGCTTGCGAAGCTTTTTTTCCCCTTCTGAAAGATTTTAATCACAGCTACGACGCTTTTAAATTTTCGTGACAAACAAAAACATTTTTTTTTTCTAAAATTGTTTGACCGTTGTCTTGCAATCTTGTAATTTTCAAAGATGCTTAATTTAAATGAATATACCTAATTTCAAATGCGATGTTAACATTTCTCGAATACTTGAAATTAAAATACTTGTTATATATATATAAGCTCCCTAGAGTTAGGTTGGGTTGTTTTACCTCTGAGCGGCACTTTTTTGCACACCATGGGCTAAATGGCCAGGTCACATGGACCCCGAAGGCTCAGAGAAGGTTGGGGGAGGGGACCCACTGGAAAAGCTGTTGGGAGACAGATGGTAGCCTCCCGTCAAGGCCATCCAGCGTGTTCTTTAACGTGCACAGGGTATGGCTCTCCCGCACACGGGGCCACGGCTTAACGTCCCATCCAACGGACGGCGGCCTTTCCAAGCCCATCGGTGCCCCCTACTGACCGTGTGCAGGGCGGGGAATTTTGCGGAGATAAATCTCAACGCTGACCCAGCTGGGACTCGAACCTGGGAACTACAGATTACGAGCCTGGCGCGCAACCGAATGAGACACCCCCGCCCCTTTGTTTTTAGGGAAAGAACGGCCTTCCAGTTTGACAGCAACACTCAGAACTTTCTTCGTTATTGCTCTACCTGTCTCCAGCGCTAGCATTCGCTCCACAAGCTAGTCATAAAAGTGCAGTCAGCCAGCTCAGACTCGAAAACAACATGAACTCATGAGTCACATCTCCATCTCGGCGCTTCCAAAAACACACTTAATACATATATATTTACAACAACAAAAATATAATAAAAATACAATAATAAATAAAAATAAATAAATTAGAGAGACATGACAATTTCAACCTTTTAAAATTGAAATAAGATTATCCGATCCCTTCCATCTTCTCTAAAATGTAGGAGCTACGTATTTGCAAAAAACCTTTCAGTAAAAATACTAGCAAATGAAAAATTATCAAAGCTTTGATACTACTGCTCGCGACCCACAGTTTGAGGACCACTGCAATTTAAACAATAAATACTGTTGAATGTCAAGATTTTATTTAAATATTTATTTTATAATTTTGATTTAGATATTTAGTTTATATTGCATTATTTTACCATAAATACGAAAAAATGTTCCAGCAGAGCTGCAACCTCCTCGGATGAGGACCTAGTCAAGGATCGAAATGTAGGACATTTAATCACAAGCAGGAAAGGATCTAGGAAAAAAAGGGGAGGGGCAAGGGGGAATGGCCCCTCCCATGGGCGTCCGCAGAAGAGGGCAACGGGGCACTTGCCCCCCCCCCCCCCCCCCCCCCCTGGATCGGGTAAAAATTTTCACAAATTATAATCGTAACAATTTAAACGTAATTTATATACATTATGTATTATGTTTTTGTATTGATGCAGTACTGTATTCTATAACCTACTTGTGAAAAAAAAAACCCAAAAAATTTACATAATTAAATAAAAATTTATTGATGTAATTTTTTGTCTCCAAGCTTTGCCTCCCCTCCCCCCTGGAAAATTTTCTGTGGACGCCCATGACCCCTCCGAATGCTAATAAGAAGAATAGAATGCTATATAAGAGAAATAGAAAATAGAATGCTAATAAGGGTAATAGATGCAAAAAATTATTAAACTTATTTACATTTCATACATTTTTCAAGAAAATGTTTAAAGACCTGTAAAACCGATGGAAAAAGGTTATAATGGATCGTAAATCCATTCTCTTGCTCCCCCCCCCGCACCTCGATTTTTTTTCTAGATACGGGCCTGCTCACAAATAAGTGATTTTTTTTTTTACTTAAGTTCATCTTTCAGTTACATTAATTTACCTTTTTCTAACATGACCAAAGTCATATTTCTAATTTACCTAAGTCAACCATGAATATTATTGTTACTGAGTTTAGAAGCTATCGAGTCAACAATATGTCTTTTTATAGGCATAAAATTAACTGTGTTATTGTATTATTCTATATTATATTATTGCATATAGAAGATAGAAAGAAGTAAAAAACTATTGCTTTTAGTGTACCATAGTGGATCTCAATTGCGGTCACAAGAAAATTTTAATATTGAAATTAAGAAATAATTAGTGATAATTTTTATGTATCATACAGATTCTCCACAAAATTAACACTTTCAAACGAGCGCATCAGTATATATTCAAACTTAAAGCATTAGTGTTTTACACCGAATAGATAAATTATTATAGACACCTACCTATTAGGGGCGGGGGTGGCTCAGTCGGTAGCGCGCCAGGCTCGTAATCTGTAGTTCCCAGGTTTGAGTCCCAGCTGGGTCAGCATTGGGATTTATCTCCGCAAAATTCCCCGCCCTGCCCACGGTCAGTAGGGGACACCGATGGGCTTAGAAAGGCCGCCGTCCTTCGGATGGGACGTTAAGCCGTGGCCCCGTGTGCGGGAGAGCCATACCCTGTACACGCTGGATGGCCTTGACGGGAGGCTACCATCTGTCTCCCAACAGCTGTTCCAGTGGGTCCCCTCCCCCAACCTTCTCTGAGCCTTCGGGGTCCATGTGACCTGGCCATTTAGCCCATTGTATGCAAAAAAGTGCCGCTCAGAGGTAAAACAACCCAACCCTACCTACTAACCTGTTGCTCGACCTTTTGCCCTCACAACAGCAGCCAGACGTCTTGGTAAGGACTTAATGAGATATTGAAAACACGGAGGCGGTATTGTCGTCCATGAAGCGAGGATCGCTAGTCATAGCGCATCCACAGTTGCTGGTGGGGGTTGGCGGGCTCAAACAGATCTTTCCAATTCGTCCCAAAAATTTTAAATGGGGTTGAGATCTGGCGATCGAGGTGGCCATTCGAGTGTGGTAAACTCACTTGAATGCTCCTGGGGTCAATTCGTCGCCACTCGGGAAGCATGCAGTGTAGCGTTGTTCTGTTGAAAGATGGCGTCATGGTGCGGGAAAAGAATCGTTATGAAGGAGTGTAGATGGTCGGCGAGGGTGTTCACATCCTTTCTGCCGGTGACGGAGGTCTCGACGGATACGAGGGGCCCAAGGAAGCCCATGTAAACTCACCCCAAATTGTTACACTGCCTCCATCAGCCTGTATGACCCCAACTAGGCAAGCTGGGTCCATCGCTTCGTGTGATCTACGCCACACAATCGCCCTCCCATCGGCGTGATGGAGTTGAAACAATGATTCTTCAGACCAGAAAAAGTGTTTCCAGTCCTTCCCACTCCATTTGCAATAGGTCTTTGCAAACCACAGCATAATCTTTCGGTGCCTTGCAGTCAGCAAGGGAACACGATGTGGACGTCAACTGCCATAGCTTATTTTTTACATGGTACGATGGAGAGTCTTTGTGCATAAGTTTGGGGACGCATTCTCATTCAATTCCGACGTTATCTGCTCCACGCTAGCAGTGAGATTCCTTGTAACGATGTGAGACAGTCTGCGCTCACTTCGAGAGTCAATTGACACTTACGTCCACATTTCTCCCGCTGGTTGGAATTTTGACGTATTTCACATAGTCTTGGTATACATGTGCGACGGTCTGATGTGGAAATCCCAACAGTTCAGCAGTTGCAGTGATTGAACAATCGGCCTTCCTCGCACCTACTATCAGGCCACAGTCAAACTCACTTACATCGCTGACTTTACCCATGATTACTTCTCCGTGAGTGGTTTCCAGTGTGTAGAGACCTGCTCTATTTATAAGCATTGTCAGTTTCAGCGTCCCCAAGTGACTGGACGCGATGCTTCTGCTTTGCATATTGTTATCGGAGTATATAAAATAATTTGTCCATTCAATTTATTATAAAATCTTTCTTTGAACCAATGTCGTATAAAATAGAGTGGCCCTATACAGTAAGCGCTTATTTGAAAGCGAAAAATGAATATATGCTTATACAAAAAATGAAAGCTTTAATTTTCTCAAAAAAAAAAAATGTTTCTATAAGTTTATTTTGAATTTTATAATGAAAGAGTAAAAAAAGGGTTTAGTAGTATGCATTTCTGTATATGTCTCAAGATTGTGTCAGTTTCTTGCTTTTTATGTAAACGGGGTCACTAATTATCGAAATAGTTCTGGAGGACTCAAAAATTTGAGTCCGAACTCATTTTCAGAGCGCTTATCAAAACTAAATGAGTATTGAATGCGTGAATTATAATAAATAATGAATAACAATTTCTTTTCTGTATAATTGAATACGTAGAAATGTCAGATGGTGCACAGCACTCTTACTCCTTCCCGTTGGCTTAAAAACAGGGTTGGGTTGTTTTACCTCTGAGCGGCACTTTTTTGCACACCATGGGCTAAATGGCCAGGTTGGGTTGGGTTGTTTTACCTCTGAGCGGCACTTTTTTGCACACCATGGACTAAATGGCCAGGTTGGGTTGGGTTGTTTTACCTCTGAGCGGCACTTTTTTGCACACCATGGGCTAAATGGCCAGGTCACATGGACCCCGAAGGCTCAGAGAAGGTTGGGGGAGGGGACCCACTGGAACAGCTGTTGGGAGACAGATGGTAGCCTCCCGTCAAGGCCATCCAGTGTGTTCTTTAACGTGCACAGGGTATGGCTCTCCCGCACACGGGGCCACGGCTTAACGTCCCATCCGACGGACGGCGGTCTTTTCCAAGCCCATCGGTGTCCCCTACTGACCGTGGGCAGGGCGGGGAATTTTGCGGAGATAAATCTCAACGCTGACCCAGCTGGGACTCGAACCTGGGAACTACAGATTACGAGCCTGGCGCGCTACCGACTGAGCCACCCACGCCCCAAGCAGGTAAGGAGAAGACAAAGATTTTTGAACGCTATTTTAAGAAGATAAGTTTCCCTTTCGTTATTTAGTTCCGTTATACTGTACATTACCAAATGCATAATATTATTTTTCACTATCTCAACCTGCGAAGTGCAGGTTGCTCTCACTTTTAGAAAGAGTGTCTAAAGACTTATTATTTTTTTGAGACTTTTCTAATTTTTTGTTCAACGACTTTAACTCAAAATATTCTTCAGTTCTTGGTAACTTCAAGAACAGCAAATGGTTGAACAGAATGATAATCAAAGAAAACGTAGCATGGAAGAACATGAGTCATTACCATTAAAGCTACCTCCAGCAGGGACCAAATTTTTAAAAGATAATGAAATAGTGGAATTAGCTAACAACATTGGCCTTCAGAAATTCAGTATAATGATTAAGGGAAAAACCCACCCTATCCCAAACGCAAAACCACAAGCACTTAAACGAGCTTTATCAGTACACATATCGAATCCTAATGAAGTTAAAGATGTAGTATTACCAAGACCAAAAATATCATAATGAACCCTTCTTCCATGACAGTGCTCAAGATATTTTAGGCATCTCAGAATTACTTTCTGTTGCTGTTACAATTATTTTATTAACAGTGACACCACTCGGTTTTATCTTAAAAGATGTAGAGCACACTATTACAACGGAAGAATTGCAAAAAGAGCTCATATTAGATAACCTCGCATTTGTAGAATTAGGTCGCTTTTATAGTAGAGAAGGACTTTAATACATCCCAACACAATCTGCTCTTGCCACTATTTAGGACACTATTGTCCTTCGGAAGTTCATTTATGGTGTCAGCTACAACGACCATCCATATTCGTAAAAAGACACGCCGCTGCACCAACTGCCAACGCTATGGGCATTCAACTAAAACTTGTCGCAGTAAACAACGCTGTAGTCGGTGCGGAAACGAACATGCCTCCAACCTATGCCATGCACCCACTACTTATTGTTGTTTATGTCTCCTAAGGATCCCATACAACCACTGACCAACACTGCCCTCTATGGATACAAGAAAAGGAGATATTAAACTAGAAAACAACAAACCATGTTTCTTATCAAGAGGCAAGAAAAAAGATTATTAAAGGCAAAATATCATGAATCTGTCGTGAAAAACAGATTACACAAGACAATCCTAACAACATTGTTAACGCATCATGGATTGAAACACTTCAGAAAACTATTACAGAGAGCATTAAAGGTGATCTCGAATGTAGAAAAACATTTCAGAGAACTGTTTAGTGCAGTTATCGCATCTGGAGTAATACCTCGCCCATCAGCAGAGAAAACCCAAACAGAAATTCCTTCTTCGAAACAATTGTTGATAACAGAATTTTAGGTGATAACAGAAACATCACCTGAGATTGCAAATTCTGATGTTATCAATAAATAAACCTTCATGTGTGCAATCATCAACTCTTCAAATAAATTCATCAGGAAATAAAAACAACTTAACCCAACAAAAGAAAATAATCTCAAAACCTCTAGAAACGGAAGTTAGCCCTATGGAATATAACAACAATTTTCCATCTACTTCAAACAATAAAATGCATAACAAAATTACTTCCGAAGATGTAAAATCTCAAAATGCTCAAAAGCCGAAATCTTCAGCCACAAAAATGTTTACCACTTCTAATTAATTTTCTCCTTCGATATATTACAATGGAACTCTCGTAGCATATTTGCAAACTCTCATTTTCTCCAAATTCTTGTGGTTACTCAAACTCCTTCAATCATTTGCATTCAAGAAAATTGACCAAAGCCTCTCTGATTCCACATTTGAGGATATGCAATATTCCGCTCCGATTGACAAGACGGCCACGGAGGTGGTTTACTTACTGTTACTGTACACAAAGACTTTCCATCTGAACTGTTAACTCCTAATGCTATTCCTAATTTAAATACTGGACAACTTCAAGTAGTTTCTATTTTCCTACCTACAGGGAATTTAAATGTGGCGAACTGCTACGCACCGAAAGGAGAGGATACTGTCGAAATTCTATGTTATCTATCTACTGCTTATCACAACTTGGACATTATTTTAGGGGACTTTAATGCCCATCATCCTATGTGGGGATCTATAATTTCTTCCCGCTCAGGAGAGATGGTAACAGATTGGATACTTCAAAATAACTGGTGTTTGCTCAGTGATGGATCCCTTACCTGTTTTAGTACCGCAACAGGATCTGCTATCGATTCAACTTTATGCACATCAAACTGGCATAGTCGGTGCTCATGGAAACCCACTGCTCCTATCTGGGGAAGCGACCATTCCCCTATTCTAACCAAATTAAAGCCTACCAGAAATAAATTCTTACCACCTGGAGAATCTACTTACCAACGTAGTTTTACGAACTGGAAGCATTTTTCCAACATCCTTATACAACAATACTGCAATCTCACCGAAAATTCTTACGAAGATCTAATTTCAACACTACAATCAGCTTTGCAACTTTCTACTCAAGTTCAACAATTACGAACAATTCGATCTCCAGAGTGATGGACGCCAGTTTGCCGTAAAGCTTTATAGGAAAACAAAGCGAACCTTGAACACCGCAAGACGCTCTCTCAGAAGAAATGACTGGATTGCTTATAGAGAAGCAGGCGCAGTTTTCCGCCGCATCATTCGTACTAAAAAATCTCATTACTGGGCACGAATGAATGAAAAAATTTCTTCCCCATCTGATTTACATTGCATTTACCGAAATTTTCGGACAGCGATTAGCCAAGAGCATAATGCTCAGTCTTATAAAATAATGGTCTGTTCTACCCCATGCACTGACGCTTGAGAACAGGCAGAAATGCTTCTTAATCACTTCACAAGAAGACTTCCTCAACAAACAGCAGGTTTGATCTCTACATCAAAGGCTAATTATTCGACTGATGTTGACCCACCATTTACCTTTGCAGAATTAAAAATAGCATTCAGCCGCTAAAAGAAACACTGCACGTGGAATAGACCAGGTTTCAGTAGAAATGTTAAAACATCTTCCTGAACATTATCAGATGCAATTTCTTAAGTTGCTTAATCAGTTATGGGACACTGGGAACATTCCACTTTCTTGGAATACAGCTGTAATCATCCCAATCCCGAAGCCGAGACTTAAGCATGACACAGTGTCTGCTTCAGGCCATTTGCTCTTTTTCTCATGCAGCAAAGTTTTTAAAACGACTTATCATCGACTTGAGCGAATAGTTTTAAAGTATAAAATTTTTCCTGAAGAAGTGCATGGATTTTTACCACTGAAGAGCACAATGCATGTTTTGGCCCCTTTGCATATTTTGATTAATGAAACTTTGAAACGACGACATTTTTGCATATTATTAAAACTGGATATTTTACAAGCATATGATTCAGTTAATTTAGAAGCTCTACTCAGGAAACGCCAAACAATAGGTTTTCAAGGAAAAATCATTACATGGTTCAGATTATATCTTCTTAATCGAACAATCATGGTCACATGAAGAAACACTCAATCTTACATTAAAAATCAAGCACTTAGTTTATCTCAAGGTAGTATTTGGCCACCATTTTTATTCAATATCTATGTACAGGATCTACCAAGTTTCATAAAGTCACCTTCAAAATTGCTATATACGCAGATGACATCACATTATACTGCAGTGGATCTCACATTGAATATCTACTAAAAAAGTGACAACACTCTTAATGTGATCTCTCAATGGTCTACAGGCTGGGGTCTAACATTATCAGCCACAAAGAGTTCAGCCCTTTTAATCAGCTGTTCGTCGACATTTAAAACTTACGACATTAAAGATTGGAACAGAACAGGTTCCTTGGACGGGCAACATAAAAATACTCGGTATAAATTTCCAGAGCAATGACTCGCTGCAAACTCATTTTCAACAGCTTCGGAATATAGGCCTTCGACTATTCAACATAATTCGCACTTTAGCTTCACCACACACAGATCTTCATCGCCGCCCTTTTCTGCAGCTTGTCAATGCATCAATCAAAACAGCTTTTACCTATGGTGCTCCACTTTTAATATCTGCTCCAACCAGTTATTGGAATTCCATCTCTCCACGTGGCCGAGTGGTTAGCACGCTTGGCTACTGATCTAAGGGACCGGGTTAAGGCATGGATGTTTGTGTCGTTTTTCTGCTGAGGTCCTGCCATCCTCTCAGACCTTCTACTTTGGCATATAAACTGACAGGCTCCTGTCAGACCTCTGTGGCAAGCAGCTGCTTGAGGGGGTATTATTATTATTAATATATCATGCGGCGCTTCGAGCAGCTACAGGTTTACCTAAAGCTACACCTCTTCCTTTACCTTATGCTGAAACTGGAACAATTACACTTCAAACGTTTGCTAAACATCTGGCCATCAAAATTTCAATAAACGAAAAGGCATCTTCAGAAACATTTGTAGAGAACCTGAATTTCTAAAATTCTCTAAATGGTCAAAACAAACAACTCTTTTTCCGTCATTGAGTAATCATTGGATGGAAGAAAACAATATTTCCCAACAAATAGCCATTAAACCACTCTTTGATATCACACCCTGGCTACCAAGGCCTTATGAAATCATTACTGACTCTTTTAACTTTGAACGAGAACTTGGATTTGCTCTTTCTGACAAGGGCCTTTTACCAACATTTAATTCTGAAATTCTACCTAAGTGGGCGGACGCCACCTGGATAGGTACAGACGTTTCTCGAGCAGGATCGCACACGGGAATTGGAATCGCCTGCCAAAATTACAACTATCAACTTTCCGAACATCTTCACGACCCTACATCTATTTTTTCAGCTGAGGCATTTGCTATTCATAAGGCTGTTGCAAATATAATCAAAGGTCCTGATAAATATTTAATTCTCTCTGACAGCATATCAGCATTAATAGCTTTACAAAATGCCAAAATCACCTACAGCAATACTGAATTTACATCAAACATTAATCTCTTCTGCTGCTCAGGGTTCGTCAATCACAATACAGTGGACCTTCGTTATAGCGCTGCTCGCTATACCCGCGCACTCGGTTATAGCGCGGGCGATGTTCGCGATAAGTTCAAACATGTTTATACAGGTCCGTGCGGCGTTAGTGAGTATCGCATTTTATTGTTACTGCGTATTGAGTAATTGTGTATGTATTGAGTTCCTGCATGTATTTTGAATAGTGTTTAATTATTGTATGCATGATGAGTAAAAGAAAAGCTTACAGTGTGAAATTTATTGTGTCGCCACCGCGCCGCTCGGTATAACGCGGGTGTTGTTTCCCACCCGACATGCGCGTTATATCGGGGGTCCACTGTACTTTGTCCCGGGTCACCGAAGCATTCCTCTCAATGAAGAAGCAGATTTACTTGCAAAACAGGTTCTTGACATTTCTTAAGTTCATCCGGATTCACCATCTTATGCAGAAGATATATTAGGTATATGCAAACAATCTTACATTGACAGCCATAGAGAAGAATGGGACTCCTCAGCTCTAAGTGATATTTATCCACACATCTCTCGATGTGGGGGGCGGGGATGGCTCAGTCAGTAGCGCGCCAGGCTCGTAATCTGTAGTTCCCAGGTTCGAGTCCTAGCTGGGTCAGCGTTGAGATTTATCTCCGCAAAATTCCCCGCCCTGCCCACGGTCAGTAGGGGACACCGATGGGCTTGGAAAGGCCGCCTTCCGTCGGATGGGACGTTAAGTCGTGGCCCCGTGTGCGGGAGAGCCATACCCTGTGCACGTTAAAGAACACGCTGATGGCCTTGACGGGAGGCTACCATCTGTCTCCCAACAGCTGTTCCAGTGGGTCCCCTGCCCCAACCTTCTCTGAGCCTTCGGGGTCCATGTGACCTGGCCATTTAGCCCATGGTGTGCAAAAAAAGTGCCGCTCAGAGGTAAAACAACCCAACCCTCGATGTGGTAACTGAAACATTCCCAGCTCTAAGCATTTCCGTAAAAATTTCATCTATCCCTGGGGATTTATGCAGTTTAAGTTTAGAAATAGCCAAACTAACTTCAGATTGTGTTATAGGGCCAACATTAAAGCCAGTAATGCATCTATCATCATTACAAACAACGGGAGTAGAACTAACCACATGCGGTTCTCTATATATTATGTTTTCCCCTGAATCTTTATAGTTAATTTTTCCCAAGATCTTTGTTTTTCAATATTAAAAGATTTCTGTTATGAATGTACGCCAATAACAATTTAAATTATTCATAACATTTTGTTTTCTCATTAAGTTACTTAAAACGCTCTGATGATCAGTTAAGGCAATTAGAATGAAATCTCAACAAATTTGAAAATAAAATTTCAAAAGCAACCAAATGGGTATGGAAATATTTCTTACCAGAACATATAAGTTTCAGTGAATTTTTTAAATATTTTCGAATTCAAGTTTTTAAACAATAAGTGGAAATGTTAACATTTGTTTACAAAATGTTTTCAATAGATTCAATTCATTGAGCTACAGAACACCAAACCATTTTCTCATATTTAATTTAAACAAACGTTCATAAGGATATTTGAATTATTATGGAGGTTATGATGATTGGAATATGAGAACTGGCGAAATAAAATGGAAACGCTACATTCACCATATCAAAAAAGTATCTTATTTAAAAATAAACTTCTCCCCTATAGCAATGAACCAAACAATTATAAAGATTAAATGAAGTGCACTGCAAACTAGTACAAGGCAGAAACTGCAGAAGTTGAAAAACAATGTAGATAATCGTTTGGATTGGGTTGTTTTATGTCTGAGCCGCACTTTTAAACATACAGTGGGCTTTGGGTTGGGTTGTTTTACCTGAACGGCACTTTTTTGCACACCATGGGCTAAATGGCCAGGTCACATGGACCCCGAAGGCTCAGAGAAGGTTGGGGGAGGGGACCCACTGGAACAGCTGTTGGGAGACAGATGGTAGCCCTCCGTCAAGGCCATCCAGAGTGTTCTTTAACGTGCACAGGGTATGGCTCTGCCGCACACGGAGCCACGGCTTAACGTCCCATCCGACGGACGGCGGCCTTTCCAAGCCCATCGGTGTCCCCTTCTGACCGTGGGCAGGGCGGGGAATTGTTGCGGAGATAAATCTCGACGCTGACCCAGCTGGGACTCGAACCTGGGAACTACAGATTACGAGCCTGGCGTGCTACCGACTGAGCCACCCCCGCCCCACTCATTTGGGACTCGAACTAGGGAACATCATATTATGAGGCTGCAGCAACTTCCTCATAAGGTTTGGAAATGTGTACACGCGCTGCTTCAGAGCTACTCAGATGCCAGTCATGTAGGGACACATCTAGCTCAAGAAAAAAGAGCAGCACGCGGAGAATGTGCGAAGAAACATAACAGAAAAGTAGCAAATGCACGCAACAGTTGTTTCAAAGAAATATGAAATATACGAAAGAAAGAAAGATATAAAAAACAGCGACGTACCCATTTTGTTCTAACTGGGGATGCGGAGGGATATTCAGTCTGATATTCGACTTAAGTCTGTGACATCGAGGATTATCATGGGAAAAAAATATGTAAAAGCATGTTATTCAAACTCTCAAGCAAGAAGGGAGGGGAGTATAATCCCATAACCCCTTCCATTTGGTACAGTCGCTCAAAAAAGTATCCGAACACTATGGTTGATTACAAAATTCAGAAAAAATATCTGGCAACGATTTTTTTAGAAAATAGTGATCGGCAACCTTCGTGTCACGTGACACGTGACACGAAGGTTGCCAGATCACTAATTTCTAAAAAAAATCGTTGCCAGATATTTTTTCTGAATTTTGTAATCAACCATAGTGTTCGGATACTTTTTTGAGCGACTGTACGCCACTGATGAAATACACTCTATAAAGGTGTGTTTTTTTTTTCGTTTTTATGTCTTTGTATGATTTTTATCTTCACACCTGGAAGAGTAAAAAACGCTTCCAGGTGTTTTTTACGTCGTGTCACGTGACACGAAGGTTGCCAGATCACTAATTTCTAAAAAAAATCGTTGCCAGATATTTTTTCTGAATTCTGTAATCAACCATAGTGTTCGGATACTTTTTTGAGCGACTGTACGCCACTGATGAAATACACTCTATAAAGGTGTGTTTTTTTTTTCGTTTTTATGTCTTTGTATGATTTTTATCTTCACACCTGGAAGCGTAAAAAACGCGATATTCAAAAAATATTTAAAAAAACTGGCCCACCTGAACGTGTAATTAACGTAAGCGTAAAAAACGCGATATTCAAAAAATATTTAAAAAAACTGGCCCACCTGAAAGTGTAATTAAGTTTCACTGCTCTGGTTTCTTGTTAGGTCCCTTTCAATATTAATAATAGTTTTCATTTCAATAAGCTACGAATTTCGAAAACTTTTATAACGCTAAACCGCTCAAACTGCTTTCAAAATGTCCAGACCTGCGGCAACTTTCGATGCTGCTGGAAACATTCTGGCTGCTAATGATTGAATGGACTAATTAGCGTATGTCACGCGGGTTGAAATGTTTAATTCCCGAGACGGTCGCTTGCCTCACTAGGCTAACAATGGCGATAACACGAGACCCATTTGTTACTGAGTGACGATCCAAATGTGGTGCAATTGTCTGCCCTTTTCGAGAAGTAATTAAACTTTTAGTACCAAATGTCCAAAGAGCACTCTGCTTTTGGTGAATGGATGTACTAATGAAAGCTTCACAAAAATGTCATTCTTAACGTTCAGATGACAGTGAATCGATTTCTAGATTGGGTTATTTTTCCTTTGAACGGCACTTTTTTTACACACGATGGGTTCAAAAATACATACAAAGGATGTTTTACCTCTGAGAGGCACTTTTTTTCACACAATGGGCTAAATGGTCAGGTTGGGTTGGGTTGTTTTACCTCTGAGCGACACTCGTTTGCACACAATGGGCCAAATGGCCAGGTCACATGGACCCCGAAGACTCAGAGAAGGTTGGGGGAGGGGACCCACTGGAACAGCTGTTGGGAGACAGATGGTAGCCTCCCGTCAAGGCCATCCAGCGTGTTCTTTAACGTGCACAGGGTATGGCTCTCCCGCACACGGGGCCACGGCTGAACGTCCCATCCGACGGACGGCGGCCTATTCCAAGCCCATCGGTGTCCCCTACTGACCGTGGGCAGGGCGGGGAATTTTGCGGAGATAAATCTCAACGCTGACCCAGCTGGGCCTCGAACCTGGGAACTACAGATTACGAGCCTGGCGCGCTACCGATTTATCTCCGTTAAATCCACAACATGTCCACGATCAAAAAGGGACACTGATGGGCTAGGAAAAGCCGCCGTTCGTCGCATCGGACGCAAAAGCAGTGGTCCCATGCCCTGTGCACGTTAAAGAACAGGCTGGATAGTCTTGACGGGAGGCCTTCATCTGTCTCCTAAGAGTTGCCCAGTGGATCTCCTTCCACCAACCTTCTCTGAGCCTTCGGGATCGTTGTAACCTAGCCATTTAGACCATTGTATGCAAAATCTGTTTTACCTCTGAGCGGCAATTTTTGGCATGCAATTGACTAAATGGCCAGGTCACAAGGATCCCAAAGGCTCAGTGAAGGTTAGGGACGGGACCCACTAGACAGCTATTGAGAGACAGATGGTAGACTCCCGCCAAAGCTATAGAGCGTGTTCTTTATGTGTACACGGTATGGCTCTTCTCTACGCGGAGTAACGGCTTAACGTTCCATTAGACAGACGGCGGTCATTCCAAGCCCATCGATGTCCCCTATTGATCGTGGGCAGGGCGGGGAGTTTTCCGGAGATAGCGACGGGGGTGGCTCAGTCGGTAGCGCGCCAGGCTCGTAATCTGTAGTTCCCAGGTTAGAGTGCCACCTGGGTCAGCGTTGAGATGAATCTCCGCAAAATTCCCCGCCCTGCCCACGGTCAGTAGGGGACACCGATGGGCTTGGAAAGGCCGTCGTCCGTCGGATGGGACGTTAAGCCGTGGCCCCGTGTGCGGGAGAACCATACCCTGTGCACGTTAAAGAACACGCTGGATGGCCTTGACGGGAGGCTACCATCTGTCTCCCAACAGCTGTTCCAGTGGGTCCCCTCCCCCAACCTTCTCTGAGCCTTCGGGGTCCATGTGACCTGGCCATTTAGCACATGGTGTGCAAAAAAGTGCCGCTCAGAGGAAAACAACCCAACCCAACCCAACCCACAAGTCAATTTTTCGTTTAACTCTTCCCAAGAACTTTTCACTGCTATGTAAAACAAAAAGTAATATAAAACTTCAAGTTGGAGCACTACAGGAAGGAATGTATTTCCCCCCCGCAGCTTGTAATACTCGTGGCCCAAGTGTATTTTCGCTTTCGGCTGACTAACGCTGCAGTTGTAAAAAAGTCAGGTAGTAGTTATCTAAGATACTATTGCACCGACGCACGTGTCTCTGCGTCGGTGCAAATACATTTCAGATTGTAGGTTGCCTTTCGGCAAATTCCAACTACGCGCTACGACAGAAATGACTCGAAGCACCTACCCCAGAGCACTTGAGCATTCAGGCTGAAGTGCTCTTGGGGTGGAGTTTGAAACAAACACTAAACCATCGAGGGGAAAAATTCTCTCCGGAAGAAAGAATCCGGCGGTTACGATCGAGAGGGACATTTATTCGGGGAAGCAGAGTGCACACATGTAAAGTGGAAAACTTGCAATCGTTAGTCAACATATTTATGCTTGAAATGCAAACTCTGCTTTTTACGCCAATGAAAAGGTAAAGCCGAAAAGAATCTTTACAGGGGCGGTGAGGAAAAATTGTTTATGTTACGTTATTTACCGTAGAAGGTGTTATAATAAAACTGGTTGGCTGGAATGGATTCATCTAACAGAAGATCCTGTTTTTTAATGCAGGCAGAATGGGATTTGATGAAGATCGGGTGTTAACGGAGAAAGTTTCAAATAAGTACAATTGCGACTTAAATTTAGAAACATTGGATTATAATCCTCAGGTACTACCGATTGAATCGAACCCCCTCCTCACTCAAAATAAATAAAAGTTAACTAATCGCCTCTGTGAATATGTAATGCTCCCTTTCAACGAGAAAAATAAGAATAATATTTTACTACTAGCTCTCACTCCCGGAAAAAATTTTCATTTAGTTATTTAAAGCAAAAGAGTTGCATTTCCAGAACCACCCTTAGGTAAGGAGGAAAATCATCAATTTCATAAATCATGACCGACACACTATATAGCAACCCAATTTCGTGGTGGGGGGTATTGGCTCAGTCTGCAGTGCGCCCGGCTCATCGGGGCGGGGGTGGCTCAGTCGGTAGCGCGCCAGGCTCGCAATCTGTAGTTCCCAGGTTCGAGTCCCAGCTGGGTCAGCGTTGAGATTTATCTCCGCAAAATTTCCCCGCCCTGCCCACGGTCAGTAGGGGACACTGATGGGCTTGAAAAGGCCGCCGTCCGTCGGATGGGTCGTTAAGCCGTGGCCCCGTGTGTGGGAGAGCCATACCCTGTGCACGTTAAAGAACACGCTGGATGGCCTTGAAGGGAGGCTACCATCTGTCTCCCAACAGCTGTTCAAGTGGGTCCCCTCCCCCAACCTTCTCTGAGCCTTCGGGGTCCTTGTGGCCTTGCCATTTAGCCCATGGTGTGCAAAAAAGTGCCGCTCAGAGGTAAAACAATCCAATCTGCTGTGCGCCCGGCTCATAATTTGCAGTTTCCAGGTTCGTGTCCCACCCGGGGTATGTTGAAAAAACATGCCAAATTAGCTCAACAACCATTTTTTTAGCTTCATTTTACCACAGATGGGCTTGGCAAAGGACGCCGTTCGTCGGATAGGGCATTAAGCCGTGGCCTCGTGTGCAGGAGAGTCAACCTGTGCACGTTAAAGAATAGGCTGGAGTATCTTGATGGGAGGCTTCCATCTGCTTCGTAACAGCTCTGCAGCTGGTTCCCTTCCCCCAATCCTCTCTGAGCCCTCGGGGTCAATGTGACCTTCCATTTAGCCACTGTGCGCAAAAATGTGCCGTTTAGAGATAAACTATCAAAATTTCAAACTTCTATCATGAGAAGATCGTTAAAAATATTCGTTTACGTTTTTGCCATCTTCGAAATCTAACAACTTCTAATACTATTAGGATCCACATTTATATATTGAAATTTAGACTATTAGTATTCCCATTTTCTGAATTTCCAAATATTCATTATTACTTATATAACAGAAAATGAGTTTTTCTTTTATCTCTAAAAACATGAAAGCTCAATATCTACATACTGAAGGATGCCAATGTTTCGCTCGTTAAAGGGAGCTAAAAAGGAAATAGGTACTAAATGTCTCTTTAAACGTTACTAAAGATAAAAAGAGTGACTGAAGTTGGGTTGGGTTGTTTTACCTCTGAGCGGCACTTTTTTGCACACCATGGGCTAAATGGCCAGGTCACATGGACCCCGAAGGCTCAGAGAAGGTTGAGGGAGGGGACCCACTGGAACAGCTGTTGGGAGACAGATGGTAGCCTCCCGTCAAGGCCATCCAGCGTGTTCTTTAACGTGCACAGGGTATGGCTCTACCGCACACGGGGCCAAGGCTTAACGTCCCATCCGACGGACGGCGGCCTTTCCAAGCCCATCGGTGTCCCCTACTGACCGTGGGCAGGGCGGGGAATTTTGCGGAGATAAATCTCAACGCTGACCCAGCTGGGACTCGAACCTGGGAACTACAGATTACGAGCCTGGCGCGCTACCGACTGAGCCACCCCCGCCCCAGTGACTCAAGAATCTAAATGCAACAATAAGTAGCAATTTAGAGTTACAAGAAATTTGAAAAATAATTTGAAATTATCAGGTGTCCAAAACGTTTGTGCTGTTTACGCGCAGTTAATACTTTTTGAATTGTTCTCCAAAAGAAAAGCAGATTTGACCCAGCTACTAATATAAGTCAAAAGTACAGTTAGTAGGGCATCAGTTGGTATTAGCACATGGGTAGCTACTGTTTAAGAAAACCATTGAACGTTATGAATAATGGCTACCCGTCTACAGATAATTCGAGGATATTTGCTTTACGAGTTCAAACTGGGCTCTAAATGTAACGACAGCTGGTTACAAGATATGTACACTTTTGAGGAGGATGAATTAGTGAACGCACAGCAAGAATTTGGTTTCAAAAATTTTACTCATAAATCTTGAAGATGCTCCCAGTAGTGGAAGACCATCTGTCATTAACAATATTAATAATAAATGAATTCATTCATATTTACATTAGCAAATAATTTCAAGTCTGTAATGCACAAGAGTTATTATAACTCGCCACTGGAGTTTACAACGCTTTTGCTTATTTCATAAGATTACAATAAATTCGACACTAAAACTCATTTAAATAAAAATATTAAAACACAATTTTCTACATTAAATTATTGAAAAAAAAAACATTCCAAATTAGCTCAACAACCATTTTTTAGCTTCATTTTAGAATTTTGTATCATCTACTATTTCATTCAGATAATTAGGTAAACAAATGTATTTTTTTAAAACTGAATGGCCAAAAAAATTTAAAAAAAAAAACTCTTGGTTTGGTTAATATGAACTGTTTATAGGTCATTTCTCTTGCATTACATGTATTTGTGACCCTCTGAAACATTGAAATCCTTAATATTTATTCATTAAAATTCTTTTAACTAAATATATGTTCCAGATTTAAAACTTGCAAATCAAAAAAACTTTGCGTATAAGAATCAAATTTTCTTTTAAATGTCATAATTTTAACCATATACTTATGCATATATTTCAAAGGTTTAAGCGAGTTTTTTCAAATGTTCTTCCCCAAATAAAAAGAGCATACTCTATTCTTGAATAACTAGAAGCATAATAAACCTTTTTTAGAGTCTCTAGATCTAACAAATCTCTTAATGTATAAAACTGAGGTAGAATTCTATTAATTTTTGAATATGATCATTCCAATTTACCTGTTTATCAAAAACAATATCCAGATATTTTATGCTATTAGTAGACATTATTTTTGGCAACCACAGAGAGATCGGAAGTTTGTATCGTTTAAGGACAATAAACGTTTAAGATCGAAATAGTAAACTTCACCTATATTAAATATCATTCCTTCGTTGTGTATTAAAATACATATATTTTGTCTTCATACATTAATAGAGAGTTTATTTTTGTCAAACCACTTCCTCAAAACAGCCAAATCCCTATGAATATTCTGATGTAATTCACTATGGATATTAGCAACATAGGCAAAAGCCATGCCATCAGCAAAGGAAATAATGCTACACTTAAATCTTACCTCTAAAAGATAATTTATATGCAACAAAAATAACTGTGGTCCTAAAACGGAACCTTGAGGTACCCCCAAAATGTATTATTTCAGAACTGCTCAAAATAATCTCAATTTTAATTTTCTGCCTTCCTTTGTTAAATACGATTTGAACCAATCTAATGGAATACCCTATGTGAAGGGCAGTGGTAAGGAACGACGCAAATTTCCATTTACTTCGTCACGTTTAATTACGTATGCTGCTGAACTGCGCCAAATGTGGTTTGGGTCAGATGACAAACGATTAACCACTCTACAGTAGAGGACGATCAATTAGTCCATTAATTACATTCACCATTACTTAGATGAAATCACAGTTCACGGATTGTTACACCCGTAGTGACATGTACCTCAGACTTGCTGCCCCAAGTGATGTATAGAAAGGTGTCCAACAATCCAAGCACGAGAGTAAGTATATGGACGACACAGTTTATATTTATATACAATTACGTGCTGGGGATGCCTCGATTCGTTGGGCCATCGCTGCTTCGCAACTGCAAACATCATCCAATTATCTGTCAGGAACGAAATCGCCGTCCTCTGAGAAGGCTTATACGGAGAAACAGGACTTCCTGTGTGGAGCAACGAAGGCTGTCCCCGACCCATATCTCAGCGAACTATGCGCAGGGAATTGAAGAAGATTGGTATTAGCAGCATATGGAAACTACTGATTTCGGAAATACGGAAAACCTATACCGAAACCATTGATTTCTGCGAAGAACCGGAAAGTTCGACTATAGTGGTGTCAGGAATACAGTGACTGGACACTGGAAGATTGGAAAAAAGTCATGTGGTCCGACGAGTCGCGGCACACCTTGTTCTGTACCGATGGTACGCAGAGAGTTTGGCAGAATCCTCATAAAGCAATGGATCCAACTTGTCTTGTAAACACAACTCGAGGTTCTGAAGGCCATGGTGTGTGGCACGTTACGTTGGTACGGAAGGGGTCCCCTGATATTGCTGGAAGGTCAGATGTGCTCCAAGGATTATCTGAACAATGTTGCCGATCAAGTCCATCCTGCATTGTTGACTTTCTATCCAGCAGGTGACAGCTGTTTCATGGATGACAATGCTACTGTCCATCGTGCAACAAGTGTTCAGCAGTGATTCAGCTAGCATGACAGTGACTTCCACCATCTTTCCTGGCCGCCGAATTGGATTGTTTTACCTCTGAGCGGCACTTTTTTGCACACCATGGGCTAAATGGCCAGGCCACAAGGACCCCGAAGGTTCAGAGAAGGTTGGGGGAGGGGGCCCACTGAAACAGCTGTTGGGAGACAGATGGTAGCCTCCCGTCAAGGCCATCCAGCGTGTTCTTTAACGTGCACAGTGTATGGCTCTCCCGCACACGGGGCCACGGCTTAACGTCAAATCCGACGGACGGCGGCCTTTTCAAGCCCATCGGTGTCCCCTACTGACCGTGGGGAGGGCGGGGAAATATTGCGGAGATAAATCTCAACGCTGACCCAGCTGGGACTCGAACCTGGGAACTACAGATTACGAGCCTGGCGCTCTACCGACTGAGACACCCCCGCCCCGCTGGCCACCGAAAAGCCCGTATCTGAACACCATTGAGAATGTATGAGACATGTCAGAAAAACAGATCTGGGAGCAAAGTCCTCTTCCGTCAAATCTGAGCCAGTTAAAGGACTGTCTGGTGAACGACTGGTATGCTGGAGATGTAAAGGCACTCCAACTCCTTGTGGAATCTATGCCAAACCGCATACGTGCTGTAATTCGAGCTAAAGGAGATTCAACTCGATATTGAATAAAGGTTTCTAATTCAGTGAGTGGTGTGTGTACGTACTCTAATTTGAAACATACTTAAGTACTACTACTACTACCCATTGTGTGGGGCGTGGGTGGCTCAGTCGGTTAGCGCGCCAGGCTCGTAATCTGTAGTTCCCAGGTTCGAGTCCCAGCTGGGTCAGCGTTGAGATTTATCTCCGCAAAATTCCCCGCCCTGCCCACGGTCGGTAGGGGACACCGATGGGCTTGGAAAGGCCGCCGTCCGTCAGATGGGACGTTAAGCCGTGGCCCCGTATGCGGGAGAGCCATACCCTGTGCACGTTAAAGAACACGCTGGATAGCCTTGACGGGAGGTTACCATCTGTCTCCCAACAGCTGTTCCAGTGGGTCCCCTCCCCCAACCTTCTCTGAGCCTACGGGATCCATGTGACCTGGCCATTTAGCCCATGGTGTGGAAAAAAGTGCCGCTCAGAGGTAAAACAACCCAACCCACTTTTTTCCGCTAAATCTCCCTCTACATTCAATAAGAGAGGCTACAGTGATGTGCTTGGAAAGGCCACCGTCCATCAGATGGTACGTTAAGCCATAGATGGCTCTTGTGCAGGAGAGCCACATCCTGTGTATGTTAAAGAACGTGATGACTACTCTTAACGGGAGACTTCCATCTCTTTTCTAACATCTGTCCAGCGGGTCCATTTCTTCAACATTTTCTGAGTCCTTAAGATCCTTGTGACCTGGAAGTAATTTTGCCTACTATGTGAAAAAAAAAGAGCCGCTCAGAGATAAAACAACCCACCGCTGCAAACAAGAACTCGCATATTTTCTTCTTTGTAATTTGTAAGAGTAGTCCCTCTTCCTTCACCCATACCTCGCCCAAAAAAAGATGCTGAACTTAATTTTATGTTTTAAAAGGTAATAAAATGAATAAAAAAATTAAGTAATAATATACCGATAATATAAAAAATATTCTCATATACCGGGTGATCCAAAAGTAACAGAAAAAGTAAAAATGCAATAATTCGAAAGTATAGACTGTAGCACGATGCGGTTTTCACAGAAATGCACAGAAAGACATGGAATTTTGTATGGCCGAGTGGTTAGCGCGCTTGGCTACTGATCTAAGGGACCTGGGTTTGAGCCCCGGGTAAGGCATGGCTGTATGTGTCGTTTTTCTGCTGAGGTCCTGCCATCCTCTCAGACCGTCTACTATGGCATATAAACTGACAGGCTCCTGTCAGACCTCTGTGGCAAGCAGCTGCTTGAGGGGGTATTTATTTATTATTTTTTTAGGATTACAATTGTTCAACGTGACCGGCCGTCATTCAAGAGAATGGCCGTCAGACGTGGCACGACACTCGGCACAGCATCGAAGAGGGTTTCAGCTGTAATTCCTGTCACATGATGGTGAATAACTTCTTTCATCATGGCCAATGACGTCGGCCGACCTCTGTACGCCGCCACAGCGCCACCTGTCGGTGACAAATGTAACTATTCTGACATTAAATTTTTCATTATCAAAAAAAATTCCATGTCTTTACGTGCATTTCTGTGAAAACCACATCGTGCTACTGTCTACACTTTTCGAATTATTGCATTTTTACTTTTTCTGTTACTTTTCGATCACCCGGTATAACAAATGTCCAAAATTGTAATCTTAGTCTTAATTTTCTATCTTTTGTATTATTCCAATGCACACGGTTACGGAACGGAAGAGAATTGAGAGTGAAGCACTCCAGTCTCAAAAAAACGACTGCAGAGACAACTGCACAGTCTCATAGTCTTTCTTCAGGCTATGACATTTAAAAGCATGTGTATCAATGAATATTAATCTTATTGGAACACTGAAGGTCTGTTGTTGATCGTCAAAACACTGTAGGTCTGTTTTGGTTCACCAACAACCCCTCCCCCCCGGGGGTTGGGTGTGGCTAAGTCGGTAGCGCGCCAGGCTCGTAAACTGCAGTTCCCAGGTTCGAGTCCCAACTGGGTCAGCGTTGAGACTTATCTCCGCAAAACTCCCCGCCCCTGCCCACGGTCAGTAGGGGACACCGATGGGCTTGGAAAGGCCGTCGTCCGTCTGATGAGACGTTAAGCCGTGGCCCCGTGTGTGGGAGAGTCGTACCCTCTGCACGTTAAAGAACACGCTGGATGGCCTTGACGGGAGGCTATCATCTGTCTCCCAACAGCTGTTCCAGTGGGTCCTCCTCCAACCTTCTCTGAGTCTTCGTGGTCCCTGTGACCTGGCCATTTTAGCCCATAGTGTGCAAAAAAGTGCCGCTCAGAGGTAAAACAAACCATACCTCTCCTCCCCTTGTCCAAAAAAACAACAACAACAACAATAATTGGAGAACCACTTGAATAAATTGAACTTTTACATTTTAGGGGACCGCATCTTACATTCGACCTGAAGGCTTAGTGAAAATTTCAGCTAAATATAAGAGCGCGAAAATGTTGCGCAATGCACGCGTAAGTTTAGAACTTATAGATATTTTATTTCAACAAACAATGCCTGAAATTTTCCCAAATAAAATGATGTTATTGAAATGGATTTCAAATATTGATATCCTCGAAAATGCCATTAGATATTTGAATTCTGCTTCAAAACATCGGCAAGGAAATATCAAAAGCCGAATAAAATAACTTTTCTGTTGACAGCTCCTAGTTTAAGCTCTTTCCTTTGTACAACAAAACCGTCTAGTGCAAAAAAAAATGGATTAACGGCAAAGAAGTTATTGATATTGCAACTCGAGAGATATTTCATCGAATATTTTATTTACATCTAGACTTAAGTACGATTGGAGATAAAATATTCTGTTAGTAATGTTTACTACCTTTTTCATGTTTTGAAATCTTTTCTTTTTACTATGGTGCACTTCCGACCTAGACGTAAACTTCATTCGGTATTCTTATCTCTACATCCTTCCTCTTTTCAAGATACTCTCCAGAAAGCGTTACGCGCTTCGTCGCTTTTCCATTTCGTCTCTTTTTATCCTTTGCCGAAGAAGTCCTTCAGATTCAATGGATGCCTGCTATACTCTGTTTCATGCAGAGAATGGAGTGGCCATTCTCCCTCAAAACGTTTCTTCTCCAATCATGGCTTACTATTCTTAAATATGAAAGCCAATAAAATGATACGACGCCTGAAAACATAGCAGCAGCGGTTGACTCATTCGGTAGCGTGTCAGGCTCGTAATCTGCAACAGAGCAGTAACTAGCTGTTTTTGCGCCCGAGGCAAGAATAGAAAATTGCGTCTCTCCGATATAATTTCATAGCAGTCTTTTTCTGCGCCCCCTCATCTTGTGCACCCGAGGCTAGTGTCGCAGTCGCCTCGCTGTTGTTACCGCCCTGATCTGTACTTCTCAGGATCGAGTGTCACGTGAGCAAGCTTTGAGATTTATATCCGCTAAACTCCCTACCCTTCTCTTGGTCAAAAAGGGTACACCGATGAGTTTGGAAAAGCCGCCTTCCGTTGGATGGGACGTAAAGCAGTGGCACCACGTGCAGAACAACGCCCTGTGCACGTTAGGTTGGATTGGGCTGTTTTACATCTGAGCGGCACTTTTTTGCACACCATGGGCTAAATGGCCAGGTCACAAGGAACCCAAAGGCTCAGAGAAGGTTCAGGGAGGGGACCCACTGGAACGGCTGTTGGGATACAGATGGTAGCCTCCCGTCAAAGTCAACCAGCGTGTTCTTTAACGTGTACCAGGGTATGGCTCTCCCGCACACGGGGCCACGGCTTAACGTCCCATTCGAGGGACGGCGGCCTTTCCAAGCCCATCGGTGTCCCCTACTGACCGTGGGCAGGACGGGGAATTTTGCGGAGATAAATCTCAACGCTGACCCAGCTAGGACTCGAACCTGGGAACTGCAGATTACGAGTCTGGCTCGCTACCGACTTAGCCATTCCCGCCCCCCCCCCCCCCCCATGTGTACGTTATAAAAACATTTTGTATGGCCTTGCCTTTACGGGAGGCTTCCATCTGTCTCTTAACAGCTGTCCAGCGTTTCCCTTCCCCCAACCTTCTCTGAGCCTTCGCGGTCCTTATGACCTGGTCATTTAGCCCATTGAGTATAAAAAAGTGCCGCTCAGAGGTAACCCAACCTGAAACAATATTAACCAGTAATTGTTAAGGCTATAGGGCAAGTTTTTTATAACGCGAATGAAGCGGCAAGGTCGGACTGACCATAGAGGCTAATGGGAATTTTCAGGTGGTCCGTAGCAATCGATCAAAAGTATTTCAGACATAAAAAAAATTGACATTTGCCATTAGTGGGCCGTTTTATGTTAAAATTTTCCCTGGCGTCCCAGTCCGACCCTGCCTACTGGTGGAAAAGAAATTACGCTTCATCGCGTTCCTTACAATACTCCAAAAATTCAAACACTAAAAGCCTGTAAAATATTGTTACACATGATAAGGAAACAAAATTTTATGCCCTCATGTTTATTATTTCGGCTTACAGCTGACATTTTGGATTTCGTTTTCGAGATTCAAAACCAATATCTTTCAAATACGGTAAAGTGCAGACCGAAAAATGCGTGGCATATCGGAATCATCTCATACCACTCTAATGTTTCCTCACCTGTTGGGGCGGGGGTGGCTCAGTCCCGATGGGCTTGGAAAGGCCGCCGTCCGTCGGATGGGACGTTAAGCCGTGGCCCCGTGTGCGGGAGAGCCATACCCTGTGCACGTTAAAGAACACGTTGGATGGCCTTGACGGGAGGCTACCATCTGTCTTCCAACAGCTGTTCTTTTTTTTTTTAATAATAATAATCTTTATTCATATTCATGTTAGTTATACAAAAGTTTAAACAAATGACCCGCAAAGCATCTGCTTATCTGCAGGAGAGAAGAAGAATAACGTTACATGAAAATACATAAGATATAGTTTAAAACAATGTCATCAAATTATATGAATTCCAGTGGAAGCTCCATTGTGGTGGTTGAAATTTTTATTTAAAATTTAGTGCCTAGAAGAAAATTTTTTGTCTTATTTTTGATTTCTTTAAAATTGTTTAATAAAATAATTTCCCTTGGCAGTTGATTGAACATGCAAGGTATTGTATATGCCCTTGTACATTTCCCGTAATTGTTTAATATTTTTAGAAGTTGGAAATAATTTTTGGATTGTAACCTTGTGTTTTTCCCATGAGAGATTTTAGATTTAAATTGATTATCAAAAAAATATTTTAAAGTGATGCTGTATTTGTAAAGGTTGTGAAAAGAGAGTACGCCTAGATAATTTAGTCTTTCTTCGCTATGATAAAATGAATTTCTTAAGTTGTATGGGATTATATTTTTAGCAATGGATGATTGAATAGTTTCTATTTTCTTTATATTTGTGAGGTTAGTTGAGCCGTATATTGTCAAACCATAGGTCAATATAGATTCACAGATAGCTTTGTAAACCAAAATACATGTATGTGTGCTTGCAACAAATTGTAGTTTATAAAGTTTAGATGCACATAGACGCAATTTCCCTGCTAACTTTTGAATATGTGTATTCCATCGGAAGGTTGTGTCCATGTAGAGTCCAAGATATTTATGGCTCTCAACACGCTCAATAACATCACAGTCGCAGCAGTCAGGGTCATGAGTTATCATGTTGTGGGAACACAAGTGTTCGTGGTTTTTAATTGCATAAGATGAGAGATCATAGTATCCTGGTGAATGAAAGCTCATCCATTTGGTTTTTTCTGAATTTATGTAAATACGATTAATGTTAGACCAGTAAATAATTTTGTTAAAATCATCCTGTGTATCTCGGACTGCGTCTCCTATATTGTGATTCACGTTAACCAAGGCGGTGTCATCAGCATATATATAAAGAGAGCCCTTCAGTTTAAGGTTAGCTAGATCATTAATATAAATAATAAATAAAAGCGGACCTAAAATTGAACCTTGTGGAACACCAGTGTACACTGTTCTCTTCTCACTAAAAACGCCATTAATTTTGGTAACATGCACTCTATTTTTTAAATAATTTTCAAACCATTTAAGGGTAATACCTCGGACACCATAAATATACAATTTTTGAAGCAAAATATCGTGATCCAACGTGTCAAATACCTTACGAAAGTCCAGAAAGAGAGCTGATGCTTTTTTTCCGTTGTTTAAAGTTCCGTTAATGACGTCAGAAAACTCCGTTAAAAGTGTAATTGTATTTTTACCTTTTTGGAAACCATATTGCTTTTCACTAATAATGTTATGTTTTTTCAAGAAATTGGCTAGAACGTTAGCTACATATCTTTCAAGTATTTTGTGAAGGACGGGTAAGATGGCAATGGGCCTATAGTTAGTGCAATCGGATTTAGTTCCACTTTTGTAAATTGGTCTTAGAATAGCAATTTTGAGTTTATTAGGGATGTTTCCTGTAGATATGCTTTCATTGATAAAGTTTGTCACGAGATCAGCTAAGGAGGTTTTGCATGCTTTAATGTGCTTTATGTGTACCTGATCGTATCCACATGATTTTCTTTCATTTAAGTCACTTAGAATTTTGAAAGTTTCTTGTTTTGAGATGGGAGGAATAAAAATTGTGGGGACAGAAGGTTGGATATGTTTAGGAACTGTAGAGAGATTCTGTATACGGTTATCGTCTCTGAGATTGACAATAATGTCTGCAAAGGTGTTGTTAAATTTCTCTGCTGCTTGAGTTTCAGACATACCTTGTGGCATATTCTTCATGATAAAATCGTCAATGGCAGTTTTAGGTTTATTGTTGATAATTTGGTTGATGAGTTCCCAATTTTGTTTTGGTTTATTTTTACATGACTCAAATTGTTTGAAGTAATATTTTTTCTTTTCCTGCCTAATAACGGACGTGACTGTGTTTCTTAAGTTTGTGTATAGTAATTTAAAATTTCTGTTTCTCTTGTTATTTTTGTAATCAATCCAAGCCGAGTCTCTTTTACGTATTAAGTTTATTATTTCCTGATTTATCCAGTCTTTGCTACAATTTCGTTGTTTCATTTTTGAGCCATCCGATAGTTTATTAATTTTGTTATTGTTGACAATCGCCATATATTTTTTTATGAATGTTTCATAAAGTACGTCTATTAGTTCTGAATTTGGGGTTTCGTTTCCAGTGCCTCTGTCCAGCCAGTCTGTTAGACTTATTTCTTTGCATATGTTTTTATGATCTAAGATAGTTTTCGTGTTAAAATTGCTGTCTAGCTTTTTAGTGTGATTGGACGAATTCCCAAGTTTTTTCCCCCCGCAAATTGCCGCGATTAAGTAGTGGTCTGCGATCCTACTGCCAAAAATCATTGAATTTGTGTCGAGTTTAATGTCAAGTCGGACGTTAATGTGATCAATGCATGTCTGAGAAAGAGAGTCACCAATGATGTCTTCCCTGGTGATACCAGTAATGATAGGTGAGAAACCAAACTCGGTTAACAATTCTACGTATTTGGCAACTCCGTGTTTTTTGATATTTTTGATATCTAAATTAAAGTCTCCAACTAGTATTTGATTGCGTTGTTTATCAGTTGTTTCGAACCAATTTTTGAGATTAGAAAGAAAAGTGTTAATGTTCGAGCTTGGTGATCGGTAAATAGCAAGTAAATTGAAAGTTAAATTACCCTTGTAGATATTTATATTCAGTGTTTCAGCAGGGATTACAAGTGAAGGTATCGTTTTGACTAATAATGTGTCGCGGAAGAAAAGTAGAATCCCATGTTCAAACGCACCAGTAGTTCTCGTAAAAAGTTGATTAAAATTTTCTAGATTGAACAATGGAGCATCCGTGCTGAGGATGTTAGTTTCTGTTAATATAATAATATCTAAGAAATTCAAGATATCTTTAAGATAAACACAGAGAGTATCCCAGTTTTTTTTCAGACTTCGAATGTTCACATGCAGAAAGCTTAAATGTTCATCAGATTCATAACACAATTTACTAGTCAAGAACCATTTCTTAACTTCTTCATAGTCGCACAGGACATTTTCGTTGTGATCAAATGTTGGTAAGTCATCAAAATGAAAAGTCGCCATGGCAGAACAAATAAGGTGGAGCAAATAAACAATATAGTTCCCGTTTAAAATTCGTCGAAATTCGTTTGCATATCAATTCGAATTACGCTGTCACCATCAGTTTTTCTCATCATGATTTTCCCGTTCCGAAACCAGACGTATTTAAAATTTTTTGATTTGGCCAGGCACCTCGCTTTCCAGAAAAGTTCTCTGTTTATTGGAGTTAAATTTTCATTTATATACACTGGAGTTTTTTTAGCGTCATCAATAACGTTACTGGCAAAGATTTTCGATTTCTTTTTTGACATCCATTGTTCACGTTCGTTTCTAGATTTAAATTGGGCAATAATCGCAGGTGTTTTTTTCTTGTTCCTTGTTGGCAGTCTATGTAAGGCTTCAAGTTGATCAATGTTAAAATTATTTATATCTAGCGCTTTTGCAACGTTGATCATTATCTGATTTAGATTTTCATTCTCATCCTGGTCGTCCATTGGAATGCCATGTATCTCGATATTTCGGTTTCTGCCGTATTGTTCAAGATCATTAATTTGCGACTTTAGAGCCGTATTCTCTTGAGTGAGATCTGCACATGTAGTTTCAATGGTAGCTAGTTTACTCAGAGTGTCTAGTTGCGTCGCTTCATATTCGTGAAATTTATTCAATAGTGTATCATATTGAGATGAGAAAAATTCTACTGAATGCCTTAAGTCTTTGATTTCGTTTCTTAAGTGCGTTATTTCATTCAGTAATGTTTGAAAGTTTCTAGCTTCTTGTTGCGCCGAAGACGGGGGCCGTATACTATTAGAGTTACAGCCTTCTCCAGGTGTCTTAGAGGAGCGGTGACCCAAGGATGTCTCCTGGCTATAGTCACTATTGTTATTCGATGTCGGTGAGGGTGATACACGTGTGTTGTTCTTTAGAGGCGTATTGTCTCTGTTTTCTTTATCTGAAACGGGCCTGTTGTTTGTCTTTTTAATTTTTAAATTTAGTCTTTCTTCGCTATGATAAAATGAATTTCTTAAGTTGTATGGGATTATATTTTTAGCAATGGATGATTGAATAGTTTCTATTTTCTTTATATTTGTGAGGTTAGTTGAGCCGTATATTGTCAAACCATAGGTCAATATAGGTTCACAGATAGCTTTGTAAACCAAAATACATGTATGTGTGCTTGCAACAAATTGTAGTTTATAAAGTTTAGATGCACATAGACGCAATTTCCCTGCTAACTTTTGAATATGTGTATTCCATCGGAAGGTTGTGTCCATGTAGAGTCCAAGATATTTATGGCTCTCAACACGCTCAATAACATCACAGTCGCAGCAGTCAGGGTCATGATTTATCATGATGTGAGGACACAAGGGTTCGTGGTTTTTAATTGCATAAGATGAGAGATCATACTATCCTGGTGAATGAAAGCTCATCCATTTGGTTTTTTCTGAATTTATGTAAATACGATTAATGTTAGACCAGTAAATAATTTTGTTAAAATCATCCTGTGTATCTCGGACTGCGTCTCCTATATTGTGATTCACGTTAACCAAGGCGGTGTCATCAGCATATATATAAAGAGAGCCCTTCAGTTTAAGGATAGCTAGATCATTAATATAAATAATGAATAAAAGCGGACCTAAAATTGAACCTTGTGGAACACCAGTGTACACTGTTCTCTTCTCACTAAAAACGCCATTAATTTTGGTAACATGCACTCTATTTTTTAAATAATTTTCAAACCATTTAAGGGTAATACCTCGGACACCATAAATATACAATTTTTGAAGCAAAATATCGTGATCCAATGTATCAAATGCCTTACGAAAGTCCAGAAAGATAGCTGCTGCTTTTTTTCCGTTGTTTAAAGTTCCATTAATGACGTCAGAAAACTCCGTTAAAAGTGTAATTGTATTTTTACCTTTTTGGAAACCATATTGCTTTTCACTAATAATGTTATGTTTTTTCAAGAAATTGGCTAGAACGTAGCTACATATCTTTCAAGTATTTTGTGAAGGACGGGTAAGATGGCAATGGGCCTATAGTTAGTGCAATCGGATTTAGTTCCACTTTTGTAAATTGGTCTTAGAATAGCAATTTTGAGTTTATTAGGGATGTTTCCTGTAGATATGCTTTCATTGATAAAGTTTGTCACGAGATCAGCTAAGGAGGTTTTGCATGCTTTAATGTGCTTTATGTGTACCTGATCGTGTCCACATGATTTTCTTTCATTTAAGTCACTTAGAATTTTGAAAGTTTCTTGTTTTGAGATGGGAGGAATAAAAATTGAGGGGACAGAAGGTTGGATATGTTTAGGAACTGTAGAGAGATTCTGTATACGGTTATCGTCTCTGAGATTGACAATAATGTCTGCAAAGGTGTTGTTAAATTTCTCTGCTGCTTGAGTTTCAGACATACCTTGTGGCATATTCTTCATGATAAAATCGTCAATGGCAGTTTTAGGTTTATTGTTGATAATTTGGTTGATGAGTTCCCAATTTTGCTTTGGTTTATTTTTACATGACTCAAATTGTTTGAAGTAATATTTTTTCTTTTCCTGCCTAATAACGGACGTGACTGTGTTTCTTAAATTTGTGTATAGCAATTTAAAATTTCTGTTTCTCTTGTTATTTTTGTAATCAATCCAAGCCGAGTCTCTTTTACGTATTAAGTTTATTATTTCCTGATTTATCCAGTCTTTGCTACAATTGCGTTGTTTCATTTTTGAGCCATCCGATAGTTTATTAATTCTGTTATTGTTAACAATCGCCGTATATTTTTTTATGAATGTTTCATAAAGTACGTCTATTGGTTCTGAATTTGGGGTTTCGTTTCCAGTGCCTCTGTCCAGCCAGTCTGTTAGACTTATTTCTTTGCATATGTTTTTATGATCTAAGATAGTTTTCGTGTTAAAATTGCTGTCTAGCTTTTTAGTGTGATTGGACGAATTCCCAAGTTTTTTCCAGTGAGTCCCCTCCCCCAACCTTCTCTGAGCCTTCGGGGTCCTTGTGACCTGGCCATTTAGTCCATGGTGTGCAAAAAAAGTGCCGCTCAGAGGTAAAACAACCCAACCCAGTCTCATCTGTTGATTCATTATGAATAACTACGTGAACATATGTATCGCGTCTGGCGAATATCGGAATCTCGTTTCGAAGAATTTTCCAATACCGCCTTTTGCACTCTCTAAAAGTTTAAATGCGAACAAATATATGACTGGGAAAATGCAAATAATAGTATTTCATTAGTACAGTTCGCTCAAAAAAATATCCGCACACTATGGTCGATTACAGAATTCAGAAAAAATATCTGGCAACGATTTTTTTAGAAATTAGTGATCTGGCAACCTTCGTGTCACGTGACACGAAGGTTGCCAGATCACTAATTTCTAAAAAAAAATCCTTGCCAGATATTTTTTCTGAATTCTGTAATCGACCATAGTGTGCGGATATTTTTTTGAGCGACTGTAGGTGGTCATATTATTTTGATACTAGATCGTGTGGGCTCACTCACGGAAATATTGAGCGTGTGCAGTTACCGTTCACAGCTAACTGGAGCGTGTGCAGTAACTGCACACGCTCCAGTTTGCTGTGAACGGTAACTGGAACGTGTACAGTTGCTGTACACGCTCCAGATATTTTTTCTGAATTCTGTAATCACGTGACACGAAGGTTGCCAGATCACTAATTTCTAAAAAAATCGCTGCCAGATATTTTTTTCTGAATTCTGTAATCGACCATAGTGTGCGGATATTTTTTGAGCGACTGTACTTATATAATATAGAAATATTTCTCTTTTGTTTCTTAATATAAAAATTGTTTTTCTCACTCCCCTCTGAGATATGGGGGGGGGGCAGATGGTGAAATGGGGGGCAGATGGTTGCTGTCAGTAGATTATTTCTTGACACTCTACCATCGAAATTTCAGAGTTCTTAGGGAGAGATTTACGTCCGCAAAAAGAGATTACGTCCAATCTGCCAACGGTTAGTAGAGGACACTTATGGGCTTAAAAGACCGCCGTCCATCGGATGGGACGTTAAGCCGTGGCCCGTGTGCGGGAGAGGTATACCCTGTGCAGCTAAAAAATACGTTGGATGGTCTTGATGGGAGGCTACTAGCTGTCTCCCAACAACTGTTCCAGTGGGTCCTCTCCCTCAACCTACTTTGAGCCCTCGGGGTACATGTGACCTGGCCATTTGTATGCAAAAAAAATACGCAGATCACTTTGAAAATTTGTTTAAAGTTTCGCCTTTTTCGTATTTAGTACAATCTGTTCCGTGGAAGAATGGACCATGGTGTGCAAAAAAGTGCCGCTCAGAGGTAAAACAACAACAACAACAACAGTGCCAGAAACATGACTACCTGACAGATATTCAGTCACAGAACTACTGATGGCGCACTGCCAATATCTGTCCATTCATCGATGTCTGCCAGAAACTGGTATGTGACGAAGACGCCCTCTTCTCTGCATACTGCTCACTCGAATCCACAAGCATGGCAGATTGCAGTGGTGCAATGAACGAGTTAACTAGCATGACGAATAGCAATATTATATTGTCTTCAGCGATGAGGTTCGCTTCTGTCTGGACAGAATGATGGCCACAGTTGTGTGTTGACGTACCGGTGAAAGAACTTCCATGTTATGTATAACTGAGCGCCATATAGTGATCATTGCTGGGATTCTGGTGTGGGCACCATCTCTTACGACAGTCTGTCATCTCTCATAGTCATCGTGGGTAATTTAACTGCCCCGCAGTGCGTCTAACCATATTAGTGCTTGTATTTACGCGAAAGTCTATTCTACGTATAACTACTATAGTGCTGCTCTATTACCATGTACCGCCTTACTAAACAGGCTACAAATGTGATCATTTGTAATTTGCATTACTACTTTTAAACACGTAGTTTTTTATCATACGCACGACATTCCTTCTGGAAGGGCGAATTTTTTAATGAAGGTTATAGTTGGGCAGACGATCATTACTTGATGGTGAAAGATGTTGGAGCATGACTTACTGGACAATGTTTAGTCTAATGCACAAGAAGAGTGCGGCGCATTCCTCCTCTCAAGCCATTCGAGTGGCAAGACAGCAGGAGAGCTTTCGGCCTTGCTCCTCAGGGCCAGAAACTCGGGAGAATAAGAAGATGATGAAGGGAAGAAAGAAAACGATTCCTCCAGAGTACCAGGAATTGTTTCTGTTCGACAGTTAAGAGAAAAGAATGGGAACTCTGCTACACGAACTTCAGTCTGGCTCGTTTTTCCAGAATTTTTACTCTTGTCCTTTCTAAAATCTCTGCAGCGATTCTAAACTTAGGAACTGGTTTAGAGTAGAAAACTAGGTACAACAGTTACTTCAAAGAGTTGGGTTGTTTTACCTCTGAGCGGCACTTTTTTGCACACCATGGGCTGAATGGCCAGGTCACATGGACCCCGAAGGCTCAGAGAAGGTTGGGGGAGGGGACCCACTGGAAGGCTGTTGGGAGACAGATGGTAGTCTCCAGTCAAGGCCATCCAGCGTGTTCTTTAACGTGCACAGGGTATGGCTCTCCCGCACACGGGGCCATGGCTTAACGTCCCATCCGACGGACAGTGGCCTTTCCAAGCCCATCGATGTTTCCTACTGACCGTGGGCAGGGCGTGGAATTTTGCGGAGATAAATCTCAACGCTGACCCAGCTGGGACTCGAACCTGGGAACTACAGATTACGAGCCTGGCGCGCTACCGACTGACCACCCCCGCCCCCCTTACTTCAAAGAGAACTTTCGTTAGGAGCAGAAATTTGTCTCGACCACTTCTTTCTTTTCAGTTGGTTACGTGCAGTGTTGCCAATTATTCATTTTCACCTCTCAATTCATCTCATTAAAGAAAGGAACATCTCATCAAACTTTTGAAAGCATTGAAACCGCATTGAAAAGAATTTAATACCTCATTTTAAACTTTAACTATGGATCGAGTTGATCACCATATTCGATGCATGGCTGTCAGTGCCAGAAACATGACTACCTGACAGATAGGGGAGGGGGTGGCTTAGTCGGTAGCGCGCCAGGCTCGTAATCTGTAGTTCCCAGGTTCGAGTCCCAGCTGTGTCAGCGTTGATATTTATCTCCGCTGACCCAGCTGGTCTCTGGATATTTATCTCCGCGCACCCAGCTGGGACGCTGACCCAGCTGGGTGCAAAATTACCCGCCCTGCCCACGGTCAATAGGGGACACCGATGGGCTTGGAAAGGCCGCCGTCCGTTGGATGGGACGTTAAGCCGTCGCCCCGTGTGCGGGAGAGACATACCCTGTGCACGTTAAAGAACACGCTGGATGGCCTTGACGGGAGGCTACCATCTGTCTCCCAACAGCTGTTCCAGTGGATCCCCTACCCCAACCTTCTCTGAGCCTTCGGGGTCCATGTGACCTGGCCATTTAGTCCATGGTGTGCAAAAAAGTGCCGCTCAGAGGTAAAACAACCCAAACAACCTGACAGATATTCAGTCGCAGAACTACTGATGGCGACTGCCAATATCTGTTCATTCATCATTAAAATTTCAAACATTTCACTTAAAAGTTTCAAACACACAATTCAAATATTTGAACACCCCACTGAAGCATTTCAACACCCCCTTTTTAAATATGAAAACATCCCACATAAAAGTTTTCAAAAGCTCTACTCAATTTTTAACCACCTCACTAAAAATCTGAACACCCCATTTAAAATTTCAAGCATTTCAATTAAAAGTTTCAAACACTCCACTAACATGTTTGAACAGCACACTTTAAAAATTTACATTCCATTTTAAAAATTCGAACATGTTACTTTAAACATTCGAAAGCCCCACTTTTAAATCTAAGCACGGAACTTAAATTTTGAACAATGCACTAAAAATCTGAGCACATCACTTAAAAATTTCATATCTTACTTTAAAATTTGACACCGCTCACTAAAACGTTGAACTCTTCCTTTTAATGTACTAAATAAAAATTTGTTTGACACCTTATTTCAAATTCTGGATACTCCAGTTCAAAAGGTCCATGGATTGGCTAAAGCTCCAGGTAAGCTCCAGGCTCGTAATCTGCAGTTCCTAGGTTCGAGTCCCATCAGTTCCAGCTTTAACTTTATCTCAGCTGAACCCTTACCCTCCACTCGGTCAGAAAGAGGGCACCGATGAATTTCGAAAAGATGCCTTCCGTCGGATGGGGCATTCAGCAGTAGTTCTTGTGAAGGATTGGATTGTTTTACCCCTGAGCGGCACTTTTTTGTACACCATGGGCTAAATGGTCAGGCCACAAGGACCCCGAAGGCTCAGAGAAGGTTGGGGGAGGGGACCCACTGGAACAGCTCTTGGGAGACAGATGGTAGCCTCCCGTCAAGGCCATCGAGCGTGTTCTTTAACGTGCACAGGGTATGGCTCTCCCGCACACGGAGCCACGGCTTAACGTCCCATTCGACGGACGACGGCCTTTTAAAGCCCATCGGTGTCCCCTACTGACCGTGGGCAGGGCGGGGAATTTTGCGGAGATAAATCTCAACGCTGACCCAGCTGGGACTCGAACCTGGGAACTACAGATTACGAGCCTGGCGCGCTACCGACTGAGCCACCCCCGCCCCTCTTTTGAAAGAAAAGTCACCCTGTGCACAATGAAGAACACACTGGCCATGACAAGAAGCTTCCATATGTATCCTAAAAGTTTCTAAAAGTTTCTAGTGTAGTTTCATATGTACCCAATTCTTCTCTGAGCCCTTGGGATCCTTGCGACCTGTCCATTTAATCCATTGTGTGCAAAAAAAAAGTCCGGCTCAGAGGTAAAACAGCCTTTCTAAACAGCCAGTTTAGAAATTTGAACACCGTTCTCTAAGAACGTTAATACCCTACCTAATACAAAGTATTAGAAACCCGAACATTTCTCACTTTAAAAATTTGCGCAGCATACTAAAAACTTGAAAATTTATGCGCATATGAAGGGGCGGGGGTGGCTCAATCGGTAGCGCGCCATGCTCGTAAACTGCAGTTTCCAGGTTCAAGTTCCAGCTGGACCACCGTTGAGATTTATCTCCGCATCCCGATCTGCCCTTGATCAGTATGAGACATCGATGGGCTCAGATGAGACGCTAAGCAGTGGTTCCGTGTGTGAGAGAGCCATACCCTGTGCACGTTAAAGGACATCTCTTTTTCACTTGGGCAAGGATTAGCTCAGTAGGTAGCGCGCCAAGCTCATAATCTGCTAGCCCCAGGACCGGACTTTGACCTTCTAAGGCCTAAGCTACGGCAAATTTAAGAGACCCCCAGAATTCGAAAGTCGAAATATATATATTATTATGATTAAAGGGAACATTACAAAATAAGCAAGAAACTGATGTTATGAAACTATCATTCTAGGAATGGTAGGTTAAGATGAAGAGCGTAAACACTCCACTAACTTATTTATTATGATTAATAAATGAAAAAAAAAAGTGCTGCTGAGAGGCAAAACAACCAACTCTAAAATCACATGGAACGCCCGCCGTCCATCGGATGGGACGTTAAGCCATGGCCCCGTGTGCGGGAGAGTCTTACCCTGTGCACGTTAAAGAACACGCTGGATGGTCTTGACGAGAGGCTACCATCTGTCTCCCAACAGCTGTTCCAGTGGGTCCCCTCCCCCAACCTTCTCTGAGCCTTCGGGGTCCATGTGACCTGGCCATTTAGCCCATGGTGTGCAAAAAAGTGCCGCTCAGAGGTAAAACAACCCAACTAAAATCACATTTTAGTAAACGACTTGTGGTAACAGTTACTGGAAAAGAAGGTGTCACTCTTAGTGCTATCAGGAAGTCGTGGGTTCGCATCCTACCCGCTGAAGACAATTTTTCCTGAATATTTAATATCGACTTTAAAGTAAGAGAGAGACACCTTCCTTCAAAGTTGAACAAAAGCTTCGAGGTTATGGGATATGTTACCTCTGAGCGGCACTTTTTTCCACACCATGGGCTAAACGGCCAGGTCACATGGACCCCGAAGGCTCAGAGAAGGTTGGAGGAGGGGACCCACTGGAACAGCTGTTGGGAGACAGATGGTAGCCCCCCGTCAAGGCCATCCAGCGTGTTCTTTAACGTGCACAGGGTATGGCTCTCCCGCACACGGGGCCACGGCTTAACGTCCCATCCGACGGACGGCGGCCTTTTCAAGCCCATCAGTGTCCCCTACTGACCGTGGGCAGGGCGGGGAATTTTGCGGAGATAAATCTCCAAAAGCTTCGAGAAATTTCTACAATTTAGTAGCTTTTATTATTTGTGTTTTTATTGAGATAAATTCTTATGATCAATAACTCTACTGTTAGAATGTTTCAGTTCCTCTAACACTTTAAGGGGTGGCTCAATAGGTAGTGCGCCAGGTTCGTAATCTGCAGTTCCCAGGTTCGAGTTCCAGCTGGGTCAGAGTTGAGATTTATCTCCGCAAAATTCCCCGCCCTGCCCACGGTCAGTAGGGGACACCGATGGGCTTGGAAAGGCCTCCGTCCGTCGGATGGGACGTAAGCCGTGGCCCTGTGTGCGGGAGAGCCATACCCTGTGCACGTTAAAGAACACGCTGGATGGCCTTGACGGGAGGCTACCATCTGTCTCCCAACAGCTGTTCCAGTGGGTCCCCTCCCCCAACCTTCTCTGAGCCTTCGTGGTCCATGTGACCTGGCCATTTAGCCCATGGTGTGCAAAAAAGTGCCGCTCAGAGGTAAAACAACCCAACCTAACACTTTAAATATCTAATAAATATTCAGTCGATATTCAGAGAGATTTAACTGAGATCTTGAGCTTATCCACAACGAGATTTTTACAGAAAAAAAAAATATTCAAAGTTAGGGAACTTTGCATGAAACGAGCTATCAATATTCAAATAACATGCAAGTGTCCTAACACTTTTGGCATTATAATGCAATTTCGTGTATACGATGCAGCAGAGCTAATGCTTGTCCTATTTAAACATTACTAATCATACTCTTACTATGGATTATGTAAATCTTCTGCATTAATCTGTTCGTGAGTAATCTAACTCATTTCGAATCTCTTACCATTTCAAATGAAAGCAGAGCATTAGGAGAAGAATCCAATAATATCCCTCCGTTGTTAAAGAGTTCGGGAAAGTCTTCGCTTTGGAAATGATGAACAGATCGAAGAATGTGGCGAACACTCATCGACAGGAAGTCGAGAAATTCGGAGCATTACAGAATTACTTTGGTAATTACTTTTACTTCCCAGTTGCAGTGTCCGGTGAGGTGTGTCAGATCTTTGCAATCTAGACAGTTTCTAGATCGTACTGGGGAAAAAAAGAGGGGGCTGACGTAGATTGAAAATCTGCAGAATACTTTTGTGCTTACGTTTGCGTAGCGTACTTTACCGCAATCATTAATCTACCGAGAGAATATTTTTCAAAGCAGTCTGTCAAACCGAACAATACACAATCACAAAGGAAGACCTAATGTATAGTGAAAGGAGTGGGAGCAAGAAATATAATCTACTCCTCATCCGTTATTCCTTTGCTTCTCATCTAAGTGCACAGAACACATTCGTTCGTGCAGATCACAGTCCTGTCTAGAAAAATCGTTAATACCTTACAGCAGCTTGTCAAAAATGATCACGAGAATATACCAGGGAAGAGGGTTGGGTTGTTTTACCTCTGAGCGGCACTTTTTTGCATACCATGGGTTAAATGGCCAGGTCACATGGACCCCGAAGGCTCAGAGAAGGTTGGGGGAGGGAACCCACTGGAACAGCTGTTGGGAGACAGATGGTAGCCTCCCGTCAAAGCCATCCAGTGTGTTCTTTAACGTGCACAGGGTATGGCTCTCCCGTACACAGGGCCACGGCTTAACGTCCCATCCGCCGGACGGCGGCCTTTCCAAGCCCATCGGTGTCCCCTACTGACCGTGGGCAGGGCGGGGATTTTTGCGGAGATAAATCTCAACGCTGACCCAGCTGCGACTCGAACCTGGGAACTACAGATTACGAGCCTGGCGCGCTACCGACTGAGCCACCCCCGCCCCAGGGAAGAGGGGTGGGAGAGATACTATAATCCCTTGTTACACGACTAGTATTTTCGAGAATAAAATCAAAGAGGGTGCTTAATTTTTTTAGAGGGTAAAACTAATGGTGCTTTAAGGGTTCGTTCTCTTTAGGCAAGCAGCATTATAGCACCTTCCTCACCTATTCAGTGGTTCAATTATTATCATTTAGATTAACACAAAAACATACACAGAAATAAAAAAACTACATATAAAACCTTCGAGGTCAATGCTGAATTGCAGTGTTTTACATTAAATACTACTGTCATTTTTCGTAAAATACTTCAATGCAGGCCGAATCTAGGAGGGAGAGAACAAGACCTTCTCCTCCCTCTTAACCAATCCCCGCCTATCCCATGCATGTAATCATCAAAAGAATTTTTCTCCATGAAAGAAGGGTCATTTGGATCAACCAGTGTCAAGGTGACACTGGAGGGGCGGGGATGGCTCAGTCGGTAGCGCGCCAGGCTCGTAATCTGTAGTTCCCAGGGTCGAGTCCCAGCTGGGTCAGCGTTGGGATTTATCTCCGCAAAATTCCCCGCCCTGCCCACGGTCAGTAGGGGACACCGATGGCCTTGGAAAGGCCACCGTCCGTCGCATGGGACGTTAAGCCGTGGCCCCGTGTGCGGGAGAGCCATACCCTGTGCACGTTAAAGAACACGCTGGATGGCCTTGACGGGAGGCTACCATCTGTCTCCCAACAGCTGTTCCAGTGGGTCCCCTCCCCCAACCTTCTCTGAGCCTTTGGGTTCCTTGTGACCTGGCCATTTAGCCCATGGTGTGCAAAAAAAGTGCCGCTCAGAGGTAAAACAATCCAATTCAACCCAAAAACTCTTCTCGTGCCCCCCCCCCCCCCCCCCCCCGCAAAAAAAAAAAGAAAGAAAGAAAAACAACTAAATCCTGCGTACGTGCCTGATTGGCTATTTGCCATTGTACACTTAATTAGTTCACAAAAATTATTTCCGAAGCAAATGACAAAATTATTTTCTCAATCAATTATACACACTGCTCGACATCGAAAGTGCCCCACCCAGAAGGACATGTCGTACAAACATATGCAAATAGAAGGGTGGGTGTGCGCAGTTGAGATATGCAAATGATGATAATCCGGAGCCAATGATGTGTGTAGCTCAAGAGATAAAAGATGCAAGAAGGAACAGGGATGGTATTGTGTTTATGCAGGTGAAAGTCGTGCGAACGGTTGAGAGCATTAGGTGGTGCCGTTTGGAAACTGTTCAGCGAAGGCCGAAAATGTCTGGTACACGCCGTCGGCAGGTTTACCGCCATTTGGATGCTTTTGAGAGAGGAAGAATTATAGACCTGTGAAGATGGATGGATTACACGTCGTGTCCCTGCCCATGCTCATCGAGATGCACGAACTGTTGGACGCTGTTGGCAACAGTGGCGAAATGAAGGTTCTAGCTTGCGCCGCAGAGGGAGTGCTGCCGTCCAACAGACATCAGCACGGCTTCATAGGCGCATTGTTCACATGCTCGTTCATCACCACAGACCACTGCAGGCGATATTCGACGGGCTGTGTCAGCAGCCATGAACGTCCCCATAACGACCCGAACGGTAAACCGAAGGTTTCATGATGCCCACCTGTGCTCTAGGCAACTGTTACGTCGACTGCCATTGATTGCAATTCATCGCAGCGCTCGTCTGGCTTGGTGCTGAAGTCGTGAGAACTGGGATCACGAATGGAACACTGTTGTATTTAGTGATGAATCCCGTTTCTATCTGGGTGCTGACAATCGACGGTCGATTTTCAGAGACGATCTGACGATCGTCTTCGAAAATCCTGTCGTCATATACGAAATCTCAAACTTCTCTACCTGCTTTGAAATCGAAAACAGTTGTCTTTGTATAATTCTATTTTAGTCTACATTTTATATTCGACAATAAAAGTAGGCGGGGTCAGGGAGGGGGGTCGGTCAGTAATGCGCCAGACACGTAATTTGCACTTCCCAGGTTCGAGTTCCATCTGGGCTAGAGTTGAGATTTATCTCCGGAAAACTCCCGCCCTGGCGGCTTGGAAAGATCGCCTTCCATCGGATGAGACGTTAAGCAGTGGCCCCGTGTGCGGGAGAGTCATACCCTGTGCACGTTAAATAACCCGCTGGATGGCCTAGATTGGAGGCTACCATCTGTCTCCTGACAGATGACCCTTCCCCAAACCTTCTCTGAGCCCTCGGGATCCTTGCTACCTGGCATTTAGCCCATTGTGTGAAAAAAAAGTGCCACCCAGAGGTAAAACAACCAAATCCTAAAAGTATATTATAAAAACAACTACAAAATATTTTTCCATGTAGAATACCGTTCTAACCTTTGCTGTTCGGTGGAATAATTTAGTAACTGGGGAACCCTACTCAAGTCTTATTCTCAGACTCAAGTCTTACATACACACACCCTGCCTCCCCCGAAACTAAAACTAAATTCTCGAACCCTTCCGAAACTGAATTTTCGGATCCCCCCCCCCCCCCAAAACTAAATCATCGAACCCACCCGAAATTAATTCTCGGATTCCCCCTCCTAAAAGTAAATCATGGTATTGCATGATTTAGTCTATTGTGTGCATAAAAGTGCACTCAGAGGTTAAACCATCCAACCCATCTAAAATGACTCGAAAAAAAAAAGGCCTTCAGAAATTTCACCAAGAAATTGGAAGGAGCCCAGGGTTCCCCACCTCTTATTCAAATTGCATTTTCATTTTAAATATGGCAATTTTGACTAACAAAAAATCAGGAAGGATCTTTAAATTAACACTTCATTTAAGCTACTGATTTTTGACTGCTATTTCAGGCCCAAGCGCGTCCGTTTCCGAATTCACTCTAAATCTGGCTGTGAAGGTCACAACTGTAACAGTTCTGTAGATTGTAAAAGATCACTGATTTTATATTCAGTTTCGTGAATTAAGAGATTCACGAAACTGAATATAAAATGAATATGATTAATATGCATTTCATTTAGATTGGAAATAAAAAAAAGTAGGAAATGCAATGCAAAATTTTTAGATAAATAAACTGCTTTAAAACGCATTTTAGAAACTGTTTCCACTAAACTTTTCAGACATTTCATGAAGCGTTCAATGGGTTGGGTTGTTTTATCTCTGAGCGGCACTTTTTTTGCACACCCTGGGCTAAATGGTCAGGTTATAAGGACCCCGAAGACTCAGAGAAGGTTGGGGGAGAAGACCCACTAGAACAGCTGTTGGGAGACAGATGGTAGCCTCCACTCAAGGCCATCCAGCGTGTTCTTTAATGTGAACAGGGTATGGCTCTCACGTACACGGGGCCAAGGCTTAAAGTCCCATCCGACGGACGGCGGCCTTTCGAAGCCCATCGGTGTCCCCTACTGATCGTGGGCAGGGGGGGGGGGGGAGTTTTGCGGAGATAAGTCTCAACACTGACCTAGCTGGGACTCGAACCTGGGAACTGCAGATTACGAGTCTGGTTTCAATGGCTAAAATATTTAGCACTACATCTTTGTCGAGGCTATAAACCATTCTGCGAAAATTATCTGAACTGTTTGATGAGAAAAACTTCTTTTCATTTGAGTAAGTTAAAAAGAAATTTTCAAATTAATTTATTATCGATATAATTTTTTTTAAAATTCGCTGCTTTTTCAGAATAGTAGAAAATTAAAAGAACGACGCCGTACATTTGTGAAAAAGAATTTTCAATACTTGCTCTAGTAAATAAATTTAAGAAAGTCATAGCTACAAGAAATAAATAGTTTACAATATTTCTATTCATTGGAATGGAAAGCGCAGTTTTGGAACCCTCTAAGCAAAAGAGATGTTTTGGGATTGCGAACTTTATCTAGGAAGCAATGTGTCTTCTTTTATGGCCCTGCTAACATGTATGCTTTTCGACATCCTCACCCGAACAAAAAGCCAATGAATATTTATCAGAGGAAGTCCTTTTTGCTCCCAGAAATTCTCTGAGAAGGGTGAATACTTTTCATAGCTTCCATCCAAATTAAAACCGTTCGCACTTAATTATTTATTTACAGACTGTTTCCGCAGAAAACACCCGGTTAATAAAAATAATAGCGAGCTTTTCAAAAGACCTGTCAGAAATACTCCAACAAATGAGAAATACCGATTCTCTAAATTGTTTTTTTTTTCTATTTACGTTTCGTAACTTTTGCTTTTCGCCAAAGGAATGGGGGCATCAATTCTATCGCTGTCGGTTCGAACGCGTCGTGAGTTTTTGAAACGATTCTGGCGAAGAGGAGCTTCGCCAACTGCACGCGTCTCCTTCAAAAGCGCCTTACAATAATAACAACGCGATGTCAGATGATGTCTCCGTCACAGCGTGATCTACATAACGGTGTTGAAATTTTCTTTAGAGCAAGTCGTGCGCGAAGATGAAATGGAGTCACGCGCTTCAGACGTCAACAGTCAGCGACTGGAATAATAGCGAAATCGTTTGTCTTCGGGTCGGTTTGGAAGATCAGATTTATATTTTACTGCGGCAGCTTGTGGCGCTGATACTCTCTTAAACGTTTACAGGAAATGGCTGGTATATAAAAACTTTCATTTTCTCACTTGATCTATAAGGGTCGTTGAAATAAAATGTGAACAACCTCTATATCTGGGTAATGGATTGAGTGATCCTTATACCCTCACATAGGAAAAAGGATATACAAAGAAGGAATTCATTCAACATCAGTGGGTTGGGTTGTTTTACCTCTGAGCGGCACTTTTGTGCACACAATGGGCTAAATGGCCAGGTCACATGGACCCCGAAAGCTCAGAGAAGGTTGGGGGAGGGGACCTATTGGAACAGCTGTTAGAAGACAGATGATAGTCTCCCGTCAAGGCCATCCAGTGTGTTCTTTAACGTGCACAGGGTATGGTTCTCCCATATACGGGACCACGGCTTAACGTCTCATCCGATGGACGGCGGCCTTTCCAAACCCATCGGTGTCCCCTACTGACCGTGGGTAGGGTGGGGAGTTTTGCGGAGATAAATCTCAACGCTGACCCAACTGGGACTCGAACCTGGTAACTGCAAGTTGGGTTGTTTTACCTCTGAGCGGCACTTTTTTGCACACCATGGGCTAAATGGCCAGGTCACATGGACCCCGAAGGCTAAGAGAATGTTGGGGGAGGGGACCCACTGGAACAGCTGTTGGGAGACAGATGGTAGCCTCCCGTCAAGGCCATCCAGCCTGTTCTTTAACGTGCACAGGGTATGGTTCTCCCATATACGGGACCACGGCTTAACGTCTCATCCGATGGACGGCGGCCTTTCCAAACCCATCGGTGTCCCCTACTGACCGTGGGTAGGGTGGGGAGTTTTGCGGAGATAAATCTCAACGCTGACCCAACTGGGACTCGAACCTGGTAACTGCAAGTTGGGTTGTTTTACCTCTGAGCGGCACTTTTTTGCACACCATGGGCTAAATGGCCAGGTCACATGGACCCCGAAGGCTAAGAGAATGTTGGGGGAGGGGACCCACTGGAACAGCTGTTGGGAGACAGATGGTAGCCTCCCGTCAAGGCCATCCAGCCTGTTCTTTAACATGCACAGGGTATGGCTCTCCCGCACACGGGGCCACGGCTTAACGTCCCATCCGACGGACGGCGGCCTTTCCAAGCCCATAGGTGTCCCCTACTGACCGTGGGCAGGGCGGAGAGTTTTGCGGAGATAAATCTCAACGCTGACCCAACTGGGACTCGAACCTGGGAACTGCAGATTACGAGCCTGGCGCGCTACTGACTGAGCCACCCCCGCCCCAACATCAGTGGTAAATATCGGTTTAAACCCAACGCTGTGGGATTACAGAAAAAATTCCTCATCGAAGCATCCAAAGTTGAACAATGTGCAGTGCACTGATATTTTAATTTGATTATCGGGGTCCGCTATTGCTTGTTTCTGGACCGTACAGACATGTCGAAACTATGGCCATTTGGATGCAGGCAATAAAATCGAAACGCCTCGACTTCCAAATAAGTTTTGTTACATAACAGCGTCGCTCCCATACTGCCCAAGTAAAAGTAAAAACTTTTTAACAGGTATGGTTGGTAATGGCTGGAACATCCTTCCTATGATTTTCATTATTAGATTTTCACATTTCTGGGCCTATAAAAAATGCCGTGTAAAAGAAAGCAGTTCAAATCCGACGAAGAGCTGCAAATGCATTGTCACTGGATTCCTCATGCAACATCCTAAGGAAAACTGGGAAATAGAGTGTCATGTTCCTATTTTCATGTGACATATATCTCCATAGACATGGCGAATTTCAACAGATCGATAAATGAGTTGCTTCATTTCTGAGTTGTCCACATCCACTTTTCATTTGAATGATACGTTCATTTATTTCACTGAGAATAATCATGCCAAAGTTCCAATCGTGGGAGAAGCACATTACGCTTTAAATACCTATCCGGAAGGTCCGATTTAGAAAAAAATAAAGAGGGGGGGGGAGCAAGTTACACAATCGAGCTGATAAAAAAGGGGGGAAATTCCATTGAAGTGAAACATTTTCCTCTTTCAGAGATTTATAAAAAAGACACGAAAAATGCGTGAAATATGCACAAGGTTAATAGTTTGTGGCCTCCATTATACTTAGGGCGGGGGTGGCTCAGTAGGTAGCGCGCCAGGTTCGTAATCTGTAGTTCCCAGGTTCGAGTCCCAGCTGGGTCAGCGTTGAGATTTATATCCGCAAAATTCCCCGCCCTGCCCACGGTCAGCAGGGGACACCGATGGGCTTGGAAAGGCCGCCGTCCGTCAGATGGGACGTTAAGCCGTGGCCCCGTGTGTGGGAGAGCCATACCCTGTGCACGTTAAAGAACACGCTGGGTGGCCTTGACGGGAGGCTACCATCTGTCTCCCAACAGCTGTTCCAGTGGGTCCCCTCCCCCAACCTTCTCTGAGCCTTCTGGGTCCATGTGACCTGGCCATTTAGCCCACGGTGTGCAAAAGAGTGCCGCTCAGAGGTAAAACAACCCAAACAACACGAAAAATGCGTGAAATATGCACAAGGTTAATAGTTTGTGGCCTCCATTATACTTACTAGCATTCTCAAATAGGTGGTGGCTAGATTCTTCCTAGATTCGGTCTTGCTCACCGGTATCACACTACAACTCAAGTATCTGACCTCGATCAGTGTTACAGAGAATGAAATGCAGTGTTGAAAATAAAAGGATAACGTCGTACCTCGAAACGTACATAAGGAAAGGACGTGAAGTATGGTGTACATATAAATTTTGAAATGGGAAGTAGAATATGCCTGAACACTTAATCAACGTTACCACGAGCATATCAAATGAGGTTGTTATAAAAGAACACGTGGCTGCCATCGTCACTCATTTTGGATCAACCAGCCTGGAATTAATATTTGGATTCCAATTTGATTTCTCCATGTCTCTAAAACAACGTATGAATGATTGGGTATGGTGAAGAGCAATTAGATGGGATGGAAATAAGACAATTACTCAGACCGACGTGTTCAGGGTATCGAGAGTTGCAACTAATTGCTGAGGGCGACCGCTATCTGTCTTCAACAACGACAGGCAATTGTTTGGCGAGCTCTCAGCCGCTAGACAATTGCCTGATCAGTTATGCTCAGTTGGTTCTCAACGAGGTCTATATGCCCGATGACAAGTGGTTTGTGTTCCTCTCACTACCTTTAACAGAACAAATCGTTTAACGTGGTGCAGACATCACTTTAGTAACCCAGATCAGTGGACAAATGTGCTCTGCCAAGATGAGTCGGGGCGGCGGTGGCTCAGTCGGTAGCACGCCAGGCTCGTAATCTGTAGTTCCCAGGTTCGAGTCCCAGCTGGGTCAGCGTTGAGATTTATCTCCGCAAAATTCCCCGCCCTGCCCACGGTCAGCAGGGGACACCGATGGGCTTGAAAAGGCCGCCGTCCGTCGGATGGGACGTTAAGCCGTGGATGGCCTTGACGGGAGGCTACCATCTGTCTCCCAACAGCTGTTCCAGTGGGTCCCCTCCCCCAAAGTCCATCTCTGAGCCTTCGGGGTCCATGAGACCTGGCCATTTAGCCCATGGTGTGCAAAAAAGTGCCGCTCAGAGGTAAAACAACCCAACAACCCAACCCCAAAGTTGATATTGGTATCTAAGCCTCAAGGAATCAAGCTTCTCCTGATTGCGATAAATTCATGCCTTATTTTGAAATTAAAAAGTGGTACTGTTAATAATAGAGAAGAACTTACATTATATGATCTATATGTAAGAAAGATATGTAGGATACACTGAAAAAGCAACATTCGAAATGTTGAACTAGAGAAAAACATTGGGAGTAACATTATAGGAAATTCCCAGTTATCCTTGTTTAATTAGGACAGGAAAAACGCAACTTAAAGCGAATCACCTTAAGCGGGTTGGGTTGTTTTACCTCCGAGTGGCACTTTTTTGCACACCATGGGCTAAATGGCCAGGTCACATGGACCCCGAAGGCTCAGAGAAGGTTGGGGGAGGGGACCCACTGGAACAGCTGTTGGGAGACAGATGGTAGCCTCCCGTCAAGGCCATCCGGCGTGTTCTTTAACGTATGCAGGGTATGTCCTCCCGCACACGGGATCACGGCTTAACGACCCATCAGATGGACGGCGGCCTTTCCAAGCCCATCGGTGTCCCCTACTGACCGTGGGAAGGGCGGGGAATTTTGCGGAGATAAATCTCAACGCTGACCCAGCTGGGACTCGAACCTGGGAACTACAGATTACGAGCCTGACGCGCTACCGGCTGAGCCACCCCCGCCCCACCTTAAGCGGGAAATTCAGCCCATAAATAATAGTGTAAATAGGGATTAACCAGATCATCTGATAAAATATTTGATTACAGATTTCTTTTTTTAGAAATTAGCTTGACTTATCACGTGCAATAAGTTATTGATCTATTTATCTTAAAAATAAGACGCACATTTTACGTTCTGTGTGTGTTTACATTTCTATGTGTGCGTACAGTATTTTTTTTTTACAAAGGAACATTAATTAGATGCGAACAATTTGTTTTAATAAATTAGTTTAAAATATCAGTGATTTTTATTATCGTCAAGGGAAAAAGTGTTGGGCTTGTTTGGTCAGATGGAGATTGATGCTGGGAGAGATTTAGGCGAAGGAAGGAGCTGGAGAGGGTTGGATCGGGTTGTTTTACTTCTGAACGGCACTTTTTTGCACACCATGGGCTAAATGTCCAGGTCACATGGACCCCGAAGGCTCAGAGAAGGTTGGGGGAGGGGACCCACTGGAACAGCTGTTGGGAGACAGATGGTAGCCTCCCGTCAAGGCCATCCAGCGTGTTCTTTAACGTGCACAGGGTATGGCTCTCTCGCATACGGTGCCACGGCTTAACGTCCCATCCGACGGATGGCGGCCTTTCCAAGCCCATCGGTGTCCCCTACTGACCCTGTCCAGCGTGTTCTTTAACGTGCACAGGGTATGGCTCTCCCACACACGGGGCCACGGCTTAACGTCCCATCCGACGGACGGCGGTCTCTCCAAGCCCATCGGTGTCCCCTACTGACCGTGGGCAGGGCGGGGAATTTTGCAGCTGGAGAGGCAAGATGGACCAGAAAAGGGGGGGGGGATAGGGAGTGATCTCCAGATCATGTGAAAACTGTAAAGAACTGCCTGAGGTTCAGATTCCTTCGCGATAGTTTGTGTTTTGCAAAGAACGAGTCTAAAGTTGTTTGGTTTGCAGCTTACATTTTTACTTGATCGTACAAGATAAAATATCGCGTATCTCAACCTTGGGAGAACGATCTAGAAAGAATCGTGGTTCCTAAAACAACCCACAGCCTCATCAGTTTTTGCTGAAGGGTTCTCTCAAATTTTAATTGTTAAGATCTTTTATTCTGAAATGACATTGTCGTCGTCATTCGTTGTCTACGGATGTAATTCTAGGAAGTACACGAGATTTTTACGTAGATTTCCTCAATAATTCGTTCCCATACATGCAAAGAAATGGATAACGGGGCCTCCTGTAATGTAAAAAAATATATAACAAAACATGTTGGGTTGTTTTACCTCTGAGCGGCACTTTTTTGCACACCATGGGCTAAATGGCCAGGTCACATGGACCCCGAAGGCTCAGAGAAGGTTGGGGGAGGGAACCCACTGGAACAGCTGTTGGGAGACAGATGGTAGCCTCCCGTCAAGGCCATCCAGCGTGTTCTTTAAGCGTGCACAGGGTATGGCTCTCCCGCACACGTGGCCACGGCGTAACGTCCCATCCGACGGACGGCGGCCTTTCCAAGCCCATCGGTGTCCCCTACTGACCGTGGGCAGGGCTTGGAAATTTTGCGGAGATAAATCTCAACGCTGACCCAGCTGGGACTCGAATCTGGAAACTACAGATTACGAGCCTGGCGCGCTACCGACTGAGCCACCCCACCCCCAACAAAACATGTAATCAAGTGTAATTACAAATATTAACTTTTACCGAGAATGATATTGAGTGCTCAAAGATCACAAGTCAATGACATATCACTCGCCTGTTAATCATCTTATGATCTGCAGCAGCGTCAACTGTACAGTCTCATAATCTCCGCCGCTCACGATACGACACTGGACTGTATTATATATAGATATGAGAGGGGCGGGAGTGGCTCAGTCGGTAGCGCGCCAGGCTCGTAATCTGTAGTTTCCAGGTTCGAGTCCCAGCTGGGTCAGCGTTGAGATTTATCTCCGCAAAATTCCTCGCCCTGCCCACGGTCAGTAGGGGACACCGATGGGCTTGGAAAGGCCGCCGTCCGTTACGTTGGGATGTTAAGCCGCGGCCTCGTATACGGGAGAGCCATACCCTGTGCACGTTAAAGAACACGCTGGATGGCCTTGACGGGTGGCTACCATCTGTCTCCCAACAGCTGTTCCAGTGGGTCCCCTCCCCCAACCTTCTCTGAGCCTTCGGGGTCCATGTGACCTGACCATTTAGCCCATGGTGTGCAAAAAAGTGCCGCTCAGAGGTAAAACAACTCAATATATAGATATGAGATTATGGGACTGCGCAGTTGATGCTTCGACAATTCTCGATTATCATAGGTTTATTTCACATTTTTCCAATCGTTTTTTCTCGCTAAGACTCAGACCTGAAATATCAGAATATTTTCTACGCAGTTTTCGAAAAGTACATCAACGGGGACATTATCCGCCATTAATGAGATACCCGTAATATGTTTTACGATATATCGGATTTTTTTTTTTCTTTAACCGAGATCGGGCTCAGTAATTATCGAAACTGTTCGGGCTGGAAAATTACAGGAATATTATATGGAGCCCAAACTCATCTTTAATACACTGGTTTCCTAAATTAAAGAACAATCCTATATTATGCCAATGGGAAGCATGTCAAAGCTCTATAACTTCTAAAATAAGTTTTTTCGTTTTGAAAAATTGGAATGCAGATAAAGATCTCAATCAAATAAATCAATATCTCGATTTTCAACAATATTCGTTCAGTATTTAATGAGTTACGGAAGTTTGAATATTTAACAACAGCAATGCCAGTATTAAGAAACTTATACGAAAATGAAGAATTGTGAAAGAATTTTTTACACAAAGTTCTAAATTACAAACTTATTTTATTAAACACTTTGATACAATACTTCTCAATAAGTTTTAATTAACTTCTGAGGTCAATTTTTGTGGCTGGCATTGTTATTTTTAAATATTCAAACTTCCATAATTCATTAAATATTGGGGGCGGGGGTGGCTCAGTCGGTAGCGCGCCAGGCTCGTAATCTGTAGTTCCCAGGTTCGAGTCCCATCTGGGTCAGCGTTGAGATTTATCTCCGCAAAATTCCCCGCCTTGCCCACGGTCAGTAGGGGACACCGATGGGCTTGGAAAGGCCGCCGTCCGTCGGATGGGACGTTAAGCCGTGGTCCCGTGTGCGGGAGAGCCATACCCTGTGCACGTTAAAGAACACGCTGGATGGCCTTGACGGGAGACTACCATCTGTCTCCCAACAGCTGTTCCAGTGGGTCCCCTCCCCCAACCTTCTCTGAGCCTTCGGGGTCCATGTGACCTGGCCATTTAGCCCATGGTGTGCAAAAAAGTGCCGAACAGAGGTAAAACAAACCAATCCATTAAATATTGAGCGTGTTTTGTACTTCTTGCCTGGTGAAAAAACAAAGTCGAAATATTATCCATAATTGTCGAATAAAACACAGTGAAAATTGGTAAGTAACGCCCATATAAGCTCTAAATATGTGTTGTATTTCTGCGATTGATGAGTTATCCTACCACTCCACTTTCCTTTCCAACGCACTTCTCTCCTTTTCAAACCTGTTCCTTGATCCCTCTCGATCTCTCCTCTATCTCGTTTAAAAGTTCTCTTTCCCCGAAGACTTTATATGAGATCTTTGGAAGCAACTGAAACAGTGAGACGGCGCAGTCGACAGTTCTCATTAGTTGATTCAGCTACCAATCATTTGTCAATCAACCAAGATCTACGAAGGAGTCTTCAAACTTATCAAGTGTATTCTTTCTCCCATGAAACGTTTACATTAGTTGTGAGATGCTTTTGATGTCCGTTCACTTGACAGAGGACTCAAAATGACAGGGATGTCCCACGAAAGCTCGATGGGATCTCATGAGAGACTGGAAGGACAGTTGTTCATTAAGTCGCCCTTTGGGAGGCGTCTGTATCGCCACGCATGCATCCTGGCATTCAGTTTATATGACTGAATAAAGATTTGATGATAATAAAAAAAAGCCATTAAAATAATCCGCAAGACAATTGCTAAGCAGAAAGTAGCCTATGATGTTAAAACGTTTGGGTACACCTGAGTTAAATAATTTACGTCTCTAACAGAAACATTATATTAACTTCAAAATTACTTTGTTCATTTAAAAATACAGTATGTCTTAATTATCAATAAAAGAAGCAGCCTTTATTTATTTGATTTTTTTAGAATATCGAGATAATTATTAATTATATGATTAGTATAAATTTTTTATTATTATTTTAACCTCTTGTTGATGATTCCAGGAAAAAAATAAATGTAAGGTTTAAGGGGTTGGGTTGTTTTACCTCTGAGTGGCACTTTTTTGCACACCATGGACTAAATGGTCAGGTCACATGGACCCCGAAGGCTCCGAGAATGTTGGGGGAGGGGATCCACTGGAACAGCTGTTGGGAGACAGATGGTAGCCTCCCGTCAAAGCCATCCAGGGTGTTCTTTAACGTGCCCAGGGTATGTCTCTCCCGCACATGGGGCCACGGCTTAACGTCCCATCCGACGGACGGTGGTATTTCCAAGCCCATCGGTGTCCCCTACTGACCGTGGGCAGGACGGGGAATTTTGTGGAAATGGGGGATGGGGAGATTAAATGTAAAGTTTACAAGGAGGTGGTTAAATGAAAAGGTTAAAAGGCCGGAGGATTAAATTTAACAGTTACAAGGTTAAGAAAGGGTTTCGTAGCTTCGGAAAGTTTACAACCCCTGAGCTATTTTAGGATCTCTGGAAAATGTGAATTAATCAGTGATTTATAAGATCTTTTGTTGATGGAGAAGTAATTGATAATTCCATCAACTAAAGAGCTGTGAGAAATTCATTGCCTCAGCTACATAGTCTCATTGTCTCCAATTCTTTCAAAGTTGCTACACACACTCCGCTACTGAGCCCTTTCTCATCCCTTCTCCATCAATCAAGCAGCAGACCCATCACTGGCACTCAAATTACTTTCGATACAAAAAAAATGACTCGTGTGTATGTGAATTGCTTATTGAAGATGATTGTTATTAAAAACAACCTATTTGCTAAGAGTTCCAAGAGATTGTCAGAATACATTAAACTCAGTTTTCCTCCGTCGATGTTGTTTTCTTTCTAATTATTCACGAAGTCTAAAAAATATTTGAATATGGATGAAGAAGAATTATGGAAATTTAGTATTATTACTCGGAGTCTTGAAACTTTATATCTCCTGAAAGTGTACGCTAAAGTTCTGGCAAAATGTTTCATACAACCCATCAAAAAATGAAAATTCTTAATTTGGATGACAGTTAATACGACTGTATGCAATAGGGTTGGGTTGTTTTATCATGGGCTAAATGGCCTGGTCACATGGACCCCGAAGGCTCAGAGAAGGTTGGGGGAGGGGACCCACTGGAACAGCTGTTGGGAGACAGATGGTAGCCTCCCGTCAAGGCCATCCAGCGTGTTCTTTAACGTGCACAGGGTATGGTTCTCCCGCACACGGAGCCACGGCTTAATATCCCATCCGACGGACGGCGGCCTTTCCAAGCCCAGCGGTGTCCCCTACTGACGGTGGGCAAGGCGATGAATTTTGCGGAAATAAATCTCAACGCTGACCCAGCTGGGACTCGAACCTGGGAACTACAGATTACGAGCCTGGCGCGCTACCGACTGAGCCAACCCCGCCCCCGCTTGCATGCCCAGCTGCAGATTGGCGAATAGGAATAGTGTACCTAAAGGCCTCTGGTAAATGGGGAGACCTAGGATGCGATGAGCAGACAATGTCAAACAGGACCTTTGCTAGAATTAGTGTACAGTGGCTAAATACAGAGCTGTAGCTCGGGACAGACATGGAGAACAAAATTACGCGACTGGTAGGAACTCCGTAGCCCATGGTTGCACAAGGATTTTGTATGTATGCATGATTTGAAAAATGCGAATTTTGTTTTATTAGTACCTATTAAATAGGAAAAGAATTTTTCAACTTGTTTTTGACTTAATAAATGAATTTATCAATCAATGAATGAATGAAGAAATCACTTAATCGATGAATGAATCAGCCAATCATGGAATCAATCATCATCGACTCAATCAATCACAGAATGAATTGATCATCGACCCAGTCAATCACCGAATGAATGAATGAATCGATCATCGACTCAATCGACGTCTGAGTGAATGAATGAATGAAACGTTCATGGACTTAATCACTGAATGAATGAATGAATGAATGAATCATAACCTTAAATATGTTTGCTGTACAGTATTGTGAGTTTGAACTTATACTCAAAAATAGCTTAATGCAAAGGTCTTGTAATGTTCTAAGTCTTAAATATCGATACTGTTGGGGCGGGGGTGGCTCATACGGTAGCTCGCCAGGCTCGTGATCTGTAGTTCCCAGGTTCGAGTCTCAGCTGGGTCAGCGTTGAGATTTATCTCCGCAAAATTCCCCGTCCTGCCCACGGTCAGTAGGGGACACCGATGGGCTTGGAAAGGCCGCCGTCCGTCGGATGGGACGTTAAGCCGTGGCTCCGTGTGCGAGAGAGCCATACCCTGTGCACGTTAAAGATCACGCTGGATGGCCTTGACGGGAGGCTACCATCTGTCTCCCAACAGCTGTTCCAGTGGGTCTCCTTCCCCAACCTTCTCTGAGCCTTCGGGGTCCATGTGACCTGGCCATTTAGCTCATGGTGTGCAAAAAAGTGCCGCTCAGAGGTAAAACAACCCAACGTTAAAGAACACGATGGATGGCCTTGACGGGAGGCTACCGTCTGTCTCCCAACAGCTGTTCCAGTGGGTCCCCTCCCCCAACCTTCTCTGAGCCTTCGGGGTCCATGTGACCTGGCCATTTAGCCCATGGTGTGCAAAAAAGTGCCGCTCAGAGGTAAAACAACCCAACCCAACCATCCGAAGGACGGCGGCTTTTCCAAGCCCCTCGGTGTACTGACTGAAGCAGAGTGGAGGTTCTGCAGAGACAAATCTCAACGCTGGCCACGATGGAACTCGAACCTGGGAACCGTAGATTACGACTCTGGCGCACTACAGGCTGAGCAACCCCGCCCCCTTATATTTTGGTACTCTGGAATTTTGCGAAGAAATAAAAGATACCACTTTGTATTTTCCTGTCTCTTCTCTTCAGTAAAAAAGATCCGATTTGATTCACTCTTGACATCAAATGAATTTTAATTCAAATAGAAAAATAAATTTCTAAACACTTCCAAACAGTTTCTAAACATTTCTTTTTCTTCAAAGGTGATAAATACGTAAAAGAGAATGTTGTTTTCCTAAATAAACCAAAAGGGAATGGTGCCTTCTTGGTTTCATAAAAAAGTTATTCACGATGAAACGACATTAGCTGAAAATTTTCCTCCAGCGGTCCTCCCATTTTCGTCTTTCATTATGCCCTGCATTTCTAGGAAGATAAGAATCGATTCCTAATAACTTGGAAATGCGATTATTTACAAAGAAGGAGTTTCCTAAGTTGTGTACAAATGCCGTCCGCACTACTAGCTGTTAACAAAAACTTCAGTCTCTTAATTGAATTACTTCGCAACGGAGGTGCACATAAAGACTGGTTTGTTACCGCTTCCATTTACCGAGGCAACGAATTATTTCGTTTTGCAAATTGTTTTGCATTCAGTTTACTTTGTTGTCAGCTTCATTTTTTTAACACCTTCGGATTTGTTATGAGTTTTATCATGCTTCAAGTGTAGATAATCTTTTGCACTTTCAAAGCACTTGACGCAGTTTATAAAAAAAAAAAATCACTTTATTCTTTTTTCTTCCTTTGTAGTCAATTGGATGGGTCCTTTTTTATTTCGCTAATTAACTGTATTGCCACTTGATGTCATTTTCCCATTTTTTTTATTTTTTTAACATACTATTTCCTTATTTACATTTTTGCATAACTCTATACAGCAATGGGTTGGGTTGTTTTACCTCTGAGCGGCACTTTTTTGCACACCATGGGCTAAATGGCCAGGTCTCAAGGACCCCTAAGGCTCAGAGAAGGTTGGGGGAGGGGACCCACTGAAACAGCTGTTGGGAGACATATGGTAGCCTCCCGTCAAGGCCATCCAGCGTGTTCTTTAACGTGCACAGGGTATGGCTCTCCCGCACACGGGGCCACGGCTTAACGTCCCATCGGACGGACGGTGGCCTTTCCAAGCCCATCGGTGTCCCCTACTGACCGTGGACAGGGCGGGGAATTTTGCGGAGATAAATCTCAACGCTGACCCAGCTGGGACTCGAACCTGGGAACTACAGATTACGAGCCTGGCGCGCTACCGACTGAGTCACCCCTATATACAGCAATGTATTAGGGGAGAGTAACCAACCAGTGGTACAATTGGAGATGTTATTCTTTTAAGAAATCGTTATCTAAAAAAAATCTATTTTTTCAAAATCATTAACAAAGATATTTTAAACTCACCCTGTTCTAAAAATTCTTCCTTCGCCAGAGATTTTATTAATTATACACACTACCTTTCAACAAGTATATACTTGTATGTAACATGTGAATGGAAAACCACATTCAAAGGTCCTTTACAAATAAGCTTCATAGAAAGAAATGCTCTAGTAGTAAACTGGAGATCTCAAAATTACTCAAATATTTTTATATTCGTCTTTCACTACGCACTGCATTTGAAGGGATAAAAAATAATCGATTGCTAATGACTTGGGAATGCGATTATTAAAATTATAGAATATTCGCTTAATATTCGGAGCTATGTAAGATGAGACATTTAACAGCAGAGTATTGCAGCAATAGGATTTGGGTTGGGTTGTTTTACCTCTGAGCGGCACTTTTTTGCACACCATGGGCTAAATGGCCAGGTCACAGGGACCCCGAAGGTTCAGAGAAGGTTGGGGGAGGGGACCCACTGGAACAGCTGTTGGGAGACAGATGATAGCCTCCCGTAAAGGCCATCCAGCGTGTTCTTTAAAGTGCACAGAGTATGGCTCTCCCACACACGGGACCACGGCTTAACGTCCCATCCGACGGGCGGCAGCCTTTCCAAGCCCATCGGTGTCCCCTACTGACCGTAGGCAGGGCGGGGAATTTTGCGGAGATAAATCTCAACGCTGACCCAGCTGGGACTCGAACCTGGGAACTGCAGATTACGAGCCTGGCGCGCTACCGACTGAGCCCCCCCCCCCCCCCCCCCCCCCCCCCCCCCGCCAGCAATAGGATATTACGCGATTGATTATACGCCATCCCCACTAGTTCCGAAGATGAAAAACCAGACATTTAACCTCCGCTTATGGCCTGCTACTTTGCATGTTACATTTCGGGTAAATCATAACTTTTTTTATTTATCTATTCTTAATTTTTTTTAATTTATTTATAATTTTTTTGAGGGGGGGAGGGTTATAAAATTGATGTATAATGCCGTACTCCTTGTTCAAATATCCCATTTCCAGTACTGAAAATAACAATCTTAAATTTGACGAATGATAATAATAAAACGCGTGATTGAAAGAAAAAAAAAAGTTTTCGCTGCGTTTTTGAAGGACTTTTTCACTGACGTTACCGTTACTTGCAATGCAACCAATCGTTTAAATCTCCAAGTTTGAAAACTACCCCACTTATTCTAGGAAAATATGAAAACGCCGCTTTAAAGCATTATGCAAGCGTTGGGTTGGGTTGTTTTACCTCTGAGCGGCACTTTTTTTTCACACCATGGGTTAAATGGCCAGGTCACATGGACCCCGAAGGCTCAGAAAAGGTTGGGGGAGGGGACCCACTGGAACAGCTGTCGGGAGACAGATGGTAGCCTCCCGTCAAGGCCATCGAGCGTGTTCTTTAACGTGCACAGAGTATGGCTCTCCCACACACGGGACCACGGCTTAACGTCCCATCCGACGGGCGGCGGCCTTTCCAAGCCCATCGGTGTCCTCTACTGACCGTGGGCAGGGCGGGGAATTTTGCGGAGATAAATCTCAACGCTGACCCAGCTGGGACTCGAACCTGGGAACTACATATTACGAGCCTGGTGCGCTACCGACTTGAGATTTTCCGGATGCTAAAAACAAAAGCACGTAAGGATGAAAAAATTGATTTTATACACATTGCTTAAGGATTTTTCTTTTTACGAATTTCGTTATACTGGTCTTTTTTTTTTGTATCGTGCTAAATTTTATTTCGTTAAACTGATATTTTTATTATACTGGTATTCATTACAATTAAATAATTTTATGTAGAGATAAATAATAAATTGGACGGGGTCGGCAAAAAATATCGTTATACTGAATATTTCGCTATTCTGGCGTTCGTTATACTGATATTTCTCTGTTAGTAGTGCATCCATTAAGTTTTAATAAAAAGTTCTTTCTCAGTGAGTTGTGGATCATGTTGGAGATTTAACCTTCAATAGAATTTGACATTAAACTAGAAGATTAACAAATCGTCTCTAGCGAATATAGAATGCTCGTTTACAAAGATAGCAAATTTGAACATTTTTCGAATTTAGAAGGTCGTAAAGTCGTTTCACTAGGCTCGTAATCTGCAGTTTCCAGGTTCGAGTCCCACCTGGGCCAGTGTTGAGATTTATATCTTCGCTAAACCCGTACCTGCATGGGCGTCCGCAGAGGGGGGTAAACGAGGCACTTGCTCCCCCTCCCCCCTGGGATCGAGTGAAATATTCCACAAATTATAATCGTAACAATTTAAACGTAATTAATTTATGTACATTATGTATGTGTTTTTGTATTGATGCAATAACTATATTCTATAATCTACTTGTGAAAAAGACCTTAAAAAATTAAATAATTAGATAAAAATTTATTGACTTAATTATTTGTCTCCAAGCTTTGCCCCCCCCACCTGGAAAATTTTCTGCGGACGCCCATGCCTACCTACTATCGGTCCGAAAAGTGACACTGATTGGCTTGGGCAAAACCGTTGAAGGCCACCGTCCTTCGGATGGGCCATAAAGCAGTGGTCAATGTGAGGAGAGCCATACCCTGTGTACGTTAAAGAACACGCTGGATGGCCTTGACGGGAGGCTATCATCTATCTGCTAGCATCTATCCAGGTGGGTCCCCACCCCGCAATTTTCTCTGAGCCCTTTGTGTGAAAAAAAAAAGCGCCGCTCAGAGGTAACTCAACGGCAATTCTTTTTAAATTTGATGGGGCAGGGGTGGCTCAGTTGGTAGCGCGCCAGGCTCGTAATCTGTAGTTCCCAGGTTCGAGTCCCAGCTGGGTCAGCGTTGAGATTTATCTCTGCAAAATTCCCCGCCCTGCTCACGGTCAGTAGGGGACACCGATGGGTATGGAAAGGCCGCCGTCCATCGGACGGGACGTTAAGCCGTGGCCCCGTGTGCGGGATAGCCATACCCTGTGTACGTTAAAGAACACGCTGGATGGCCTTGACGGGAGGCTACCATCTGTCTCCTAATAGCTGTTCCAGTGGATCCCCTCCCCAACCTTCTCTGAGCCTTCGGGGTCCATGTGACCTGGCCATTTAGCCCATTGTGTGCAAAAAATTGCGCCTCTGAAATAAAACAACCCAACACAATTCGGTGTAAGGGGGCAAGTGTCTGCTCTCAATCCGTTCCTTGATCATTGCATTCTGCCACTCTCAAAATCTCTAATTTCTAGTATGACTAGATCGTTTCAATATTCGCTTAAAGTTTTACCATTTTCCAACTTTAGTGCCCTCTAACGATAAACGTTAAAACTACTGGAAGGAAATCTGAAAACCGAATCCTGATATTTCAATAGCACCTATCTAACTCAAAAGGTTATTTAAATATATCTCTAAAACAAAAAAATTAAATGTATACAGACTGACAGGTAAAATCTACAAAGTGCTTTTAGCTCGTTTTTGAGAGTATGAGAAAAAATTTATTTCCCACCAAACCTAAAAAAGTTTTTTGAAACAAAGCACTTCGTCCGCAGTAAACAACATAGATGAGATAGGGTTGCTTTTTTCTGAGCGGCAATTTTGTGATCTTACTTCCAGTGAAGGATCTCCGTTCTGCTTTTTAACGTGCTCAGAGTATGCCTCTCTTGCACGTGATATAATGTTCATCTGATGGGGGGCGGGGGTGGCTCAGACGGTAGCGCGCCAGGCTCGTAATCTGTAGTTCCCAGGTTTGAGTCCCAGCTGGGTCAGCGTTGAGATTTTTCACCGCAAAATTCCCAGCCCTGCCCACGGTCAGTAGGGGACACCGCTGGGCTTGGAAAGGCCGCCGTCCGTCGGATGGGACGTTAAGCCGTGGCCCCGTGTGTGGGAGAGACATACCCTGTGCACGTTAACGAACACGCTGGATGGCCTTGACGAGAGGCTACCATCTGTCTCCCAACAGCTGTTCCAGTGGGTCCCCTCCCCCAACCTTCTCTGAGCCTTCGGGGTCCATGTGACCTGGCCATTTAGCCCATTGTGTGCAAAAAAGTGCGGCTCAGAGGTAAAACAACCCAACCCACCTGATGGGCGGTGGCTTTTCACAAGCCCATCGCTGTCTTCTCCCCCCCCCCCCTCCCCCTCCGCAAGGAAAGAGCGATGGTTAGTGGAGAAAAATCTCAATTCGGCATACTGGGGACTTGACTCTGCGAACATCTGATTACGATCCTGGAGAGCTGCCAACTGAGAGAATTCTAAGCCCATTGGAAGAGGAAAAGCAGAAGAATAATTGTAATAAATCAACCTTCCACAAGTTGAGGAAGATTAGTCCAACAGCTGATCCGCAGCTGGGAGAGTAGATTGAAGAAAATTAGTTCATCTCATCTGCAGCTGGGTAGAAGGGATTGAGGAAGATGAGTCCAACATTTCATCTGCAGCCGGGCAGAAAAGATGGCACTATTCGATTTCTACTCTTATAGTCACGTGGAAGATTCGAAATTGTTTTACTTATGAGCAGCACTTTTGTGCACATAATAGGCTAAGTAGGCAAGTCACAAGGACCCTGGGAGCTCAGTGTTGGTTAGGGGATGGGGACGCACTGAACAGCTAGTTAGCAGACAGAAAAAAAACTTTCATCAAGGTCATCCATAGTGTACTTGAACGTATACAGAGTACTGTATGACAGCAGCGATTTACTGTCAGCTGGAATGGATGCTGAGCCGTAAACGTTTAACCAGGAGGGTCATATCTTATGTATGTTAAAGAACACGCTGAATAGCTTGACGGGAAGCTATGATCTGTTTCTTAACATCTTTGCAGTGGGTTTCCTTCTCATATCGAACTCTGAAGCCTCTTGGGATAGGGGCGGGGGTGGCTCAGTCGGTAGCGCGCCAGGATCGTAATCTGAGTTCCCAGGTTCGAGTCCCAGCTGGGTCAGCGTTGAGATTTATCTCCGCAAAATTCCCCGCCCTGCCCACGGTCAGTAGGGGACACCGATGGGCTTGGAAAGGTCGCCGTCCGTCGGATGGGACGTTAAGCCGTGGCCCCGTGTGCGGGAGAGGCATACCCTGTGCACGTTAAAGAACACGCTGGATAGCCTTGACGGGAGGCTACCATCTGTCTCCCAACAGCTGTTCCAGTGGGTCCCCTCCCCAAACTTTCTCTGAGCCTTCGGGGTCCATGTGACCTGGCCATTTAGCCCATGGTGTGCAAAAAAGTGCTGCTCAGAGGTAAAACAACCCTACCCTCTTGGGATCTTTATGACTTCGCCATGAAGCACACTGAGTGCAGAAAAGTACCGCTCAGATACACAAAATAGTAACAGAGGGAAAACAATTAACTATCCAACAAATAGGATCTAACTATATGTACGTCCATGCAGCATCAGGACAAAGCGTTTAAGAAGATATAAAAAAGCCTTTCAGAAAGTCTTCATCGTCTTAATTAGTTAAAAATCTCATTCAAAATTAGGGTGATCAGATTTAAAGAAGAAGATCCGGGACTCCTGAAAATTCAGCCGGAAAAATGGACTTTTCATGAAATTATTGTGTTAATAAGTAAACAAAAAAAGGTTTTCAATTAAAACATATTATTTATATTATGCATATTAATAATAACCTTAATATTTAGCAGCACAAAATAAGACTTGAATAACGTAGGTTAACTAATGAAATCACTGTTACTGTGTGCATTTTTCATAAAAATAGATTTCCTGAAAAATATTTTCTATTGTAAAATATTTTCATTTTCAGCAAATTTTTGCCCTCAAGATTTCACAAGAGACGCGAAAATTGTTTTCACTTGCATCAAACAAAGTCTTTCACGGTGTCCACTTTTATACGTGATTTCTCATCCGGCCATCTTAAATTCATATTTAAGAAGATTCTTTCAATTAGACGGAAAGGGAAATTCTTCTCCGGCGGTTTCCTTCGCCGATTTCTTCGTTTACAAGCTAAGAAAATGGAGGCAGAGCGATATCAGATCTTCCACCTTCGCAAAGCCATTAGAGGTTCTAAACTCCGCCCATTATAGGTTGGGAGCTCAGTTTTTTTTAACCCAAAGAGGGGTATCTGGGTTGGGTTGTTTTACCTCTGAGCGGCGGTGGGGAGGGGGTGGCTCAGTCGGTAGCGCGCCAGGCTCGTAATCTGTAGTTCCCAGGTTCGAGTCCCAGCTGGGTCAGCGTTGAGATTTATCTCCGCAAAATTCCCCCCGCCCTGCCCACGGTCAGTAGGGGACACCGATGGGCTTGGAAAGGCCGCCGTCCGTCGGATGGGACGTTAAGCCGTGGCCCCGTGTGCGGGAGAGCCATACCCTGTGCACGTTAAAGAACACGCTGGATGGCCTTGACGGGAGGCTACCATCTGTCTCCCAACAGCTGTTCCAGTGGGTCCCCTCCCCCAACCTTCTCTGAGCCTTCGGGGTCCATGTGACCTGGCCATTTAGCCCATGGTGTGCAAAAAAGTGCCGCTCAGAGGTAAAACAACCCAACCCAACCTCTGAGCGGCACTTTTTTGCATACCATGGGCTAAATGGCCAGGTCCCCGAAGGCTCAGAGAAGGTTGGGGGAGGGGACCCACTGGAACAGCTGTTGAGAGACAGATAGTAGCCTTCCGTCAAGGCCATCCAGCGTGTTCTTTAACGTGCACAGGTTATGGCTCTCCCGCACACGGGGCCACGGCTTAACGTCCCATCCGAAGGACGGTGGCCTTTCCAAGCCCATCGGTGTCCCCTACTGACCGTGGGCAGGGCGGGGAATTTTGCGGAGATAAATCTCAACGCTGACCGAGCTGGGACTCGAACCTGGGAACTACAGATTACGATCCTGGCGCGCTACCGACTGAGCCAACCCCACAACCGTGCAAAGAACTCCCTTGTTTCCAGATGTAATGTTGACGAAAAATATTAATAGTACTTTAAGGTCTCCGTGAATGAAAAATATTTTAATCCTCTCTGCATGGGGAACTATGGGTAACGTATTCGTCTGGCAGTAATGTCGTTAAGCATAATTTACCTAATGTTTAAAGGAGCGAGCATGGCTCGTAATTTGCAGTTCCCAAAAGTCTCCGCCCTGCCCACGGTCAGTAGGGGACACCGATGGGCTTGGAAAGGCCGCCGTCCATCGGATGGGACGTTAAGCCGTGGCTCCATGTGCGGGAGAGCCATACCCTGTGCACGTTAAAGAACACGCTGGATGGCCTTGACGGGAGACTACCATCTGTCTCCCAACAGCTGTTCCAGTGGGTCCCCTCCCCCAACCTTCTCTGAGCCTTCGGGGTCCATGTGACCTGGCCATTTAGCCCATGGTGTGCAAAAAAGTGCCACTCAGTGGTAAAACAACCCAACCCACATTTTACAAATAAAAATATTAAATCTTATTTAAGCTGTTACAGAACTTTGACTAACCAGTGACTGAAATTTAGATATTTATATTTTCCTGTCCATTTACTTCAACGCTAATAAACTACTGATTACTCACCTGTGGAATGCTGAATAAGACACTTAAAATCCACACTAATCCAATCATCTTCCTCACTTTGACTCTTGCTCTAGCTCTCTGTATGGGAAATTTAACTGCCACGAACCTGTCATATCCTATCACTACAAGAAGAAACGTTGATAAATATAAAGAAAACATCTGCAAGAACTTGATCACTTTACACATAACATTCCCTGCCAACCACTGCACAGTGTACGTCCATGCTGCTTCGGCCACAACACAAAACAGTGTCACGAAAAGGTCAGCTACGGCCAGGTGACCTATGAGCAAATAAATGGTAGATCGCTTCTGCTTTTGATTCTGATAGATAGAAACCAAAACTGCGATGTTTCCTACTGACGACACTGTAGCAATTGCAGAAAGAACCACAACTCGAACAATCGTTGAAGTGGTGGAATTAGGGGCATGTTTTGGCGATATACAAGTCGTATTCTCTGATTCCACATCTTTGTGAGGATTCTTTTTCACTCCTGGTAGTCGAGTATTTTCAACGGAGAATGGTAAGCAAGTGTGGTTGGTCTCAGATCCTGATTCTGTGTGACGCTGGTGTCGATGTCTGTGGAGATGAGGTACGTGGATATCAGCTTGGAGAATTAATCCGGTATCGTGTCGTTCACTGTGCTTTCTCATATGATGAACGCCATTAGCTGACATGGAGAGAGACAGCAGAATAATCAGGAATTGTTTGGGAGATTGCAATTGAAATCTTTTCTGTCGCATAACGATTGATAGGAAATTAGTTTCAATTATTTGTAAGAGCTGCATAAATTCTTCTCTAGCATTATTAAAGGTTGCGCCGCCACTTCAATAATTTCCTTTGCAAATGCTTGCTGAAATCTTCAGTCCTCAACAGAAATCTATTGCACACATTTCAGAGATGGTCATTCTCTGTCAATCATTATTTTAACAGGAAATCCTTAAAAAACTTTCGCTCTTTTAAGTAGGAATCTTCTATTCGTTCACGATAATTCTTTTAATGAGAAGAAGCAAATTTTACCATCTTTTATTGCTGGTTACTTTTTGCATGCATTAATCAATGCTACTTATCAGCAACTTTAAACCGTTTTTTTTTTTTCGTATCCAGGGAAAAATCTAGTCGATTAACGATAAAAACCTCAAGCACATCCAAAGATCAACACTTTGATTATTCCAACAAGAGACATATCTGTATGGAGTTTTCTTCTGCCACGCTTGACCAGAAAGGGGCACTTGTCCACATTTGACGGCATGCGTACTAGCCACCCACGGCTTCATCCACAAATGTTGAGCGAACAGCGCCCTCTAGTGGAAGAAGTAACTTTGAAAAGCAGCTGCACTTCGATTTCGGAGGAGGCGACGATCAAGGAATCCTTAACACATTGAGGGAAGTGCAAGGCCAAGACGGGGGAAAAAAAGTATAAGGAGTGATAGAATGCGATGGCAGCCTGATCTCATTGTGATGGAGATGCCTCCGCTTGGTAATCTGTTCTGGCAGCCGGATGCTTTGGAGAGGAGTAACTGTTGGTTCAACGGCGAAGATGTCGCCTTAAAAAAAGCAGCTAAAGAAGTTGACTGTAAGATAAGGCTTGTGGGAAGAGAATTTAATAATGATTGCCAGATCGGAGGCGGAGTTTCGCAAGTCAGAAATTACGGGCAAAACAGAGATGATTCATCTTTTGGTAACGTATAAAGAGATGGTGTATAGCGTTTTAAATATTAGGTTGGGTTGCTTTATCTCTGAGCGCCACTTTTTTTTGCACACAATGAGCTCCCCGCCCTGCCCACGGTCAGTAGGGGGACACCGATGTGCTTGGAAAGGCCGCCGTCCGTCGGATGGGGCGTTAAGCCGTGGCTCCGTGTGCGGGAGAGCCATACCCTGTGCACGTTAAAGAACACGCTGGATGGCCTTGACGGGAGGCTACCATCTGTCTCCCAACAGCTGTTCCAGTGGGTCCCCTCCCCCAACCTTCTCTGAGCCTTCGGGGGTCCATGTGACCTGGCCATTTAGCCCATGGTGTGCAAAAAAGTGCCGCTCAGAGGTAAAACAACCCAACACAATGGGCTAAATGGCCAATTTACAAGACCACGAAGGTTCAGAGGAGGTTGGAAGACAGACGATAGTCTTTCGTCAAAGCCATCCATCTCTCCTGAACACGGTGCCACGGCTTAACATCTCATCCGATGGACGGCGGACTGTCCAAGCCCATCGATGTCCCCTACTGACCGTGGGCAGGGTGGAGACTTTTGGGAACTGCAAATTACGAGCCACGCTCGCTCCTTTAAACATTAGGTAAATAAATAAACATTCAAACTGCGAAGGCTAGAAGAATTCTTCCTCCATATCGTTTTCACTGATTGCTGTTTTACGTTGTAACTTTAGTGATAATTTACATATCAAAAAAATGCTAGGATTTTCCGAAAAGCAATTACATGCAAATTCTGAAAATAGGCGAATTTTTATTAAAATTCTACTAGAAGAGTAACATGTCGCTTCTGGCGAATAGCATCCTCGTTGGGTTGGGTTGTTTTACCTCTGAGCGGCACTTTTTTGCACACCATGGGCTAAATGGCCAGGTCACATAGACCCCAAAGGCTAAGAGAAGGTTGGGGGAGGGGACCCACTGGAACAGCTGTTGGGAGACAGATGGTAGCCTCCCGTCAAGGCCATCCAGCGTGTTCTTTAACGTGCACAGGGTATGGCTCTCCCGCACACGGGGCCACGGCTTAACGTCCCATCCGACGGACGGCGGCCTTTTCAAGCCCATCGGTGTCCCCTACTGACCGTGGGCAGGGCGGGGAATTTTGCGGAGATAAATCTCAACGCTGACCCAGCTGGGACTCGAACCTGCGAACTACAGATTAAAAGCCTGGCGCGCTACCGACTGAGCCACCCCCATTCATGGGGTCAATACAAACTTGTGACCATTTCACTACTAAAATTTCATTGCTTGTAATATTGGTTAAATATTTTCCTATTTCCAAATTTTTTCACATTTAGAAGGCATAATTAGAGCTTTTGAAAGAAGCGAAAAGTGCAGATCGTAATATTTCATCAATACTTATCCAATCCAAAGAGATTTTTAAACTTATCTCCAAAAACAAAAAAAAAAAATTGCATGTCTATAGACGGACAGACAGAGAGACGACAGAGTGAAAATGTTAGCTCATTTTTTCTGGAAACGAGTCAGAAATAAACAACATGAAATTACTGGCAAAATTTCGATTGTGCAGTTGGGTTGGGATGTTTTACCTCTGAGCGGCACTTTTTTGCACACCATGGGCTAAATGGCCAGGTCACAAGGATCCCGAAGGCTCAGAGAAGGTTGCGGGAGGGGACCCACTGGAACAGCTGTTGGGAGACAGATGGTAGTCTCCGTCAAGGCCATCCAGCGTGTTCTTTAACGTGCACATGGTATGGCTCTCCCGCACACGGGGCCATGGCTTAACGTCCCATCCGACGGACGGCGGCCTTTCCAAGCCCATCGGTGTCCCCTACTGACCGTGGGCGGGGAATTTTGCGGAGATAAATCTCAATGCTGCCCCAGCTGGGACTCGAACCTGGGAACTACAGATTACGAGCCTGTCGCGCTACCGACTGAGCCGCCCCCGCCCCCTCAAAGGTAAAACAACCCAACCCACCAGAAGGAAGATTAAATTACTGAGATTCTTAAAACCTCAAATGAATCTGTTTTCACGTGGCTGATTAAATTTGATATATTTCTCATGATAGAAATGTTATTCGTAAAGATTTTAGTACAAATATAAATATTTATGTTTCCATATGAAGTGAGCTCAGTGTTTGAGATAATTGCAGGGGCATCGGCCTGCTTTTAGTTCCTGGTGAATTATGTCGCATAATTTTTATTGAAAGGATTAAACGTTACAGTTAATAGTCAACTTCGGGATGAACACTGTGGTTATAAAAGTGATACGGTTTGTATGAACTAAATATTTCCACTGAAAATATAATAGTTCAGAAATATTTATAGTTTGAAAAACTGTAGTTACAGGTTTGTCGATTTCCACAAGGCTTTTTTATCTGTTGGTCGATATAATTTGTGGTTGATCGTGAATTCTTAAAGAAAATGGGGCGGGGGTGGCTCAGTCGGTAGCGCGCCAAGCTCGTAATATGTAGTTCCCAGGTTCGAGTCCCAGCTGGGTCAGCGTTGAGATTTATCTCCGCAAAATTCCCCGCCCTGCCCACGGTCAGTAGGGGACACCGATGGGCTTGGAAAGGCCGCCGTCCGTCGGATGGGACGTTAAGCCGTGGCCCCATGTGCGGGAAAGCCATACCCTGTGCACGTTAAAGAACACGCTGGATGGCCTTGACGGGGGGATACCATCTGTCTCCCAACAGCTGTTCCAGTGGGTCCCCTACCCCAACCTTCTCTGAGCCTTCGGGGTCCATGTGACCTGGCCATTTAGCCCATGGTGTGCAAAAAAGTGCCGCTCAGAGGTAAAACAACCCAACACTTTTTAAGCACTGATCATTTAGATTGTTGTGGCTATCTAGAGCTTTACAAACGAAACGTTGTAGAGAGTATCACAAAAGATATCCTGTAAACATGGGACTCATGAACAGTTAGTTGAAAAAAAAAATATTGCATTTCTCCGTGAATGCGACTTATGTGATCGTACAGCATTCAAAACAAATTATTTCCAAAACCAATATTAGAATTGAAGACTTAAATATTGTTTTCTGCTCGCTTCAAGGAGGTATCGAATTCGTATTTGATATGTTTTTAGGTATACCGTTAAAATTCTTTTACCAAAGTTCTATTAAAATGCAACAAATTTTTGTTAAAACTAAGGATGATTCCTATAGAAAAGTCAAATTTTCTTTATTACGATTACAACCTATACTCATTATTTCTAATACTAGAAATTACACGACAGTTTTCGCACTCAACCGTTAACATCTTCCGCTAGGAATATAAACCTTTACGATTTGCGTCTAAATGATCACTAAAGAATTGACTTTAAATCGGTGATGGACAAACCTTAATTTCTCAATATTTCATTTCATGGTGCTTGTGTTATGCGTTCTTCAATTTTCCGAGTAAGATTCGACCTACGTTTGATTATGCCTCTATCTGCAAAATAAAACATTTCAATTATTCGTTTCCAAGCACCAAGGAGTTGTTTATAATTCTAGATTTTTTCTTTAACACACGAATGTGCTAAGATTCTTTCACCCCTAAAATACTGGGACCAAAAGTAGAACGAGTTTTAAAATCAGTTCCTGGACTTTCTCAACGAGGGACTGCCAGGCGAATACGTTACCCATAGTTCCCCATGCAGAGAGGATTAAAATATTTTTCATTACGGAGACCTAAAAGTACTATTAATATTTTTCGTCAACATTACATCTGGAAACAAGGGAGTTCTTTGCACGGTTGTGGGGTGGGGTTGGCTCAGTCGGTAGCGCGCCAGGCTCGTAATCTGTAGTTCCCAGGTTCGAGTCCCAGCTGGGTCAGCGTTGAGATTTATCTCCGCAAAATTCCCCGCCCTGCCCACGGTCAGTACGGGACACCGATGGGCTTGGAAAGGCCGCCGCCCGTCGGATGGGACGTTAAGCCGTGGCCCCGTCTGCGGGAGAGCCATACCCTGTGCACGTTAAAGAACACGCTGGATGGCCTTGACGGGAGGCTACCATCTGTCTCCCAACAGCTGCTCCAGTGGGTCCCCTCCCCCAATCTTCTCTGAGCCTTCGGGTTCCATGTGACCTGGCCATTTAGCCCATGGTGTGCAAAAAAGTGCCGCTCAGAGGTGAAACAAACCAAACCAATGCACGGTTGTGACGACAATATGAATTACAAAAACCTACAGAATACATTTAGCACAGAGGGGCGAACCCAAAGAAAAGCCTTCGGAAAGCGACTTGAAATTCGCTTCTTCGGCCAAATGTCGACATCGTAGAAATCTCTTTTGCGTTGTCTTGGGTATGGTCTCCCATTCATGAATTAGCGCTAGCCTTCAGGTGAAAGCACAGTTGTAAACACACAGCTCGCCACTCTCTCCCTGACGATAGCCTATAGACATATAAAAGTGAGTCTTATCCCGCTTCTTACGCTACAGCCTGAGAACAAACCACCCTCTCTAGCATCGTGAGGGAGGGGGACCAATATCTCGATCTGTTGATATAAGACTAATTTATATCAAAGAAAAAAAAATTCAAACCTTCTTAACACGTTTCTCTAATGCAGTTTGTGAACATACATCCTTCTGCATGAATTCATAGATTGACGCATATTAATTAATGTGTCTTATTTCTGCCCTATTCACCTGATATATTCATCGAACAAACAAATTATTTGAAAATTTCTTTAAACCTCACCACTTGCTTTTTCGAAATCTAGCGTAAACACACACCGTTCTTCAGGAATTCAAAGTGCTACGAGTATGTTAATTACTGTGATATTCATATTTTGTCCTATTCACCTGATATATTCATCGAACAAAAAAATTATTTGAAAACTTCTTTAAACCTCACCACTTGCTTTTTCGAAATCTAGGGTAAACACACACCGTTCTTCAGGAATTCAAAGTGCTACGAGTATGTTAATTACTGTGATATTCATATTTTGTCCTATTCACCTGAAATATATTCATCGAACAAACAAATTATTTGAAAACTTCTTTAAACCTCACCACTTGCTTTTTCGAAATCTAGGGTAAACACACACCGTTCTTCAGGAATTCAAAGTGCTACGAGTATGTTAATTACTGTGATATTCATATTTTGTCCTATTCACCTGATATATTCATCGAACAAAAAAATTATTTGAAAACTTCTTTAAACCTCACCACTTGCTTTTTCGAAATCTAGGGTAAACACACACCGTTCTTCAGGAATTCAAAGTGCTACGAGTATGTTAATTACTGTGATATTCATATTTTGTCCTATTCACCTGATATATTCATCGAACAAAAAAATTATTTGAAAACTTCTTTAAACCTCACCACTTGCTTTTTCGAAATCTAGGTAAACACACACCATTCTTCAGGAATTCAAAGTGCTACGAGTATGTTAATTACTGTGATATTCATATTTTGTCCTATTCACCTGATATATTCATCGAACAAACAAATTATTTGAAAACTTCTTTAAACCTCACCACTTGCTTCTTCGAAATCTAGGGTAAACACACACCGTTCTGCAGGAATTCAAAGTGCTACGAGTATGTTAATTACTGTGATATTCATATTTTGTCCTATTCACCTGATATATTCATTGAACAAAAGAATTATTTGAAAACCTCTTTAAACCTCACCACTTGCTTTTTCGAAATCTAGGGTAAACACACACCGTTCTTCAGGAATTCAAAGTGCTACGAGTATGTTAATTACTGTGATATTCATATTTTGTCCTATTCACCTGATACATTCATCGAACAAAAAAATTATTTGAAAACTTCTTTAAACCTCACCACTTGCTTTTTCGAAATCTAGGGTAAACACACACCGTTCTTCAGGAATTCAAAGTGTTACGAGTATGTTAATTACTGTGATATTCATATTTTGTCCTATTCACCTGATATATTCATCGAACAAACAAATTATTTGAAAACTTCTTTAAACCTCACCACTTGCTTTTTCGAAATCTAGGGTAAACACACACCGTTCTTCAGGAATTCAAAGTGCTACGAGTATGTTAATTACTGTGATATTCATATTTTGTCCTATTCACCTGATATATTCATCGAACAAAAAAATTATTTGAAAACTTCTTTAAACCTCACCACTTGCTTTTTCGAAATCTAGGTAAACACACACCATTCTTCAGGAATTCAAAGTGCTACGAGTATGTTAATTACTGTGATATTCATATTTTGTCCTATTCACCTGATATATTCATCGAACAAACAAATTATTTGAAAACTTCTTTAAACCTCACCACTTGCTTCTTCGAAATCTAGGGTAAACACACACCGTTCTGCAGGAATTCAAAGTGCTACGAGTATGTTAATTACTGTGATATTCATATTTTGTCCTATTCACCTGATATATTCATTGAACAAAAGAATTATTTGAAAACCTCTTTAAACCTCACCACTTGCTTTTTCGAAATCTAGGGTAAACACACACCGTTCTTCAGGAATTCAAAGTGCTACGAGTATGTTAATTACTGTGATATTCATATTTTGTCCTATTCACCTGATACATTCATCGAACAAAAAAATTATTTGAAAACTTCTTTAAACCTCACCACTTGCTTTTTCGAAATCTAGGGTAAACACACACCGTTCTTCAGGAATTCAAAGTGCTACGAGTATGTTAATTACTGTGATATTCATATTTTGTCCTATTCACCTGATATATTCATCGAACAAAAAATTTTTTTCACAACTTCTTTAAACCTCACCACTTGCTTTTTCGAAATCTAGGGTAAACACACACCGTTCTTCAGGAATTCAAAGTGCTACGAGTATGTTAATTACTGTGATATTCATATTTTGTCCTATACACCTGATATATTCATCGAACAAAAAAATTATTTGAAAACTTCTTTAAACCTCACCACTTGCTTTTTCGAAATCTAGGTAAACACACACCATTCTTCAGGAATTCAAAGTGCTACGAGTATGTTAATTACTGTGATATTCATATTTTGTCCTATTCACCTGATATATTCATCGAACAAACAAATTATTTGAAAACTTCTTTAAACCTCACCACTTGCTTCTTCGAAATCTAGGGTAAACACACACCGTTCTTCAGGAATTCAAAGTGCTACGAGTATGTTAATTACTGTGATATTCATATTTTGTCCTATTCACCTGATATATTCATCGAACAAAAAATTTTTTTCACAACTTCTTTAAACCTCATCACTTGCTTTTTCGAAATCTAGGGTAAACACACACCGTTCTTCAGGAATTCAAAGTGCTACGAGTATGTTAATTACTGTGATATTCATATTTTGTCCTATTCACCTGATATATTCATCGAACAAACAAATTATTTGAAAACTTCTTTAAACCTCACCACTTGCTTTTTCGAAATCTAGGGTAAACACACACCGTTCTTCAGGAATTCAAAGTGCTACGAGTATGTTAATTACTGTGATATTCATATTTTGTCCTATACACCTGATATATTCATCGAACAAAAAAATTATTTGAAAACATCTTTAAACCTCACCACTTGCTTCTTCGAAATCTAGGGTAAACACACCGTTCTTCAGGAATTCAAAGTGCTACGAGTATGTTAATTACTGTGATATTCATATTTTGTCCTATTCACCTGATATATTCATCGAACAAACAAATTATTTGAAAACTTCTTTAAACCTCACCACTTGCTTTTTCGAAATCTAGGGTAAACACACACCGTTCTTCAGGAATTCAAAGTGCTACGAGTATGTTAATTACTGTGATATTCATATTTTGTCCTATTCACCTGATATATTCATGGAACAAAAAATTTTTTTCACAACTTCTTTAAACCTCACCACTTGCTTTTTCGAAATCTAGGGTAAACACACACCGTTCTTCAGGAATTCAAAGTGCTACGAGTATGTTAATTACTGTGATATTCATATTTTGTCCTATTCACCTGATACATTCATCGAACAAAAAAATTATTTGAAAACTTCTTTAAACCTCACCACTTGCTTCTTCGAAATCTAGGGTAAACACACACCGTTCTTCAGGAATTCAAAGTGCTACGAGTATGTTAATTACTGTGATATTCATATTTTGTCCTATTCACCTGATACATTCATCGAACAAAAAAATTATTTGAAAACTTCTTTAAACCTCACCACTTGCTTTTTCGAAATCTAGGGTAAACACACACCGTTCTTCAGGAATTCAAAGTGCTACGAGTATGTTAATTAGTGTGATATTCATATTTTGTCCTATTCACCTGATATATTCATCGAACAAAAAATTTTTTTCACAACTTCTTTAAACCTCACCACTTGCTTTTTCGAAATCTAGGTAAACACACACCGTTCTTCAGGAATTCAAAGTGCTACGAGTATGTTAATTACTGTGATATTCATATTTTGTCCTATTCACCTGATATATTCATCGAACAAAAAAATTATTTGAAAACTTCTTTAAACCTCACCACTTGCTTTTTCGAAATCTAGGTAAACACACACCATTCTTCAGGAATTCAATGTGCTACGAGTATGTTAATTACTGTGATATTCATATTTTGTCCTATTCACCTGATACATTCATCGAACAAAAAAATTATTTGAAAACTTCTCTAAACCTCACCACTTGCTTTTTCGAAATCTAGGTAAACACACACCGTTCTTCAGGAATTCAAAGTGCTACGAGTATGTTAATTACTGTGATATTCATATTTTGTCCTATTCACCTGATATATTCATCGAACAAAAAATTTTTTTCACAACTTCTTTAAACCTCACCACTTGCTTCTTCGAAATCTAGGGTAAACACACACCGTTCTTCAGGAATTCAAAGTGCTACGAGTATGTTAATTACTGTGATATTCATATTTTGTCCAATTCACCTGATATATTCATCGAACAAAAAAATTATTTGAAAACTTCTTTAAACCTCACCACTTGCTTTTTCGAAATCTAGGGTAAACACACACCTTTCTTCAGGAATTCAAAGTGCTACGAGTATGTTAATTACTGTGATATTCATATTTTGTCCTATTCACCTGATACATTCATCGAACAAAAAAATTATTTGAAAACTTCTCTAAACCTCACCACTTGCTTTTTCGAAATCTAGGTAAACACACACCGTTCTTCAGGAATTCAAAGTGCTACGAGTATGTTAATTACTGTGATATTCATATTTTGTCCTATTCACCTGATATATTCATCGAACAAAAAAATTATTTGAAAACTTCTTTAAACCTCACCACTTGCTTTTTCGAAATCTAGGTAAACACACACCATTCTTCAGGAATTCAAAGTGCTACGAGTATGTTAATTACTGTGATATTGATATTTTGTCCTATTCACCTGATATATTCATCGGAGAAAAAATTATTTGAAAACTTCTCTAATTCTTACCAGATTGTTTTTTTTCTAAACTTCTTTAATCCTCACCAGATTGTTTTTTCTAAATCTATTGTAAACATACAACGTTCTTCATAGTGCAACGAACATATTAATTATTGTGTCTTTCATATTTCTCTCATCTTACATATTCACTCCACGAACATGAGTTTATTTCGTAGTGGATGTGACGTCGTTTTTTTTTTATCTTTGCACACAAGGGGAAAAAAGGGGGGAAGCAATAACATGTCCGCACTTGACCACCAAACCCATCTTGCTGGGCATTTAACACATCCTGATGGCGTCAGTCTGCGCCACTGGGGGGCAAAGGCATATGTGGGGCGGCACCACACGTGCACAGACGAGTTGAGGTTTTTTTTTTACATCACCCCAGTTTTTCCATGAGCAGGTCCGTATAAGTTTTATTGCACCCATAAAACTATACTCAGTGTATAACTATTCACGTACTTCAAAAGAAGGGGTGGGGGTGGCTCAGTCGGTAGCGCGCCAGGCTCGTAATCTGTAGTTCCCAGGTTCGAGTCCCAGCTGGGTCAGCGTTGAGATTTATCTCCGCAAAAATTCCTCGCCCTGCCCACGGTCAGTAAGGGACACCGATGGGCTTGGAAAGGCCGCCGTCCGTCGGATGGGACGTTAAGCCGTGGCCACGTGTGCGGGAGAGCCATACCCTGTGCACGTTAAAGAACACGCTGGATGGCCTTGACGGGAGGCTACCATCTGTCTCTCAACAGCTGTTCCAGTGGGTCCCCTCCCCCAACCTTCTCTGAGCCTTCGGGGTTCATGTGACCTGGCTATTTAGCCCATGGTGTGCAAAAAAGTGCCGCTCAGAGGTAAAACAACCCAGCTTCAAAAGAAACACAACTCATCGGCCCAGCTGACTATTTCACACTCATCTAGAGTTCATTTTTGAGGTTCCCGCCACCATGCAAATCGCAATTTTACTTGTTGTGGGGTTTTTTGTTTCGGTTCTTACACCTCTGAGTGGCACTTTTTGAGACAGATGAAAGCCTCCTGAAAATCCGGTGCGTTTTTAAAGTGCACAGGGTATGGCTATCATGCACAGGTGACACGACTTAACGTCCGTCGTGCAGCGGTAAAGATAATAAATTCCCTTGGGCGGCAAAACAATGTATCCTCATGGAGCGGCAAAAAAAATATTGATTCTTTTGGGCTGAAATTCATTAATCCTCTCGGAGTGGCAGAATAGTAAATTCTCATAGAGCGGCAAAAAATAGTAAACTCTCATGGAGCGGCAAAAATATTAAATTCTCATGGAACAGCAATAATAACAAATTCTATGGAGCGGCAAAAATAGCAAATTCTCATAGAGCGGCAAAAATAATATATTCTCATGAAGCGACAAAATTAGTAAATTTTCATGAAGCGACAAAAATAGTAAATGCTCTTGAAGTGGCAAAAATAGTAAATTTTCATTGAATGGCAAAAAATAGTAAATTCTGATGGAGAGGCAAAAATAGTAACTTCTTATGGAGCGGCAAAAATTTTAAATTCTCATGGAACAGCAATAATAACAAATTCTCATGGAGTGGCAAAAGTATTAAATTTTCATTGAATGGCAAAAAATAGTAAATGTTCTTGGAGTGGCAAAAACAGTAAATTTTCAGTGAATGGCGAAAAATAGCAAATTCTCATGGATCGGCAAAAATAGCAACTTCTGATGTAGCAGCAAAAATAGTAAATTCTCATGAAGTAACAAAAATAGTAAATTCTCATGGATCGGCAAAAATAGCAACTTCTGATGTAGCAGCAAAAATAGTAAATTCTCATGAAGTAACAAAAATAGTAAATTCTCATGGATCGGCAAAAATAGCAACTTCTGATGTAGCAGCAAAAATAGTAAATTCTCATGAAGTAACAAAAATAGTAAATTCTCATGAAGCGACAAAAATAGTAAATACTCTTGGAGTGGCAAAAAATATTAAATTTTCATTGAATTGCAAAAAATAGTAAATGCTCTTGGAGTGGCAAAAACAGTAAATTTTCAGTGAATGGCGAAAAATAGTAAATTCTAATGGATCGGTAATAATAGCAACTTCTCATGAATCGGTAATAATAGCAACTTCTCATGAATTGGTGATAATAGCAATTTCTCATGAATCGGTGATAACAGCAACTTCTCATGAATCGGTGATAACAGCAACTTCTCATGGATCGGCAAAAACAGCAAATTCTCATGTAGCAGCAAAAATAGTAAATTCTCATGAAGTAACAAAAATAGTAAATTCTCATGAAGCGACAAAAATATATGTATAATCTTGGAGTGGCAAAAATATTAAATTTTCATTGAATTGCAAAAAATAGTAAATGCTTTTGGAGTGGCAAAAACAGTAAATTTTCAGTGAATGGCGAAAAATAGTAAATTCTGATGGATCGGTAATAATAGCAACTTCTCGTGAATCGGTAATAATAGCAACTTCTCATGAATCGGTGATAATAGCAACTTCTCATGAATCGGTAATAATAGCAACTTCTCATGGATCGGCAAAAATAGCAACTTCTCATGTAGCAGCAAAAATAGCAAATTCTCATGAAGCGACAAAAAGAGTAAATTCCCATTGAGCGGCAATAATAGTAAATGCTCTTGAAGTGGCAGAACAGTAAATGCTCATGGCCTTTCCAAATCATCGATGTTTCTTTCCTCACCCATGGTAGAGTGGAGGGCATATGAGAGTTGGTATAAATTTCCTTTAGGTGTCACAGTCGTTGACTTCAAATCCAGAAGAAACCGAAAGATGTCTGTCATAACTGGTGTCTCAGAGTAAAATCTAGAATACAATTAATGGAAGATTATGCAATGAACTGTGATAATGAAAAGTAAGAGCATTCAAGACAAATGCCACTGTGTTATAAGAGTAATCCAATGTTCACATAAAAACTGTTCGTAATTTAGCAGAAAATGTCAATGAATAGATCACTTGACTGAATGAAAATCGAGATAGTATTTGGACAAACAAAGGAACACCTCGCCATTGTCGATTCAACCCTTAAACAGAATTTATATATTAATAGGATATATATATTAGTAGAATTTACTATTTAACACAAAATAATCTCTGCTCAAATGCAGCAAACTGTCGGTCAATAGATTACATAGATGTACTTTCATGATATAAGAATAATGCAAAAATATTCAACAGAATCTGCAAACAACAAGAAAAACATTTAAAAACCCCTTCTTTAGGGGATATCTTTATATAACTAAGACAAGGTATTAAATCAACATCCCTACAGGGAGAGATACAGAATCCTCTTATAGTTAGATATTCAAAATGAAACAATCTCATTTTTTCTCAAAGGACAAAATAAATACCACACTCAAAATATAGAAATAATTTATATCATAAGCATATTAAATCCATAAAATACTACAATAGGGCTTAAGGGGCAAATAATTTAAAAGAACACTATTTTTCAGTGTGATAATAACGAAAGAGATAGAATTGCTAAATAAAATCCCTTATTTTAGAAGGTTAAATCATTCTACAGCAAAGGCTTTACGATATACAGACTACGATAAGTTGCATTATGAAGAATAAAAACAAGAAATTCGATTCAGTTATCCCTGCGGCACATGTGCTGTGCAAGAAGCATGTAAACTAAGCATGGGAAGGGTTTTTCTTTAATTAAGAAGGGAAAGGTTTTTTCTTTACCAACAATGCTGCAATATATTTTTCTTCTCTATACATATTCTTTAACTTCTCAAGGGTCGTGTTCCCACATTTTTTTAAAGCTATTCATTTTTTGGAAATGAAACTACCTCATCGACTCATTACAGAGCAATCTCATCACCATGTGAGCTTCGTAAATCAGTCGGCTAGTCTATGTTTAAACCGCAAGGGAGCGTCTCCCGACCGTCCCTTATGTGACGTTTTGGAGTGGAAGGGGCGATTTATATTTTTGTAATTATTTTTTTTCTTCTTCATTTTATAAATATGTATCATAAACAAAGTACATCGCAGACAACTGAATAACCAAAATATGTATCAATCTTGCTTTGTCTACATAAGTTTGGGAGTCATGTTCATATAATTATCCAATGTAACATTTTTCAACAATTTAACATGCTCATAAATTAGATTTTTCTACTTTAGAAAGGCTAATCCAAAAATCACTTTTGTAACGCTTGAGGGATAAATAACTTAATAGACTATTTCGCACAGCAATGTTAATGAAAAAAAGATAGTTTAGGTATGTTTTATTCGGTATCGTATCGGTAAATATTACTTTAGAAGCGAGCTATATTGGCCAATCTGCAACGCACATTATATTCTGCGATATTGCGAATGAAGTAGGCATGGAAGACAGTTTTTTGTTTTTGATAGGAAAGAAAATGTTTCACTAAGTTCGGAATTTTTAAAAATCTTTTTTCTACATTTTCGAAAAAAAAACTAGATTGATACTTTTTGCAATTATTTTTCTTCTGTACATTTTTTTTTTTGAAGAAAAAAAATCTCCAGATTTATACTTTTGTAATAATTATTTTGTACATTTTTAAAAAAAGAAAAATATTACGTATTTCATGACAGCCAGAGGCTAGTTTTGTTAATCAAGGCGTAGATTTTGCAGGCCAAAGAGTAAAGAACTATTTACATTTCCAGAAAGATATGTTAAGCATTTACGTAGTAAACAACTGGCAGGAGTAAATATATCATTTGAGTTGCAGTCTTTGTACGTAACGATACAGGATAAATGTTCAATATTTGTATATTTTTATTTTGCAACTTTAAAAATGTCACAATTTCCAATATGAAAAAAAAATAATTATCTAAAAGGATATAATACTTGAAAAGGGAAAAGATATTTATGAGTAAGGTGACAGTTGTTGGACAAAAAAAAATACCCCCTCAAGCAGCTGCTTGCCACAGAGGTCTGAATAAATCCTGTCAGTTTATATGCCATAGTAGAAGGTCTGAGAGGATGGCAGGACCTCAGCAGAAAAACAATACACACAACCATGCCTTACCCGGGGCTCGAACCTAGGTCCGTTAGATCAGTAGCCAAGCGTGCTAACCACTCGGCCATGGACACCCGACAATAAATCTACACCTTTCATTTTCCGATAGTTTTATAGAAACGTTGTGTAATCACTTCTTTAGAGAAATAGAATTTAGGTTTAAAGAGCATTATACAGGGTGTCTCAAAAATATAGGTACAAACTTTCAGGGGAGATAGATAACATCTAAAGGAATGAGAATTGCATAGGAACCCATAACCGGAAACGTCACGTGAAAGTGGTAGCAGAGGTACAAGATCTGAAAGGAAACAAGACAGTGATTAATGGGAAAACATTTATTGGACATAATTATTACAAATGGCGTACTAGATGATACATTTCATAATGTTACAGCAGATGCTCGAAGTTTCCACCATGAGATGCGATGCATGCGTGACACCGACGGAGCATTGATTGCCGGACAAGGTCGAACCTCGAGTTTCTTTGATAGTAGCACCAGCGCAGACTAGCCTTGCTACGAGATCCATGTCAGACTCCAGAGGCGATTCATACACGGTATGCGTGACACCGACGGAGCATTGATTGCCGGACAAGGTCGAACCTTGTTTCTTTGATAGTAGCATCAGCGCAGACTAGCCTTGCTACGAGATCCATGTCAGACTCCACAGGCGATTCATACACGGTAGCTTTGAGGGCTCCCCACAGAAAGAAATCAACGCTCGTTAAATCAGGTGAGCGTGGGGGCCAGGCAACTGGTCCAGCACGCCCAATCCATCGTTGCCCAAAAGACATGTTCAAATGCGCACGAACACACCTTCCATAATGGGGAGGTGCCCCATCATGTTGAAACCACATGTTGCGTCTCACATTTGCTGGAACATGGGCAAGTAAGCCTGGTAGAACCTGTTCCAGAAAGATCAGATACTTCGCGGAGGTCATGCGGGATGGTAAAAGGTATGGCCCGACTAACCAGTCGCCGACCAAACCTGCCCACACATTTACTGCGAAACGATGTTGTGCCGCATGGGTGCGCACACCGTGGGGGATCTCGTGAGCCCACAAATGCGCATTGTGCTGATTGAATACGCCATCCCGAGTGAAACTGGCCTCTTCAGTAAACAAAACATAAGCTGGGAAATTCACATCTTGGAGATACCACTGCGCAAAACGCACACGTGCAGGATGATCTGCAGGGAGAAGTAACTGAACCCTTTGATGAAAGGGGTGTAAGGACTCGCTGTGCAAAACGCGCTGTACACTGCAACAAGACACTCCTAAGGCAGAGGCAACGGCACATGTGCTGGTACTGGGATTAGTCTCCATGGCATCCAACACACTTTCTTCCATGGCGGGAGTACGCGTCAATCGTGGCCTGCCCTCACTTCTGCTACCTCTTAATGATCCATAATCGCACAAATTCTGATGCGCACGTGCAAAGAAACGGTGGCCCAGTACATGTCTGTGTGGGAAGCGTTCTTGATACATTTGTTGAGCAGCTTGTCCGTTGCCCTCAGCTATTCCATACACTAAGTGCATGTCTGCCAGCTCCCTGTTCGAATACATTTGCATGCTCTTCGTCAAACATGTCCGTCGATAACTTCACAGCTCTTCAAGCATACTACTCACAATGTACTACTTTATTCACCAGGTAAGAAACGGCAGCACCTCCAGAAATTGCGGAAGCTTTAGCGGGAAAATTCGCGACCCATGGCAGGTAGGAACCCGATCTGGTTGAGTTGTTTTACCTCTGAGTGGCACTTTTTTGCACACCATGGGCTAAATGGTCAGGTCACATGGACCCCAAAGGTTCAGAGAAGGTTGGGAGAGGGGACCCATTGGAACAGCTGTTGGGAGACAGATGGTAGCCTCCCGTCAAGCCCATCCAGCGTGTTCTTTAACATGCATAGGGTATGGCTCTCCCACACACGGGGCCACGGCTTAACGTCCCATCCGACGGACGGCGGCCTTTCCAAGCCCATCAGAGTCCCCTACTGACCGTGGGCAGGACGGAGAGTTTTGCGGAGGCAGCCCCCAGAACTATAGAATTTCGTGTAGTAACGTGGAAAGTAACACTTAATCTAATGCAGTGGCTAGTTTCTTAACCATCGCAACGAAGCAGTCATCTTGGTGCAACGTGTATGTGCATCGAATAAAGATTGTCATCTCCAGTGTGCCATTAAAAAACAACGAAAGTTACTCCTGGCATTCCAGCTGGGCCTGATTACTGAATGTGCTGATCATCTCTACCATCTGTTAGTGGATGTGTTCCAACAAGAACTCACATCTGATTTCGTTTAGGACAGGAGCATTTATGACTTAAGATGATGCTGTTGACATTGATAGCCTAGTCCAAGCCTTCGTGGACACTGCATGGAAACGTAGGTTATTGTTCTGTCAATCACGAGTTCACAGGAAATCTTGTATATAACGAGATTCTGGCTGCAGCTAAAAATAATATACTTAATCTACTTGTAATGTTACCTACTTTGTTCAAATATTACGTATATACATCCTATATGTTTTTCCCTTGTATTATTTCAAACTGATGTGAAATGTCTTTCACACTGTGAATCAATAAATAGGTGAAACTTATATAATGCGTTTTGTCTATTTTTTTCTCTCAAATTTCTCTTCTGACATGGATAGGAGAAGAAAAGTGTTAGCAGGTGCGTGTAGTGTATTGATAAGTATTTTGACATTAGTAGGTTATTTATTTTTACCTGTACAAGATAGTTGCAAGCAATCCCAATCAGTTGGAAGTCTTTATAAGTTGAGCATTTGTAACGTGACAGTTGATAGTGTCTTTGTAGGAGCTGCACCCACAACGTGAGATTACGTTAACTCTACAACAATGGAAAATTCTTCATTTACAATGACTGGGTCCACGAGAAATCAAAACTTTGAACACTCATTATGATGACCCCGAAAATGGATATGGCAGTGCTAAGAGACTAGCTTAGAGTACAGGTATATCTCAAACATGTTCGTGAGTGGTTGGAGAAACAACCTGCCAACACTTTACACAAACAAGATCGAAGAAAACTGCCTCGCTGATCTCATGGTTGTGAAAAACTTGACAAGATACAATGACCTGCACCGATAAATACCTAACCGTGATCGATGTCTTTTCTCGTTATGCATGAGCCATGCCCATGAAGAGCAAAACGGGAAAAGAAATGGTGTCAGCCTTTAGAAAAATTCTTAATAAAGAACGATCTGCTATACATTTGAACATTGATCAGGGTAGAGTTTACAAACCGAGTATTTTAAAAATTCCTGAAGCAGAAAGACATTCATTTCTTTATTATTCAGATAAAACAGCATCACTTGTTATATAATAATTGGAAATGAAAATTTCAAATGAGAACATATTTAAATTGAAATCCTCCAAAGAGAATATTATCCCAAAGCCTGCAAAAGAGCATTTCCTTTCCCCTATTGCATAGCCAAAATTAAAAATCACCTCCATCTATAGAGCAAATTATATATGCACCCTTTACTGATTATCTTTTAGTCAAACAACAAAATTTTGCAATATTCTAGTTTTTCACTTTTGAATCATGGCAATAGAACGTTAGATTTGAATAATTCTTAGTTAAGAGACAAATTTTAAAACTTGTTTTAGGTTTCTCTCTTGATTTCACTCCATTATCGTTTAACCAACTCCTTCAATAAGGCAAAACAAAAATTTTTTTTCTTAAAAAAGGTAAAAATCTTCTACTCCTAATCAATCTTTATTGGGAAACTGCCCCTCCTGCTTGTAACCCAGTGATGTTGAAAATTACTATTAACAAGATTACAGTGAATAATTAAATTTATACAATAACAAAAACATAAATTTTATTGTGTAATTAGAAAATACACAGTGGTAGATGGAATGTAATATCACATAAAATAATAATTAAAAAATACGTTGTCTATTAAAATATATCAATAGTAATGCCATTGGAATTTAAATATTGAATACCTGATATTTAAATTTTGCCCACATAATTTAAATTTAAAAAATAAACGTGTCCCTTTATTTTTACTAGTTCTTAGTTAAAAATTTGAGTTAATATTGGAAGTTGAGCATACTTTGTTCATGGGCATCTATAGGAAAACAGCGAGGGTATTTGCTCCCCCTCCCCTCCTATAATTTTTTTTCCTTCTTGGATTACTTGTTTTTCTGCTTGTATTATTAGGGTTTTAACACAATAAAATTTTGTTAACAAAGTTGCATTTAATCCTTCAAAGAATATATTTTTTTTAATTTTTAAAAAAGGAAGAAGATACTTTCCTATACAAAGAATGGAGATAATCTAGAAGTTATATTAGGTTTGTCCTAGTTTCACATACAACGTACAAACACTTAACAAAGATATGCCCTGCTGGTCTTAGAGTCAGGTATGCTCACCACTAGATCAAGTAGGGTCTTACTAACTTTGGCAAAAGTATGTGGGTAAAAATTGCACGAACGGCTACATGGGGTCAATATGACCCCAATAAATTTTATTAGTTGCATGTGAATTGTTTACAAAATACAGTTAATAAAACACTGGATATGATTAAATGTATTCTATAAAGTCAGCCAATTATCTAAAAAAAACAATGGGGTATTTTCAAAGATTCATGTAGATACCCATGCTTTGGTCTGAGGTGAGCAAGACCAACTATAACAGTTGTGATATTGGAATTTGGGTGGGGGAAGGAAAGGGAATGAAACAATTGGTTATCAATCATTTATCTTCTTTCACCAATCTGTGTTCCAATACTGTTGCAGGTCAGTGTATATATCACATAAGCAATAACAAAGTTAGCACACTTGGCTATTAATCAATGGGATTTGGGTTCCAGCCTCAGATAACATATGAATGTTTCTTTCCTGTATTCTTTCTGCTGAGGTCTTACCTTCCTCACAGAACCCTCAATTGCATATTAACTGACATGCTCCTATCACACCTATATGACAAGAAGCTACTTTAGGGTTAATAGCCTTATAAACTTAATTTATGGCATTTTCCTTGTTTAATCCATAGAGGCTGTTCAGTTCAAAACAGCACTAGTGCTCTAGGTGCTCAATTGATTGAACAAAATCTTTATATAATAGATATTAGCATTCACCATCCTTTCTTCCACTTACCCCCATTTTGGAAATCAGCCAAACAGATCAAGGATTTCTCTACACTGAACACCTCAAGTGGCCAAAACACGTTGCATGCAATGTTGTCAATCATTCTAATCATTTGTACCCCTTAAATATCAGTTTGCAGAATACGATTACTGTAGAGTTTAAATAATACTAATCTAAGGTTATAAAGAGAGCGAATAGGGAAGGATGATGTACTCCCATTGAATACTACTCTGTATATTTTATTTAAATGCTTTACAGTAGACCTATCTATTTAAACTTTTAAGTGCAAGACTCTTTATTGAATTCCAGGTCAGAAAGATCAAATAAAAAAGCATGCAATTTCATTTTGGAAACAGGAGACAAATAAAATGTAATCGCAAAAACAGAATTTCATTATTAGTGAATTATTCCTACATTTGAACCTTATTATCCAGAATTTGATCATAATTTAGCAATTGTGTAGTGAAGGTAGAAAGGGTGGGGAAAAGTGCATTTCAGCATAGGATACAGCAAAGTGGTAACCAGGAGAAATACTATAAATATTTAATACTAAATTAATATCCATTGATACCAAATACTAAGGACAACTTAAACTGTTCCACATATAATTTTAGTCTAAACATTATCTTTATACATAAGAGATATGTCATAACATCATTTAATGTATTGAATGGTAAGTACAGTCTTTCAGTTTTGCAGAATTGAGCATAATAAAAAAACAGTAATCACATCATAAAGTTCTTTTGCGCATTGTGCATAATTTTGTTCAGTTTTATTTTTTACATTCACAACGTATAAACTGTCACAGAAGAAGCTTTGGTCTGATTAATGATGAATTGCTAATAATGCATCTTAAAAAAAATAGAAGTATAATCTTAATGCATTTACTGTATACCACAGTACTCAAATTTTTTTGTAAATCCATATCACACTCTATCTCCTTCAATATCACATACTCTTGTTTTTTGAAACATATCCTGAAAGTTGTGCAGAGTATCATTT